>CM066734.1:81522000-82917500 GCA_033961575.1 Aselliscus stoliczkanus | reverse complement strand
TTTTAAAGACTTTATTGGGGAATTGGGGAAGGGGAACAGCCAAGCTGTTGTCCTTCAGTCTTAGTTGTGGAGGGCACAGCTATCTCAGCTCCAAGTCCAGTCTCCATCCTATTCCCCATCAGCAGCTCAGTGCAGCTCAGCTCAAGGTGCCGTGTTCAATCTTACTTGTGGGTGGCTGTAGCCCACCATCCCAGGCAGGAGTTGAACTGGCAACCTTACTTTTAGGAACACGTGCTCTCACCAGCTGAGCCATCCTGCCACCTGTTGGCAGCTTTGTGACAGCTCAGCTCAGACGCAGCTCACTGGCTCATGTGGGAATCAAACCAGCGACCTTGTTGCTCAGAGCTTGTGCTTTTAACCCATTGAGCCACTCTGCTGGCCCTGTTTATGTGACTTTAACAATTACTTTATTAGTTATTTGTGCAGTAAATAAGCACATTCTCAGTAAAATCACTTTTGTTACATAGAGTATTTTAAATTCTATGAGACTTTAGTAAAGTGTCCCATACTGTTTAGTAATGTACATCACTGGACATCAATCATCACATGTCCACTATGACAATACATCCTAACTTAAAGGCTCTAGCTTGACTATATGAGTGTAAATGTATTGTATTTAAGATTTGAATGTACATGAATGTGAATTATGACTATAAAGTATAATTTTTATCAGTAGTTCATTCAGGAATAGAAATATTAGGAAAAATAAAGTGATTCATACCTCTTCCTTTCACAAAAGGAACCATGAGTTTCAGAGTAAGTGAGAGAGGTTGGCCCACAAATCTAACCTTGGGCTACAAACTATCAACTGCCTGTGATTCCCTGAAGTGTGGCCTCCATAGTATTCAATGAGAGGTACATCCTCTCAAGTATAACCCATCCTGGTCTGGGCATAATCAGCATCCACCTTCTCTCAAAAATCACCTTTTGTCCCCTTCCCTGAAATGGTTTCTTTTTCTACTGAACCTTTATAGTATTTATTTGTGCCCTTTGTTCTTTGTGAATTTCAGACCTGCACTTTCATGATCTTTGTATCTGCTTCTTCTTTTTGGGCCTGAAATCAGTTTGGCCCAAACATGATTTCTGTAGTATAACCTCCCAGAAAAAAACAATTTTATTTTAATCAAAATCTTATAGTTCTAGTAACTTGATTTAAGATTAATATTTTTGGCTGATTTCTGGCTTTCTCCTTCTCAGACACCTGGCCAAGCTCATGTTATAGTCATGGGCCTTTCTTGTGAATGTCCCAATCAAGGGGAGTAGTATCCCAGGCCAGTCAGGCTTAATTCTCCCTCAGAATTCTGTTGACTGTCTTTTTTTTTTTTTCATTTTGCTACATTAAAAGTTTATCACCTTTATAAGATTTTATGCTTTCTGATTGCAACGGCATACTATTGCTCAGATTATTTTTCTATTTTATCTTCTTCTTCCCCTCCTACTTTCTCCTTGCCTTCTTCTCATCTAGTCATTTGCTCTTTTTTTTTTTTTTTGAGGGCAGTGTCACTGGCCCTCATATGTGGGACCCGAACTGGGGCCACTGGCTTCCCAAGCCAGCGCTTAACCACCAAGCCACTCGGCCGGCCCTAGTCATTTGCTCTTTTTTCTCCTTATCTGCTACTCCATTTTTTAAAATTTTCCCTAACTTGGTTTTCAAAGCCCTCGATGATCCTGCCTTTGCTTTATTCTCCCACTTCACTGCTTTTCACTCAGGCCCCCCTTGTTCATTCAATTGCACCAAGTTAGCTTGCCTTCAGAGTTTTGAACATGTTAAATTTCTTCCTGTCTTGAGAGCTTTGAGCATTTTTTTTTTTTTTTAGCTGAGCCATCCTGCCACCTGTTGGCAGCTCAGTGGCAGCTCAGCTCGGGCTGGGCATCAAACTGCTGTTGCTCAGAGCTCAGCTCGCACTCTTGAGCGAGCTTTTAACCCACTGAGCCACTTGGCCAGCCCCTGCCTTGGGGGCTTTGTACTTGCTCTTCTCCATGCCTGGAATGTTCTCTCTCAGATCACTGAGGGGCTGTGGCTGACACCTTCTTATCATTCAGTTTAGGAATCACACCACAGAAGGATGTTCCCAGACTATCTAATCTGGAAGAGCAACTTCTATCAAATCACCCTATGTAGATTTTTCTGCAAAACTTGTGCTACTGTCTCATAATTGATATGATTGTTTACTTATTTCTTTTTACTTTATAATTATTTTGTTTTTGTTTTTTTACCTTCCGCCACTAAAATATAATTTCATTAGTGCAGAACCTTTGTTTTGTTCATGTCTTTATCCTCAGTGCCTGGCCCATAGTTGGCATGCAAGTATTTGTTGAACAATTGCATGATGATTGTTCTGACATGAAAATTTCAAACATACATTTTTACATAATGAGATTAAATGTTACAACACTAACAAATATTTAGTCATTGAAGTTTTTGATGATCAGATATTGTACTGTTGCTCTTTCTAGAAATTCACTCTGTCATATAGACAGAGATCAAAACTGTTAATGCATTGTTGTTTATATTCCAAAAAAGTTATAACCTAGTTTGATTTAAATACTTCTCTATGAGAGAATCTGTTATCTCATTTCTGGTGAACTAATTTACATGACAAATTTGGTAGAAAGGAGTGGTCATTTGTAATTACCTGTTTTTCTATTTGTAATGTCTTAATACACACCTTAGTAATTTTAGAAATGTTTCCTTTTTTTTTTGCTTAGTATTTGAACAGTGAAAAACAGAACTGATGTTTTTTGCTTGGAAAATAAGGATGAGTGTCAAATCTGACTGTTGAGTCAAAGACAGAAAGGGAAGGTAGATTGGCAAACAGAAGATTAGAAGTAGGAACAAATCAGTATGAAGTTTATGAAAAATTATGCTTCAGTGCGAATGGGATGCTGAAGGCCATTCAATATAAAAAGCTCAGATTATTTAGACGCATATGGGTAAAAGAACTGCTATACATTAGTTTATCATCTTGCTCCACTTTGGGAAATATTCTGTCTAAATAACCAGTGTTGGTCAGTTGGCCACCCATATTCACATTACCCTGTTCCCTGGAGTTGGTGTTGGGAAAAAGAGTAATCTTTAGTTTCTAACCTTTTCAGAATTTTGTATCAGTCTCTGTAGTAGATGTTCTGATTCTCCAACCAGAGCTCCATTCAGTAATGAAGGACTTAACTTCCCAGCTGTTGCGAATGGTGCCAGCAGACATCCTTTTCAGGATTTGTCTCACCTGACTCCCCTAAGAGTATGCTCCCTTTGCAGGACAATGAACACCCTCAAACTCATTCACTAGAGGCCAGGCCTCTCACCATCCCAGCTCCAGAATTTCTCATAGATTGACTGAAGACTTTGTGGACTATACGTATACAGCAGCTTGACTTCTGCCTTTGCCTATTCTTGTGTCCTTCTCCTCCATCCCATGGTGTTAATTCCAAGGGCCCTTAACAAATTTCCTGCACATTAATCCCCTCTTTAGTTGGCTTCCTGGGGATCTCAACCTGAGATAGTCACCAAGGCTTCAGTTATGAAAATACTATCTCTGAGTGACATGTTATAAAGATTTGATTGTAGTTCATCAAGTGTTAATCATCAGTTAGGTAGCTCTGAATCACTATAGAGAATAGATTATTTCTGAGAAATAACCTCTAACTTCCTAGTTTCATTTATGGAATTGTGAATGGCTATCTCTGTGCCTTAGGCCACAATCTAATTCCAATTAAGCTTCTCATTAGACTTGTTATTATATGTTCTAGGAATTAGATGTATATTGAATAAGATCCAATATTATTTGATACAATGGGCATAAAATGCTTAGACAGAAAAACCCTAAGACCCTACATATAGAGTCAATGGTAGGAGATTTTTGCTGGCTATTCTTTTTATAGAATGGTTTATAAAACTTGCCCTCTACAACATCATTTCAAAGCATTTCTGACCAAGTTTCAGAGAGTGAGAGAGAGAACAGAGACCTCACCAGAGTAAAAGTATCTGGCAGTTTTGCAGAGGATACACCAGAAAGTTTAGCACTGCATGCATTTGTGCAATACCAAGTTAGGGGCAAGATAAACCATGCTTATGGAAATTTAATTTAGAAAAACCATCGCAAAACCTCACAGTTTATTGCACTCATTTGTTACCATTTTTTTAACTCATCTTCATATCAAATAAAGGCTGTATAGGATCAACATTGAAAGCATGGACTTTGTAGTCAATTTGCCTGGCTGTAACCCTAACTGTCAGCTGCAAGTTCTTGAATTGTAAGTTTAACCTCATTGAGGCTCAGTTTAACTTTCTGTAATGGGGATAACCTTATAGGGTTGTTGATATAATTAATGCTCTGGGCATATAAAAAGTATTCGATGTTAGTTACATTAAGCATTAACTGTGGCATTGGGTATCCTAGGGAATGGCACAAGATTGGCACTAAGTATTTATTAGTTGAATGAATGAGACAATGAAGCATAATATACAAAAATACCTATTCTTACAAAGATCACCATAGTAAATTGAATGGCATTTGGTGCAGAACAAAAGTGAAAAACAAAGAATTAGTATGGTATTACAAATAGAAAATCCACAGAGTACTTGGATAGAGGTAAGTCTCTGAACCAAAACTAAATGAAGATATAAATCAATAAGGTCTTTAATTAAAAATATTCTTGAGGGCTGGCCGAGTGGCACATCGGTTAAGAGCTGGTTTTGGGATGCCAGTGGCCCCGGTTAGGATCCCACATATGAGGGCCAGTGACACTGCCCTCTACAGCTAACAACAGCTCCACCTGGAGCTGGGCTGTGTGAGCCCTGGCGATGGTATAGGCTGCAGCCCCTGCTGCAGTGGACTGCCATAGGCTACAGTGAGTGGCCGGCAGCCAGCGTGAGCTGCCAATAGCAGCGGTGAGCGACATCCAGAGGCCGGCGACCCATCTGCCTCATCTGGGAAGAGTTCAATGACGATAACAACATGGGCCAACCAACGTCCTCCACAACTAGACTGCAGAAGAAAAAGACAGCAACTTGTCTGTTCCCCTTCCCCCATTCCCCAATGCTGTTACCCTCTCCAATTCCCCAATAAAATCTTTAAAAGAAATATATATTCTTGAAAATTTCAAAAATATTAATTTCAACATTTTATTAAGGAGAATGCACTGGCTTCCACCAACCCCTCTTTAATAGCCTTAAGAAAATCTTTCTGAGGTAAGGAAATTTATCCAGGATTATTGTTCTAGTCTACAGCTTAAGTGCCCTCAACTTAGATTACCAACCATAAAGGTCACCTAATAACAGTACTTATTGTTCTGGTGACTTTTCAATGAAGGAAGTTTGATTTTCTCTGTTCTTTTTCCAAGAAGGTCCTCCACCTGCATAAACAATCACTTATAGCACCAGAAGCCAAGAACTAATAAAGCAGTGTCACAGACAACTTTCTTCATTAGAACTGCTTTAAAAAATATAGAAACTGTGGAAATACCAACATTGTGTCTTCATAAAGAATCTGCATCATTGGATATTTTAAATTCAGTAGCCAGAAACCTTTATAAATTACCAGTCAATTCTGTCTTGTGAAATAAGAATCATGTGATTTTTTTTATAAATAGTAATATTACTTACAAAGAGTTCTTCCCTTCTGAATTTAAATTCATGACTACATTGGGTGCCTCATCAAATTTCTAAATGTATGTATTATTATCTTCTAGATTATATTCTTGCTATTGTACTCTTTATTTTTCCATATATAGATGTATAAACCAAACATGTAAACTTTTATTTGCAAACATATGCAGAGCATCACATTTTGCAACTATTTCTGAATGATGATGTTAATTAGAAAAAATATTGCTTACTAACATGGGGATTATACGAAGTATTATAGTGAGTGCTTGATTTACATAACTCAACCCAATTAGATTAATCCTTGAGGTTTAGATATTGCTATTCTCATTGTATAGGTTAATAACATACAGATCACTGCTTCAGAAATCTTCTCAATAGTGTGTAGTTAATGAGCTCCAGGGGCAGGATCTGAACTAACATTTGTATAACTTCAAAATGCTTTTCTTAACAACAATACTAAACTTAAACACAAAATTTATTATGGACCTATTGAATAACTGTAATTTTTGCATTTTCATATATGTGCAATTTTTTTTTAAATCCCACTTAGTGAATTGAAGAGTGTTTTGGCATGAACTTAATGGGTAGAAACCTATATTTCTATAAGTGTATTTTTCTTTTTTCATATCCTGTTGTAACATCCAACATATACAGAAGCTGAAGAAATTTAACTGGCATTGATAATTTATTACTAAAATGTCCTTTTCTGTTGTCCTATCTGTTTTACATTAATGAAAAAAATATCAGTTTCTCATGCTATCATTTATGGGCAAAAAGTTTTTTAAAAATAGTACCTTGAGATAAATTAATTAAAAATTCTACAAAGTAAGTTCTAACCCTGAAGGTATGAATGGATGAAAATGTATTACTGAGAATGATTCACGAAATTGGCAACTAATCTCTATAAAGGAGACTAACGTAGTTCATGAGTAAACATTGTGTAATGATTTGCAAAATGTCTGAGGTTGGGTTATCTGTCTAAGCCCAGATTTTGAATAAGTGTTAGGTTGGACTGAAATGACTCTCTTAAAGACAGTTTGTAGAAAGTAATTTTGAAGCAGCATGGCCTGTTTGGTTGCAAGGATAGCAGAACTAACCACTTGGGCACTCTTTCTTTAGTTGTTAGTCATCTTGATTTCTCTAGAAGATAAAATTTACTGAGCAGTGAAGTATGCTCATGAGGTTTTCTTGTTGTTGAGGAAAAAATAATTGCATGTGCTTGGGGCCTTCAACCAAATTCTAAGCCCAGGATATCACGGAAAGCCTGAAAAAACAAGTAAAATCTCTTCTAAGTAGAATTTTTTGAGGACACCTTTATACTTCCATATAAAAATATGTCTGTAAAGAATATAGAATAATTTTATGTTGGGTGGTAGAATGACGCTCCTAGTTCTGCATTTCATAGGTACTTCAGAGACGTAGATTCAATGGTTAGATGAGCCTTCAGATAAAAATTCTGTTGGCACAGATAGATACAATTCGAGTCTAGAAAGGAATAATTGTAAAAAGTTGGGCTGGGGCCAAATTTGTGCATTTAGGAGAATGTGTTTTAAATATCCCCTAGAAGTTCCATTGTGACATTAGGAAATTCTTGATAGAAATTCCTAGAAAACAAGTGCATTGCTTTTTTCCTTTAAATGTCACAAGTAACAAAGAATTCAGGGACATATTCTACCCAATGACATGTATCATTTGGGGTAGGTGAGATGGTAATACAATTTCTGAATGTGTAACCACCATGAAGTACCAGGTTCAACGTAGGCCCTTGACTTTGGCAAAAACTGTAGCTGTTTGTGAAGTACAACTTCAGCAAAATTTGCGAGTCCCAAACTATCACCTATATAAGTGATAAAGCCTGAAATTTATAACTTATCAATCCTCTTTGGATTAAAGCTTCGTGAAGAGAAGACCTCTAATAAAACACAGGATATGGTGAATCTCAACTTCGTATGGTAAAGTTATTTACTACCTATTACTTGTATTACATAAATGGCATTGTTGATAGCTTAGCTTTATCATCAAAAAAATCTTGAGTTTGAATTCTGTTTCAGGCGTTCACCATCCATGTAACTTCTCTGAACCGTTTTTCTTCTCTGTAAAATAGGAAAAATTATACATATTTCCAGGGTGTCTATGGGAAGTAAATGCTACTAATTGACAAGATGCATTGCTCACCATCATAATGATTCTTAAGAAACTGTTTTAGGGGAAACTTGATACATCTGATTTCCAGGGAGAAGTCTCTAAGAGACAAAGGTAGATTTAAAAAGCCTCACCTTGAGCTTAGAGGCCATGAGGTGCGGACTGGAAGCCAGATGGTGACTGGTGCCCTCCACAACAAAGGTTGAAGAACAACAACTTGGCTGGTCCCCTCCCCCAATTCCCCCACACTGTTCCCCTCCCCCAATTCCCCTGATAAAATCTTAAAAAAAAAAAAGCCTCCTAAACTGATTTACATATACGTGACACTACAATTTAATTGAAAATAATTGCATTAAAGAAAGGTTACTTAGAAAAACAGTTAGCTTTTCTGTAAAGAAGTTACTGCCCTATGCCTATCCCTTGTCCTACATATTTCTTTCAAACACTCCCTATTTTATTGATGATAGTTTAATATCCATGATGTACTCTTTTTGCTAATCTATTAAAATGCAGTTAATTCTATTCCTTCAACCAAACATTGAGTACTTTGATCCAGAGATATTTCACTCAGAGCACCTAACAGTCTAGTACATGAGACTTACATATAAGCAAATGAGAGTGATAGTATTTGATGAGGATAGAATAGAGGTAAGGCCATGGTATGTGTAGATCAGGGATGGAGTGGACTGATAAAACTTTATAGGCAGAGAAAAACCTCTGTTGGGCCCTAAAAGAAGAGTAGTAGGGCTTCACCAGGCATACATAAGTGGAATTAAAATTTCAAGCAAATTGTACATCATGTGTACATGCCTGGGGCATTACATAGCTTTATAATTGAGTCCATAAATACTGATCTAAGATAATTGAAATATAGGATCTTGTGGCAGATTGATGGGAGATGAGGTATGGCACATACTCAGAGACCACATCTTAGAGGGCTTTCTAAGACAAATAAATGTGCTTGGATTTTATCCTGTTGGCAGCTGGCATCCATCAATTAAGCAAGGGATACATGTGTTAGTCATCAGAAATGTCTAACAAATATTTCTATTCCTACTCCTGGTCATATGTAAAGTTCTACTTTCCAGCCCTTGAACTTAGTGACTGCTTTGGCGAATTAAATACGAATAAGAAATAGTATGTGTCACTTCTGGCTGGAAGCTTTCAGATAATTCACCCTCCACTCTCTCTTTTGGCTGTGGTCACTGGCAGTGTTCCAGATAGTAGCTTTTCCTTCAACATGAATTTCTTCCGTTTGGATCCCCCAGTGAGAATAATATGGAGCAGAACTTTAAACTGACCTACAGTGAATATGTAGTGTAAGGGAGAAATAAATCCTATAGTTTAAAGTCACTGAGATTTGGGAGTTGTTAGTTACTGCAGAATTATTTATCTCATCCTTATTATTACCCAGTCACATTATTACCTTGCCACAATACTTTCTTATTAAAATGCAGATGACTCAAATGTATTTTTTCCCATAATTTTACTAATGCTTTTTGCTAGGATTTTTCCATCCATCTTATTTTCCAGTGGGGGCAGTAAACTGCATTGGCATCAGACCATTCTTGCTCTGTGATATATTACCTATGTGACTTCCAGTGAGCTACCTAAACTTTCCAAAGCCTCATTTTCTGATCTGTAAAATAAAACTAGTCATATTTGCTTTGTGGGCTCTTGTGAGAATTAAGACACATTCTAGGAAGTACTTTATCATTGTCTGATATACAATGGATGCTCATTAAATAGAAGCTGTAACCATGATTATTATTAACATTGTGAACACTTCTGCTTTATTCATTTCAACCTTTCAACTCTTGGCACTCAATTTTCATAACAGGTGATCAGTTCAGTGTCCAGTCATGGCCTTCCTTTGAATTTCAAGTCCTATAACTCTGTTATTGATGTCTGAGCACACTTTTGAGCTCCACTGATCTGATAGCCTTGATTCTATCAGTTCTTTATGATTTCTAATTACCATTTCATGCTTGAAACATTACCAGCTACCAATTCATAAATACATATCTATACATATTTGTCAATTTTAATTTATGATGCAAAATTCACAGTGTCCAATGAACTATGCATAGAGCCAGTCAATGTTAGAAATTGTATGACTCTGTGTATAAATGGGGTGATGATAGAATAAGTATCATTAGATTGTCTTGGTAAGAATAAGCTACAGGTACCAGGCCAAGAGATCTCTAAATGAAATGATGCTCAAGCATGAAGTGTGTGTGTGTGTGTGTGTGTGTGTGTGTGTGTGTGTGTTTACATGAGTGAGAGAGAGAGAATATATGGTTGGTGATGTGATATTGTTGAAGAATTAAGTTTTCCTTCCTATCCTGCTTGTTTAATGTAATACAAAATCAGAGACTTGAATACACAAGTCTTACTAGTTTCTGGTGAATCTGAATACTTTTGGGTGTTTTACCTAAATGATTCTGTGGTTAACTAAAGGAAGTAAAATTTTATCTTAAGTGCCAGTCACAACTTATTGTGTATGTAGCTTCTTAGGATGTTGTCCTATGATAGATTTTAAGGCTAAATCAATTGGTAATGGCTGCAGCAGGCACAGGATGGGCCCCATGACGTGATAAAACTGTCAGCCATAAAGGTTAGGCGGTTACCAATGCATTCAGGATCTGCTTGAACATCACCACATGGGGGCGCTCTCTTCATCAGATATACATATTTTTAGTGTTGTTTTTCCTTTAGTGTAAATTTTTTTTTCTAATAGAAAATATAAACTGTAATTTATCATGCTACACGAAAAATTTTCCAAAAACGCTGGATCCATGCCATTTAAAGACATTCCAAATAACTGTAGGCAACTCAAACTTAATTTTAGCTAGCTAGGTATGTTGAAGAACTCAGAAGGCTACAGATACTAGGGCTAAGGGACTGGATGGATTTGTGGCTATGGTGCTCATTGGTGATCATAAATGTAGATGCATATCTGGTACTTTTTTGTAAGTAAAATATGGAGGTGTAAAAATAAAAATATTCAAACTGCTTCTGTCAGAAGAGCTCTCAAACTGTTGAAATCGAATTATGAGATCTAACATGTGATGGCTAGGTGCCATTTGTTTGGTTCTTACTGTTGGTTTAGTAATGCCAATATATAGGACCATTTGAAAGTAAGGCAACATAGTGGCAGCTCTTGCAGTGAGGATCAGTTGAAATCTAGAGATGATGTTTTTTAATGTGGCAGGTTTTCAGAATGTTAAATGCTAGAAGAAATTCAGTGCCAACTCATAAGCTTACAAATTGATCCCTGAAGTCCCATGACAACATTAGGAGTATATCCAGCTTCTGTAAGAATTCCACTTAGAAGGGCTTAGAGTAAGGTCATTTATGGCAATAAAAGACAAATTCACCCAAAGCACATATACCAGGAATTAAAGTTTAGTACAAGGAAAATAAATGTGATGACAGAAATCAATAAAGGCATTCATAGTCAAGAAAGAACAGAGGCATGTTGTTTGCCAGCCAGAGAAAAGCCAAACGAAACAGACACCAGGAAATATCAATAGAACTGAATACACCCCCAATAAAGCCAATGGCTTATTCAAAATGTCTCATGGACAATGATGATATTTGGTTCTCTAAAGTTTAAATGGCCAGTCACCTGTGTACATACTTAAAGGCATTATCAAACAGTATTTTTGTCAGGTGTTTATGTGGCTTAGCAATTTCAAGGGCCAGAATTTTTTTTTCATTCAAGTTCTGCTTATCATCTGCTCACTGATGTCAGAACTTTACCTCAAACAGTGTGATTTTACTTTTATTAGAAGTTTTGAACTCCATTCAGATACAGGCTTTTTTAGAGTTTTGAGCTCTGTTTAAATGCTTAAACATTTAAACATTTAATATTTAAATGATTAAACATTAAATGAATAAGTGCTCAGGACTTAGAATCTTAAAGGTTAGAAATAGAAGTGCATGCTGCTTCCAGACAGGAGTAGTTGGAAAACTCACTTGTATTGTGAAGATATCTTTGAGACCAGTTTTAGCTAAGAATAGAATAGGAAGACAGTGACCATATATTGGGGTAGAAGGGAACAAGTTTATGAGCCTGGGACACTGAAGATATTTGCCCATTTTATAATTATTCCTGGAGGTGGTATCATTAAAAATTGTCTTTTGTGTATGGTCTTTTCTTGACTCTTCCAATTGCTGGAGTTAAAGAACAGCTCTCCTGAGATAAGCAAAATATTGTTCTAAATTAGACAAATAAATGCTAAGTATTCATATTACTGTGCCTAGATTTGTAATTTGAGGTGTTTGGAGGATCAGTAGGTAATCTCAGGGAAACAGCTGAGATAATTAAATGTGTAGGAGATTGATTTCTGCATATGAAGGACAGATCATTTGGTCCTCAGAAAACAGGACTACTGAGTACCATAAGTATTTAAAATTATATTACGCAAAGTTTAAGTGGTGGTTTGTACCTCTTCCCCTTATCACCCTCTTTCAGACTTTGAGGGCTTCAAGTCTGAAAGCTGGTTTTGAGATTTTTCTAAAGTAGCCATTGGAGACTTTGTTTTGTTTTTTCAGGAGGAATTTGTGATAGAAATAAAGTTTACAGTGAGGCTGCAGAAATTGAAGTTAGATAATACCAAGAATTTTTAATGTGAAAATTCCTTTATACCTATAAATACCTAAATCAATTGAAAAGAGGTGGCTTTGCAGATATTACACTTGAATCCCTTCATGAGCATCATTCTGCTTTTCTGTTACATTTGTCAGAGTAAGTCAACTCCTTTCCATAATTGTGATTTTAGCCACAATTATGACCTACTAACCATAGTCTCTTCTCTGTGCTTTGCTATTGGCACCACTCAGGTACTTAAAGGAAGTCCTTCATCTAATTTTACTGCGGTTCTTCCCCCTCCCCATTATGTCACTTTTATTATGAGTTTATTTTCTCTTTCCAATCTGTCCTCATCATTTCTATATGCTATATTACTAACATATATAGTCATGTCATTTTTCTGCTTATCAGATCATGTTATGATTTCCTACTTTTATTTTGTTTAAAACTAGGCAATAAACTCCTAGAGGTGATACCTTTTTAATCTCTGTATATCGTGTATTTGATGGTGAATGTTCAGTCACCATCTGATGAGCAGTTGATTAAGTAAAACTTTTGATTGTCTTATTATGTAAAATGACATACAAAGCAGATATTTTTGTTGTTGTTGTTCTTTTTCAACTTTTCTAGACTTTATTTCCATGAATTCAAGTCAACTGTAAAATGATCTGGCCAGGGGCAATGCTCATTATATACTATTGTAGATAAAAATCTGTCATATCTTTATCTCCAGTTTTCAATACTCACATGATGTTTTGTTTTGCTTCTTTGCCTAGCTGACATTTCAAATTCGATGTTCTTCTGTCATATTTAGCATTTCAAAACTGATACTACCAAATTGTCTTCTTTGTTTATTTTTTCCCTCTTATAAAAACCCAGAACTCCACATAACAAACAATAATTCTCTTTTATGATTTGCCTATTTTCTTTCCACATTCATTTGGTAAAAAAGATCTAGAAACCCTGAATTCCTCTCTTCTTTTTTTCCACCTTTGGTCTGTCATATTTAATTAGTTATCAGCTCTTATTAAGTTTTCTTCTAGGTGTCTTTTTTTCACAGTGTTTTTTAAAATTTTACTTGTATTGTCATTAACCAAGACTTTCCAACTGGTGTCCTTGATTCAGGTTTTTATTTTTCTAATACAAAACACACATTGTCTCTATATTATCATTATTAAAATAATATTTTAGTTGTATCCTTTCCTGATCAAAAAATTTTTAATGGTTACACAATGCGTAGGGGCCCTGTTCAATTCCTTGTTATATACTATGTGTAATCCATATTCTCAGGCTACTGAAATTTAGATCATTTTTTCAGAGTGTCCTTTAAGACGCATGTAATCCTTTTCAATTTTATCAACATTTGACCATAGATAGGCTCTTTTTTTAAACTGTCTAAAAACTTGCATATCTATTTTTGAGTAAATGGTCTTTCATAGAATCTGGAGGATATAACTTTGTGTGCAAAAATGAATGAAATTGTTTTTCTAGCAAGTAATTAGATAAATGTTGCATGTTTTCTTTTTCCATGATATAAAAAGGTCAGTGCACCCAAACCTATGTGCCCTTTAATACATTGAGGATGGGGCATTTAATATAGACCCAAATATACATCACTGGTCCACATCATCTAGGGAATACACAAAATGCTGCTACCCAGACCCAACCCATCAATTACATTAAGCTTTTCTGTAGGACTTAAAGTAGTTGTTTTTTCCCCCTGATATAATCCTTGAGATAACACAGGTGGCAGAAGACATGTCTACTGTCAAGTAAGCTAGCAACTCTTAGGAAGCAATTGAAAAATACAACCTTATTAATGTGTGTTAGTTGTTACTGATACATAAGATGAAGTATTACAACAAATAAAATGAATTAAGAACTGGCTGTTTTACAAGCAGACATAAAAGTGAATAGAGGGAATATAGAATGTTGGAACCGTTTAAGGGTGGAAAACCAACTTCTTATACACCCCAAACAACAGGTAACAGGATTTAAAAGTCTTTGAGCAACAAAAGCCAAATAAGTGTTATAGTTGAATAAAGTGAGTTGGGGAAAAGGTCAGTTTAATTGTGTCATTTCCACTTATTTTTCCTGAAAACTTTACTGAAGTTATCAGAAAATTAAGAGAGAGAAGCACAGGGTGACAGAAAATTATTTTAGGGAAGGATATTCTATGCAGTTACTGACACATGTAATTGACTGGATTTCTACAAGATTTTTTATTGAACTAGATTGTCATTATAAACCTTGAGCCTAGACTAAAAAAGTCCTTTGACTGCTTGAAACCTAAAATAAATAATTCTTGAGCTTTGAGTCTTCCATAGTAGAAGGTAGACTTTGAAAGCCACCAAGGATGGAAAATCCACTTTAAGTATGTCTGCAGAGGGCAATGGATCCAGTATTTACTTTCAAAGAGAAAAATCAGGTGACTTTTTCTACCTCAATTCTTTACAATATCTGTTCTGTGAGATTTTAGAATTTTTATGAACAATGATGACTTTCTAAATGGGAGTGTTTATTTTTCTTGTTGTGTCTCGATTTTTTTCATTGCACATTGGTATGTTTATGGGGCAGATAACTTGGCTTTTCAACTCACTTTTCAAGAAGTGGAGGAGTCGTATTACAGTGTGGTGAAGAATTGGAATACTGAATTTTGCTTTACTTGGCAGGAAAGTGATAGTGTTCTATGCTTGGGTGGAAGAGTGAAATGAATGTATTTTAACTAGCAAGGTGAGGTGTGGAGATGTAAGCTATATATTCTCTAATCTAGTTTTTCCCAGATACCCTTATTATTATTGGGACTACATGACTGCTTATTAAATAACGGAAGATGGGCAGAAGTGATAAAGCCTCTTTCAGTCCTGGCCATAGAACTTTGTGATCTTTTACCTCCTCTCTTTCCTTTATCAGCTCAGATGGAAGCAAAGTGTTTTGAGATGGTAAAGAAACATAGTGAAAAGAACTCAGATATTTGATTCACTAATTGAAACAAAGGCCCCTAGCAGAACCATCTGACTTAAACTGGGCTGTGGTGTAATTGAGAAATAAATATTTGTTATGTTAATCTGCTAAGATTTTAAGGTTCTATGTTGCAGCAATCAGCTTATATTAATCAGTACTTGAGAGAGTAGCTAAGGTAAACAAATATATGAAATTCTAGAGCTAATGCATGGTCCTGTTATCAGGAGTAAAAATTAGGCATTTATTCTGATACTGGAAATCATGGAATTCTTTAGAGTTAGGGAAATGACATGATCTTAAGAGTTGAAAGAGATAATGAATGTCCAAGGGTGTTTGCAGAGTCATCAATTAGGAGGCTTTTTCAGTAATCCATGTCAGAAATGATAATGGCTTTGGCCAGTGGTAGCAGTGGAAAGGGTGAGATTTGTTAGATTTTGCATGTATTTGATAGCTAGAGCTGACAGTGTATACTGACAGGTTGGCTGTGGTTTATGAGTAGAAGGGATAGGAAAATGATGACTCCAAGTTTTGTGTGGTAATTTTCTTTATGAGAAAGGTAACAGAACAAGCAACTGTTCATGTCTTTATATCATGGAAGGCGAGCAATTCAGTTTTTGTTCTAGAAGGCTCAGAAATAGGGAAAACTGGGTATTTCTCAAATCCACTAGGTAAGGTTATCTTATGATCCATGATAAAAATTGCATTGAAATTCCTCTCAATTATTATATTCTCAAAAAATCAAATTACTTTTTTCTTGTAAAGTTCTGTTTTAAAGTTAAAAGAAAACAACTCCCTCATTTTCTTATTCAGTTGAGTCTGACCATTTCATTACCCATGCTGGATGGAGTTGGGTCTTGAACTTAGCAACTGCAACCTGGGCCATAAATTCTCTTTCTCAGAGTATGTTTTCAAAGGGATTTCCATAATTGAGTATAGGGTTGATCTTTGTCATTGATATGTTCACCGAACTTAGTATTGGAGGGTAGAGAAATAATGAGAGAAAACAGAAAAGATTAATGTTGCTACCTCTATAGTAACTAGTTTGTACAAGTTATTTTATTATAAATATGAATACTAGCATCAGAAATTTCTCAGATGTTTGTCATTTGTAGAACCATATATCTTATTTGTTAGGGAAATTTTACATATGTATAAAGCCTTTTTAGGGAGTGATACTGAGATTGCAAAATTTTTGAATCTTGGAACATTGTTATTATTGAACTTTTATCCAAGGTTGTATTTATCTGTTTGGTGCTTTCACCATCTTCTTAAAAGTTTTAATTCATGTTGTTTGTTGCTTTTCGTGTTACTAAATGTGCCATCCTACATTGAGTACGGAATTTACATAAAGAGATGGAGAATCACACTCAACCATTTCTTGAGGTGAAAATTTTAATGATGTCCAAGTTTGTGTCCTTTGGGCCCCAAGGAATCAAAATTTCAAGACCTTTTTCTCAGCTTTTGAATTGTTGAGGCCATTAGTAACCTGTGTTACTACACTAGTAACAGGTAGATAATTTTCTGCCCCCACTTTTCCATCAGCAGTGGGATGTGACTCCCGTGTTCCTGTGCCTTCGGCTCTCCTTGTACTTTTTATGAGCAGTCCCAGGTAAATTTTAAAAATATCAACCTACTTCTTAATTAAGTTCCTTTCCTTCCTACTTATGTAGGGACAACTCTTTGCAGGATCTCAGCCCTTCATATTTTCTTTCTCCTGATTTTCAGACTTCACTAGGAACTAACTTAAGGGGATTTATATATTTGAACACATGAAGCTATGAGTTTGCCATACCATTCATTCATTGCTTAAACAAATATCATCCATCGCCCCCTGTCTTTGTAAGGTGATTGAACTAAAGTTATTCTTTTATCAGCTCAGTACCTAACGGCATTCTGAATTCTAACTATTGCCACTGCGACAAGGTATAAAATGCCAACCCCCAACCCCCAGCTCCAAGAGCTGTCTCTGCTCTAGTCTCTGGAACCTGTGAATGTTACCTTATTTGGACTAAAAAAAGAAAAAAAAAAGGTCTTTGAATGATGTGATTAAATTAAGGATTTTAAAATGGAGAGATTATACTGCATTATCTGTGTGGACTTGAATATAATTACACATGCATCTTTATGGCAGGAGGGGGAGGAAGATTTGAACACACACAGGGGAGAAAACAGTGCAAGAACAGGGTGGATAAAGAATTTATGATACATTCCTTGAAGACTGGAATGATGACAGTTCAGTTCAGAAATGCTGGTAGTCACAGAAAGATATTGGAAGAGTCAAAGCTCCCCAAAATCCCATCAAGGGACCATGACCCTGCTGACACATGGATTTCAGCCCAGTAAAATTGACTTTGGACCTCCAGAACTGTGTGATAATGAATTTTTGTTGGTTAAGCCACCAACTTTGTGGTAATTTCTTGCAACAGCCAAAAGAAACTAATACAATAATCATACTTAACTTCATGTTAGTTTGTTGTATCTTCTAATTTCTAATTAAGTTCTTACTCCATGTTTTCTTGGTATGCTTTCTCATCCTGCCTCTGACACTTGGACACTTTTCTAGCTGTGTAATGTTTGGCAAATCATTTATCTTCTTTGTTACTTTGTTTTCTAATGTTTAAAATAGGGATACTATTAGTACCTACTTATATGGTAATTATAAGGGCTTAATAGGCTAATATTTTTTAGGCCCTTAGAGCAGCTCCTAAAACTAGTAAATGTTGGGTAAGTTGATATTAAATAAATGTTTTAAAAAGTAGAGGAAACGTTTTGGGGGCAGGGGGATGGAGAGAGAGCCATGGAATGATTGTTGTTTCACCTTCAAATACTTTCTGTCCACTTACAGAAGAAATAATTTCAAAAAAAATGATTTAAAAAAATTCTACTTGTGTTGTGAGGGGTTCTTTTTTGGGGGAAAAGTGTTCATTCAAAAGAAAGGTACATATTGTCATTATATGTTTAAATCTCTGACAATTCTTGTTTATATATTTACAAAGTAGCCTTTAAAATCTTTTAATTAGAAAAAAGTACATCATAAGCATTGTTTCTGTATAAAATAAGTTCAATGAAAAATTATCACAAACCAACCTATATGGTGTGACTGATATTTTTAATATAACAGAATGAAAGTCTCTGGGGAAAAAAAGTAATTTTTGTAGTTTTCACTGACTTCTGCACCAGTATCTAGAAAAGGAAAATAACATATCAGTTGTGTACAGTAAAGTTATCAAATTACTTGTACTTAGAAAAAAATAGCTTTTGTTGCTGTATAATTGTAATTTTAAAGGACTACATTAAATGGACATCTACAAATCCATGCCATAATTAGAGTACATGTTTAAGAGAATTAAGCTTGTTTTCTTCTATCTTCTTGTAGATATTATGAATTCTTGTGACAATGAAGTCATTTAAAATGCAACATTAATTCAATGTTATGATTTACTTGCATTCATGTATATATATAATACAGGATGTTTTACTATGTGTAGGTATTAGATTCAGATAAACACAGCCTCCTGATACTGAATGATTTGAAGTAAAATTCCTTCTCTGCCTTAAGAGACTTTTCCAGAAAAGCAGCACTTTTTCCTTTACTTGTTGTAAATTAATTAATATAGTAAGAAACTAATATAAATACTTCCTGAAAATATGAAATTATTAAATTTATCTAATATCTAGAACTAATTCACTAACCAATATACTTATATAATAATAAAATAAGTAGAAACCAAAAAATATATAGCAATATTCTGGTTTGACTAAAAATTAAAGCCTTTTCTTTTAATTTCCTTGGCAGTATCTGCCATTAAGAGGGATCACTAAGAATACTAACCATCATCACATTTGGTTTTCAATTCTACTTTAATTACTGATGTCACTTCAGTAGAAATTCTGATTGTCTTGCCATTTTCCTGTCCAGTGAATTTTATGACAGTAAAATTGGAACAGCTTTGGGAAGGAATGAAGGAATGAGAATTTGAAATAAGGTTTACCATTTCTTTTTGCCTAGATGACTAGGACAAAATTAATCCAATTGAGCTTTTTGAGCAGTGCCTTTGTTCCCAAGACAGTGTATAATGAGGGATGGGAACAAGGTTGTCGGGGAGAGAGAGTGGGCCCTGGGAGATTTCAAATCTAAATTGTTTGTTTCTTTGTTATTGTTTCTAAAACAGTGGCTCTCAGTGTGAGATAAGGATGGTGGCTAAATGGATAGCATAGAGAATGATCTGTGAGAACTTTAACAATGGTTCTTCTCATCTACAATTCAAAGTCCTCCCTTCATTTGGAAGTTTCTTCCCTATATTGACCAATATTATTTAAAATACTCATCATAATCAAATTGGATGAATTTAAGGAAGAAATTTCTAGTTGTCCAAAAGTTGCCCGAGTTTCTTACACAGGACATGTATTCTTAATTTCAGAGGTTCTAGGACACAGATTACCAGTACCTCTCCATAGCCCACTTTCTTGTTTCCATGGGGTAAAAATATATTCGAAGTTAGTTTCAGGTGATGAGTCAGGTTAGTCTATTTAATATGATTTTAAAATTTCATTACCATATATGACTTACAGAAACAAATGCATGGTACTCTCTTCTCTAGAAAATTTCATTTCTTTACCTAAAAAACAAAAAGTCTATCATACATGATAAAATGTACTTCATTTTATAGTATTGGCCTATCTTTTCTGAATAATATTTATTGTTTAAGAAGTTGTATTCTGGTGATCTTTTTCTGACTCATATTTAGAATATATTGTCACCAGATTTAGTTTTGGAAACAGAACTGGTCAAATCACTTCTCTCAATGAAGGTCCTTAGTTAATAACTTTGGCTACAAGATAAAGTACAAAGAATTTAGCAGTGTTTTCAAGACCTCTTCTTATTAAGTTCTATTTCTTTTTATCCATACTTTTGAACATTTCCTTCTACCCCTATGTGAGTCATAAATTAAAGGTATATTCTGGTAGGTGGAAAGTGCTTAGTGTCAAAGAATCCTACTGAATGAACATATTAATGTGTGGAGCATTGTAGAATAAGCCTGGCTCTATACTTCCCTAGAACAGTTCTAAACAATCATTTGATCCAGATCCATATCAGGAACAAAGTAATAAGAAGAAAAGTTTTGTACCTTGCTGGGAGCCGGCAGCACCCCGGTGCCTCACAAGGTCACATTGAAGTAAAGATCCACTCTCAGCACTGGATGTTTGGGGTGCTGCCTTATGATTGGTCATGTAATATCTCTTGCCTCTATGAACCCATGTGCCTTTCCTCTACATCAGATCCTATAGGAGACAGTACTTTCACTGCATTTATGGCAAGTCCCTGTGGTACCCCAATGAGAGATAAGTATGCAGTCAACGACCGGTAAGATCTCCTAAAAAAGAGAGGAGACAACCCAAGCCAGGTGTTAGTTCCATGGGGACCCCAGGACTGAGAAATAGGGGACTCAAGCCCCTTGGAAACAGAGGCTCAGACCTCTGGCCACATAGGCCAACAGCCTGTCTGTGAGAAACTGAGCCTGCCTGTGAGAAACTGATGATAACATCAGTCCTTGAGCTCACTTGCCTATGGCCACTGCTGTGAGAGTTCTCCTTGGAGACCAAGGTCTCCAGGCCGTGAGAGTTCTGGGCAGCTTACTGACCATGGGGTATGTTAATCAATAGCTTTATTTGAATTCTTTGCCTTGTACATTGTTGTAGCAACAGATACTGAAGCTTTGACTGAGAAACAGATGCTATCCTCTATTGTAATAATATGTAGCCCTTCGCGGGATAAGAAAAGTTTGAGACCCCCTTTTTAGCTACTAAGTATTGTAATCACATAAGAATAGACTTTACATAATTTTTACCCTAAACTCAACCACTGCTAGTCTTTTAGTAATAGCTAAAGTATATGCCCTGTGAGTCTTACGATTATGTTTAGCTGCTGGAATTTGGGATAATGACTAGGTAGTCATGGTAACCACTCTTTAGGCGATATGTAGAGATAAGTGAATCCTTAACATAGAATAGGTCACACTACATCCTGGAAGAGAACAATTCAAAACTATGTGAAACTTAACTTGTGATTGAGGTAATGGTCAAGAGTCCCTATAAAAGGGACATGCTGTAACAATAAAGTGTGACACTTCTCTGAAACTCCCCTGGTGTCGGTGTCTCCACTCCCTTCTTTTCCCTCACCGATGCCGTCCCCACCTGAGGGAACCCCTGGACTAGCAGAGGCTGGTCCCCCGCAGTACCTCCTTGTAGGAAACAACTTCTAGAAGTATCCCATTAGTGGCAATATACTGCAGAATTTAATCACTGGTGAATTTAAGCTCCTATTTCTTTTCAGCCTGTACCTAGAGTTCAGTGTATCTTCTATATATTATAGTTTGGAATAGTGCTTTTCCTTTCATAAAATAGCTCAATTGCTTGGGCCACATCTACTAAAACTAGGGAATAAGTGCTTCTTAAATATTTTTTTTGGAATGATAGTTTTAAAAACGTTTAGAGAACTATATGTTAGGTTGAGATGAATAGCAGAAACTGAATTTACCCTCTTGCCTGAAACATATTTTAAAAACGTATCAAAATTATGAGAAGCAACAGTTTTTCAAGATCTGAACATTAGGCTTTGAGGACAGTAACCCCTAAGAGACAGGAAGCAAATAAAATGAACCCTGTGATTGTCTTAGCTTACTACCTGGAGAGAAATAAGACAGAGATGTTGATCTAATCACTTTTGTTGAGCATTGAACTGGAAGTTTAAGCCTGTATAGTATGCAGCAAATAAATAATTAAATGGGAATAAGTGACATTCAGTTTGGAAATCAAAATGTTCATCCACAGATGAATGGGTAAAAACTTACGATATACTCATATAATGAAATACTACTCTGCAAAAAAAAAAAAAAAAAAAAAAGATGGAACATAACTACGTGATTAAATCTCAGAATAATTATGTTGAATGAAAAAAGCCAGGCAAAAGATTATACTATATATAGTATGATTACACTTATATAAAAGTCTAGAAAATTCAAATCAGTCTGTAATGACAGAAACTAGAGCAGAGGTAGGAAAGGGGTAGCTGAGATTACAAAGGAAAATGAGGAAACTTCACTGTGATAGATATATTCATTATCCCAGAGGGTTGGTTTTTTTTCATGGGCATATCCATATGTCAAAAGTTACCAAAGTGCACAATTTCAGTACATATAGTTTGTTGTATGTCAATCATTATCTTAGTAAAGCTATTCAAAATGTTTAAGCTGATAGTTCATTAGCTTGTAGAAAGATTGTGTTTCTTTTCCTCTCTTACAAATCTCATGCATTATGGGAATAAGATTTAGGTAACCCACCCGGTGAAGAGAAGTAGAAGACTGAGTTTCTGGGGCAGCATGTGTGGCTGTAGCACCTGTGGGTATGTCAGACTCCACTACCTCCTGCTCATTCACAGCAGGCCCAACTGCAACCTCTGGGATGGAAGGTTTGGGTGTAATAGGTGGCTCAGCCACATAAGATTCAGCTGTATCTGCATCATATGGGGGGACATAAGGGCCTGCAAGTCTGCTTGAGGCAGGGACAGGGAAGGAATCCCTCTGAAGGGGAGGAGGAGGAGACAACCAAGTAGGTATGGCAAAACTAGGAATGTGGTTGAGGGGAGTTCCAGGAGCACTGAGAATCCTGGGATACGCAGATGTCCTTGGATTTGTATCAGGATTCCCAGGGTACTTGGGGAAATCATTCTCTGCAGGATAGACAGGAAGAGTGAAATCATTGTCTGATATGGCATAAGGAATATCCAGAGATGGGTTAACTGGGTAAGGATTGTCATTGTAATCCTAAAGGAAAAGCAAAGAAATCAATTAAAATTTTTTTGTTTGTATCTAGTATACATTACTCATGTTATGAATGTGATAATATACAATGGTAAAGGTTATTTTCTTTTTCAATTCCATTAAATCTCTTTCTTAAGACTGATGTCAATAACAGACACTATTTATGAACATAGGCCCAGTTTTCATATGTGTTAGAAAATACTGCCTTCTTTATCAACACTGCTTTTCTATCATATAAAAACTTTATTTATATAATTAAATTTATTTTAAAGAATTTAACCTAATGATCAGGCAGTGAAACTAGGCAGGGTATCAGTAGGAATAAAAAATTATGTTTGTATTATTTTTATTTAAATGTAAAGATGTATAAACATAAATACGCTTATACTAATATATGCATTTTTATTTTATAATTTTTATTAAACTTTTTGGGGTGACATTGCTTAGTAAACTTATATAGGTTTCAGGTGTACAATTCTATAGTATATCATCTATGCATTACATTGTGTGCTCACCACCCAGAGTCAGTTCTCCTTCTATCACCATATATTTGACCCCATTTATCCCTCTGCCCCCTTACCCTCTGGTAACTTCTAAACGGTTGTCTGTGTCTATGATTTTCTTTGTTTGTTTGTCTTATTCATTTGTTTCTTTTGGTTTTATATTCCACATATGATTTATTTTGCTTAGCATGATAATCTCATGATCCTGAGCCTATCACAGCAAGAAAAAAGAACGTGTTCCTGAATTACTTTCTTAGCTTTTCAAGAAATAACATAATAGTACTGAATTCTTTAACTATTAGATAGGAAATGCTGTTTTAAAAAGAAAATTAATAATGTAAAATGCATTTCAATATCTTAAAGTATAAACAAATATGATATATTTTACTTCACTGGATGATAAAAATTTCTAAAACAACAAAGAAAGCAATGTTGGTTTTAGATTTTACGCCACTGGAAAATATCTTCTTTTAGATCTCTACTTACATTCAGAGTGACTATAACTGACAAAACTCTCCAAGTAACTTAAATTTTTTTTTTCTTAATCACTATAGTTGTTGGCCTTGTTTTCTTATGACTATGTGGACACAATCCTATTATTCTAAATGCAATCTTACAAACTAGATACACAACGAATGATTTTAATTTCCTAATATTTCCAGTGTTTCTATACTATCATTAACTTTTTTATTCATATCTATTTATGAACTTTATATACAGGGAAACAAATGCTTTGATACAATTCTGTAGTAGTTGCTTATTTATACCAAATATTTATATTAGATCATGATTTGTATTTATCACAAAATTACTAGTGGTTGCTTCAGCTTTGCAACAGAAGTTCTCAATAACTGTAGATTGTTCCTCAGTACTTTTAGGATATTTTAAACTTTTTCTTGATGGATATTCAAGAATTTATTTTTAAAAGTATAAAATGAGTGCCCACTATGTGCTGTCCACATAGTGCCCACATACTAGGTATTGGAAAGAACAGACAAGGTTTCTTTGCTTGTTTCTGGGTTCCTAAGACTCCCAGGCAGTCAAGCTTCCTCATTAAAATTTAATATTATATATAATAGTTCTTTCCAACTTTAGACTGCTTTCCTGAATTACTAAGTTAAAATGTATGCTCATGGGTCCTGTCACCCCTGTGGTATGATGAAAAAGTGATATATGTTCCAGAGTGTTCACAGTGACAAATGTCAATGATTTGTATTGTGACCATACAGCCTAGATTCTTATGATTAAAATCTTAACTCTGATAAAAAATTGAAAATAATATCTCATACTGTTTCAATTTTTAAAATTATGTTTAAAAGCTTCCTGCTCTTTCACCATATGTCTAATGGTATTGGGTCAAAAGTGTGCACATCCAGACCATATCTCTTGGCCTTTCTTTTTTATTTAGATCATCATGTTTATCTACTGCACAATTGTGGATAGGTACAAGCATAGTTTTCTTAGCACACTGCTGTCATAATTTGAGGCAAAAATAACAAACAACTAAAAAAAATATAACATCAGTCAATTGATGAATGCTTTGGACTCCTACATAGGGATACTTTATGGATATGTTCTGCACAGAAGTCAGTTAACTCCTTGGGACACTCCTCCTGCTAGTAGTTCCTAGATCAAACTTTCTTCTGCTCTAATCTTTCATACAGGAGAAGTTTTCCTGGATACGTTACTTTTAAACTTCGTACATTGTCATAAAATTTTAGAGACATGAGGAAGAAAGCTCGGTGTTGCAAAAATCATGTCACCTTACAAAAGGAGTACACTTTTATGCTCCTACTCATAGAATAGAAGTGAAGACCTTAGGGTAAATATGTTCAATGCAAATATATTAGTAGTCCATAAATATTTTTCTATCAAATAAGAAGAAATTAATAGCACTGATATTTTAGCAGCAATAGTCACAAAATTGCTTTGTAACAGAATTAGAGAGTTTTAAAATGTAAAACACACTTTAAGGTAAAGGCAAAGATATTTATATGTAAATGATAAAAAGTTTCAGCTCACCAGGGAAATGTAAATGCTTCTAAAACAAAGAAAAAAAATATTTTACTATTGTTTTTCATTTAAAAAACCTGTACGCAGACTTCCATATTACTGAAGAATTTGTATAGTCTCATTAGTATATTTAAATTTTTTTTAAATATGAGTCACTAGCATAAATTATTTATTATTGTTATTACCCTTATATGTTTACCTAGACAATTGCCTCAGGAAGTTTTCTGTTGGCTGATGGATTTTGGTTTGTAATAGGCTACATATGCATAAATCTTACCATCAGAAAGATCACTCAACTCTTACTTATATATTGAATCTTGCTGTCCCCTTTCACACCTCTCAGGTTGTATATACATTGTGTGTGTGTGTGTGTGTGTGTATAACTGGTCTGTTGCTCCTCTTTACAGATGCAGAGGACCATATATTCACTTCTTCTCCAGTTAAGCTTTAAAATATTTTATGAAATCACTAGAGATTATGCCTAAGATAAGAATAAAATGGTAAAGGAAACTCATCATTCACTATTTTTAAAATTTAGAGTTTAATTCAGGTGATTTTAGGAGATAGAATAATATCTTGAAATTTTCACAGCATGACAATAATAATTGTAATAGTAATAATATCAGGTAGCATTTGAGTTCCTACTATATCATGGGTACTCTGTTAAGCACTTTGCATAATTATTTAATTTTCAAAACCATTCTATGAAATAGGTATCATAATTTCCTCCTTTTTTACAAAAGAGAATATTTAACATACCCATTGGCTAGAATTAAGAATTTTCCATCAGCTATTTCTTATATTAGAGTCTCATATATTTACAGTATGTTAAAGGTCATTGTATACATTTACTTTTATTTCATCAACTATTTTTTGTAATTACATAGATACCCCAACAATGGAACTTCACTACCAGGCCAAGGTTAGTCCAGTTTTCTACAATTTGAAGACAGAAACTCTGTTAGGATTATCTACATGGTATTCTGGTTCCCTATAATTTTATCCTCCTCCAGCCCACTGCATTTCTGAACTCATCTCTTTTCTTTGCTGTTTATCTATTTTCAGATAGTACAACTTTATTATTTTGATATTTAAAATTTCTTTGAAAAGATTGGCACAACACGCTTCATGCCCATCAACATGTCTCTGTGCTGCATCATTATCAATACTATAATAACTTATTAATATGAATTCCTGTCTACAATTATTTGATGGTTATACTGTTGCTACATTTTAAAAGTTCATTTACTCACCTTCTTTGCAAAAACAACACACACAATGCAGGCCCAAAGTAGAAGCTTCATTTTGACTGAGCCTATAAACATTAATATTATAAATTAGTTGTTTTTGAAAATATATTGGGTTGTCAGAAAAGTCCTGACGTATTTTTTTTTTTTACGTTTTTCGTTGCAAAAATGCGTCATGACTTTTCCGAGAACCAAATACATTTCTTAGTTTTTTAATTCTCTTAGAGAGAGAGAGAGAGAGAGACAAAAGAACCCATGGCTTTATTAGTCTGAGTAGTAAGGCCCTTAACAGAAAATTTGGTCTCACTATTTAACTACTGTCAGCATGACCTAACAAGAGTAACACTACAGCCAAAATTATCTTTTTTGGCAGATGGCTTTGAACAATTAATTGGCTTCTAAGTAAACTTCTTTAAATGAAAATCAATTCATTTAGTGTCCTAGGGATACATCTTGCAATGAATTTGTCTTGGAGGACTTACCAGGAAATAAAATTGCTTAAAAGTAGGCATCCTATAGGTACTTTATTGAAAAATTTTAAATATATAGATTCAATGAGAGACTGGTATCGCCTACTTGGAAAAATTTCTAGTTCTAAAGTTTTTGCCACCATGTCCTATGGCACCTTTATGCTCTTGGTCACCATCTTTTCCCTCTATCTCTGAGAGGTGGCAGGGATGGGGCAGAGTGAGCAGCCATATATCCAGCTGTGTGTCTTGACGAGGCTCAATTTTTTAAACTTGTTCAAATAATACCAGCTTAAATTATTATATTATAGTCAATCCAATAAGCATATTTTACTTATATTTGACTTTTTTGGTTCATATGACAACTAGTAATTTAATGATGCTCTAATGTATTAGCAATTCTATTAAAAATGAATAAGCATTTCTTGTTCATAAGGATTATAAAATAAAATGTTTTTTTCCCTCATTTTTTCTTCAAATAGCTTTTAAGTGAGAGAGATTTACTTGACTCTACTGTTCAGTTCTTTAGAAGAACATGAGAATTGCCGAGTAGAATAAATCCATTCTTCTAGAGTATATGTGAATTCTAGAGTCCAGTCTGAGCCTAAAGTAAAACAAATTTCTTTGATAAATCTCTTCTCACATAGGCTTGAAGTGAGAATTCAGGTGTGTGGTGGATTAGATTTATATGACACCTTGTGTCATACCAACTTCTCCAAACCAGGAGAGAAGATAAATATGTCCTGCATTGATAGGCACTATCTTAAAGTTTATCTAACTGAAATCCAGTAGAGAATTTTTTTAAAAATGGGAGCATATTCATATGGACAAAATAATACCTTGTTTTTAAGATGAAAACTAGTGACTGTTGATACTGGTCTTGATCTGGACAATGTGCCTCACTGTCTTTCCTCTAGGGATATTTATAAGAAGTCTTTAATTTAATGTTCCTTCTTTTGTTTTGAAATAAATCAGCATCAAATCTGAAAGAATAAAACCATCAGTTTGACTGATTCAACTGTAGATGAATTCCCTCATTTCAGAGAAACAAAAATAAGGAAGTTCCCATAATATGACTATAAGAGACAAATTTAGAAATTACATTAAACTTAATTCTGACATGGACTTTGTAAACATTTATTACTTGACTGAATGTTGGCGTAAGCTAGAAAGTGTGATGAAGGAATCTTGCATTTTATGATAAACATGGAATATAATGGAATAACAGAAATATTTTAAAAATAATAGTATGGTGTTTCTTTTCTATATAGTGTTATAAACATGAATTACATATTATGAAAAAATAATTAAAACTAAAAGAGCCCTTCCACCCTGTGAATTTATTATTGATAACCAAATATCTTGAGTTATCTGTAATAATAAATGAGAAATGATGATAAGACATAATACTAGCTGGCAAGTCATATGCCCAAGTCATAATCAGAGTAACATGAATTGATATAGCTTGATAGCCTCTTAGATCATAATAGTGAGTGTAGTTTTTGTTCAGAATGGGAGAACTCTTTCTTCCAAGCACATAATTTTCTCTCTGTGTAATCAATTAACAAAACCACCCACACTAAAGACCTACCAGAAGGGAATATGTGCTCATATACAAGCATAAAAATGTTTACCTCATTATATACTGAACTATAACATGTCTGGCATTTAGTAGAAAAATAAAAAATAATAAAAAATAAATTATAAGACATAAAGAAAAGCAAGAAAAACTAGTCTGAAGATAAAAATGCAATCATCAAAACCAAAGTCAGTTGTTACATAGATGTTGGAACTCTTGAATGGAAACTTAAACAATTTTCATTAATATATTGAAACTCTAATGGTAAAATAGACATGCAAAATCACATAGGTAATTTTAGCACAGAGATGGAAACTATAAGGAAAAATGAAATGGAAATGCTAGAAATCAAAAGTTCAATAACAGAGAAAAATAATGCATTTGATTGACTCATCAGTACTAGACATAGGTTACAGAAGAATCAGAGAACTTAAAAATGTGATTCCTTCCTTCTTCCCTTCCTTCATTCCTCCCTTCCTCCCTTCTTTCTTTTTTTCCTTCTTTTTATCCTTCACTTACTCATTCAAACAGTGGTTATTAAGTAGCATTATAGGCCCTTAAGAATACAAGAAATGCAACCCAGTAGATGAAATATAATATAGAGATAAAATTAAAATAAGGCCTTTGGAATTTAAATCTCCACGGTATTATGTTTTTGTGAATGAAGAAGTAAAAAAACTGCACATAAACGTAATTAACCCCCTGTTTTAGACTGTAACACTAAAAATGGATATTATTAAGTCTATTATTTTGTGATTTAACAGGATAGAACACCTATGGATTATGCTAGGTAGCTAGAAAAAAAATGGACATGAGCAATAAACATAAGAGTAGTCTTCTTTTGTTGTTACAATGTCTCAGTCTACAAACAGTAGGTGATTTTAGATACTGATGGACCAGAACATGTCCTGCTATTTTATAGTAATGTAAATTGGTTACATTTTCTTTTTTTACAGCTTTGCTCTTGGAAATGTCAAGGGATTTAATTTAAAAGAGAAATACTCAACAAAGATATGCTACAAAATATTGTTCCCATAAGTGTGCAACCCATAGCCAGATTTTTGTAATGTGTTTTCCTACTTTAATTTAAAAAATCTCTTCCAATTACAGAAAATATTTAGCCATTCATCTATACCAGGGGTTGGCAAACTGCAGCTCGCTAGCCACATGCAGATCTTCGGGTACATTCCGTCTCAAAAGTTTGCCAACTACTGGAAGAGCCAATCCTGTTCCTTACAACAATTTAAAATTATTCGAGAGCCCTAAATATATTTTTACAAATAAGGAAAATTTAAAGTAATATTATAAATGAAATTATGAGAGTTTTATTTTCATTTTCAATTTTACTTCAGAGCCACATGTATGTATCCAAAGAGCCGCATGTGGCTCGTGAGCTGCAGTTTGCTGACCCTTGACGGCTCTTCTGTCTCAAAAGTTTGCTGACCCCTGATCTATACCATTGAGATAAATTGAATCTGGAGACATATGAAAAATCCTTGATAATTATTTACTGATGGTTAAAAGAAGTTATGATAAATGCTATGTTTCAGTTTAATTTACTATAGTAAAATATTAGGTATGAAATATATGGAATAACCTGTGAATTCATCTAAATACCAGATAAAGTTTTGACTACTGTGGATTCAAGTGAAACTATTTACGCATTGATTCAAGTGAAAGTGTTTATCATTATTCCTCATATTGCTTACATTTTAATTTGGGAAGCCAACAAATATTCATAGATAATGAGGATTCAATTGGGAATATCTGTCTAAATTTTGGGGACAGCAATTTAGAACTGAATTTTGGGAATTAGGAACTGATTTTAATCAGCTGATTCTATGTGGCAATTAAAAAATGGCTAACATGGATAAGATCATATAAGAACAATACGTAGAGTTAGAAAAGAAGTGGCTGGATCAGAGCCCCAGGGAAAACCAACGTTTATATAGGAGAAAGAAGAAAAGTCTATTCAATATACCTAGAAGAAATAGCTGAAGAAAGAAAATTATAAAAATTCCCAGAAAGTCAATAAGTAATCAATACGTCCAAATAAAATGGTATGCCTGGGGGCAACTTGTTCATTTTCTACTATCATTTCTCATCTGCAAGGTATAATATTAATAGTTATTAGTAATATAATCATAATATTAATACTTAGAGGTTAATAAGACATACAATTACCCTGTACACTGCTGTTCAGTCAGTTTTAGATATTATAGTCATTATTATGACTTTTGCCACAGTGAACATCATTAAAAATGATAGACTATGGAGGAAAATTCAAAAAGCACCAAGACAACTATTAGCTTTTAATTAGAGGAAGATCACCATACCCTTTGAGACTTAAAGGAAACAAAGTTATATTTAGATTGATCAAGTTATTGAAATGTCATACTAGGCAGATGGACTCAATATTATAAATGAAGTAGAAATCAAATTGTTTTCTAGTGAGATTAATTGGAAGCTTAAGGGTAGTTGAGGAAAGCTGCTAACTCTAATGGCAACAAGACAAAGTTTGATAAAAAGACTTCAGTGACCAACAATGTTTAGGAAACAAACTTACTTTAGGATTCAGCTGGTTGAAAGAAGTGGCAGAAATTGAGTTCATGGCTGGGTGTTATTCAGGTGGAACTAAATAAAGAGGGGGTGAAGAGTTATATGAACTATCAAGGTAATATTTAAAATAATCAATGATGTAGTCTGGGCTGTGTAAGAAAGGAAGTGAGACTAATAGGGGACAAAGAGAATGGAAAACCAATGATAAGAATGTTAAGGGATAAAGTGTTCTATGAAGACAAAGAAAAATTCTTAGTTTCTCCCTGTTCTACCCTTTCAAAGTATATATCAAAAGTTACTTCCTTTTGAAAAACGCTTGACTTCCGGTCAAGATGGAAAAGTAGGAAAATTCCGTGCTTGTCTTTTCCCAAGACTACCTCAAAATTAGAACTAAACTACAGATAACCATGATTGAGAATCTTCTGAAATCTAAATGAACAGAAATCCTATAACTAAGGATATGCAGAAGAAACCACCTTGAGACTGCTAGGAGGGGCAAAGATGCAAAAGAAGCTGGTCCCATATGGATGTGTAGCAGTTAAAAATCAGGGGAGAATATCTTGGCTGTGGAAGTCCTCCCTGAGAAGCAAGAAATCCCAGCCCTACACCAGGATCCCCAGGGGTCCAGTGTCAGGAATAGAAATCCCCATAACTTCTGGCTGTGAAAACCAGTAAAGATTACAGCAGGAGTCTTGGGTATTTCTCTAAAGGCTCCACATCACAGCCTTACTTGCTTACAGACTCGTTCACTCTCTCTCTAAGCTCTAGCTCTGGGGCAGCAGCTTGAAAGGTGCTAGGTACATGTGGGGAGAAGCTGGGTTGTCTGGCTTTGAAGCAAGGCTTGGAGGGGCGGTTTTCTGCCTTTCTCCCTGATCCACTTGCATTTCGTTTTCCCCATCTACCTTCTCTGTATAGCTTCATCCTCTTAGAGTTTCTCTTAAACCCATGCATGTATGCACTTATTTGCTTTTGCTGTTTCTTCATCTGTTGATGCCATCAATAAGGTCCTTGGAAGATTTAGGTTCTTGTAGGGGTTCAGAATGTCCCAACTCAAGATGTTCCTCAGTGGTATGTGGATTATTTTGAGCTAAAGACATTTTAGGCTCAAGAGAAACATCTGCTCCTCACCCTTAGTATCTAGAAGAATTTAAATTAGGAGCCTGGCCCACGATAAATTAAAACGAGAATTACTTTTTACCTACTTATATGGTATGGCAAACAAATAAGTACTGAACATGTGTTCTCCCTGCAATTAACTTCTGAAGTCCCAAGGTGCCTTACCTCATTCCTGGCTCAGAATGTTCTATATACCCCAATTTCCCTTTATGTCTCTGACTCTCTCATGTATGTGGGGTTCCCATTTATATGTGTGTAATTAAATTTTAAAGTGTCTGATATCTATTTGGTTACTATACCAGCTGAAAGTATTTTGAGAGTAGAGGACAGTTTCTGGCTCTCCTGTGTTTTCAATGGCTGGCTCCTTCCTGTACTGTGACAATGTGAACTGAAAGAGGTGAATTGAGGGCTCTAGTGAAAGTTTGGGATTAGGCTGTGGCAATTTATGAGTATGAATAAATCAGAAAGTTGGCAGAATGATGGTTGGATAGTACTGTGAACCCAGCTTTGGTTGGAGAACGTAATTCGTAGTGTTCAAGGTTATCCATTATGAGGAGTAAAATTGAAGTACCAAAAAGTGTACAGTTATTTTGGTGGTAGCTAAGCTGGTTTAAATGTATTTGTTAAAGCACTTTTTATATTATCGAGGGTAGCCTAATGGGTCAGTCTGAACAATAGGAATGATGATTACACACCAAAGAATGCATTTGAAATTTTATTTTTTGAGGAAAAGAAAAGTGGTTCTATGATAAAAAGGAGTGGTGAAACATCTTAAATAATTCCATCTTGTATGAAACCACAGCACAGATACAGCTTATTCAACATGAACTAACAGGAACAGTATAAACAATTCAGGATATATTCTGTTGTCTTCCATTGGCTGAGTATGTATGCTTTATTAATAGGCCTGTCCAAATATGCTGGTAGTATGAAGTGATACAATAGATAAGAAGCTGTAGAAGATAGATTTTTCAAGTCAAACCTAAAAGGAAAAAGACAATACTGTATTATCTATTAGAATTTACAGTAGTCCCCTTCTTAGGCATGGTTTTGTTTTCTGTGGTTTCAGTTACCTATAGTCAATAGTGATCAGAAAACATTAAATGAAAAATTCCACAAATAAACAATTCATAAGTTCTAAATTGCATGCTGTTCTGAGTAGTGTGATTTAACCTCATGCTGTCTCACTCTGTCCCACTCACAGCCAGGATGCAAATCATGCTTTTGTTCCATATGTCCATGCTCCATGCACTACCTGCCTATAAGTCACTTAGTAGCTTCTTGGTTATCAGGTCAATTTCACTGGTCACAGCGCTTGTGTTCTAGTAATCTTATTGCAGTGCCTACAATGCATACATCATTCACCTCACTTCATCTCATCATACAGGCACTGTATCATCTCACATCATCACAAGAAGGAGGATACTTGTAGAGAGAGAGAGAGAGAGAGAGAGATCCCATTCATATAACATGTATTACAGTATGCTGTTATAATGGTTCTATTTCATTATTAGTTATTGTTGTTAATTTCTTACTGTGCCTAATTTATAAATTAAACTTAATCATATGTATGTATAGGAAAAAAACATAATAGTATATATAGGGTTTGGTGCTATCTGTGATTTTAGGCATCCACTGGAAGCCTTGTAACATATATCCCACAGATAAGGGGGCTGTGGTATTACAGAAATAATGTGTTTCTATATAAAACACACACATACTCATTCAGCCTGGCCTAACAGAATATTTTTATAACTATTATTATTTAATGTTTTCTAGTGCCCAACATGATACCTGGCAGATAGGATTTTAATAACCACCAGGGGTGCCAAAAAATGTATGTATGACTTGTATTCATCTTTTGTTATCAGTGTATATTGAGTATTACAATTTTAATACAGCTTTTTCCTTTCTTAAAATGTGTATACATTTTTTTGGCACCCTCTGTATTTTGAACAATTAGTGAATGAGGAAAAATTAATAGCCAGGTTCTTCAACCTAGTATAAAAAAAGTAATATCTATTTATTTATTTATTAAATGGTAAATGTTTAACACTTTCAGTCAATTTTGAAGGAACATTTAATTATTTTTATGCCAAATAGTTTATTTGACATAAACTATTACTGCTTTCTAATTTCAAACCTTTTTATCTCATTGAAATCTAGATTTTAATAAAATAATTTTATTATGCATAATGACTTTGGGCTGATATTTTAAAAAATCGCCTAAAAATTATTTAGTTCTTCAAAATCTATTATATACTTTTTGGTTTCTCTGGTTCTCTTGTAACTTTTTTGTCAATTAAAAACTTATTGCCTATTATTTTTTTCTCTGCCATTGCTTTGCTTAGTCTATTTCTACCTGTAAGGACTTCATTTACAACTTAACTCTGATGCATCACTTGACCTTTTTGACCTACCACATCCTTCTCATTCCTCTAACTTAGCATTTAGCCCATTGCCATTTCTGTGTCCTTGTCTAGAATAGAGCTTAATGAGGACAATTTCAGTATCTTATTTCTGCCTCTTTCACATCTTTCACATCATGGGACACATGATCAGCTTTTTAAAAATGTAGAGTAAATATAGAAATAATGATAGCAAAGGGAATATTGCTATTTATAAAAAACAATTGTGTTTTCAGCATTTATCCATAGTAATGTTATTTTTCTCATATAAGATTATTCTGTGAAGTTGTCTGATCTTTTCAACATTAGGAGGGCCAAAATGACATGATAAAACAAACCAAGTCTCTGACAAAATACCTAAAGTTAAAAAAAAAATTGTTGGGCCGGCCGAGTGGCTCAGTTGGTTAAGAGCTCGCTCAAGAGTGCGAGCTGAGCTCTGAGCAACAGCGGTTCGATGCCAGCCCAAGCTGAGTTGCCGTTGAGCTGCCAACAGGTGGCAGGATGGCTCAGCTAAAAAAAAAAAAAATTGTTCTAAAATATCCACTGGCTGAAGTTTGGATGTGGTGTGGCTTCAGTAATGGAGTGTTTGAGGCTTATAGCTGAAAGTCTGTGTTAGATTCTTAGCTCTGCCACTTTGGCAGAGTGATCATGAACAATTTATTTAAATCCATGTGCCTCAGTTTCCTTGTCTCAAATTAGCTTATAATATTAACTACCTCATAGTTTATTTTTGTTTGTTTGTTTTTTTGAGGGCAGTGTCACTGGCCACTGGCTTCCCAAGCCAGCGCTTACCCATTGCGCCACTTGGCCGGCTCTACCTCATAGGTTTCTTTGGTGAGCATGAGTTAGTTCATTTAGGCAAGAGGCTTAGAATTGTGACTGACACATTATAAGGCCTCAATAAATTATTATTATTACTGTTATTACTCATTTCTCAAAAACCTACTTTGTCCTATTGTAGGACATATACAAAGAACAAGGAGACAAATTGAGTGAAAAGAATTCCAAAATAAGAGATAACTTATACACTGCAAGGACAATATTAAAAAAATAAATAAAAGATGACAAAAAACAATACTGATGTGCATTCTTTCCTTGGATCTCTATCATGGCTTTATAGTAATGATTAAAATGTCGAAGAGGAAAACTAGAAAAGGAGGTCTTACATATTTTTTAAAAAAAATATTTGCTGGAGAAAATGATGCAGGGATTGGTTTAAAAATAGCTTGACTGTGTAGGAAATTCTCTTGATATTACTGTAGATATCTTTGACAAAATTGAAATGCTGAGCCTGAATTTTTTATCTCAATTCAAAGGTGACAGGTAAACACCTCTGTGAATGTAATGCTTGTGATAATTTCCACCCAAAGCCATTGCTTCTGGCTGTATGTATAATCAGTTATAGAGAAAATTTCTTGTAATTTATTTTCAAAATATTTATAAATTACTAAAAATTACAAATATCTTACATTTATGAATAAATAAGATAGAATCAAAATTTAAAGTATTTCACAGGTCATAATATGATTTCATTACAGTTGAAACTACATTACTTAATATTAAGATCACATTCTGCACATAAATATTTTTTTAAAAATATTGTTTAGATTCTAGGCACTTAACCAAAATCAAGTAGAAGCAGTTAATTCAAGAATCCTAACTGAAATAAGAAACTGTGGTACATTTATACAATGGAGTATTACTCCACTATAAAGAAGAATGAAATTGTACCATTTGCAGCGATATGGACGCCTAGAGACTATTATGTTAAGTGAAATAAGTCAGTCGGAGAAAGACAAATACCATAAGATCTCACTTATATGTGAAATCTGAAAAACTAAATGAACGAGCAAAGTAAACAGAAACAGACTTATAGATACAGAAGAAAACCTGAGGGTTGCTAGTTGGGGTGGGGGATGGGGAGGAGGGAAAAGGGGAAGGGATCAGACAGCATAAATAGGTAACTACAGTATTGCCACAGGGATATGAAAGACAGTTCAGGGAATATAATAATGTTGTAAATATTTTGTGGGGTGTCAGATGGTCACATGTCTTGTTAGGGAGGCCACTTCATGGATAGAGTAGAGGCTTGATCACTACACTGTATACCTGGAACTGATGTTGTATAATATTGTATGCCAACTGTAATTGCATATATAGATAGTCATGGGATGTGGATTATACGGTGGAAGGGAGTCAAAGGAATTGTAATAGATATGTATGATATGGAGAGGAAGAGTAGGGTAGCGAATTGGGGGAGGGGAGTTGTCACTTTGAGAGGTAAAAAGTATAACTATTGCACTGTGTTGTACACCTGAAACTAATTTTTTTAAAAAATGTTTGTTTCACAATAAAATAATTTTTTTTAAAAAAGTATCCTAAATGTACCTCTTTAAAAGAGAAAGAAATGATATAGTTTAGCTAAATGTTTATAACAACAAAAAGTATTTACATCTCCATGGAAATATGTAGAACTTTTTTTAGGTATCTCATACTCAAACTACACATACCAAATTCTTATTTTCTCTTAAATGGGGATGATAGCTTTAAATATTACATGTACATCTAAAAAACTGAATCATATTTTTAAAATATCCTGAGAAAAGCAGTGACTTGCCCCAAATCAAAAGTTTGTATATGTCAGATCTGATTTCAAATTTTATGTTGTTTATATTAAGTTTACATTGCTATGGGTTCAACTTTCTGCTCTCTCACTTTCTCTTCAGGTTTAAAACAATGTTTCCTAAGTCACACTTTTAAAAATTAAATAAAGAAGAAATTTTAACTAGAGCTTGGGCTAGCTACTTTTTAGAATTTCAGATACTTCTGTTTTTATTTTTCTGATATTTCATTGGTAGCATATGGGAGTACAATGGACTCTTTTTTTTTTTTTTTTTTTTTTTGAGGGCAGTGTCTCTGGCCCTCATATGTGGGACCGAACCAGGGCTGCTGGCTTCCCAAGCCAGCGCTTAACCACCGCGCCACTCGGTCGGCCCTAGAATTTCAGATACTTTTGCAACACGAAAATAATATTGTGTTTCTTGACCTACCTCTAAGAATTGCTATTGGAATCAACTGATATAAGCAAACACTTAAGAAATTTAAATTCAATGTAAATGCAGTTTATCATTATAATTATTTTTGTTTATTATATTTGCACTGTATGATTTATAGTTTAATTTCCAGTCTAGAAATTTTAGTTTGATTTTGTTTCAGCTTCTACTTAAGAACTTGTTGGGATTTTATTCCTCTATTTCATTTGTTAGCTTACTTTTACTATAGAAGATAAGTCTATTTTTTAAATTGAAAATAGGAAGAGAGAACTCACCAGAGTGGGGATAATTTGGTAAGCATTTGTCTTAATGTGATTCCATGGCTTCATAGCTGTCTGATATTGATGAACAGTCTTGAAATATTGGGGGACAGGGAACTTCTGATAATATTGGGCGATTTTGTTCTAGAAATAAATTATAAGTAATTATTCCAATGTCCCATGTGTCAGAGCACACCTGGACATACCAAATAAGCTAAAACTTTATTTATTTGGATAAATTCTAAATAATACCAAACAGTCCTAACCAAAGGAAAGTTCATTCATACAAAGTTAATTCTGTATTTATAGTCACAGAATAAACTGTAAAATTCAGAAATTGTCTTGGTTAATTCAGATCCCAAAGCCATAATGCTTACATTAAAAACAATAACGAACAACAAAATCCAGAAAAAGAAAGAAAAAGAGTGTGTAAGAAAGCAAGAAGGAAGTTTCTTAGGGGCGGGTCCCAAGTGGCTCAGTTGGGTAAGAGTTAGTTTAGAGCACGAGCTCTGAGCAACAGGGCTGCCGGTTTGATTCCTACATGGGCCAGTGATGCTGTGCCTGAGCTGAGCTGTCCCTGAGCTGCCAACAGGTGGCAGGATGGCTCAGCTGGTGTAACAACAAGATTGCCTGTTCAATGGTGGGCTATGCCCACCTGCAACTAAGACTGAACTCGGCACCTTGAGCTGAGCTTCCTCCCGGATGGCTCAGAGGATACAGCATGTGCTCTTAACAACAAGGCTGCCAGGTTTGACTCCTGCATGGGATTTTGGCTATTGCCCACCCAGAACTAAGATTGAACACAGCACCTTGAGTTTAGAGGCCACAAGCTGCCGACTGGAAGCCAGATAGCCACTGGTGCTCCCACAAAGAAGACTGAAGAACAACTTGGCCGGTCCCCTTCCCCAATTCCCCAACACTGTTCCCCTGTCCCAATTCCCCAATAATATCTTTACAAAAAGAAAGTTTTTTTAATTTACTAAAATAAATGTCCTATATTGTGGTTTCTTTTCCATGTCTGGTGAAAAAACTCTGGTCCTTGGCGTTAAATAGAATGTGTGACTTGATTTAGTAGAATATGACACTGAGCCAATTGTTAATTTCTCTGAATGTAATTTACCTTGTAGAAGTAACTGAATTACTAGAGAGAGAGCACTTTGCATAGTACTTGTCACTCATTTTATGGTCAATAAATATTCCCCTCCTCCATGCTCTATTTTGAACCATGTATATGTACCTGGCTATAGAGATTATAGAGATTAAAATTGGAATTTTAAACACAATGGCATCTGTTTTCAGGATAATTTCCTGTTTTTACAAAATGGAAAATCAGTGTTGGTTTTTTTTTAAATAATCAGGAAATGATTGGGTGGATACATGACTATGACACAAGGGGTACATTAGGAGAATGTTTTTGGAACAGTTTTGACTAAGTATACAGAAGAGTTTTGTAGAAATTAGAATTTATAAAAAGTTTTGTTGTTGAGAGGATTATAGTTCAGCAGTGTCTAAGCAGAGTCTGGTTGTGTTATAAATGTTTGCATGAAAAATTTACCAGAAGTTTGAGATGATTCTTTCTTTCTTCAGTCAGCTTATTTTTCTGCTAATAACAAAAATAAACTGTGATAAATACAAAAGAAAATACTATGAGATGATATTTAATCAATTTTGTTTGAATGAAAACAACTTACCTGAGTGAAAACTTCAGTTGATCCCTTAGAGAAAAAAATGAGAATCAGCTTTACTTGGATGGCACATCAGTAATTTTGTCTATATCATTAGAGTAAAGAACTAGAACTAATTATTTTAATGATTTAGGACCAAGCCACTGCTACCAAGTAAGAAAGTGCTACTTTTTGGTAATTTATTGTGAATTAAATAAGTTTAAACATTCATTATCAGAGTATTCTCTGTGTCAAGGTAATGGTACTTAACTGAAAATATGTTTTGTTTCAAATTTTCCATTTATCCGCATTGCTCACATAATGTCATATTATCATGGAATACTGGCAGATGCCAAAAATAGACAGAGTGAGTGATAGAATAAAGAAAAACTAACCAGGCCTGCTGAGGTATGTGACAAAGGCTGAAATTCCTTTCTGGAAGACAATTGTTTTTATTAGTGGGCTCCAGCTTAGAGAGGGTCAACTGATTCTTAACTCACTGAGGAAGATGAGCTACAATCCATACTTCTTCCTTTTCCAGGATGTTTTCCCATTGTGCTCATGCATCTGGTTCTTTCTAACACAGCAGGTGTTCTTATACTTGTGATTTACACACTCATAACCCAATCCAGTATTCACCCGTCCTCCCTAAATAAAGTCAGGGTAAGACTGTGGTGAAGGCAAGTGACAGGATCCTGATTTGGCATTGGCTTATTTTAAAAATGTGTTTTTCCAATGGACCAGAATCCAGCTGCCCATGATCAAAAAGCATGGAATAAAACAGCCACTCTTGCCTATGTAGATATAATAGCTTATTTCAGACCTCTAAAATAACTTCGAGTCTGTGTATATTGCTTACAAGTATTTTTCTTTATTTCCATTGGACATTTTGATATGGCTTTGTTAAAAAATTAGCAATATCTAATTTACCAAAGATAGTTAAGCAACAGCAGGAAAGCACAGTATTTCTCAATAAATTAGTTGGCCATTTTATTTTCAAAATATAATTTCTCACTGGATGAACTGCTAGATTTCTTGAGAAATACAAAATAATAATAATAATCAAAATTTGGGGACCATGGTAATTAAATCCTTAGCAATATATTCTTAATATTTGTGGAATTAAAGATCTTCTCATATTACAATATACATAATAGTATAACAAATGAAAAAAGAAAAATTGCAGTAAAATTTCCAGTTCATGAAATAGTAAAAACCTGATTTTTTTTCAAATGAAAGAAACAGTGGAAACCATATAAAACTTAGGTTATGGAGAAGAGTCTTGCTTACATACAAGGTTTTAATTGAAAGAATTCAGGATATTTGAGGGAACCAATGTTAACAGGTAGAGGGAAATTGTATTTTTAAATAATAAAGTATCATCTTATTTTATTAAAAGAAGAGCATTTCAGATAGTTCTAACTAATAATATTTTAATATTAGTTTTTTAAAATGTGAATTAAATATAGCTTCATACAGAAAAAATACATACCATATCAGTAGTGTCTGGGGTTTCCTTAAAGAAATAAAAGAAGAATTAAAACCTTTATTCTCACTGTATCAGATATTCATAATTTATATAGATATACACTTTTATAAGGAAGAAGATTAAAAGTAAATTTATTTTTATTGCTCCTTTTAATCACTTTTGTATTCCCAAGATCTAGGCCCATATAGTACTTGCTAAATATATATTTTTTAAATGAATGATGAATGATATATCTCTTCAATAAATGAATAAACCATATCTGGTTATTATGCATACCCACATCCTTTTTCCTGCTTATATTTCCACAAAATAAATAATATTATTATATAGCCATAACAAAATAAAAATTAATTTCTTAAATATAATTAATATAAGTGGTTTGCACTTGCTTCCTGAGAGAAGCTGGCAGGCTCTTTAAAAAAAAAATTAAAATGATACATTTTAAACTTATTTATAAAATTATTGTTTTTATTTTCTTTTTTAGACTTTTATTCACTCTTAAAGATTAAAATAAGTAGGAATAAAACTAAGCTATTTCTTGGGTGATGTGAAAATATCTTAGTCATTTGTGATATGTAAGAAGACATTTGGACAATAGCATTTTGTTTGGATTTGAATGAACTAAAGTATTTATTCCAGAATGATACATTACATCCCTCCCACTCTGATTACAAAATTTAAGATGTACATCATGTCTCCTTGTATGACAGCAATATTAGAGGTGACTTTTTTTTAAAAAAGTATTAACATTTTTGGTACCAAAAATTTGTGCTAGTAGAGCACAAATCTAATCCTTGTGTCCTTGAATGCATACATGTTTGTTATGCCCTTCTCAAATTAGAGGTCTGAAGTTTCAATTTTCCCATATTACATAAATGTATATTTATTTCTTAAAAACGAGATCAAAAACTGTCTAGTATAGTGTATAATAAGTATATATCTTGCTAGTTACTATTTAAATTGTATTAAATTGTCTTACCTCACTGGTGAAAAGCTGTTCTCTGTTCTGTATCAAAACATAACAGAACAAAAAAACAAACAAGAGAACTTTTGTTATTTGTTCCTCATATTACTCATATCAGAAAAGGTTCCTTAATACACAACTGTTTTCTAAAACAAAATGGTAGAGAGTAGTAGTTGGAACTTAGGCAAGTTACTTCACTTTCTTAAATTTTCTTACAATACTATGTAATTACTAATTACATAAAAATTACTAATAATTTTGATCCCCTCCTATATTAGTAACTTATTTGAGGAATGAAACAAAATGCTATATGAGTAAACACTTATGACATGTACTCGTATGTTATATTTAAATGAAATTATTTATTGGTTTATTGTTGCTATTGTTATTTGTTACTCTGTTTGGACTATATTGTTTGCAATTTAATTTCTGAATCACAAGATTATATTCACAATTGTTCTAGTGTTCTTCCTAAGTTAGAACTTGGAACATATCATCTTTAGCTATTTTACCTATATTCATCCTGAACTCATCCCTATCAAATTCCCCCTGACCCCCAAAACATAAACAAAAACCAAAACAACAACAAACAATAAGGCAGCACTCACCACAATGGGGAAAAAGGGGTAGGCACTTGTCTTAACCTGATCCAATGGATTTATAACAATCTGAGGTTGACGAAGAGCCTGGAGATATTGGAGGAACATCAACTTCTGATAAAATTGGTTGATTTTGTTCTAGAGAGACAGAAAATTATCAAATTTAATTTAATACTGAATCTCTTCCATGAGTGAGAGCAGATTTTGGCAGAAACAAATTATTTGGAAGTTTATTTAATTGGATAATTTAGGTGGCTAATTTACCTAAAAAAAAAGAACAGTTTAGGCATAAAAATTTTACTATAATTATATCTACCTACATTTATAATAAATTGCAGAATTAAAGAAATTATCTGACAATTATCTGAAAATCCAGAACAATATCTATGAGAAAAAAAACAAAAGTATAATAAGAAAAGAAAAGGACAATTTCTTGAATTAGAAGGTAAATGTCTATCATTTCTTTTCCATGTGTGTAAGAAGTCTGGTCTTTGTGGTCAGATAGATAGATAGAACTGAACTTTAATTTCCTTGATCCTGGGCACTAGAATGAAGACCTTGATCAGATTTCTCTCTGAGCATTAGTACTGTGTAGGATTATATCTGTTAAAACATACAGCAGTTTTCACAGTGCCTGTTTTACGTATATCTAGATCTAGATAGATAGATGATATAGATAGATAGATAGATAGATAGATAGATAGATAGATAGATAGATAGATATGCATATGTCTATCATCTATCAGGCTCCATAAGAATTCTAGTAAATTCCAGACTCTTTGATTTGATTTTTTTGAGAAGTTAAATATGAAACTACATGGCATCTTTTCTTAGGACAATTTTCATTTCATAGATATTGAAAATAAATGGGTGTGTAGAATATCAATTGGTCTTTAGAATTGCCTAGATATAATTACTGAACAAAACCATCATTAGGTTAAGAGTGGTACAAAACAAGAATGCTACTACAAGCATTTTGACAAGGTATAAGAACGACATTTATAGTAATTAGAATTTCCTAAAAAGAAAGGTTTTATTTGGATAGTCTCATTTTCAACTGTTCAAAAAAAGGCTGTTTTTGTTATAAAGTTTTCAGGAGGAGTGTCTGCTTTGTTTAGTGATATGATAATAATTGTAATAGTGATATGATAACAATAACCTTTTTTATATGCATCTATCTACTGTGTTCCAAGTATTTTTTTTACAGAATTTATATGCATATCATCTAATATAATTCTGTGGGGTCAATATAACTATCTTCATTTTTAGTTTTGGAAACTGTAGCTAGGGGACGTCAAGTAACAATGTGTGAAATTGTGGTAGGAATACAGGTTGCTGACTCCAAAGCATGTGATCTTTCCTTGCACACAAAGCAAACTTCTCTAGCCTGCAGAAGATGGGTTATATGACTTCCTATGTGACTTGAAAACCTCCCTTTACTCTTGAGATACCCATGTATGATGCCATTGTCAAAAAGAAGTTAGGGGACAATAATGTGATACCTGAACTACACTGGTATCTAAATTACATCATTTAGACTTGTACAAATTTTCTGAGGTTTGTAACGCCTTCAAATCAGTTAGATGACTGAACAATACTTATTTTTCCTAAAATCTAAATCCACAATTTGACAAGATAATAACTAAAATGAAAGTAATATGAATAGAAAAGAATATATATTACTTAACTATAAATTTTGGGGTAAATATCTCATTGGAATGGAATGAGTGAAATGAACATTTGGGAGCAGAAAAAAGTATAATATAATGGTTTACTTGAAAATATAATTTGTAATAGAAATTTATCAGTTGTTTTACATAGTGTTTTGTTTTGGTTTGTTTTCCTCAGTGAGCTTAACTCTCTGTTAAGAAAACAAAGGGACTTGCTATAAAAATATGCAAAAGGAAAATAATGGTTAGGTGATATTAATTTTATTTTATTTGAATGAAAATTACTTACTTCTGTGGGAACTTCAGCAGATTCCTTAGGGGAAGAAAAGAAGAATCACTTTCATGATTTAGCTTTAGAGTTGTACTAGAGTAGAAGGGGCAATCAATTGAATATTTAGGGCCCAAGCCACTACTACTGTGAAGTTATATCATTTATGAGGAATTCAATAAATTGAAACATGTATGATCAGAGTCCTCACTCTGTGTCTGAGTAATAACATATGACTGAAAATATGTTTTGAAAGTTTTCATCTCTACATTATTCATACAATATGAAATGCTTACAGAGTGTAAGCAAGTGACAAAAAATTACAAAGTAGGCCTGGTGAGGTGTATGAAAACTACATTCTGCATATTCTTTCTAGAGGAGACAATTGTTGTGCATAAGTGGTTCTCCTTTTGAGATACACTTGCAGCCTAGAGAAAGAATAAAGAATGCTTCCTAGACACTAGGTTGGAAGACTTCAGGCTGTGCCTCAGGCCACGAGGCTCAGGGCCACAGCTTTGCTTCCTCCTTTCCCAGATACCTTTTTCCATAATGCCTACTGCTTGGATAGTTCTATTACAGCAGGGTTTCTGGTACCAGTATCTGCACATCTTAATCCATTCCCTCACTCACTCCCCTTAAACAAGAGGTTCTCAAATTTAAAAGTACATCAGAGTGCCCAGGTGATGACGACACTGCTAAGTGAGGGGTAACACCACTGAGCTCAGCAATAGTGAGAGATTTTTCAGGACAAAACTATGTCTAAGGCAAATGCTAGGCTCTTGATTTGACACTGGCTTGATTTAAAATGCACTTTCTTCTGGATAGCTGATATTTCTGTGAAAGAACAACAATGTACACGGTGGTGTAGACAGTCATTTTCAATTTCCTCAAAACGACATTAAATTTAAGTAAATGATTTCTTCATTGCTTACCCCTTTGTGACTTTAACAATAAATTAATTCACTCTTTGCTGGGTATCTGCTAGTTCTTCATGAACTTTCTATTCAATGTTAGAAGAAAATTATCTTACCTCACTGGATGAGACGCTAGTATGTTCCTTGAAAAATAATAATAAATATAATGAAAATCTGACAACAAGAAGAGATCCTCAGCAATATTATTTTTTTAATGTTAGTGGTTACTTGGGATATGTCTCATATTACCTACATGATCATTAGTATGAGAAATTAAAATCATTGAAATACAAGCAACACAACTAGGTTTCTTGGCTATTTTTTATTACTTTTGCAAAACAAATGGAAGAGATCAAAATGATCTCTTACAATTAAATAAAAGTGTCTTAAGAGAATGTGGACCAATTCATGTGGATATCACTAAGGTGGACAGGGGAAAAATGTCATTTTAAAGCAATTTATAAATCTTTTTTTCAGTTAATTATATAATAAAATTTACAGATATTTCCATATACCGTTAATACTATAATATTATATATTGGTAATATGAATCCAAAATTGTTAAAATAAATAAAAATTTCTCACCCTTTGATTTATGTTCCTTGTGGTTTCCTTAAAGAGAAAAGAAAAAGAATTAGATCTATTATCTTCACAGCATTATTTATAAAACATTTTCTCTTAAATACAAAGGGAAAAATCCATCTTCCATAAAGAGGAGCATTAGAATGGAATTCATCTTTATTGTATGAGTTTTATATGAATTATATTATAATTTCCCATTTGGTAATAAACACATAACCGTTGGTATTTATCATTGTTTTTATTGTATTTATTATTGTATACCTAGAGATCGAGGTGCTGTTCTGGACATGGTTTTTATTCAATAAATGTTTGACAAATGAATGAGTGAGTGAATACACAAAATTCATCTAGACAATGAGTGGATAAGCTTTTTCTTCATTTTAATAGTCATTATTGTATTGTGTATTAGAAAAAATACATCACTAAGCCAATTAACATGTGTGTTTTTTTTTAGAGGAAATATACATTGCTTCTATTAGAAACAAATCAACTATTTTGAAACTGTTTTTAAAAAGTTTAAATGAGTCAATTTCAAGAAAAATATTGCAATAGGAAAGCAATTTTTTAAAAGAAGAAAATGTTGCAATGGGAACTTTCACAAACAAAACCCCTGAGACAAGTTCCCCATTCCTCCTAGAATCTGAGAATCAAGTGTATTGATTCATGAAGAAATCTATTTTTTTCAATTGAATTATTCATAAAATTAAGATCAGAGGGTATAATTGTGGTCTTATTCTTTAAAAATAAACTTGGTTTTTAAAATTTTATTGACTGGGAATATGTTTTCCAAATCCAGTTGAATTTCAATTTGTTTCAAAGTACTATAATATTTTTACTTCACATTGTCCTATAGATGTGAAACCAATATATATCTCACAGGATGTGGAACAAATGCCCTGCTAAAAGAAAACACACAAAACCAATAGGAAGATAACATTTACTGAAATGTAGTAAAATATCTTTGAGCATGAAATGATAGCAAAGAAAATACAATTTTGTGATCTTTGTTCAAAATTAGGGAAGAAAAGTAAATGTGAAGGACCACAAGAAATTCTTTCACATTCTTTCAAAGATATTCTGCTTTAGCAATGTGGCTTGCAAAGGGCTCACAAATCTTTTTCTTGGATCCCCTTCCTGTTAGTCTATAGCATTTTGGTAAAGCAATGAAAACACCACCATTTTTACAATCATAGTTAAAAATAATGTTTATTTTGGGTGAATAAGAAAATGACTCATTTCATAGAAAAAATATCTCAGATTAATAGAATAAAATAATTAAACTTTACTTTGTTGGAATTAAACTTTATTTTGTTGGAATGAATGACCACATTCTTTTCCTGCTTAAATTTCTACAAAAGAAATAAATTTATTTTCTAACATTGATTAAATAAAAATGAAAGCTAAAATGTATGTAATTTAAGAAATTAGGACTTACTTCCTGTGCGATGTTGACAAATTCCTTAGAAAAAGTAAAACAATATAACTTAGTTACCTACATTAAATTCATACTAGCAATAAAATATCAATCTATAACCATTACAACCAATATTGTGTAGATAACATATTTAGTCTTTGCTTGAATTACAGAACAAAGTTGAAAAAAGTTTTACTTTTTCTATATAATTTACTTTTATAATCCAGATAATAAACTCATTCCACACTGTACTTTGGGTTATGAATAACTGAATCAAAAGTTTTCCCCTAATATTATCTTCTGAGAAGAAAAAATGTTCTATTTCCTCTGTACAATTTCCAATTGCCTTCTTTTCATTGTTGTTGTTGCTACTTTTTTTTTCTTTTGAGTTTTCTTAAAAGATAAAATACATCACAGGAAAACAACAAAATTCTTAGATGACATTGAAGATGTCTTTAGGAGTCTGTTATGCTCCCATTGCCAAGAAGTCATTTAGAAATTAACATTTAATGTAGATTAAGAAAAGCATGAATCCTTATTGCAGGAACATAGAATGGATTCCTGTCACTGTACTCACAAAATACAGAATGTTCATCATGACTTTTGACATAATATTAATATAGAAAGACCTTTATATTAAAAAATGCACAAATTTAATCTTGGTAATTTAAATTTGTACATTTACTTTTAACTATTCCATATGTATTGTTTCATGGCTGCACTTCAATTTTCTCAGACTTTTTAACTCTAGATTTATTGATTAAAAACAAACAAACAAACAAAAAAGCAGTTGTAAAAATTTAATAGTTCTGCGCATATAATAGTTTTAGTAGGTGAAAGGATTTTATGTTTATATTGAAGTGTCTTACCTCACTGGAAGAGCTATCTTCCATCTTGTATATAAAAAACAAAAAGAAATACAATTTTCAATTTTTGTAGTTTATTTAAAATGCCAAACTATCTCACTGGGATTTTTGTTGTTGTTTTGGTTTTAAGGGACTTTCAGCAATCTGTTCCTGGGAACATTTAGGGTTTAGTTGAATGTTTCCTATAATATTAATAAGAAAATCATTCTATACTTCAAATGAATCCTTATTATGACTAAATGTTATTTCTTACTTTTAGGAAGTGGTTGGATTCTTGGTCTTTAAGTATTAATTCTATCATGGTTTAAAATATAACATGTAGATGTGCTAAAGAATCTTAAAATGCTATAAAACCTTGACATTTTATTTTATTTTTATTTGTCTTAATTGCTAGAGTTAATTAATTTTAAAGGAAAGATTGAGGACAATTACTAAAGAGAAAGGGAGAAGGGTAACCACTAATAAGACTAATAAGATTATGTTAATAAGCAGAAGAAACAGTCAAGCTTGATGTAAGACTTATCAGCAAAGCATTATTATTGTTATTACCATTTATCTAACTGGAATTCTTACCCTAGCTATGTTCTTGAATTGGCTCTAAATTTAGGAAATAACAGAAACTTTTCAAGATTTATGTGTGAGATATGCAAACACAGAAGAAGAGAAGAAATGTGATCACTATAAAGATATGGTGTACTTATGGGGAATGATATACTGGGTATGGAAGAGGGATTGAAGGTGAAGGCTATAGGATAAGGACAAAACCTATTACTCTTAAGGAAATTTATAGATTACCTGTAGGTGGTTTCAAAACACTTCGCACACGGTATCTAATCCAGCCTTATAATTTTGTGAATCAATATTACAACATTCTCACTAAAAGAATATAATACTTTGAAAAGTTAAGGATTACTTTGCATTTAGGTTATTTGGAAAGGAATTTTCAAAGTTACTACTCTTCAACACATTCTTGTTTCCTGTGTAAACATCATGGAGTAACTATTGTAATAAAGAATGGTGAAATTCTGACACTTGCTTGAGAGATGGTTTTGGATTCTATATTTTATGTGTGGTTTTCCTACACTTTTAAAGTTATCCTTGTTGTGGCTTATATATGGCTATAAATGGCATATATAGGACTGGCAGAGTGGTGTGGTGGTTAAGCACTGGCTTTGGAAGCCAGTGGTCCCGGTTCGGGTCCCACATATGAGGGCCAGTGACATTGCCCTCAAAAAAAAAAAAAGGCATATATATGGGTTATACATGGTTATATATTTCTTACTTTTATGAAGTGGTTCTTGGAGTAAAAACAGTTCCCCAGTAAATTCAAATAGGTATGGAAAGAAATGTATGCCTTTCAACCTATAACTAAAATCTCCCCAAACCTACCAGGAAAATACTTTAGAAAAAGAAGTTTGTCTGCCTTGATAACGTGTATAAGGCAGGGCCGATTCTACTTTGGATTATAGGCTTTAAAGATTACACACTTAGTCCCTGTTCCTTGCTGCCTATCTCTCCCTGTTATCATCTGTATAAAATGATTCACTCTTTTTACATTTAAATAAGATTAGATATTTATAAACATCTCATTATACTTACCTGCTTTGCAAAAGCAACAGCCAAAAGGCAGGTAAAAACGAAGAACTTCATATTTACTTAGTCCTGTTAAATAGGTATGTAGCAAATTAGTAATGGTTTTTAACACTCCTTATAATCACATATTTCTTCATTATTTATGTAGCAATATATCTTTGTTCCAGGTAATTGAGAAAGAAACACATGGATATGAATACAAGTTCTTTATACGGAGAAATTTTATTAACAAAACACAGTATAAATTCTTGGTTTCTAAAGTGCAGAAGTTCCTTTCTGGTATAGCAAGTTAGCAGGATAATTAGCCCTATGTGTAAATGGTTAATTTATTTATTAACTTACTCATTCAAGACTTTTTGCTACCATGTCAGGTACCATTCCAGATATGAAGATACAATGATAAAAAAAGAAATATCATCTAATAGGCCATATTATTTACAACTCTTGTTAAATTTTGCAGAGAATGTCTATCAGAAATGCAATATCCAAAAAGAAGTAATTTTTAAGTCAGATTTCAGGTGATCCCAAATATGCAGTGTGGCTCCCTCAGAAAGAGAAGTAGCAGGTGGAAATATTACTGTGTTGAACACAAACAAGGAGGTGTGCTAGTCCCAGCTTGATCTGTGACTGGCTGCTGAAGCTTGAGTAAGTCACTGAATATCATCTAGCAAAATAGACGCTTGACTAAGGAGACTCGATTTCTCAGAGACTTTCCTGCTCAATCTCTAATGCTGTGACTATATATAAGTCCATGTGATTTTTCAACCACATATAAACTCAGCCTTTCCTGTAGTTCAACAAAGAACAGAAAAGTGAAATATTCAAATACATTTTTTATATATATCAGTGTTTTACTCGATAGATCTAGAAATGTTAAATTAATTATTTCTAATGGGCAAGATTTTATTTTACCCAAACAGTACTGAATTTATTGGTGATCCATACCTATGCACCTTTAATGAATGTGTACACACAGGCAGTATTTTCTAAGATTTGCATTGCCTCATTATGTTATTAATTTCTCCTTCCTGCTAAAAATCTCAGATATATTTGTTTACTCTTGTGATGGTGATGTATATGATATTTATTTTAGAAGCATTTCACAATAACAATGTTTTAAAATAAAATTGTAGGGTCGGCCAAGTGGCACGGTGGTTAAGTGCTGGCTTGGGACACTAGCAGCCCTGGTTCGGATCCCACATATGAGGGCCAGAGACACTGCTGTCAAAAAAATAAATAAATAAAAAATAAAATTGTAAACATATCATTACCTTTTACAATCTCAAATAAATTTATTATATATATTGGTTTACCTCAATTTTATTTTCCATTGATAGACATTTTATTTTCCATGGATAAAAGATTGGAACATGAGCAGTGTTAACTGAGAGTAAAAGAAATGCTTTTAGCATGTTGATAAGTGAGAAACATGAAATAGTTGCATTTGTTAAGCACCTGCTCTATGCCAGACAATTGTGCTGGGTATGTTATAAATATTATCTCTAGTCTCCAAAACAACTATATTAGGTTAATGTGCCTAATTAACAGATGAAGAAAGTGATCCAGGAGGCCACACATCAAATATGCAGTCATGGATTTCCAAAAACCTCATTCTGATGACCTTGCCCTTAAAATAAGACTTTTGCATTTCATTATAAGATAGAGCAGTATCATAGACAATTGCCAGTGTCTATATGTTAATTGTATCCAGAAGCCCTTGAAAAGGAAGGAAATCAGTAGCTTATGTTAGTTATAAAACAACTTCTCAAGGTATCTTAAGGTGCACTGACATTAGTTTCTTTAAAAAACATTTTTAGAAAAATGTTACTGTCTTACAGTATTACAAGACATATAGAATATAAAAGGATAAATACAAATATTACCTCGTTTCCTAAATGGAAGGCAAGATGTCCAGGCAGTAAGAGATCTGAGACAGGTTGTCATAGCACTATTTAAACCTTGTTTCTCCATGATATGGTAATTCTGTGGTTTAATATACGTAAAAAGGATTTGAATTCTAAGAAGTTATGATGATTAGAAATGGTTTTTCCATCTAATGTTTGTACTACATATTCCAAGGAGTGCTTCCCCTCAGGTTGATTTAGAACATGATAACAAGAAATGAAGATGTTATAATGTGTAGTGATTTTCTATATTCTGTATTTGTGTATCTCACCTCTGCCAAGTACTAGTTGTGTGATTCAAGATAAGTTTTAATTTTTTCCTAGAAGTACCTTAATGCAACTTCTAGTCTAAAACATCTTGAATAAATATCTAAAATGTTAATTAAAATTTCATTAATGTGTGAAAAAATATATTCCCCATATTCAGTGCTTACAATCTGCCAACACTAAAAATATAGTTATCATATGCAAGTCTATGTGATAGAATGGGAAACCTAGATCTCTTACTAACTGTCAGGAACTTTCATAAGCACTTACTTTCTTAACTTCTCAGTAGTTTCTGAATCTGTGAAATAATAATAGTTACATTTAATACAACTTATAAAATTGTAATGACTAATTTATGTAAAGTGAATTGGTATCTCTATGACATCTGCTTTTACAGAAGTCACAAAATAAAATGCTTAAAATGCTTAAAAATGGTTATAGTGCTTAAAGTAGGTAATACCAGTCCATAAAGTAGGTCCGGTTTTAAGAAAAATAAAGTTTCATGAGGACTGTGGCTTTCCTGAAAGTGTAACCTTGGTCTGAAAGGAAAGATTAATACTCAGTGCCAGTCAATTTTGACATGTAATATATATGACCATTGTCACATCTTTCATTTTTTTTAGGATAAGCTGTTTCATTATTTATTCATATTTTTGTACATTGACTTCCAGCAAATTAAAACTGTTGAAAAAGTTTGTGTCTGTTGACAGAACCCAAGCACTGCTGGATTTTGTGCAAGTGCTACCAATTTGTGACTTCTGGAGAAAATGCTAGTTTCTAGGTACAATTATTAGAAAATGAATCATTTTGAAAAACCAAGTCTTCTGGTTAGCTGAAGCATTAATATGTAACCATTAAGATGTTAAAATTCCTAATAATTTTGTGTGAAATATTTGCAAAATTTAACACACATGTGACTACATATGGTATTTAATAGTTTAAAGCTATTTCTCCCATGGGATTATGTGTCATGGAACTGCTAAAAGATATATATTTTAAAAATACAGATTAAAAAATATCTGTTTCTAGGGCCAGCTGAGTGGCATGGTGGTTAAGCGCTGGCTTGGGAAGCCAGAAGCCCCGGTTTGGTCCCACATATAAGGGCCAGTGACACTGTTTCTAACTTTTTAAAAAATCTCTTTCTAACTTTTATGTTTCCTTTGCTGCTCCCTAGCAACCATCTTATTGTTCTTGCTATTATTATTTTTTTAATGGAACTATTTAAATAACTTGCCCTCAGAAGGAAAAGAAATCTGGCTTTTCATTGTCTCAGAAGTGTCCCTTAGGTTGGCCTGACACTTGGTTGATAATTAGTAAACACTTTAATTTCCCTTAAAAATCAGGACTACTTGCCTTTAAAAACAACAGTTTCAGCTTTCACCTACTGGTTTTAATTTTTAAGGGCATGGAAATCAGACAACCATGCTTGTTCATTTCTGTGACTCTCAGTAACTGTTCTGTGAATTACTTAGGTATGAGTCCATCTGCTCCTCTCTCGTTCTCTAAGAATTTCCCTAGGTGTTTATCCTTTTTCCTATTACAGTTTTACTTCAGTTGTACATGCTCCTTTACTAAGCCTACTCTATCTCAATTCTCCTTCATCCTGCAGATACCATCTCATCATTCTGTGCCACCTACTAGCCACATCACCCTTTTTCTTTTTTCACTCACCACCAAACTTCTTGGAAAACCTCTTCCTTTTGGCTCCTTCCTAACCTCTCGAATCCATTGTTTCTGCACTTCTGCACTAGTTTATGTTCCACTGCTAAGATAATTGTAAGAAACTTCCTAACAGATCTCAACCTCTTATCTGTTTTCACTAAAATGCATTTCCACAGCTTCATCACAAATATTTTCTTTCTAAAAATAGATGTAACAAGTAATTTTACTGAATCAAACAGTTCTATAGCTTCTTATACTGTCTAAGGTAATATTCAAAATACTTAACGTAGACTGCAAGGTCATTCAAACATTTTAACAGGGGATATTTTAGGCTCCATTTCGTGACATGTCTTATGCCTCATTCACAATATTTCCAGAGCACACTGTGAAGTGTCCCATGTTCCCTCTGACTGGGAATGCCCTTCCAAGATACTCTCTGCTTTGCAAATGCCCATCTGTTCATGAAGACCAAGTTGAAATTTAAATTATCTGTTAAGAGTCCCCAAATCTTTGATGTACTTTAACATTTTATATATGCTATGAACAATATATTTAGATAGGTGCTGAATTGAAAATCTAGTTAAGATTCTTTATTCAGTATATAATTCCTGAGTACCTAGAATGTGTCAGGAATTATTCTATGCGTCTGGAAGAAAGACATGAACAAAATAAAAATGTCCATTTTCACAGAGTTTTAACTGACCAAGAGAGATTAACACATGATAAGTAGTAATATGTTTGTTTGTAATGATGCACACTATGTAGGAAACTGAATTGGAGAAAGAGGATAGGAAGTATTGGTAGGAATCGGGCATTCGCTGTGAAATAAGATGGCTAGATAATGCCTCCCTGAGTAAAAGAGTAAACACTTAATGGAAATAAGGAAGCAAGCCTTGCAGATAGTTTAAGACGAACTCATTTGCAAAGGTCCTGGTATATGAGTATGCTTGGCAAGTATGAGAAATATTGAATAGACCAGTTTGGTTAGAAAATAGTGAATTCTGTGGAAATGAATTCAGAAAGGCAAATGGGGCCAATAATGCAGAACTTTGTGTATTGAAAGGACTTCAAGAACACAATAACATTGATTGAAAACTGATGTTATTATAAAAGATAACTCTGGATTACCTGTTAAAAAGTGGAGTGAAGGTGTTGAGGGAAAAAATATGTCTACATTGGAGGCTTTTGTAGTAATCCAGATACATGATTATGGCAGCAGTAAGGATAGTAATAAATTACCATATTCTAGATATACTTTAAAAGTTAGGGCACATAGAATTTAATAGTTTAGAAGTGAAGTGTGAGAGAAACAAATAGGTCAATAATTTCTCCAGAGTTTTGGCCTGATTACCTGGAATAATGTAGTTACCATTTACTGAGATGGAAAAGATCAAGAGAGGAGCTGGTTTGGGAGGAAAAAAATAGGAGATTAGTTTTTAAAAGTTGAGGTTTAGATGCCAAATAAAAAATTAAGTTGGAATATAAAGTAAACAGGGTACTTAAGTACCTAATGGGACTGATGAAAATTTTAAAGGGCATACTAAAGACAAAGCCCTTATCAATGTCCTTTATCACTTTAATTTCAGCCTTTTTTGATGGTATTGATGTACAGCTAATATGAGAATGGAAAAAAAAAAAAAGGAATCTCTTACCACCAGTTAGAAATAGAAGGCCTGGAATAGAGAAGTTCAGTAGTAAATGAACAGAGAGAAAGAAAGAAAGTCCTATAATATAGGAAGTCCTGTATTATTTCAATGGTTTAATGCTTATACCTGTTGTCATATGCAGGTAATCCAGGTAAAGAATAACATTTGGGGGAGTTTGTGCAAAGTTGAGGGAATTGAGAGTTAGGTCATAAGCGACCAAACAGAAGGCCAACAGCCCTCTAAAACTGGAAACAAAACTTGAACACAGGTTCATAAGAGCTAGAAATAATTCAAGAAAAGTCAGTTATCATTAAGAATGTTAATAATAGATTAGTAAATGTTGACTTATTGGAAATAACTTGGAAATTCTAATTTCTGAGTCTGAGGGGAAATGGTCTCTGTTAGTTAAAAAAAAATTAGTGTGAGCTGTGAAGAATGATTTACGAGAAATAGTTAACCATTTTTCTTTCTATAAAGAAGGTTAATTAAATATTATATTGATATGCTTTTAAAAATCAGTGAATGCAATCTTATGCAAAATGGAAACAAGCACAGCTACCTCTAATTTTAAAGTCAAAATGTATACAACTGAAAGCAACAAATGAACAGTCAAACAAACAAGCAAAAACTCATAGATACAGACAACAGTTTAGTGGTTCCCAGAGGGTAAGGGGAGAGGAGGGTGGTAGTGGGTAAAGGGGATCAAATATATGGTGATGGAAAGTGAACCGACTCTGGGTGGTGACCACACAATGCAATATATAAACGACTTATTGTAGAATTGTACACTTGAAACCTGTGTAATTTTACTAACCAATGTCACCTCAATACATTTAGTAAAAAAGAAAGTAAAATAAATACATAAATAAGCAAATAAAATAAAAATGTTACTTTAATACACAGAAAAAATATTTTTAAACTAAACATCTATTATCCATTATAATAGCTATATGTGTGTGTAATAGAAATATAAGGTAACACCCGGAAAGTATACACACCAATTTCAGAATTGTAGTTATCTCTGAGGAGCTATGGATGGGAATGAAATTAAATAGTGAGAATGAAACTTCAGTTCTATTGTTAACTTTTTAATTTAATTAATTAAGGACTTTTTAAAAATTAAGGTATTATTTATCCATGGTGAAGTACGCATTTTTTTTTTTTTAAGAGGGCAGTGTCACTGTCCCTCATGGGGGATCTGAACCGGGGCCGCTGGAGTCCCAAGCCAGCTCTTAACCACCGCACCACTCGGCTGGCCCCAAGTATGCATTTTTTAAGTGTATAGGTCTATCAATTACCAGGGATGAAATATGAAACGTTTTCATCACTCCAGAAAGTTTCTTACTGCCATTTTGCAGTTGATCACCCCTTTCAGAAATAATCACTTATCTGAGTTAATAATTAGTTTTTCCTGTTTTAGAACATTATTGGTATGTAATGCTAGAGCATATACTCTGTGGTATCTACCTTTTTCCACATGGCAAAATGGTTTTGAGATTTATTCAAGTTGTTGCAATTATGGCGGAGTGATCTATTGTAAGACAGTTTATGTATCTCCTGTTGAAGGACGCCTTAGCTGTTTCTAGTTTGGGATTATCATGAGTTGACATGCTATAATATTATTTGTACAAGAATTTTTAAAAAACATATGCTTTTGTTTCTCTTGGATAAGACAGGAATGACATTTCTGGGTCATATGGTAGATGCACATTTAACATTTTCATAAACTGCTAAACAGTTTTCTAGGGTACCAATTGGGATCATTTGGCATTCCCACTGGTAATACATGAGAATTCCTGTTGCTCTACTTCCCAACCAACACTTAGTATTTTAGTCATTTTAACTATGGCCATTCTAGCATATAATTTTAATTTTAATTTGCATTTTCCTGATGACTAAAGAGGTTGAGCACTAACCTCTACATCCCTTAGAATTTATTTCTTAAAAGCCAATTACCTCTGATGCTTTATTGTACTATTTCTAGACAAAATTTTGCATCTTCTGTTTAGTGTAGTCATTAATCATCTATTTATTATGTCAATTGGTAAGAAAGGATTTTTGAAGTCCTAATATATTGATATGCCATACCAACTGTTACAGACATCAACATCACATGTCATGGGAAACAAAATTTATAAGACCTGAAATTTAGAAATACCTTCTTGCATTATGCTATCTTATTCATTACTGCCAATTTAAATAATTAACATCATCTAACAAATACAGACTAGAAACATAGATCACAAATGTCATTAGAATCCTAATTTAGGCATATATTATAATACCATACTTAATAGGAGACGCCTATAGTTTCTTCATATTAACCAATTTATTTTCCAGATGAAAATAATGGAATTTAAAAAGGATAAATGACTTCTCAAAGTTGGCATTTTGACATGCTGATTCGGAAGATAAAATAAATACTAAGAGAAAAATAACTTTAGGCAATACAAGATTATATGTTCTATTTTTTTCTCAGAGAATACTTACAGGGTAATAGCTTCCCCTATAATAATACATCTGTTGAAATAAAGCAGAAATATTTGAAAAATAGTTTGTGAAGAGTTCATGTGAATAAATATGTCTCACCTTTCCAGATGAATCACTGGTTTTAAAAGAAAAGCATTAAAAAAAGAGATATCTTTCTTAATTTTATAACATGGTTGAGAGTAAAATTGCAACTGACATTGTGCCACTATTATGATTAAACAGAGAATTGAGGTAGATTATTGGGTAATTTGTATACTAACCTAACATTTCTATTTAAAGACTTAATATAAAACTAGTAGTGGACATAGATTTTTTTAAAAAAGATGTTACCTCAGTGCTAAGAACAAGAGTTTCTTAAATTCAAATATTTGCTTTGTTAATAAGTTTATAACTCTTTTTTATTCTTCTTTTTTATTCTGCTTTCTTTTTCCCATTCCATATGATGTCACAAACTATAGTTTTATAACTCATTTGTAATTTTAAACTCAGAGTAGAGCATGGATTAGTATTTGGAGTATTGCCACTAATTCTGTATAGCTTTCCCAGTAACTAGATACAAGTAATACCTGAGGTAAAAGTTCCTCCAATTTTACCAGAAGTGGGAAAGAGGTTCAAGGAAGTCATGAATTAGGCCTAAGGACACAGTTGGACTCAGATCAGGAACTACTGACTTCTAGTTCAGTGATTTTTACATATAAGAGCACTCTGTCACCCCACTTCTTTAGTGAGTAATCATTTTCAAAGTTGTTTTGAGTCAAATACATCTCAGTGTGTTTGTGTAAAAGTATATTTGGTTACTTTAAAGACATTTTGTAGGCTAAATTATAAAAAAATATTTATGTGAAAAATTATACTTTAATAAACAACATATAGATAAATACAGTTTAGAACACACAGAGATACTGTTAATGTAATTGATAAGAATTTATCCTCTAAATTTTCTCATGTACTTATAAGCATGGCAACCACAAGAACAAGAATAAAAGTAATGAATATAGCTAAATTTTGAGTCCTGGTAAAGTTGATGTGATAAAGTATGTACTCATTCAACACTCATGTCAAACATGTACTGATCATTTTATGTGCTAAAGCATTGCAATATTAGTGATACAAAGAAAATTAAGATTATAGTTCTTGATTTTAAGGAACTTACTTTCTAATAAACTTATACAAAATAAGTTAATCAAAATACTGTGATGGGAAAATGCTTGAGTCAAAATCTTACAAATTAATGAAAATGTTTATATTGCCCACACTGAATAAATGCAGACACCTAGGTAAGGCTCAGAGTAAGTAAGGCTCAGAGTAAATGTTATGCTGGGCCCTGCAATATGATGGCAGTTACAGAAATAAGGAGGTAAGGAAAATGAAGGTTTCCTGAATGTGTTGGAAGCCTGAACAGACATGAAAATGAAAGAGTGTAACATGTTGGATGAAGCAAAAGTTCGAGTGCAGGAGAAGAGTGACAACAACTAAGGGTAAAGCCCACAGGGACTAAAGATTTTATATCTCGTGCGGGGATTGAGGGCAGCATGGACAACCTTAAGCCAACAAGTGACATGTGAAGAATTGCATTTTAGATGAATAACCACGACATCAATATAGAGAAAGATGAGCAGAGAAGCAACACAGCAAACAGGACGACCATTTAAGAGGGTGTGTGAAAAGATTGGTGCACAACTATAAAGGCTCATTTGTAGAAAATGGTATTTCGGATGAAGATTAATAAACAGATTGAAGAAATATTTAAAGGAAGAAGTGGCGGGCTATAACATAATCAATCAAAATCTGTAGGACATTTGTGTCTACCATGATAAATAAAATTGGAAAAAAATATTAAATTATGCCCATTTTATTAAAAAGAAAATAAAAGCTTAATCTGGCAACGTTTATTATAGTTCCCAGCTCAGTCGTATGCAAATGAGTTCATAGCCAGTGCAAATAAAAATAAACTATATTTGAATTAGACACATCAAAATTAAAATATATTGTGAGGAATATTTAATAATTACAGAGCTTATAAAATTCTCATATTTTATCTAATTGAATTATATTAGAAGAATAATAAATTAATTTCTCCTGAAATTTTTATGTCAATAATAATGAAATATTGCAGAACCATATTGCATCTAAAAGTGGAAATACTACATTTCTGCCCCCAACTTTTAAAGTTATTTTGTTCCTTTTTTGTTGAGGAATTTACATAGTGTACAAATCATACATATACAGCTGGCAAGCTTTTATTTTTTTAATTAAATTTATTGGGGTGACATTGGTTAATAAAATTATATAGGTTTCAAGTGTATATTTCTATAATACAGATACAGAGAGAGATTGCTGGGTCATATGGTAATTCTATTCTTAATTTTTTTAGAAACCTCTACACTGCCTTCCATAGCAGCTGCACCAATATGCATTGTCACAAGGGTGTATAAGGGTTCCTTTTTCTCCATAGCCTCTCCAACGCTCGTTATTATTTGTCTTGTTGATGCTAAGCAAAATGTCACATAGAAAAAGTCAAGAACCATATTATTTCACTGATATGTGGGATATAAAACTGAAAGCAACAAAAGAACACGACAAACAAATAAGGAAACAAAAGCGCATGGATGCAGACAATAGTTTAGTGGTTACCAGAGACTAAGAGGGGAGAAGGGCTGTAGATGAGTGTAAATGGGGTTAAATATATGGTGATGGAAGGAGAACTGGCTCTGGGTGGTGAACACACAATGGGATATATAGATGATGTATTACAGAATTATACACTTGAAACTTATGTAACTTTACCAACCACTGTCACCCCAATAAATTTTAATTAAAAATATATATATAATTAATTATAACAAAATATATATTAGGCTTTCAGCCAATAAATAAGCTTCCAGGTACTCAGAACAATTCATTAGTAACTCATCCTCCCCATTGGAAATTGTCCTTTTTCTTTGGATCATAAGACAATAAATACAAATATTTGATTGAGGCAGTTAAATAATTCAAATAAATTATTTCGGCACCTGATTGCTAAATATTGTAACTATGTAGGCTCTCTCTAAATAACTATTCGAATAAGCCTCACTTTTAAAATATGCTGTCGTGTTCAAGGTTTATTCTAACATGTTTGATTATATTCTTTCTTTTCAGTTTTCCTCCCTCCCTTCCTCCCTCCTTCCTTCTTTCCTTCCTTCTTCTGTCCTTTTTTTCCTTCATCTCTCCCTTTATTCTTGTATTTCTTTACCTATTCTTTCAAACAACAATGCCCGTTTTAGGTACTGAGTTCACATTACTGAATGATAAAAAGCAATAAATGGATAAAGTGTATATTAAAAATTTGGAGTTAAAATGCAAATGATACTACTTTAATAAAAATGGAGATGTTTATAAACCACAGTGAAATTTAACACACCCTATATTTTAGGCTGGAACACGAAATTGTGTTATGTATTCAATAAGATATATTCAAACTATATTCAACAAGACAGGAAGTATGTAGATTATGTTTGACAATCAGAAATGCCAACTCGTAACATAGGAATGGCATTCTTATTCTATTCATAATCTTATGTTTCATGACCAGTGGATGACTTTAGAAAACTAATAGACCAGAACTTGTATTACTATCTTTTAATAAAAGAAGAATGATTAATTTTCCTCCAAGACCAAATGTTATGCCCTTGAAAACATCTTATGTATTTCATTTACAACACAGAGAGATTCATATCTCATAAGTATTGTTACATGGTACAACCTATAGCTAATTTTTATAATGCATTTTCCTGTTTTATATTTTTAAATCTCCTCCACTGACAAGATAGTCTTTAACTATTAATTCTTACCAATGACAAAAACCCAAAGCTGGAGAGTCCTTGAGAGATTCTTGAAGTATATTTTTAAGCCCCAAACAACCTAGATGTGTTTTATATTATTTCATTCTATTGTAATATAGAAATATATGATGAACAATTTGAGACAATTTTTGAGTGTAACTATGTGTAAGGTATGATCTTGAGTCCAGGGGATTCAAGTGAAAAGATATTGACACTGCTCTCAAGGTGCTTACATATTAATCTGGATGACAAATAAATATATACAGATATCCAGGGGATAGTTGGATGTATTTGGGGGTCATAAGATATAGATGATAATTAATGTGGGTGAGATGCTGTAGGAAAAATGTAGTTCAATAAAAAGTAGGCTGTGGTTAGAACCTTAAAAAACATTAATATTATATGTAAGAGAAAGAAGAGGAGTCCATGAAAATACCTGGAAGAAATAATTGACTAAGAAATAATTACCTAACAAGATTTACAAGAATAATTACCAAGAAGAAAAATATAACAAAAAGAACTGAATAAAATTGAGAATTTCAGGGACAAGTAACTTAATCTCTTTCAGCTGCAATTTTCTCATTTGCAAGAAATTATAGTAATTGTTTTGACAAAAACAATGTATAAAATGCATATAAATTACATTGCACACTACAGTGTAATTTGGTCAGTAAATTTTAGGATTTGTAATTCTCATTATTTTTATCACCATTATTGTCCATTAGGAAAATAAATTGGGTAGAAATAAAAAAGAGACATTTGCTTTGAAATAAAAGAGAATCAAGATAATCATTCAAGGGCTGGCAGAGTGGTACGGTGGTGAAGCGCTGGCTTGGGAAGCCAGCGGCCCAGGTTCGGGTCCCACATATGAGGGTCAGTGACACTGCCCTCAAAAAAAAAAAAAAAAAAAGAGATATTCATTCAACACTGGAGGAAAAGTTAATGTTCAGATTCATATGGCATTATAGGAGGGTCTGATTGGGAGGTTGATGGTCTAATCATTTCAGTATTTTCCACAATGGAGATCAAATAGGAAAACACAAAATGGAGATGAGCAATCTACCAGATGCAGAGTGCAAAACACTGCTTATAAGGACGTTCAATGATCTCAGGAAAAACTTCAACGAAAAGATACGAAACATAAAAATGGAGATAGAAAACAAAAAGGAATCAACCAGAAATGAAGAATAAAATAACTGAAATAAAGAATACATTAGAGGGAATCAACAGTATATTAGATGATAAAGATGACTGAATCAGCAATTTGGAAGACAAGGTAACAGAAAACACCCAATGAGAACAGCAAAAAGAGAAAGAAAAAAAAAAGAGGAGAGTTTAAGAGGTCTCTGGGACAACATCAAACATACCAACATTTGCATCACAAGGGTGCCAGAAGGAGAAGAGAGAGAGCAAGAATTGAAAATTTATTTGAAGAAATGATGATGGAAAAGTGCCCTAATCTGGCAAAGGAAAAAAACATACAAGCCCAAGAAACAGAGAGAGTCCCAAACAAGGTGAACCCAAAGAGGCCCACCCCAAGACACATTGTAGTTAAAATGCCAAAGGTTAAAGACAGAGAGAATCTTAAAAATAATGAGAAAAGCAGTTTGTTACTTACAAGGAAGCTCCCATAAGATTGTCCGCTGATTTTTCTCAACCAAAATTGTAGCCCAGAAGGAATTGGTACAAAATATTCAAAGTGATGAGAAGCAAGGGACTGCCACCAAGATTATTCTACTCAGCAAAGCTGTCATTTAAATGAAAGAACAGATAAAGAGCTTCCCAGAGAAGAGAAAGCTAAAGGAGTTCATCACCACTAAATTAGTATTACAGGGAATCTTAGAGGGACTTCTTTCAGATCAGAAAAAAAAAAGACTAAAAATATGAATAATAAAATGGCAATAACTTCCTGTCTATCAACAATTACTTTCAATGTAAATTGATTAAATCCTCCACTCAAAAGACATAGGGTAGCTGCACGAATAAGAAAACAAGATCCTTACATATGCTGCCTACAAGAGACGCACTTTAGATCAAAAGGTACACAAAGACTCAAAGTAAAGGGATGGGGAAAAGATATTTCATGAAAATGGAAACGAACAAACAAAAAAAGCTGATGTAGCAATACTTATACCAGACAAAATGAAATTTAAAACAGAGGCTATATGTAACAAGAGACAAACAAGGATCCAGTAATCCCACTTCTGGGTATTCATCTAAAGAAACCCATAATGCTACTTTAAGGGGATGGGTGAATCCATATGTTCATTGCAGCATTATTTACTATGCCAAGACGTGGAGACAGCCTGGGTGTCCACTGATGGATGTATAGATAAATAGTAGGTAGTACAAATATACAATGTAACATTGCTTGGCTAGGGTAGGAAATAGGTTCTTGCCATCTGCGGAGGTATGGATGGACCTAAGGGTATTGTGTTGAGTTGAGTATGTCAGACAGATGCAATGTAATTTCATTTATATGGGGAATCTAAAGAACAGAATTAACCAACAAACAAAAGAGAAGCAAACCTATAGATACCAAGAAAATTTTGATGGTTGACTAATGGGAGGGAGGTGAGGATACAAACGGAAAAGGGATTAAGAAGTATAAGTTGATTGTTAAGAAGTACAAAGAGGAATACACAGAATGGAATACAATGGGGTGGGGGGGGTAACCTTAAATGACTAGAAAATTTTTTGAAGTCAAACAAGAAGTCCCCTAGCTATTACTCTTTTCACCTAAAATACATATACATATATCACATAATGACTCTCAGATGAACTCCCACCCCAAACCAATTACTTAACACAAATGTTAAGGCCACAGTCCTCTTCAACCTTCCCTTGTGTACTTTCTTTGAATTCTTCCTATTCTTTGGCGTTCTCAAGCCATGCTCAGCTCTTTTGTGTTTTTCCTTTACTCTGTGCACAAACCTTGGTGAATTTGCTCCTACTATTTCTTCTACTAGGACTGTGCTCCTCTAGCTAACTCACATTATTTTCATGTCACTGGTCAAACTTCAGCTAGAAAGGCCTTGCTGACACCCTATCTGAAACATTCTCCCATTCTGCCTAGTCCTCCTTTAGTGCAGCACTTATCGCCACTTGGCATATTGTGCATTGTGTCTCTTGGTTGCTTTCTCCCTTTGCTGATTAAATTGTAACTGCCGTGAAGCCAAGGTCTTTATTCTGTTTACAGCTGTAGAAACAGCATCTAGGAAAAAATATTTGCCATATCATAGATGCTCAATGTTTAGTGAAAAAAAAAATCTAAACTACTGATGGAAGGCCTTAGAAGGTTTAAGTTTGTAATGCCTGACTCAATTCCTATGGACTAATATTGTGGGTTCTCATCTGGGAAAGCAGGGACTGTGTTTGGAGACTTGATCGTTTTGGTGGAAGTTGTTTAGAATGCACAGTTGGAAGGAGGAACAAATCCAAGACACTTTAAAATGAAGATTCAGGGCCAGCCAAGTAGCGCATTGGTTAGGAGTTGGCTTGGGACGCCCGCTCTGAGGAGCAGGGCCCCGGTTTGGGCGGGCCTGCAGCTGGCATGAGTTTGCTGAGCTGCCGTGAGCCACCGTGCGCGTCTGTCCAATGGCCAGCGAGCAATGCCTCACCCAGGAAGAGCGCAATGAAAATACCAACAAGGGCCAATGAAGTTACCTTCTCCACAACTAGACTTGTGGACAGCAACTTGTCTGTTCCCCTTGCCCGATTCCCCAACATTGTTCCCCTCCTCCAATTCCCCAATAAAATCGTTGGAAAACAAAAAACTGAAGATTCAGTAGTGCTGAGAACACAGCTGTTGTAAGGCCTATGTATTTTCAGCATTCAAAGGTGTCAGCTATAAGAGGCACACTTGAAATTAAGGGCCCTAAGCATATACAGTTATTTTAGTGCTGATAAAAAGGGGTTACAGGTTAGTTGTTTGAGAACTAAACATTTGAGTAACAGTGGACTAGTTTCTATGTATTAGGGACAGGGGTAAAAAAGACCACATAGCTAAAATATGCATCTGAAGCTTTCCTGTCTTTGCCACAGGTATGTGGTTCTATATCTCAGAAATAGTGCTGAAAAGACTTCAATTAATTAACACTATAGTTAATGTGGTACCACGATCCAGATCTGGCATATCCAACATGAACTGAGAAGAAGAGTATAAACAGTGCAGAAAATGTTCCATACAATCTTCTTTTGGCTTAATATTGTTGTCTTTACAACAAGCATGTCAAAACATGTTGATAATTAATATAAGGTGATAGGATAGTTGGTGAAACTATATAGAGATTATTTTTCCCATCAAACCTATGAATAAAGAGAAAACACTGGATTAGCTGTAAAATTTATGTTCCAGAATATACATACATGATATGTGTACAATATACGTGCATAATACATATAAATGCAAACATACATTCTGGTTGATCAGAAATATAATTATTTCTACTCATTACTAATTGATATTTTCAAATGCCAACATAATAGGCTGTTAGTAATTATCTGTTGCATAAATGCCTAAATGATTGATAGTTAATAGCCAGATTCTGCAATGGATCTATTTAATAGCCAGATTCTGCAATGGATCTATTTAATGCCTCCATTAAATGAGAAATATTTATATTTTACAGCAAATGTTGAAGAAACAGTTTAATTATTTTTAACTGCCTAATAGTTTATTAGACATAAAATATACTGTTACTTCTTATAGTTACTATTTCTTGATTTATTTAGAATATAGATTTGTTAAATAATTTTATTTCGCAACATGCTCTTTTCAAAAAAAATTAAATCTCTTTAAAAATGAATTCTTCAGAATTCATTTTGTTAGAAAGCTTTTATTTATAGGTTTATTTTGTCAATATCATTTACTTCTGACTTATATTACCTTCTGTCATTTCTTGCTTTGTCTATTTCTGAGTTTCCTATTGGTCATAGTTCAGGTCTTAAGCTGACATATCAATTAATCTTTTCATACTACCGCTGTATCATGCTCATAATTCTAATTTGGCACTTAGTAAACATCTTTATAAATTTGTTTCTGCTTTTAAAACTGAAGTTAAGGATATTTGAGTCAGTATCAAATTCTTAGATATCTAGTCTCTCATTTAGTGGGACTCAAGGTCAGCAACTGCAAAATATAGAATGAATGAATGATGGCAAAGAAAATAGTCCTATTCAGAAAATACGACTGCATCAAGATCCTATCCATATCAATCATGTTATTACTTTTCTCACATAAGGTTATTTGGAAAAGTTACCTGATCCCTTTCCATTATCAGGAATACCAAACTGAAGAAGAGAATCAAGCTGTAGGACCGATGTCATTAAAAGGGAAAAGTCACCTTTTCAAATTAATTTCCAACTGGCATATATACTGGGTGTCACCCCAAAATGTAGACATATTTTAAGACATGTTATGCTCAAGCAGTAGTTTGCCATAATCAGAAGTATCTGGACACTGATGGTAACCACTTTAAACACCTCCTGTAATTGCAGAAGTCAAATGTGACTTGTATTCATCTTTTGTAATTGGTATATATTGAGTATTACAATTTTAATGCAGTTTTTTCCTATCCTAAAAGTTGTATACATTTTTTTTGGCACCCTCTATGTGTGCGTTACTGAGTGTGTGTGTGGGTATACACAATTGTGTATGTGTATATATATATATATATATATATATATATATATATAATTAATTAATATACATGTATATATACATATATTAATATTAGATGCAGAGCCTACCAGATATACATTATGTGGTATATGTAAAAACTGAAGGACAGAAGAGGACCAATAAACAACAAATGTTTATGGTTAGGTTTTGAATCTGAGCAAGTACAGGGTAAAAATTAACTGAGACTGGAGGAAGGACACAACAAAGAGTTCTAGTTTGGACTTGTTAAATTTCAGATGTCTTTTACATACCAAACTACATAAAGTGGAGGGTTAAAGGCAGTTCAGGAGAGACCACACAGCACACAAAACCTACCATTGTACCAACTTTTCTTCGCTCTCAGATTCTTATCTCAGCACCTGAGTCTTCGTACTCTCCAATGTCTTTGGTTCCGAAAGTTGCACAGTGCTCTGTGCTAACCTCCGTGGATGGATATTGGCCTTTAGTTTGGACTGCTTTTCTCAAGAAGATAAGCCCTGTGTCCATGACTTTTGGTGAATAAAACTTTCTATCTCATGAAAAAATTGTAATGTACTGTAATTTGTAGATATTTAACTGCCAATAGTTACAACCATTGTATAGCTGACATTTTTTGGCAGTTAAATGCTAAAAGTGAATCAGCTTTTCTTTTAAGTATGATTAAAATTAAAGACAATATTTTCTAGTATTCTATTGGTTTTATGCAAACTGCATTGATTGAAGTTTCTTTTAGTATAGATTATTTCACAATTAAAATGATATTGATTAGATAATTTTCTTGCCCTTTGAATCGCCACCCAGCAATGTTATGACCTTCTTTCTTACATAATCATTGTCCCAGAAGATTATAAAATAACATTATATGTCTTCTGTAGAAATATTGACATAATGAAGAATATTGTGAATGTCAACATGTAATAGTTGCAGAAAAACATTATCGAGAGTCAAGGTAAAGATGGGTGTCATGGGTTCAGTTGTGTCCCTCCCCCAAAGATATGCTGAAATCCTAACCCGCAAAACCTCAGATGTGACCTAATTTGGAAATGTAGGTCATTGCAAATGTAATTAGTTAAGACAAGTTTATCCTGGAGTATAGTGTGTCCTTAATCCACTATGACTGTTGGGTTTCTAAGGAGAGACACAGAGAAGGCAACTTTGTAACAGAGAAAGAAATTGAAGAGATGCATTTACAAACCAAGGAAGGTCAAAGTTTGCCAATAAATGCCATAATCTAGGAAAAGGCCAAAACAGATTGTACCCTAGAACTGTCAGAAAGAGCAAGATTCTGCTGTTGTTTTTTTTCCCACCAGTTTGGGTACTTTGTTTTGGCAGCACTAGGAAAATAATACAATGTGGTATCCAGCATATGCTTAATAGATCAATTTATTGTGCATGGAATTTTTTTTTTAATTTTATGATACTTCAACACAGAGAACAATATAGAAAAAAATCAAATTTCCAGAGAATATCATTACTACTGTTTTAGAAATAGAGATCCTTGGTCTCAGGTGTCTGTTGTTCATGTAACAATACTTGATTGACTTTTCTTTTTTTTTATCTCTTTGTTCGAAAGCTGAAATTCGTACAAAGAAACATTATTTACGAGCAATCTGCTTTTAAATTCCAGTCTAATACATGAGAGAATACAAATAATATCTACTTTTTTAAAAATTGTTTTATAAAATGTTTTTTGAAGCCCTTTGGATGTATTTATTATATGAGAACTGATAATATGTTGCTAGATGGGTGAAAGCATTTTTGAGTAGGAAGAATCATCATGAGTAGGGACCAAAAAGGTTTCTCACCAAGCCTGTGGAGAAAGAGAAAATATACTTTTTATTAAGCTACAGATTAAGTCATTGTTAATACCATCATGCATTCTTGTTTTTCAGCTATATCAAGATCGATTCCTTTGTGCCTGACCAAGTGTTCACAATTACCCATTTGTTATCCCTGCTTTGTCTCCACCAAATGATAGTCAGACTGCTCTGGAACCCTGAACACTGCTTGAACAGGCACTGAAAAGTGGAACTTGCCCCCTTTATCAGTTTATCCTGAGAATAGGCTGACCGCAGTGGACACTTTTTCCTACTGGTTATTTCCTCATGCTTGCACACCTTCCCCTTAAAAGTTTTCACTAATCTTTGCTTAGCTGTCCCTACCCTATAAAAACAAAACAAAACAAAAAAAAACTGCTGGATTTTGACACGTTTGCAAATTTCTGAAATTAGAGTACCTTCCCCATGCCAATGGTCTCTGTTCTGAATAAAGTGTCTCCCTGTGTCAGTTTGGGTTTGTTTCTATTTGACGTGGCAAAGGATCCTTAACCAAAAACCACGTCTTGGTTAAAATCATTCACATAAAAAAAAGCTTCACTAAAATTACTCAGAAATATTTATGTAATCAGACTACATTGGAATAGCTGCTGCTTTCTCTACCATTCCTTTTGCAGTTCAAGCTCTTATTTCTCATCTTTAATAACTGTCATAGTTTCCCAATGGACTTCTTTATGGTCTGTCAATACTCCCTGTCTCCATACATGCCATACCCCTTCTTGTACAACAGGCCTCAATAATATATCCAATCACATCACTTATTTATCAAATGGTATTCTGACTGAAGATTGCCTGTTTTTCTATCCATCTTTATGAGTAGATATTAAGCTGCCGACCACAGACACTGGATTAATGGTATTTACATCCCCAGTGGCCCTCTCACTGCATGCTCATGATGTGGTCCAGAAATATCCGATGACTGATTCAATACCAATTTCAGCTGGACCCCTATTTCCTAAAATAATATCACAAGAAACAGTATTCATTTCCAATTGTTTCTCTATGACCTTTTAAAGAACTCATATTTCCATGGCTTTCAATCTGGTGGAAAACTAGTTATTCACCAAGCTAGTATTACTTTTCCTGGTATGTACTTCAGGGACATAAGAAACATTGGATGAATAGTGAAAAATTCATTGAATGAATGTCTATCATCCTCTTTTCTCCATTTGTCACTTCTTACATGAGGTTCAGTTCTTCATGTTAGCTCACTTGGCTTTTCAATTTGAATGCTATTCACTTTCAAAATTAACAGAGCCAGATTATCTTGAATGCCCCCTACTTAAGCCAAGCACAAAGCAAAATTCCCTGAAACAAAACAAAACAAAACAAAACAAAAACTCCCCAAAGAAACAGACAGACAACAGCAGAGATGGTCTCTGTTCTGAAAGTCCCATTTTTGGCTCTTTGGTTTGCTTATCCATTTCTGACAACTTGCATCCATTTCTGTTTCACTGATTTGGTCATTCATTCAATCCTTCATCAAATCTATTGATTGCCTTTTCTTAGGCTTCTCTCTATTATTTCTTTTAAATCTTTCAATCACCAACCTATCTCACTTTGTCTGCCCCTTCTCTTAAATATCATACACATTTCATCCCTATTTGTCTGTCCCAAAGAGCTTTAATATATTGTTCCTTGATCAAATATGTCAGCTATTACCAATGCCTAAGGAGTAAGTTCAGACTCTTTACCTTGTCAATACTGGGAACTCAATCTGAATAAATTTTCCATGTACATTTAGAAATAATTGAAATCTTTTGAAACTATTTCTATTTTGAATTGTAGGACAACTTTATTTTGTAGTGAAATATTTAATCTTTTGTAAATATTGGACTACTTAATGTTTTTCAGATAAAATTGACTTCTTAAAAGTAAAATGGTATTATTTCCTTATCTTTTTGTTGGTATTATGTTAGAGAAATGGTCCCTATCCTAATTGTTCATCAGAATCCCCAAGACAAAGTTTCTCAAATCTTATTGGGTTTTGAATAAAATAGGGATCTTATTAAAATGGAGATTCTGATTGAATGGGTGGAAGTGGCTTCAGACTCTAACTTTCTGACAAGTTCCAATATTGTGTTTCTGCGGCTGCTCCAAAGATTACATTTTAGAAGGACATGTTTTAAACAATATCCAGGCACAAATTTATTGGCAGGACATCATGCAAAAGAATTTTAATCAAAGGCATTTTATGGAATATGTCTTTTAATAGTCTCACCAATTCTATGAAGTGGTTACATATTACCATAATACCTATTTGTCCATGGTAACATTTAGAAAAGTTTAGGAATAGTTTAGAAAAGATTAGGAATAATCCAAGGTCATGAAATTAGTAGTTGTCTGGACCAGGGTAAAAACATAGGTGTTCCTATCCACAAAACCCCACTTCTAACCATACCAGGACAGAAATTTTTTTCTGGAAGCATTTTAAAAATAAATTCAATTTAGGAGAGGCACACATGGCTACATTGCTTAAACTATGGCTGCTTTTGGTTTGATGGCTTTATTCTACTTTTCCTTGTTTTAACTATCACCACTGATATTTCTGGAGAACCAAAATAATGTCATTAGATGTGGCTTACCTGTAATCAGGTCCTTGCTTACTGACCACCATATGCATATGGATATGGATATGGATATGGATATTCATATGGATATGGATAGGGATATGGGTTGTTTGGATATGGTGGATAATATGGGCGCCTCTGCAACAAAAGAAAAGAGTAAATTGCAGACAATTGAGACAATGACGTTGTAAATATTTCACAAGACTTTCCATTAGAAATTTAAGTTGTTAAAGTTGGTAGGACCTTGTAGATCATCTACATAATTATTTTTTCAAAGTTTTGTTAGGTTTTCACTGTTTTATAAGAAAAAAATGTTTAAAAGGGGTGACAATAGTAAAATATTTATGTTTTTACTGTTTCTTGACAATTTTGTTGCTTTATAATAAATTTGGAGCTATTAATTATGGCCAACCACTCACAAAATGTTCAAATATTCTTTATAATATTATCTAAGCTCCTACTTTCCTGATCCTTAAATTTTTAAAGGAAGAGGAATTTGCTAATCCCAGGTTAGGGGGAATTGCTACTTAACACTCTTGACTTACTCAGACCTCACTGTCTCTTAAAACTCCTACTTTCTTTATATTCACTTCTGTTAATCCCAATATCCCTCCTTCTGCATCTTTTAGATTGGTGCCACGCTAAAATTCATCTATTTAATATATTAGTATACATGAAACTAATTTTTTTAAAAGAATTTTGAGACATTATCACATTGATGTCTTATATAAATAATATGAGATATTAAGGTTATTTTTCATTAAGAAAAATATTAAATAAATAAAATTTTCTATCTTATTTAACAAGGTCAGTTTAACTTAAGCGAATGACTTCATCAACCTTAGAAAGAATCAGATTGTGAAACTTTACCACATCATTTGTGTTTTTAGCAGTCGTTATATTCCATTAAGCATATATTTTGCTTAGTAGAATGAGAACTTCAACTCTTCTTTAGGCCAAGGCAATTATTTACCACAAAAATTTACTTACATTCTGAAAGAACAGTTGACTTCTTCAGGGTGGCATTATGAGTGTCCATGTAAATACTACCAACACAGAACTATGGGTCCTTTACCAGCTGGTATATCATAATAAATAAACTCAATGTATACTTTACCTATTCATTATATAGATGTTTCAGACACAAGTACTGATTTTCCTTAAAGAATAAAACTCAGAGAATAAAATATGTTTTATTATACCACATTATCAAGGGAATACTTACATAGTATCTTCCTCTATAATGTTTCTGTTAAAATAAAGAACAGATTAATTTTGTGACACCTGTTTACTTATCAAGTTTTCCAGTAAATGAAAAGTGTTTTACCTCTTCAGATGAAGATGAATCAGCTCCCTTGGAAAGAGAAAAAAAGTAAATAGTGAATATCATAATTTTATAACTCCAGACTGAATGAAAAATGCACTTAGCTGCCACATTATGATTAAACCAAACGGAGGCAAAGCCTTAGCTAACTGAAACTTTAAGCTAGTTGATTTTTATTTAGTGACATTTTTAAAGTGAGTGAAGAGTAGAATTTTGCTATGCTTAATTTGATACATTCCAATATCAATTCACTTTGGCCCAAATTTCTTTTGTATGTAAAGGAGGAACATCTGTCACTGACTAGGAGAGTAAAATTGAAAAGTTAAACTTTAGATTTGCTCAAGACCAGTGTTTCTTATTCAGATATGTTTTAAGTTGCTGACAATCTACATACATGCAAATATTGATTGTGTTGATAGAGTCTGGTGTTATGGTTATGTTTTTCTCTGGTCTTGGATTTTTATCTTTCCATTTCTTTCCTTTTACAAAATATAATGTGATAAACTGTGTTGTCATAACCAATTTGTTTTTGTAACATCCACTAGAACTTTTGGGGTTGTTTAAAGTATTATTTCTTGATGAATTTCCCGTAACTACACAGAAAGAATACCAAAGTGAAAGATACCATTAATTTTTTTATTAAAATATACTGGGGTGACAATGGTCCACAAAACTACATAGGTTTCAAGGGTACAGTTCTATAACACATCTATATATTGCCTTATGTGTTCACCACCCAGATTCAGTTCTCCTTCCATCACTACATATTTGAAACTTTTTACCCTCTTCTATCAGACCCCCTCCCAAAGACCTAAACATAAGATTTGAAACAATAAACTGCATAGAAGAAAGCATAGGTACTAAACTTATGAACCTTGGATTCAAAGAGGATTTTATGAATTTGACCTTAAAGGCAATGGAAGTAAAAGCTAAATAAACGAATGAGATTATATCAAACTAAAAAGCTCGGGCACAGCAGGAGAAGCCAACAACAAAACAAAGAGGCAGCCAACTGAATAGGAGAAGATATTTGTAAACAATGCCCCTGATAAGGGGCTAATATCGAAAATATATAAGGAACTCATACAACTCAACAGCAAAATGATAAACAACCCAATTAAGATACCATTAATTTTTACAGAAGAAAAAACAAAGCAGGGAAGTAGGAAAAAGAAAGACATGAAAAAGATAGTCGTGAAGGAGAAACAGGAAAGGCAGAAAAGGAGGGAAAGGAGGATGTGGACGAGAAGAGAAGGAGAGTTACAGAGAGATCCAATTTTACCTGGTGTCACACAGTAATAAATGACAATACCAGTTGGAAAGTCTTGAAATTTGGTAGGTCTAGATCTTTTAATCGTTAAGTCTCTTTGATCAGCATCTCAGCCACACATCTTTACGGAGCTCTTTTTAAAATCATGTTTTATATTAAGCTAATTACACTTGAGTGTCCATGTGTTAATGTCTCTGTGTGTGTCTGTGTGTGTGTACTCAAGATTGATTCTAAGTACTTCTTGAACTTGCATAATTTAACTCAAAGAAAATGTCTATAAAAAAACATTAAAATTGATAAAACCATGTTCAGGCAGTGCAAATATGGTCCAGAACACAAGAAATAAGAGTCTTTGAATGATTACTGAGAACATATTTTTCAAAATCTCTAATTTACTTACAATCATGGCAAACATGAGAGCCATGATGAAGGCAAAGACAAAGATCTTCATATTTGGCTGAGTCCTGTGAAAGCACATGTGACAAGTCAGTAACACATTCATTCCTGCACTTACAAATCATTCATTGATCAAACTATGCTCCAAAGCCCTGTGAAAATACTAGAAATACAAAGACAATGAAAACACTTTCATTGCCTGGCATCATGGAACATCATAGAGACTAGTAGGGGACATTGGTAACTGAAGGTAACTGCTGTGAAACAGAAATACTAAAGTACCATAAAAACACGCAAAATGGATATCTTATACTGACCAGGAGAATGGGGGAAGGTATTAAAGTGAAGAAAAAGGTAAAGCTTGTTCTGGGTTGCATAGGATAAGTAAATACAGGTTTTGAGAGCCTGCCAAAAAAAAAAAAGAGAGAGAGAGAGAGAGAGGATAGTATGTTGGAAATGAAATAGTTCAGCGGGTAAGGACAAAAACGGAGATAGGCTGATAACAGATTGTTGTGAGACTCTTGGCACCATACATAACGACAGTAGGAATAATAATTAAGGCCGAGTTTACGAAATGTATAGAAGGTAGAATGTCAATCAATAGGGACTGGTTTTATAATCGAGAAAATGACTCAGGTTTCTGGCTTGAGAATTGTGTAGGTGGTATAACTCTAATATTAGTAAATTAATAATAATGGATAAAGTCAAATTAAAAAGAAGTTTCAGGGAAAACATTTGGAGATACTTGAAGAAATTGAGTTGTAAAAATTATTTAATCTCCAAATAATCTTATTCACCGAAACCAACCAAATCGAAGAGGCTTTGATATGTTTTTGTAAGTCAGTATATATAAGAACCCAGTTCTGGTGTTGAAAAACAAGTAAAGCAGATTATTTATTTCTCAATTAGAGACTTCTAATGAAAAACAGTTTGCAAACTATAAGGTAAATACTCAATAAAAGGTCCCCCCCCACCCCCTGATAATTTTTGGCCATCAGTTTTGGAAAAATGCTGCAAAGACATTTTTTGTCTGATGACAAGAAAATATTCTCCTGCCTGACAACTCTAAATCTCTAACACATAAAGCAGAACCTGTGACTGATGGTATTTCCCCTGTTCCTTATCTGCTGATTTTTACCTCATTGACTTAAACTCAGGACTGGGGTGTTAGAAAAAGTGTGAAAATTATATATTTCCTAAGGAAGTTTTTCTGTCATCTACCACTTACCAAATATTCAGCCATGATGTGACACAAAGGTGCAACTTTTAGTGTTATTTATACCTCATTTCATTGAAAGTAGAGGACTGAGGGAAATTCACAGAAACTGGTCTTCTACAGATAGATAGATAGATAGATAGATAGATAGATAGATAGATAGATAGATAGATGATAGATAGATAGTTTAGGGACTTTACAAGGATATTACCCAAAGAACACAATGATAATATTTGACCTAGAAAAAACCTTTTTTTCTTTTTATTCAGCCAAATCACAAATGAAATGAAAATGTTTTAAGTCAAATGAACTATTAAAACAAAATAGTCTATTATGCAGACTTAATTATGCAGAAAATTAGAAACTGTTTTGATGAAGAAAAGAACAATAAAAATGTAATGAAAAATGAATTAGTGATGGTAATAAAGTAGCTTTGAAAATAGATACTTAAATCTTTGACACAATACACACACTTGCAAAAAGAGAGTTTATGCTACTTAAGAGATCATTTTCTTATAGAATTTGAACTTCAAGTTTAAGTTACAGGTATAGGTAATTATTACCAGAGTGGATATCAAACATTTAGTCCAAGAAGTAAAAAGCTTCCAAGATAGCCCACCAATAGAGAAGATGGAGCACATATCCTCTTTGTTCCACATCGTTTGTTTGGTACAATGATTGCTGTCAATCCAGGAGCATTGAGATCCTGACCTCACTTTCAGATCCTGACATAAGGTCATAATTTCTTTAAATTGTTTCTTTATGAGAAATTATCAGTAAACAATATATATTTTAAAATGGTTTTCAACTTATGCTAACAATAAAAAATTAGGATAAGATATCATATTCACTTGTATGTGAATATATTACCTTTGTCCAAGATGAGATGCAACAGGGTGAGGAGCTGAAGTTCTGAAGCCCTAAAAAATGATGTGATTTTCTAGAACACTCATGTATATATACACTGAAATTCTCAGTCTGTTTTTCTACATCATGTCAATTATGAGATCAAATGATAGAACTGAAAATAATGCCCAGTATCTATTTCCCCAAGAGCTAAGAATAAACTTAAACTTTATAGTAGAAGATTGTGAAGCTTGGTGACCAGGAAACAATTGTATCCATCACATATTAATCCCAGTATTAGTCAAGGTGTGTGTGAATAAGACAAAGGATAAAGTATGCTAAAGTAAACCAAGTGTAGAAATGAACTGAAATGCTAAAAACAGCATCTTCCCTATCGCAACAAAGGCATATCCAAGATGGAACAACTCTATGCCAAAAATCATACCATCTTATAAAACTTTTCCGGATTCTCTAATATATGATGAGAACTGGCACAATAAACTGGAGTTATCATTTATTTCAAATGTACCTCCTACAAATTATTGCAATGTACATTTATTCTACTGACTTTAGAATATTTTAAGTCTTAAAGCGTATTGAAATGTTTGCCAAAATTCAGTAATCCATTGGTTATTACATAATTAAACAATTCTTATTTTTAAAGTCAAATGACCACAGAAACTCATTACTATGTATCTCACATAGTAGTTGGATGCATATGGTTTGGTATTTAATTTGCTTCCCTTTGACTTTTTAGGAGGGCTTTTCGTCACTGGAAGCAATGTGTTAACATGATTACACCAGATAGAAGAAAAAATTAACCTTCACTAAGTCGCTAGGCAAATTTGTATAAAAATTCAACTCTTTGCTACTGGTTGGATAATTTAATGTACTTAGAATTGAATACACACAGTCATTTTTAAAGTTTAGGTATATTTCATGCCCTAGTCCACTGTTACTCCAAATGTGGTACATGAGATCATAGAATCGGCATTACCTGAGAATGTGTTGGAAATGTAACTTAATAGGCCCTTTTTCCACACATGTTGAATCAGAATCGAGGAGGTGGAATAGAAATCTCATTTGTTCAACATCTCCAGGTGATTCTTTGTGTACCTTAAAATTTCAGAAATCAGATAATAGACTCATAAATGTATTTTTGTGTGTAGATTGACCCTATAATTAGAATGTAAGGTTTAATTTTGCATCCAGGTGTTTTAGGAAATATTTATTAGGTGAATCTTCTATGTTGTACTCAAACAACCCCGTTAGAAATTGTTGTTATTCTCTGGGTGGTATACAAACCATTATAAATATTTTATTAAGGCAAATAAAGAAAGCCCAACTTAATTTAAGTCATTCTTATTCTTTTGGCATTAATTTCTAAGCCTTATAGATGTATAGTATCTTCTCAATGCAAAACAAATCCATTCTCTAGCATATTCTCAATGGAAAAAGATATATAAAGTTTAGTAAATATTGAAATGCCTGTTTTTAAAAAATAAACACTGCTTTTCTCATTTTAGATATGTCAAATGACTTCCTTCCTTTTATCTATTGTTTGGAGCTACCAAACAACAGAAAAATAAAAAATAAAAACAACTGCCAGGAATAAAAATTAATAGATGTTAATATGCACATTTAAAACCTACAGATAAACTTAACTCACCCATATTTTAGGTTGCGACATCAAAAAATAGGCATTGCTTTATCTATCATTTTCTGCTTCAACACAGTAGGAAATGTGGGGATTATGTATGATAGAAGGAAACAAGAATGAAGAACTCTAAACACAGGAGTAGTCTTCTTATGTTACTTATAATTTCATTCTCCAGGAACAGCAGATCATTTTAGAATATTGATGGACCAGAAATTGTTATTTTATAATTAAGTAAAACAGGTATATCCTCTATTACCAACCACCACATAGTTTGAAAATGCCAGGGTCATTCATACAAGGACAAATCAATAAGCAGTGACTGCTATATCACAAGTATGGCATTAAATTGATGGCATAAGGATGTAACTTCTAAATTGTATTTATGGTGATATTCATGCTCGTTTGCCTTTCTCCTTCCTTTCCTCCCCTCTTGTTTTTTCTTCTCCCCCCCTCCTGTTCTTTTATCTCTCCTACAATGAAAGTATGATCTATAATCTATGAAGAAAATCCGTGATGCTTATTTATTCAACTAAAAGTTCATTTTGTGTTATCCCTGTTAGTATTGTTAAAATGAAAAATACTTCAACTCAGAAATATAGAATAGCATACATCTGCCTATTAATAACATAAAACTGCCTGAGCATTGGGAATACAAAGTGACTATCTCTTATTTCTGCCCTGAAGAACCTTAGCTTATGTTATGGACCTAACGTTTGTGACCCCACCAAAACTAGTATGTTGAAGCCTACCCGCCAATTTATCAACATAATCTTCATTAGGAAAAATATCCCAACTTTAAAATTCTCTGAGGATGAAGAAGAAATGAAAATCAAAGCACAGTGTTTTCTCAATTCGTGACAGTGTAGCACAGGCTACTCCAGGTGTGAATGGGTCTCCAAAATTTTCACTTGGATGCAGGTAGAAATTAGCCTCTCGCATTTTTTTGGAGCCTTTTCCCCTCTTCTGGACCTTGGAGTTACAGAGACCCCTTGTTTGGAGGGATGATTCAAGATGAAGATGAGGATGATGAGGATGAAGGAGCTACATGGGGCTGTGGGAACGTGAGGTTTAGGGTTTCCCTAGTTCCTGGAGGAATTTGGCTCTGGCTTTGGCTTCAGCCCAGGTGGAGGAATGTGTTTCCATAAATTCGGTTTCGATGACCTTCTACCGGATTTCACATAACATCTTCAGCGAGATGGGGGCCTGACCTTGCTTTCCCATTCTCCTAAACTTACAGGTCCTGAGTTGGAGACACCTGCTGAGAGGTGATAGGAGGGACAAACGATTCAGAACTCAGTGTTTAAGTATCCAAATAGTCACCTGCCCATGATCTTTGAGGGGGGTCTTGGAGAGTGATGCAAGAACTGACTCCCCAAAACTAGTACTGGACTGAGTCTCCCAGATATCTTTTCATACCTTTGATGATATGGGGCCTGTGACACCCCTCCCTCATCCTAAAGCCAGAAATGACAAGGATCTTGATTCCCAGGTTTCCCAGAAGGGACTCAGCCAAATTGTATTTGAAGAGCATCCCAGTGACCAAGATTGCTAGGCCAAGTGGACAGCAGAGGAGCTCTGGACGGTGATGGACAGCGAGGGCCAGACAGAGACGACAACAACCCATCATGAAGCAAACAGTGGTCCTAGAGATGCTTTATAGAATACCACCATAAATGCAAATGGAGCTAGAGATTACCAGACATCTGTGGACAGTGTCCAACATGGAGATTCATATAAACAAAAGAAGCAACTTGGAAGAAACAGACTCTACAGAAAAATGAAAATTTAGCGAGAACACAAATCTTAAAGGTCCTTAGAAGTATGAGATGATATACCCATAAAACCAGAACAGAATGCTTCAAAACAAGAATAAACAGAATAAACTTTATGGAGTTAAAAAAAAATGTTGTGGCAGAAATGAAAAGCTATCAAAAGGTCTGGATGACAAAGTTGAGGAGATCTTCAACAAAACAGTAGACCAAATAATAGAGATAGAAAATAGGAGAAAAAAATAAGAAAACTTGAACGATATAAAGCATCAAAACTGGAATGATATACATCATCCATGTAGGAAGTCAAGAAAATATCTCAGAAGTGAAGGATGTTATTTTCTAACCTTAAAGGACCCACCATATGCTAGATTCCAAGAATGAAAATAAACCCACTCCAAGGAATATCATATGAAATTTCAGAACACTGGAAACAAAGGAAAATCTAAATGATGAGAGAGGAGGGAAATCACATTGTTCTCAAATTTTAACAGCAACACTGGAATTAAGAAAATGTAGTATTACCTTTAAAATAAGGAAACTTATTTTGAAACTAGAACTGTATAATCAATTAAACTTAGAATTAAATATGAGAGCATGATAGTCATTTTTTACACATGAAAGGGGTCTAAAAAAGGGTTCAACAAAAACCTATACCAAAAATACTTAATGGTGAAACACTGTTGCTTTTCCACTAATATTAGGAATAAGACTAGGATATTTGCTCTTGCCATGTCTATTCAGCATTGTACTGGAGGCTGTTGCTGTTGCAGTAGTGCCTGAAAATTAAATGAAATATATATGAAATGGAAAGGAACAAGTAAAACTGTATTTACAGATGCCATGACCTTATGTACAGGAAAAAAATTCTAAGGAATCAACAAAACAATTTAGGATCTCTAATAACTGAATGTAACAAGGTTTCAGGATAAAAGGTCAATATACAAAAAATTGTATGTCTACATATTGACAACAAACAATCTGAATATGAAATTAAAGGAATAATTCTATTCATAATAGCATGATAAAGAATAGAATACTTAAGAATAATTTTGAAAAAGTAGTGCAAAAGATGAATACTGAGAAGTACAATAATGTCTATATAAAGAGAATCTAACTTAAAAAATACTGTATATATAGCATCCAAAAGTAAATAAATAGAAAGCACAGTAATAAAACACCCAAACACACATCACAATTAAAATGCCATAGGTTAAAGACAAAAAGAGAATCTTAAAAGTAATGAGAAAAGCAGTTAGTTACTTACAAGGAAGATCCCATAACATTGTTGGCTGTTTTTTCTCAACCAAACTTTGCAGGCCAGAAAGGATTAGCATAAAATATTCAAAGTGATGAAAAGCAAGGGAATGCCACCAAGATTACTCTACTCAGCAAAGCTGTCATTTAAATCAAAGAACAGATAAAGAGCTTCCCAGAGAAGAAAAAGCTAAAGGAGTTCATCACCACTAAACTAGTATTACAGGGAATCTTAGAGGGACTTCTTTCAGATCAGAAAAAAAAAAAGATTAAAAATATGAATAATAAAATGGTAATAACTTCCTGTCTATCAACAATTACTTTCAATGTAAATTGATTAAATCCTCCACTCAAAAGACATAGGGTAGCTGCACGAATAAGAAAACAAGATCCTGGGCCGGCCGAGTGGCGCATTGGTTAAGCGCTGGTTTGGGGATGCCAGCGGCCCCGGTTCGGATCCCACATGAGGGCCAGTGACACTGCCCTCTACAGCTAACAACAGCTCCACCTGGAGCTGGGCTGTGCGAGCCCCAGTGATGGTGTGGGCTGCAGCCCCGGTGATGGTGTGGGCTGCAGCCCCTGCTGCAGTGGGCTGCCATAGGCTGCAGTGAGCGGCCCGCAGCCAGCGTGAGCGGCTGGCAGCCAAGCGTGAGCTGCCAATAGCTGCGATGAGCGACATCCAGAGGCCAGCGACCGATCTGCCTCATCCGGGAAGAGCGTAATGACGATACCAACAGTGAAGCAACATCCTCCGCAACTAAAACTGAAGAACAAGAAGACGGCAACTTGTCTGTTCCCTTTCCCCGATTCCCCAACGCTGTTCCCCTCCACCAATTCCCCAATAAAATCTTTAAAAAAAAAAAAAAAAAAAAAAAAAAGATAAATCCTGTAAAAAAAAAAAAAAAAAAAAAAAGAAAACAAGATCCTTACATATGCTGCCTACAAGAGACGCACTTTAGATCAAAAGCCACACAAAGACTCAAAGTAAAGGGATGGAGAAAAGATATTTCATGAAAATGGAAACGAACAAACAAAAAAAGCTGATGTAGCAATACTTATACCAGACAAAATGAACTTTAAAACAGAGACTATAACAAGAGACAAAGAAGGATCCAGTAATCCCACTTCTGGGTATTTATCCAAAGAAACCATAATGCTATTTTAAGGGGATGGGTGAATCCATATGTTCATTGCAGCATTATTTACTATGCCAAGATGTGGAGACAGCCTGGGTGTCCACTGATGGATGCATGGATAAATAGTAGGTGGTACAAATATACAATGTAACATTGCTTGGCCAGGGTAGGAAATGGGTTCCTGACATCTGCGGAGGCATGGATGGACCTGAGGGTATTGTGTTGAGTTGAGTACGTCAGACAGATGCAATGTAAATTCATTTATATGGGGAATCTAAAGAACAGAATTAACCAACAAACAAAAGAGAAACAAACCTATAGATACCGAGAACATTTTGATGGTTGACAGATGGGAGGGGGTTGAGGATGCAAACAGAAAAGGGATTAAGAAGTATAAGTTGATAGTCTTGGGGATGTAGGGTGTAGCATAAGGAATATAGTTAATAATATTGTAATAACTATGTGTGATATCAGATGGGTACTAGATTTATCAGGGAGATAGATGGGAGGGTGGCTGGGGAACAGGGTAAAAAAGGTGAAGGGATTCAGAAGTACAAACTGGTAGTGAGAAATCAGTCATGGGGATGTAAAGTAAAGCAAAGAGAATACAGTCAATAATATGGTAATAACTATGTATAGTGCCAGGTGGGTATTAAATTAGTTGGGGGATCAGTTCTAAATTACATAAATGTCTAACCACTATGCTATACACATGCAATTAATACAACATAATATTGAATCTCAAAATACAAAAATCAATAATGTGTAAAAAATAAAAATTGGGGAAAAAAACAAGAGAGAATATTTAAAATGGTCAGTGATGAAGTCCAGGTGAGTAGGAAAGGAAGTGAGGCCATAGAGGAATACACAGAATGGAATATAATGGGGTGACGGGGGGGGGGAACCTTAAGTGACTAGAAAATTTTTTGAAGTCAAACAAGAAGTCCCCTAGCTATTACTTTTTTCACCTAAAATACATGTATGTCACATAATGACTCTCAGATGAATTCCCACCAAAACCAATTGCTTAACACAAATGTTAAGGCCACAGTCCTCTTCAACCTTCCCTTGTGTACTTTCTTTGAATTCTTCCTATCCTTTGGCTTTCTCAAGCCATGCTCAGCTCTTTGGTGTTTTCCCTTTACTCTGCACAAACCTCAATGAATTTGCTCTTACTATTTCTTCTACTGGGACTGTGCTCCTCTAGCTAACTCACATTATTTTCATGTCACTGGTCAAGCTTGCTAGAAAGACCTTGCTGACACCCTATCTGAAACATTCTCCCGTTCTGCCTAGTCCTCCTTTAGTGCAGCACTTATCGCCACTTGGCATATTATGCATTGTGTCTCTTGGTTGCTTTCTCCCTTTGCTGATTAAATTGTAACTGCCGTGAAACCAAGGTCTTTATTCTGTTTTCAGCTGTAGAAACAGCATCTAGGAAAAAATATTTGCCATATCATAGATGCTCAATGTTTAGTGAAAAAAAAAATCTAAACTACTGATGGAAGGCCTTAGAAGGTTTAAGTTTGTAATGCCTGACTCAATTCCTATGGACTAATATTGTGGGTTCTCATCTGGGAAAGCAGGGACTGTGTTTGGAGACTTGATCATTTTGGTGGAAGTTGTTTAGAATGCACAGTTGGAAGGAGGAACAAATCCAAGACACTTTAAAATGAAGATTCAGGGCCAGCCAAGTAGCGCATTGGTTAGGAGTTGGCTTGAGACGCCCGCTCTGAGGAGCAGGGCCCCGGTTTGGGCGGGCCTGCAGCTGGCATGAGTTTGCTGAGCTGCCGTGAGCCACCGTGCGCGTCTGTCCAATGGCCAGCGAGCAATGCCTCACCCAGGAAGAGCGCAATGAAAATACCAACAGGGGCCAATGAAGTTACCTTCTCCACAACTAGACTTGTGGACAGCAACTTGTCTGTTCCCCTTGCCCGATTCCCCAACATTGTTCCCCTCCTCCAATTCCCCAATAAAATCATTGGAAAACAAAAAACTGAAGATTCAGTAGTGCTGAGAACACAGCTGTTGTAAGGCCTATGTATTTTCAGCATTCAAAGGTGTCAGCTATAAGAGGCACACTTGAAATTAAGGGCCCTAAGCATATACAGTTATTTTAGTGCTGATAAAAAGGGGTTACAGGTTAGTTGTTTGAGAACTAAACATTTGAGTAACAGTGGACTAGTTTCTATGTATTAGGGACAGGGATAAAAAAGACCACATAGCTAAAATATGCATCTGAAGCTTTCTTGTCTTTGCCACAGGTATGTGGTTCTGTATCTCAGAAATAGTGCTGAAAAGACTTCAATTAATTAACACTATAGTTAATGTGGTACCACGATCCAGATCTGGCATATCCAACATGAACTGAGAAGAAGAGTATAAACAGTGCAGAAAATATTCCATACAATCTTCTTTTGGCTTAATATTGTTGCCTTTACAACAGCATGTCAAAACATGTTGATAATTAATATAAGGTGATAGGATAGATGGTGAAACTATATAGAAATGATTTTTCCCATCAAACCTATGAATAAAGAGAAAACACTGGATTAACTGTAAAATTTATGTTCCAGAATATACATATATAATATGTGTACAATATACGTGCATAATACATATAAATGCAAACATACATTCTGGTTGATCAGAAATATAATTATTTCTACTCATTACTAATTGATATTTTCAAATGCCAACATAATAGGCTGTTAGTAATTATCTGTTGCATAAATGCCTAAATGATTGATAGTTAATAGCCAGATTCTGCAATGGATCTATTTAATAGCCAGATTCTGCAATGGATCTATTTAATGCCTCCATTAAATGAGAAATATTTATATTTTACAGCAAATGTTGAAGAAACAGTTTAATTATTTTTAACTGCCTAATAGTTTATTAGACATAAAATATACTGTTACTTCTTATAGTTACTATTTCTTGATTTACTTAGAATATAGATTTGTTAAATAATTTTATTTCGCAACATGCTCTTTTCAAAAAAAATTAAATCTCTTTAAAAATGAATTCTTCAGAATTCATTTTGTTAGAAACCTTTTTATTTATAGGTTTATTTTGTCAATATCATTTACTTCTGACTTATATTATCCTTCTGTCATTTCTTGCTTTGTCTATTTCTGAGTTTCCTATTGGTCATAGTTCAGGTCTTAAGCTGACATATCAATTGATCTTTTCATACTACTGCTGTATCATGCTCATAATTCTAATTTGGTACTTAGTAAACATCTTTATAAATTTGTTTCTGCTTTTAAACTGAAGTTAAGGATATTTGAGTCAGTATCAAATTCTTAGATATCTAGTCTCTCATTTAGTGGGACTCAAGGTCAGCAACTGCAAAATATAGAATGAATGAATGATGGCAAAGAAAATAGTCGTATTCAGAAAATACGACTGCATCAAGATCCTATCCATATCAATCATGTTATTACTTTTCTCACATAAGGTTATTTGGAAAAGTTACCTGATCCCTTTCCATTATCAGGAATACCAAACTGAAGAAGAGAATCAAGCTGTGGGACTGATGCCATTAAAAGGGAAAAATCACCTTTTCAAATTAATTTCCAACTGGCATATATACCGGGGGGTGTCACCCCAAAATGTAGACATATTTTAAGACATGTTATGCTCAAGCAGTAGTTTGCCATAATCAGAAGTATCTGGACACTGATGGTAACCACTTTAAGCACATCCTGTAATTACAGAAGTCAAATGTGACCTGTATTCATCTTTTGTAATTGGTATATATTGAGTATTACAATTTTAATGCAGTTTTTTCCTATCCTAAAAGTTGTATACATTTTTTTGGCACCCTCTGTATGTGCAGTATAGCATCAGTAGTAGAGTGTTTCAGAAGGGCTCTAGGATTGGACATCTGTGTCAGAACCTTCCTCTTCCAGTTATCACATGCACTGTGATCATGGGCAATTTATTTAACCCTCCTGTGCATTGCTTGTACCGTCTATACATTGATTGATATTGTTAACAACCTCCAAGGTTTAGGCAAGCATGAAAGTAGCTAATATTGGCAAAGGGTTTAAAACAGTGGCTAACAAAATTAAAGCACTCAATAAATATCAGCTATTAGTATAGGATTTGCTGCTGTATACTTTGTTATATTGGCCCTTTATGCTTATATTTTAGGTAAATATGTAGATGTTGACCAACAATTTAATTTAGAAGGTGTAGAGTAAGAGTGTAGATCCTCCAAATAGTTCTCATCACAAGGAAAAACACCTTTCTTTCTTTCTTTCTTTCTTTCTTTCTTTCTTTCTTTCTTTCTTTCTTTCTTTCTTTCTTTCTTTCTTTCCTGTTTCTTTTTATGAGATAATGAGTGCTGACTAAATGTATTGTAATCATTTCACAATATATGTAAGACAAACCATTATGCTATACACTTTAAACTTAATCAGTGATGTATACCAATTATATCTCAAGAAAACTGGCAAAAATAATTGGAGATGTAGATAGACCAAAAGGAGATAAACTGAGAGATATGAAACTTCATAAAGGAGAAAGCTTTATATTACAATGACAGACAATATTAGGGGAAGAGAGAGGGTATCATACAAAGGGTACATTCACTGTGGCTCAGCGCTGGTTGGGGTCTCCAACAGGACTGTAAATCTATTGTAGAGGCTAATGTAATCTCGGTTGAAATCTCAACGGGGGAGGGACAATAACTACAAGTAAGAGGCTTTATGTATTTCAAAAAGAAAAGAATATCAATGTGTTTTTCCAGAGGAATTGCTGCAAGAACATTTGTTATAAAATAGCTCAAATTATAAATTAAAAGTCCTAAAAATATACATCTTTGCCAAGCAGAAATATTGATGATGAGCTTCCTACACAACCAAAAGGTGGAAGGAAACATTACAGTGATGACTGTGGGCATTTGTGATGGGAAGATTTCTGCTCAGAGCCATTATTTCTGGCTGAAGGTGTGTTTCTCCACAGGGGGCATTTTCTATATTTTAAAACATTTACAAAAAGTGTGTGTATGCATGCAAGTTACAAAGATAACTTCTTTGTGAATCAAAAAGTTTGAAGCGAAATTCAAAATATTTTATAAGCCAAACTATGATTTAAATAAATGTGAATTTTCTTTGATGTTCTATTCTTAACTGAAGGTTTCATTTAAACTGTCTATCAATGTTCAGGCCTCTTTACCTAAGTTGAAGTAGCAACAGTTAACTCAAGAATTTTAAAAGGTTCTCTTAAAATAAAAATGAATTCTGATGCATTGTAAGTCACAGAGAAAAGATTCTGGTTATCTATAGAGGGCTGCCCTTAATCTTACACTGACTGGGTCTTAGAACAAATGTGAGGAATCCTCATGAGGCTGGGGACAGAACATCAAAAAAGAGCAGGTTGTGTAATGCTGGGGTTCAAATGGGGCTGAGAACAGACCATGTTACCACAGCCAGAGTGGAAAAAGCTTGTCATCCGCATGGTATTGTTAGAATGCATTAGTAGTTGGTTAAATTTCACTGTAAGTGAAAGGGTACTCTGTCCTGGATTGCCTAGTAAATCTTGAAAGAAAGCCTCTAAAGTGCCAAATTGTTTATAAGAAAAATCATTGTGACCCTGAACATAAGTCAATAATATATAGGAAATAAAAAAGATCTAGCACCCCCTCAAAGTAAAATCACAATATATAGTATACCAGACGTGGAATAAAGAGGAAAATGGGACTCACAATGAAGAGAAAAGTCAGTCAATATAAACAGGCTCAGAAGTAATGCAAATGATAAAATTAGTAAATAAGGATATTAAAATATTTATTGTAACTGTATTTTATGTGTTTAAGTATAGGAACACATGAACATGCTTGAAAAATACAATGTCTGAGATGACAAATACACTGAGTATAATTCATAGCATATTTAGATAAAAACCAGGGACTTGAAATATTGCTGAAGAAGACAAGATTAGGGAACTTGAAAGTATAGCTATAAAACTATCCAATTTTAACATGGACAAATAAACTAGAAAAATTATAAACAAAAAACAGGGCTTCAGAGAGCCATGGAACAACTTGTGTGTTAACACATATGTAAGTGTACTGAAGGAGAGGAGGAGGCATGAAAAATATTTGAAGAAATAAATGGCTGAAGATTTTTCAATTATTAGGAAATCTGTACATCACAACTCTAGAAGCTCAACAAATAGTAATTTCAACATGAAAAACCTAAATAAAGCACAGAATCACTTCACTTGCTGTTATACAAGAACACTAAAGAGCAGCCAGGGTAAAAAGTCATATCATATACAGAGTATCCAAAATACGAATGACAGCTGACTTGATTTTGCAAATTACGCAAGCCAGAGGAGCGTGACAAATTTTCCACTACTAAAATTGAAATATTTTTCAAACAAATTCTATAACCAGTGAAAATATGCTTCAGGAATGATGAACAAAATACATTTTTCAGACTCACAAAGCTCAAAAAATTGACCAGAAAACTTGCCTTACAAGAAATATTAAATGAAGTTCTTCAGGCAAAAGTAAAGATATACCCCTTGTAAATCTCTATATATTCATCAAAGAAAGTACACTGAAAATGGTAAATATTGGGATAAATATGAAACTATTATTTATGTTTTAAAACTTTTTAAAGGTAAATATTTTTTAAAACAAAATTAAGCAATATATGGGTAGGTTTTAATAGATGAAGAAAGAAAAATATATGACAGCAACAACACCAAGGGAAGGATAGGGAAAATTGAAAGCGAGTGTGGTTAACATTCCCTATCAGGATGACCATTAGTTAAAAAAAAAAAAAAAAAGGAAGGAAAGAAAGAAAGGAAACCAGAAGATAAAAAATGTCAGCGAGGCTAAAGCGAAAAGGGAACCCCAGTACACTGTGAGAAACTAAATTGGTACAGCCATAATGGAAAACAGTATGGAGGTTTCTCAAGAAATAAAAATAGAACTAGCAACTGATCCAGCAATCCCACTTCTTAGTATTTAACTAAAGGAATTAAAATCAAGATCTCAAAATGACACCTGTACTCCCAAGTTTATTGCAGAATTATTCAGGACAGCTGGAATGCAGAAAGAACTAAATGTGCATTGCTGCATGAACAGATAGAGATTACGTAGTATATACATACAATGGACTATTATCCAACTTTCAAAAAGAAGGAATACTGCCATTTGGAACAACATGGATGGACCTGATGATATTATGTTCAGTGAAATAAGCCAGGCATAGAGAGAAAAATATTGTAAAATCTCACTTATATGTAGAATCTAAAATTGTCACTTACAATAGCACAGAGTACAGTGGAGGTTGCCAGGAGCTGTGATGAGTGGAGAATAGGATGGTGATGGTCAGGGGGTACAAAGTTCAGTCATGGAAGATAAATAAATTCTTGAGTCTTACTAGACAGCATAGTTCCTATAACTAACAACACTGTATGGTACTTAAGATTTGCTAAGGGGGTGGATTTAATGTTAAGATTCTTACCACACACCTACACATACTACTACTACTACTACTACTACTACTACTAATAATAATAATAATAATAATAATAATAAAACAGGGGCAGGAAGAAACTTTGGAAGGTGATGGTGTGGCTTTGATCGTGGTGATGGTTTCATGGATGTATACTTATTCCTTTCTTAAAATGCATACACATTTTTTGGCACGTGTGTGTGTGTGTGTGTGTGTGTGTACACACACATATATATACATGCACATACATACATATCTGTATGTATATTTAATATACACGTATATATATATATTTATATTAATATTAGATGCAGATATACATTGGTTATATATAAAAACTGAAGGACAGAAGAGGACCGAAAAAACAACAAATGTTTATTGTTAGGTTTTGAATCTGAGCAAGTGCAGGGCAAAAATTAACTGAGACTGGAGGAAGGACACAACAAAGAGTTCTAGTTTGGACTTGTTAAATTTCAGATGTCTTTTACATACCAAACTACATAAAGTGGAGGGTCAAAGGCAGTTCAGGAGAGAGCATACAGCACACATAACCTACCATTGTACCAACTTTTCTTCGCTCTCAGATTCTTATCTCAGCACTTGAGTCTTTGTACTCTCCAATGTCTTTGGTTCTGAAAGTTGCTGCTCTGTGCTAACCTCTGTGGATTGGATATTGGCCTTCAGTTTGGACTGCTTTTCTCAGGAGGATAAGCCCTGTGTCCATGACTTTTGGTGAATAAAATTTTCTATCTCATAAAAAAATTGTAATGTACTATAATTTGTAGATATTTAGCTGCCAATAGTTACAACCATTGTATAGCTGACATTTTTTGCAGCTAAATGCTAAAAGTGAATCAGCTTTTCTTTTAAGTATGATTAAAATTAAAGGCAATATTTTATTTGTATTCTAGTGGTTTTATGCAAACTGCATTGATTGAAGTTTCTTTTAGTATAGATTATTTCACAATTAAAATGATATTGCTTAGATAATTTTCTTGCCCTTTGAATCGCCACCCAACAATGTTATAACCTTCTTTTTTTCATAATCATTGTCCCAAAAGATTATAAAATAACATTATATGTCTTCTGTAGAAATATTGACATAATGAAGAATATTTTGAATGTCAGCATGTAATAGTTGCAGAAAAATGTTATTGAGAATCAAGGTAAAGATGGGTGTCATGGGTTCAGTTGTGTCCCTCCCCCAAAGATACGTTGAAATCCTAACCCGCAAAATCTCAGATGTGACCTAATTTGGAAATGTAGGTCATTGCAAATGTAATTAGTTAAGACAAGTTTATCCTGAAGTATAGTGTATCCTTAATCCACTATGACTGTTGCATTTCTAAGGAGAGACACAGGGAAGGCAACTTTGTAACAGAGACAGAAACTGAAAAGATGCATTTACAAACCAAGGAAGGTCAAAGTTTGCCAATAAATGCCATAATCTAGGAAAAGGCCAAAACAGATTGTACCCTAGAACTGTCAGAAAGAGCAAGATTCTGCTGTTGTTTTTTTTCCCACCAGTTTGGGTACTTTGTTTTGGCAGCACTAGGAAAATAATACAATGTGGTATCCAGTATATGCTTGATAGATCAATTTATTGTGCATGGAAATTTTTTTTTTTTTTTAGTTTTATGATACTTCAACACAGAGAACAATATAGAAAAAAATCAAATTTCCAGAGAATATCATTACTACTGTTTTAGAAATAGTGATCATTGGTCTCAAGTGTCTGTTGTTCATGTAACACTACTTGATTGACTTTTCCTTTTATTTTTCTCGTTGTTCAAAAGCTGGAATTCGTACAAAGAAACATTATTCATGGGAAAACTGTTTTTAAATTCCAATCTAATACATGAGAGAATACAAATAATACTCTACTTTTAAAAATTGTTTTATAAAATGTTTTTTGAAGCCTTTTGGATGTATTTATTATATGAGAACTGATAATATGTTGCTAGATGGGTGAAAGCATTTCTGAGTAGGAAGAATCATCATGAGTAGGGACCAAAAAGGATTTCTCACCAAGCCTGTGGAGAAAGAGAAAATATTCTTTTTATTAAGCTACAGATTAAGTCATTGTTAATACCATCATGCTTTCTTGGTTTTGAGCTATATCCAGATCGATTCCTTTGTGCCTGACCAAGTGTTCACAATTACCCATTTGTTATCCCTGCTTTGTCTCCACCAAATGATAGTAAGGCTGCTCGGGACCCCTGAACACTGCTTGAACAGGCACTGAAAAGTGGAACTTGCCCCCTTTATCAGTTTATCCTGAGAATAGGCTGACCGCAGTGGACACTTTTTCTTACTGGTTATTTCCTCATGCTTGCCCACCTTCCCCTTAAAAGTTTTCAATAATCTTTGCTTAGGTGTCCCTACCCTATAAAAAAATTTTTAAAAATGGTGGATTTTGACACGTTTGCAGATTTCTGAAATTTGAGTACCTTACCCATGCCAATGGTCTCTGTTCTGAATAAAGTGTCTCCGTGTATAAGTTTGGGTTTGTTTCTATTTGACGTGACAAAGGATCCTTGACCAAAAACCACGCCTTGGTTAAAATCATTCACATAAAAAAAAGCTTCACTAAAACTACTCAGAAGTATTTATGTAATCAGACTACATTGGAATAGCTGCTGCTCTCTCTACCATTCCTTTTGCAGTTCAAGCTCTTATTTCTCATCTTTAGTAACTGTCATAGTTTCCCAATGGACTTCTTTGTGGTCTGTCAATACTCCCTGTCTCCATACATGCCATACCCCTTCTTGTACAATAGGCCTCAATAACACATCCAATCACATCACTTATTTATCAAATGGTATTCTGACTGAAGATTGCCTGTTTTTCTATCCATCTTTATGAGTAGATATTAAGCTGCCGACCACAGACACTGGATTAATGGTATTTACATCCCCAGTGGCCCTCTCACTGCATGCTCATGATGTGGTCCAGAAATATCCGATGACTGATTCAATACCAATTTCAGCTGGACCCCTATTTCCTAAAATAATATCACAAGAAACAGTATTCATTTCCAATTGTTTCTCTATGACCTTTTAAAGAACTCATATTTCCATGGCTTTCAATCTGGTGGAAAACTAGTTATTCACCAAGCTAGTATTACTTTTCCTGGTATGTACTTCAGGGACATAAGAAACATTGGATGAATAGTGAAAAATTCATTGAATGAATGTCTATCATCCTCTTTTCTCCATTTGTCACTTCTTACATGAGGTTCAGTTCTTCATGTTAGCTCACTTGGCTTTTCAATTTGAATGCTATTCACTTTCAAAATTAACAGAGCCAGATTATCTTGAATGCCCCCTACTTAAGCCAAGCACAAAGCAAAATTCCCTGAAACAAAACAAAACAAAACAAAACAAAAACTCCCCAAAGAAACAGACAGACAACAGCAGAGATGGTCTCTGTTCTGAAAGTCCCATTTTTGGCTCTTTGGTTTGCTTATCCATTTCTGACAACTTACATCCATTTCTGTTTCACTGATTTGGTCATTCATTCAATCCTTCATCAAATCTATTGATTGCCTTTTCTTAGGCTTCTCTCTACTATTTCTTTTAAATCTTTCAATCACCAACCTATCTCACTTTGTCTGCCCCTTCTCTTAAATATCATACACATTTCATCCCTATTTGTCTGTCCCAAAGAGCTTTAATATATTGTTCCTTGATCAAATATGTCAGCTATTACCAATGCCTAAGGAGTAAGTTCAGACTCTTTACCTTGTCAATACTGGGAACTCAATCTGAATAAATTTTCCATGTACATTTAGAAATAATTGAAATCTTTTGAAACTATTTCTATTTTGAATTGTAGGACAACTTTATTTTGTAGTGAAATATTTAATCTTTTGTAAATATTGGACTACTTAATGTTTTTCAGATAAAATTGACTTCTTAAAAGTAAAATGGTATTATTTCCTTATCTTTTTGTTGGTATTATGTTAGAGAAATGGTCCCTATCCTAATTGCTCATCAGAATCCCCAAGGCAAAGTTTCCCAAATCTTATTGGGTTTTGAATAAAATAGGGAATTTGTTAAAGTGTGGATTCTGTTGAATGTGTCTGGGTGTGTCTTCAGACTCTAAATTTCTGACAAATTCCAATGTGGCATTTCTGCGGTTGCTCTAAAGATTACAGTTTAAAAGGACATGTTTTAAACAATATCCAGGCCCAAATTCATTGGACATCGTGCAAGAGAATTTTAATCAAGGGCATTTTATGGTATATGTCTTTTAATAGTCTCACCAATTCTATGAAGTGGTTACATATTACCATAATACCTATTTGTCCATGGTAGCATTTAGAAAACTTTAGGAATAGTTTAGAAAAGATTAAGAATAGTCCAAGGTAATGAAATTAGTAGTTGTCTGGACGAGGGTAAAAACACATGTATTCCTATCCACAAAAACCCACTTCTAGCCATACCAGGACAGAAGTTTTCTTCTGGAAGCATTTTACGAATAAAATCACTTTAGGAGAGGTACACATGGCTACATTGCTTAAACTATGGCTGCTTTTGGTTTGATGGCTTTATTCTACTTTTCCTTGTTTTAACTATCACCACTGATATTCTGGAGAACAAAAAAATGTCACTAGATGTGGCTTACCTGTAGTCATGTCCTTACTTATTGATCACCAATTGGAAATGGATATGGGTATGGATAGGGATATGGGTTGTTTGGATATCGTGGATAATATGGGGGCCTCTGTATATAACAAAAGGAAAGAGTAAATTGCAGACATTTGAGACAACGACGTTGTAAATATTTCACAAGACTTTCCGTTAGAAACTTAGGTTGTTAAAGTTGGTAGGACCTTGTAGATCATCTATGTGATTATTTTTTCAAAGTTTTAGTTAGGTTTTCACTGTTTTATAAGAAAAAAAATGTTTAAAAGAGGTGACAATAGTAAGATACTTACAGTTTTACTGTTCATTGACAATTTTGTTGCTTTATAATAAATTTGGAGCTATTAATTATGGCCAACCACTCACAAAATGTTTAAATATTCTTTATAATATTACCTTTAAGCTCCTACTTTCCTGCTCCTTAAATTTTCCAAGGAAGACGAATTTGCTAATCCCAGATTAGGGGGAATTGCTACTTAACACTCTTGATTTACTCAGACCTCACTATCTCTTAAAACTCCTACTTTCTTTATATTCACTTCTGTTAATTCCAATATCCCTCCTTCTGCATCTTTTAGATTGGTGCCATGCTAAAATTCATCTATTTAATATATTAGTATACCTGACTTTTTAAAAAAAAAAAAGAATTTTTGAGACCTTATCATATTGATGTCTTGTCAAAATAATATGAGATATTAAGGTTATTTTTCATTAAGAAAAATATTAAATAAACAAAATTTTCTATCTTATTTAACAATGTCTGTTTAACTTAAGCGAACGACTTCATCAACTTTCAAAAGAAAAAGATTGTGAAACTTTACCGCATAACATGTGTTTTTAGCTGTCTCTATGTTCCATTAAGCATATATTTTGCTTAATAGGATTAGAATTTCAACTGTTCTTTAGGCCAAGGCAATTATTTACCACAAAAATTTACTAATATACCGAAAGAACAGTTGACTTCTTCAGGGAAGCATTATGAGTTTCCATGTAAATACTACCAACACAAGAACTATGGGTCCTTTATCAGTAGATCATAAATAAATAAACTCAATGTATACTTTAGCCATTCATTATATAGATGTTTTAGACACAAATACTGATTTTCCTTAAAGAATAAAACTCAGAGAATAAAATATGTTTTATTATACCACATTACCAAGGGAATACTTACATGGTGTCTTCCTCTATGACGATGTCTCTGTTAAAGTAAAGAACAGATTAATATTGTGACACATGTTTAATTATCATGTTTTCCAGTAAATGAGAGTATCTTACCTCTTCAGATGAATCTGCTCCCTTGAAAAGAGAAAAAAGAAAATAGTGAACATCATAATTTTATAACTCCAGATTGAATGAAAAATGCACTTAGCTGCCACATTATAATTAAACAAAATGGAAGCAAAGCCTTAGGTAACTGATACATTAAGCTAGTTGGTTTTTGTTTAGTGACATTTTTAAAGTGAGTGAAGAGTAGAATTTTGCTATACTTAATTTGATACATTCCAATATCAATTCACTCTGGCCCAAATTTCTTTTGTATGTAAAGGAGGAACATCTGTCACTGACTAGGAGAGTAAAATTGAAAAGTTAAACTTTAGATTTGCTCAAGACCAGTGTTTCTTATTCAGATATGTTTTAAGTTGCTGACAATCTACATACATGCAAATATTGATTGTGTTGATAGAGTCTGGTGTTATGGTTATGTTTTTCTCTGGTCTTGGATTTTTATCTTTCCATTTCTTTCCTTTTACAAAATATAATGTGATAAACTGTGTTGTCATAACCAATTTGTTTTTGTAACATCCACTAGAACTTTGGGGGTTGTTTAAAGTATTATTTCTTAATGAATTTCTCCATAACTACACAGAAAGAATACCAAAGTGAAAGATACCATTAATTTTTTTATTAAAATGTACTGGGGTGACAATGGTCCACAAATCTACATAGGTTTCAAAGGTACAGTTCTATGACACATCTATATATTGCCTTATGTGTTCACCACCCAGATTTAGTTCTCTTTCCATCACCACATATTTGAATCTTTTTACCCTCTTCTATCAGACCCCCTCCCAAAGACCTAAACATAAGATTTGAAACAATAAACTGCATAGAAGAAAGCATAGGTACTAAACTTATGAACCTTGAATTCAAAGAGGATTTTATGAATTTGACCTTAAAGGCAATGGAAGTAAAAGCTAAATAAACGAATGAGATTATATCAAACTAAAAAGCTCGGGCACAGCAGGAGAAGCCATCAACAAAACAAAGAAGCAGCCAACTGAATAGGAGAAGATATTAGTAAACAATACCCCTGATAAAGGGGCTAATATCGAAAATATATAAGGAACTCATACAACTCAACAACAAAATGATCAACAACCCAATTAAGATACCATTAATTTTTACAGAAGAAAAAACAAAGCAGGGAAGTAGGAAAAAGAAAGACATGAAAGAGTCATGAAGGAGAAACAGGAAAGGCAGAAAAGGAGGAAGAGGAGGATGTGGAGGAGAAGAGGAGGAGTTACAGAGAGATCCAATTTTACCTGGTGACACACAGTAATAAATGACAATACCAGCTGGAAACTCTTGACATTTGGTAGGTCTAGATATTTTAATCGTTAAGTCTCTTTGATCAGCATCTCAGCCACACATTTTCACAGAGCTCTTTTTAAAATCATGTTTTATATTAAGCTAATTACACTTGAGTGTCCATGTGTTAATGTCTCTGTGTGTGTCTGTGTGTGTACTCAAGATTGATTCTAAGTACTTCGTGAACTTGCATAATTTAATTCAAAGAAAATGTCTATAAAAAAACATTAAAATTGATAAAACCATGTTCAGGCAGTGCAAATATGGTCCAGAACACAAGAAATAAAAGTCTTTGAATGATTACTGAGAACATATTTTTCAAAATCTCTAATTTACTTACAATCATGGCAAACATGAGAGCCATGATGAAGGCAAAGACAAAGATCTTCATATTTGGCTGAGTCCTGTGAAAGCACATGTGACAAGTCAGTAACACATTCATTCCTGCACTTACAAATCATTCATTGATCAAACTATGCTCCAAAGCCCTGTGAAAATACTAGAAATACAAAGACAATGAAAACACTTTCATTGCCTGGCATCATGGAACATCATAGAGACTAGTAGGGGACATTGGTAACTGAAGGTAACTGCTGTGAAACAGAAATACTAAAGTACCATAAAAACACGCAAAATGGATATCTTATACTGACCAGGAGAATGGGGGAAGGTATTAAAGTGAAGAAAAAGGTAAAGCTTGTTCTGGGTTGCATAGGATAAGTAAATACAGGTTTTGAGAGCCTGCCAAAAAAAAAAAAAGAGAGAGAGAGAGAGAGGATAGCATGTTGGAAATGAAATAGTTCAGCGGGTAAGGACAAAAACAGAGATAGGCTGATAACTTAGATTGTTGTGAGACTCTAAGCACCATACATAACAACAGTAGGAATAATAATTAAGGCCGAGTTTAATGAAATGTGTAGAAGGTAGAATGTCAATCAATAGGGACTGGTTTTATAATCGAGAAAATGACTCAGGTTTCTGGCTTGAGAATTGTGTAGGTGATATAACTCTAATATTAGTAAATTAATAATAATGGATAAAGTCAAATTAAAAAGAAGTTTCAGGGAAAACATTTGGAGATACTTGGAGAAATTGAGTTGGTAAAAATTATTTAATCTCCAAATAATCTTATTCACCGAAACCAACCAAATCAAAGAGGCTTTGATATGTTTTTGTAAGTCAGTATATATAAGAACCCAGTTCTGGTGCCGTTGAAAAACAAGTAAAGCAGATTATTTATTTCTCAATTAGAGACTTCTAATGAAAAACAGTTTGCAAACTATAAGGTAAATACTCAGTAAAATGTTTCCCCCCAAACACTGATAATTTTTGGCCATCAGTTTTGGAAAAATGCTGCAAAGACATCTTTTGTCTGATAATAGAAGAAAATATTCTGCCTGACAACTCTAAATCTCTAACACATAAAGCAGAACCTGTGACTGATGGTATTTCCCCTGTTCCTTATCTGCTGATTTTTACCTCATTGGCTTAAACTCAGGACTGGGGTGTTAGAAAAAGTGTGAAAATTATATATTTCCTAAGGAAGTTTTTCTGTCATCTACCACTTACCAAATATTCAGTCATGATGTGACACAAAGGTGCAACTTTTAATGTTATTTATACCTCATTTCATTGAAAGTAGAGGACTAAGGGAAATTCACAGAAATTGGTCTTCTACAGATAGATAGATAGATAGATAGATAGATAGATAGATAGATAGATAGATAGATAGATAGATAGATTAGGGGCTTTACAAGGATATTACCCAAAGAACACAATGATAAAATTTGACCTAGAAGAAACTTTTTTTTCTTTTTATTCAGCCAAATCACAAATGAAATGAAAATGTTTAAGTGAAATGAATTATTAAAACAAAATAGTCTACTATGCTGGCTTAATTATGCAGAAAAATAGAAACTGTTTTGATGATGAAAAGAACAATAAAAAAGTAATGAAAAATGAATTAGTGATGGTAATAAAGTAGCTTTGAAAATCGTTACTTAAATCTTTGACACAATACACACACTTGCAAAAAGAGAGTTTAGGCTACTTAAGAGATCATTTTCTTATAGAATTTGAACTTCAAGTTTAAGTTACAGGTAAAGGTAATTATTACCAGAGTGGATATCATACATTTAGTCAAGGAAGTAAAAAGGCTTCCTAGATAGCCCACCAATAGAGAAGATGGAGCACGTATCCTCTTTGTTCCACATCGTTTGTTTGGTACAATGATTGCTGTCAATCCAGGAGCATTGAGATCCTGACCTCACTTTCAGATCCTGACATAAGGTCATAATTTCTTTAAATTGTTTCTTTATGAGAAATTATCAGTAAACAATATATATTTTAAAATGGTTTTCAACTTATGCTAACAATAAGAAATTAGGGTAAGATATCATATTCACTTGTATGTGAATATATTACCTTTGTCCAAGATGAGATGCAAGAGGGTAAGGAGCTGAAGTTCTGAAGCCCTAAAAAATGATGTGATTTTCTAGAACACTCATGTATATATACACTGAAATTCTCAGTCTGTTTTTCTACATCATGTCAATTATGAGATCAAATGATAGAACTGAAAATAATGCCCAGTATCTATTTCCCCAAGTGCTAAGAATAAACTTAAACTTTACAGTAGAAGATTGTGAAGCTTGGTGACCAGGAAACAATTGTATCCATCACATATTAATCCCAGTATTAGTCAAGGTGTGTGTGAATAAGTCAAAGGATAAAGTATGCTTAAGTAAACCAAGTGTAGAAATGAACTGAAATGCTAAAAACAGCATCTTCCCTATCGCAACAAAGGCATATCCAAGATGGAACAACTCTATGCCAAAAATCATACCATCTTATAAAACTTTTCCGGATTCTCTAATATATGATGAGAACTGGCACAATAAACTGGAGTTATCATTTATTTCAAATGTACCTCCTACAAATTATTGCAATGTACATTCATTCTACTGACTTTAGAATATTTTAAGTCTTAAAGCATATTGAAATGTTTGCCAAAATTCAGTAATCCATTGGTTATTATATAATAAAACAATTCTTATTTTTAAAGTCAAATGAACACAGAAGCTCATTACTATGTATCTCACATAGTAGTTGGATGCATATGGTTTGGTATTTAACTTCCCTTTGACTTTTTAGGAGGGCTTTTCGTCACTGGAAGCAATGTGTTAACATGATTACACCAGATAGAAGAAAAAATTAACCTTCACTAAGTCGCTAGGCAAATTTGTATAAAAATTCAACTCTTTGCTACTGGTTGGATAATTTAATGTACTTAGAATTGAATACACACAGTCATTTTTAAAGTTTAGGTATATTTCATGCCCTAGTCCACTGTTACTCCAAATGTGGTACATGAGATCATAGAATCGGCATTACCTGAGAATGTGTTGGAAATGTAACTTAATAGGCCCTTTTTCCACACATGTTGAATCAGAATCGAGGAGGTGGAATAGAAATCTCATTTGTTCAACGTCTCCAGGTGATTCTTTGTGTACCTTAAAATTTCAGACTAGATAATAAACTCATAAATGTATTTTTGTCTATAGATTGACCCTGTAAGTAGAATGTAAGGTTTAATTTTGCATGCAGGTGTTTTAGGAAATATTTATTAGGTGAATCTTCTATGTTGTACTCAAACAACCTCATTAGAAATTGTTGTTATTCTCTGAGTGGTATACAAACCATTATAAATATTTTATTAAGGCAAATAAAGAAAGCCCAATTTAATTTAAGTCATTCTTATTCTTTTGGCATTAATTTCTAAGCCTTATAGATGTATAGTATCTTCTCAATGCAAAACAAATCCATTCTCTAGCATATTCTCAATGGAAAAAGATATATAAAGTTTAGTAAATATTGAAATGCCTGTTTTTAAAAAATAAACACTGCTTTTCTCATTTTAGATATGTCAAATGACTTCCTTCCTTTTATCTATTATTTGGAGCTACCAAACAACAGAAAAATAAAAAATAAAAACGACTGCCAGGAATCAAAATTAATGGATGTTAATATGCACATTTAAAACCTACAGATAAACTTAACTCACCCATATTTTAGGTTGCAACATCGAAAAATAGGCACTTTATCTATCATTTTCTGCTTCAGCACAGTAGGAAATGTGGGGATTATGTATGACAGAAGGAAACAAGGATGAACTCTAAACACAGGAGTAGTCTTCTTATGTTACTTATAATTTCATTCTCCAGGAACAGTAGGTCATTTTAGAATATTGATGGACCAGAAATTGTTATTTTATAATTAAGTAAAACAGGTATATCCTCTATTACCAACCACCACATAGTTTGAAAATGCCAGGGTCATTTATACAACGAAAAAATCAATAAAGAGTGACTGCTATATCACAAGTATGGCATTAAATTGATGGCATAAGGATGCAACTTCTAAATTGTATTTATGGTGATATTCATGCTGGATTTTCTTTCTCCTTCACTTCCTCCCCTCTTGTTTTTCTTTCTCCCCCTCCTCCTGCTCCTCTTCTTCCTTTATCTCTCCTACAATGAAAGTATGATCTATAATCTTTGTGGAAATCCATGATACTTATTTATTTCACTAAAAATTCAGATTGTGTTATCCCTATTAGTATTGCTAAAATGAAAAATACTTCAACTCACAAATATAGAACAACATATGTCTGCCTATCAATAACATAAAACCTCCTGAGCATTGGGAATACAAAGTGACTATCTCTTATTTCTGCCCTGAAAGGGCTTAGTTATGTTATGGACCTAATGTTTGTACCTCCGTCAAAACTAGTATGTTGAAGCCTACCCACCAATTTATCAACATAATCTTTATTAGTAAATATCCTAATTTTAAAACTCTCTGAGGGTGAAGAAGAAATGAAAACCAAAGCACAGTGTTTTCTCAATTTGTGATAGTGTAGCACAGGCAACCCCAGGTGTGAATGGGCCTCCAAAAGTTCCACTCGGATGCTGATGTAGGAATGAGCCTCTTGCATCTCTCTCAGGGTCTTTTCACCTCTTCCTGACCTTGGAGTCACAGAGACCCCTTGTTTGGAGGGATGATTCAAGATGAAGATGAGGATGATGAGGATGAAGGAGCCACGTGCGGCTGTGGGAACTTGAGGTTTAGGGTTTCCCCAGTTCCTGGAGGAATTTGGCTCTGGCTTTGGCTTCAGCCCAGGTGGAGGAATGTGTTTCCATAAATTCGGTTTCGATGACCTTCTACCGGATTTCACATAACATCTTCAGCGAGATGAGGGCCTGACCTTGCCTTCCCATTCTCCTAAACTTACAGGTCCTGAGTTGGAGACACCTGCTGAGAGGTGACAGGAGGGACAAACGATTCAGAACTCAGTGTTTAAGTATCCAAATAGTCACCTGCCCATGATCTTTGAGGGGGGTCTTGGAGAGTGATGCAAGAACTGACTACCCAAAACTAGTACTGGACTGAGTCTCCCAGATACCTTTTCATACCTTTGATGATTTGGGGCCTGTGATGTCCCTCCCTCATCCTGGAGCCAGAAATGACAAGGATCTTGATTCCCAGGGCCTCAGCTATTTAGTTGTCATGTTAGAATAATAAAAGTTCTTCAAGGGACTTCCGGTAAAATGGTGCAATAGACAGATGCTGTGCTAACTGCCTCCCAGGATCACACCAAAATTACAAACAAATTATACAGCATTCAACCCTGGAGGTCCCAGGAACATTAGATGAACAGATCCACTAAACGAAGAACTTAAAGAGGAGGCCATGTCGGGTCTGGTAGGACGGGCAGAGATGAGAGAGGGCAAGCCCCATGAGGAAAGCCCCAACCATGGGAAGCTTGTCTGGTTGGGGGAGAGACCCTCCGGCCGCACACCAAGCTCACCAGCCTAGAGTTCCTTTGCCGGGAAGAGGAGTTCTAAGATAGCCGGCAGTAAATTAGTGAGGACTCTCTTTGCTGAGCTCGGTGAGGCTAAGAGCGGCTGGAGAATCAGTGGGGCCGGCGCCCGGGCTTGCTCGCCGGTGAGCACTTGCCTGGTTCCCAGTGGAGGGAGTGGCTGTGTGAGCTGGGAGCCTGCGGGGACAGACTGGACTGGGCACCTTGGTGCAAAGGCTGGAGGTTTTTGGACTATTGTTCCTGTGGTGTGGAGCCTGCATGCGAGTGGTGTAGGGAGGAAGCCATTTTGTCAGGCTTGGGCCCTCCCATGCAGGGTCAGGTCCGAGACCTCATTGGTCTGGTGGAATTGGCGCAGAAGTGCATGCATGTGCGCCTGCGGCCTTGGATCCCCACCCTCTGCCCGGCTTATACTGCGTTGCCAGGGAAACACTGGGTGGGTGCCATCCAGCTCCAACAAGCTGCTCACTGAGACGCGGAAGTGCACAAGCTGCCTAGGGTCCACGCTCTCTGCACTGCACTTGCAGAGTTGCCAGGCTGGTGATTGGTTGTCGGGCTGCTCAGCCTGATCTGCGAGCGGCTGATTGGGACAGGCTGAGACTGGGAGTTTTCCTGGGAGTGTTGTGCCGTGAGCTGTGTGCCTGCGTGATCCAGCCAGAGCTCTCCTGGTGATCTATCTAATACATCAAAGCAATCCCAGAGCGACAGCCAGAATGGGGAAATAAAGAAACATGTCACAAGTAAAAGATCAGAAGGAACCTCTAGAAATGGAACTAAATGAAACAGAGGGATCCAGCCTTTCAGAGACACAGTTTAGAACACTGATGATAAGAATGTTTAAGGAACTTAGCGAGGACATAAAGAAGGATAGGGAAACCATAAAAAAACAACCTGTTAGAACTAAAGAATACAATAACTGAAATGAAGAACACACTTGAAGGAATCATCAGTAGAGTAGATGAAGCAGAGGAGCAGATCAGCGATTTGGAAGATAAAATAGCAGAAATCACCCAGTTGGCACAGCAAAAAGACCAAAGAATAAAAAACAATGAAAATAGTTTAAGAGCCCTATGGGACAAGGTGAAACGCAACCACCTTAGAATCATAGGAATACCAGAAGGAGAAGAAAAGAAGCAAGGGGTCAAGAATGTATTTGAAAAAATAATGACTGAAAACTTCCCTACCCTGGTGAAGGAAATCAACATACATGCCCAGGAAGTGCAGAGGGTTCCAAACAAGCTGAACCCAAACAGGTCCACACCAAGACACATCATAGTTAAAATGGCAAAGGTTAAAGACAGAGACAGAATCCTAGAGGCTGCAAGAGAAAGACAGCAGGTTACATACAAAGGAACTCCTGTTAGACTAACAGCTGACTTGTCCACAGAAACTCTGCAGGCCAGAAGGGAGTGGCAGGAAATATTCAAAGTGACACAAAATAAAGGCCTACAACCAAGATTGCTCTACCCAGCACGGCTATCACTTAAAATTGAAGGAGAAATAAAGAGCTTCTCAGAAAAGAATAAGCTTAAGGAATTCATTACCACCAAGCCAGCATTGCAAGAAATGTTAAAAGGGCTTTTTTAAACAAAAGAAAGGGGTAAACAAGCTAACCCAGGGAGACTAGGAATACAAATAACAAAATGGCAATACATATGCACCTATCAATAGTCATTTTAAATGTGAATGGGCTAAATGCTGCAATCAAAAGACAGAGAGTGGCTGAGTGCATAAGAAAATAGGACACATGTATATGCTGTTTACAGATGAAATAAAATATTTCATGCAAATGGAAATGAGAGAGAAAAAAAAAGCTAGAGTATCAATACTTATTTTGGACAAAATAGACTTTAAAATGACTACAATAAAAGACAAAGAAGGGCACTATAACCCTAATAAACAGCTATGCACCCAACATAGGAACTCCTAATTACATATAACAGATTTTAACAGACGTAAAGACAGAGATCAACAGTAACACTATCATAGTAGGGGACTTCAACACCATTGTCACCAATGGATAGACTCTTTAGACAGAAAATCAACACAGAAAGAGTTGATATAAAGGAAAAACTGATGGTTGTTGTCTGGGAGGGAGTGGGGAAGAGGGAGAGGGGGAAGGTTTTGGACAGTGTAGATGGGACTACAATGTTGCCGCAGGGAGATGGGGGCAGTTCTGGGAATGTAATTGATAATGTTGTGAAGAGACTATTATGTTGTGTGAAATAAGTCAGTTGGAGAAGGACAGGTACCATGTGATCTCACTTGTGTGTGGAGTCTGAAGAGCTGAGTGAACGATCAAAGTAAACAGACTCATAGATGTAGAGGAAAAACTGAGGGTTGCTAGTTGGGAAGGGATTGGGGGTGGGGGAGAAGGGGAAGGGAGTAGACAGCAAAACAGACAACTACAATATTGCCACAGAGATATGAAACACAGTTCGGGGAATATAATAATGTTGTAAAAATTTTGTGGCATGTCAGATAGTTACATGTCTTGTTAGGGAGACCACTTCATTGATGGAGTAGAGGCTTGATCACTGCACTGTACACTTGAAACTGATGTTGTATAGTATTGTATGCCAACTGTAACTGAATATGTGGATGGTCACGGGATGTGGAGTATACTGTGGAGGGGAGTCAGAGGAGTTGTGATAGATATGTATGATTTGGGGGGGAGTGGGGTGGCAAACTGGGGGAGAGGGGTTGTCACTTTGGGGGGTAAAGAGTATAACTATTGCATTGTGTTGTACACCTGAAACTAATAAAAATAAATAAAAATAAAATAAATAAATAAATAAATAAATAAATAAAAGTTCTTCAAGACAATGTTGATGTTGTTGTTTTTTTTGTCTGTTTGTTTGTTTGTTTGTTTAGTGGAACTATCCTGCCACCTGTTGACAGCTCAAAGGCGGCTCAGCTCGGGCTGTGCATTGCTTAGAGCTCAGCTCGCACTCTTGAGCAAGCTCTTAACCAACTGAGCCACTCAGCCGGCCCTTGATGTTGGGTTTTACAAAACAATGTGAAAGTAATAAATAGATCTTGGGGATGACGATGAATAATTTTAAGTAACAGATTTGTTTTGTATAATAAAAATAATAATCTCTACCTTGTCTAAAAAGGAATTAGTGTAAGATTTCAGTGAAATAATACATAAACAAACACATAAAAGAAAACTTTAACTCTCAATTTTTCTCATTACTGTATTTATTGTTATTGTATAACAAATGTTAAATATTTGTGATGTAACTTCTTTAAATTCACTACAAGATTTCTTTAAATTCACTTGTTAAAACTCTTTTCTTAGACAGCTATCATTTGAATTTTGAGGGTAAGGAGAAGTAGACACATTAGAGCAGGAATAAGGTAGTGGGGAGTTGTTTTAATGTGATTCCATGGGTTACAAGCTAGCTGATGTTGGCCATAAACCTGGAGATTTTGGGGAACATTTCACTGCTGCTAATGTTCCTTGATTTTGTAGTAGAAAAAATAAATTAACAATAATTATCCTGAGTTGAACTATCTCCATGAATCAGATCAGGTCAACCCAACACCAAGTAAACCTAACAAAGGACTGCTCATTATTTAAAAGTCACTAAAAGTATGTCTAATTCATAAAGTGAACTGCAGAATTAAAGAATTCATAGAGTTATTCAGATCAGACAACAATAGTTTACATACATGGAAATATATTTTTAAGTAAGGAGGAAAAAAGAGGATATTTAAATTACCAATATATCAATTTTTCCATGTTATTTTTCATATGTGGTCTTTACAGTCTGGTAGACTAAACTTAAACTCTCATGATTCTATGTACTGGAAACTATGATCCTGAAACTTAATTTTTTTACTGTCATTTACTGATAGAACTATATAAATTAATATTAGTAAAGAACTTTGGGTAGGACCTGTCATGTGTGACAACTTAATAAATGCCCTCCCCAAGTTCTTACTTTTATCCTAGTGTAGATATTTGATCCTAAAATTGTAGAGATTTCTTGAAATCATAGAGCCATAGCTCTTCCTTAATAGGTCCAGTTTGTATAGAGGAAAAGCCAATGAATCTTTAAAGAGTCAATTGAGTTGCCTGGGAATAATTATTAGGTGGATAAATGGTTATGGCAAAATTAATGCAATGAATACGTGCTATTGTGAATCATTTTTGCCAAATATTAGGAAGACCTTTAGAAGTTTCTAAAACTAGAATTGGAATTACCCTCTTTTTTTTTTATTTTTTTTTATTTTTTGAGGGCAGTGTCACTGGCCCTCATATGTGGGACCGAACCAGGGCCACTGGCTTCCCAGGCCAGCGCTTAACCACCATGCCACTCGGCCGGCCCTTGGAATTACCCTCTTTAAATTATAATTAAACCGAAACAAAGTGCTAAAATCAGGTTTTTAGTGAGATGGTCCCATTTTAAGAGTATTTCGAACAGAAGCTGGTACTATGAGAGAAGTTTTAGAGGGGTTTGCTATTTATGGAAGGATGATAGTAATAGTTACCACTGTTGGTGCCTCATTCATGTTGCTGTCTCTTTCTTGAATAATTGTAATTTGTTTCCTAATTGGTCTTTTTACTTCTAACCTGATATTTTTCAGGTCATTATCAATATTATTCCCAGAATTATTTTGCAAAACAGATGTGACAAGTCATACTCCTGCAAAAAATATTTTTATGGCTTCATATGATATGCAGAATAATATCCAAGATATTAACAGAGCACTCAAGACCATTCCATAGCTTCTTTGGGAGATATTTCTGGCTTCACGTTTTGCCTGTCCTTATGCCTTATCCACAACTTGTCCTGAAAACATTCAGCAATTTCACATCTTCATGACTTTCCCATGAATGGCTGACAGAGAATGCCCTCTCTTTATATTTGCTGACTAACGAACCCCTATACTCATATATTTTAAAGATAAAGTTGAAATTTGAACATTTCTGTGAAAATATCCTCCAAGACTCAGATAAGTGAAGTCATTCATAATTTGGTGTGTTCATTGAAAGAATATTTACACTGATGCTGTGTTTTAGTCAATAACATAGATTCATTCATTCACTCATTCAACAGTTATTTAAACTATTTAAATAAACATATTTAAACTTGCTACACAAAACATTTAAACTTATTTGAACTAAATTAGATGTACTGTTATAGGCTCTTGGGATATAGCCCTCATAAAATTTATGTTCTTTTTAAGGGATACAGATTTATAAATGTACAGGGTAACAGAAGCACACACAGTTGTAGACAGGCAGCAAAAAAAAAAAAAATCACAGTTAAAAACAGGAAAATGTATAGTATTTAGACTGTATTGCACACTAAGAAGAAAAATAAGTAAAGAAAGTGAAGTAGGAAATTCACAAGTGTTGAGTAACGTATCCAGGAAAAGCCGCATGGAAAAGGCAAGGGAAAACTTGAGAAGAAAGGGAGAAAAAATTCTAGACTGAGGAAAGAGCAAATGGAAAGCTCTCAGGTGGCAGCCCATCTAGTGTCCTCATGGAATAGCAAAGAGGCAAGTAGGATAAGAGCAGGAACTAAATGAGGAATACAAGACATGAGGTCAGAGAAGCATAATGGGGCCCTACAAAGTAAGATATTTTATGTCATTTTAATGATTTGGAATTCTAATGCAAAGAAATGACAAGAAACCAATGGAAGTTTGCATGCAATGGAGTGAAATATTATGAATTGCATTTAAGAACATCACTCTGACTACTCATTTAAAAATAGCCTGAAGGGAAGAAGTGAAACTCATTAGGCCATTCTTATAATCTAAGGAAAATATAATAATGGTTGCTTGAACCATAGTGGTAACAATGAAAATGGTGAAAGTGACAGATTCTGGATATCATTTGAAAATAGAGCCGAAGAGATCTGCTGATGGATCACATGTGGGGTGTGAGAAAAAGGGAGAGGAGTCAAGGATGACTAAGTGGTTTTTGGCCTGAAGGATGACAGGAAGTCAATTGTAATGGAAAGTTTGTAAGAGTGGCAAGGTTTTGGGGAAGATCTGGGGATCAGTTCTTGATACGTTAAATTTGCTATTCCCTATTAAGTCATCAAAGGAGATTAACCAGTGGGATATGCAAGTCTGGAATATAAGGGAGAAGTTGGGTTTGTAGTTAAATTTGAGAGACAAAACTAATGATAATTAAAAACATGAGACTGGATAAATTCAATGGAGATACGAGTACAGACAGAAAGGAGAATTCCAAGAACTAACCCTAGGACACTTTTCATCACATGTCCTCTAACTGAGGAGGAACTATAAGTAAGTCAGTGATAGAGTGGCCAAAAAGTAGAAGAATTGGAAGAGTATGGTGACATGGAAGCCAAACAAAGATAGTGTCACAAATGTCAAATGCTGCTGATAGCACAAGGAAGGAGAAGACCTAGAAATAACCACTGGATTTAGAGAAATGGATGTAAATCTTGACCTTGTTAAAAGTTTTTGTGGACTGCAGACATAAAAGTCTGATTACAAGAAAAAAAAAATGAGATGAGAAACTAGAGATACCAAGTATGGACAACTTTTTAAAAAGTTATTTCTCCTACCCTTGCAAAGAGTAGGAGAGAAATGGGGTAGCATTACCAAGGGAATGAAATCAAGAGAGAGATATGTTTTCTTAGATTAGAGAAATTATAAAATGTTGATAGGAAGGATGTAGAGTGGAAAACGTGATGTAATGCAAATTCCTTGAGTTAACAGAAAGGTATAGTTTCTCGTGCACAAGGTTAGAGTTTGGCTTTGCTGAAAGCAGGAATAACTCCTCAAGAGTAACAGACAAAGTATATTGTAGTCACACTGCCTGCCTGTCTGCCCCCATGCACCTTTCCATAAAAACAGATCACTACTTCAATATTATGCTTACTTTATGTATCCCCATTTGGTCCTAAAAGATGGCTGGCTAGTCAATGATGGGTGACATTCCTCAAGGGAGGAACAACCTAAGACAGGCACAGCCTGCAAGGAGCCATAGGAAGAGGTAGACCCCTTGCTTCAGGGTCTGGCAGCCTGCATGTCAAATGACCTATTGCTGTGATAATATCTGTCTTCCCTGCATTCTTATCAGTAAGCCTTGGCAGAAGAAGTTTCTGTCTCTAAGAGGTGCATGACAATACCTTCGGTAATGGCAGTTTGCAGGCATGGGGATTAGGCCCTGAGCTAAATTCTTGGGTGAAAGACTCACATCCTTGGAAACTACATTGATCTTTCCTTATTTGTAAGACAATAAAAGAAGCAATCAGGCCCCATTTGGGGCTCAGTTCAGGAGGCTGCAGTCCCTTGGCCCCAACTGCATTTTTCTCTGATTTGTGTCTCTCTCTTTCTTAACCTTTCACTGTCCCTTCTCCATTCCCACTGCTTAGTCTTGCTGGACAAGACAGTATATGGAGAAATAAATAGATGGGAGGGGGGTTATTTTTTGACACAATTTTGAAGGTCTCATCTCTGGTTGCTTCTATTTTCTCAATAAAATAGGAAGTAAAGTCATCTGTTGTTGGATGTGCAGATAGGGAAGAAGTGTTGTTGCTTTCCGTATTAAATAACGGTCTAGGAAAGTGGGAGTAAATATATAATGTGACTGCTGAACTTCATTTTAAAGTGAGAACATTTATCATGGTTGAGTATTTTTTCTCAGCTATATTCACAGGCACAGAAGGTAGAATTTGGATTAATCTAGGAAATGATTTAAAGTCAGTATTGTTAAATCAGAGATAAGTAGGGGATTTGAGTATATAGGTAAAGATGTGATAATAATGAAATTCAAAGTGGAAAAAGAGTAACATATAGGCATAAGGACTTTAAGGGGCATTGAAAATTTGACAAGTTCATTAGAAGGTCTAAGTTTTTGTGGGAATCAAATAATTTTTACTTCATATATTAAAAGGGATTTATTCAGCTGATAGTAAATGGTAGAAGAGAGTAGGAAGGGTGAAATTAAGATTATGGAGTGATGAAATTACCAATATGACCAAGTCTAGTTATCTGTCCTTCCACATTCATGATCTGTTTGTTAGCAGGGACCATGCCATCTTCATCTTTATATCATTATATGACCTTTTGCATCATCTAGCACAGTGGTTCTAAACCTAGGATGATTTTGCCTCCCCAGAAGAGATTTGCAAATTTCTAGAGACATTTTTATTCTAATAGCTTAGTGGCTGTTACTACTGGCATCTTATGGGTAAAGGCCAGTGATGCTGCTAAACATCCCACAGTGCACAAGACAGCCCCCATAGTAAAGAACTATCCTACCCCAAAAGTCAATAGTACAGAGGTTCAGAAGCCCCAGTCTAACATACAGTGTGTGCTCAAAAACGCAACAGAAACCTGAGGGAAATTTTATGATTACAGTCATGTGCCATATAAGGACTTTTTTGTCAATGACAGAGGGCATATATGACAATGGTCCCATAAGACTATAATGGAGCTGAAACATTCCTATCACCTAGTTAGATAGTAGCCATCATTATGTGGGAATTCAAAGCATTATTTACATGTCTGTGGTGATGTTCGTATAAAAACATCTGCTGAGATGCCAGTTGTGTAAAAGTATGGCACAATTATGTACAGTACATACTATTTGAAAATGATAATAAACAACTATGTCACTGGTTTAAGTGTTTATTATACTATACTTTAAATCATTGTATTAGAGTGTAGTCTTTCTACTTATTAAAAAAAGTTTGTTGTGAAACAGTATGCCGTGTTTTTCTGACAGCAGCCTCATACATCTCGTGTTTGTGGACCCTCTTGATGAATGATTTTCACTTGTGCATGATTTAATCTCGTGTTGTTTTGTACAGGCTTGTAGCCTTGGAGCAATAGGCTATACCATCTAGGTTCATAAAGGTATTCTATGACATTCCACAAGGATGAAATTGCCTAATGATGCATTTCTCAGAACACATCCCTGTAGTTAAGTGACACATGACTGTATATGTAAGATAAGAATAACTAAGGTTAAGAATGTGTCCTATACTTAGTGCCTTGGACTTTATGCTTCCATGATCTTCCTGTTTCAGAGAATCTTATTCTATGATTCTTGAATAACTTTATAAATTTATTTTAATAAATTTATTAGATGTAAGATGCTATTTTATTGTATTTGAAAAAAATCATGGAAAGAATTTAAATCATCTATATAAATAATTATAAAATATCTATCCTTATCTAGTAATGTGTAAGAGTAATCAATTACACGTTATATTGTTCATAAAACTGAATCATTATGCAAATACACACTATTTATTTTCTTTTCCCCTCTATGTTTGGAAGTTATTAAACAGTACCTCAAACATTATATTATTCAGGATGCAGAGGTTTTTAGTACCAGCTCTATCTCCAAATAGCAGTAGGATCCTGAGCAAATAATGCAAATTCTTACTTCTTCAGTTTCCCCATCTGTAAAACATCTTTAAAACATCATATGGATGATATTTGGAGTTTCTTACACTTCTGATTTTCTGAACACTTTTGTTCCCTTTATTGCACTCTTTATTCTGCTTTTCTATCTGCTTTCTTTCTTGAGAGTGTTATTAATATGGCTTCAGCTATTACCTTTGCATTTCTCCCAAATCTCATGCCTGAATATTTCTGATATGTCACCCAATATGGGAAAGAGTTTTGGGTGAATAAATTCTGTTTATGACAAATAATCCTAGAACATTTTGTTTTAATTATATCTTGCTCCTCACCCAGGGTGTCTCATAAAATTTCAATAGATGAAATTCTTATTTTACTTTATAAAATGGTAACTCAAGTTTTGCATTGGGAGAGTTTGGGTTGCCCACATGGAACCTTGTCCCTTAATAAACGAGCACTGCTATCATTTGTTGTACACAAGTAGGTACTCTCTAAATGTTACTCTTCTTCCTAAAACCTTTCAACAAATCCCCACTATCTATAGAATAAAATTCATGTTCCTTCTGAGCACAGCAAGCCTTGCTCTTCATTATCTGACCTTTTTCTCTATTCTCATCTCCATCGGCTCCCTTCCTTGCACTTCATAACTCTGATTCACTACTTGATTTAGTTGTGGTTATTTGTTTCTGATATCCAAGACACTGTTCTTTCTTTCCATTTAGCCTATAATTCTCTCCCCTCCTCAGGTCAAAGACTTCATTTGGCTTCAAGATCTTGCTCAGGACTCATGAAGAGCCCCTTTGCCTCTCCTATCCATCAACTAAAATGAAGTAGGTATTTCCTTTGTGCAGATTGTACCTTATTAAAGATTTATTAAAATATTTATTACAGGGGCCGGCTGAGTGGTTCAGTTGATCAAGAGTTGGCTTAGAGCACATGCTCTGAGCAACAGGGCCGCTGGGTCAATTCCCGCATGGGCCAGTGAACACTGCACCCCAGCTGAGCTGTTGCTGAGCTGCCAACATGTGGCAGGATGGCGCAGCTAATATATATATATATATATATTTATTACATTTCATAACAAGTAGGTTTTCATATTTGTTTTTCTAAAAACATTTTCATCTCCTCAGAGACAAGAATTATTCCTTTTTATTTATTGTTGCATTCATGGCAACTGGAAAAATACCTGGCAAGCATAGTCATTTAACATGGAATATATTCTACTCTTTACCTTCAATAATCTTCATGTCCACCTATCCTCAGCATTCTGCATGCATGACTATTCTTTGGATCAAGTCATCATCCAACAGTTCTCTGCTTTCTGATGCTAAAACTCCCATTTGATAAAAAGCTAAAATCTGCACTTCTCAAGATTGCTCAATCTCATTACGCTAGCTTTTGGCTTTTTATTTTTTATTTATTTTCTATATTTTTTTTTTTTTTTTGAGAGCAGTGTCACTGGCCCTCATATGTGGGACCCGAACCAGGGCCGCTGGCGTCCCAAGCCAGCTCTTAATCACTGCTCCACTCAGTGGGCCCTTGGCTTTTTATTTATCTCTAGTCACTCAAGCCCATTTTAATGTTCTGGTGTATTACTCAACCTTGCTTTCCAATATTTCAACCAATATTTTATGATTAGTCTTTTTATTTTAAATAATCAATAATTTTGTAAAGATTGTGTAGGGTGTGAGATGGGCATTTGTCTTATTAGGGAGACCATTTCATGGACAGTGTATATGTCTGACAACTGCACTATACACCTGAAGCTGAAGCTGATTAGTTTTTGAACACAAACACATTCAACTCTCTCTCTCCACCCCAATGATTCTCTTGACCTATTGTTATTGTACTGCAACCACCTTGCCATAAACCTACTTGGGTAAGGAAAATAATATGAGGTCTACTCTCATCTAATTATTAGTTACTGCTGTGGGTCTTGTCATTCATCTTTATTTTCACATTAACCAAAAATGTTCAATCTTTTAAATATCCCAAACCCATAAAAACTTCTCTCACTAAGTTGAAAACCCATCCTCCACCTCACTGGAAAAGTATGACCATTTGATTTCAACTTTTCTACCCTGCATTTCAAAGTATGTATTATATTTACTTATCTTCTCCTTTTCTCCTGATTCAGAAAACATGGTACATTCTGTATAGGTTTAATTCTTTTAGTTGTGACACTGATCCTACTGGAACTTGCTCCATGAATTTATTCCCACCCTTTTGGTGTGTTACATCAGTTTCTCACCATTGGTCTGTTTCTTTTAAGCTACAAATTTCTATCCTAAAATTACCTTCCTGTGATTCTGGTTCTCCCTACAGACATAATACCATTCCATAGGTATTTTTCGCCCTTTTTCTAAAATCTCAGAAGAGTTATGCTACTTTTATTTTATTTATTTTTATTAATTTTGTTTAAAGATTTTATTGGGGAATTAGGGGAGGGAAACAGACAAGTTGCTGTCCTTTTGTTCTTCAGTCTAGTTGTGCAGGACATCGCTTCACTGGACCATGTTGGTATTATCATCGCACTCTTCCTGGCTGAGGCAGTCCCTTGCCGGCCATTGGAAGGCCACTCGGCTGCTCACGGCAGCTCCCGAAAGCACACTCCTGCTGCTGGCCAGCCCACTGCAGCCTGCGCTGTTGCTGGTGACTCATGGCATCCCAGCTCCAGGTTGAGCTCTTGTTCACCATCTTAGCTGTAGAGGGCGCAGCATCACTGGCCCTCTATGTGGGATCTGAACCAGGGCTCTGCCACTCAGAGCTGGCATCCCAAGCCAACTCTTAACCAACACGCCACTTGGCTGGCCCGAGTTGTGTTACTTTTAATTTCTCACAGATTACTTTCTTCTTAACCAATTGGAGTATATCTCAATGGTTACAATAATAATGACTCCATAAATTCAAAAATCTCTTCTTTGTTTCCAACTGACTCCATATCTGTGTAGCATTTTCACGCTTGGCTCCACTTTTTTTTTTCTAGCTATTTTCCTCCCATGGTTCCCATCACCCTCTACTCCTTTCTCCTTAATACTCTGTATTTGTCTGATTTCCTTTTGCTCTACCACCAGTTCCTGAATCACAGGGTATAATTGAGTTCTATTCTTAGACAATTTCTCTTTTCACTTGCCACTTTTCCTCTAGGGAAGTTCATTTATTCCTTTGTCTGCAAAACAAATCATCTATACAGTTGTACTTCTCCCTTGAGCATTATATTTAATTCACAACGCCTCCTGGACACCTTCAAAGTTACTATGTATAAGGTATCCCCTTTCAAATTTCAACTTGGTGTCTTATTGTGGTTTGTAACATGGTTAATTTTTTAATTACCCAGGCATATTCTATTCATTTATTTCCCTGATTTCTCACATTTAATGATAAGTTTGTCTTCCTATTGCCTGAGATGCCCAGTACTGTCTCTCTAGCTGAGGCCACCATAATGTTTGTCTTAGACGAGCGTAATAACATAATACAACCTCCTTTACTAGGTTGCCTGAGATATTGTCATAAAGACATACAACCCAATAAATTTTATAATCCTTCTTTCTTTCAAATCTCTAATATCTTTTCTATCTCCAGTGAATTATAGCACACTGCATATCTGATATTCAAAAGCATCCATGATCTGACTCCATCAAACCCTTGCAACAGTAACTTAAACTATTACCCTCTATGTATCCTAAAATACAAAATCCATCAAAGTTGGCATTTGGCTCTTCAAAACATCTATATTTACTTTCACCAAGATGCTTTATTCTCATTGACTCATTTTTCAAAATTCTACACATTCTTTTAAGTTCCAACTAAAATAATGGCTTCTGAAAGACCAGCTCCCTGTGCCCACACTCAGCACCAGTGATGCTTTCCTCCAATCCAGGCATAACAAATTGTGCATATTTAAGCCCAAATGTTAAGTTGATTGCTAAATTTTGTAACAAAATCTCAGGAGGTTAAAACATGGGCATTGCATAAAATCAAATAGAAACACATGTGATCAGGGAGATCTGGTTTTAAATGGTATCTTTGCCATTAACAATATGATTTTGGCAAGTTACTTAACTTTTTGGTGTCTCAATTTCTTAAACAAAAATATGGAAAGAAGAGCAACATGATGTTTTTGTGGCAGTATAGAAGATAATATCTAAAATGTGCATAATGCCTGACAAAGGGTTGGTACTAAATAATAATAATAAAAAAAAAAGCTGTTATAATATTATGCTTGAAAGATAAAAAGGTAACCAATATTTATCAGGTAACTAAGTCTCCATGACATATAGCAAAAGTTTTATAACAGATTTACCAAGGATTTTGCCTATACCAGACATCCAGATACTTTTTCTGAGATGTTCCATTTCAGAGGACGGTTTATTCCTCTTGTGTACAAGATATTGGTTTTAAGTGAATGATTTATTGTTCCCAAATAAAGTGGTCCTGAGAGCTAAGCCATTTGGCTTACATGACTAGGCTATCATGGGCTTGTGTTGTCAGTTTCTCCATTGCAGCATAACACACAAACAACTGCTTAGGTTAACATGAAATTGCTTTGGTTAAGCTCCTGCATATCTCATATAGAATTGTCACATAACTGAGGTCTTGAGAACCCACCAAGAGCCTAAGAGACCTAATTGTGTCTTCAATAACTTGGGGACAGGGTCAGAGTTTCACTGTCCTCCAGTAATTGTCTTTAGTTATTAGACAGTTGTGTTTCCTGAACAGAATTCCTTTATCAGATGTGAATTACTCCCTTGTTAAAATTCTCCCCAGAACTTCTGGGTACAGGTATTAGGCAGAAATCATTTTCTAATCATGTGGACTTCTTGGAATTCAAACTCATTATTGATTTTATTTCAAACCACAAAATTAGCATGCCATCAAATACAGTATATAAACAGCCACAAAAGCAGACAGACAATCATCCACTTAGCTCCTCCTTCACTTCTCACCCTCCACTTTGGACAAAAGGTAAGAATTTCAGACATAAATTTGATTTATTCCCTCTATAGGTTTATTTCAAACTAGGTTGAGCTATCTGATGAAAATAATTGCTTAAGTACAGTTTTTGAAATAACAGTACCACATTATTTTCAACACGTAGATTTTGAAAAGTAGAAGTGCCTATAAAGATTTGGTAAAAATTATAATGACTGCATAAATTTTGTGAGTCTAAGAAAATGTAGTAATAGTGGTTACCATTTTTTTAGTACAAGGCTAGTTAACAGTTTATATTAAAAGATCTATTTCCTGAATTAAATGTCTTTCAATATAATTAAATACACCACAGTCATAAATGCAATATTTAAATTATTATGTGGGATATGAATAATTATTGGGAACATTTTATCCCACAGGTAGCTTATAGAGGTAGTATATTGATTCAAGAAATTGTGGGAGTTGTTTGGGTACAGGAACTACTTGAAATGTTTATGAGTAGTTTTTTTTAGAAAAAGAAGGTATTCATCAAATTTGTTTATAAAATGTAACATCTCACTTTATTATTCAATATATAATATTTCAAAATAATATTAAAATAAACATGCAATACAGAATTAAGTTAAAAAGAAACAAAGTATTTTGCTGTGTAAAAATATTCTAGAAGAGAATGGGATGACTTGGAAACAAAAACAAACTAAAAGAAGATTTGAAAGAAAGAGTCCCTGAGAATATATTAGTCAATAACATAGTTTTGGCTTTAAAATTGGTATATAAAGTGCTAACTATAAAATATAAACAATGTATATATAATATAAATGTTTATATAAAATATAAAAAATATTAAAAATAGATCGTTCCTATCCATTATACAGTGTACCATATTCTTTCTTTAAACCTGACAATGAAAAATTATTTTGAAACTTATGCAGATGTTAAACAAAGTAAAATTCATAAAGAATTATATAGCATCCATGAGAAAAACCTAGAAAAATATATTTCTTCCCTGGTAAAGAAAATTATTTTCAGCTTTCAAATATTGGAAAGAACATTTGCAAGTGAATTAAGAACTTTTTTCATGAAATAGTTTTAGATCATAAATTTAGTTTAAAAATTTGGGATTAAAGATTGTATGTCAAAGGATGTTGGTGACACAAACATTATAGAAATTTAACAAAATGAACCATTTGGTATCTTTAGGTCAAAACTAATCACATATATTTATGTTATGCTACAAGAAGTGGTAGCCCAGAGTGGGGACTGGGTAAGAGCACCAATCCTTTTGTAAATCATCAAGAGATCAGAGAGAAGAGGCACAGCGTATGATCTCTAAAGTTATATGGCACAAAGGAGAAAAGACCTCATTAGGTGTGTGTGGATGAAGACTGTGTAGTGGGTATAAAGAGAGAAAAAAAGAACAAACAAATCAGTTCACGAATGCATCTGAGTAAATGGAGCAAATAAATGAAATGCTCAAATGAAAACCTCAGTCTTATTGGAAAAAAAGAGATATGATTAAACCAAATATTCATGGAAATGGTGTAGTTTAGTAATGGAAAGAAAGGCAAAAGTAAAATAGGATCTTCTTCTATGTATACATTTTCTTTGATCAGTCTCTTCCCAAGAGAACTGAGTGCCCATTAGGGCTGGTACCTTTATATTTTGTTCACTGCTATAATCCTAGCACCTAGACAGCATCTGGCAATAAAGGGTGCTTAGTAAATATTATTTACTTTTGAATAAATGAATCAATTAATAAAGCTTTCTGTAAATATTTATAAGTTCTTTCTGTCTTTCAAAAAAAACCTCATACTACTGTGAATGAAATGAAACAAATGTGAGGTGGGGTACAGCTGAATGACTAAAAAATCTGAATGACCGCCAATGAAGTATGAAATTGATATGTAAGAGTAAACAGCCATAGTATATTTTTACCTTGGTTATATGATAAAACTCCTATAAGTAATTTTTTCTAAAATGCAGACATCTAAATTTTACATTATCTTTGGATTCTTTAAAAGAAAAGTAACACTGCCTAAATAGGAAAATATATGAGATTGACCACTATATTACCATTCCTTTGTTTTCTCATGCATAGGGCTTGATAGCCATGAAGGTCCTCATCCTCGCCAGCCTGGTGACCCTTGCTCTTGCTAGGGAGGTAAGAAAATCTCTCTCTATATTTAACATATAGTGGGCTATCTGTCCACATGTAGAAAACAACATGACCAACATTTTAAATGTACAATAAATAAAGTACAAATAAATAAGTACAAATAAAGCAGAATTTTAACTTTTTTTTTTTACTTCTAAGAAAATCATTTACATTCACCCACTATTTCAACAGTGTCCTATAGAGCCACAAATCTGGGTTAAGTGCTTTCTACACCTGTCACTAGTCCTTAATGGAAAAACAAACAAACCAATAAACAACAGACATAACAAAAAGAAACAAATATGAAAACAACAAAAAAGAATAATATTGCACAAGTACAATTGTGCAAATATGCAGCCTAGATATCTTACCCTTGTGACGAAATGTATGTACCCATTATCCTATGTCACTGGGCCAAATCCTACCTGTGTCTATCCAAAGACATCCAGAGGATGGAGTATCAGGCCATAATCATAATCATAAATATGTTTGTAATCATAATAAAAATGATTTAATACAAATTAATTTCTTTTCTGTTACCCATAAAAAAATGTTCTTCATTCAAGTAAAATGAAAATATACTATTAGAGTTACCAAATATAAAAGACATAAAAACAATTACCTTTTAAGTCTTTCAAAAGACATATAACATAAATAAAAAATACATTTCTTAAATCTGTTAAAGAGATAGCTCTGCATAAAAAAAGGTAACAAGTATGAAAAATATTTACTAATGAGCCAGCTATGGAAACCAAAGTGGTGTTTTGTGTTTTTTTTTTTTGTTTTTTTTACTGAAGGTGGAATTCAGTGTATCCAGTGAGGTAAGATATTTTTATTCAAAGAAAAATTTTCAACCATAAAATAGTAACCCTCTCTGGTGATCTAGGAGAAACCAATTGTTGATTTTTTGTTCTTCTTTACAGACTGTAGAAAACCTTTCAAGCAGTGAGGTAAGACCATGTTCATTCTGAGGCAATTTCCCAAATACAAAACAGTGAAATACCGTACAATCTTTCTGTTGTGTTACTTTAGGGCATTTAAGCCAATGCAGTTAGTTCTGACATACAAGCACTGGTGTAAATTTCCAATATATATGTTTAAGGATGGAATAAATGTCTTCAGAATTCAGTATTCAAGAACTTTCTAAGTTGGCTTGCTATTTGAAATTGTGTCACTGCACGCCCCCCACCTTCTTTAAATGAACCGTAGTCCTTTTTTTGTCTTGATCTCTTTCTATACTGACATCATTCATTGTTTTGACATTTATTGAGTGCCTTCTGTGGATCAAACATTGACTAGGAGCTGTGGTACAAACTGAAAAGCAAAGGCCCGCAGAAAAGAGCTGGCAATGTAGTGGGTGGGCAGACATGCAAATGGACACGTTTCATAATCACAATAGTCACTTTAATAAATAAGAGGCAGTGAGACTTATTTGCAGACCTATATCTGTCTGGAAGAGTCAGGTAGATATTTACCCTTGCACCACTTTTTTGGGGGAGGCCTGTTGTCTCCCGTTAGTTAAATGGTGAATGGGTGTATTTTGTCTCTTCACAAGAGTATCATCAGGTCCTTAGGAAGATATTCAGTTCTTTTCATTCATTTGAAGTCTAAATATAATAAATAAATTAGGAATGATTAACATAATTTATCAATGGTTACTATAATGTATTATTAATAAATATTGTTCTTTTAGAATCAGATGGGGTATTCAAGATTGTTTGTTATAAGAAGGAAACAGTGATAGAGAAAAATTAGCATCTATTAAATGACTCTTTTTATACTATATTCACTAATTTTCTTTTCTGTCTTGACTGCCTTCAGTTATATTTCTTTCATAGGCTTAAGCAGAAAAGTGCAACGTATAAGTTTCAGTAATTATCATGTTTTTCATAATATTATCGAAAATGTGTCCACATTAACCCGTTAAATGCTTTCCTTTTCTGAATCATATTGACAAATAAAAGTTGTTCATTAAAACTTAATCTAATTTTATTTTTATTTTTCTGAAGGAATCTATTTCACACATCAACAAGGTAAAACTCTCATATATAAGTGTTAATATTTTAAAAATTTCCTACATTTAATTTTTACAGATGGTAACATTTCTTTTTATGTGATTTGGTTTTTTTTTAGCAGAAACCTGAGAAGTCTGAACAAGAGAAACAGCAGCAAAGAGAGGTAATTTGTTCATGATGAGTATATTTCTAAACTTTTTATAAAATATAATACATACAAAATATGTGTATGTGCAGTCTAAAGAATGTTAATAAAATAAATGCCAGTGTAAGAAATAAAACTTTGGTTAAGTAAATACATTTTCAAGACATAAATACACTTTTTAAACTCATAATCAACTTGCAGAGTATAGAATAAATACTTAAGAATGAGTATAGATTTGTTCACTTTACTAATGATGTATCCATTTTTCATAAATGCACACTATTAGAAACATTTCCTGGTTGGGAACTAGGTTCCCCTTTTTCTCCAGATGGATATGCTATTGAAAAAGAATGGAAGGCAATATTGTACAAATTCTAATTTGTCACCTATTAGCTGCATACCTTGGCCCCAAGTTTCTCTGTACTTCAGTTTTTTCATCTGTAAATTGAAAATACTCATAAACCCCTAAGGTTGCTAAGCTAGCACACTATAAATATTCAATGACTTTATATTAATATTTTGCAGGTTTTATATTAATATTTATGAATACATGCTGTTCATAAAAGAATTTCCATTACAGATGAAAGAAGTGAGGTACAGAACAATTGAATACACTATTGTGTGACAATATCACACAATTATTAGGTAGTAGAGCTTGCTTAAAAATAAAGATTTTCTTACACAACATAAAATTCATTATTTCATTGAACTACATGTGTGGTAACATAGTTATCTAATTATAATATTTCAGCTTCCTTGTTTCATCTATGGGGTTGGTTTGTTAGGAACTTACACCAAATATTTTTCTAAATCAAATTGAATTTACAAATCGATGTCTCTTTAAAGACTCACAATAACCACCTTCTACCAAGAAAAGTGGTGCTAGAAGTTGGCTGGTGTTAAGTAACTCCTTGAATTAAACCACAAATTAATATTTACTTTTCATTAAAACAAAAATAAATCTTAGAGTTATTTTTCTAAGTCTTTTAAAATAAGTCTTCCTTCATTATATGGAAATAATTTGGTCTATTACCAACGTATTATGTTGAATACCAGAGTGTACAGCTACAGCTATCGAAGACAACTCAGAAAAAAGAGCAAGAAGTTTTGAAGTCCCCATTTGATCTGTGTTCACCTATGAAGGGAATTAATGAGAAATCCCTCAATCAGTATTTAACTCATTCGTCTTCTCATGACCCAAAATCATTCTTAACCAACATAAGTAGAAGATTATCTTTCTTTTCACTCAATTATAATTGTTCAGAACAAAGGAGGTTAATTATCATGAATGACAATTATAGCTGAATCATGGACTCAAAGATTCTTTTTCCTTCTTTCCAGGATGAACGCCAGGATAAAACCCAGCCCTTTGTTCAGCCACAGCCTCTAGTCTATCCTTTTGCTGAGCCTATCCCTTACGCTATCCTTCCACAAAACGTCCTGCCTCTTGCTCAGCCAGCTGTGGTGCTGCCTTACCTTCAGCCTGAAATAATGGAAGTCCTCAAAGCTAAGGAGACCACCTTTCCTAAGAACAAAGTTATGCCATTTTTTGAACGTCAAATCCCAAGTCTCTCTGATCTCAAAAATCCACACTTTTCTCTGCCTCTGCTCCAGCCCGTGATGCACCAGGGCCCCCAGCCTCTTCTTCAGACTCCCTTGCTTCCTACTCAGCCTCTGCTCTCCTTTCCGCAGCCCAAAGTACTGCCTCTTCCCCAGCAAATGATGGCTTACCCCCAGAGATATATTCCCACCCAAGCCCTTCTGTACCAAGAGCCTCTGCTTGACCCTGCCCGCCAGTTCCACCCTGTGGCTCAACCACTTGCCCCAGTTTTCAACTTACAACAAGTAAGTCCAAATTTACTAATTCTGCTGCTTCATTCATGATGCATATATGGTATTAGAAGAAGTGAAAGATCCAGAATAAAACAATAAATGAATAATGAAAGGATCCAAAATGCACATAGTTTTAGATCAATGATTCTCAACACTAGTTATACAAGGGAATAACCTAGAGAACTTTCGTCACCTCCTACCCCCCAACCCCCCCAACTCCCACCCCACCCCTGCCAGTCCCAATATCTATGCCTACTTACAGAGATTTGGATATAATTGTTCTGATTTTTCTACATAGGGTATTCAAAAAAAGAATATTTCAGAGATTCTGATTTAATTGGTCTATTGAGAATATAGACAGAGGACTAAGGCATATTAAAGAGAATTAAATTTGATAATCTGGGTTCGGAATAAAGAAGATTTGTTATTTTATACAGTTTTGAAGTTTTCCTTGTGCAGATCTGTTCCCCACATCCCTTATTTCATATCATTTTTTTGACATATGTACATGTGAGGTAAAACAATTAAGAGGCTTATTTCATTACTCATGTAATTTTTAGAAAAAACGTTCTTGCCAAAAAAGTGAATTATTTATTTATTTAATTTTTTTTTTTTTTTTTTTAGGTCTAAGGGGATGTCAAAGTTAATATTCCTTCCTCACTTTTGGTAAGCTTCATCAATATACCAACTTATTTATTATTAATGTGTCATGGACATCTAAATAGTTGACTATTATTTACTAACCTGAAATTATGTATCTTTGGTGTTTCAAATAATTTCAATTTTAATTATGTGCTATTGACATATTTGATTGTTTGCTTTCAAGCACCTCTATTCTTTTGCTTGATTATCATCGTTTTTAGGAAAATCTGAAAATAGTTTCTTCTACTTTCATGTAAATATGTTTGAGCTTTTTAAAAAAATCAACTTGTATTCACATTTCTACCTTAGGTTCCATAAACTTCAATTGTTTTTATCTCATTTAATATTTACATACTGTCCTTTAGTACATGGATCAAAATAAAATTAATTAGGCCAAGTGTGAGGGTTAAAAATGGGAATATAGCTTTGGAATTCTTAAGATACAAATATTTTTGTGATCATGGTAGACCAGACATTTCACTAAAACAATTTCAAGTGAGCTGCTATTTGGTTTTAGGAAACATTTATATGCAAGGTAGAGAACAACATGGTACATTTGTAATAAATTTCATTTTTATGAAATTTTGTTATGAATTAGTCACATAAAAGGTACAAATGGGGAGAGATGAATAGTTATATAATATAACATAACTAATTTTATATTTGTTTTCTATTCCTCAGAATTGACTGGGACTGGAAATATGACATCTTTTCAATCTTTGTATCATGTTACCAAAAATTAATAATTTTTAAATGACTCCACATGGAAAAATTGCAAATGTATTTCTTTATTTATTTTATGTATTATATAACATTCATTTTAATTTGAATTTGATCATAACCTGTATTTTCCAAATTTTAATTCAGTAAATACCACAAGAGCTCAGTTTTGAGTTGGAAATACCATAACCATATCAAAAATATGTATAGAAGTCTTTTCTGGAAGTGTGCTTATTATCATTATTGTTTCCTAACCGGTCATTTCAATAAATTAATCCCTTATGCATATTTAAGTTTTCCTGTCTTTATTATACTTTTTCAAACCAAATTGAACTCTTTAACTTTAATTTAAGATTATCACTTGTTAAACATTGTCATGGAAGAATTTAAATTAAATGGAATGCTTTGAATTAAATATTAAAAGATATTTAAAAAGTGGAGTAAAAAGATAAGATGAGCATACAATGTGTTTTCTCTAGAAAGTCTTGTTTTACACTTATTGGCCTTTTGCTCAAAAGTACCGAGCATCAAATGTAAAATTTCATGGTCACCCTAGGAAAAAAAGTTTCAAATGTGAAATCTGAGTCCCAGCTTTGCAACATAGTTGCTAAGTGGTGCTTTGAAAGCTACTTTTAGAGATTCAATTTCCACATCTATAAAATAGTAGATTCAAAGGATTTTACTGAAGTTTTAATGTGATTAGTGCACTGCATAGTACATGATAAGTGTTCCCTGTTGCTCCAACATTACTGATTCCACTTATATCAGAGCAGCAAAAGCTAGTACAGCAATCAGGATAAGGTGGGTTATGTGGCTTTGGCCAGTAACGTCCAAGAATCTGGCTTACATGACGCTCTGATATTCATTGTCCCTGACTATAGAGTAATTGTTTCATTGTGATAAATTATCCCTCGACCAACTCCTACATTTGTACACTTGATTCCACCTCCTTATAGATGGAATCAAGTTAAAATACTGTATTAGACTGAGCCCTAAGTCCAATGACTGTTGTCTTTATAAGAAAAGGGAAATTTGGACACATACCTACACAGAGAGATGGTCATGTGAAGACAGAAGCACAAATTGGAATGATGCATTACAAGGTACAGCCACAAATAAAGGAATGCCAAGGTTTGCCAGCCACCATCAGAAGCTAGGAAGAATCAAGGAAGGGTCTCTAGAGGCTTTAGAAGAAGCATGGCCTTATCAACCCATTGATTTGGGACTTCTAGCCTCCAGACTATAAGATAATAAATTTCTGTTGTTTTAAGCACCCAAGTTGAGGTACTTTGTTGTAGCAGGTTTAGCAAGTTAATATATTGAGCAATACAGATTTTGTTTATTTGTTCAAAAATCAGTTGAAAATCTTTGATCAAATTATTTAACAAGTAGAGAAACCAAAAAGAAAACAAAAAAAGCCTGCTTTACTGTAATTATTAAAAGTGAAGCTTGCAAATGGGAAGACATTGAAAATTATTCCCCAAAGAAATTTTTGAAAAATGGTGAAAGCTCAAAAAATGTAAAAGATTTAATTTTGAACTTCTACACTTATTTAATGTATCTTAATATGTAGGAAAAAGAGTCTAAACTCATGGATAAAGAGATGAGCATATATTCAGTCCAGGAATATCATGATACCACAATCCCTTATTCAATGGGAGAGGTCCTTGATCCAAGCAGAGCCAATGAGCATATTTCTATTTATGCATGACCCAGGGAAGCTGCAGTGCAGTCACTTCCTCTGAGATTAGTTCCTGAATGAACATAAAGCCCTGAGATGTGAGCAAGCTATCTTTCCTATCACCTACAAATTAAATTAGTCCAAAGATATGTGATGGTGAAGAATAATCAAGAGGGTTAATGGCCACCTTCAAGTTTCTAAATCCAACTGCACTTTACTCTTGAATTTCAGTTGCGTGAACTAATAAATTCCTTTCTTGTTTTCAGATCTAATTTGAGATAATATTTATTTACATCATTTGGCACCATAAGATTCCTGACAGAATATAATCAAATTCTTATATGTTATGATCTTTCAGTGCTTATGGTCATAGAGCTTAGGTTTTTGAAGGAAAAAAAACCCCAAAGTTGATTTTTTAATGACTCAATGAATGTTTTAGTCACTTCAGGCTTCCAGAACAAAATATCATAGACTGGATATCTTAAACAACAAATATTTATTTATCATAGTTCTGGAGGCTGGGAGTCCAAGGTCAAGGTGCCAAAAGACTCTGTCTGGTGAAGACTCTCTTGCTGGCTTGCAGATGGCCATCTTGTTGGTAGATACTCACATGGCAGAGAGAAAGAGAGAGAGAGAGAGAGAGAGAGAGAGAGAGAGAGAGAGAGAGATTATTTATTTCACATCTTTTATTATAAGGGCACTTATCACACTCATGAGGGTTCCACCCTTATGATCTAATTGCCTCCAAAAATATCCCCGAATACCATCACATTTGGGATTAAGCTTTCAACATATGAATTTAAGGGAGACACAAACATTCAATCTATAGCCATTAAAATGATAGGAATTCACAAACTTGGTAGATCTCATGTGAAATTTAGGAAAGTAGAGTCCCAATTATTGGGGGGGAAATAAAATATATTGGAAGATACAGAAGATTTAAAGGATCCCCAACTCCCAGATACTTCTGAAACTCTCAATGTGCCTCTTTTATGGTAAAATCATGGTTTCTTTGCTTACTGTAGCTATTGGTTACCTTAATTTCTCACTGCTCACTTTTGTTTCACTATAACCAGAATTCATCCTTGATATAGGATGAATGATGATAGGCTGGAAGTAAGGATTTAAAAAATCTAGAAAGTTCTTTGCTTATGTATAACAGAATTTACAGACTAGCGTTTTAGGGGCTAAATCTGGCCAACAAAGAGAAGGGGAATGTGCATTTTGTATTTTAAAAAATTAGACCAAATTAAAAACTCAGATTTTACACACCAATCCATATTTCTAGTTGCTCCTATAAGTCCCAACATCTGATCACACTTGTGTGTATTTCTGCATGGCAACAATAAATTGGAAAGAATAGTGGCAGGGGAAGGCATATACAAGTTCTGGCAATTAAATATACAAGTTTGCAAACTTAGTTATCAGACCTCATATATTCTTCAGGTTATTATCAGCATCATTTTCTTGCAATCATTTTTTTTTTTAATCTGCCGCTTTGGCATAGAATTATTTATTTATTTTTAGCTAAGCCATCCTGTCACCTGTTAGCAGCTCAGTGGCAGCTCAGCTCGGGCTGGGCATTGAACTGCTGTTCAATGTCAGAGCTCAGCTTGCACTATTGAGTGAGCTCTTAACCAACTGAGCCACTCAGCCAGCCCTTTGCAATCATTTTTTAACTTACTTGTGTTACCTGTTGGTCTCTGGTAGGCAGTTTGGTAACCATAATGAAAAAGGAAACATTAATAAATATCTGTAGATAAATATGCTTAATTCTAATGACACATCACTCCCCCATGTCTACAGACAAAGCAAAGATGACTATCCTTTATTTTTTCCATTAAGAATAGAGTTTTATAAAAGTCTTTTCTGCCTACCCGCAGTTGACTAAGAACTCTAGTTGAAGACACACAGTATTTGAAATTTCATTTCTGACCTCAGTGAAGGTGGAAAGCACCTAATGTCACCAAACCAAGTAATAGCAGGTAAACTCCTGAAGCAAGGTGATAACTAAAATTTCCAGAGATGTAGTGGAAGGGTAATTATTGTATGAGAAATGATCAAACCGGAACTGATCTCTGTGTGAGGCTAAACATTATATCCCTAGGAAACATTTAATGGCAGCCTCATCAGTATGATTTTGATATAAATATATTCTGGTGAACAGAATATGTCTTGTGAACAGAAGTCTGGCTCAAGCTACCATCAGATAGAGTGATGATCCACCCTATCCCCAGTTTCCAAATAAGAATTTGTTTATGATTCTATATGCTTTGAATCAAGGATAAGTCAAAATTCTATTGAAATAATCCTACTATAACATCATATTACCAACCCTAGTCCTTGTCTTCAACATATTAGTTTGGGGGCATTTACCTAGAGAAAAGGAACCATCTGATCTTACCAACTCTGTGATCCCTTCTTTGTCTTACCACTCATTACTTGGAATGGAGGATAATATGATAATCTGTTGTTCATATTGGGATTACTTTGAGTCAATTAATAATTGGTTTTGCCATAGAGTTTCCCTCCTTTTAAGCCTAGTGATAGTCTTTATAAACCATTCATGGTAAGTCTTCAGTTAGAGTGTATACTTTAAATGGATATTCTTAGAAACTGGTCTAATCCCCATACTACCTTCTTAATACATGGAGTAAGATGGCCAAAAACCACTGAATAGAAATCATTCTTGTATTTCCTTCTATAACTAAATAATAATTTTGCATATCTATAGAAATTGCAGCAATTGTTAAAGCCAAAAGATGCAAAGTTAGTGAATTATATTATTATTTGATTTCCCCATTTGCTTTTGAAGTGACATCAGAAAAGAGGTATGAGGGATCCCCCTTGACCTCTTCCCTTGAAGTTACAAAATGAACAGCTATAATTTAACAAAGATTCCTTGCACTACACATAAAAATGCGAGCTCTTCACATCGAAATATCTAAAGGTGGGTAAGTTAGGGTGAACAGGGAAGATGGGAAGGGAGAAGAGCAGAGACAGGTGGTGGATGCAGCCAGGAGGTCACTGCAAGTCTTGGGAGAGGGGAGAATTCAGGCTGCATGTACACTCTCTGTTCCCCTAAGCATTCCTGCCTGAGTGATCAGCATATAATATGGCCGCAATAACTTCTTGGAGAATAACAATAGATTATTGCAAATTTAATGAGGTGGCTAATAATACCTACTACAGGTGGTATTTTAAATGCGGTGTCAGAAAACTTTCTAATACTTGCTTTATAGCTATAGTAACCTGATAAATGCATTTTTCTCCATTCTGACTTTAAAACTAATGAAAAATAAGAAAGTACACCAGAAATGGTTTGCTTTCATCTTACATAATAGAGATTTCCACCTCATTGGACACCTCATTGGACAGCTTTAAGGACAGGTCTACTCAAGTCTTTTGCCACAGTTTAGTCTGCAGGAAACATAACTGTCTTTTCCTATTGTTTATCATGCATTCATTAAGCTTATGACTTTGTTCCCATTGGGTCCATGACACAAGACGTATCAAGTACCCTTGATACCTTGGGAAGTGACATGATGACAAAAGCTGAGAGATACATTTTATGAAGGTACAGGGGCCTGCACTCATCATTAAGTTCCTGAAGGTCCAGTCATCTGAGTATGTTGAAAAACCTTCTCTAGATTGAAAAGCAGATTGTTTCACTTTGTACTTCTTAACACTAAGAGAAAGTAGAAGATCCAGTGCTTAAGAGCTTTCTTTTGAAAAGTTCTTTTTTTCAAGGCAAAACATTAATGTTTGGGTGATACATACAGATATATATATCAGTAAGATGCGGAACAGCTAATGACCACCTAGATGGTTTAAGCTATGGTACAAGAGTACAAGAGTACTCTCACCTGTATGTTATGGCCTAGTGGATACAATTATTCTTAAGGGGTCATGAAAGATTGGGTTAAAAAGCAAATCTCAAGGGCAAGGGTGAGGGGCAATGGTGAAGAGGGGAAAGGAGGTCAAATATATGGTGATGTGAAGGAGAACTGAACTCTGGTTGATGAGCACAGAATGTGACATACAATTGTACACTTGAAACCTATGTAATTTTACTAATTATTGTCACCCCAATAAGATTAATTTTTTTAAAAAGTGAATCTCATCTGGGGCTTTGACAATATCAGAGCAAACAACTATTGTCATTTTGAGAAATAGTTCCTTGTTTGGCTCTGGAGGAGACTGAACAGCCCACTATGGATACTAGATGACCGTGTAGGCTGAGATGACCATTTAAATGGTTCCTAATTCATCTAGCTGTAAACTCAGGTATAATCAAATGTATTGGGTCCAAACAGGTCCTGATGATATAAATAAATTGCATAACAAATAGTTCAAATGTGCAGTGTGCTCACAACTGCCACATTGCCCTTCATATCTGGGAAATATTTCATGTCCTCATGGAAAATATTCTATAAATAGCTGATTTCAAATGAAAGATCTTGGCCCCAGTTTATAATCAGTTCACCATAAAGCAGAAGTGACATTTAATGTTTTTTCATTAAAATGTGATTGAAAAATGTCATAAAAAATTTAATGAAAACCAAATGTTACATACATAAAGACTCTTAGAGAATTTTGTGTAAATACTGCTGAAGGGAATAATAATGACAGAAAATATGGATTATGCCTTAAAATGTAATTTATTGAAAAGAAAAACATCTCAGTCACTGCACACAATTATATGAAATGATGGCACTTACAAAAGAAGCAATTTAAAGACTTTTTAAATAAAATTTCCTGAATAGAAATTTAGTAAAGCCTTTAACACCCTCTGAGTCAGTGGCCTTCATACTGGCATGACACAACTGGAAGTTAGACAATGAACTGCTAGGAAATAGTAGCTTAAGGAAAATAATGACATGCTATCTAATGTACAATGAAGAACTCAAGAAGAAAGAGTGCCCTCAATTTGGGAGTGTCCTGTTATTCTAAAATAACAGTAAACGCCTTTGGGTAAGAAGGTTTCATATAGTAGGAGAAATTGAGAGAATGAAATTTTCAGTCACATCTGTAAATAGAAACAGAAATATGTGGTTAATTATATTACATATTTTTGAGGGAATAGACACTTTTATTTTATGATATATTTAATAGTCACTCTCTCTTCATCTTAAGATGAAGCTCACATTGTTTGTGCTTTCCTATTACATATCCATTGTCCCGATTTTTCAGTTTTAGAGACAATTTATTGCTACATAAGTATTTTCTTTTTGCAGTAAACAATGAGAAAAAAGAGCTTCCACATAGTCCAGAGTTTTATCATTTTCTGTAGTTTGATCTGTTCAAAGGGAAGCATCCACCATTGGAGAGGGAAAACACACATACACACACACACTTTCTCTTTCTCTCTCTCTCTCTCTCTCTCTCTCTCTCTCTCTCTCTCTCTCTCTCTCTCTCTCTCTCTCTCTCTCTCTTAGAAGCTCCAATAGTGGATGAAGGTAATTAAAACAAATCTGTAGACATTTCAGTCTGTTGGCCTGTTGACAGACAAACACTTGGTTTTACTATGTGACCAGCTAAGGATTTCCACTGCAGTGATCATAAAAAACAGGACCCCACTGTTGTGTTCACCAGAGTCTCAAAGTCACATCTTCATGGAAAATTAGTAACATCCACACTCCTGTACTTGTATAGGAGTTTCAATATTATAAATTATATTAGTTAAAATTAGGTAAATTTAAGTTGTTATTTAAATATAATACAATTATGAAATAAAAATTTGCAAATGTTTAAGCCAATTTAAATATTATCTAAGTGTTAATGTGTTCATAAGGAGGTAGGCTTTAAGAAACAAGAAGAAAGAAAATAAAAACTTTATAGTCTACAATCATATCTTTGTACTTTCTCATATGAAAATAGGATCAATGGTTAGACAGGTAATTTCCAAACTAACCAAGGGCCATAATTGTGGAGTTCCTGAGAATTCACTTAAGTTTTCTGAAGGGGCAAAAATTGTTAAAATTATGTGATGATGGTAGTCAGCAAAAAATTTTACTAAATAAAAAAAAATGACTGCTACTTATTTTTTTCTAACTTTCCTAGCACTACACTTAACAATTACTATTATATTTCATCATCTTCAGAGTTATAAAAAATAAGCATATTATTCCAAGTAAGCAAAAGGCCAGAATTTGAATTTCAATTTAGGACTACTAGATCCAAAAATCTATGCCCTCTTCCCTATACTACATTCTTTGTATATCACAGGTATAACCAAAAGGAAGGCATTTAAAGATTAGTAGAAGTGCAAAGACCATAAAATTGAATTAATATGAGAGCTCTTTATATTTTTAATTTGGGGAGAACGTTTCCCCCTACACTTATAAGAATGAATTTCACTTATAAAATAAAAACTACTGCTCCATATGTTCCTGAATAATGGATTAATATTAGTCATGGATGCCAGAGAGTATTACCAATTTCCATTTCAGAAAATTCTAGTATGAGGCACTAAGCACTGATTTTCTATGTCTATTCTAAATCTGTTTTTATGGTTTGTTCTATAAGTGATTTTCTTTTATTGCCTTTGGTAGAACATCAACATGCAGTAATTTAAATAAACTTACCACCACTCAGGCATAAGCACTGTTTTTTCAGTTTTCTCAGAGACGATAGGATTAGTGATGTCATAGAATGGTGAGTAAGGAATATACTGCATGATTTGTGAAGGATAATACCAAGCAGCATAAGGATAGGCACCACGCTGTTGGAAAGGCTAGAAGAAAAGACAATTGAAAAGCAACAGTGATGAGCAATAGCTACTTTGAATCTCTAAAAATGAGTCATTTCTGACATGGCTGTTAGCATCAGACAAGATGATTAATCTGTGAGGAAAAAGGAGAATTCAAACTCTTCTCTATGGATGGATCATAGTGAAGAAACTGTTAGCATACCCAAGAGCAAAGAATACAGCATTTTTTGAAGGTCACTCTTCAATATTGAACTCCGAGAGCCTGTATTACTAACACAGGTCCAATTACCGGGGGCCAGAAAAAAGCTGTAGTATAAATTTTATTAAATTATTACATAATTTATAAATTTGTGGACATTTGGACCATGAAAATAATTTTTGCCATTAGCCCTGTAATTTAATATTCCATAAACATACTGAGTTTAAAGGAAGGATCCCTCACCCAAGGTCAATACAGGTAGCTTTCAGAAATGCTAGAATTAGAGAAAATAATTTTCTAATTCTAGCCCAGTATTCTTCCAAACACTAGAGTTTCGGGGCCAAAATATTTTTTTCCTTCTCTGTAATTTTGGAATAGGTGTCTCTGTTGATCTAATATGACATTTCATTTGTTTCTCTGTATTAACATAATTCTTTGTATATTTAGGTGGAAGGATGTGTTCTCTCCTGGAATTAGAAAAAAAATAATACAAAAGCATTTTAAATTTTGTTGTGATTCCCTGACTATGTAAAGATTAAAAAAATATGATAACTGAGACTTTCTCTTTATTAAATAATTTAGATTAAAGATATAATTATAGTACAATCAACTCACCTCAGGGTAGAAGTAGGCCTGTTCCTTAATAGAGAATGGAAAAAAATTAGTTTTGTGCCTTAAATCCAACCAAACACTATAATAGACTAAATTATTACTACCAAATCCTGTCATTAAGGAAAAAATAGGTATATAGTTATCACGTTCATATATATATATGAATGTAAATATATATATTTATATGAAAGTTGAGGCCAGTGTACTCTTTGGAACTTAAGTGAAGTGAATAATTGCCTTATTTTAATCTTACTTTGGCCCATGAATTATTAGAAAATTTCAGAAGAAATTAAGGGTAAAATCAAATGCACAGTGAAAAGCCATTATCATAAAATCAATTGATAACCTCAATGTTTTGAATCTCGAGGAAAAGGTTTTTCCTCTAATCACATTCATGTACAAAAAACTTGATAGCTTTCTTTACATGCTTTTTTAAAACTTAGTGTATCATGTATAAATTGAACCACCAATGGACCAATGCCACTGATTTGAATACATAGTTATTACTTTTAAAAGAAAGAGAAGACACAAGAAAGCATGCAAAAATCAGGATATGAGAGTTAGGGGAGGGAATAAATTGATAGATCCATATTAATTTTTCACAAATGAGAAAGTAAAGTGCAAAGAGAATACACAATTTGCTCAAAGTTATATGATTAGCTGTCAGACCTTACATTTAAAATTTATTTCCACTATACAATACTATAGAATAATAAAAGGTAAAATTTAGATGTAAGTGGCCAATTGGGATTGTCCTGACTTAAAAGTTGACCTGAAGCTATCTTCACTCAGGGATAGACATAGAATTATTTTTTCATTTCCTTTGGCAATTAAATCTGATCTTCCACAGCAGTGCTGTAACTAGCACTGGACTTTCCAACACTTAGCCACAGCTAAGAAACACTAGCATAGCACTAGTTCATGATGCAACTAGTACAATATTGTAGTTTTTTTTAAAAAAAAAAAAAGAAAGAAAGAAAAAGAAAACAGAAAACAATGACAGTTAATAGGTAGTATTTTGTTTGAGACAATATTAAAACACACACACACACACACACACACACACACACACACACACACACACTGATTTACCTGATTCACTATAGGCTGTCTCTGAAAAGGAAAAGAGAATCAGAGTTACCTTCTAAAACTTCAAAGATGGAAAAACCAACATATTTAGAATACTTTTCATGTTGGAGATTTGGGAACTGACACCAATTTTGCCATTTGAATTACTTAGAGACAGCTTCTTCTAAGACATGGAACAATCTCAACAATCTTTATAAGATTCACTAAATGTTAAGTAGTGGTTGGAGGGCTCCATGACTGGTATGGAACTGACCTCACTATTCACAGGTATCAGATTTGTTTTGGCAGCACACATTCCATAGTAATTGGTTATTTATATGCTTAAAAATGAAATCAGAAGCCTCAGAAATGCAGTGGAATCAATAGAACGTAGGACAATATCTCATGTATTACTGATAAACTTATTTCACACATGAGAAAACAGAGGATCAGAGGGTGTTTTGGCAGAGATATTCAGTATCTTTTTCCAGTGATTTATTTCTTCAAAAGAAAAGTGTGTCAGCTAGTAAATCTCTGATATCCAAATATGAATTGAATTTATTAATCAAATCTTGGACATAAAGATGTAAAATTAAGGAAAATATTAAAAGAGAAATTAATGTAACCAGTGAGATTAACACATCATAGTCCTTATAAGTGTGATACCCACATCAGCCGAGGCAGACAGAATCGAACGGCTCCCATTCCCAAGAGTAATGACAAGTGGTTCTCACCTCTCACACTGATTAATAGAAATCATTTCATAAAGTTGGAAGTGAGAAATAACTGCTTGAGAAGAAAGAAATCTCTTCAAAAGTGTGAAACTATTTAAAAACAAACATTTAAACTTCACATTATATTATTATTGTGTAATTTATTGAGCAAAATATTACCATTTGGATGTGGTTGTATTCATTTGTCCTGGGAAGTTGTTCCTGTATAAAAGGAAATACGTTCTAAGTTACTTAGACATCTTCTGGTATAACACATTTATCTGACAATGTACCTAAAGTATACCTAAATGAAATTTATGATAAACTATTTTATTCCCAAATTATGAAAAATATCAAAACAATTTTTATTTTATAACTTTAGAAAAAATATTCAACAAAAGGCTAAGCTTAGTGTAGTTTGGAAAAGTAAAGAATTCATAAGGTTCATACTCTGGGGGAAAATAATACCTGCTAATTCTGTAGTATTATATATTTTCTATTCATGGTTATTTATTAATCATTTATTTAAATTTTATCTTTGGTAATTTTTAAATGAAATATTACCAGATATGGGAAGTACCACAATTTCTCTCTTGGGATATATTTCTGTTAAAAAAAAACAGGTAGCACATATTATAACATAACACATGAAGAAAATATTAAAATATTCCAGATTTAATCAATAATCTTACCTGGCCATGGACAGCTTCCTAAGGAAGAGAAAACATTTCATTTTAGTATATTGATTTTATTTATTTATAAATTATAAACATTTATTAGTTACTTTCACTCATTCAGGGATTATGCTAAATGCTAAGACATAACTATGAAATATAATGATCACTATAAGCAATGTAGTTGTAACACTTGTGGAGGTTACAGCCTATCTATAACTAAGATAATGAAATGTATTATTCAGATAATTTCTAGATCAGTAATGATGAATTCCAATGGGGTACTGATATATTTAAATTTCTTTGGATTTCAAAAAAACAACAACTTTGAAACGAAAACAAAAATAATAATTGGGCTCCAAATTAAATTCATTATTGATTTTACTCTTTTTAGGAAACAAAAGAAAATATGGAAATGTAATTTTGCTTAATTGGGACAAGGCCTTTTTCCTAACGTCCTGATGAAATCAAGTTTATTTGGTGTAACTAAAAGAAAGGTGTTTGTTTTGTATGGCTTTGTTTTGTTTTGGTTTGTTTTTTTTGTCCTCTGAAGTGAAAGATCTGTAAGATACTCAAAAGGATCAAAACTAAATAGTGGTAAGAGGGTTGTGCTGATTGGTACGTTTTTGATCTATACATATCTCACTATACAGAGAATTTAAATAGTTTAGAGGCACATACTGATGAATGACCTTCATAATGTTGTCAGAAGTCTCATGAGCACAGCAAATTTTAGTGAGATTGGGAAATGAGGGCAGAAAGAGGCTGAATGAACTCTTTCTTGGACTTGCAATAAGCCAGACGTAGGGCTAACTGAGTAGGAGATTGCTATTCAGTATTCAGAATAATTCCAGAAAGTAAGTATAACTATATTTTCATTGCACATTAGTCTAAGCATAAATAGAAATAAATAGTTTTTACAGTAAATATATAGGTAATCATATGAGTAATTTGTCAATTATCATTAATGATAAAGGCTACAGTATATAATTTTTTTGAGAAAAATGAAAACATATTTAGAAGTGAACCTAATTTAAAGCTTAATGTATTTTAATTCTGCAGAACACAATCTTGTACTATAATAAATAAAATAAATTATTACCAGCTGGAGTTGGTTGTATTTGTTCAGCTGTTCCTATTTAAAAAGGAAAAATATCCTCAATTGCTTGGACACCATTCAGTCCAATCCCATCATTTTCAGGTGTTGAAGCTAAAATCCTACAGCGTTCTCTCCCAGGAATAAAGAACTATTAATCGTACTTTAGTGTTATTTCAACCACAAATAATTTGGAATAATTCAATTATTCCTCTTTAAAATATTAAAAAAACAACGTCCTTAACACATTTTTAACATAAAATACAATGCAGATATAAATGAGTATTCAGGTAATTTTACTTACAGTGTACCTTATGTCAGAATAACCAGGAAAATTGAAAATTTCAATTTTGCTTTCGGCCTATGAAGATTTAACTTTGGTCAAGTTAAATCAGAATACTAGGTGAACTCAGCAAAAAATGATGAAGTTCTGCTACTAGCTATGTTTATTGGACATTTACTTTGTGCTATGAATTGTTTTAATTGCTTTACATAATGTAACATTTATTATTATCATTCTCATCTTAGAATTTAGGTTATAGACTTATAGTCTAACATCACATTTTGGTAAAAAGCAGAGCTCAGAGTCAAGCTCAAATCCAGCCAAATCTGTAGACTGACATTTCAATACTATGATATTCAGATCTAGAAACAGGCTATAAAATACAAATATTCAACTGAAAGCATAAATTAAATACCTGGGATTTTTAAAAAGTATTTAGTTTTCAGAGGGGAGTCAGTAAACAGCTAGAGTATGTCAGACTGCTTAGTATGGATTAAAGTTTAGCAGTTATTAAAAAAAAGAAATGATTTTTCAATAAAACATTCGTATTTATTTCCTGGTACATTTGCCTTGGATAAATTTTTAATGAAATTTTACCAGATAGCGTTGGTTGAGTACATCTTCCCTTGGAATGTGTTTCTGCTAAAAAAAAAAAAATTTTATATATATATATATATATATATATATATATATATATATATATATATATATTTAAGAAAATTGCAACATATCCTGAATAATATTAATACATTTTAAATTTAGAAAATATACCTCACCTCAGTGCTAGCAGGAACAACTTCCTTTAAAAAAAAACAAACATGCAGTTTTAATTTTATGACTTATTAATTTACATTTCATGTAAGAATGCTATTAACCAGACACTATTGCTAAATAACTGCGGCAAACTAATTTTTAGTAACAAATTTCTGTATAGCAGAAACAAAGTGAATAATTTGAGGCATATGTTATATTCAAGGTTGCCTTTTCTCTTCTCATAGCTGTCACTAGGAAAGTTATTCATAATGTTGAAAGAGTATATGAACTAAGTAAATTCACCTTAACTAAATTCACGGAAATGCTACATAATTAGGTTGGTTTTATTTTGTAATTTGGATGAGGGTCCCCTCTCAAAGGAAGAACACCATCACCTTCTTTTTTTTTTTTTTTTTTTTTTGAGGGCAGTGTCACTGGCCCTCATATGTGGGATCCGAACCTGTGTTGCTGGCTTCCCAAGCCAGCGCTTAACCACCACACCACTTGGGCCGGCCGTCCATCACCTTTGAAGCCTATCTTCTTTTTCCCTTTACTTTAACAAAGGACAGAGGATTCGAACACCTGATTAGCCTAGAATTGGTTGATTTCTATATAGTATATAACATGTTTACATCATTGATTTAGAAGCATAGCCATTAATGTAATTTTTAATGACAAGATCAAGCTCTACTAAAATCTGGGAAGGACAAACCAACTAAGAGAAACAAAATGGTTGGGCACCACAGATGGCCAGATACCATGGTTTTCCCAAAAATAATTCTGTAATTTTGTCTCTGATGAGTAGTTGGGTTGATATTCGTGTGTGTTAAAATTAGGATAGAGTTGCATGCAGAGTTCCTTGTATAATGAGATCTTATAAGATACATGACCTTCATGGCACAACAAGCTTTCATAAACATTTTCTAACTAATTAAGACATTGAATTAACATCAAAATCATTTACCTCACTTGAAGAACTGCTGCTAGCTATCTTTTGCTAAGGGGGGAAAAAATGAAAAGAAACACAGTGTTATTGACCTTGGAACTTTTAGAATTGAAGGTTGTTAGCTCCTGGTTTCAGAATTGAAACAAGTGGTATGAAAAGATTCATGCCAATATAATGAATTTTCTTAGAGTGGCAATTTTATTTGAAATATGTTAGAGAGGGGAAGTATAATAACTTAACAAACAACATTTTTTTTATTAAAACAAACACAAATATATGATTGAGTAGAATGCAAAATATATATGGATTTTTGTGATCAAAATCAAACCCTATTAAACTGGGTCCCAGAACCCTGGGTGTTTATTCTTATTTACACTTGGGGCTACTTTGATGTAATTCATATAACATCAACTGGAAACATTAAATGCAACAACCATTTCAGTAAGGAACTAAAATTACACTAGCTTTGAAACATCTACCCTTTGAAATATTTAGTTTTTCTTCTAAGTTATGTGTGTTTATAGAATTAGTGGGGCAATCACATTGTAAGTATAAAAATGCTAAATCACTATATTATACATCTGAAACTGATATAACCGATATAAGATTTAAGTATACTAAGTGGACTTAAATAAAAACTAAATTAAAAAATAATTAAATAATAATATAATTTTTGTTCTTAAGCATATTTTAAAAGATTTATATAACTTCACTCATATATGGGATATAAAACTGAAAGCAACAAATGAACAAAACAAACAAACAGATACTCATAGACACAGACAACAGTTTAGTGGTTAGCAGAGGGTAAGGGGGGAGCAAGGGAGGTAGAAGAGAGAAAAGGGACTCAAATATATGGTGATGGAAGGAGAATTGACTCTGGGTGGTAAACACACACTGCAATACAGAAATGTACTGTAGAAATGTACACTTGAAACCTATATAATTTTGTTAACCAGTGTTAACCAGTGTCACCCCAATAAATTTAATAAAAAATTTAAAAATACAAGAAAAACATCTGTTATTCCATAATATCTGGTTAATCAATTTTCCCAAGAGATGAATACTTTGTTGAATATTAAAATTAATTTTTGAAATATTTTTATTAAATTTATTGAGTTGACAATGGTTAATAAAATTACATAGGCTTCAAATGTACAGTTCTATAATACATCATCTGTATATTGCATCGTGTGTTCACCACCCCAAGTCAAGTCTCTTTCTCTCACCATATATTTGATCCCCTTTTCCATACTTTAAAATTTTTTTTGCAGATCCTAGGCAATTGCTGCAATAGATTCTTTCTGCCCAAGAACTACCCTCAGCATAGAATAGAGTACATCATACCCTGGGATGGCAAAGCCAAGGTTTTGTTGGAGTCTCATATTTCATTTTTAAACATTCAGGCACATTTTGCCTTTTATTCTTTATTTTAATAAATAATCAATATTTTCACTGATTATTATTTAAATGACAAATTTCTACTTCGAACTTTAACTTTAGCACAAACAGTGTACATTCTTGGGTACAATATCCCTGTTTAAAATGTTCAATTTGAGAAGACAGCTATCTTAAAATAAAGCATACCACATATACTACATATGATATATAAGTGTAGAGTTTATTAAAATAAAGGTGTCTTACTTCAGAGTCATTCATGACACATTTCTTAGGGAAATAAAAGATAATTAATTTTCTTTTTCTTGACAAATATTCAAATGTAAAATAATAATTACCAAATGAAATAGATGCCAATGAAAAGAGAAAATTGAGGCAATAGCCACATGATAAGGAAAACAAAAAGCCTAACTACTTTAGCCTGAGCTAACCAAAGGATTTACCTTCCTAATCTGTGTTTCAGAGTTTCCTAAAGACTATTTTCAATTCTTATATGTTGTGTTAAATCAATGTAAATAATCTTACATTTTTCTTTAACCAGCCTAACTTCACTTTATCTTTAACCTGACCTTTAGATGTTAAACATTGGATCAAAGATCATGTGGTAAATAAAAGTGCACAAAGCATTGATTCAATGGTGTATAAATACTAAAGCCAAGTGGATTTTCTCCATCTAGTATGCAGTGTTCAATTTTTTTCATGACCACAGCAATACAGAGTAGTGACATTATTCATACAATTTAACCTCAAAATATTAGTGTTGATTTAGTTATCCAGCTAATTCTGTCCAATTTATGATACGTTCTTTTCCCTTGGAATTAAGAGATATCTGTCTTAGTTTTGACTTCAGAGAATTATTTGTTCATTTTGGTAGTGTACTTAAAGAAAATGTTTTTACTTCTTTATTTTCCTTATTTTTTATTTACTAGCTTTCAAACAAAGAAACTTCTGTTGATTCATTATTAGTATCCTGCAAAGAAAAGAATCATTTATGTATGAAGGGTAGTTAAGGATATATATTTTTTTTTATCTCATAAATTTTGAGTACCTGTGTGATTTCCTGATACCAATTTTATCTATTAAAAATTTAGTAGACATCCCAGACCCAAAAATCATGTTTAAAGAAAGTGAATAACCAACTGTTACTATGTAAAATATTCTTGGAGTAGATATATTGCATTATATCTTAATAAAGCATTACTTCACCTTTCGTGATAAATGCAAACAATTGGCCAGTCTACAACTACATGCCTTTATACATTGATTCATTTATTGATCTATTTATTCACTCATTGATTTAATCATATTAATGTTTTGTTTGCTCATAGTTAAGTCAATAAAATCAGTAGTCTTTAGAATTCTCAACATAATTTATTAGTCATTTTGAATGCCTGACTTAAAAGTTCAAGGAACAGATAAATGGCAAATAAAAATTTTTTTTTTTCTAAATTAAAACACTTTTCCTACTGCAAGAATACATTTTTTGCCACATTATTTTAAGAAAAATTTTGGTACCTTGAGTTCATCACTCTGGTTTTCTGTCAGAAGTTCTCTCTGTTGAAACCAAGAGTATCTTGTAAAATGTATTTTTGAAAGGGAAAATTTTAAAATTATTTAAGTCTCATTGATGTCCTTACCCTGTTCAGTTCACCGATGTATTTCTTAGGAATAGAAAAGAGAGAAAAAACATTAGTGGAAAGGGACATACATGAATGAAAATCTATGAGAAACCATACCTTACACTGTGTTGTTGCAAATTAAAAAATTAATTTGTTCCTTGTGAATGTACTAATATTTCTTGATATACTATCTCTAACACTAAGTATCTCTTTACTAAGCTTTCTTTGCTTAAGCTGTCAGTATGTATAAACAATAAATGTGCACTTAAAATACTTAACAATTTTCCACTAGGGGCCACCTGAGTGGCCCATTGGTTAAGAGTTGCCTTGGGAGTGTGAGCTCTGAGCAGCAGGGCTGCGGGTGTGGATCCCACATGAGGGCCAGTGACTCTGCACTGCCCTCTACAGCTAAGGTGGTGAACAACAGCTTGACCTGGAGCTGGGCGGCCGCGAGTAGCCGGTGACAGTGTAAGATGCAGGGGGACTACAGTGAGTGGGCTGCCATAAGCTACCATGAGTGGGCGGCAGCCAGGTGAGTGGCTGACAGCCGGCATGAGCTGCCGAGAGCCACCGTGAGAGGCCGGCCGTCCAATGGCCAGCGACCAATCTGCCTCAGCCGGGAAGAGCACAATGATCACAATACCAACATGGGCCAGTGAAGCAATGTCCTCCCCAACTAGACTGAAGCACGAAAGGACAGCAACTTGTCTGTTCCCCTTTCCCGATTCCCCCAACACTGTTCCCTCCCCCTATTTTCCAATAAAATCTTTTAAAAAAAAATTCCACTAAATTTCATGTTATTATTACCATTTTTCACATGTTTTAAGTCATAGTTCTGAGTTCTGTTGAACTCATCTGTCTGACTCAATAAATGTAATGTTTACTTCCATAAAATGGCAATAAAGAATTGGACAGCACAACACTTACTGGTTAAAACAACATTGGCTTCCTTTTGTTAATTCTACAGGATATCTTGTGGAGACTTTCTTACCTCGCTCATCTCTCTTGTTATAGGCTACAAGAAAAAAATAATAATAAAGATTATCTTAAAAATCATTCAGACAATGTTTGGTTGCCTATCAAATCTTTTAAATAGTGGCCTTGAAGTAAAATTTCTATCTGAATTCTATTTAATAATTAAGTCACAAAATTATAGAAAATACAATATATATAAGGTATTATTTAGAGAAAGGGAACATTCCATCAAAATAATCATGGAATCATAAAGTTCTGAATAGGTTATGCAAAGAAAAGCATAAGTGTTTTGCAAAGAGGCAAATTTATAGGTACAAGTTAAAATTTAAAGCAGATCTTTAATATTTGCAAATCTGGTTTCTATACACTTTATGGGTGCTTGGGTGACTGGTGATCAAGTCAAGTGTAAAAACATATTTGTAAACTAACATTCAATTAATTTTCCCAGAAATATATGTTTGTCTTTTAAGAAGAGTAAGCGGATAACACTTACCAGAGCAAACTTGAAAAACTTTCCTTCTTTGAGGACTTCCTATAAAAATTATATTATGAATTATAAAAATTAAAAAAAAAACACAGCCAAAATATGAGCATATTTTCTATTTTTACACAAGTTCTTCATTTAATTAGGCAAATCAGCATATTTCTTAAATAGAAGAAAAAATAATTAGTTTTAGTGTTATGATCTAATTTTAAAATCTCAAGGAGACACACAATTGGTCCCTTTCTTAACAGGCCTAGAAATTTAGCAGACCATGTCAAAGGAGGAATTGAATAAGGATTTAATCAAAACAGAGAATTGAGAGAATTATCCAAGTACCTGAGTACCTTTACTTACATTTAAATGTAAGTAAAAATTGGAATGAAGAAGACATTCAACATTCATCATAGTTAACAGAAAGGAAGAGAGTAGTTTGGGTTGGGGTGGGGAGCTGAGAAAGAACCTTACCTCAGTGCTGTCTGGTTCATTCTGCAAAGAATTAAAAAAAAAAAAAAAAAAAAAGAAATGAGGCATTTCAATTAGTGGACAGAGTGGAAGATCAATGGCTATTGCAGAGAGGTATGGTAGAGGTATCTAATTCAAGATTGAATGTGTAAAATGAGACCAAATTGTAAATCATATGTTTGAATGCAAGTAAAAGAGATACAAAGAAGCAAGAATTCATTAGAATAAACCACATTTTATTTTGTTTAATTAACTATTTCTCTTGAATAATGAGGTTTTTATTAACCGTAAGTATTTACATAAATCCCTATGTCCTTCTCTCTGAGGCTTGTGAGAACAAATCAATATTTGTCAGTACGTTAACTGAACGTATAGCTCAGTGAATATGCAACTGGTTATTTTATAGAGAAGGGCAGAACAAATCTGGTGTCTATGTGTTATCAATACATCACTTACGTTCCACAGTGAGACCACATTCTTGGAACTAGAATAGAATACTCACGTGAATGCGTTCTGAGTATCTTAGAGGAAGATTCTGTGAAAAACAATGCAAGAATTGTAAAGCAAAACAAAACGAAAAGCAATCAAAATACAATAATAACAATTTCATAATACACATATGATCTGTGAATTTTAACATTGTTATTAGAACAATTTGTATCTTAACAGGTAAATTTGTCTGAGACCAAGTTTCTTTGAGGGCAAAAAACAAAAACAAAAACAAAAATGAGAGAGAACTATAATTATTTTATTGAAAAATATTGAAGAAAAGTAGGTTAATTATTTCCTCTCTTTAGCATATGACAGAGAATTGAGAAAACTATGTAAAAAGACAAAAAAAATCTGAGTTACTTAACTATATATGTTATTATTGTTTTAAAAGTGATTTTAAAGCATTATAAATTTTTGGAGCAAATGTATACTTTCTTAATTAAATATTGTTGTTTTAATTTTACTTTTATCATCAATTAAATTATATAAAAATTCATCTCAATTTGAATTTTAACAGTGAAAAGGCTTGGGTTTGTTAAATGATGGTTTAGAAAGTTGTTTTCTTTGGAATAGGGGGACTTTTATCCATTTTATTTGTAAGGACAAGATAAGAACCTCTCCAATGACACATTTCTGAGGAACTTGGATTTTTTTTTGTAACATTTAGTCAGAGATTTCTTTCTATTAGCGCTTAGGATGTAGCATAAACAAAATGCTATTAGGTAAGAAGTTGAATTATTATTGATTCTTCATTATGCAAATGGAGATTTAGAGAATAAGAGTCTCATCAATGCAAACAATAGAATATCTCAGCATTTCACTTTTGTTTCTGTATGAGAGAATTTCAATGTCCCTATATCCCAGATCATTATTTTATCTGAATTGTTTCCTAGTTAGATCCCTGTTTACATATTATTCTCACCTTCATTAGCTACAGATCACAAGAGAACAGAATAATTTTTGCTTTGCATAACTAAATAGTTGTTTTTTAAAAAAGAAATAGTGGGCCGGCCGAGTGGCACATTGATTAAGAGCTGGCTTGGAATGCCAACAGCCCTGGTTTGGATCCCACATATGAGTCAGTGGCATTGCCCTCTACAGCTAACAACAGCTCCACCTGGAGCTGGGCTGTGCGAGCCCCGGTGATGGTGTGGGCTGCAGCCCCTGCTGCAGTGGGCTGCCATAGGCTGCAGTGAGTGGCCCGCAGCCAGCGTGAGCGGCTGGCAGCCAAGCGTGAGCTGCCAATAGCCGCGATGAGCGACCATCCAGAGGCCAGCGACTGTTCTGCCTCATCCAGGAAGGGCACAATGATGATACCAACATGGGCCAGTGAAGCAACATCCTCTGCAACTAGACTGAAGAACAAAAAAGACAGCAACTTGTCTGTTTCCTTCCCTGATTCCCCTCTCCCAATTCCCCAATAAAATCTTTTAAAAATAAAATAAATAAATAAATAAATAAATAAATAAATAAATAGTATTTAATTTACATTATCAAGTTTCACTGTGTACAGTGGCCACAATAACTTGATCACTGAATCAGCAAAATCAGTCTAGTTTTCTATACCTTGGGGGAAAAAAATTAGTTGACACAAGCTATATCAAATGAAATGGGTTTGACTTTAGTTCCAAAGCAGAGTACACTGGATCATGTGGGTTGATGTTATATTTGGTAAGGGATACTAGTCTATGTCTAAAAATATGCTAATTCTATAATGGACCCAGGAAAACAGCCTAATCACATTGTTAGATGCTATTTATTATGCTGTACAATATCTTCTCTTTTTTTTTACTTTTTATTTGATTTTTTATTGTGAGATGCTTATATTTGTAGTTTGATATTTTACTTGGAGTTAAGCCTTTGAGTGGACTACATAATGATGATCAAAATGTGAAACATTACCACAGTTTTAATATCAAGGCTTCCACAGATAATTAGAAATTATCCAATGTTTTAAGATTATTATTCTAAGTATCTTGTATTTGATGAGATATCAGGTCATTTCTAAAAAGAATCTAGAACCTTATAAATTTTTACTGTACTCACAGGCCTGGCAAGAGCAACTGCCAAGAGGCAGGTAAAGATGAAAAGCTTCATGGTTGTCAAGGCCTATGCAAAAGGACAAAATAAAGTTAGGTCTTATAATATAATTTGTTTAATGAAAAAAATCCTTCATTTTCCAACAAAAGAGCATATCATTTGAGAAATAGTATTTTTATTGTTTATCATTTATTTACTATTCAACAGAAATATCATTCTTAGTTATTTTGCTTAATGTTTATAGTATTTAGAAATACCAGTTTCTTACCAAAATTTTTATTCACTCATACTCTAAAATAAAACATTTGATCCTTGAAGTAGTAATATAGTTTTGTCAGTGAGATAGAGAAGCATCAATATCCAAAGAAAATTTTTTTAAAGAAACTTTTTCTCCTACTCATAAATCATCAGATTTATAAAGTGGGTAATAAACTGACATCCACTGAGTACTGGCATTTAATTTTACCTTAAAATTTTTGAAAATGTCTTTGTCGTTTAAATCTATTTGAAAGCATCTTGTTCTTTCAGAGTCTTCAGAAAAAATGCTGTCAGAGCATTATATAGAATCTGTTAATCCCCATCAATTTTTAAAAGAATCTGTTACTTCATATTTTGCTACATTGGTATATCCATGACATGACTATATGAAAATTATTGAACTGGACCGAATCATAAGATTCAGATGTCTTATCATGTTCGATTCCTAGAGTTCCACCAAATTGCAAGAACCTAGAAGTACTGACATTTACATATATGGGAAAATGGTTTCCAGATAAATTTTTTAAAAAATCAGGTTACACATGTAATTTCATACCTTAGTCAACAAACTAATACTAGCATATTTTATATATACTGGTTCAGTTTACATTTTGTAGAATCTAAATGAATTATTTTAAAAGGCATATTTATAAAACCCAAATGAATTTGTCTTTTTCTATTTGCATCATTACAAATATCCAAATTTAACCACCTTCACAAAAGTAGTCATTTATCTAATTGTCTACCATTGACTTACCCTTTATAAAATTTATTTTCTTATCCAGATGACATGAAATAAAAATGGCCTAAAAATATTCTACCAGAAATGGTCTTTGCCATTACAAAGACTAGAAATTATTTTGCATAACAACTTTCCATAGAATTAGACAAAAAGAATTCAAATTATCTTACCACAAGTTATTACAGAAATTTTGTATATACTTTTTTAATAAATGAGATTTTAATTACCAAATCAAATTAGTTGGTCTCTACAAAACTACTATATTTATTTTCCACTTAAAGCTCTGAGATGGTACCAAAATTTGCCAACACAATTTTAAGCTACCAGTATATCATACGAGGGTTTCAATATTTAAAAACATGTAGAAAAGTTACAAATACATGTTAATAAAGAGTGAATGAAAGATTAGACAATGTGAGATCAAAGTAATTTTTCCTTATGTAAACACAGTACCTTGAACTCAGGACTGGAAAGAAGAAGCAAGCTGAGTTGATGATCAAGGTGATGGAAAATCTCTTTGCTTCACAGCTATTTAAACCTAGTGATTAGTAAAATGCTAATTTTGTGGTTTCAGTGCAACCAATAGGTTTATTTAAATTCCAAGAATTCTCTCAAAAAGGAAATTAATTTTCTGTCCAATTCCTCTTGCAGAAATTTCTGAGGAAAGTTTTCAACAAAAGAATGGTTCATATTACAATATATATTAAACAGGAAATGGGATGGCACTATTCAAAATTAAAATACAAAAATTTCTAGATTTATGGGTTTTATTGGATTATGATTTTATGCTAAATGGACAATTGGAAAGACTAATGTATCAATAAAACTCTCTATCTTCTGAAAATTTCAATGCCTATGAGGGAAATTCTTGGGATAAAATGGGGTCTTTAAAAATTATCAATTTTTATCAACATACTAAACCAGGAGAAGAATTCATCATTTATTTCACCATTTAAAACTTAATATGTCCTCTATTATTTGTTTTAATTATTTACTTTATGGGGTAACTCACATTGCATGTACTCTGATCTCTTTCACCACCACCACCACCCCAAAAAAAACAAACAAAAACAAATTGTCCTTAAATTTTGGTGATATTTTAACTATATCAAGTAATAATTTTTGTTTGCTTTGTTTTGGGTGCACTAGTTGTAATAGCATTTGTTAATCTAGTTAGTAGATTAATTAAAGTAATAATTATTCAAGAATAGTAACTTTAAAATGTTGCCAAAAAAAAAATCAGCCATACCTTTTTCTAATTTCCATCTTTTAAAGTAAATAAAGGAGAAACATGAAAATCTCTCTTTTCAATCCCCAATTCTACTCCTAGAATTAACTATCATTGTACATCATATAAAACATATGCTGAAGAAAATATCCATACATAGAATTTTAAAAATGATTATAGTTGATTGTGTCTGCTTTCTTACAAGAAAGGAACCATATTATATATATTTTTTAAACCCACAAACATGATTTTTACAGCCTATTCACAATCATATCACATAAATATTATTCTGGGTTAAAAGGAATTCCAGGGTGGCTTTAGCTCTCCACTTTGGGGATAGAGGAGATTGTGGTTTTCTATATTAAAATTCTCTCTAGGTGGTATCTTCTTTTGCTGACTGTACCACATCAATTTTAAAGACTTATTAGTGTTTCCTAGTTACCCTGATTCATTCAAGGGGCTGAGGACAAGCATCCTCAACTGCACTAAAATACCTTACTTTTTTTTTTTTTCCGAGAGTATATCCAGGACAATTGACTTAATCTTATTCCTAACTCAGAATCACACTATATATGAAAATTTACTGTAATTTGTGAAAAGCTACTGTATCCTCATTTGTGCCTCATTCTTTTATTCACTTATTTATTCACAAAGATGAAGAAACTGGACAAAATAGTGGAAATATAAAAATGGAGCAAGACGAAACCCCTGGCCTAACCCTATGGTAGGTAATTAACAGAGAAAGAATATAATTAAAATTATTTGCTTATTTTTGATAACCCAAAAATAGAGATTTGAAAAGGGCCTTTGGAGTACCTTTGAACAGCTGACACTGGGGTTCTTAGATTTGATAATAATAAGTCTTGTAACCAAAGAGGAGCAATAAGCCTTTTTAAAGTGTCTAATTTTCTTCATAAGACAAGCTACTTCTTAAAGAACTTGTATCTACTATGGGAATTCTCATGATTTCAAAATCCAAATTTTTCTATCTACAGTCCCCTAAGGATAAGTATCTATCTCCACTTTGTTTGAATTTGGTATTGAAGATAAATAAGTTCGGTATGTATTTTTTAAATAAAATCATTCTTATCATTGTAAAATATAACTGTTCACTATAATTTGAGAAGTCATGGTTTTATGTGTTCTTTGTAGATTTGTACAATGACATGTCCTACAAATTTAAGCCTAAGGATACTTGCTTTATCCTAATATTTTTCTTTTTTTTGTTTTTTTTTTAAAGATTTTTATTGGAGAATTGGGGGAGGGGAACAGCGTTGGGGAGTCCGGGAAGGGGAACAGACAAGTTGCTGTCCTTTTTGTTCTTCAGTCTAGTTGTGGAGGATGTTGCTTCACTGGCCCATGTTGGTATCGTCATTGTGCTCTTCCCGGATGAGGCAGATTGGTCGCAGCCTCTGGATATTGCTCACTGCGGCTATTGGCAGCTCACTCTGGCTGCCGGCCACTCACTGTAGCCCATGGGAGCCACTCACTGTAGCTACACCGTTGCCGGGGCTCGCGCAACCCAGCTCCAGGTGGAGCTGTTGTTAGCTATAGAGGGCAGTGTCACTGGCCCTCACATGTGGGATCCGAACCGGGGCCTCTGGCATCCCAAAACCAGCTCTTAACCAATGCGCCACTCAGCCAGCCCTATCGTAATATTTTTCATTTCATTTTATCAGTTAAAGTTGGCCAGTTCTGGGCCAGCTCAATGGCTCAGTTGGTTAAGAGTTAGCTTAAGAGCGAGAGCTCTGAGCAACAGAGCCATCCATATGGGCCAGTGACACTGCTCCCGAGCTGAGCTGCCACTGAGCTGCCAACAGGTGGCAGGATGGGTCAGTTGGTGAGAGCACGTGCTCCTAACAAGACTGCCTGTTTGATGATGGGCTACACCCGCCCACAACTAAGGCTGAGCTGAGCTGCCACCCAGATGGTTCAGTATATAAGGCGTGCGCTCTTAACAACAAGGCTGCTGGGTTAGACTCCTGCATGGGATGACGGCTACGCCCACCCACAACTTAGACTGTAACACAGCACCTTGAGCTTAGAGGACACGAACTGCCTACAAGCAGCCAGACAGCGACTGGTGCTCTCCACAACTAAGATTGAAGAGCAACAATTTGTCTGATCCCCCTCCCCAATTCCCCAACACTGTTCCCCTCCACCAATTCCCTAAATAAATAAATAAATAAATAAATAAATAAATAAATAAATAAAAAGTTGGACAGTTCCAACCATTAAAACAAAGCTCAAGGGCCAGCCGGCCGAGTGGCTCAGTTGGTTTAGTTGGCTTGGGAGTGTGAAGCGCTGAGAAGTATGGCCACTGGTTCGGTTCCCACATGGGCCAGTGACTCTGTGTCCTCTTAAAAAAAAAAAAAAAAAAAAAAAAAGAGTGCGAGCTGAGCTCTGAACAACAGTAGTTCAATGCCCAGCCCGAGCTAAGCTGCCACTGAGCTGCCAACAGGTGGCAGGATGGCTCAGCTAAAAAAACAACACAAAGCTCAGATATGAAACACATATTTAAACCATTTATAGTCAGATAGGCCTTTGCTTCATGAGTAATGAAAAAAATAAGATTATTACCTGATACTAATTTTCTGATGTAATAAAGTCATATGTAGGGTGAACATATAATTGATCATCCAACAATGAACATTCATGATAATTTAAGAGTCTGCTCTTACCAATTACAATAGAACAACAGAAATAAAACAGGACTACTTTAGGCACAACAAGGCATGGCCACTCTAGTGATTTCACACAACTGGTTTTAAAAAACCCAGCAAAATCCCTAAACAAATGAAAGTAGAAATAGGTTAGAAAAGGGAAAATGAAATAGAAAGCTTCCTTGTTTTCCAGTTTTTTGATATTGGAAAAATTATTTCTTTCTTGAAGTCATACTTATTAGAAAACTAATTAGCATGAAAATAAAAGAAATATCATTAGCAATAGACATAGATTTTGGAAAATTGTTATGATTTAAGATATAAACTTTACTATGCAAGGTTACACATATTGTTGTTATGTATTCTGGTCAAGATTCAAGCACCCTTTGAAGGACTTATTTTGTATGATAGTATCAGTAACTCAGAACATGAAAATTCAAAGCTAGTCACAGTTCTCTCAGGAACTTTTCTGGCCTATGCATGGTGAGTCTTCTAGGAAAGTGACCTTTAATAATCACAAACAGCTAACCTTCCAGAAGGAAACTTACTGAGAAATATAAATAATATATTTGTTTTTTTCTAGAAACCCACACGTCATTTGGAACATAAGACAGGATTCACAATGGATCCATAGTAACTGTTCTTAGGTATTGTACCTTGGCACCCAGAAATAAAATTGAGTTATTCTAGGAAGTTTTTGTTTCGTACGAATATATGATAGCACTGGAAATATGGAACCTATGCTTAATTTTGTGTTTGTAATTTTTAAAATGCCCTTTTTAATTCTTTGGTGGTCTATAAATAAGTCCCTGAAAATCTAAAATGAAACTCATATTCTGAGTAAAGTGGTATAATGTCACGGTTTCAAATGAAGGCTTTGGAGTCAAACTGAAAGTTTAAATCCTACCTCTCATTAACTCACTGTGTTATCTTGGGTAAATCACTGTGCCTCAATGGTTCCATCAGATCAGTAATACCTATTTCCTATGTGATTGAGAGGCAAAATGAGAGGAGTACCTGAAACAAAGTAAGTGCTCATTTAAGTTAATATTATTAGGGCTGCCCGAGTGGCGCGGTGGTTAAGCGCTGGCTTGGGAAGCCAGCAGCCCCGGTTTGGGTCCCACATACGAGGGCCAGTGACTCTGCCCTCAAAAAAAAAAAAAAAAGATAATCCATTATTAGAATATAATTTTTAAAAATACCTTAACTAATTACTTTGCACCCCAATTATCTTTCTACTTCATAGGTTTATAAACTATGAGAATTTATGAATTATACCTTTATATTTGTATATGCATAGGAAATGTGTACAAGAGTAAAGACATATCAAATAGTTACCACAATTTAAAAAGCTATGGGCTGAGATGTGAGAGGAGAGTAGAAAGGAGAACTTTGAACTTTTATTAATGAAATCCTGTACTGTTTGCCATTTTCACAGAACAGCGAACTAAGGCAGTGCTTCTCAAACTTTAATGTGCTTATGAATCACTAGGGCATCTTGTTAAAATTCAGATGTAGATTCAGTAGGTCAGAGGTGTGTCCTCAGGTCCTGCATTTTTAACAGGTTCTCAGGTGATATCATTGCTGATCTATGGGACAAACTTTGAGTAGCAAAGAACTAGGAGAATTGAGAATGTAATATATAGCCTTAGCCCTTAAATGATGAGAGTTTGTATATAAAAAACATTAAAAAATATTTAAAAGCACAAAATTTGTGGAAACATGTAGCATATATAGCAAACACAAAGATGTTAAAAAATGGTGAATTGTGTTTTCATGAAATTGTTTACTTTTTTAAAGATGTCTAAAGTAAAACATTTCCTTACCCAACCCTAAAGTCTTTGTAGGCAAGTTGCCCCACTAGTAACAATTTATCTGTCTATGTAATATCAATACCACTACTCTACTGTTGCTTCCAACCAAAAATTAATCTTGTCACTAATGAAGCTTTTATCTACTCAAGACGCCTGGGAAAATTGGGCTAAAATTTAACTCTGTTAACTAAATCCTATACCATGAGTTCTTTCTGAAAGATTGTGTAATTTGATGAGTAAAGAAAATTTTGCCTACCAGAAGTGTCTTTTCTGACTTGACAAAAAATAGTTTCAAAATTGATATACTTTTCTGAGTCTAATCATTGGATGTACTTGTTTAACAATGTTATTATGAGGTTATAATTATTTAACAGACATTATTAGCTATCAGAGCCATAGTTTACCAAACAGGTTAATAAGCCATCCATCAGCAGATTGAAATATGTTCATTCATTAATTTATTTATATAGTCTTTACAACAGTTAAAGTCATCTTACAATGATTAGTCTATTTACTCCTCATAAGAACTATGAAATGTAGGGAAAGCAGGCATTATTTTCTTTTTTTTCTTTTTTTATAGACAAGGAAAAAGAAACCTTCCATAGGGGCAGCCAGATAGCTCAGTCGTTTAGAGCGTGTGCTCTGAACAACAAGGTTCCTCATTCGATTCTCACATGGGATCGTGGCCTGCCCCCCGCACACACACACCCCGCAACTAGATTGAAAACGGCGACTGGACTTGGAGCTGAGCTGTGCCCTCCACAACTAGATTGAAGGACAATGACTTGACTTCGGTCCTGGAAAAAACACACTGTTGCCCAATAAAAATGTTTAAAAAAATAAATAAAATGAAAGAAAAGAAACCTTCCATAAGTTAAGTGAACTAATTTCCATACAAGTTCCTGCATCAGCTAACAAGTGAATGGTAACTTGGACCTTCCAACATCAGGGCCTGTGCTCTTTTTAATATACTATGCTGTTCACTATTTCATTCAACAAGAGCACTTAATGTATGCAAGGTATTGTAGTTTTTGATAAGTGGTGGAGGAAGTGAAATTCCCACAAGTGGAGAATTCCTAACATGAACTGAATTAAACCATCAAAGAATAGTGTGAGAGTAAGAGGATCTAGTGAAGTACAAAATGTCACAGCATTGCTAAAGACAAACTTCGCAACACTTCTGCAGAAGTCTGTAGACTTTCAGATATACAATTTTACAAATCCAACATTATCCAACCACAGTATCAATAATAACAATGTTTCTTCATTGATTAATACAATAGATAGTAAGAATGTTTGGCACTCATATGGAAATATGGACTTACCTAAAAATGAATACTAGAGCAGAGAAGAAAATTTTAGAATTGAAAAACTTTAAAGATAAAGAATTTCTTGGTAATGGGCAGTAAGAGGCTAATTAGTAAGTGAGATGAAGGTCTTTTAAATAAAAGAGTTCAGGAGTTTGACTGAACCCTTTGTGTGGGCACTGATATAGCCCAGGATTATGACAAGTTTGAGACAGAATTGAGAATAAACATCTGAAGCAGGATTGGGTCAGGGAGCCTGAGGACAGTACATGACATCAGTGAGACAAGGAAGAGGGCCACATTCAAGAATAACAGAGACTTCAAGGTAAGGAGGCTACTGGAATGGAAGTGATACAGAATGATAATTTCTTTCCCCCTTCTGACCTCTAGATGGCAACAGAGACAGGGCACTTCCCCCACTCACTAGAGATATATAAGATATTTATTTGGGAATATTCAGGTTCAAATTTCTGGTTTTCTTGAAAGGAAAGGAGATGAAAGGAATTACTAGTACTATTGAAATTCTATAGCTCTAGTGAAAGGAACCACAAGGAGTCTGAAGAGCTAGAGTGTTTCAAAAGAGAAATAGCACTGAGGTAAATAAGGACGAAGACACAGCAGGTTGGAGATATTTTTTAACATGGCTGGTTGTTGAGAGCTACAACAATGAAGAATGTACTACAGCAGAAAAGATTTCACAGAGGCACGTGAAAAATTACATAAAAATTTAACAAGTAGAAGTTATTTCAGGATTTAATTTCTAAATGACTGATAGAATAACTGAAGGACAAAAGAAGTCCAGAAGACAGACAACATGTGATGGGATGAGGTGGCCAGGAATTTGAAGTGACTTTTAATATTTGGGTAAGATTTGGAAAGTTGAGAAGTGAGAGGAGAGATTTACAGATAAGGGAAGTGGTATGGCAAGTGAAGGAGGCATGAAATTAAAACTCCAAAATAATTCTGTTGGGAAATAAAGCTATAAATTAATAAATTTTATATATTGAAAGGTGTTATAGTTGATGAGGGATATAGGAATTTTGATGGCATAAAAGAAGATGTGTTATTCTCAACATGAAAAGATTAGAAAAGGAGTCTGAAAAGATGAGTAGAAGTGTATGAGCTGAAAAAGTGTGGAAAGAGGGGAGGGAAAGTACATGTAGAAGCAGGAGGGTACCTTAGTGGCAGTGCTTTGAAGTGACTGTACCATAGTGCTAACAAGGGAAGTGGTGCAGTTGGGAAGGAAGACAGCAAGCAAAACACAGAAGACCATGCAGTACAAAGAGGAATTTGGACTTGATCTTCAGAATTGGAAATTCTCCATGTGTGGAAGGCAGAAGGCTGAAATAGACAGGCTCTTTCTTCTTGGGTCTTGAGGTGAAACTCTGCAGTGCTCTTCACCTCTGCCCCAGCTCTCCCCACCCCAGCTCTTTTCTAAATTCCTCTTTTTGTTTCAAATCAACTTGGCCATGGGTTGTTCCAGCACAGGTACCTCCAGGACCTTCCTCTTCCTGTGCCTGGAAGCTCTCCAAGAAGCATGCAGGAGTTAGGTCCCATTTCCTTTGCTATATTTCTGGCCTCCAGGTTGCCTTTTTTCTATGCACTCACCTAAGGTGACAGGGAAGGGCATTCACTACAATGCACTGCTTATTGTGGTGCTGATCCTCTAATGCAATTAGATTCTTCTAACAGTAGTTACAGAGCTGACATTTGTTGAGCACTTTTAATAAGCCAGGCTCAGGAACTATATTAGCACTTCTTAAGGATTTTCTCATTATAAGGATTTTTTCATGACAACCCAAGGAAGTAAATATTATTATTGTTACTTCAATTTTAGTGATGAAGAAACTAAGCCTTACAAAGGTTAAACAACTTTCCCAGGTTAGTACATAAATGATCTAAGCTGGAATTTGAATCAGGCCATTTTATTCGAAAGCCCTCACACTTAATCGCTCTACTTTATTTTTAAAAAATATAAGCCCAAAAGACTTCCTGTGCCCTAATTAACAGAACTGCACATGGCTTTATTACATTTCTGTGTTTTATTATTTAAATTTTCATAATCAAGTAGACTAAGGAAGCACTGAATACAATATATATATATATATATTATTTCACTTATAAAACAGTTGTAGATAGAGTTTAGTGATTAAACTTTAAAAAAAATTTTAAAATCAATAAGAAAAAAAAGAGAAAAACAATTCATGTACCCACCCACCCAAAGATAACCAACCATTAGTAAAAATGTGTTTTTAGTTCTGTATGTTTATATATGAGTGTTTGTGTATAGTACATTGATTTTGTAAGCTGCTTTTTTGTACTTATGTCATATTTTTCACAGTGACATTTTTAAAGATTAATAATGTTTAACAAATTTGAAGCAATTGATTCTATTTTTCAAAGTTCAAAACGTAAAATAGATAACTGTACTTCTTTGGTTGGAATAGTTCCCCTCCTGATGAAATATTGTCCTTTTTCATTCCCTGGTGCTTTTTTTTTAAAGCTTTATGGGCAACAAAAGAAAACTGTTCTATATAATTTTATACAATGGCTCCACAATATTTCAATTTATCGATACATTACAATATTTAGCCACCCTTAAAGGGGTTTATATTATATTATTTTCACAGTTTGGTATTTATTTGTTTTCTGCTGTTATACATATAGCTGTAACATGCACATACGTACATGAATCTTACTGCATACTCTAGTAATGTCCTTCTACATTCTTAGAAGGGGACTTGGAAATTCCTGAATAATGAGTATGAACATTTCTGATCTTTGAATCATATTTCCAAATATCTTTCAGAAATAGGTTTCAGTTTCTAATTCAGATCCTAGAATTTAATTCTGATCCAGAATTAAAGTTTGAAAGTGCCTGTTTGGCCAGGAGTTTTATATAAAATATTTTTCATCTAGCTTTGAGCTTTATGTCTTTGTTAATTTTATAATTTAATGGGCAAAAAAAAAAAAATGTGTCTTATTAGTATGAGTTTTATTTCTCTTATAAGCAAGGTTGAATATTTTTCAAATGCATGTTGGCTATGCCTACTCTTTTAAATTATTATTTAAATTATGTCATTTGTTTTCTTCTTGGGGAATGCTTTTATATTTTTGTAGATTTTTATTTAATCATAAATATATTTATCTTTGGTCAATCATTAATTTTTGTGGATATGTTTTCACAAATACCATTAGCCTTTTGTTGTTTAGAAGGTTTCAATGTTTATATAATAAAATATTACATATTTTCATTGTATGGTATTTCTTTTTTCAGTATTTATTGTCTTTGAAATTTGAAAAATAATTTATTATAATTTTATGATTTTTATTCACTGAGTTAATTTAATAAATGCATACTACTGTAATGGGTTAAAAAAAAAAAAAGAACAAAAACAAAAAACCTCATGTTTCTGTAGCAAAATTATTTAATCCAAAATCCAAGAGGAAAGTTTCTAAGCATCCAAGCCTTCAGAGATCGTGTCTTTTTGCCTCACACGCAGTTCTGATCCTAGTTTTCTTATTTTTAAAATTTCTGCTTGTAATATTGATTTCTTTCCCTTGGTTCCATTCTTCATATTTAATTAAATTACTAGTTTTTAAGACCAAACAGGAAGTCAAAATAATCAACATTATCTCTGTTTAAGGCAGGCAACATTGAGGACAGAGACCAAGGACATTTCATTTGCCCTAAAGCTCTTGCATCATCTTGGGTAGTATTAAGACAGATCATTCAAGATAAGAGGAGCATTCATCATTTGTAAAACAATGTCTCTTCTGCAGTGTACCCAGCGTGGTGGTTCCTACAAATGCCTTTGTCTCAATCAGATAGGTTGCACAATGTATACTGTGGACGACAAAAGGGGTTCTATAGAAAGTAAGTAGCCTCACAGGGTGACCTGATCTTAAAACCCTAACTGGGCAGATCAGGCTGGGTAGTCATGCCTCAGGCATATCCTTTTTATAAAAGGTTCATCTTGTCCTTAAGTAAGCCCTGTCCACTGTTCTGTGTATCTGGTTAACATACTTTTAAAATAACCACTCTCAAGAGAGCACATAATGTTATTAACTTTCCTGTAATCCAATTCTCATCTTGTTTTTTCCCACCTCCATGTGATTTTCCTTATGCTCCCTCCTTAATGCAATAAAAGAAACTGCATAAAAGAAACTGCAAAACTATTATTCTCCAGAGCACTTGAGACTTGGCTCCCTGCCATATGGCATCAGTTTGGCTCAAATAAACTCATAAAAATTCTCTACAGGTTGGGATGTTTCTTATGTTGATAGCAGTTTACCAGAGTTCTTTGAAATTATTAGTATTTAAAAGCTGGAGAGTTTCTATGTTATGATATTAAGTTAGAATAGTGTCTTTTTTTTTAACTCAGAAAAGGAATAAGAAACAGATTTCTATATTACAGTATTTAAATTTGGTTTAAAAAAATCATAATTTTGGATAACCTTTATCTAAATTATTATTCACATACAACTGATGTTATATATGAAACTATTTTAAAATTATGACTATTGAAAATTATTAAACAGTAATTTCTTTTAAGCACAATAGTTGTTTACAAAGCCTTATTTTAATGTTACATTCACAATTTGAGGAGAGAGTAATGTAGAATACAATCTTGATCTACAATACAAATATAAGGACAATGATTTTTCATGCCTCTATTTCTCTTCTCTTAAAAAACAAAAACAAACAAATAAAAAGCAGCACTATTCCTTTATATTGTTTTTTCTTTTGTTTTTACCTTTATATTATAGAATAAGGGTTGAGAACCTGTGCGACAAGTCTAGCATACAACTCTCTAAATATCTCTTACTAACCAGGATAAAAATCCATATTTCATTTTGCAGAGAAGATATAAAGTTAAAAATAAGAACTAATTTTTAAAGGAAGAAAAATCAGAAATATTTGGTTTAGAGTCTATCTTTCCAGAAGCATTTGAGTACCCATTCCCAGTCTTCACAACATTTTGAGAGACAGTTCCCCATGCATCTGTTTGCTTTTTCTGCACGTTTTGCAAGTAAAAGGCACTGGCTGCCTTGATTTTGAACTATCTTTTCAAGGATGTAAGCATCCTAGGAAGATAGAGGTAGTACCTCCTTTCAGAAAAAAGGGCAGGCTTTTTTGCTGTCCAGTTATAGCAAAGGTAATGGCTCCCTCCAGGGTCAAGATCTGGTATAGTAAGCTTACTACTCAAAACAATGAGTTCTCTAAGTTTGGAGTTCCTCCCCTGTAAAACAACCTCCTGTATATTCAGATGTCTCCTGGCCCTCTTTACATAGCACTGTAAAAATTTGGACTGGGGAATCAGTGCATATGCTGATACTCTGCTGTGATTACTGTGAGTGATAAAGTCTTTTGTCTTGTGTTCAGGAGTCTTGTGTCTTCTGTCCATATCCCTGAAACCATGGGAAGATATCTTGTTATCTTACAAATAGGATAAAATCATAGACTCTTTAAAGTTTCTGAAACTGAGGCCCTGAGACATATTAGAGTGCTGCAGAGTTGAGTCAATGGGAATCTTTTTTTTTTTTTTTTTTTTTTTTTTGAGGGCAGTATCACTGGCCCTCGTATGTGGGACCCGAACCGGGGCCGCTGGCTTCCCAAGCCAGATCTTAACCACCGCACCACTCGGCGGGCCCACAATGGGAATCTTTTTAAGCAAGCTAAGTTTGCAGATCTTGTTTGGAGCACTTGATTTGGGGAAAGAAGGAAATAAGAAAAGAGATGAATACCAGGGAACTGATCAGAAATGGTGTCAAGCTTTTCTCTGATGAATGATTCTGTAAAATAAATAAATAAATGAATGAATAAATAAACAAAAGAAAAGTTACAAGAGAAATGGCAAAACACAAGACTGAAGGCGCCATCTGACTATTATGCCAGAGCTCTTTTTTCACTAACTAAAGTAAATTTACCTTGGAGAATGGTAATTATCATAGGAATAATTTCCTTGTTTTGGAATATTATTGATATTACAGCACCAAGTCATAATTTGCATAAAGGAGTTTTAAAAACAAATACGATTTAAAAAGTTTTCAATCACTTGGCATCTAGAAACCAATATGGTAAATTTGACAATTTAATGAAATTTTTAGATATGAAAGTATTTTACACCAATCAAAAAAGTTACCCAAACTTTTCAAAAAGTAATGAATCTAGGCTTTCAATTTTATTCATAATTATACCACATTTTAGTCAGAAGTTAAGTTTTAGGGGACTGCATGCTTTATGGGTTTGATCACTTGGTATGCCAATATTAACAGACATAATAAAGAAAAATTCCTAAATTGAAGGATAGGAAGAGCAATGAGAGCAAAGAGGGAAAGAAATATACAAAGGAGAATAAAAGGAAGGAATTCAATGAGTTATTAACTTACATTTGTGAAAAGTCTTTCCTTTATTTTTTCACGTTCTTTAGTTGCATTTTTTTCTATCTCAACAGCATATTTGGTTAAAGTATAGACCTTGTTTTGTTCATTAGTTTCAATTACTTTGTTTAGTTTTGTGACTTTACTTCCTTTCATCTGAAATTCTGAATGATAGGGCCTATAAATTCAGAAATATTTGAACTATTACTGAAAATATGTAACACTCCCAAATGTAATAAACAACAACAACAAAGATATATAATAAATAAGCAAGCCCTGAGCAGTTACACTTACGTGCTATAACAATGGGCTTCACCAAAAATCACAAATTCACTTGTTTTAAATCCTAAATTTTGGTAAAGGTAGTGTGTTTAAACTAATCACCCCCATCAAGATTTAAATTAATTTTCTGTACCCAGTAAACTTTGGTTTGTTTTTGTTTTTCAGATTAAATTACCTAGAAGAGGTTAAGATTATGCCATTGAGTGACATAGGACTCCTAGAATTTGGTGGATGGGGAAGATTTTGAAAGGTTAGTGGCAGAGCAAAGTGGCAGGTTTGTGTAGATTTGTGGGCAGTATATTGCTATGGGAGGTGCTGGGTAACATAAAGTTATTCAGTACTTGGTGACATTGGTGAATTAATACCACTAATGTAGTCAGAGGAAGACTAGATAGGTGCCTAACTTAAAATTTCACCATTTTGTCTAATTCAAGCCCATCATCATCATTTCTCTCTTTGTATTTAAATGTCCCCATATTTGTTATAGAAGTAGAAAGTCAGGGGCTTCTCAAACACCAGGAGTTTTTTATTCTTGTTTGCAAACCCTAGCAACCAGCCCTGGCAACCTTGAGCAAAAATTACTGGAGAGGAAGGTTCATAATTAAAGGAGAATTTAATATTAAGCCATCAGGTGTCTTTGAAGGATAGAAGATAGAACAGCAAGGGAATCTAGTTGAAATAGTCTGAGCCCTATACAGCAGCTGAGCCAAAATATTTAAATTGGTTTTCACTTTGAGGTTACTCAATTAAGATTCACAATTCCAGGAGAAAGGGTCTGATGATTATCAAGCTTGGATCATGTTAGCTAAAACAAAGCATGGGGAATTAGGATCTGGTTCTTTAAGCTTCCATAGGAAATCAGGAATGTGCACAAGCTTTCACACTAAGATTACACACAATGGAGGAAAGGAGTATCCCCAAAAGGAATTCAGAGAGCTATTTGAAAGTAGAAGTTTGAGGCATTACACAATATAAACCCTACTTAAACACAGGTGGAAATTCTCTCAATTAACTGTGCTTTTAAATCAATCAATAGTGTGATAATCTGGATAATCATTTACATGTGTTGCATTGTAGCAAACCAGGATGTGTAGGTTATGGAAAGAATTGCATTTATTAGTAAAAGGGGTAACTGGCCCATAGAGAGTTTTAATGTAGATAATACACATCTACATGTTATTTCTGGTTCTCATATTTATTTGTTTGTTTTCTGGCTTCTTGATTAGAATGTTAGCAGGAATCTGTTTTATCTTAGTCTAATGCCTCGAACCATGCTTGGAAGTGTATGTGCCGGTCAGTGTATCTCCCTACATAGATAGAAAATGAACAAGTTCACTGAATTTCATTGTCTGAGTTTTCCTCATATTATACAATAATATTTGTACTATAATTAACTTAATTAACTTGAAATTTGAACTGCCCTGAATTGTACATGTTTTTCTGACTTTCTGGCCTTTGATCTCATAAGCATTGCTCAGACAGTGCTTTCATTTGAAAAGAAAAAATAGTGGCTTCTTCTCAAATTTATAAAAAGAAATCATGAAAACAGTATTTATGTATCGCATTCACCATGGAACACTTTTTTTATATATAACTATGAGAATAATTAGTGTAAGATGGGTTTTCTCCAAATTTCAAGAAGGTTGGATGAGAAACTACAACCCTTGAGAGACTTACAAGGTTTGACATAAGAAGGGCCGTCTTTCTTGGCAGTCAGTGTTATTCCACTTTAAGAATCCTGCATAAAATAGATTAAAAATTGTGTGACAATCAGTTTTATAAAAATCTTAAGGAAGTTACTAATATTTTGCTCTGCAGTACTAAGTTGATAAATTTGAATCTGCATTTTGCAAACTAAATATCACTTTGCAAAATGTTACCAGGTAAGAGGGGAAAAGCCTATGATCAAATGCATTTGGAAACTGTTGGTTAGACTATCGAAAACTTTCTTCCTTTTTCTTTTTTTTAATACTGCAAGTACTTTCAGAACCTTTAATTCACTAATCTGTTGTACAAATTTCTAATAGAAAGTTTATAGAATGTAGTATTTCCAAAACATATTTGATAAAGAACCCCCCACCTTTTTTTTTTTTTACAATTCAATCGCATCTCCACAATTTTGGGAAATACCAGTAAAATAATTAGGAAAATGCCTTGTTGGTGCATCTCAGGATTTTTTTTTAATTTATTTACCTTGATTATCACATGCTCTCACCTTCTGTCGCTACAAGTTCCACGCAGACGTGTTGTTTCACAGTGACTTCCTCACCCTTCAGGGTTTTATGTTGTCCATTTCCAGGTTGATGAATAAATTTCCACTGGCTATTCTAAAACAAAATGATGAATCCCCAGTGGAAAGAATTGTTTCAGTTAACAAGTTGGGAGTTACCAAAACATATGAATAGAGTATTCTTCGGCTATGTTATAATACAAATGTGGTTTAGATCACATAGCAAGAGCTTTTAGAATTTGTAAGGCATGATATAGAACTTTTACCTTTTCAGGGTATGGTGTGGTTTACATGCTATATTATATCACAGCTGAGAAAAATTATAATTCTGATAAAGTAAATCAGTAACTGGTCAATAGGTGTCAATTACTATGTGGATAGAATCAACTAATATGTTATTTTTGAATGAATGAGCAAACAGGTGACTAGGGGATCAGTTAAAATATTGAAATAATAGTCCCTGAGACCAGAAAGTGAAAAATATATAATTTATGATAAATTGACTGCTTATAGAGATTTAATGTCTCAGTGCTCATAATGGGTCCCTTAAATTCATTGTTTAGAAGGAGATCCCAGCTGTAATAATAAAGCAAGAATTTTATATAAAGTTATCATAGTAATAGAGTTATTCTATCTTATATTCATGTAATATAGCAATAAAATCATGTTTCATAAAAAAAGTAACATAGTAGAGGTAATTAATGCACTTTTATAGAATATTCTTTAACATTTAAAACAAAGTTTTCTCATAAATATGGCAGAGATGATGCTGATTATCCTCACAGGGGTAGTATCCATAAATAATACAAAACATTGTCCATTGATCATATTTTTCTTAGAAAAAACTGTGTGACCTGCCAGATGCACCTGGGTTGCTAAAATGCCAAGTTTAGTAATTTAGACTCGATGAATTGTGAGTCCATTAATTTAAAATAAATGTGGAATTTAGTTAATAATTTTCCAATCTCTTGAAGTTGGGAAATCTTGTGAAAACAAAGAACAAGAAGATGTATGTCTAGGTTGATGAGCAGGCCCCTAATACCACTCTGTGTGTGTCTGCGTGTGTGTGTGTGTGTGTGTGTGTGTGTGTGTGTGTGTGTCTGTGTGTGTGTGTATCCCCTTTTTAAAAAAGATAATTTAAAGCACTGGCCTGGGAAGCCAGTGGCCCTGGTTCGGGTCCCACATGTGAGGGCCAGTGACACTGCCCTCAAAAAAAAAAAAAAAAGATAATTTAGTAATACCTGACTAGGTTTCTCTAATTTAATCCAGATGTTTTCCTCCTGTTGGTAGTTTTTTACAAAAGCAGCAATGACAGAGGATTCATTAAAGTTTTGAATGGTGATAAGATGGAGACCATGCTGTTGGCACATACCCTGGGAAAGGAAAAGTAGAAAAGTTAATCCTGACATTTTGTATGATTGTGTACATTATGCTGAATTAATAGAACACAATTCCGTCTCCAAATTTTGGTGTTATAAGCAAGTGGTCTGAAAGAGCCAGAGCAAGGAGGGGGAGGACTTAAAATTATAAGTGAAAACATGAATACATACCTGTGCCTGAGCCCAGTTCATTCTATAGTTAAAGTAGGTAAAGCAATTGGACAAGTTATACAATGAATCAGCAGGGCACACAGAACCATTCTGAGGAAAACTAGAAGCCCTGCTGAGAAGTAATAACAGAAAAACCAAAATTACTCTCATCTTTGATGCCTTCCGAAAACCTATGGAGAAAAACAGCATGTGGTCAGAAATAAAAAAATTAACTAAACATTTAAGCACACCAATTTAAAATAAATTTTCTAAAGTTAAGTCATACTGTTTCATTCATTATTCAATTTCTGTCCAAGGCAATAAGGGCAGCTGGTGAGGGACAATCTTGGGAGGCAAAAGATAGTCTGAATCCTCCAATCTAAGGACTAAGAACTAAGAACAGATACTAAATTCAAAAACAAAATATTGCACTAGTGTCTAGGTTATATATAGAATATTCAAAAGTTGGAATTACAACAACAGAATGAGTGCACAGTTATATGGAATGCTGCAGTTGAACAGATAATTGTTCCACATTGGTGGTTTGGACACAATTAGTACAACTCCATCTTCTACATTAAGCAGTGGAACTTTTACATCGTGCTTCTTTCATCTTCCCAAGCTTCCACTTTGTTGGCTACCTGGTGAATTGTGTCCAAACATCTTAGTATTAATTGTTTGAATATGGAATGAAACCAAAATTATCTTTCCAACCACATCTCATGATATTTTCCATAGATATTTATATATTGTACTTCATTCAACTCGCCTATTGCTATTTCTCAGACTTGCTTTAGTTTTCTCCCCTCTCTGCCGTTGTGATTCTCTTTCCCAAACCATCAAATATACTTATGAGTAAAAAGTAACAAAAGAGAATGAGATCTGGAATAAAGCAGACCTCAGTTCACATCATGCTCTCTATATTGGCATAGTTAGGAAAGACAGAAAAGTTGTCTATAATATAAAATAAAATGCAGACATTTCTTCCTTTATCACTCCTGAGAACATGTTTAGTTTTGCACTCTTGACTGGTAAAGTTTAGGTTAAAGAGGTGTTGAACTGTTTTTGCAAAATGAAGTAAAAGGATATCTGCTAAGGGTAAAGAAAATTTACCCTTTTTACATTCTAGTTGATTTTTGACTTCTATTAGGCACGTAGAAATAAGGATATGGGAACCTTGAATTTAGCTAGATATGACAAGACATGAGTAGGTGATTTCAAAAGAGGCAAACTGCAGCAGGTGACAAAAGGTTGATGATGTAAAAAATAATAAAAAGTCTTGGGAAAGACTTCGTTGGATTTTAACTAATGGATGTTAGGGACAGTTTTATAGTAATTTGGTTTCAGTATTTTTATTTTTTTTTGAGGGCAGTGTCACTGGCCCTCATATGTGGGACCCGAACCGGGGCCACTGGCTTCCCAAGCCAGCGCTTAACCATCTGTGCCACTCGGCCGGCCCCGTTTCAGTATTTTTTATTTTTATTCTGTAGTCCTCTTCTGACATCATTGAGTGTCAAGAAAATTCTGACAAATTCAGTAGCCTGTGCAAATGATATCTTGGGGAAAAGGGAAAGCATGTGTTCATGCTTGGAAGAAAATAATACAGGAAAAAGAATTCAGTATGAAGAAGTTTTGATGCAGTCGCTAAGACTGATGCCAGGAGCAACCATTTGGAAAAAGAATTTAAAAATCTTTAGAAAAACCACCAGAAATATTCTGGAGGGGTGTCAATTTCCTATGTTCACACAGGATGTAATTTTGTGTTTTCTCATTAAGATTCTCAGAAAATAATAGTCTCTGAGAAAGAGAAACCTCACTCTATAACTTTGGGGAGTTAGATTTTATGAATTGTATTTACTATACCCGAAAAGTGGAAATGAGCATTATGATGACTCCTAGGAATGTTATAAAGATTAAGGGAAATAAAATCTATGAATGACCTAGAAATATATCTGGAATAATACATTAGTTAGTCTTCACTCTTCCTCTCCCCTTGAAGAATGCTATGTCTTCTTCCACAAAACCCTCCTTGCTTGCCTCAGGTGGAAGTAAATTATGCTCACTTCACACTTTTATGGTACACTGGACTCCCGTTAAGGTATTTAAGGTTTTATAGGATTATAATGTATAAAAGATGAATTTTGTGTGGCCTATCTCCTTCTATATTCCTACTTTCCTCCCTCCCTTCCTTCCTTCCTTCCTCCCTTCCTTCCTTCCTTTCTTCCTTTCTTTTTTCTCCTCTCTGTCTTTCTTTCTCTGACAATTTAAGCATTATCCTTTATTCTTGTAACCCTCAAAGTGTGTTGCATCTAATAGGTATGCAGTATTTTTGAGCAGATATGAAAATACATATATTAAAAACATGGAAGTATTGTATTTCTTGGATTGAGATATACTGTGATTTTATGCCTCAGAGAAAGTACTTTCCAGTCCATAATTATTGAGCTTGTAAGTCTGAAGCAAATGTAATAATACTGTGCAAACGATAGCTATTTGTATATTTTTGTCTCTCCAGTGCATGTCATTTCCATCATCCAGAATCATTCAATGATCCAAACTGAAGTTTGGTATGTGTGATAGTCAGTGAAGAGAAAGCAGAAAAATAAGTGAGATGAGATACAACTAATAATAGGAAGAGAGGAGACATACTCCACAATAAACTTTTAATGTTCTAGACAGTTTAATATGAAAACTATTTTACTACTTTGTTGTAAAAAGTTGAGCTGCATAAATGAACCCAGATGATGATATCATAAGTAAAATTTGAATGGAGCTCTTGGCCCCAAAATTTGCCATTCAGGATTACATTTTAAACTATGTTAGGGTAGCAAGTAAACAACAATAGTCCTTTACAATATATTTAAAACCAAATAAATATTATTCCAAATGCACGCATTGCATCCCAGAACTTGTAAATAACCAAATAAATATAATAACCTTTGAAGTGACCAAATCTATTCTTTTAGAGAATATTGTTTACAATGATGTTAGATAGACCTAATATTACAGAATCACTTGTTAACTGAAGTCATAAATACATTGGTAGAAAAGAAAATTAATTACGTTTGTCATTTAATGCCTACTATGTGGCACCTTTTCCTCACAATGAAGCTTTTCACTGCTTTTCTCTTCCTGGCCATCTGACCATACCAATCCCCACTAGCCTGCTGTTGAATGAAGTAACACAAGACAGGTGTCTTTCCATTGTTGTTCACTAATGCAATCTAAGTACCTAAAAAAGGGTCTCACAGTATTTGGGCAATAAGTAGATTTTTCCACAGTTAAAAGAAAGAAAACATGGTTACCAAATACTAACTTAGAGATTCTTAAAATATATAAATATTATTATGCCTTATGCATATGCTGTACTTTATAGGACTATTCTTATTTTAAGAGGTCAAATTTATTTTTCTCTTTCTGACTTCTTCTAACTTCACTGATTTCAAGTTACTTTTTGGATGTCCTGGTTCAAGAGCACATTAATTGCTTTATGATCTATAAATGTGTTAAGTTTGTGGGTATTTCTTTATAAAATTATGTGTTTTAAATATTGAAATATAAGTGGTTATGAAATGGTTTATGTTTTGACATATAGGTATTCATACATTTGAAATAATAAAAAGGGTTAAAATAATGCATTGGGAAATTGAGATGTCACAGATAAAATGCTCAATAAATGTATTCCACTTCCTAGAAATGTTCTGAACTCACTGGCAAGTATTTAACGTAGACTTAGAACCAGGAAATCTTTTGCTAGGCATATTTCCATGACACAAAGTCTTTAGTGTCAGTATCTTTCTATAGCCAAAATTAAATGTGTAAATATGAAAAAGAACAAACTACTTTAAAATATAGTTATATTTTAATCTAAAGGCAAATTGTAATTACTTCACATGATGTGCTCTTTAAATTTGGAATTTCAAAATATTGGAAAGGAATGGACTAGAAAATAATTTAATCAAATCATGTGTCTTAATAGACTTCAATTCTACTGCTAATCTATGAATATTGATAAACCAACTTTACAGTTAAAAATATAATTTTGCTAGTGTTATTAATACTTACGCTTCCCAGGATTTGAGGCCAAACTAAGCTCAGGAAAAATATATTTAATTCTTTAATATATGGAAAAGAAATATAGGCACAAAAATAATTATCATAATAGAAAATTAATAATAATGTTATGCCCATTATATAAATATGTACATGGATCAGTTATTTAAGATAATGAGACAAAAAAGATACTTCCATTTCAAAAATGTAATTCTAAGTGTGATGTTTATACTTAACATTCATAAAACAAATATTGTTGATAAATATGGTTGAAATTTCTAATTAGCAAACACAGATCATATTTAACCAGTAAATACCTAATCAGTAAATGGTTGACACAGAACATCTATGGAGGACCCTGGCAATCTCAATCAGAAATCATTTTCACCAAGTTTTTGCTTTTGGATTTAGTTCTTCCATTTTAAAATGTATTTTTGTTCTGATCTCATCATGTGGTCCATGTGGTCCATGAAGTTAAAAACTACGCTTTCTTTTTACTAACCAGATGAAATTTGTACTATGCTTTATCTTGCAATTCAACCAGTGATCCAAAAATCTTCCTGGATTCCTTTGAGACTTCATCTGCAAATTCCCTTTCCACAATCACCTGTTTGCTGATCAGGTATTTGCTATTATAAGTAGCTAAATGGTGATGACATCCCTAAATAGGCATTCCTATGCCTTTGGGCCCAAACCCAAAAAATAAGAGAGATGGAAGTAGAAAGGAATTCAATATGTGAAAGAATATAGGAATTTAGAAAAAAATAATGTCAGAAGTAGGACTCTTAGGGAAGAAAGAGAAGGAGGGGAAATAAGGAAGGTAAACTTTTGAGTGTCTGTTTTACTCAGCATACTTTACAGTGTCCCCAAAGGCTGAATATTCTATTTGGCTTAAAACATTTAAATGTTTGCATCATTAAAAAATTTTATATATATTCCAGTAACTCTAGCCTCTCTAGATAAATCATTTAACTTGACAAGACTGGGCCTGTATTCCTACGGGTCTATATTGGCAGGGTTGAGTTGCGAGTATGTACTTTAGACAAGGTATGCACCTTCATTTAACACACTTACCACTACACTCTTGTACAGTACATGTAGCCTACTTCATTCATTTCCTTTGCTGTTAATTGCCTGACACCATAAGAATTTGACTCTGCATTAAACCCAATCACTAATGTGTCATTTACTCATTTACCCAAAAATACTGGTTAATAATCTAAAGTGTGCAAAATATTGTACCACATGATACAGGCTATACAAAGATACTTTAAAGTATAGGCCTTGTGTTTAAGGAGACTAGAGTATAGAAAGGGAGATAAAGAAGTACAACATCAGCTGTAATAAGAATTGAAAAAGATTAGCATGCCAAGAGATGTTATCACTATACTGAAGAAAGAATATATTTCTACTTAGAATATCCAGAAAGCTTGATGGACTGAGTATAATCAGAACAGAAACTTGGTAGACAGATGGGTGCATAGATATATATTTATGGAGTTATGTTGAGGAGGTAAATCTTGTGCCCATCCTTATCACTGTATCTTATCTCACTTAACACTTCTCACTATATTTGTCATTTACTTATTTTTTCCAGGACCTTAGGTTCCTGAAAAGGAGGAACTGCACATGCCTAAAATAATTGGCAGTAAATAATTGTTGAATCAATATGTAAAGAAGAGATACAAGTTAACAAATATGACATTTAAAATATCACATTAAGTGTTTTTAAAAAAGGAAGGAAGTACATATGTTATCACACTAGTTCAATTTTTAAATTCCGTTAATCACATGCTCTAAATATGACTCTAAGGAACTGAATAAATTTGTTATGAAATACCTTATAATCATTGTATCACAGTTGGTAAAGGGCCAATAAAGCTACCTCTGAAGAAAAGTGTAAAATAATACATAATAAAAGAAGGTATATTTGACATGACTAGAACCTAGTTCTAATTTGAGATTATTTTTATTGAGTTTTACTCGAAAATCCTCAAGTAGTTTTTTATCTTTTGGTTTCTTTAATCCCAACAAGGTGCTCAGTTTTTTTTTTTTTTAGTTGAACATACAGAATTGAACATACTATATTGATGTGATATATTTTAAATACATAAAAGTAAGTATACACATAATTTCTTTTGATTCAATTAAATAAAATTTTGATGTTTATAGATTAGTCTTGCCATTTATGTTTTGAAATACTGTATGTTGAGATAAGATCCCTCCAATGAATGTGTTCAAACCTTTATAAGTCATCTCTTAGAGGAGATGTTAAGGAGGGATCCTAGGCATACAGATGATTGGTCTAGAAGACCTTTATAATTCCTCCTAAGCCTGACATTTTGTGATTCAACCTGACTATTGTAATCTTTGATAAGGCTGGAAGGCAATTTTTCTCTAAATCATCTCTATTATAGCAATCATTTGTGTTCCTACAAATAGTACAGTAGGTCAGCATAATTCTCTTTCAAAAGACAATCTAATACACATGCATAACATTTCCTTCTTACACAATTTCTTCTTGCCTGATTTCCATTTCATTATATGTATATACAAAAAGAACTTTAAGGAGTTTGGAGATATGTTTCAACAATACTATCTCTTGCATAATTCTTCCTATTTCCCAATTAACCCTACAATTAAGGTTACTTACCTCACTATGGGATGTGGTCTTATGGCTCCTGATCTCAATTTGCCTTATATCAGACTAATTTCTTGTGAAATGGAATAAAAAATGTAGGATTAAATGATATGCAAAGTGTTATATTCAAATCATTTATTTTGTATATTCATTCCTGCTGTGAAGGAAGATACACTTATTCAAAACCTGTACTGTTTAATATGTGATATGTCTTGTAAAATATGAGAGAACAAATAATTGCTCTAAGAAAATTATCTGTTGGCAAGAATGTCTATAGACAGAAGGAAAATGGGCCATGGGATACCACAAATCTGATGTAGGAGGAATCCTGCAGTTCAGGGCAGGACTCGTTGTCTTGAAATCTCAGAGGACTCAAATTCTGAGACAAGTCAAAATAAGTCATTTATTGGCCAAAGGATATAATTAGAATAGATTGATTCAAACAGAAGAGCAAATTAGTTATGAAGGAGAGCAACCAAGACAGAAAAGAATATTACATTTAAGCATCAATCAGGAAGGTTTGAATTATCTATAAGCAAGAATTTCCCCAAAAAAGAGAATATTAAAATTCTAAAATCAAATATTAAAATTAAAAAATTAGATTTTAATTAGTATATGGAATCTTATTTTGAGAAAGCTTTAAAAATATTTGATTTATCTTATTGTATAAATATGAGAATTTACCTAAAGGAAGGATATTATCTTTTGATAATTTTAAGATTCCTTTTCTCTCTCTAGTTTCTATAGAATTCTCCAAGAGAGGGTTAATCAATTCATAAAAATTCTCTTGAACTTTCGTTTGGTTTTTCAAGTCTTTTTTCATCTTGATAGGAACTTGTTTGTATAGGAGAACAACCATTTGTTTTATACCTTTTCTTGAGTATAATTGGAATATATTAACATGTTGAAATTTAGTGTTGTGGTTGTTTTTTTTTAATTTTCAGTGACCATAAATGCTTTTCTAAATATTAAAATACACTTATAGCTTGAGGTATTTTTACATACTTGATCAAACAACATATATGTATTTACTTATTTTAATAATTATCAAAAAGGTGAAATTGTATTGAAAATGCTTCTTTTAATGATAAGGATGATAAGTTTTATGGTGCTTTGGTTAAAGGAGGCCTTGCTGACACCTATAACTTGAATTAATCCTTTGTTTTACACTCCAAAGTATTTTTTTGTTTTTGTTTTCATTTTGGAGATGTATACCATGGTTAGATTTGGATTGAGTAAGGGTACGCCTTTATTTTCTTTTAAATGAAGAGCCTGTTACTGTGAAAGAATAGATGTGAAAGGAAGGCCAGCATGGTACCTCCACTGTATATTCTCAGTACCAGAGTTTAGAGAAGAGTATGTTTCAAAGCTGAGTATCTGTAAATTGATTTCTTAAATATACCTATGTCTCACACTCCTTGGAATATCTTCATGAGCCCCAGGATGTAGCTGTAAGTTTGAAGATTGCTGTTCCATGCAATTGTAATTTCATGTTAAATATAACTTTTACTGTCAGCCTCTTAAATGAATGCCCTCAAATACTTCAAAAGAAATCTGTTTTTCAGCTGGAGGACACATGTCTCCCCTGAATCCCACCTAAGAGAATATAACTGATTTTTTCATAAATGGTCCAGAAGTGGGTTCATGTTTTTCTCACCTTCTAATATTGCTTACAAGCTTCTAATTCTCCATTCAGTGTAAAATGTCTGATTCTCTGAAACTTACATCATTTGATATGTGACTGCTTACCTTCTCAGTACCGTCATCTACCAACTTCCTCATATCTTAAAGTTAGTCACTGAGGACTGTAACCTCTTCCTCGAAATCATCCTCTTGCTCCAACTTTTACTATCATAAGTGTTCATTCAGCTGTCTTCCATGACTCATTCAAAATCCTAGTTGTTGCTTCCTTATGGGGACCTATTGTCATTTGGGAAGAAATAGTCTTTTTTGCTTGGGTTGTTTCATTTATTCAGAATATTAGAAATGTTTGACTTGCCCCTAAGTGACAGTAACAACCCCTCCCCAGTCTTGTTAATAATCAAAACCAATTCTACATGTTTCCTTATGTCCCTGTCGGGGAGAGTTAGGAGTGTTAGCCAATCCACTAGGCAAGAACCACTAATTCCATTCTTTTACTTCCTCATTTTCACCTATTTATGCAACCTGTTATTAAGGCTTACCTCAACTTTGACTCAATACATGTTGATTAATTACCTAGAATCCCTCCACTTTTAAAAGGCTAATTTGAATCTGTTAGTTTTTTATCTTAACTTTCTATGATTCTAGTTCTCTTATTTGACTATTATCCAAAACTGTAGTACTTTAAGGGACATCTGTTTCTGCAACACCAGTATTTCTCCTTTTCATTCACTACTTCCTAAGTTATTTAAAGTCCATGGTACATTCAGCTATTCTATTTCCAATGTTGTAAACTTCCCAGCGCCAGTATCCTTTTAAGCTGAATTGCAAAATCCCAATTCTCAATCTGCATTTTGTAATGAAGTAGTGCCTAGTCACATGTGGCTATTTAAAATTAAATTTTAAGTAATTAAAATGAGTTGATATTACAAATTTAGTTCCTCTGTTACACTAGCCACATTTCAAGTACTAAAAGCCATGTGTAACTGGCAGTTGCTGAATTGAACAGCACAGAATAGAACATTGTCATCACTGCAAAATGTTCTCTCAGACATCCCTGGCCTGAAGTATCTATTCTGGCACTGTACTACTGAACCCTACAAAAGACCAAAAATACAGAAAATCATGCATTTAGATGCCATTGTACGTTTGTGTGCTCTAAACTTATCTGGACCGTGAATGTTTCCCACAAAAGTGAATACATTTCCTGTTTTCCACTCTTCTATTTCAAATGTTCTATACTAGATATAAACCTGACTGCATCAAATCTTTTCTCATTGTTCCTTCCAGTAAACCTGCAAATTCACTCATCTGTGCTTTCCTTTGCTTTTTCCCTTCCTTTTCAGTAGAACAGGTGTCCTGCTTCCTCTTTAAAGTCAGGTCTTCCAGCTGTCCTGACTGAGCGACTGAGCATCATAACAACATTCTCTTCTCTGAACATTTCTGAACATTTTCAACCTATCTTTTTTTTTTTTTAAAAGATTTTATTGGGGAATTGGGGGAGGGAACAGCGTTGGGGAATTGGGAAAGGGGAACAGACAAGTTGCTATCCTTTTGTTCTTCAGTCTAGTTGTGGAGGACATCGCTTCACTGGCCCACATTGGTATTGTGATAATTGCACTCTTTGCAGTTGAGGCAGGTAGGTCCCTGGCCTGACCGCTCAAGGTGGCTCACGGCAGCTCACGCAGGCTGCCAGCCTCTCACAGTAACTTATGGCAACCCACTGCAGCCCCACTGCAGCAACGACTCCTGGCAGTCCAGCTTCAAGTCGAGTTGTTGTTCACCATCTTAGCTGTAGAGGGCGCAGCGTCACTGGCCCATGTGGGATCTGAACCTGCAGCCCTGCTGCTCAGAGTTCATGCTCCCTAGCCAACGAGCCACTCGGCCGGCCCTCAACCTTCTATCTTTAATGATTCCATTTACTGTATCGAAGTCTCTTCTTTTGGAAGGAACAAGAACAACAAAGCCTTTTTAATTCCATGTTCTACCGCTGGTCTTCTTTAACAGTTTCTTGAAGTAATGCCCTATGCTTATTCTCTTTAAAATCTTACGTGCTACTCACTCCCTAATATACTATTATCTGTAGGGATATATTCCAAGCCCCCCAGTAGGTGCCAGAAACCGTGGATAGTACCAAACTTAATAAAATAGAACAATTATAACAATACACTGTAATAAAAGGGGGTCTCTCTCTCTCTTAAAATATCTTATTGTATTATACTTACTTTTTCATAAAGGAAGGACTTTATGACTTCTCCAAAGCATCACCACTATTGTGCTTTGGGGCCATTATTAAGTAAAATAAGGGTTACTTGAACACCAGCACTGCAATACCATAACAATTGCTCTGATAACCTAGACCTGGGGTCAGCAAACTGCAGCTCATGAGCTACCTGTGGCTCTTTGGGTACATACATGTGGCTCTGAAGTAAAACTGAAAATGAAAATAAAACTATCACAGTTCTGTTTATAAAATTTTTAAAAGATATTATTCAGATAATGGTGATTATGTAAAAATATATTTATGGCTCTTGAACAATTTTTAAATTGTTGTGAGGGACAGGATTGGTTCTTCCATCTCAGAAGTTTGCCGACCCCTGAACTAGCCAGCTGCTAAGTGTCTAATGGGCAGATAGCATATACAGTGTGGATATGTTGGACAAAGCATGATTTACATCCCAGGTGGGATGGAGTAAGATGGCACGGGTATTCATTATGGTACTCACAATGGCATGCTATTCAAAATTTATGAACTATTGATTTCTGGACATTTTCATTTAATATTTTTGGACAGTGGTTGATGATTGTCCAAAAATATTAAATGGTGACTGAAACCATGGCAAGTGAAAACAAGGGTAAAGGGGGAGTACTATAACTTGCCTTCTGCCTCATTATCCCTGGAAATTGCCCCCTCCAGAGTCATTAATGGCCTTCTCTGGCTGGTTCCCAGTGGATACTCCTCAGTCTGTATAACCTATTAAACTTCCTGCAGCATTTGATATTATTGACCCTCCTATATTCAAGAAATGCTCTTTGTTTGTTTCTTTGTTTCTTTTTTTGTTTTTGAGGGTAGTGTCACTGGCCCTCATATGTGGGACCCGAACCGGGGCCACTGGCTTCCCAAACCAGCGTTTAACCACCACGGCTCTCAACCAGGCCAAGAAATGCTCTTTATATATCATCTCTAATAAAACATTTTTCTCTATCTCTGATTTCCTTAAACAGCTCTGCTTCCTTGGCCACCCTTTAAGTATTGATATTTCCAGGAATTTCTTCTGAGTCATTGTAGCAGATATTTGTTACATGTGGGGGTATTCATCTTCTTTGGAAGATTATTTCTATGTTTTGGAAATTTCCCATATTATAATACCTTATCTTCTCAACAATTTTTTTCTTTCAGTATTTAAGATCTCTCCTGTAAAACCATCTATTCTCTTTTATTTTCTATAAAGTATTAAATTGCCTTTTAATTTTCTTTAAAGGCTGTACTATTATTTAATTGCCTATTAAATTATTAATTTCCTTATGATTGTAATATAGTTTTCAACAGTTATTAAATAAATGTAATAGAAATTAATGTGTTTTTATTTTTATTATTGATTAAAGTCATATTTTGTCAACACTATCTCCATTTCATCTTTATTTTAATTTATTGGCAAATAAAGATGCTCATAGATGTCTCATCATTTTCATTTTACAAATCACTTGCTCTTATTTCCAGTATTTTTTATGTGTGATTTTTTTTTTTTTTAAGATTTTATTGGGGAATTGGGGGAGGGGAACAGACAAGTTGCTGTCTTTTTGTTCTTCAGTCTAGTTGCAGAGGACATTGCTTCACTGGCCCTTGTTGGTATCGTCATTGCGCTCTTCCCGGATGAGGCAGATTGGTCGCCGGCCTCTGGATGGTTGCTCACTGCGGCTATTGGCAGCTCACACTGGCTGCCAGCTGCTCACGCTGGCTGCCGGCCACTCACTGTAGCCTATGGCAGCCCACTGCAGCAGGGGCTGCAGCCTACTCCGTCGCCGGGGCTCGCAATCCAGCTCCAGGTGGAGCCATTGTTAACTGTAGAGGGCTCTCTACTCTGTCACTGGCTCTCATATGTGGGATCCGAACCAGGGCCGCTGGCATCCCAAAACCAGCTCTTAACCAATGCACCATTCGGCCGGCCCTTATGTGTGATATTTTTAACTTAGTCTATTTTGCCTGAATTTCTTCAGTTTTAATCTTTATAGCAAATTAAAAATTGTATGACTGTGTTTTTCTTCTCTAAGCACTCTTTTATTTTCTGATCTTGTTTGTAATATTGAGTTCTGCATACTTTAAGTTTAGTCTAATATATTTTTCTCTTTTCTAGCTTTTTAAGTTGAATTATTATTTCATTATTTATTCTTCTAATTTTATAATAATTCTATTTTTACAGTAAAGTTATGAAGATAATTGAGTCCTCATATATTCTGCACTCAATTTTTCTATGATTAACATCTTACATCAGTAGTATACTACACTTGTCACAGTAACTGGACAGGTACTGATAACATTATTTTTATTAACTAAAGTCCATACCGGATTCAGATTTCCTTAACTTTACTTAATGCCCTCCTTCTGTTGTAGGATCCTGTCTAGGCTCCTCATTATCCTCATTGTCTCCCCTAGGCTCCTTTTATCTATGACTGTGTGTGTGTGTGTGTGTGTGTGTGTGTGTGTGTGTGTGTGTGATGTTGTTGATAATTTTGAGGAGTAATTTTCAAGTATTTTGTGGAATGTCCCTTAATTGGGATTTGACTGATGTTTTTTCGTCATTAGACTAGAGTCATGGGTTTTGGGGAGGAATAACACAGAGGTAAAGTGCTATTTCATTTCAGCATATTAAGGGTATATGCTATCAGCATGATTTATCATTGTTGATGTTAACCTTGATCTTGATCACTGATTGAGGTAGTGTTTCTCAGTTTTCTCCACTATAAAAGTCTTCTTTTCTCCTGTTTCCTACTGTACTCTTTGGAAGGAAATTACTATGTCCACTCACATTTAAGGAGTGGGTAGTTATGCTCTATCACCTTAAAGGCAAAGTACTACACAAGTTATTTGTAATTCATTTGCATAGGAGATTTGTCTCTTCTCTCTTATTTAGTTAGTTAGTTAGTTAGTTAGTCACTTATTCATTCATTTGTTCATTTCTTTATATTAATATGAACTTGTCGACTTTTTGAAACATGGATTCATCATTTTAATTTTTATATGGATAGAGGTATGAGTATTTTACCTTTTTTTTCTTCTTTTTCTTCTTATCTTTGTAAGAGTATTTTAAAGTCTGGTTTTGTATTTATATATTCTACAAATGGTATTACCTTTATTACGGTAGACATGATTTCTTGCTACTTTGTTCCTTTTCAACTTGGCATAATTTTCCCATTTCATTAATTATTTTGAGTTTTATGTTTTATCAGACATATTTGACATATTTAATTTGCTGGTATTTACTTTCTGACACCAAACTGATAAAAACAATCTTTCAAATCTGCAGTGAATGAGTGGAACATCTAAGTGTTGAAATCAAAATGACTTATCTCATCATGTTCATTTTGTTATACCATCATTATCAGTGATTAGAGAACAGCAGGCTTATCTATATATTTCTCCTTGATGTTTCTGTAATAACTGTGTGACTATACAATGTCCTCCAAGCTTTTCAAGGGCTCCCTAAATTTTTTGGCATCTGAAAAAAAATCATTGTTCATTACAAAATTCAAAGGGAAAATTATGCAATAAAAGCTAATTAATGTCTGCAAAAATATATTTACTAAATTTAACAATCCCCTTAATTGTTAATATAAATTTTACTTACAAATATCTCATTAGATTTGCAAACAATTTGCTCATCAGAGTTTTCTTTTCTGCAAGAATTCTTCTATATATCTATTAATTGACCAGGATGTGAACTTTTCATACTATTACTTCTACCAAAGAGCAAAAACTTCCTGATCCAGGCATTTGAGATTTACTAGACAAATTTATGACTGGAAAGAATAAGTTTATGTATCAAGTTGATTTTCAGAGTTCTGGGGAAAATGTTTAAGAATGTTCAGTATGCCTTATGGATTAACAAATATTTGTTAACAGATAACTGTCAGTGCAGTCCATTCCTGAGGCTCTAACACAAGCCTAAATAAGACTGAGAGAGCATTCCAAACATATAAAAATCTCAAACATAGGCATAGAATCAGGAAAATATAAGGCATGTGTAAAATTAAGAATATTCCAAATTTGGATGAAGCTAAGATTTATGGAAAGTGAATTGGAAGTAAAGTTAAAGATTGAAATATGTTACAGAAAACATTAAATACCAATGAAATATTTTTTCCAAATATTTAACATAAAAATTTCAACCCTACTGAAAAGTAGAAATACAACAAAATTCATCTATCCATCACCTAGATTCAGCATCAACATTTTTCAGTTTGTATCTAATCCCCAGTTTGATTTTTTTCTTAGAGTATTTTAAAGCAAATCTCATAATTTTGCCCTAAACTCTGTAGTGTGAATCTCTGAAAAGTATTTTCAATATAACCACTGCTGTAGACATAATGTTTATGTACTCCCAAAATTTATATGTTGAAATCCTACTCCCAAATGTGATGGTGTTTGTATTTTCAACCTTTGTATTTCCACTCACTAGTACATTTATAAATTATACAAAGATACATCTTTATTTTGAAATAAAGGCATTAAAGACAAAATCAGATGACCTCTCTTTTTACTAAGTTAATGGTAAAGAGTATTTTGTGGAAAATAAAAATTGAAGAAGAAAAATTACTTTTAACTTTGATTTTTAATGCCTTAAAAGTAACATCAACTGTACAAATCACATTGTTCCCCTTCATACCTGTCATGCTAATAATAAAACAGAGAAAATGGCTCTGGACGTGATAAATAGAGTTTTACATTTAAACGATTTTTAAATAAAGGATAATAATTCAAATCCTATTTTACATCTCTACTTGTTTATACTGCATTAAGAATATGAATTTAAGTTTTCTCTATGTCTTTTCTTGGTTTGATAGCTCATTTCTTTTTATTGCCGAATGATACTTAATTTCATGGCTGCGCCAGTTTGTTTATCCATTTTCCTATTGAAGAACATCTTGGCTACTTCCAACTTTTGACAATTTTAATAAAGCTGCTATACACATTCATGAGCATGTTTTTGTGTGGACATGTTTTTAACTCATTTGGGTAAGTACCTGGGAGCATGATTGTTGGATCAGATGGTAAGATTTGGTTTTATAACAAATTGCCAGGCTGTCTTCCAAAATGAACACATTATTTGAATTCTGACAGGCACTTAGCAGGAGTTCCTACTGCTCCACATCCTCGCCAGCATTTGGTGCTGTTATTGTTTTTGGTTTAGCTACTCTAATACACGTGTAGTAGTATTTCATTATGTTTCTTTAATTTTCAATTCCCTAATGGCATATGATGTTGAACATCTTTTTTTGTATGCTGTTTTGCCATTTGTGTGTCTTGCTTGCTCAGGTTCTTGTTCAGATCTTCTGTCTATTTCTTAACCAGATCATTTGGTTTTTTTTTAGTTTAAAAGTTCTTTGTATATTTTGAACAAAAATACTTTAAATGGCTACCTTTTTAAGCAGAGTATTTATTTTTGTTAAAAATTTTATATGTTTTAAAAGAATATTTTCTTCTATCTATCACATACAATTATGAAGATAGAACTAAGACCAGTACTTCAATGTTGGTTTCTAAGTTATTGTTACAGAACTTAAAAATTCAGCTCACATCTTTCTGCTGCAATATATCCAAGCTTATTTCTTTTATAATAATAAACAATATTAGAATATTTTTTAAATCATGACTATAATGAAAACCTTGGAACAACATCAAGCTGAAGGCAACACCTTGAAATTAGTTCTACTTCCAAATAGCCCTTTAGAACTCATTAAAAAAAAAAAACAAACCACTAATTATCAAGCATCGGCTTAAGGATTTTTCATATTCTAAACTACAGCATTTGGAATATAAAAAGTGCAATAAGAACTTTTCATTTGTGAAGTAGAGACAAAAGAAAAATGGAAGGAGAAAAAAAGGAAGAAAGAAAAAACAAACAAACAAGAACTAGAAATATTTAACCAAATGTTCTGTACAAATATTATAGTAACATCTTATTTCTCTTTCTGACAGCTTATTAAAGAGAATGGAATGAAGGCAAGATTTTGCTTGTCGTGGTGAAAAGCTTCTTTTTACGTTCATATCCTGTCAAAGATAGGCTTATGAAGAAATACTATAAATGTAATTAAGAGATAAACCAGGATATAATCTTTTAGGAACTCCATGGTGTCTGTAGACATAGTTCATTTGTTTCCCTCATGGTAAGACACTTCAGATTCTGCAAAGCAGTTCTTAATTGTATTTGTCCATGGTTTACATCAAATGCCTAGAATATTGCCTGTTCTATTGCTCCAGCAACACCACGGTGAATAATTCCCAAATAGGGATGTTCCCCTTTCACCTAAACTAATAGGTGCCTTAACTGTGGCAAGAAGGTAAATGCAGGTAACTGCCATCACATCTGCAGTGGATCCAGTTAGTAATCTGTGCACATGACCAGAAACCCCTGGCATTATAGTAGTTAACATTTTATAATGCTCAAACTCATAAGTTGTATTGCATGGTAGGGAAAGGTTTAGATCAAAATTGCATCATTGTCTTTATACAATCCTACATCCTGCCCTTTAGGAAACAGCTCACAATGCAGAATATACCATCAAGGAGTATAGCCTGTAGATGCCAGTGGCATCACAGGAAGGATTCATTTGGCAGCTGCCTGGGTTGCTAACAATAGGGAGTCACAGTTGCCAAGACACAACCCAAGGCAATGGTTATAGACCGCCTACCTCAGAACACCCTGGGGCCTGATGCAGCCCCTACTGATGGTGCTCCCTACTATTTTTCCATGTCTTTGACTTGCTTAGAAAATCAGGTCTGTCTAAATTTTAAAGAAATCCTGAATTCTGAATTTTTGCAGGTTGCTTCCTTGTGATGTTAACTTGTTCTTTTATCTCACATATTTCTTGTAGACTGGAAGTTAAATCTAAAGTTAAATTAAATTCAGGTTTATTATCTTTTTCAAGAATACTTCATAAGTAATTATTTCAAATTACATCACATCAGAAGACCAATATTGTCTGGTTCTCTCACATTTAGGGATACTGATTGATCAACGTGTTCAAGGGATGATAGAATATTCCATTTACATAATGGTGTTTTGGTCCTTTGAAAAATGTTAGCCTTCATTTAGGCTGATTTGTTGAGAAATGTTGATTTTTCTTATTCTACCATTCTTATAGTATTTATTATGGAAAATTGCCTGTAGAGATCAATTTTCCCTCTGCATAGGTCTTTAGGAACTCTGAAACCCAGTGCATACATGCAAGCACCAAAGCTGTTCTTTCTGAAATGCTCAGAATAATTTAGTAGAAATTGAGATCAAAGGCTGGAGGAAAACACAGGAAATTATTTGACTTAGCTATGAGTTAAAAGCTAGCAATATTTCAAATCAAAGGCAAATTAATCCTAGCATTTTATACTGTTTGTGATTGAGTTGTGGTATTGAAGATAATGTGATCTTGGATTGAGTACAAATTGGGCAAGAGAAAAGGGAGTACACATGTATGGAAGATATTGAGATAGGTTTGAGCAGTCAGAACCTTGGTATTTTCCGAACTAGCTTGAGATAAAACTTTTGATCTTTTCATCTCCTCTTTTAGTAACTTTTTTTTTTTTTATGGAGCAGTGTTGTCCCATATTTCTTCACGTCCACATACCTATTGATTTCATGCCCTTATGCTGTCCAAAATTGTCCTCATTCCTGTTTCTCTGCTTTTGAAGTGTCCTAAGCTCAGAACATATCTTTTCTTTACTTTTCCAACCTCAGTCTTCTCTAGTAAATACCCACAGATATCTATCTATGAAATTAAGTAACATTTCCTTAGTCAGGCAAACAAGGCCATTCTTAATAAGCCTCCATTTATCTTTCAAACCTTAGCACCTATTTATTATTTTGTATCCTATTATATTCCACTGTCAGTCTATGAAAATGTTCTTGATCGTTATATTTCTGCATTTGTTTATACTGTCATCTTTGGCTGTATTTACCTTTCTATTCATCTTGGCCTGCAAGTTTCTACCTAAGGCCATTTCAAGGTTTTCTCTTTTTGTTTTCACAAAAGCTTTTGCATGTCTTATTCCTACAACTCCCAAAGCTCTGTGTTTTATTTCTCCTCTTATTTTATATTCTTTCTTATAGCAAAATATTTATATAATTTGCCTCTGTATTCAGTCTTTAATTCATTAATTGATTATAGAGTAAATTATATAGAAAGGGGAAGTTAAATTAAATAAATGTATCATGAATATTTGTTAAACATGGAATGGTTTATAAAATATTCCTTAAGTATTCTTATTAAAATTCTAAATAAAATAGACATCAAGTCAATCAGGCTAGAAACCATTTTTTAAGTTATTTTGTTTTTCCCTTTAGTGGGTACTGTGTCTGACATGACCAAGTAAAAGACTGCATGCAGGGAGAGTAATGATAGTGGCATATTTTTCCTACACTCTGAGTATATCCAAGAAATGAGGATAATCCTAAAAGTGAGAGAGAAAAAGACAGGAACCTGCAGAGGATTTTCCAAAAAGTAACATTAGGAACTGAATTTAATTTATACTACTTTGTGGAATAGTGGAAGCTGAAGCTAGGAGCTAATAGGAAATTATCTGGGAATGTGGTAGCTCTACTCTTTATAGAATCAATAGTTTAAAGAAAATTAAACACACAGCAAAAGAAAAGAGATTTAAGGAAGTAAACACACATTAAACAAAAATGTAATCAAATGTTTAAGGGATTCAGAATTCTACAGACACAAGCCAACAGGCCAAATCCTCCCAAGAAAGTTGAAACCAGCTGCATTATGCTCTTTCATTCTATATTCACAAGATTCTATAACTAATAGACCTCTTCCCAAGGCATTGACTCTAAGATCAATGTTGTTTTCTTTTAAGAGCCTATAGCCAAAATAAACCTTTCCATGTTTTTTGTGGCTGGGTAGATTCTGTTATGTGTAGAATTTATACTGGGAAAGTTTCTTTGGTGGGTGATGCAGAGTGAAGCACTAGTGGTATTAAAGAGCTAGTAATCCAGTATTCTACCTGCTGAGCAATTCAATAATCATTCTTGTAAAGTGAATATAAAAGGCACAATATAGTTTTTAGTTTATTGATTCCCTGGAATATCAAGTTTTTATCTCTTTTCCTATAAGATCCAAAGTATGAATTGTTAAAACTTATGAATTTTCTAGAAAAGGACCATTCAAGCAAAATTATAAATGCAATTATCTATGACACTTTATTCAAGGTGGTGAAGAATAATCCACAAACAAATTATACAGTGCTAGATTCCTTTGCACTAAACCATAAAATTTTCCCATTTATGAGAAAGGGTGAATTCTATGTGGCATTTGTGCCACCGAAAAAGTAGCAGGGCTAAGGATTGCTTAACATCATGTATTATTGGTGGAAGAAGGAAGTAAGAAACAATTTTAATATTATTTAGCATTTACCTTTATACACAAAGCAATCCTTAAATCTAGTCATACTCAGTACTTTCTAAAAACCGTACAAGACAGAGGCTGGCCAAGTGGCTCAGTTGAGTAAGAGCATGAGCTCTGAGCAACAGGGTCACCGGTTGGATTCCTACATGGTCCAGTGACGCTGCTCCTGAGCTGAGCTGCCACTGAGCTGCCAACAGGTGGCAGGATGGCTCAGCTGAGAACACATGCTCCTAAAAACAAGATTTCCAATTCAACTCCCACATGGGATTGTGGCTACACCCACCTGCAACTAAGATTGAACACTGCAACTTGAGCTGAGCAGCTGCGAGTTGCTGACAGGCGGCTGAATGGCTAGATGGCTGGATGGCTGGATGGCTACTGGACTTGGAGCTGAGCTAACTGTGCCCACCACAACTAAAATTGAAGGACAACAACTTGGCTGTTCCCTTTCCCCAATTCCCCAATAAAATCTTAAATAAAAAACGAACAAAAAAAACTGTACAAGACATTTTTAGAATAATTAAAGGGAATCTTGAGTTCTGGTACTCAGAATGAAGGAGGGAAGGAAGACATTAATAATAAATTAGCAAATTATTTAAATATCTCTTTAATTATTTTTCCTAATTAGAATATCAGGAACCTGGAAGAATCACTACACTGTGGTTCAAAATGAAAGCTTTGACATGGATTATGACCTGAAATTCTGAGTGGATATTTGAAAAACCATGTTTTTATGTCTTCTTAATATTCAGGCCTATGTTTTTGCCAATTAAAAAGCTTACTTTCCGGCCAGCCGAGTGGCGTATTAGTTAAGAGCTGGCTTGGGATGCCAGCAGCCCCAGTTCAGATCCCACATATGAGGGCCAGTGATACTGCCCTCTACAGCTAACGATAGCTTCACCTGGAGCTGCGCTGCACGAGCCCTGGCGACAGTGTAGGCTGCAGTGGGCTGCCATAGGCTACAGTGAGTGACCGGCAGCCAGAGTGAGCAGCCCCCAGCCAGCGTGAGCCGCCAATAGCTGCGGTAAGTGGCCGTCCAGAGACCAGCAACCGATCTGCCTCATCCAGGATGAGCACAATGATGATACCAACATGGGCCAGTGAAGCAATGTCCTCTGCAACTACACTGAAGAACGAAAAGACAGCAACTTGTCTGTCCCCCTTCCCCGATTCCCCAACGCTGTTCCCCTCCCCCAATTCCCCAATAAAATCTTAAAAATAAAAAATAAAGCTTACTTTCTGCAAAGAATATCAGAGTACATACATCTTTATGGATAAATGTTTTCAGATTTGGGGGGCAGATACCCAGGAGAGGGGTTGCTGGGTCATATGGTATTTCTATTCTTAATTTTTGAAGAACCTCCATACTGTTTCCCATAGCAACTGTACCAATTTATATTCCAACCAATGATGCATCAAGGTTCCTTTTATGCACAGCCTCTCCAATACTTGTTATTATTTGTCTTGCTGATGATAGCCATTCAAATAGGTGTGAGGTGATCAAGACATGGAAATAATAAAAGTGTCCTTCTATAGATGATTGGATAAAGAAAATGTGGTATATATACACAATGGAATACTACTCTGCCATAAGAAAAGATGAAACAGTGCCATTTGCGACAACATGGGTGGATCTTGAGATTATTATGCTAGATGAAATAAGTCAGACAGATAAAGCTGAGAACCATATGACTTCACTCATATGTAGGATATAAAACTGAAGGCAACAAAAGAACAAGACAAATAAATATAGAAACAAAAAGTCATGGACACAGACAACAGTTTAGTGGTTATCAAAGGGTAAAGGGGAGGAGGATGGTAGAAGGAGGTAAAAGGGGTCAAATATATAGTGATGGAAAAAGAACTGACTCTGGGTGGTGAACACATAATGCAATATATAGATGATGCATTACAGAAGTGTGCACTTGACACCAATGTAGTTCTGCTGACTATTGTCATCCCAATACATTTAAAACAATTTTTTTTAAAAAACAAAGCTTACTTTCAGGGCAAGCCAAGTGGCTCAGTTGCTTAAGAATTAGCTTAAGCGTGCAAGCTCTGAGGAACAGGGCCGCCGGTTCGATTCCCACATGGGCCAGTGACGCTGCGCCCGAGCTGAGCTGTCAATGAGCTGCCAACAGGTGACAGGATGGCTCAGCTGGTGAGAGCACATGCTCCTAACAACAAGACTTCCTGTTTGATGGTGGGCTACGCCCGCCCACAACTAAGACTGAACTCGACACTTTAAGCTGAGCTGTCACGCAGATGGCTCAGTGGATAGAGCGTGCCCTCTTAACAACAAGGCTGCTGGTTCGACTCCCACATGGGATGGTGGCTACGTCCACCCGCAACTAAGATTGAACACAGCATCTTGAGCTTAAAGGCCACTAGCTGCTGACAGGCAGCCAGATGGTGACTGGTGTCCTCCACAACTAAGATTAAAGAACAGTAACTTGGCTGATCCCCTTCCCTAACTCCCCAACACTGTTCCCCTCCCCCAATTACCCAATTTTTTTAAAGCTTACTTTCTTTCCTATACTTGAAGAGATTTTTCAAGTTCTTTAGAATTCTTTTTTCCAAAAATGTTACGCCCACTCAGAACATAAAAGATTTGAATACATGATTTAGAACATTCTTTGTAGACACCTTGTTATACAAAGTGTGGTCTGTGGTTTGGTAGTATTAGTGTCACCTAGGAATTTGTTAGAAATGCAGAATCTCAGGCCCCAGATCTGCTGAATGTAATAGAATTTGTATTTCAATAAGATCTTCAATAATTCATGTGCACCTTAAAGTTTAAAAATCCCTGAAAAAAATTCCTTGAAATAGATTAGCTGACTCACAAATTCATGATCAAAGCATAATAATGATTTTGAATAACAATATTAAAATAAAGCAAACTGGGGCCGGCCGAGTGGCGCGCTGGCTTAAGAGCTGAGTTGGGATGCCAGAGACCCTGGTTCGGATCCCACATATGAGGGCCAGTGACACTGCCTTCTAAAAAAATAAATAAATAAATAAAATAAAATAAAGCAAACTGTACTAATTTATAATTATTTTAAGTCATTTATATAATTGGAATCATTTCATTAAATGGTGTGAATAGCAATGAAATATATAATAATGAAGCACAATTCTAACAGAGTGTAAAATATAAGAAATTCTATAATATAGCACATGTAGGTATGGTGTTAATATGAGGAATGGAATGAACACTTATATGATCTAAAAAATAAAACTGTATTTCAATAAATCAGTAAATGCCGAACTCCTGGATGTTTCAAAAAACAAATATTTGTGAAACAATCTCCTTTGATCTGGGATAATTTTTCTTTATATGTATATCCATGAACTTAAATACACGGCTTTCCAACTCTACTTTTATGTGATATAAAGCTCCCACAATTTTTATTTTGGAAGTCAGATTTTGAAGACTTTCTATAACGCTTTCTGGAGGTAATCCCAGTTGAGAATTCTCCATTAAGTTTAGAAATAATGAAAAATGAAATTATAAGAATAGAAATTAATAAAGTAGGATCACTAAAGTCACAATTTAATTACATGTAAATGATAATAAAATTGAGAAACCTACAGTGAGACTAACCAAGAAAAAATTAGACAGGTTTTAAAAATATGTTTCAAAAGCTAGTGATTTTTATCTGTTTTCACTTAGAAATTTGTCAATAAAAATATATAACACTGAACTTGGACACAAATACATATGGGTCTTTTCTTTTTTTAACAATTGTTAGGAGAAACTCAGCAAATGTGTAATTTCCAAGTTTATAAAATTGTCTTTACTTAAGTTTTATCTAACTTTATCTCCACAAACATCTTTGTTTTTCTGTGTTATCTTAGTATTTATTTTAAAAGAGGGGACAGATGGATACTTAAAAATTATTGTTTAGGAATAGACATAGATATTGAGATTTGTAATTTCATTTTATGATTGAATACAATAAAATTTATAATTAAACATTTGAAAGTATTGGAAGATCATATTTAAATTTAAAAGGGAGGAATTTATTCAGTCATTAGTGTTCACATTCTTTATTTCTTCTCATATTTTTTTATTTCAAATAGATTTCTCTTCAGAAGTCTACTGTATTTTCAGAAAAGTCATAAAAACTAACTTTAAAACAATAGCTGCAATACTATAAATCAATTTAAATATGCATTTATTCATAATTGCACATTAATGTAGCCCAAAGTATTTTCACTTCTACACACATTAAGAGTCTCACAGAATTCAATTCAAAAAATAAACTCTTTCTCTATTGACCAAATGAAAGTTACTAATTTCCTTTTTAACAGATGAAACATACACTAGGAAAATTTATTAATTTACACTGGGGAAACACAATAAAAATAAGCTTAAAATCACTTTAGAAACAAAGCAACTTTTTTGCATCTTGTTTATATCAACAAAATAGACACAAACCATGTTAAAAATAATTTACTAAAATTTCAGAATTCAAACGTTAATTAAACAAATTAGTGCCATTTACCAGAAATGCCAAAAGCTATATTTTATAAAGAACTGTCTCCACAATTTCAGTAACATAAAATTTAAAATTCATTTATGTATCTGCTTAGGAGGTACAAGTATCAAAAAATCAAGTCTGCACTTTTATTTTTGGTGTTAAACTCTATTTAGTATTTGAAACATGATATTTATGAATTTATATATCCAGTACATCTAAAATCTACAAGTGGTAAACAATCTGTGCTTTCTTTTGTGTACAACTTCCGAGTGTACATCTGGATATTTTGGTGTTGCTGATCCAGTATGTAAATCTAATCAAATTGCCTCATCTGACCATGCTAATTGTAACAAAACTGATTTGCTCCTTATAAGTGCTGTTCCTTGCACAGAAAAAGTGTCATTCTTTGGACTACTAAACCAAATGTTAAGGAAACAAGAGAAATACAGATGACATGATGAAGAAAGTATGTGTAGGAGACTCCTAGAGATCCAATCAATAGAGGGTAACAGAAACCATCTAGTGACACCCATAAAGGGGCACTGCCTTTCAGAACCTTCCCATATTAATGTAGAGTCTTCTCGACACCTCCACCACAACCCTTCCCACTGGTGGGGTTCCATCAAGCGGGAGCTTACACTCTGCTCTGGTATACTTCTAAGGGCACCCACAGGTGTCACTGCTGCAACTTCTGACCAGGTTGAAGGCTCTGGCTTTTTCTGGTGTCATTTGGCTCTTCTGGGTACTTCAAAGAGATTTCTGTTGGCCTGGAAGTTGCTTCAACTCCTGGGGCACCACTCACTGACTCGGCACTTGTGTAACTGACTTGACTTGGTCTATGATCTCATTGACCACATCATCTGTGACATTTAAGCAAGTCGTCAGTTCCCATAGTCCTTGAACTAGCCGATCCTTGGCTTGCTTGCCTATGTGTGTGGATTTGTAATCCCTGTAAAGTGAAAGTCGTATGATCCTAGTTAATTCCAAAGTGGCTAAGAATTGTAGCCTTCCAAATGTCCAAGAAGGGTAGGAACACCAGATATTAGGAAACAATTACAGTCTATGTAATCTCTCACTCAGAATATTCAGGAAGTCCCCTCTGTTTAATAACACCTCCAGGCTTTTAAGTCTTCTTACTTACAAATATGCAAAAATAAGTTTGTTTCATAAGCATTTATTGAGCAACTATTATGTGCCAGGCAATGAATGGGGAACTAATAAATGTTCTGCTTTCATGAAGACTGTATTTTATTGTGATGGTGGAAGAGAGAGAGAGAGAGAGAGAGAGAGAGAGAGAGAGAATAAAACAATTCATACAAATGTATAGCATGCCATATGTAGATAAATCCTATGGATTACCATAACAAGGACTAAGAGGCTCAAGATTTGGAGAAGGTTGCCATTTAATATAAACTGATCTAGAAATGCCTACAAAAGTGATATTTGAGCAAAGAACTGAATGAAAGTTATAACTCATTAGGAACTGAATAAACCATCTATGTAGTATAGTGTTATCTCTATATAGGAATTCTCCTCTAAAAATCAAACTTCTATTAGACATCTTCACATAGATGCCTAATTAACACCTTAAACTTAGAATTCAAACCTGAACTCCTACCCTCCCTTCCCTAAAGCTTGTATCCCAAGTGGGTAAATTCCAAATAAAACATTCTTTGACTTGCTCAGTCTTAAAACCTTGTGGTCATTCTTTACATTCTCTCACTTACCATTCTCAAATCCTGTTGGCCCTATGGCCACTTCTTGCCAATTCCACCACTTTAGTTTTGTCCGAATCAGCATGGTCCATTGTCTGGATAGTTGTAAATGCCTCTGGTATTCTTTTTGTTTTTACCCACACCTCTACCTCCAACCTCACCTTTATTTTCAATATAGTTGCCAGGGTAAATCTTTTAAAACAGAATTGAGAGCTCAGTCCTCTTCTCAGATCCCTGGGATGAGTCCTCCCAGAACAGCCCAAAGAAGTTAGCAGTGTAGTACAAACCCCTCTGTGATATGGCTCCCCATCTTTCTTACTTCATCTCCTCCTACTTGTAGCTTTTTCTCCTCCATCCATATTAACTTTATTGCTGTTCCCAAACATACTAGGCATGTCCTTGACTTGGCACATTTGCACTTGCCGTGACCCCTTTTCCGGAATGCTCTTCTGTAAATTTATGGCTCACTCATATTCAGATCCCTGTTCAAATGCTACTTCCTCAGAAAGGACTTTCCTGGCCACCATGTTTAAAATAAACTACTCCCCACCCTACCATTCTATTTTAGCTTTTAGAAATTGAAGCTATTTGGCATTCTAAATGTTTTACTTGTTTATTGTGTCTATTGTCTGCTTTGTCCTAAAATACTGTGGGGATTTAGGCCTGTTGTTAAATTCTCCTGTACTTAGGTGCCTATTAGGCCATCAGTTAGATATGCGTAAAATGAATCAAGTAAAATTAATGTTTTTCAATCTGGTTCTAAAAATTATGAAATTAAAAAACAAAACAAAACTGGGAGACAGCCACTTTCAACACTGCCACAAAAGCCTTACTCTAAATGAAACTAAATATTGGTGCTGTGATGGTTTTAATACATTTATTTGTTCATATTATTTGAAGTAAACATGAAATTTCTGGAGCAGAGATCAGAGGTTACTGCTAACCTTACCAGTTCCTCTTTGTCCTTTACCTTGCCTTTTTCCTTCTGAAGCAATGTGATAAGAGCCAAGTGGACAAACCTGCAAGTCCAAAGTTTGTTTTTGCACTACAGAGAGGAACCCAAAAAACATGAATTTGGGGGTTCATTTACATGTTGCCCTCCTCTGGTCTTGAGAGAGAAAGAGAAGTTTAATCTCTCTAATTATATATATATATATATATATATATATATATATATATATATATATATATATGAAGGAAACGAGATATGATCAGGAAGGAAAGGAGAGAATTTCAAGATTCTTATTCTTTGGAATGTAAAAGATTTTGTGCATGGAGGGGATAAGCCAAATGCCTCCAGCTTTTCAAGCCCAGAAAAATTTACAGATTCCAGATTTTATTCTCCTTTAAAATGTAAACATATACCTCTAGGGGAGAGTAAATGTTAATTCTCCTTATTTGTTCATCTCTTTTCATTCTTCTAAGCCTTGTTTGTTAACTTAGGTTCCAGATTTATTTGTTCAGAAAGTCTTAACCATGCAAAACTATAAAAACATTTTCTCTACAGTTCTTCTGTCCTGTCATCTTTTTATCTATACTTTTTTATTCTACTGAGTATTTTTATTCTTTTTTCTCTACAAGTTGATTTTAATTTTCCAAATAATACACACACACACACACACATACACACACACACAACACACACACAATCCAACACCATCATATTGTATATATTCAATTAGATTAAGCAAAGTCACTATTCGGTGCCACCCAATTTCACATCCTTTTTCTGAGATCCTTCCTGATGAATTTGCAAGCATTTGTCTGTGTATTTACATATACTAAGATACATATACACATATTAAGAAACATATAATTTTGTTTTATTCATTTTACATTAAAGAGATCTCATTCTATGAATTATCTACCCCCCTCCCAGTTTTTGTCACTCAAGAATATCTCAGAGATTACTTCATTTCAATTATGCACATCATTATTTTTAAGTACTACGTTGGATGTCAGGTACCTGATCTTCTCCCTAATTAGAATGTTATTTCTCACTGTCTTTACCCTTTTGAGAAATCTGAGTTGTCCTTTAAACCTTAGCTCAGATATTGTCTTTTTTATAAAGCCTCTTCTTACCATTCAAACCATGTAAACTTCTGCTATAATGGCCCGTGAGGCTGGGAGGAAAAGAGAAATAACCACAGGATTAAGTGAACAGAACGTAGGGTTTGTCCCCCTGGAGAAGCATTCATAAATGAAATCACAAAGTCCAGTGGACAATTCATGTAATTGTGATGAGTATTTACATCCATGGAAGAGAAGGACTTCAGGTGGGACTCTTGTAAATCAGTGGGTAGGAGGAGGAAGGTTGTATGTTCGGGTTCTACTTCTTTTCCTTATTTTGAAATAAGATTCTCCCACTAATCAGAGTGGCTAGGGAAAATATCTAGTCCTAAAGGAGAAAAATTTGGGGCACATGTCAGGATTATTTCCAATTAGTCTGAAATTTAGTACAGAATTCCAGTCCCAATATAGGGACTATAGAAAAACTGTTTTTGTGGATTTGCACAATTTTATTTTTATTTTTATTTATTTATTTATTTATTTATTTATTTATTTTGAGGGCAGTGTCACTAGCCCTCATATGTGGGACCTGAACCGGGGCCGCTAGCTTCCCAAGCCAGCACTTAACCACCGCGCCACTCAGCTGGCCCCAATTTTGCACAATTTTAAAGTTAATGGAAAAGCTATAGTAACACAATAAATAAAGAAAAAACTTTCCTGAAGAATAATCTTAAAATGAGAAAAATAATTTTAAACCCTCTTCACCTCTATGAAGCTTTATCAAATTTGAACTAGTGGGAATAACACAGTAGATAAAAATATTTTCTCTGAAATTGATCAAGGGTGGGAGAGGGAAGACATTACTCTTCTTCTCTGTAGTTTCTTTGTACTTTACCGTCATGTTCAGTGACACTTTCTGTTAATGTTATTATAGTGTGAGCTTCTTGAAGATAAGATTTACCTCTGATTAAACTGTGTGTGTGTTCAATGACTAACATAATGTCTGGGACTTAGTTGATGCTAATAAATTGTTTTTTAAATAAATTTTAAATAACTGTTTGAATTGCATCAAAAAATAAGATTCAGATTCATTCACTCTCACAGAATTTAAGAAAACAACAGAAAGTGAATAGAATTGACTACCTTTAAACTTCTTGATGATATTTAGTATTTATTACACTCCAAGTCAGAAACCCAAAAATGAAATAATGTTGCCTAATCAATCAAGCTGAAGATATTGATACGTGGCATAGGAGAGAGCAGCATGATCCTGTACTGCCAGTGACAAAGATTGTCTCCTTGACCAAAATTTAGTCAGGCTCTTCTGAGCCATCTGCTTGACTAGGCCTGATCTTGACCTTCATCTCCGTGCTCATAGTCTAACTTTAGCAAGAATCCTGCTAAATTGATTTAACCAGAATACTCCATTTTCAATATTTGATCATTCAAGATATGACCAAATTCCATATTCTCAATCATCCCCCAGGTAATATCTGATAACCCTGGCCTACCTTCAGCAAGAATCTTGTTAGGTCAGTTTAGCAAATAATTATCCTCTTAGTAATTTTCCATCCACTGACCCATCCCTCCCACCCCTCATCTGCTCTTTGGCTATAACTCCCCATCTTTCCTTGCAGTATTAGGACCCGAGCCCAGTCTCTCTCCTCTACAGCCAAACTCCATTACAGTGATCCCCATACCCATTGCAATAGCTCTGAATAAAATCTGTATTACCATCTTTAACAAGTCTCATGAATAATTTTTTTTCTTTAACATTAGCTTAGTCTAAAGCCTCAGAAAATTCTGAGGCTGATCAGATGGCATGAAGTCTTCAACAGTAAATTACTTCTTTATAAAGAAATGTACTATATGGATTGGAAAAATCAAATATTGAAGGGCTGGCTGAGTGGCTCTGTTGGTTAAGAGCTCTCTCAAGAGTGCGGCGAGCTGAGCTCTGAGCAACAGCAGTTCAATGCAGCCCGAGCTGAGCTGCCGCTAAGCCACCAACAGGTGGCAGGATGGCTCAGTTAAAAAAAAAAAAATATTGGAAAGATAGACATAGTTTTATTCTCAAATAGCTGATATTTGTATAATTAATAAGTGCTTTTATTCTTTTGGTATTGACAATGCATCAATTTTGCAAACACTTCCCAGACAGTGAGGCTTAAACAAGAGCCTAAATACCAAAAGTTTGAAATGACTTATATTTATTTATTCATATACCTTATTTTTCTACATTTGAGATATATATATGACAAAATAATAAAAATTAATTAATGAGTGATTATTTCTAAGAAGTATAAAAAAACATTTGCTTTTTATTTCATCTATTATAATATTTTTGGTTTGTATGGGTTATTTTTTTCTACAGTGCCTATGTATGTCTTTTTAAATTAAAATGTAGATGTGGAGAAAATACTTAAGACATTTGTTGTCGTCCTGTTTGCTTGAGCTGAGATTGGGTAAATCTGATAGTAAAGAAGTGAGGAGAAGAAGGGCAAGAAGAATCCTCACTGGTGCCTACTTAGTAACCACCATCACTTCTAAGGATGAAAGACTCACTCTGAAATGCAACTACAGTGCAAAAAGTTGCAATTAATCATAGAACTGCTGGTATAATTGAAGAGATAGTGGAGAAACCCAGCTATTCACAAAGCAACGATAACAGCTGAGTAACAATAAAAGCAACAAAAATGAAATACCCCACCCCATAATACTAGAATCATGTAAGACATATGAAAAAAATTATTAAAAATAATGATGCAAACTAAGAAGGATGCAAACTAAGAATTGGCTAATTGAGAAAGTCTATTATTTTACATAGGAAGACACACTTTTACATTTAACAGTTCTTCCTGTTAGTTAAAACAAAAGTGATAAAAATACAAGGTCTGCTTCATATTTTAATTAGACATGCTGATTCTAAGAAAAGTCATATAGAAAAGACAACAAGATTAGGAAGCCTAAAAGCTCCTGCAAGGTGGCCCCTTCTCCAGTTCTCACTGGGCTCTAGTAACACCCTTTCTTCTTGTCACTTCAGGCCAGGAGTGTGATAGCTTCCTATTGAAGCAGGTCTCTGGGTTCCTCATTATTCCTTATAGTTCCCTTGATATTGCCTGCATCTTTATAAATAATCTCTTCATTAAACTGTCTTCATTCAAACCCCCTTGAGTGAAATTATATTCTTACTTGGTCACAATCCAGTTTTTGAGTGATTATAAATTGACTTTTGCAATTAGATATTTTTCAATTAAGAGTTAAGCTTATGTTGATGAGTTTAAGCTGTGTGAGAGCAAACCAAACTATTGAGAGAATATTTCAATTTAGTAATAGTTGAGTATATCTTGATTTCCATTTAAAATAACTAATTAGTAAGATAGCACAGGATATAGCCTATGCTGGTTTCATCAATAAAACATACTCCTTGCATGGATGTATGGATCATCTGAGGTGTGATCAAATAATATAGTGAATGTTTAAATTAAAAAATATGTATTATAGTAAAAGACACATTGCCATTAATCCCCCTCAAACTACTCCCCTTACTTTGAATACAGTTATCCCATCATTCTTGCCACTTTCTGAAGCAGTTCTGGAGGTCATCTTTCATAGGTGCCTTTAGTTGCCCTGTCAGTGACTGCTTCAATGTTCTGAATGGATTCAAAATGTTTACCTTTCATGGTCATTTTGACTTTGGGGAAGAGGCAGAAGTTGCACGGTGCCAGATCCGGTGAATAAGGTGGATGAGGACACAAAATAATGTTTTTATTTGACAGAAATTACCCTACCAGAAGTGATGTGTGACATGGAGCCTTTTTGTGTTGTGATCAAAACATACAGTGAATGCTGCTGCCCAGTGCCATCTAATGAAAAGGTAGAGATCTTCAACATGGGAAGAGGCACAGTGAACCTTAGTAACAGTGTGTGACAAGTTTTCACTTGTTTGGTGCAGTCAGTTGGGTGTGAGCTAAGGTTGAGATAAGATGTGTTTTAAAGTGTGTCATAAATCATATCATCCTCCGTCATGACATGCTCCATGTCACATCACTTCTGTTATACAGCAATTTCTGTCAAATAAAAATATTACAGTGTGTCCACCTTATTCAATGGATCTGGTACTGTGCAACTTCTGGCTCTTACCCAAACTCAAAATGTTTCAGGACATCAAGGCAACTAAAGACACTCATGAAAGAGGACTTCTAGAATTGCTTCAGAAAGTGGCAAGAGTGATGGAATAAGAATGTTTGAAATGAGGGAGAGTATTTCGAGGGGGATTAATGGCAATGTGTCCTACTGTAATAATTTTTTTTTTCATTTAAACATTCAACATATTGTTTGATCACACCTCATATATATAGTCTCTGCTTTACATTTAGTCTATTTTGATTCAACTTTTAATTTTACATTCCAAAAATAAAAAGAATAAATATTTGAAAAAGGTTATGTTATATAAACATTCAGCTTCTGAAACTACACAAACAGTTTTCCCAAGGATACTCTTGGACCTTAAGGATGCAGCTTTCAGAAAGGCACTGGAGACGAAAAAGAAAAGCTGCCAGAAATTTATCTTTTTCTCACATCTGCTCTCTTCTTCTTTCCTTGTGTAGCTCCCTCTACTCCTCAATTCACAATGCAAATGGAATTTGGCTACTCTTTTGCCCTAATTGACTTATATATTCTAGAGACCAAACCCAAAATGATCTAGAAACTATAGGTTCAGATTTTCATTTATAATCTGATTAGCCCTACCAGTGGGAATCTCTGTTTCCTTCTTGACAATTTGTAGCCAAAACGAAAGGATCACCTTTACATAATTGACTGCTAAAGTTTTAATCCTGTAGCATTCAGAACATCATTCTGAAAACATACCCTAACAGAGGTTCATTACCTCCAGATGCTGTGATCTTTTTCAATATGTAATTTCACATAAAATTGCAGAAACCTTATGTAACTAAATAACTATATGAATCCCATTTATAGATGAAGCCCAAGAAGGTGTGGGAAAATAATATAAACTGAGCCATTTCAAAATAGAGTTGCATCTGCCATCCCAGAGGAATTGCCTTGTATTTCTTATTCCTCAGATTTTGGAATGTTTGAAATGGGCAAAATAACCTTTGGACTAGGTCAAACTAACAGATTCCAAACAACTGTTAAGCAAAAGAGCAGATGATGAGGTTCAAAAGAGGCATCCCCAAGATGTATTACTTTGGCATGTGGACTATTTGATCTGAAGACAATTGAGACCCGTGGCCTCAAGTGAAATTTTTACCTCTCCCTGAAAAAATTTACACTGGGGACTTTCCCATAATAAAAATTAGCACCAGAAACGACCTTTTATGTCCTATCTATAGGCCAGGGCAAACTTCTAATCACTGACTATCCTTTTCATACTGCAAATTTCCTTTCTTCCCTCTGAATCCCCAAGGCACCTTATCTCATGCTTAGCTCTGAATGTCATGTTTACCTCATTTTTACCTTTCTGTCTTTGAACCACTCCTGTATGCGGGGTCCCCATATGTACATATGTAATTAAATTTGGTTATTTTTTTCTTGTTAATCTGTCTCATGTTGATTTATTAAATCAGCCAAAAGAACGTAGAATGGCAGAGGAAAGTTTCTTCCTCCCTCACAGAGACACTGACTACAGACTGAAAATCGAAGACATTCTTTAGAATAACACTACCAGGTATAGCTAAAGAATAACTTAGTTTATTTATACCTATAGAAATTCCTTCCTTGGTTTATTAGCACCAGTAGAAATTCCTACCTCTATTTATGTATTTATTTCTCTCCCCTTTCCCATAAAAAGCCCTTGTTTTCATCTCCTAAACAGAATAATATTTGGATTTCTGCCTGAATCACTGCTTACCAGAATTGTAATTATTTTGGATTTCAAATAAACGCTTGTTGCTTCTCACTTTGGCCTTTTATTTTTGGATGAAATAAATTGCCCAAGTTATCAATGATTAAGCGACAGAATTGGGATTTAAATTCAGGTCTGCCTTAAATTGAAAGTGAAAGATCTAAACCCCTCTATGGAGGCTTGGCTCAGCGGACTATTTCTATGAGGAAACAAAATAATTCAGTATAACTACGTAACTCTTTGATGGTCTACCTCAATCCAAGGATAACATTTTCAATATCCAGAGGAACAGATAGAATTCACTCCCTTCAAACAACTTGCCATAAATATTGCTTATTATAACCAGGCTTTCGATAAGTACTGAACAGCAGAGAACGACAAGTCACTATCTCTGGCAAGTTAAACCTAATTTGTGTGTTCCTTCTTGAGCAAGATGTGGGGGAAAGCATGGAACAGAGGAAGCAGTATGTTCTAACAAACTAGGAAAGAGAACATGGAGCCCTTGTTCCCTCATGTACCTGCACACACTCATGTGTTCAGCCAGTGTTCATTTCACACATATTAAAATTACGTGTAGTTTTTGCAGTTTACAAAACATATTTACAAAAATCTTAGTATCTGTCCTATTCCACATAGTAAGAAAGGGAGCAGAATTTGCCACTCTAAAATATGTCTCTGACATAAGAATTATTTTGGACTGATTATTTTTCAGAAACTGCAGACACAGGAAAGCACTGAAAACCAAGTAAAAGTTATTCTTTTGTAAGACACATTTACATGTATAAGAGAAACCTCCATTTGTAAGGGCTTCTCCTTCTCTGTATTTTATCAATGGAGAAGGCACTGACAAATCTGCATAACAACCATATACTTGTTTACTGGGCCTTTACTTAGTAACCTCTCATAACTACCTATTCCCAGCATCTTCTTTTGTTTTCATCTGAAGATGGTATTTAAGGTGATGGCTTTGGCTGTGTCAGGGAGTTACTCAGTTTTGTTGGATATCTCCCATGTATATGAAAGGTGTACATGTCAGTTAACTTCAGTTTGTTTTTCTCCTGTCAATCTGTTTTATGTCATTTTAATTGTTTGATCAGATAAAGGATCTAGAAGGTGAGGAGAGAAGAATGAAGATAGGCAATGTATAAAATAGTCATTTTAAGCAAGTTTCTAAAATTATTAATATTATGAAGGCAGAGACATGAGGAAAGATTCCATTCTGATTCTAACCAGCCTGGGAACTTAAACTTTTTTAACTTTCCAGTCCTCTATCCATGAGTGGGTATACATCTGAACCTCCAAGTAATCCTTTAATTATAACTTTGGAAGACTTACATATCTAGACCACATGATTACCTACTGAAGAACTCATGGATACATCTACTTAACATCCACTATCCAGACCACTGGGATCTGACCAGGCCTCCTGGAAATCATCTTCTGGACCACCTGGCATCCATCATCCTGACTGCCTGATAAATGACTAATAACTATCCTGGAATAATCCTAGGGTTAAGAATGCAGGACAGATAATTCCTTTAGATTCTTTTTGAGTTCATTCAATGAAGAGAAGAAGGGAAGATTTTTTTCCTCTCCTACATAACTTTTATATTAAGAGATAGTAGCTAAAATAATATTCTGCATTACTCAGTTTATAATAAGCAAGGCTGACTGAGTCACTGTCAGATCTATTCTCATCACAGTCTTGTGTTGTTTGGTATTGTAGGGGTTCAGAACAAGTCAGACCAAGATGGGCCTCTGTGGTATGTGGATTCTTTTATGCAACCGAGGCCCTGTGGGCTCAAAAGAAACTTCTGACCCCATTCAACTACATAGAAGAATTTAAACTAGTGGTCATGCACGTAATAAGAGATTATCAGAGAGATCATTTTTTTGACATCTCTAAATGGTATGACAAACTACTAATCACTGAACATCTGCTCTGTTCTGGTACGGAATTAACCCCAGGTCATTTGCAAAAGGTGAAACCATTCACACAAGACTCTACAAAGTGGGAGAGCAAAACAAGGTTTTCTTAAGGTAAAGAAGCAGTGACAGCCCAGTAATAAGGAGAGAAACACCCCCGGGGAGAGACAGGGACAGGGAGAGGTGGAGGTGGGGTTGCCAGGGCAGAGGCTCAGATTCGACAGCTGCACCTAACTTCAGGTTAGCTTTTTCTTATATAGGAAAAGGGGAGTCTCCCAGGCAGGTTTGAGGGCTGACATTGCTTCCTGGGGCCTAGTCTGTTTGAAGATGATGTTATCCTGGGTCTCTGAACTCAGGCTCAGCCATCATGGTCTGGGACTTTATGCATAACCAGTGAAAACTGCAAAGGAGTTCTAAATTGGATTCTGATGTCCAGACACCTAAGAATTAAGAAATTTCTCTTTTCAGGTTAGGATTGTGTTAATTAACGAGGTATAGGTAGCCTTGAGAAAGAGAACAAAACAGAGTTCTTAAGTTAATCACTGAGGAGAGAAACAAATAGAAAACAGCTGAATATCAGAATGGACCAAACTGCAAACAAACTAAGTCTAATTACAGACAGGTTGATGGTGAGCTATGTGGTGAGTTAACTGCAAACTAGCTAAGTCTAACTGCATTATTGAGTTACCAAATTTCACCTTTATGTTCTCTTCTTTTCATACTGCAATGACCTTCCTCCCCTCTGAAGCCCCAGGGTGACTTGCCTCATTCTCAGCTCAAAATGTCATATATACTTCATTTTCCTTTTCTGTCTCTAAACCTCTGTTGTATGAAGGGTCTCCTACTCTTTCATGTATGGGGAGTTCCCATGTGCACAAAATTGAGTTTGATTTATTCTCATCAAGTTTGATGAGACAAGTAAAGACTTAATGGTAGTGGGCTTGTGAGCTGGCAGGAAGGGACAGGCAAGAAGTTGAGAGGAACAAGCTTGTGAGCTAACAGGAAGGAGTTTCAACATTAACCTCTTGGCTCTGAATTCCCTGGCTAACACTGCACCTGCAGGCTGACACGTACCTTACATCCATCATAGGTAGGACAGAACAGTTCCCAATCACAATGGCAACTCCCAACATACTAACAAACACCCATCAAAGATGGAAACAGAACAGTGTCCAATCACAATAGCAACCCCCTACAAGCTGACATCCATCATAGATGGGAACAGGACAGTTCCCAGGAGAAGACATTTGTAGCCCCCCTACAAACTGACAAGTACCCTACATCCTGCCTGGAAAAATATAAAACCCCAGCACTCCTTCTCATTGGTGCAGTTGGACCAATGCTCTGAGAGTCATTGGACTCTGCTCTGGCTAAACTTTGCCAATATCTCTCTCTTACTCCTCTGTCTCTGCAGCTCTCCCTCTCAGACTGCCCTGGAACTTCTGCCAGTTCCAAACAGAACTCTCTCTCTCCCTTTTTGACTTTCATTAAATCTTTTCTCTGGATACTCTTGTAGAGTCTGGTAAATTCTTTCATATTCTGTGAATGACCAGGGCTTAATTCCACACCAAGACAAATTTGTCTCGTGTCAATTTGATTATTCAACTAACCAAAAGAACTAGAAGAGAAAAGGGGGAATTTTCCTTTTCCCCACAGTATTCTATGAAGGTCACTGTGAACTTCAAGGGGAACAGATAACAACATTTAATTCTTCATCTTAATGTATCCACAATTTTATGATATTTTTGACAATGTTGAATTTTATCAGATGCCTGTGTTTCTGGAAAACAATAAAGGTTAAAGGTATCCCTTTGCCATTTTGGGGTCTGAAAACAGGCTTACTGCAAATAAGCACCCTTGTCCACATGACTTAGTAAGACTTATGGATGCCCCCTTACCTATCGGTGAAAGGCCAGACCCAAACCCTCCAGATTCCCATTCTTTGCCTTGTAAATGATTAAACTGCTTGTCTTTCTGATCGATGGAAACAAAATCCTTGCTAACTAAATTTTGGTTTAAGATTATCTTCCTTCCCCCTCAGACCCTAAACTTTGTCTTACCCTCAGCCTGAATCTGTAAACAACCTCTCCTTAGCCGACCATTCCAAGAGTAGGCTGGCCTGGGAGGAGGAGTTGATAATACCAACATGGGCTAGTGAAGTGACATCCTCCACAACTAGACTGAAGAACAAAAGGACAGCAACTTGTCTGTTCCCCTTTCCCGATTCCCCAATTTCCCAATGGTGTTCCCCTCCCCCAATTCCCCAATAAAATCTTTTAAGCCAAAAAAAGAATAGGCTGGCCTAAAGGTCAAATACTCTTTTATCTTCAATTCCATCATGTCACTCTTTCATTCCACTTCTACATGCATGATTCTTTCTAAACTTTTTGACTTCTTTGTATGAAAGAAAAACCCTTTTGCTAACTTCTTCTCACACCCCAAATATCTACTCTTTTAGCAAATTTCAAGTATACAATACACTATTGTTAACTATACTCACTATGCTGTACATTAAATCCCCAGAACTTATTCATCATATAAGTGAAAGTTTGTACCCTTTGACAAACATCTCCCCATTTTGTTACAGGATTAAGATCCAGCTGCTTGTTGCTCACAAAATCAATAATCGAGAGACAAATTTGGTGAAAAGAAAAGCAGTTTTATTCAAAATGCTGGCATTCCAGAAAGATGGTGGACTCCTATCCAAAGTCCATCTCCCTGTTCCCCGCATGGCCAAAATATTTTATAGACACCTAAGAGGAGGCAGAATAAAGGAAGGGGGGAGGTAGTCCAGCAATTCCTGGGCAATTTGAAGAAGAAAAGAAGGTGTTTCCCAGAGTCCAGTTTGTTTCAGAGATAAGGGTGGATCATATGCAGATGTTGAAAAGAGTTCTTCCAAGTCAATGGTGAGTAAGCAGGGTCATTAAAGCTGTCATAGGTAGTAAACAGAGTCACTAAAACTGGTATGCATACAGTCTTGAGTAAACAGAGTCATTAAGGAGGGAAGCAAAGAAAAGTTTTAAAAGGTTTTAAGCTAAATTGCATTGTTGAATGGAACTAAATTTAGGGCACCCTTACATTTCCCTCCCACCTCCCAACCCCCTGGTAGTCACCATTCTATTCTCTGCTTCTATGTATTTGACTTTTTTCAGATTTCATATATAAGTAAGTAAGATCATACAGTATCTATTTTGCTTAACTTTTAAGATCCTTATTCTCATGGTCAGAATGTTGTCCCTATTGCAATAGTCCTTCCCTCCATCCTCACACCCTGCCACTTTACATATAATTCTTGTTAATAAAGACCTGTCTTATTAAGTCAACATTTGTTGTTGTTTGGGGGTTTTATTTTATTTTATTGACAGAACAATACTTAATACCTAATCTAATTGCAATTTCAAGGTCTCCTATGTGTGGAATTATAAACCAACAGTCTGGAATTTCCTTTACATCACTAGTGAGGTAATCTGCCGCATAAGACCCCCTACTTCCCCTAGGGGAATGTAACATTGCCTGAAATAATATACTTTTGAAACTTCCTTGTCCCACCCTCTTCCTGCTTACAGAAAAACCTCTTCATTTTGTACACTTTTGGGAGCACATTTCTATTTACTAGACAGGATGCTGCCTGGTTTATGAGTCATTCAGTAAAGTCAATTATATCTTTAAATTTACTCAACTGAATTTTTGTTCTTTAACAATAGCTCCTCACCTCTAAGTACATATGCCTTATATTCTAGATAAAATAAGAAATGTTTGTTATACTTCAGAACCATGATTTCTTTCTTAAATTTGTGCAAAGCATATAATCCCTAGATTACTTTAGTGTCCTGTATAATATTTTGCTAAAGTGAAGTTTTCTTCCCTTATGTTAGCCTATATTACACATGTCATGATATATATTAATGTAACCATTATTTATTCAATCAGATAATTTTATTTGGAAAAATATAGATTTATTTTCCAGGACTTCTATTTTAGATGCCATTAGTTGAAAGAACAGACAACTGCAAAGCATCAGTGATTTAAATGAGAAAATTTAATTTCTTGCTCATATTACTTGAGGGCTACATTTATTTATAGTATAGCTAGGCTCTGCTGAATTTCATGTGTCTTTTTAATCAGGGACTGAAAATGAAAGAGAAGGTATTATCTGGGATATTATATTCTCACAATGGAGGAAAAGAGTTATAGCCCAAACACATGAAGACATTCCAAGCTTTTGCTCAGACATGGCCTATGACATGTCTGCTCATACTCTATTGGACAAAGCAAGTTACACAGTCAGTTGTAAGAATATTGGAGTAGAGAACTATTTTTCACTGACAAGGAGCAAGGTGTGGATGACAAAGGGATGCTGTAATAAATCTGACTAAAAGTAACCTCACAGGGTGCTCTGATCATAAATCCCTAACTGGGAAGGTCATGGTGGGTAGTCACACCATAGGCATATAACTTCTTTAGTAAAAGGTTTGCCTTAAGCAAGCCCATTCATTGTCCTTGTGCATCTAGGTTAACAGGCCTTTGAAATGCCAGAGTAATCCTCTTTTTCAGACCCTTGAGTTTTAACCACCTTCAAAAACAGCACATAATTGTGTGATTGGAGATCCAAGATGGTGGAGTAGATAAATGCTGTGCTTGCCTCATCCCATGAACACATCAAAATCACAACTAAATTATAGAATAATACACTTGCAGAACCATCTGAAGTTTAGCTGAACAGAAGTTATAATAAAGATATAAAGAAGAAGCACATTGAGGCTGGTAGGAGGGGGAGAGAGACAAAACAGGCTGGCCCCAAACCTCCGTGTGGCACATGAAAATTGGAAGGGATATCTTGGCCACAGATGTTCCCCATGGAGGAGCAAGGGACCCCAGCCCCACTGCAGGTTTTCAAGACCAGAGTACTGGAGCAGGGGAGAGGAGCCTTCACAACACCTGTCTGTAAAAGACAATGGGCATTCCAACTGTCTGGTGGGATGAAAGGCTGTAAGAAACACAAAAGTCCTCTTAAAGTGCTGTATAGACTCCTCTTCAGGCATGCACACTGGGCTCTGGAGGAGGGACAGTGACTCAGGGGACATTGGAGACATACTGGGTTGGGAGGGGGGGAAACAGAGATATGTGGCTTCGGGTGAAGGCGGGAAAATAGCGCCATTTTCCTTGTGTGGGTTCCCTGAGTGTAGCGGTCAGGTGGGCACTATCTTTCCAGTGTTGAGGCCTCCACCACGAACATGGCCAAATTGGAATCTGAATTGGTCTGGTAATCTCCGCTTGCCACACTCTGGTGACTCACTGAGACCCTGCAACATCCAACTCCATACTGCATGAAGCTTTATAAACAAGAGCTGAACCTTATGGAAACCAGCAACTGGCAGCAGGCCTTGGTTTGTCCTGGCTTTTTGTGGAGCTACTGCAGACCTGGTACTGGTAGCAATCACCCTTGGTTCAGACTGTGGTCTCTCCCATGTGCCTCCAGGTCCAGCACAGACAGCAACTAATTGTGGATCACTTTGTAGCTCCTACCAGGTAGTTCCTGGCCAGTAACAGGCAGTGGATAATATGAACCTATATCAGAGCCCCTTCCAAGAGACCCCAGAGCAAACATACTTGGAGGTTGGCTTCAGACCACAGCAGAGCACCACTTAATTAGTCCCACAAGCAGCACACCCAAAGGGCTGTCTCAACAGGCACAAGAGCCTGCTGGGATGAATCATACTATGTATGAAAAGCTCTCTGCTGAAAAGCCCATAAACTGTGGATGTGGTCAAACCCCATAGCCAGTCATTCTGAGGGTCAATCCCACCCACTGATGTGCCAATACCAGTCAAGTTTCACATATGACAAGGTCACACACAACCCACACAATTGACACCTCTGTATCACCCAGCACAGATGACCAGGGAGACTGTGCCACTGGGCTCCACAGGACACCTACTACATAAGGCCATCTGGCAAGACTTGGAGACATAGCAGATCTACCTAATACATAGAAACAAATACAGAGAGGCAGCCAAAATGAGAAAACAAAGAAATACAACCCAAATGAAAGAACAGGAGAAAACTCAAGAAAAAGAACTGAACAAAATGAAGGCAAGCAACCTACCAGAGACAGAGTTCAAAACAATGGTTATAAAGATGCTCAAGGGACTTAGTGAAAACTTCAACGAAGAGAGATAACAACATAAAAGAAGACATAGAAATCATAAAAAAATTTAAAAAAAAACCTAGTTAGAAGTGAAGCATACAATAACTGAAACAAAGAATGCACTAGAAGGATTTACCAGCAGACTTGATGAAGCAGAAGATTGAATCAGCGATTCAGAAGACAAGGTAGCGAAGATACCCAATTGGAATTGCAAAAAAAAATAAAAAGAATTTAAAAAAAAGAAGATAGTTTAAGAGACCTCTGAGACAACATCAAACATAATAATTCTCATCGTAATGGTATTAGAAGGAGAAGCAAGCAAGAGATTCAGAATGTATTTAAAGAAATAATAACTGAAAACTTTTCTAACCTGGTGAAGGAAATAGACATACAAGCCCAGAAAGCACAGAGAATCCCAAACAAGGTGAACTCAAACAGGCCCAAGCCAAGGCACATCATAACTAAAATGTCAAAGGCTAAAGACAAAGAGAGAATCTTAAAAGTAACAAGAGAAAAAACTTAGTTACTTATAAGGAAGCTTCCATAAGACTGTCAGCTGATTTCTCAACAGAAACTTTGCAGGCCAGAAGAGATTGGCACAAAATGTTCAAAGTGATGAAAAGAAGGACCTACAACCAAGATTACTCTACCCAGCAAAGCTAACATTTAGAATCAAAGGACAGCTGAAGAGTTTCCCAGACAAGAAAAAGCTAAAGGAGTTCATCACCACCAAACCAGTGTTACAAGGAATCTTAAAGGGACTCCTTTCAGATGGGGGAAAAAAAAGTCAAAAATATGAATAATAAAATGGCAATAACTACATATCTATCAACAGTTATGTCCAATGTAAACTGATTAAATTCTCCAGTCGAAAGACAGAGGGTAGCTGAATGGATAAGACAACTAGACCCTTACATATGCTCCCTACAGGAGACACTTCAGTTGAAAAGACACACACAGACAGAAAGAACAGGGATGGAAAAAATTTATTTCATGAAAATGGAAAAAAAAAAAAATCTGAGTAGCAATACTTATACCAGACCAAATAGACTTAAAACAAAGGCTAAATCAAAAAACAAAGAAGGACCCAGTAATCCCATTTCTGGATATTTATCAAAAGATTTCCAAAATGCTACTTCATGGGGACATGTGCATCCATATTGTTCATTGCAGCATTATTTACAATAGCCAAGATGTGGAGGCAGCCTGGGTGTCCATCAATGGATGAACAGATAAAGAAGAGGTGGTACATATATACAATAGAATATTGCTCAGCCATGGAAGGGAATGGGTTTTTGCCAACGGTGGTGGCATGGATGGATATGGAGGGTATTGTGCTGAGTGCATGTGAGGCAGAAAAAGATACGTGCAATGTGATTTCACTTATATGTTGAATCTAAAGAACAAAATACACAAACAAAACAGAAACAAACTCATAGATACAGAGAACATTTTGATGGTGGGCAGATGGGAGGGGGTTGAAGAGGTGGTTGAAAAAGGGGAATGGATTACGAAGTACAAATTAATTGTCATAAAGTAGTAATGGGTATATTATAAGGAATATAGTCAATAATATTGTAATAACCATGTATGGTGTCAGTTAGGAACTAGATTTATCAGGGTGATAGATGGGAGGGGTTTGGGGGACAGGGAGAAAAAGTTAAAGGGCTTAAGAAGTACAAATTTATGGTTATAAAATAGTCATGGGTATTTAAAGTAAAACATAGGGAATATAGTCAATAATATTGTAACAACTATGTATAGTGCCAGGTGAATACTAGACTAGCCAGGGTGATCACTTCTTAAGTTATACTAATATATAACAACTATGATATACACCTGAAATTAATATAAAATAATATTTAACATTAACTGTAATTTAAAATTTTGAAAAGGGAACGGTGAAGGGGAATAAAAGATTCAAATTTCCAGATATAAAACAAATAAGTCATGGGAACGTAATGTATAGCATGGGGAATATAGTAAAAAGTATTGTGATAGCATAGTATAGAGTCAGATGGTTGCTGGGTGTTTGGTGATCACTTTTTTAGGTATATAAATATTGAACAACTATGGTGTACAACTGACTGATATAATGTATGTTATCTACATTTTTTAACAAAAATCTTTCAAAAGAGCACATAATATTCTTAACTATTTTGTAATACAATCCCTGGGTTGCTTTCTCCCACTTTCATTTAATCTTTCTTACATTCCCTCCTTAATCCCAAATGCATAAAAGAAACTGCAAACTGTCATTATAAGAAACATTTTCCTCAGTCTGTAGAGCTCTTGCTTCTAAGCGTATCATCTCTTAGGCTCAAATAAACTCTTATAAAAATTTTGGACATTCTTATGCAGAAAATGGGAAGTTTTCTCAGGCTGCCATAATCAAGTACCACAAACTAAACAGAAATTCTCTCACAGTTCTGGACTCTAGAAGTCTAAAATCAAGATGTCAGCAGGACCATGTTTCTTTTGAGACTTTGGTTTGAATTCTTTGCTTCTTCCTACCTTCTGGTTGTGTCCATCAATCCTTGTGTTCCTCAGTTTTGTGGATTAAAAAAAAGAGCGTTCTATGGAAATTCATAAAACAAACTACAAAACTGTTATTCTCCAAAGCATTTGAGATCTTGCTCCCTGGCACAAGTCATCAATTTGTCTCAAATAAACTCTTATCAAACTTCTTTACAGTTTTGGACATTTCTGACATCAACAGCTTTCAGCTGCATAACTTCAATTTCTACCTCCATCTTCACATGAACTTCTTCTCTCATATCTTCACATTGTCTTCTTATAAGGGCTACACCATATTAGATTAAGAGCCCACCCTACTACAGATAGATTTTTATCTTGACTAATTTTATCCTTAATGACCCTGAAGAGATAGAAAACCTTCACTTCGTCCCTTCTAGGTTCTTTGGCTGGTCTAATCATTAAATTGATATAAAAGACAGATGACCAGGAAAAAAATATGTTTACTAAGATGTATAACTCCTGTATACATTGGAGAGACCTAGAAAAACTTAGTAATTCCTTGAAATGGCTGAAGGCATCACCTTAAATACCATATTCAGCTAAACACATGATTTCAGGGTTGGGGAGTCAGTTATGAGAGATTACTAAGAAAAGCACAGTAAACAAGTATATGGTTGTTATACAGATTTAAGTATTTGCCTTCTCCATTGATAAAAGTTTCTAGAGATTTAGAGTCATCCTGGAGCACAGAGGGAGACACCCTTAAAAATGGAGATTTCTCTTATATATGTTTATATATGTAAATGCTTCTTACAAAACAGTAACTTCTTGGTTCTCAGAGCTTCTCTCATGCCAGCTGCCTTTTAAAAATAATGAGTTTAAAATAATCAATATGCCAAAGGGGCATATTTTGGGTTGTCAAAATCTGCTTTAACTTCATTTACACATAAAGTCACATTCTGAAGCACTGGGGGTTAGTGTTACTGGAGAGCAGACCCTTCTAGACACTGTGTGTCCAGGTTCTTGGTATCCCGAACAAAGAATTGAGTGGGACACCAAAAGGCAGTGATGAAAGAGCAGTTTATTGGTAGCGAAAGTACACTCCAAAGAGATAGGAGAGGACTGGAGCAACAGAGTGGTTCAAAAGGCACTGACTGGGGGCCTGCTGAGTGGCTCAGTTGATTAAGAGCTCACTCAAGAGTGTGAGCTGAGCTCTGAGCAACAGAGCCGTTCATTGCCCAGCCCGAGCTGAGCTGCCACTAAGCTGGGTTGCAGGGTTGCTCAGCTAAAAAAAAAAAAAAGTCACTGGCTGACTGATGAGGACTTGGAGTTTTTATTTACTCTTTTAGAATGGGCTACTCCTCTTTAGTGGGGTCACTTCATAGGCACCTGTGATTGACAGGAGACTATTACCTCATTTTTTAGACTGTGCATGTTCCTTCCCAGAACTCAGTCTGTTATGATATTAATGAACTGCTGGGCATATGTATGATATTATAATGATGGTATAATGAGTCCCAGGTACAATGAAGGTCGTTGTAGCCTTTACCGTGCAGGTGTGGGTGACTAGTCTAATCTAGTCAGGTATTTTGTAACCTTTAGCTCCCTCATAGTGGTTGATGGTTATAGTGGATAAGGGAAAGATTTGGGCGGAGAGGGGAGGTCTTCTGGGCAGTCGCTCTTCATATGCCATGTTGAATGTGCAGGATTGTTACCTGACATGTTCGGGCATATCGGAGACCTAATTCTTGTCTCTAACTGCCTGCCTTATGTCCCCTTTGAAAGACGTGATCCCCATAAATCTCTATGGGAAGTTGAGGGACAGGAGGTCTCTTCTGTATCTGCTTCCTTCTGAATGTTACCATTGTCCCTACCTATCAGGACTTCAAGGAACTTTCACTTTATCTGATCTTAGGTGAGGGGAAGGGATCTCAGGATCCACCCAAAAGGCAATATTGACCTCTTTGGATGGGATATACTGTAAGTATTGCTGGGGCATCATTTGTATCCCATCAGCCCCTAGATGAGGAGAGATAGATTTTGGTTAAACAGAGTTAAAAGTGTTGGCCCAAGAAGCAGGAACCAAAGCCATAGAAGCAAAGTGGCTGTGTGACAGAAATTTTGTTTAGCTTCATTGAGCCTGTGGCCTTTTTCTCTGGTTTAACTGGTCATTCAGGTGACATTGTTTACCCAGAAGCTGAGCCTGGAATGGCCTGAAGTGGGGGGAAGGGGGCCTCCTATGATTCAGGCTAGAAACAATCTTCTGTTTAAGATTAAAAAGCTGATTTTAAAAAATCAGGAACTAAGATTAAGATCAGGAACTAGGGAGCTAAGAAACTAGGGAAAAGGGGACTTAAAATTCCTATAGTGGGGCAGCTGTCCAATATCATTAGGTGTTGGGAGCCATCAGTACCCCAACATATGACAAGGTTTCATCATCAGTTATAGTCTCAATGTCTGTGAACCCATGTGCCTTTTCTCTACATCAGATCCTACAGGAGACAGTACTTTCACTGTATTTATGGCAAGTTCTTGTGGTACCCTAATGAGATATCTATGCAGCCAATGATGGGTAAGATCTCCTAGAAAAGAGGAGAGACAACCTAAGCCAGGCGGTAGTTCCGTGGGGACCCCAGGACTAAGAAATAGGGGACTCAAGCCCCTTGGAAACAGGCCCAGACCCCTGGCCACATAAGCCAAAAAGCCTGGCTATGAGTAACTGATAATAACATCAATCCGTTAAGCTCATTTGCCTAAGATAACCACAGTGAAAAGTCTCCTTGGAGAATAAAAGTCTCCAGGCCATGAGAGTTCTGATAAGGGACAACTTTTGCTGACCATGAGCTATGTTAATCTATAGCATTAATTGGATTCTTTGCCTTGTACATTGTTGTAGCAACAGACATTGAAGCTTTAGCTCAAATATATGCCCTGTGAGTCTTACTGCTGGATTCTGGGACTAGATTGTCAAGGTAATCATGGTAACCATTCTTCAGGTGATATGTAGAAACTGAGTCTGGGTCATAAAGAGATTATCATAGATGAGATTATCCTTAACCGTAGAAAAGGTCACAGTGTGCCCTGGGGAGAACAATTATAAGGACTAAAAGTCTTAAGAGAAAAATACATCAAAACTATGTGGAACTTAAACTTGTGATTGGATAATGGTCAAAAGTCCTTATAAAAAGGACATGTTATTGCAATAAAGTGTGACACTTTTTTCTCTTTAACTCCCCCGGTGTCTCCACTGTCTCCCTTATTTTCCTCCCTCGCCGACGCCATCTCCACCTGAGGGAAACCCTGGTTAGCGGAGGCTGGTCCCCTGCAATTAGGACTTTAACATCTTTTGGGGGAGGGGACACAATTTAACCCAAAACAGGTGGAGAGGAAATACGCTCTGTTCATGTAATAATGTCCAAACCTGTGGAGAAATTCTCTAATAGTTTATTTGAGCCATACTGGTGACATATGCTGAACAACAAGATCTCAAATGCTCCTGAGAATAATAGTTTGCAGCTTCTTTTATGCATTTGAAATTAAGAAAAGAATGTGAGGGAAATTACATGGAGGTGGGAAAAAGCAACCCTGGGATTTAGTTACAGGATTGAATAACAGAATTAATAAGGTTACGTGCACTCTTGAGGGTAATTATGTTTTATTTAGGAGGGGACTGCAAAGGGGATGTTTCAAAGGTGTGTTAATCTAGATGCACAGAAAAAATGAACAGGACTTGCTTAAGGCATAGATCAACCTTTTACTAAAGAAGTTTTATGCCTGGATGTGACTACCCACAATGGCCTGCCCGGTTAGGAATTTATGATCAGATCATCCTATGAGCTTACTTCCATAGGACTTTTTTTTCATTCACAATTCTTATGAACAAATCATAAATCTACTACCATCTTTCTTTCTTTATTCCTGAATTTTCAAAAGTATAGACTACAAATCTTATCTCAAATTGAGGAGGTAGAGAAATGGATTAAGATTAAAAATGCAGGCCGGCTGAGTGGCTCAGTTGGTAAAGAGCTCGCTGAGCTCTGAGCAACAGCAGTTCGAGCCCAGCCCAAGCTGAGCTGCCGCTAAGCTGCCAACACGTGGCAGGATGGCTCAGCTAAAAAAAAAATTCAAAATGGACTCCTTTCTTAGAACATGGCTGTGTAGAGGTTCAGAACAGGTCACCCAAAAATGTGCCACTTTGGTACATGAATTATTTTGAGCTGAAGGCAATTAAGTCCCTGCAGAATCATGAGAAACTTTTACCTCTTCCTTAAATAATTCAGATTAGGAGCTTTGCCCATAAGAAGAGTTATCACCAGAAATGACTTTTTATTAGTGCAAGCTTCTAATTTCTAAACATCTGTTCTTCTTATTGTCCTGTAATTACCCTTTGAAGCCCTCAAGGAAACTTAACTCATCCTTAGCTCAGAATGCCACATATACCTCTTTAAAAAAAATTATTTAGCCTTATCAACAATATAGTTCTCTCTTTTTTTTTTTGGTAAAGATTTTATTGGGGAATTGGCGGAGGGGAACAGCATTGGGGGATCAGGGAAGCGGAACAGACAAGTTATTGTCCTTTTGTTCTTCAGTCTAGCTGTGGAGGATGTCGCTTCCAAGTTGGTATTATCATTGCGCTCTTCCCAGGTGAGGCAGTCACTCGCCAGCCCTTGGACGGCCACTCACGGTAGCTTACGGCAGCCCACTACAGCCCAGCTGCAGCCTACGCTGTCGCCAGCAACTCACAGCAGCCTAGCTCCAGGTCGAGCTGTTGTTCACAATCTTGCTGTAGGCGGCACAGCATCACTGGTCCTTATGTGGGATCAAAACCTGGGCCCTGTTTGAGGCCAGCCCGAGCTGAGTTGCCGTTGAGCTGCCAACAGGTGGCAGGATGGCTCAGCTAAAAACAAAACAAAACAAAACAAAAAAAACCGGGGCCCTGCTGCTCAGAGCTGGCACTCCCAAGCCAACTCTTAACCAATGCTCTCCTTGGCCAGCCCCATATATACCTTATTTTAACTTTCTGTCCCTGAACCTCTCATACATTGGGGTCTCTGACTCTCTTATATACATGGTGTTCCCATACATATGTATGTATTAAATTTGGTTATTTTGGCTTGTTAGTCTTTCTCATGCCAATTTGATTATTAGGCCAGCCAAAAGAAACTTTGGGGAGAGGAAAGTTTCTTCTTCTTCAGAGCTGAAATAGTAGAAAATGGGCTGACTATAGAAGGGTGATCAGTGCAGAAATTCATGGTTACAGTAGACCAGCATAAGTGTAAGCTATTTTTGTGTCTTCAACTCTTCAGAACTTATCCCTAGATTACCAGCCCCCTGGTCTAGTTGGCTCTAACAAAAATTCCTGGAGGCAATTTGAATATGGGAATTTTTATCTGAGTCTCTATGAATGAAGGCAGAAGGCTTTAGGTAAGTTGGAATGATTTTGATATGTCTTGCCCCTTTTGGAATGGACTCAAGTCTGACTAGATGATTTCATCAGAGACAGAACTATAGGGAGCTAGTGAAGAAAAAGATAAGAAACATGATGCAGGAATACAATATGTTTTTAAATGTCACCAGATGCCAGCGGGTTTAAGAATACCGGGCTAGATTAAGTAGTTGAGAGAAGTCTAAAAAGCAGTCTCTTCCTAGCCTCCCCCCCAAAAGGCTTTCTTATATATCATTACAGAGATCTAGTAACAAGAATTTGATAGAAGTCATATAACAATACTCTTAACTCCCAGCCCAAACTTTCTGCTTCCACAGCTGTGACGTTCCCCTATACTCTGAGAAATGAGGATGAAGTAGGAAAGGTAGAGTCGAAGCTGGGGTGGTGCAGAGAGATTAGGAGTATTTAGCTATTTCAGTCCTTTACAACATGGTTTTATGAATGGATTCTTGGGTTAGTTGGCTTGGGCTGGAATCCCAAGTCAGCCATTTAATGATTGTGAATTTGTGCAACTTACCTAGCCTCACTGGGCTTCTGTTCTTTTGTCTTAAAATAAGGATAATAGTACTAATTCATATGATTATTGTGAGAATAAAAAGAGATAATCTATGTAAAGTACTTAGCATATTCCTGAGATATAATCAGCCCTCATGAAACATTACATAATATTGTTAATATTTAGCAGTTTTAAAAATCAGGAGCAGGACTATTTCTTACAACCAAAAAACTGCCTTACATTCCAAGTTTCTCATGTTTTCCCCCACATCTGAATCTTCATCTGGTTACCTTATTTTCTCTCATATAGGAGTCATATTTACTTTTTCTGTCTGTCTGGAAATTAGCCCTGGTCCTGAACTCCAGAAATGTAGTAACACCTCTGTCAGCTGCTTGGCTCTTTGTCACCCTGTGCCAGATGTCAGTGTACTTCCTTATCCTTAGAATACCACACTTCCCTGTGTTCAAATTCCTAACTCCTAATACCCACCTGCTTATTATCTGATTACCATGTTTCCTCAATTCCATTGTCCTACCACTTTCTGTCTATTTGCTGTGTGATTATTATTATTATTTTAATCAAAAAGTCAATTCAAGCCTAGATCATTTTGAAGATGAAAAATATGCCTTCTAGAAAAGGTTTATGATTAGGCCAAGTTCTCTCACTCTTTCCTTACCACAAAGATTCTTCTTATTGCTAGATTACAATATCATACATGTGTACTTCCACCTGCTAACTAAATCTCAGAACATAGTTCTAGGATATATGTCAATATAATAAATGAAAATATCACAGATAACTACACATAAATTAGGTGGCATATAGTAGGTATTCTACAAATGTTACTATCTCCTTTTCTTATTGTCATTGTTGCTGTTACAATAAAGAAAAAGCCCACTTATTAGATACAGTTAACATGGTACCAGAAACAAAGCTGACTTGCTATAAGTTAACTATTAATATTTTTTCTAAAATATGTTTTAATTGGCCATGAATTTGGAGTAGAGAGTTCAAGAAGGGGTGAATTAGGAAACTTGAACCTACATATTGGTATTATCTTTGAGAATTAGACCCATGGAGAAGGAAAGGAATCAAAATAATAAGACAAATGTATGATTTCAGTTTTCTTGCCAGATTATATTTGCTTGAATTCAAGGGAAAAACATACGCACAAAATAAATAAATGCAAAAAAGAACAGGGTGATAATGTGAGGATTTTCAAAAGTATTTGCAAAATTATCAGTGCTATTTTTTTATTTGTTTTTATTTTTATTGTTTTTTGAGGGCAGTGTCACAGGCCCTCATGTGTGGGACCGAACTGGGGCCTTACCCACCGCACCACTAGGTCAGCCCATCAGTGCTATTTTTAAAGTACAATAATACAACACTCAGGCCGGCTGAGTGGTGCATTGCTTAAGAGCTGGTTTGGGACACCAGTGGCCCCGGTTTGGATCTCACATATGAGGGCCAGTGACACTGCCCTCTACAGCTAACAACAGCTCCACCTGGGCTGCCCTCTACAGCTAACAACAGCTCCACATGGAGCTGGGCTGCACGAGCCCCAGCAACGGTGTAGGCTGCAGCCCCTGCTGCAGTGGGATGCCATAGGCTACAGTGAGTGGCCGGAAGCCAGTGTGAGCGGCTGGGAGCCAGTGTGAGTTCCCAATAGCCACGGGGAGGGACCATCCAGAGGCTGGCGACCGATCTGCCTCATCTGGGAAAAACGCGATGATGATACCAAACATAGGCCAGTGAAGCAACGTCTTCTGAAACTAGACTGAAGAACAAAAAGACAGCAACTTGTCTGTTTCCTTCCCGGATTCTCCAGTGCTGTTCCCCTCCCCCAATTTCCCAATAAAATCTTTAAAAATAATAATAATAATAATACAGCTCTCATTTTTGATGACCCACTTGGATATATATATATAATTACAGCATCTTTTGTATGCAGTTTATTACTTTCAAATGTACAAGATTTTGAAAATAATTGCATAAGTCTAATTGGTAATAACACTATAATTTATAAGCCAACAACTGTTTTTAGCTTTATAGGTAATTCAACAATTGGATAGCAGGAATATATCTGATAGGAAGGACAATGAAATAATAAACTACTAAATTTGATATTGCCAAAATCTGAATTCAAGATTTTTTTTTCACTAAGGTTAAACAAGGTTGCTAAGTTTTATAAATTATTTAATTTTTTTTGACATTTCAAAGTATGTATGTGCTCAAATAATTGCTACTAAAAAGTTAGTGGTTATGTCTTTCTTTTCTGATAAGACTCCCAGGGACTTTTCATGAGTGAGAGAAGACTGTATTTAGTTTTACTTTTTAGGCTTGTTAGAGAGAAAACCACAGGCCCCAAATGGAGACATTTGTGCTAAAGTTCATGACACTGAACCTAGAATTAATGTCTAACTGAACTGCAGTTTCGCCCTTCTCCAAGGCTGTATATGTAGTCTTAGTCAGTTTGGTATTTTGTGGTCAGTATTAATGAATAATCTGTCACGTGAGCCCTTTCCATTCCACAAAGGAAGCCAGAAGCATTCTGCCTGATAAGAACCCCTCACCCCCCTTTTCCCCTAAGGAAGATAACCTTGCTTGAAACAATCTTTTCTTTTCTTTTGCTAATAACTTTCTTGTCCTACCCAATTTCTACCCATAAAAGCCTACCATATTTTACCGGTTCTCAAAGCTCCTGTGTGCTTGCTACATGGGATGCTGCCCTTTCCATGAATCATTTAATTAAGCCAATTAGATTTTCAAATTTACTTGATTGGATTCTTGTTCTTTAATAAGTCTTACCATACTATCCAGCAATTTACATTCGTAAATATTTACCCAAATGAGGTGAAAACATCAGCCCACACAAAAACCTGTGCATTAATGTTAATAGCAGCTTTATGTGTAATTGCAAAAACAGGAAGCAGTCAAGGTGTCCTTCAACAGGTGAATGGATAAACAAACTGGTACATTCAGATAACAGAATATTAATCAGCAATAAAAAGAAATGAGTTACCAAGCCACCAAAAACATGGAAGAACCTTGACTGTACATTGTTAAGTCAAAGAAGCCAGTCTGAAAAGGCTATATATTGTTTGGTTCCAAGCATATACCATTCTGGAGAAAGAAAAACTATAGAAAATAACAAGATCAGTGGTTATCAGGAGTTCAGAGGAGTTAAGTGCAGACAGAGAAAAAAAAAAAATGGGTTCTATGGAAAGTAACCTCACAGAGTGATCTGATCATAAATTCCTAACTGGTCTTGGTGAGTAGCATGCCCCAAATATAGAACTTCAGTAAAAGGCTGATCTTTACAAGCTCTGTCTATTGTTTCTGTGCATATAGGTTAACACACCTTTGACATGCCCCTTTGCAGACCCCTCCTTTAAAAGCATGAACAAGGGCCGGCCGAGTGGCGCGGTGGTTAAGCGCTGGCGTGGAAAGCCAGCGGCCCCAGTTCGGTCCCACATATGAGGGCCAGTGACACTGCCCTCAAAAAAAAAAAAAAAATATAAAAGCATGAACACCCTCAAGAGAGCACATAATCTTGTTAACTATCTTGTAATCCAATCACAGCCTTGTTTTTTCCTATCTTCATGTACTCTTCCTTATATTCCTTCCTTAATTTCAAATGCATAAGAGAAACTGCAAAATGTATTCTTACTTTCTATGAGATCTTACTCTCTAGTATATGTGATCAGTTTGGGCTCAAATAAACTCATAAAAATTCTCTACAGGTTTGGATGTTTCTTAAGTTGGCAAGGGGCAGGTTGACTAAGTGGAGCACAAGAGATTTTTGGGGGGGCTAAACTTCTATATGATACAATAATGATGGATGCATGACAGTATGCATTTGTCAATACTCATAGAACTGTACAATATAAAACACAAACTTTGATGTAGACTATAGACTGTATTTAATACTAATGAATCAATATTGATTCTTTAATTCTAGTGAACGTACTATACTAAAGAGAGATGTTAACAGGGGAACTATACAAGAGAAAAACCTCTTTGTACTACCTACTCAATTTTTTTTGTAAACACAAAACTGCTAAAAAATAGTCTTTTAATAATAATTTTTAAAATGTTCATTCACATTGCCACTTATTTTTTCATTTGTAGTATTGATATCTTGTCATTTATGAAACGAATGTTAAGACCTTTAAACTAGACCCAAAAGAAGTGTGTGATACAGAAGGAAAAGAAAATCTCAGTTGTCACCAATAAGAAACAGCCATTGTCTTAGAAACATTTTGTCATACAAGCCTGCCAATTACATATTTGTTTTCAGTTTTAGGGTATGATAGCGGTATGATAACAGATCTGCCCAAATTCTAAGATTCAAGATAAACATTTTTAAAGAGGTGCTTATCTCTGATTGTTTTTTTCTAGATTGAACTACAAAGATGGAAAGGTCAGAGGAAGTACTCAAACATTTTGTAATCGCTTCTGTACTCACCGCTTATGGAGAAGAATGGTTAAACTCACTATACTGCCTACTGTTTCATTTTTATTAGCAAGTGAGTCTTTCTCATTTAAAAGATTTTCTAAGGCTAAATGTGTTTTGACCTTTGGTAATTGTCAGCATCACATGATTTAGAAACATTTGTAACATTTCTGTAGCCAGTTGTTTATAAATAAAAGATAAAAGAGCGGTCTGAAGTTTAATCTGTTCTCATTTGCTTGTGTTCATATCCTGAAATTTTGGATGAAAGAATATTTTTGATAAATAAGGAAGGAAGCCTCACAGATCTTCATCATTAAAAACTAATAATTAAGATAAATAAGTTAAACTATGCAACAGCGTTAAAAATTATAATCCATATTACATTTATATATTTAAAGATTAATGTTTTTAACATAAAATTTTATTTAACACAAATAAATATAAAAATTAAAATAACCAACTGCATAAAACAAAACAATACAAAATGTAAATTTGAGCCCCTGGGTTCTCATCTTCCACCTTGATTTTCTATCATGAAAAGCCCTATTTCTCAGAAACCACTTAACTATTCTTTTTTACTTTGGGTAGGGCTGGATATTAATGCCTTCTATAACTAACAACTATGTTTCTCTTAACTTCTTATCTTTTATGAACACATCAGCCACTTTTATTCAGTTAGTATGTATTCAATGCCTAGACTCAAGATGCCATACGGTGTGCTAATTACGGAGTAAGACCTTGTTTTGAAGCTTATATACAGTCTAATAAGTTTTCTTCAAATCCCCTAATAAGAAAGCTGGGCAAATAAATTTTAACTTCAGCTCAGTGAAATAGGGGTAATTAAGAAACAGTACAGGGTTTGAAGGCTGCTCAGGATATTCAGTCTTACAAGAGTCACCAAAGGACTTTCAAAGAAAGTGAAATCTAATTAAAATTGAGAAACAAATAAGAATTAATCAGGTTTGGAACTGAGTTGGAGGTATTGATGAGGGTGGAGGTGTTTGAGCAAGGGAGAACTTCCTGAACTGAAGACAGAGTAGGTGCAGACAAACGAAAAGAAAGGTAGAGGAATCATGAGGGTTCCACAAACCCTTTGCCTCTTATTTTTCTCATCCTCTTATGTAAATTCCAATTATGTTAATGGATAACTTTACCTGGAAACTCCACACTAAGCCTTACAGTAAGCACGTGACTGAGAGCAGAGAGAAGTGAGCATTTTTTTTTTTTTTTTGAGGGCAGTGTCACTGGCCCTCACATGTGGGAACTGAACCGGGGCCGCTGGCTTCCCAAACCAGCATTTAACCAGAGAAGTGAGCATTTTAAGATAATAATCCAAAGGTGAAGTTTACCTTCTTAGCTGGTATCGGTTTTTGAGTTTTCAGGGCTGCTTAAGAGCTAAAGGCGATGATTTTAAATAGAATGTATTTTCTACTTGACTTATTAGGAGACAAGAAAGTCCTAGGAAGTCTTCTATGACAGCACGTAGTAAACTGAGCTAAGTCTCCTGATCCAGAGTCGTCCTGTTTCTTCCTTATTATTTTCTTCTCTCCTCTCACTCCTCAGCAAGTTTCTTCTTTTGAAGGTTAATATTACCAGTTTTATTATTCATCGGTGAGTAAGTAAAAAGACTTTGCCTTTCCAAGCTGTCTTATATTTTGCTCTAATCTTCTCCCTCATGTTCCCCTTTACTTTCTCTCCCTCCTTCTTCCCAATCCACTGATTGCTATTGGCAAATCTAAGAAGTTGATTATGAGCCAGCAAAGCCCCAGGGGCTTTCTACATCTCTGTATGAATAAGCATAATTGTATGTGGCTGAATGCATTTGAAGGTATGTATCTAAATTTGTGTTACTCCATTGCATCACAGACCTCAGAAAGCCAAGCCCTACAAATTAATCTCCGCCTCCTTCTCTGGCATTTGGAATAAAACTCCTCAGAAACATTCCAAATTCACAAGTAGTTCTCATCTGTTTTGCAGTTTAAAACTTGAGTGGAGGTTTGAGGAAAACTGCACTGAATCACCCAGTTTCTTTTACCGGGTCATCTGAACAGGTTGGGCTTTTATTATTATTACTGATATTAACATTTAGATTTAGAAATAAGAAACAAAGGTGCAAATTGTATATCATAAAGCTATTAAAAAAGGAAATGTAGGAAGAATAAAGTCTTTATTAATACTTTAGTCACTTAATAATGTAAAGTGCTTAAGCCTTTTTCAATCACTTGTGTGTCATTAGAAATAGCATCTTACATTTATGTAGTGCTTTGTTGTTTAAAGAGTTTTAACATAAAACTGCAGTATCGTGGTTACCTTGCTAATCTTGCTTGCTGGACATGTTCTCAATTTTATTGATTAGGAAACAAATCAAGCAAGGTAGAAATTGACTGAAGACTGACTTCTAGTCTGGTGTTTACTTGTGTGAAATATGTCAGAAGCAGTCAATTAACACCTTGGACCTTATAAAAGTCACTGTTACTTTTAAGCAAGAGATATCAGCAGCAGAAATACAAGATCTTGGTAAATCACTGACAGGTAGATCATTGGCAGGATAGTACCTATTTTATTTAGGAGTCCTTATAGTAACGAAACAGACCAGAGAGATTTGAGATAACAATTAAATTTAATGAGTATTTTTGAGCATCTACTTTGAGACACAGTGCTGATGCCTGAGATAGAATGATGCGCAAAAGGATATTCTGTGCTTCCAGCCACTTTCCCCAAATCCAGGCAAGTCCAAGATGGTGAGGACTAAGCGAGCCCTATGCATTTATATTCCCCGTGGTATCCTAGCCCTTAGCACTGTGTCTGAGGATGAGATAGGCACTCACATAGAGAGTATTCATTGGATGAAAGGCAGACTAGGGGATGGAGGAAGGGAGGACAATAAGGGAGTTGAAAAAGAGCAAGGAAAGAGGAAAATTTAGAGAAAAACAAGAAAAATTATTTCTGAATTCAATTGAATTTATGAATCATGGTTTTAACAATATTTTTGTTGGTATTTCTAAACAAAAAGTAACCTATATACTCGGAAAATAAAATCGAAAGCTCCTAACTGAAATACACCTTCTGAGGAAGAACAGAGCAGCTGGAGGGTGTGTTCATACTTTATGATATGAGATAATTTACCAAAAGAAGTTAAACAAAAAGAAGATATTTTATCATATGCCATCTAGTATAACGCTGAGTCCAAAACTGATCATGAAGAAGAGGCCAAAAGTCATCCAACTCTTTAATGATGAATCATTTACTCCCAATTGGCTATAAACTAATTCTTACAAACTCAGCAGAACACAAAGAAAGTTGTTCACATGAATAAACAAATCAGTAGGCAGAGCAAGTTAACCCTTTCATACATGTTTCTTCTGGAGAAAAAAAATCTATTTTCTGAAAGCAAGAGGAGATGATAAATCAGCATATTCCTCAATCAAAACAAGACTGGTTCCCAATCAAAATGATCATTTTGATGAGATTACATCTGGTATACCTGACAGGGAGATTTTTTAAAAGAGTTAAGTTAGCTCTTATGGACTGGGGTTCTTTTCCCTTTTGGTAAGACCAACCATGACTAGCATTGTTCTGTGGTTTCCAAAAAACATGTTAAACCATTCTTTGGTTAAAAACAAACACACAAATGAAAAACTCTTTCATTGTATCTCTCTTCTGACGTGCAACCTGGGGCCAAATGAAATGAATTTCATACTGGGTTGTCTTAGAGAACTTTAGATAAGTAAACAGGAAAAAAAAATCATATTGGATGTTTATAGATTTTGCCCTCTCCAGTAAAAAAACAGATGATTGACTGTGAGTTTCTCCAGATAACTTTATATTTACATTCTTGGAGAAATTTTGACAACAAATATTGTCCCTGCTTTGATTGGAGATATTACAGTGTAAAGTGTAAAGTTACTGAGAGAATCCAAGTGTCTGACTCTTCTCTATTATCAGTAAATGTGGCATAGTAACAATGAAAGCTCATGCTTCTTAAGCATTTATAATAGGCCAGGCTTACCACTTCATTTAATTCCCAGTAACTCTTTCAGGTATTATAATTACTATCACCCTAAATTTGTTGATGAGAAAATGGAGCACAGTCCAGTTAATTTGCCAAGATCATACAATTTCAAACACCAGAGCTAGTATTTAAACCAAGGTGGTCTAAACTGATGGTTACCAAATGGGAGAGAGTTTGGGGGCTGGGCGAAAAAGGTGAAGGGATTAAGAAGTGCAAATTGGTAGTTACAAAATTGTCATGGGGATGTAAAGTACAGCATGGGGAATATAGTCAACAATATGGTGTCAGATGGGTACTAGACTTATTGGTGGGATCACTTCATAAATTATATAAATGTCTAACCACTTCACTGTGCTCCTGAAACTAATATAAAAATAAAATAATATTCAATGTCAACTATAAACAAACAAAGCAAGGTGGTCTACTTTAGAACCCATACTCCCAATAACTATTTTCTCTGTTGTGTACATATTAATCATCTAAATTGATATAAATGTATAAACTTTTAACACACATGTGTTTCTCATTATATGAGCACATTTAAATATTTAGGTAACCATACCAATCATTAGCAAAACTTTAACACCTTTGATTATATGAACAATAAAATTCTATACAACACCATTAAAAAAGTAGAAAAAGTACCGATATCCTCAATATATAAATCACTAATAAATTATTGACTATAAATCAGTTAGGAAAAAACAAGACTCATTATAAGCAAAATGGATTAAAATGATTAAAATAACCAATACTTTCAAAACATGAAAAATTACAAAATATCTATGAAATATAGATTTTAAAATATATGTGTTCTTAATTTTTTTTTTTTTACTGTTTTTTTGTTTGTTTTTTGAGGGCAGTGTCACTGGCCCTCATATGTGGACCCGAACCGGGGCCGCTGGCCTCCCAAACCAGCGCCCAACCACTGCGCCACTCGGCCGGCCCAGTGTTCTTAATTTTTTGAGGAACCTCCACACTGCCTTCCATAGTGGCTGCACCAATCTGCATTCCCACTATGTGTGAGGGTTCCTTTTTCTCCACAGCCTCTCCAGCACTTGTTGTTATTTGTCTTATTGATGATAGCCATTCTAACTGGTGTGAGATGATATCTCATTGTGGTTTTTATTTGCATTTCTCTGATGATTACTGATGTTGAGCATCTTTTCACATGTCTATTGGCCATCTGTTTGTCCTCTTTAGAGAAATGTCTACTCAGTTCCTCTGCCCATTTTTTAATTGGATGGGTTTTCTTTGTTGTTGTTGAGTTGTATGAGTTCCTTATATATTTGGATATTAGCCCCTTATCAGAAGCATTGTTTGCAAATATCTTCTCCCATTCAGTTGATTGTCTCATTATTTTGACCCAGCAATCCCTCTCCTGGGTATATGCCCCAAAAATCTGAAAACATTTATCTGTAAACATATATGTGCTCCAATGTTCACTGCAGCTTTATTTATCGTAGCCAAGACATGGAAACAATTAATGTGTCCTTCAATAGTGATTGGATAAAAAAGATGTGGTATATATACAAAATGGAATACTATTCTGTCATAAGAAAAGATGAAATAGTGCAATTTGTAACAACATGAATGGATCTTGAGATTATTATGCTAAGTGAAATAAGTCAGAGAGAAAAAGTCAAAAACCATATGATTTCACTGACAATGTGGGATATAAAACTGAAAGCAACAAAGAAAAATCAAACAAATAAAGATACAAAAAGCCACAGACATAGACAATAGTTCAGTGGTTACCACAAGGTAACGGGTGAGGGGAGTATTAGATGAGAGTAAATGGGATCAAGTATATGGTGATGGAAGGAGAACTGACTCTAGGTGATGAACACACAATATAATATACAGATGGTATATTACAGAATTGTACACTTGAAACCTATGTAACTTTACTAACCATTGTCACTCCAATAAACTTTAATTAAATTGTGAAAGACTAACAAATAACTTCTAGTACGAATGAGGATGTAGGAAAAAGGCAATTTCATATATTGTCCAATTTTTACAATATTTCAGTGGTTTGTTAAAAAATATTTATCAATGGAACCAGTCGAGTGGCGCATTCGTTGGTTATGAGCTGCCTTGGGACGCCAGCAGCTCTGGTTTAGATCCCACATATGAGGGCCAGTGACACTGCTCTCTACAGCTAAGATAGTGAACAACAGCTCCACCTGGAGCTGGGCCCCTGTGAGTCCCCAGGGATGGCATAGTTGCAGCCCCTGCTGCAGCGGGCTGCCATAGGCTACAGTGAGTGGCCAGCAGCCAGCTTGAGCCGCTGGCAGCCGCTGTGAGCTGCCAAGAGCCACTATGAGTGGCTTTCCAGAGGCTGGTGACCAATCTGCCTCACCCGAGAAGAGTGCAATGATTGATACCAATATGGGCCAGTGAAGCAATGTCCTCCACAACTAGACTGAAGAACAAAAGGACAGCAACTTGTCTGTTCCCCTTCCGCAGTTCCCCAAAGCTGCTCCCCTCCCCCAATTCCCCAGTAAAAAATCTTAAAAAAAAAAAAAATATATATTTATCAATACCATATATGTGCATAAGTTTATTTTCACAATTCCATTGTCACTGCAAAGATAAGTGTGAAAATAATATGCTCAAAGACATTCAGTAAAGTGTTACTTATTTAAAAAAAAAATTTGAAAAATGGGAATTTCCATCAATAAAGAATTGGATCATCTATTTTTTTTTTTTTAAATCGTTTTGACTTTTTTTTTTTTTTTTAAGATTTTATTGGGGAATTGGTGGAGGGGAGCAGCGTTGGGGAATCGGGGAAGGGGAACAGACAAGTTGCTGTCTTTTTGTTCTTCAGTCTAGTTGCGGAGGATGTTGCTTCACTGTTGGTATCCTCATTGCGCTCTTCCCGGATGAGGCAGATCGGTCGCTGGCCTCTGGATGTCGCTCATCGCAGCTATTGGCAGCTCACGCTTGGCTGCCCACTGCTCACACTGGCTGCGGGCCACTCGCTGGAGCCTATGGCAGCCCACTGCAGCAGGGGCTGCAGCCCACACCATCACCGGGGCTGGCACAGCCCAGCTCCAGGTGGAGCTGTTGTTAGCTGTAGAGGGCAGTGTCACTGGCCCTCATGTGGGATCCGAACCGGGGCCGCTGGCATCCCCAAACCAGCGCCTAACCAATGCGCCACTCGGCCGGCCCCTGGATCATCTATCTTATATCCACACTATGGACTACTCACTATGTGTCATGTATAAAAATAAAAACAGAATTTAAATATCAACACCAAAATATGTTCACATTATATAGTTCAGTGAAAATATAGATTAAAAATGAATGTAAAATATAATACAGCATAGATATAAGTGTGTAGATTTTAATATATATTTAAACATTGGGAAGCATAAATGCAGTACTATTTAGGAGTGATTCCTCTTGACAGCAGAATAAAGAAGACAGTTTCATTTTGGTTATATTGTTCAATTATTTTCAAAATCATGTCAAAAATGAGGATATTTATATGTACATGTTTAGATGTATGCATAACTGTGTGCATATTTATCCTTCCTTGTGTAAAAGGAATATAGTTCCATTCTCAAGGAGTCTTTTGCACGGCAAACATAACCTATTTGATAATCATGTCTGCTTTTTTCATAGAACCTTATGACTTATAAATATAATTTTAAAATAAAATCTTTTATGTCTGGCACACAGTAAGTCAATAACATCCATTTTCCTTCCTCTGGTGGTTATAGAAATAGAAGATATGCACTTTTTTACAGGAAGGCCAATTGAAGGTTATTTCCATATTCGATCAACAGTTGGAGAGGTTTCTAACTAGGGCAGTGACTATAATGACAGAAAATAGAAGAAAATAACAAGAGATGGAATCAGTGGGATTTAGTGTCAGGTGCTGGTGAAGGAGAGTTAAGAGACAATATCTGAAAGTTTTCACTTGTAGTGTGCAGTCCAGAAATGTAGTAGGGAAAACACTACAAAAGAAGCCTCAGTATAAGTCAATGATCTAATTATTTGGTTTGATTGGTAGGACACTTATCTTTTTAAAATCTCACTATCAGATATTTCTTCCTGTGGGTTAAACCATTTGTTACAGTATCTAGTAATTTCATTTCTTCTTCATAATGCCTCTCTCATGGATTGGATTCTTTAATAAAGGAAACACATTAGGTGGCTAAAAGAACTATTGCCTCCAAGAACCTCTTGTTATAATACAAACTTTCTGAATAACACAATAAAATCTACAGTCATCACAAATGTATGAGTGTATAACAACTTACCAGGCAGTTTTGGGGGCAGGAGTGAATAAAAGGATGGTCTAGAATGCATAATGTCAAACAAGGAAAAATTGTGATTTTTTATTTGCATTTCACTAATGATTAGTGACACTGAGCATCTTTTCATATGTCTGTTGGCCATCTGTATATCTTCTTTAGAGAAATGTTTCTTCCTGTCCTCTGCCCATTGCAGCACTATTCACAATAGCCAAGATATGGAAACAACTGAATTGCCCATCAATAGACGATTGAATAAAGAAACTCTGGTACATTTATATTACAATGGAGTATTACTTGGTCATAAAAAACAATGAAATCTTACCATTGACAACAACATGGATGGACCCAGAGAATATTATGCTAAGTTAAATAAGTGAGACACAGAAAGGCAAATACCATATGATCATACTTATATGTGGAATCTAAAGAACAGAATAAATGAGCAAACATAACAGAAATAGACTCAGAGATATAGAGAAAGAATTGATGGTTGATAGATGGGAGGGGGTGGGGATGGGGGATAAGATGAAGGGATTAGTAAGTACAAATTTGTAGTCACAGTATAATCACTGAGATATGAAATGCAGTATGGGGAATATAATCAATAATGTTGTAAAAATTATGTAGGGTGCCAGGTGGGCACTGGGCTTATCAGGGGGATCACTTCATAGACTGTGTAGATGCCTGATCACTTCAGTATACGCCAAAAGCTGAAGTAAAATAATACTGAATGTCAACTATAATTAAATGGTCACGGGATATAAAGTACAGTGTAGGGAATATAGTCAGTGGTATTGTAACAGCTATATACGATGTCAGAGGGGTAGTAGATTGTGGGGGTGTTACTTTGTGAGGGGTATAAATGTCTAACTCTTACATAGCTTTGTATATCTGAAACTAATAAAACTTTTTAAAAGGACAAAATTTGTTGAGATGCAATTATCACAAACTCAAAATGGGGTAATTTAGGGAGCAGAATGGTAGGGAAAGTTGAAAGCCAATGAAAGAAATTTTGCTTATTAAAAACTGTACAACTAACCCTCAACATGAAATAGGTGATCATGGGATCAAGAGATGAATTATCAAATGATAACCATCTTGTTTAACCTTATAATTTTCAAACAAGTCAGTCAATGGGATTGTCTACAACTTTACTGATTATTCAGTGAGAGAGAAAAGTAAAGGTAGTGTCAGAGGTCACAGAGGCAACTTCCGTACCCTCAAGAATCCATCTTTGATATCCATTACAGTGTCATAATTTCAACTTCTTTTAAATACTCTCACCAAGCATTTGAACTGTTTTGCTCAATGAAAGATATTAAAGAACTAAGGAAGTTCTGACTTTGAGATCTGGCAATAGCTATAAAATATGATCATCAATCTTTATTGTTATTTAATGTAGACATAATTAATCAAAGTAATTCTTTGCCAAAATATTGTTGTATTTCTATTTATATGCCCAGCAATTTTGACAGAAAAATTAAAGGCTCTATTGTTTTCATTCATTATGGAATTTATTATATATATATATATATATATATATATATATATATATATATCTCACATACAAATATGGTAATATAAATGTATCACATATTTTATATAGTTTTTAATATTTTACTTTATAATGCCTTATGTGTTATTATTCTTTTATATCTTAGACTGATCTCCTTAATAGGATTAGAAACTCTTAAAATACCAAGACTACGCTATATACTTCTTTAATATATATTTACTCCATATGCTCAACAGCTAAGCAATGATAGACAGCCAGGAGAACCTTAATATCTAGATTTATTATTAATGTTAAAATATTATAAAGTGCATGCAAAGTAGAAAACAACCTTTTTTTTTCTCTTTTAGTGTACCATTCTATGATGGATTCTTCCAAAAGTGACTACTTTGAATACTTTCGCAGAGTCCATGGAATTCTAATATACAAAGATTTTGCCAAATATTGGGATGATGTGGAGGCATTTGAGGCAAAACCGGATGACATTGTCATTGCCACCTATCCCAAATCCGGTAAGTCTCCCTGTTATGTCTAAGTTATACGCTTTTCTCTTGGAAGTGATAAACTCATCTTAAATGGTAAATATTAAGTTATTAACTTCTTCCACACTCATTCTTCATATTAAATAAGGACAGATACAGTAGTTTAGATACAGCATAGAAAAAGTGACATATGATAGTTCTATTTTAAGACCACAGTCTGTACCTATAACTTGTGCAATGTATTGAAAAAATGGGTGTTGTTGGCCATTTGAGAAAATTATGTAATATACATGGGTGAGTATAGAACCATAACTAAAATTTAAAACTACTAACTCTTTACTTTGTGTCATTATAGTCATGGCTGTACAAAGTATAACCAATTTGCACAGAAAAAAATATAATAAAACAACAACTCTCTCAACTCACCAGCTTCTCTAAATCCATGCCCAAAACTTCATTTTTAAGCAACATCTTTTTTTCTGAGATTAGCTCAAGTGTTAATTACAGTTCCGAGTTCTATAATCATAGATCTTTAAGGATTAGAATGGTCCAGTTCAGGGCTTCTTTCTTGTTCTTTTTAGCAGTTAAATATGTCCAACACTTACTATGTCTTAGGCTACTATGACTCTTAATCTGTTCCTCCACTTCTCTTCCCTGTCAGAATCAATATCAGCTCAATACCAATCATCTGAGGAAACCTGAGAACTATTCCATATTCATTTCCTATTGCTTCTTCATCTCCCATATGCAGTCAGTCAAAATGTCTTGTCCCTTTTGTCTTGTAGATATCTCACAGTCACTCTCTTACAAGTCTTTTGTCTCTCTTCTTTTTTTTAAATTTTAATTTTTTTTATATTAGTTTCAGGTGTACAAAACAACATAATGATTAAACATTCACACCCCTCACAAAGTGATAATCCCCTCTTGTTTCTCTTCTTATTGACCCCCCTTACTCCATTCTTTTATTTACTCTGCCACTAAATGACTTCTTCCAAAACACAACCTGATAACCTTGTTCTCTTAATATATGTCAATGCCTTTCCAAACTTTTAGAAAACAACTCAGACTCTTTAATATGAACTGCAAGGTATTTCATGCTTGCTGTCTGCTTGTCTCTATAGCCTCATCCCCACCCATCTCTTCAGGTAGATTCTTTGATTTAGGCTTTATAATCTATTTCCCATTCTTTTCCTCACCACTATACTATTCTTAAATATCTAACCTTTGATTTTAAAAACAGAAGAAAACAGTTCTTTCTGCCTGGTAAAACCCTTCTGTACCTCACAAAACTGGTGTATTTATGCCAATAATTTGTTAAGGTTAAGCTCAATTATTATGTTCCCTTGAAGGTATTCCTTGTCAAAACATTGTATCAGCAGGAGCACACTGAATTAAATGTTCCTCCTTTGTAGTTCTTTGAATACCTCTGCCCACCTGTATTATAATATCTTAAGAAAAAGGAAGTGTTGTAATTATTGAACATTGTTTCTGACTTTCAAAGGGCTTTTGATCACAACAAGGCAGGGACTAGATTTATTATTTTCTATATCCTCTCAACTAAGACTCAACTTGAGGCATAAGAAGTTATTCGTAGTTTGTGGTTGAAAGCATGTTTGAGTGTATCATCTATTATTGAAACCTCCTTACTTTTTCAATGTAAATGTTAGATCCAAACTTATCAGCTTGCATAATGTCACAGTTCATCATGGACAAATTGAGACTCCTACCACAGGTATGTTTTACTATAATATTTATCCTTATTTACTGAGGATATTTTTTTGGTCCTATAAGATTAAAAATTAGAGAAAATAATCCTTAAATACTGTGGTATTGTGACACCTTTCAAATAACATTGCATTGGTAACAATCTACCTTATCTAGCTATAAATTTATCATTTCTGTGGATGGTAAATGGGCCACATATTAAACCTGACAAGCTCAGGAGACTGAAAATAACCACATAAAATGGTGTGAGCATAAAAATTTTCATAACTAAGTGGGCCATAGTGGGATGTCACATCTTTAGCTTCCGTCATAAAGTTAATCTGTGCCTTTCAGTGGGCCTATTGTCTTTTTGCACCTAAGATAACATCTTTGGAATGTCAGTAATCCTTTTTCTGTGCCTTTCAGTGGGCCTATTGTCTTTTTGCACCTAAGATAACATCTTTGGAATGTCAGTTATCCTTTTTCTGGACCAGAGCTGAAAACTGCAAAATTCCTCATTATTATGCTTGCCTCCTGATTACTATCTCTGTGTCCTGTAAAAAAATGAATTGTTAACCATCCTGCACCCACCTATATAAACTTTGTGTGCACAATTAGTAAAAGCCAGCTTACAAGGTCAAACTAAATGGAATGGGAGGCTTACCTCAATTGGCAAATAGAAGTCTCTGAAATGGTACAGAGAGATGTTCTTCTCTCCAGGAAGTTAGTAAGGAAATTTTAGAGACTGTCTCTGAAATAAAGGTTTCTGAAGCCGCTCAGTGCCAACACTTTTCCCTCCTCGACTGTCCCAATATGTGCTTTGTCTGGACTTGCTCTCCTTTTAATCTCTTCTGCACCTCTGTTGCAGCTCCCTTTGAAGAGGAGCTGGTCTTGGGCAGAGGGGAATCCATGGTTGGATGCAGGCAGAACCAAGAAATCTACTAAAGATTCCCCCAACCCTCTCTAGGACCCTGATGAGTTCGCAAAGGAATTTTAATGAACTGTTAAAATTTATAAGCCTGGCTTTTCCGATTTATTTCAATTAATGCATCTACTGGTTTCTGAGTGTAAAGCAACAGAATAATTAAAGGTTTGCTAGGGAAACTCCTGTGGAGGAATGTGCTTTTATTGTAAAAAGCCAGGTCACCTTAAGAATTGTAGAAAACTAAAATAGGATTTAGAAAAATAAAGGAAATAGAAGCAAACAGGGCTGCTCCAAGGACTATGAGGGCATTACCCCTTCTTACTAATACTGGGGCTACTTTATCTCTGAACACCACCAGGCTAACTTGCCCTCTCCCTTGGAGAAAAGCTTCTGTACAAATAGTAGGGATATCTGGTCAACCAATGTCTGTTTAAATCAGAATCCATTCCTCTCTGGCTAGGAAATGTTCAGGGGCAACATCTATTTTTGCTACTCAGATCTGCCCATTTCACCTGATAGTGGGAAATTTTGTAACCAATGTTGCTCAGATATCATCCCAGAAGGGTGAAAAGTATTTGGGACTAAATTAATCAGATTGGGAAAATACTGATTTTTAAAAGAGATGAACTAAGAGGAACTTGGAAAGTTATAGAAGGTTTGTGAAGGAAAATCTTGAAAGAATATTATGTATGGTTAAGCTAAATGTGATTAATTAAGTAAATTTAAATATCAAAAATAAGCTGATACAAAATTAGTTAAGCTTTCACTCTATGCTAAATAAGACAAAGTTTGTTATAAGACTGTTGGTCTGCTACTGATATTATGAAAACTTTTCTGCCTGAAAAACAAAAATTATGTGTCTTCAAAATATTTTTTTATGTTTTATATTGTCTTAATTGTTTTTAGTTACTCAAGAGAACTAAATCTAAGAACTAAGTTTTGCTAATAGTTATGTAAACTTCTATATTTTAGGGACTGCTGGAATTCATGTGCCCTTTGCTTCAGAGATAGGCCAGTGCAAGGAAGCTTAGCCTAATGTGTATTCTAATGGTTATGGCCCACTGTTACATCCCTGATAAAGAGGCTCAGATCCTGGAAAAGGCCAGAAATTTACTTAAATGTCTTTAATAACTGAGACAGGGAAAATGAGGAAAGAAAGGAACAATAAGACCAGAGACAGGCCAGAATTTTGGCTACAGTTAATAGACAGGCCAACTCCAGGGCCACCTCAGGGTCACCCCCCAGCCCCAGAAGAGAAAACTAGTCTTGATACTGACAGAATGTTTGTTACAGGATATTCCAATACAACTTTAGGCTTTGTTCCAGTACAGATGTTGATTGATAAGATTAAGTTAGCCACTCCTGTTAAAATAACTATTGATAATATTTTGCCTCTACCTAATATTTACCAATATCCTTTGAGGCCTGATACACCAGCAGGAATTAGCTCATTGTTCAAGATTACTTTTAAAAAGGGGGGCTTATAATTCCATGTATGAGCACCTGTAATTCTGCTATCCTTTCAGAAAAGACACCCAGTGGGAAAGGATGGAGATTGGCACAGGATCTCAGCTATAAACAGATACCCTGTGGTTCCAAATCCACATACTCTATTATCAGCTATTCCTGTGTATATTGCCAACATTTTTCAGTGATAGATTATGTAGTGCCTTTTCAGCATTCCTGAAAAAAAATAAAAACATAAAAAACTTGGATTATGATAGCTCAAAGATTAGAAATGATCCAGAATATATTTAGACATGGGCTCTGACTGCCTCCCATTTGCTCACATTTTCTTTTAAAGATAAATAAATAATTCAACCTTAACTGCCATCTAAGGTTATGGTCTTGCCCACCCCAATGGTCCAACATTCAGCAAGACAAATGCTGACACCAAGACTTCCTAGGAATGAGCCTTCCTATCACCATGGGACCACACTATCCAACCAAAAGGTTGGTCATCAATGCATCCTTTGGATTGATTTATGAGCAAAAAGGGGAAGTGTAGACAAAAAAGGGGCCACATATTAAACCCGACAAGCTCAGGAGACTGAAAATAACCACATAAGATGGCGTGAGCATAAAAAATATCATAACTAAGTGGGCCATAGTGGGAAGTCACATCTTTAGCTTCCGTCATAAAGTTAATCTGTGCCTTTCAGTGGGCCTATTGTCTTTTTGCACCTAAGATAACATCTTTGGAATGTCAGTAATCCTTTTTCTGGACCAGAGCTGAAAACTGCAAAATTCCTCATTATTATGTTTGTCTCCTGATTACCATCTCTGTGTGCTGTAAAATGAGAACTGTTAACTATCCTGCATAGTTAACTAACCTATGTCAAAGAAGTACCTGTCTCTCCAATTCGTTTTATCCAATCCCAAAGATTTCCCCACTTTGCTTTCTCCCACCCCCTCAATCTATCACCAATGGATTCCAAGTAACCTTCCTCCTTTGATTCTATGTATAAAATAAATTGCAAACCGCCATTTTGTGGAGCATTTTCTCAGTCTGTTGAGATTTTGCTTCTTGGCAATTGTCATTAGTTTGGCTTAAGTAAACTCTTATAAGCTTTCTCTTAGGCTGGATGTTTTTCAGTGACATTTCCATTCTCAGCCCAGCATGGTCAGTGGGAGACTCAGATTTGTTTAATTTTAACAGGCACAACCTGGATTAGTGAAATTGTATACATGATTTATAAAGAGGGTGATGTGGAAAAGTGCAAAGCAGATGTCATTTTTAATCGAATACCTTTCCTGGAATGCAGAAAAGAAGAGCTGATGAATGGTAATGTTTAAGTTGATTTTAAAAGCTATATGCACACATTTTTAAGTGTGGATGTAGATATTGCAAGGAAAGAGACTGTACGCAAGAGTAGCAATTAGTATTATGTGTTCTATATAGCAGAGCATGTAAATTTAAATTTAAAATTGACAGAGTTATGGTGTAGCATGTGTTTGGAAAAGAGTGAATAAAGATAGCTCATAAATGCCTTCGGTAGAGTGTAGTAGTATGAGCATTTATCTCTCTTTGGGCTAAATGTGATAATACTTTAAACACTAGAGAACTATCCATATTTCTTTTTTAGGATCTATGCAAAAGGATATTCACAGATAATTTTAATATTTTGAAAAATTAGAAACACCATAAATATTAGTCAACACAACAATATTTAAAAGTGATATAATAACACTGAAAAATCATTAAAAATTTTAGGATGTTATGTTTCTTGACATTGCAGTTTCAGTATAATGTAATATATTGAAAAGGCAGTTAGAAAATATTAAAAATCCATCCGTGTGTTTGTGGTATTCGAATGGCTAAGAGTCTGGGGATATAGGGATATATTTATTTAGAAGGCTGTTTACCAAAATGTTAATAATGATTTCTCTAAAGTGGTAAAATTTTATTTGATCATATGTTTTCTCTGTAATTTCCTCTATCTAATCTTCTGTCATAGTGAGTATGTATTATTGTTATTATTAATACAATATAGAATGTTAAAGTTTCTCTATTTTTAAAATATTTATAAAATCCATAGGAATATTTGTTTTGAACTTGCCTAACCTTTAATTTTTAAAAAAAATCAGGAGTAAAACAATTAAAAGAGATGGCATCTCCTAGAATAGTGAAGACTCATCTCTCGGTGATGCTTCTTCCAGCCTCATTTTGGGAAAAGAACTGTAAGGTAACAAGAGTCAAGTATTCTTAAAACTTTATCCAACCCAAAGAAATTTTAGAATGATTAAGTCATAACAGTGTCATAGTCATACTTGTTTAGTCAGGATAGTCAGTGTCTATATTTTAATTTCTACTCCAGAGGTGATTCTAGAAAAAACAAGTAAACTCTCTAAGCCAGTTTCCTCCTCTGCAAAAGAAGGATAACAATAACATTTTCCTCATAGAGTTCTTATAAGGATTAAATGAAATAGTGGCTTAACGTTGTGCCTACCATATTGCAAACAATAAATGGTAGCTACTTTTGTATTTGTTATTACTGACTATTGAATGTACTCCTTTGGCAAACTTTAGTGCTTGGTATTGTGAGGTATGCAATGAACTAGACAGAAAAACCAGACAAATATTATATAATAATTATTTACTGAGTGCCTATCACACACCAGCAATATAACAATTAACAGGACATATGCAATCCTTGTCTTCATGGACCTTGTCCATTAGGGAGAAGGGACAAATAAACAGACAATGCATTGTCATAGGTCAAGTAAGAGAAAAATTCTAGCCTACACATTGAGGGCAGGGAAGGCATCCAGGAACAAGTAACATCTTAGTTAATATTTGCAGAATTTATAATGGTTAGTCTAAATGATCCCGGAAGCATCCCAGGGGGAATTTGAAACCAGTTTAGTTTAACTAGAAAGTTGAGTGCACATATTGGCTGGGTGAGTGAAGGGAGATAAGCTACAACAGATTACAACAGAATGTTGGAGTCAAATCATGAAGTTTGGGCTCTATTTCATCATAATGAGGAGTTATAGACATATTAAGTTGATGATTAACATGATCAGCTATGCTTTTTAGAAAAAGTGATGAATAACCAAAAATACAAACAGAACATTAAGTCTTGGAACACTGATGCTATTCCTCAATGCCTTTCTAGCTTTTTTTTAGGACACACTTTAATATCATAAGATATTAAAGAACTATATGCAGTCATTACCAACCCAAGGGGATTTATCACAGTCATGAAACATTTCTACTTTGTACTTTGATGTTACATGGTGTGTGACCTTTTCTGAGATCCATGATCCAAAATTCTGGAGATCCAATGTTTCTTTTTTGTTTTCTTTTATCATAAGCAATCCAAGGTAGACCACATACATTCTGCTGAATTCATTCTGTACATAAACACTCTCTCAGCATATTTTCTAGATGTGTCATTACTATTTTTTTCAAGAGATCTAAGTTACTTTATTTTTCCTTGAAGAATGGGTTATAGCTTCCTTTACTTTTCAAACGGAAATAGATACTATACTTTTACAATAGTCTTAGTCTTCACAAAACTGCTTCTCATATCAGAGATCATCAAAGAGTAGAAAATAGTTGGATGGATTCATGTTCTGAGTATTTCCAGGATATTTACTGGGGGACAAAAAGACAGAAGGATTGAGACTAATAGTGAAAGTGTCTATGAAGGTGACCATAAATGATAAAAAAAAGTGGGGGGAAAAAAAAGGAAACAGGTGAAATTGAAGTCTAAGATGACTGGTGCTTTGCATGAGATGATGGAAGTTCTTAGTGCCAGAACTAGCAATTAAAATCAAGGCTTCCTGATTGTTAATTTGTTGGTGTTTCCTCTACAGGTAAAACAGAAACTTACCAGGGTGTTGGTGAATATTATATTTTCAATGAGATCAGTGTGCACATAGCTCCTCATAAACATCTTTTTTGTTTGTTTTTAAGATTGTGAGTGTGGAAACAACAGGGCTTTTTTCCTCTTTAGTATACAGAATGGTAGTATAGTATAAAGATCAGAGAACTTTACTGTTGACTGAATGATTTACCAAATCATTTACTGTCATTGATTTATTCTCAGCGATGCATTCTGACTCAGCTTCAGTTTAGTTTCTTTACATATAAATTGGGGATAATAATCTATCTGGCTTAACTTGTATCAATGGAATTATGACACTTAAATGAGGTATTATATGTGAAAATGACATAAAATGTATAGAGAACTAACAATGAACAACACTACAAAAAATGCTGTCACTTCAGGTTATTAAAGGACTTTTCTTCTTTATAATTTTATACATTTTATATACTTTCTAAAATAAATATGTCTTATGGCTATAATTAAAAACATAAATGCTTTCTTTTTAAGTCTTGATGAGACTATATTTGAAAAAAATTTGGTGATTTAACATTTGATTTTATCCTCTTAGATGATCTATCTTTGTCGGAATGCCAAGGATGTGGCTGTTTCTTATTATTATTTCTTTCTAATGGTATCTTCTCATCCAAATCCTGGATCTTTTCCAGAGTTTGTAGAGAAATTCATGGATGGAGAAGGTAAGATATCTTCTTTCCCTGAATTCTTCAAGGTAAATGGCATCTCTGAGCAAAAATTTTGGTTGTCTTTTCTTGTCTGTTATCTTCCCTGATCCTAAATTAAAACACAGACATTCTAGATACCCTTGAACTTTAGAGAAACCATAAAGTTTCCAGATATGGATGGCACATTGTAGAATATGACAGGTCAGTTCAATGTCGAAAGTATATACAGAAATATATTTGGGGATTGGAGGTAAAAACTTTTCTCCCTAAGATTGAATATCAGTGTCCAATTCTTTCTCTTCTCATTTTTTACTAGAAAAGTATTTCACAGTATGTCATTTCAACTTCATTGAAAAAGAAGAAGGAAATAGGGGGAAAAAATACCAAATTGTTTTCAAGTTCAGGTGTTAGGTGGGGCCAAAATTCACAAAGAAGTCTGAATATCTATGAAGTTCTTATTCATTTTACCCAGTGTACAGTCTGAATGATTCAACTACATTTCTCAGAATAGTGCAAAAATTATTTGAGCAGAAATTCCAGAAAATTTTGCCTTTTTATTTAACTCCAGACTAAAGCAATTGAGTATTTAGATTTGAAGAAAAAAGGGTTCAGGAGATCTAGTATTAATTGAAGAAGGCCATTCTGACCCTATAGTGATAATTGTAAGGAAAATGATAACAATGCCATTTTTATAACCATAGAAGCTGATATTGACTCAATAAAAGTAGGATATGTGTGTTTTATGTTTGTTGCTACATTTTGGGAAAATGTATGTTATAGCATCATGAATAAAATATTGGGTTGTTGGAAAAGTCATGATGCAATTTTTACAATGAAAAATATAGAAAAAATACATCATGATTTTTCACACAACTCAATGCATGCAATGTGATAAAAAAATATGGTGAATGTATACTGAAATAAAAAATGTATTACAGTAAAAGACACATTGCCATTAATCCTCCTCAGAATACTCCACCCTAACTTTGAACACACTTATCTCATTCTTGCCCTTTCTCAAGCAATTCTGGAAGTCCTCTTCCCTGAGTGTCTTTAGTTTTGCTGTCACACCAGAAGCAATGTGTGACAAGAACATTGTCATGATGGACAATGGTTTATGGCACACTTTAAACACACCTTCTCTCAACCATGCTCACACCCGACTGACAGCACCGAAGAAGTTGAAACTTGTCACACACTGTTACTAAGGTTAGATAGGCAGCTTCCCATATTGAATATCCCTGCCTTTCCATTGGATGGCACTTGCAGTATTCACTGTATTTTTTTTTTTATCACAATGTGGAAAGGCTCCATGTAACACAATGCTTCTGGTACATGGCAATTTCTGACAAATGAAAACATCATAGTGTGTCCTCATCCACCTTATTCATTGGATTTGGCACCGTGCGACTTCTGGCTCTTCCCCAAAGTCAAAATGATTCAGGACATCGAGGCAGTCATGACAGCACAACTAAAGACACTCATGAAAGAGGACTTCTAGAACTGCTTCAGAAAGTGGCAAGAATGATGGGATAAGTGTGTTTGAAGTGAAAGTGAATAGTTTGAGGGGAATTAATGGCAATGTGTCTTTTACTGTAACAATTTTTTAAAAAATTTAAACATTCACCATATTGTCTGATCACACCTCATATGCCTCAACATCATCAAAACCCACATTGTAAGAAAAAGATGCAGTTGCATCTTCACAAAACAAATGAATAAGATAACTATAAGTATTATTATGTAACTTTTCTGTAAAGAAAAATCGCCAGTAGAATCAAAGAACAAAAGAGGAATGCAATGATTTAATGCAAAGTGGAATGCTTTGATTCACACAACTTATATCATTCTGTCATCTTTTTATTGGGTGATACACTTAGATATACATGAGAGAAGATAAGACAAGAGAATGAAGAGATAGCATTTGGTCATATCACATCGTCTCCAAAATTTTCTAAATTTTTTAGTCAGAATGACACTAACGGTCCCAAGAGAGCACCCCTTACCAATAAATTTCATGTATTATAATTAACAATTCTATAGTTACTAGCTTCAGTTGCCAAAGCTAGTTTTTAAATGGAAAATTTAAGACCTGGACTGAATTCTGATTATAAGAATGTTGATAGTTCCACTAACTCAACTCCCTTTAGTAACACACACACACACACACACACACACACACACACACACACGTTTCAAAAATGTTCTCATAAGCTCTGAATCAAATTGATGGGAGGGGGACTTCCTTCACTTTATCTCTGTCCTGTAAACCATGTCATTATGATAAAAAATTGGAAATATCTTTCTTTACATGAATTATTAAACATACTTTGCCTCTCTTGCTGTATAGGAATTTGCTTAAGATGTGCAACTGATCTCTAATTTTCATTCCATGATTATTTATTTATATTTACTTGTAGCTACTGTTGTTTGAACACTCATTTTAAAGCTGTATGCAGATGATACTATGCCGTCATGTTTTTTTTGCTGTTGTTCCTTTGAACCATTTTAGTTCCTTATGGTTCCTGGTATGAACATACAAAATCTTGGTGGGAAATGAGAAAGAATCCACGTGTGCTATTTCTTTTCTATGAAGACATGAAGGAGGTGAGAAACTGAAAACATATGGGCATTTTAGTAATTTCTAAAATGTTAGCATTTGACAACACTCTAGATACAAAAATCTGCCTTTAAATAAATGATACAGTCACCTCCAAAACTTACAAGAATCCATATACTTTAGCACAGATTTAAAACTAGTAAATAAAAATCTCCTGTGAATGAGTATGTTTAAACCCAAGTGTCAGAAAATTACCAAAGATAAACTTTGAAAGAACTTGAGTTTATGAAACAAAATAAAACAACTACACACACACACACACACACACACACACACACACACAAGGAATCATGACAGGCAAGAAGAGTCACCTGTCTCCAAATCTATAGATGTTGGAATCATCAGATAAGAATTTTAAAATAACTATGCTTAATACGTTTAAAGATATAAAAGAAGAAATTTAAAATTCTACAAAGAAACAAGAGGCTACTAAAATTAACAAGTCAGACTGGAAAAAAATAGCAAAATAGAATTTCCAAAATAATAAAAAATTGAAATTAAAAATTAAGAGTTGGTTTAAATAACAGATAAGACATGGATAAATCATGAGTTAGTTATGTGGAAGATGGAGCTGAGGTAATTCCACAGGATTTACCACACTGAGATAAATAGAATACTTTAAAAAACAGAGTAATGAATATGTAGGATAGAGTGATGAGTTGATACATATATCAACTCAAACTTTCATAAGAAAAGAGTATAGAGAATGCTTGGAATGGCAATTTGCAAAATTCTGACAGCCTTGAAATTTCCTTATAATCTAGTTTTTCTCTAGTTTCATTATTAATCAGGATAATTAAAAATAAAAATCACTATGAGATGTCATTTCACACCTACCAGATTGACAACAATGAAAAAGTCTGACAACAATAAATTTTAGACAGGATGTGGATCAATGAGAAGTAACACACTGCTGACAGTAGTGTAAAAAGATACAAACACTATGGAAACAACTTATCATTATCTACAAAGGGCAAACGTGCACATAACTTAAGATCCAGGAATTCTACTAGTAGATATATACTCTTGGGGAACTCTGCCTTATGTGCATTAGATTATATATACAACAATCTTCATAGCAGTACTCTCCATAACCATAAACATTGGAAACAACCCAAACACAAGAATCTATACATGATATATATTATTATCCTACAATTACTTTATTGCAATGAAAAGGAATAAACTTCAAATGTGTATATCAGTTGGGTAAAACAAAACCATATATAATATTGTCTAGGGATACATATGTTAGTTTAATAACTACAAAGTAAAGCACAGGATTGATTAGTTCAACTTCAGGATAGCAGGTCTTTTGTTCTTGTTTGTGGAAATGGGAATGGAAAATGAATGCCATTGGAAACTTGTAAAATTGAACTCAACAAATATTGAATGTTCTGTTCCATTAATTGGGTTGTAGGTAACGGGTGTTGTATCGTTTTTGTTCTTTAAGCACAAATGTACACATATCAAATAATTTTTTTAAAGACAGACAAAGTACTGGGTTTCTTCATTAAGAGAGGAGAAATGTCTTCTCTTCTTTCATTCTTTTTTATTAGTTTCAGGTGTATCTTTCATTCTTTATTTAGCACCAAGAAAGCAATTTATATCCATGTCTTTTTCACTTCTTTACACAATAATTAAAATCCATATTGCTGTAAGTCTAGAGCTGTTTTGATGAGGACATATAAAATAAATCATAAATAATATTTTAGAAATTCAATTATAATTTATTTATAGAATTTAACACTAAAACAAATTTAAAGGAGAAGCAGTCATGATCTGTAGTTCATTATCTATCTAATATTGTGTTCTGTAACTAGAATATGGAAGACAGTAAATTTAAAAGGCATACAAGCAAAACTTATTCGTTAATCCAACTGTATCAACCCCTTCCCCTCAAATTGTCCATATTCATTTACTCCCCATTTTGGTCAATAATGGTCATGTTTGAATCAGTAAGGAGCCTATATTTGAAACAGTAAGGAGCCTAAGAATGAATAAATAAGTGTTCTATTTTTTCTACAATTTATCAAGTAGAAAGAGAATAAAACATATTAACATTACTTGTAAAAGCACAATATTTTTTGTGGAAGACAGACAAGTAAATAAAAATAAGAATAATGATATGATACAATAGATTTATATGAGAATTTATGGGAGTAAAAATATGGTCATCTAATGCAAATTGGAATTGTCAAGGAAATCATCCCAAAGAAAGTGATGTAAGCTGAAGTTTAATAGGCAGCTATAATTTGTAGGACAGAGCATTTGAGAACAGCATTCTATGTAGAAAGAACTACACACCAGAATAAGCATTATAGTTGGTGTTGCAAACACTTGCATTCAGTGATTTGCCTGGATAATAGGATACACTATAGAAGTGACATAGATAGAGGTATGGATGTTTGTAGCTATGGTATATATTACATCTGAGTTTCCATGTTGAGTATTTGACTTTTTACACATTTTCTTAATCTTTCTGGTTCATTTGCTTTTCACTAGTTACACCAATAAATTAGGAGAAAAATGAAAGCTGTCTGCATATTTTCAACCCCAAACTTGATCTATCATAGGGAACTGTAGTCTTTGAGTATATATTAATATTCATAGGTATTTACTGAGCATGTATATCACCTTATTTAGTGTTCTAACAGCCTTTGAAGTATCTATATTTAAAATATTTTTGATTAAAGTATAGTTGGAATAATATATATTAATTTCAGATGTACAACATATTAGTTCAACATTCATATGGCTTACGATGTGATCACCATGATAAGCCTAGCAACTGTCTGTCAGCATACAAAGTTACAATGGAATTTACTTTCCCTGTGCTGTACACTACATCCCTGTGGCTTATTTATTTTATAACTGGAAGTTTGTATCTCTTATTGTTCTTCACATTTTTCACCCATTCCCCCATTCCTCTCACCTCTGGCAACCATCAGTTTGTTTTCTGTATCTATGAGTCTGTTTCTGTTTTGTTTATTCATTTCTTTATGAGTCCACATATAAGTGAAATTGTAGAGTATTTGTCTTTGTCTGACTTATTTCACTTAGAATTAATACTAACTCCATTCACGTTGATGCAAATGGCAAGATTTCATTTGTTTTTATTGCTGAGTAATATTGGGTTTTTGGAAAAGTCATGATGCATTTTTGCAATGAAAAACATAGAAAAAATATGTCATGACTTTTCTGACAACCCAATGTATATATATTTCACATCTTCTTTATCCATTTGTCTATTAAGGAACACTCAGGTTGCTTCCATACCTTGCCTATTGCAAATGCTGCAATGAATATAAGGGTCCATATATCTTTTACAATTAGGGTTTTCATTTCTCCAGATAAATATCCAGAAATAGAATCACTGGATCATACAGTAATCCTATTTTTAGTTTTTAAAGAAACCTCCATACTGTTTTCCATAGTGGTTGTACCAATTTACATGTCCTTCAATAGTGCATAAGGGTTCCCTTTTCTCCACATCCTTGCCAACACTTATTGACTTTTTGATAACAGCTAGTCTGACAGGTGTGAGATTATATCTCATTGCAGTTTTGATTTTTGCATTTTCCTGATGATTAATGATTATAGCATTTTTTGTGTGTCTGTTGGTCATCTGTCTGTCTTTGGAGAAATACCCATTCACGTCCTGTGCCCATTTTTTTTTAATTTTTTTTATTTTTTAAATTAATTTATTTATTTTTAATTAGTTTCAGGTGTACAACACAGTGCAATAGTTATACATTTTACTCCTCAAAGTGACAACCCCCCACCCCCCAATTCTCCCCCCACACCCCCCCATATCATATATATCTATTACTCTTCCTCTGACTCTCTTCCACAGTATAATCCACATCCCGTGACTATCCATATATATATATATATATATATATATATATATTCAATTACAGTAGGTATACAACCTCCGCTTCAGTTATACAGTGCAGTGTGCCCATTTTTTAAATTGGATTGTTTGTTTTTTGATGTCATGTTGTATGCGTTCCTTATATTTTTTGGATATTAACTCCTTATTGGACATATCACTAACAAATATCTTCTCCAATTCAGTAGGTTTTCTTCATTATGCAAAAGCTTTTTAGTTTGATTTAGTTCTATTTGTTTATGTTTGTTTTTGTTGTCCTTGCCTGGGATGACATAACCAAAAAGATATTGCTAATACCGATGTCAAATTTACTGGCTATGTTTTTTTCTAGAAGTTTTATGGTTTCAGATCTTACATTTAAGTATTCAAAGAAATTTTGAGTTTATTTTTGTACGTGGTGTAAGAGAGTGGTATTTTGTATATGGTATCAGAAATTATGGTGTATATGGTGTGATGTATCTTCTATTACCTCTTTATGGATGAGGAAAATTTTGTTTAGAAAAGTAAAAAAATATACCACTTCTCCAAGAAGTGTTGTTCACCAATAGAAGCCAAATTCCAATATCAGTGGGGGAAAAAAATAAAAAGTTTCTCTTTCTCTTTTTTCAATCCAAATAGTAATGTACTCAATTTTAGTAACTGAATTTTCAAAATATTTTTCTCCCTAGGATATCAGAAGAGAGGTGATAAAATTGATAGAATTTCTTGGAAGGAAACCATCAGAGGAGCTTGTCGACAAGATTGTACAACATACTTCATTCCAAGAGATGAAAAACAATCCATCTACCAATTACACAACACTACCAGATGAAATCATGAACCAGAAAATATCTCCTTTCATGAGAAAAGGTGAGAGAATCATGTGATTTGTCTCTATTGCTATAGGATGTCACAAGTTGAAATAATTATAGTGAAACATCTATTGAGGCCTATTTATACCTGTGGATCCAGTTTGTTTTCTTCAGAGTTCTTTCACGTTTGAGGAATCTCTTTATTGAATTATGAGTTCCTCAGTCATAAAACACTAGTGCTATACTAATATTACTAATAAATTACTCTTACTTGTTGATTATTTAGTATATGCAGCATATTATGTTAAGAATGATGAGCAGGGCCGGCCGAGTGGCGCATTGGTTAAGCGCTGGTTTTGGGATGCCAGCGGCCCCGGTTCGGATCCCACATGAGGGCCAGTGACACTGCCCTCTACAGCTAACAACAGCTCCACCTGGAGCTGGGCTGTGCGAGCCCCGGTGATGGTGTGGGCTGCAGCCCCTGCTACAGTGGGCTGCCATAGGCTACAGTGAGTGGCCCGCAGCCAGCGTGAGCGGCTGGCAGCCAGCGCGAGCTGCCAATAGCCGCGGTGAGCAACCATCCAGAGGCCAGCGACTGATCTGCCTCATCCGGGAAGAGCGCAATGACGATACCAACAGTGAAGCAACATCCTCCGCAACTAAACTGAAGAACAAAAAGACAGCAACTTGTCTGTTGCCCTTCCCAGATTCCCCAATGCTGTTCCCCTCCGCCAATTCCCCAATAAAAAATCTTTAAAAAAAAAAAAAAAAGAATGATGAGCAGCCACTGCAGTTTCATCTCCAGCACTAACACCACATCTATTAGTTATTATTTACTAAGCCTGTGTGCCTTGGTGCTGTGCCATATATATTATATAAACATATATAATTTTAAAATCTCATTATTTTTAAATTTTAATCAGAGACTCAGGAGAGAGCTTCTGTTATGATCTCATTTTGAGATAAGGAAACAAGCTTAGAACAATTAGTCAGCTTTTCCTTGACCAAGTGGCCAACATTTTTCAAGATTAAATGGCAAATGATACATTAAATATGTATAATTCTTTATATATCGATTGTACCTCAATAAAGCTGTAAAAAAATGACCAAGTTTCAAAACCCTTAGTAACAAATATGGCTTTGTTTAGCAAAAAATATCAAAATACAATAAAGTGACATTCTACTGAGAGGAGGCATGGTCTGATGAGATAGTTTATAAACCCAAAAGGCATGTAAAATATGCAGAGTATTTATTGGGACACCTGGTCTTATTGATATGTAAGAAAACATATCTTTTTTTTTTCAAGGAGAAGAATATATAAACATTTTGCTCTTTGAACTAAATTGTCAGTGAGAAGGCTAGGGAAATTTAAGTTTTTAAATAATAAGAATACCCTGCCACTGGGTGAAAACAGGAAACCCATGAAAAGACAATTAACATGCAGATTATATTTTAGTTATTTGTTTCTCATATTATCTCAGTCTCCTTTCCCATTAGGTCCATATATATTTTTAAGAGAAAATATTGGACTTTAATTGTCATGATTGTAAATGGCTGCTTACTGCAATACCCTCAGACCTTACACGGGACACATATTTTCTCTTGTTTTTTTTTTTGGTTATTTCACTGGGAAAGTTTAGAGCTTTTTGAGTTTAGGGGGCAAATGAACAATTGACTAATTTAAAATATGGATGACTTCCTTCTGCTAGGGGAGGGTTAGATGTGATGGAAAGCAAATGAGAATGACCTGCTAGACTGTTCAAATAACCTGCGTGGGAATCACTGAGGAGCCTCTTTGTCAGTAGCAGCAGAAATGGAGAGGGAGCAATGAGTATGAAGAAAGTCTGAATATGAATAAGGAATTAGATGTAGAGGTTGATGGGACAATCTCCAAATTTATGCCTTGGATATCTTGTGTTGCCATTAATTGGGTTATGGGGGTGAGGGAAGGAGGACGCACAATCTGGTGGGGAAGAAAATGAATTAATTTTTGAACTAGTTGAATTGGGGATACTTGTATGGACTCTAGGTGGCACTATCATATAGACAGTTAGATATGAAAACGTAGGTACCGGCTGAGTGGCGCAGTGGTTAAGCGCTGGCTTGGGAAGCCAACGGCCCCGGGTCGGGTCCCACGTATGAGGGCCAGTGACACTGACCTCAAAAAAAAAAAAAAAAGAAAATATCTGGATTTGAGTGTTATCATCATAAAGATGATATTTAATATCTTGGAAATGGGTAAAACAATGGCTCTCATCTTAGGAGCCCCAACATTTGAGAGGAAACTTGTGCTGTCTGTTGTTGTTTTGACAATCACAAGTCCTTTGCAAGCTCAAATATGTATTTATTTATGGTATATATTTTGTTCCTATAATTGAGGATTATAAGAATAAAATTAGGTGTTAATGAAAGTGATGTATATTAGAAAAACTTCATGAATCTGACTTGAAGACATATTTATTGTTTTTTCTCTTTGTTACAGGCATTGCAGGAGACTGGAAGAATCACTTTACAGTAGCCCTGAATGAGAAATTTGATAGGCACTATGAGCAGCAAATGAAGGGGTCTACACTGAAATTACGAACAGAGATCTAAGAAGGGTTTTATTAAGATGTTTGAGAAGAAAGCTTTATTCTCATCATTCCTCAACTTTTCCTACTTTAGATTAATAGAGGAGTCATGTGAAAGATTAAGATCAGGTTCACACAGAGCTAAAAGTAATTAAATTAAATTCTTTATTACTCTTAGGACCATATTACACACTCTGAATACTTAATAATGCGTCACATTCTATCTTTCAAATAAGATTACAGGCATTTTAAGGAAAGACACCTAGTCATTGATTTGTATGAACATCACTGTCTTGAACAGAACAAATGCTTAACAAATACTTGATAAAAATACATACTAAATGCTATAAACTAGAATTGCTATTTCTTGGGCAACAATTAGTGCTATGTTCTGTCATATGTTTTAAATGTTCTACGCCCCTTCAAATGTTCTGAACTATTGAGCCATAGAGCTATGATCATTTTACCCTCTTTAAATCTTCATCATGTTTGGTGCAGAACAATGCACAAACCTTAGAAACTTCATGTCTGACTAAGCATAAACTTAGAATTGTTCAAGCATAAAATAAGTATGAAGAAAAGATATGCTATAGTCTCCTAAAAATTACATAATCAGTATAGTCACTCAGTTGATAACAAATATTTATGAATACCTATCATGTTTAGGCATGGAGCTCAGAGAAATAAACAGTCTAGGTACTTTCAAAAATCTTACAGTCTAATGTAGAAGATTAACATTAAATATGCAACAAGCCACTGATGAGTAAAATAGTTACAAGTATACAAAGTAGTGTAAAAAAGCAGCACAGAACTACAATTACATATAATGAAAAGTTTATCCAGTCCGGGCCCATAAAAGTTAGTATCTACGCAGGTTTAAAAAAATTATATTTAGCTCCTTGAAGACAGTATGTTATCGCTCTTTAAACCCAAACCCTAGGAATGACAAAATTATAACTGGTTCATTTAACAAATATTTACTGAGCATCCATAATGTGTTATGGCTGGGTTGGTTCTTAGTAAAGTGCTGGAAATAGAGCAGTGAACAGCGAGGCGAAGTCCCTTCCTTGTGAATCTTATGGAAAAATCAATAAATGTTTGCTGACATGCACAAAAAAAAAATCAGGTTCACACAGTTATTGAGATCTTCATATAAAAAGACAAGAAGGATTTTTTTATTGCTACATTTTTATTTTCTTTCTCTTTTCTTATCCTCCTCTATCTCCTCCTTCTTCATCTCCTATTCCTTGTTTTTACAAATACTATGCAAAGCTATAATCTATGGGAGTGGTGTAGGAACACACAGATAAGTTTGAGTTGTCAGAGGCTCTTTAAAAATAAGAAAGCTCTCCAAAATCCGTATTTTTGTGATGGATTTTTCCCCATTATGTAGTATATTTAGTATATATATATAATCTTCAAAAATCGTAGGAGAAAGAACAAAATTAAATAAACTTAAGGTCTTAGTAGAATATTACATCCTTAATTTCTATGGAGAAAAGTCTAGGGATTTCTGAACATGCTGTTCAACAGTATGATTTTTCAGAATCAAAGCTAGTTTTTAAAAGGAAAACATATAGGAGTGCAATGGACTTTTGAATGTTAATTTTACCCTATTCATTTATTGCTTCTAATAGCTTTTTGGTGGAGTCTTCAGGGTTTTCTAATCATCAGAGAAATGCAAATGAAAACCACAATATCACTTCACATCAGTTGGAATGGCTATCATCAAGACGAATAATAACAAGTGTTGGAGAGGCTGTGGAGAAAAAGGAACCTTCATACACTGTTGGTGGAAATGCAGATTGGTGCAGTTGCTATGGAAGGCAGTGTGGAGGTTCCTCAAAAAATTAAGATAGAATTACCATATGACCCAGCAATCCCTCTCCCTCTACCCCCAAAATCTGAAAACATTTATCCGTAAAGATATATGTGCTCTGATGTTCATTGCAGCTTTATTTATGGTGGCCAAGACATGGAAAAAATCAACATGCCTTTGTAGATGATTGAATGAAGGTGTGGTATATATATATATATATATATATATATATATATATATATATATATACACAATGGAATACTACCATTCTGACACAAGATGAAATAACGCCATTTGCGACAACATAGGTAGATCTTGAAATTATTATGCTAAGAGAAAAAAGACAGACAGAAAAAGTCGAAACCATGATTTCATTGATATGTGGGCTATAAAACTGAAAACAACAAAAGAACAAGAGAAACAGATGAAGAAACAAAAAACTCAAGACAGACAATAGTGGTTATCAAGGGGTAATGGGGTGAGGGGGTAATACATTAGGGTAAAAGGGATCAAATAGTGATGGAAAGAAAACTGACTGGGTGGTGAACACACAATGTGACATACAGATGATGTCTTACAGAATTTTACACGTGAAACCTATATAACTTTACTAATAATTGTCACCCCCGTAAACTTTAATTCAAACAAAAAAGTACAACATAGTTACGCGTTATTAAAAATTGGAGAGTTGGAAAATACTAAGATTTCGTTTGTATGGGATGAAAAGCAGAATCTCAATCACTTAAGGCAACAATTGTTATTGATTTCTTTAAAAAAAATTTTTACTTTTATTAATTTATTTTTTGAGGGCAGTGTCACTGGCCCTCCTATGTGGGACCTGAACCGGGGCCGCTAGCGTCCCAGGCCAGCGCTTAAGCACCGCGCCACTCGGCCGGCCCCCCTTTTATGTTTTTGAGCCACAGGCGCCAGCTGGACCAGTCCCGCGGCTGCTCAGACCACAATTGTGGGAGTAGCAATCTTGTGACAGATGGTCCCGCTTAGTAGCCGGGGCTCCCCAAACAGCCTCCACACTTGGAAGGAAGAGAGGAGCGCTGCAGGCCAGTGTTAGAGGTCGAATTCTCAAGGGCTGTTCCGAGGCTTGCGCCGTCCAGTTTGTGAGTTCTCGCATCTCTCCCCCCCTTCGTCGGCCTCGGCCGCTCAGGCTGCGCGGCCACCCTGGGGGCCATCCTCTTGAGACTCGCTGCCCCCTCCCGCTCCCCCATTCTCTTCCTCCTGGGTCACTTCTTCCGCTTTCAACCAAACGCAAGGCAGCGTCCGAGCCTCGCTGCCTTCCTTTTGACTCCCTCCCGGAGGGTCTGCTCCCAAGAGCCAGAGTTAGGCCCTCAAGGGGCAACTGTAGGACCGGAGAAGGGGTAACGGTAAAGGTGCTGTCCTTTCCCCCCTGGGGAGCCGCCATCTTGTGCCAAGAAATAACAACTACACTGGGCGGCGGAGACGGTCGGCGAGGAGGCGGGACCCTGGGACGTCACTGCCTCCCCCGACCGCCCTCGGCTAGGCCCCGCCTCTGGCCCGACTCGTCTTAAAGGAGCCCTTGTGCTACTTCGCAGGTAGGGCCCGGGGTCGCTGTTCGCTCAACGTGGGCTCAGACTGGGCTCGGGGCAGGCCCAGGCGTGCACCCCCTCGCGCGGTGGGGCGAGAGCGGGCAGTGACGCGGTGGGCTCCCAGGCCCCGATAGCTCCGCCCCGGGAGGCACCGCCAGCCCCGCCACCCTTGCCCGTGCCCCTAGGAAATGAGCTGGGCTGCGTTCCAGAATGCTGTTGCGTGCTGGATTGCCCCCTGCCCTGCCCGATTTCTTTCCTTTTTTTTTTATATTAAATGTATTGGGGGCGACAATAGATAGTAAACTTACGTAGGGTACAAGTGTATAATTCTATAATACATCACCTATATATTACCTTGTGTGCTCACCACACAGTCAGTTCTTCCATCACCATGTATTTGACCCCCTTTACCCTCTTCTACCACTCCCCTCCCCTCTTACTCTCTGGTAACCACTAAACTCTTGTCCGTGTCTATGAGTGTTTATTTGTCTTGTTCCTTTATTGTTTTCAGTTTTATACCCCTCATAGTGAAATCATCTGGTTCTCGACGTTTTCCATCTGGCTTTTTCACTTGGTGTAATATCAAGATCTGTCCATGTCGTCACAAATGGCAATATTTCATCTTTTTTTATGGCAGAGTAATATTCTATTGTGTATATATTCCACATCTTCTTTATCCAAACATTTATCCGAGGATAGTTTGGTTGTTTCCATGTCTTGGCCACTATAAATTATGCTGCAAAGAACATCGGAGTACATACATCCTTATGGATTAATGTTCTCAGATTTTGGGGGTAGATGCCAGGAAAAGGATTGCTGGTTCATATGGTGATTCTATTCTTAATTTTCTTGAGGAACCTCCATGCTGCCTTCCATAGTGGCTGCACCAATCTGCATTCCCACCAACAGTGTATGAGGGTTCCTTTTTCTCCACAACCTCTCCACTTATTGTCTTGTTGGTGATAGCCATTTAAAAGGTGTGAGATGTATTTCCCTAATGACCAGTGAGGTTGAACATTTTTTCATATGCCTGTTGGCCATCTGTATGTCCTTTTAGAGAAATGTCTCTTCATATCTTCTGCCCATTTTTTAATTGGGTTGTTTGTTTTTATTGGTGTTGAGTTTCATGTGTGTTTTATAAATTTTGGATATTAACCCCTTATCAGATATATCGTTGGCAAATATATTCTCCCATTCAGTAGTCTTCCTTTTTGTTTTATTAATGGTTTCCTTTGTTGTGAAAAAACTTTTAAGTCTGATATAATCCCATATGTTCATTTTTTCTTTTACTTCCCTTGCCTGTAGGGATGTATCAGTAAAAATATTGCTCCAGGTAATGTCTGCAAATGTACTCCCTCTATTTTCTTTTAGGAGTTTTATGGTTTCAGGTCTTACATTTAAGTCTTTAATCCATTTTGAATTTGTTCTTGTATATGACGTAAGGAGGTGGTCCAGTTTCATTTTTTTGCATGTGTCAGGAAGGGGAAGGGATTAGACAGCAAAAATAGGCAACTACAATATTGCCACTGGGATATGAAAGACAGTTTGGGGAATATAATTAATAATGTTATAAATATTTTGTGGGGTGTCAGATGGTCATATGTCTTGTTAGGGAGACCATTTCATGGATGGAGAAGAGGCTTGATCACTGCACTGTACACCTGAAGCTGAGGTTGTATAATATTATATACCAACTGTAATTGAATATATAGATAGTCATGGGATGTGGATTATAATGTGGAAGGGAGTCAGAGGAAGTGTAATAGATATATATGATATGGATGGAGGAGTGGGGTGGCCAAATGAGGGAGGGGGGGTTGTCACTTTGAGGGGTAAAAAGTATAACTATTGCACTGTGTTGTACACCTGAAGCTAATTAAAAATAAATAAATAAATAAAATACTTGAGGGCCGGCCGGCTGAGTGGTGCAGTGGTTAAGAGCCCCGGTTTGGATCCCACATATGAGGGCCAGTAACACTGCCTTCTAAAAATAAATAAATAAATAAAATACTTGAGAAAAAAAAATAATTAAAAAATAAAAAAAATAAAAGGTGTGAGATGATATCTTATTGTAGTTTGGATTTTCCTTTCCCTAATTGTCACGTCCCGCACCTCAGGGCAGTAGGAGTTCAGAAGGGACGGTGGGGGTTGAGAAACAGAAAAATGTAGACAAGAGACAAAGGATAGTTCAAAAGCAGTGCTAGCCAGGGGACTCAGTGCCTCTAGGACAAAGAGACCCAAATCTGGCTTGACTGCGGCTTTTATTGGGATACATACAAGGGAGTAGCCCTGGTCTGTGAGTCTCATTCATCATACCAGAGAACTTAGCTCAGAGTCAAACCACCCCATGGCCTGCAGGCTGCCTTTACCAAAAGTCCCATGGTAAGTTCACATCCACCTCCTAAGGGACAGAAACTTCCCATGCCGAGACTCACTGATAGGATTACACGGAGGACAGATGTTATCACCTTTTTAAGGTAATTTCACAGGCAAGCTGTCAGCACCTGAGACAAGGGGTCTTTGCCCATTTTTCTCAACTCTGTGATTTCTCCTATGGCACCCCCGCGACTGTGTCTGGCTTGGGTTGCTCTATCTGCAGCCAGGGTCGTACCCATCTTTGACTAACCAGCCATCTTCTGGGGTCACACAGGAAGATAGAGGAGGCATGAGGTTGAAGTACTGTCTCTATGAGGATCTGTTGTTATGGGAAGGTGCACAGGGGCAGACGGCTAGACTGCTGTATAACCATACCTAATAGCAACTGAAGGTGGGCATTTTTTCATATTGATTTCTTAAATAATCATTTTGCCATGATTTTTTCATTTAATATTAAAGTGTACAATAACACTTTAATTTTATAATTTGTAAAACTCATAGTTGCTGTTGCCCACATGTAACTAAACAAGAATAAACTCACATATCTTCCTGACTTTAGTTCTTAGTAAACCAATACATTCCAAAATTGGCCTGATTGAAATTTGGATCAATCACATTTCCCCACAGCTTGTTCAAACATCTCTGTAACTTTTTTGGAGAAAGAAGGGGGTTGAGATAGGTTAAAATTCAAAGAAACTTTAACATCCCTGGGATTCTTTGGCATTTTCCTGAGCTGGTCTTAAAGTATGTGTAGGCTGGGGACAATGAAGAATTTGGATAGCATCATGTGAGGTATACAGGGGTAACTGCTGTAGCTTTGGTTCTGTGCTTCTAAGAAAGCTAGAGATTTCTGTTACCTTAGTGTTTCATGTTTAATGTTTTCTAATAATTAGATCTCCGGAGTAAGCTTTCATTCCAAGTGTGTAGATACTTAGAAGCACTTAATAAGTGCTTGTTGACTAACTGATTAATTGATACCATGTTAAGACTAGGAAGTATTCAAGAAGCATTTATTTATGAAGGTTGTAATTAGATATAATTTGAACCATGCAATAGGGTTTCTTTATATGACTAAAATACTTGAGAATTCAATTTGGGCAACAGAATAAATAATATAGTACTGAATTATAACCCATGGTATAAAATTAATATCTGTAAATCCATGTTTTAATAAATGATTAAGTGAAGGAGAGTAGGTAAATATCCTATAAAGAAGAATTTAAACTAATTATGTGTAACTTCTCATCCCATCCCTTACATGTGGGATTCACTGAGTAACTTCCTTCTAAAGAGTGTGAAAGGGCTTAGGGGTAGGGTACAGAGGGATAGTATCTTTACAGTAGAGAAAACTGGCAAATACTACCTCAGCCAGTTAACATCATCAGTGATCAGACATGTTGTTAGTAGAGATCCTTGATATGTGATGAAAATGGCTCTTTACCTCTCACTAGCCTTTCTCCCAAAATCCTATAATCATTATGAAACCATGGGGAAACATCAGATAAACCAAAATTGAAGGAAAATATGCAAAATATCTGACTAGTATGCCTGTTTTGCCAAAGTCATCAAAAACAAGGAAAATCTGAGAAACTGTCATAGTCAAGAGAAATCTAAAGATACCTGACTTCTAAATGTAACATGGCATCTTGAATGAGATCCTGGGACAATAATAAAGGACATTAAGTAAAAACTCAAAAAATTCTTAAAAATTATAGACTTTAGTTAATAATATGTATCAATATTGGTACATTAGTATGTAAGAAATGTACCATAGTATTGTAAAAGTTTAATAATAGGAGAAAATTCTATAATATTCCTGAAGTTATTGTTTTTCTGTAAAGGACCAGTTAGTAAATATTTCCTATTTTATAGATTATATGGTCATTGTTGCAACAATTCAACTGTCACTAGCTTGAAAGCAGCCATAGAAACACATAAACAAATGAGTGTGTCACTTTGTTAAAATAAAAATTTATCTACAAAAACAAATGGAAATTTGGATTTGGCCTGAGGGTTGTAGTTTGCTAGCCCCTCCTCTAGATAATAATTTTTCTTCCATTTTTAGAAATGTAAAGATGTCACTTTATTTTTAGAAGGCCTACGAATGTAACAATAGTTATATTTTATCCAGAACTTAGCTGCTCTTTTTTTTTGTTTCTCTTTCAGAATATCTACACAGCTACGTTGCAAACATTTTTTTTAAAAAAACAGAAGCAAACATCTTTTAAAAAAAATTTAAGTATAGTTGGTATACAGTCCTATATTGGTTATATTAGTTTCACGTGTACAACACAGTGATCCTACACTTCCAATAACTTATAATGTGATCACCCCACCAGCTCCAGTAATCATCTGTCATTGTGTAAACTTCTAGTAATATTATTGACTATATTCTTCTTGCCCTTTGTACTAATCCCCCCACAACCTTCCTTCTGGTAACTATCCTTCTGGTTTCTGTTTCTGTGAGTCCATTTTTGTTTTGTTTGTTTGTTCTGTGTTGTTTTAGATTCCACATATAAGTGAAATTATACAGTATTTGTCTTCTGTCTGACTTATTTCACTTAGCATAATATCTTCTAAATTCCTCCGTGTTGTCACATACATCAAACTGAAAAGCTTCTGCACAGTGAAGGAAACCTTCAACAAAACAAAAAGGCAACCTATGAATGGGAGAATATATTCACCAAAAAATATTTGATAAGGGGTTGATATCCAGAATATATAAGAAATTTGTACAACTTAATAACAAAAAATCCAATCAAAAAAATGGACAGAAGACAAAAAAAAAAATTCTCCAAGAAGACATGCAGACACATGAAAAGATGCTCAACATCACTAATCATCAGGGAAATGCAAATTCAAAACCACAATGGTATACCACCTCACACCAATCAGAATGATTATTACAGAAAGTCAACAAATAACATGTTGGTGAGGATGTAGAGAAAAGGGAACCCTTGTGCATTGTTGGTGAGTCTCCAAACTGGTGCAGCCCCTTATGGAAAACAGTAAGGAAATTCTTCAAAAGAGATACTCAGCAATTCTACTTCTGTGTATTTATCCAAAGAAAATGAGTACCCAGAAATCCCTCTTCTGGGTATCTACCCAGAAAATCTGAAAACATTTATCCATAAAGATATATGTACCCCTATGTTCATTGCAGTATTACAGTATTATTCATGGTGGGCAAGACATGAAATCAACCAAAGTGTCCTTCAATAGATAATTGGATAGGAAGATGGAATATATATACAATGGACTATTACTCAGCCATAAGATGAAATACTGTCATTTGCAACAACATGGATGGATCTTCAGATTATTTTACTAAGCAAAATAAGTCAGACAGAAAAAGTTGAGAACTATATAATTTCACTCATATGTGGGATACAAAACTGAAAGCAACAAACAAGACAAACAAACAAGCAAAAACTCACACATACAGACAACAGTTTAGGGTTACTAGAGGGTAAGGAGGGAGGTGGGGTGATAAAAGGTAAAGGGGGTCAAATACATGGCGATGGAAGAGAACTGATTGGGTGGTGAACACAAAATTAAATATATAGATGATGTATTATAGAATTGTACACTTGAAACTATCATTTTACTAATCAATGTCAACCCCAGTAAATTTAATAAAAATTATAAATTAAATAAATACACAAAAAAACAAGAGATCCATTGTAAAATACCATGTTTCTTAAAACATAATTGGTGTGTTCTCACTTCTGCCACATTGAATGGGCTAAAGGTATCCTGGCCAAGTCCAAAGTCATTGGGTAGAAAAGTATACTTTTTTCACAAGCAAAGTAGAGGATAGTGAATATTTCCAACATTAACATAATCAATTCCCATGGTCTTCTCTTACCTTTTATAGCTTTCCATAATAAGAATTGCTGAAAATTTGCAGGAAAAAAAAAATTGCATTATGAAGACTTCCCAGTTTCACTCTTAACCCTTGCCACACCTAAAACTCAGTCAGTTATTCATTTTCTTCTTATGAAAATGCTGAATTCATCACATAGTATTCACATTGAGTCCTCTGATATTCCCAATGTTTGGCTCAAAGTATCAGAATATTTGAGAGTGCTGGGCCATGGTGAAAACATCAAGTTGATCCACACCTTAAATGTCATCCATAGTACATACTGAAAGTTAGTGTAATTATGAGGAACTAGAAATCTATGCTTTGAGATATCCTACCAATAGGTTCAGTCTTGTCAGAGCCAGGAGAGTGTTGTTGAAATACAGAGGTGCCAAAAAAATGTATACACATTTTAAGGAAGGAAAAAAATGTATTAAAATTGTAATAATACATACCAATAGCAAAGATGAATACAAGTCTGTGAATACTTTTTTTCTGGCATCCCTGGTACACGAATGCAATACCCTCCCTCAAAAAATCATAGTCTTGTTCCATGTATATAATCTGTGATTACACTAAAGCACTTCTTTTCATTCATTTCAATCCTGATTTTTGTTTCTATATTCTGTGTCTATAGCCAAATTTATGTAATGTATGTACATGCCTACATAAAGATAGGTTCTGCAAATTTGTAAAGTTTATTCCTAAGAGAGTATTTACTTATAAAACATATCTCTACAAAAATATTTAAAATATTGTTTCATCAATCAAATTGACAATACTTTTTAGAAATAAAATAATTAGGGTTTGATTAGGGTGTTCCCTCTGAAACATGGAATGAGTGTTGGATGGATATCAGTAGTTTACCCCTTCAGATTCATCCTTCACCATTTTCCATCTTGGACTGTGCACTGGGAGGCTGATTGGTATAGATTACATCAACAGGATTCTGGACCATCCAGTTTCTATTTGGCAGGAGATCTGAGGAAAGAGGAACACTGAAGTCCAGTTGATTATTTCCCTGGCTCTTCCCATGAGGTCAAATTAAGTGGACTCCATACTTCAATCAAATTATCTGAAAGGGTTTTATCACTTAAATTCCTTGTTTTCATTATGACACACTTGCTTCGGCTATATCTAGTGACCCTAAAGCTGTATCCCTCTAGTGCAATTTTTCTAGAACATAAATCTCCAATCTCCTGCAAAGGGCAGAAGTGGGGGCATGCTAAGAGCCTGAGGATGATTTTCTGGTTGCAAGACATGTGGGGAAGCAAACTAAAAATACTTTTCTCTTGTTTTTCAGACTAATCTGTAAAACTATCTAATTGCCTCCAATTGTTTTGCCTTCCTGTAGTTCTACAGCAGTGTGACATTTGGGTTGTTTCTTGGTTTCTGCTCTGAAGTAGACTAAAGAAAAAATCTTAATCTAGATTTTCACATTAAATTCAAAGAAAATGTGTGTTTGGGATGTTCACAGAAGATGGTAATATAAAATATTTACATCTTCATATTTTGTTGAATGAGAAGTTTCAACTTCAAATTCCATTGTTGCACAGGTTGACAAACTCACAAGTATACTTCTTTCACAAGCAAAGTAGAGGACAGTGAATATTTAGCATGATTTCAGGACATAGAGACAAATAAGAACCTGTCATAGAAGTATTTTGATATAGATAATTACAAGAGTCTCAAACCAGTTATTCCTATATCGAAACAGGCATTTTTACCACAGTCACCACTATGACCAGATGGCTAGGAAAGATGATATACAGAGCTGCCTCTGGATGGTACAGGCATAATTTCCGATGCAGAATGTGCTCTTGCTTTTCTTGGCTGCATTTCCTTTTCCCTTTGCTCCTTACCCAGGGAGCATGTTCATACCTGTCTAACCTGTCTAGAGTTACAGCCTTTAAGTGAGGGTTTTTAATTGGAGCACTGGAGTTATGAAACAGCCAACTGTGTTTTGCTTTGCTTTTATAGTTGAAATCAGAAACAAAAGTAAATGTAAAAAGCCTTCATTTATTATACATACTGGTAATTATTTGACAGTAGTTAATTACAGATACTTTCTATGGGCTATTTGTTTCATTCTATTTCCTCCCACAAGCAACAACAAAAAGCCTTCCCTTAAACCTTTGATATTTAACAACAGACTTTATATGCTTAATCATTAATTTTATACAGCTCAACAGAGTTCCCCTTTGCTTTCCTAATGCATATAACAGATTTTCTTGGTTGACTGAAACAACAGAGTGAAACTTCCATTAACTAATTATTGTAGAAACAAAATCTAGACCTCCAGTTCCTCAACGCAGGCACCTGGTAAGTGATTTATAAACTATATTTAAAGCGCCCATATTTTATATAAAATTCTATAGTATATATTTTATAAAATTCTATAGTATATATTTTATACTAAATTCAACAATTGAGAAATTAGAGAAAGAGTATGATTGTTTTGCCATAAAAGGGAAAATACTTGGAAATTATTATGTCCAGATTTCTTATTCTAAATTCACAGGATTATTTTTCATATTTAAAATTGTGTTGAAGTAGCCTGCTCTAGTAGGATTATAAGCTAAAATAACATTAAAGGCTATTAGTCTTTTAGCATCTCAGTTATCCTGTTTAATTCAAAGTAATATTCTTGTATCATGTACCACTAGGATGAGTTCTTAAAAATTCTAGTGTGTGAATATGAAAATAAGGTCTCAGCAAAGATATAGTTTTCATAAGTCTGCTTTTTTGTACTTCTCAAGATTCCCAAAGACAGTGTATTGTACAGATACTAAATAAGTGCATTTTCCACTGATGACTGCTTTATTTCCTATTTCATTAATATTTTAACTGTGGAGTATTTTCATTACAATATATATTCAATCTTTTCAATCATTAAATCAGTAAACCACTATAGTGTGTTCTTCAAATTTCTAGAAACTCTTACTTCCTAAAGGGTTTTGAAACAAGATTTGAGCTATCTTATTTTTTTCACATATACTCTCCTCTTGTCACTATAATGAATAACGACTTCAGTATGTTCTCTTAAAACATCCCTTTGTCTTTTCCCTTGTGTTTATTACCAAAGCAATATTTTAACAACAAATTATAAAGGCTTAATATATTTTAAATCTAAATATTTCAAATGCAAACAATTCTAATTCTAGTCAGTCAGTATTTAGGCTAATGCTTGTTATTACTCATTATAAGTTTTTTCCAATGGATAACTGCTTCACAATTACTATTTTTTTAAAAATCTAAATACTTTCATCGGACACATGAAAAGTTATATATTTGAAACTTATAAGCTGATGTTCTGAAAATGTTCCAAAATTATATTATATTATTTATTTTATTATTATTATTTTAATTTTTCAATTACAGTTGACATTCAATATTATTTCAGGTGTACGGAACAGTGGTTAGACATTTATATACTTACAAAGTGATCCTTTACAAGTCTAGTACCCACCTGGCGCCATACATAGTTATTTCAATATTGCTGACTATATTTCCTCTGCTGTACTTTACAAATCTATGACTATTTTGTAACTACCAATTTGTACTTCTTAATTTCTTCACCTTTTTCACTCAGTCCCCCCAAAACTCCTCCCATCTGGCAACGATCAGTTTGATTTCTGTATCTATGAGTTTGTTTTGTTTGTTCATTTATTTTGTCTTTTAGATTCCAAATATAAGTGAAATCATGTGGTATTTATCACTGACTTATTTCACTTAGCATAATATCTTCTAGGTCCATCTATGTGTTGCAAATGGTAAGATTTCATTCTTTTCACGGCCAAGTAATATTCCATTCTATATGTACCACTTCCCTATCCATTTGTCTGTCTATGGACACTTTAGGTTGCTTCCACATCTTGACTATTGTAAATAATGCTGCAATAAACATAGAGGGGCATATCTCTTTTCAAATTAGTGTTTTGGTTTTTTTGGATAAATATCCAGAAATGGGATTGCTGGGTCATATACTAGTTTTAATTTTTCAAAGACCCTTCATACTGTTTTCCATAGTGGCTAAACCAATTTGCAATCGAACCAACACTGAAGGAGGTTTCCCATTTTTTTTTTCACTTCCTCACCAACATTTGTCATTTGTTGATTAATTGATGATAACCATTCTGACAGGTGTGAGGTGATATTTTCTGTTTTTCATTTGCATTTCTCTGATGATTAGTGACCTTTAGCATCTTTTCATATATTTGTTGGCCATGTCCTCTTTGGTGAAATGTCTATTCAGGTCCTCTGCCCATTTTTTGATCAGTTTTTTTTTTTTTTTGAGGGCAGTGTCACTGGCCCTCACATGTGGGACCGAACCGGGGCCGCTGGCTTCCCAAGCCAGCGCTTAACCGCCGCGCTACTCGGCCGGCCCTTGTATATGGGTTCTTTGTACGTTTTTGATATTAAACCCTTAACTGTTGTATCACTGGTGAATACCTTCTCCCATTCAGTAGGTTATCATTTCATTTTGTTGATGGTTCCCTGCACTGTGCAAAAACTTTTTAGTGATGTAGTCCCATTTTCTAAAAATTTTATTTCCCTTGCCCAAAGAGATATATCTAAAAGAATATTACTAAGAGCAAAGTCAAAGAGTTTACTGACTATGTTTTCTTCCAGAAATTTTTTGGTTTTGGTTCTTATATTTAAATCTTCAATCCATTTTGAGTTAATCTTGTATATGGTATAAGAAAGTGTTCTAATTTGAATTTTTTGAGTGTATCTTTCCAGTTTTCCCAACACCATTTATTGACGAGACTGTCTTTACCCCATTGTATATGTTTACCGTATTTGTCAGAGATTTTTAAAACGTAATTTTAAAAAAAATTACAGGTGATATTCAGTATTATTCTATATTAATTTCAGGTGCACAGCATAGTGGTTAGGCATTTATATAATTTATGAAGTGATCTACCCACCTTGTACCTAGCCTGGCACCATACATAGTTATTAAAATATTGTTGACTATATGCTGTACTTTACATACTTGTTACTATTTTGTAACTACCAATTTGTACTTCTTAATCCCTTCAACTTTTTCACCTAATCCCTCAACCCCCTCCCATTTAGCAACCACCAGTTTGTTCCCTATGTCTATGAGTCTTTTCTGTTTTGTTTGTTCATTTATTTTATTCTTTAGATTCCACATGTAAGTGAAATTATGATATTTGTCTTTTTCTGTCTGACTTATTTCACTTAGCATAATAACCTCTAGGTCCATCCAAGTTTTCACAAATGACAAGGTTTCATTCCTTTTAATGGCTGAGTAATATTCCATAGTAAATATGTACCACATCTTCTTTATTCAGTTGTCTATTGATGGTCATTTAGGTTACTTCCATATCTTGGCATTGTAAATAATACTGCAATAAACATAGGGGTGCAGTATAGCGCTTCAAATTAGTGTTGTCATAGATTAATTGACCATATAGATCTAGGTTTATTTCTGGACTCTCTATTCTTTTCCTTTGATCTATGTGTCTATTTTTAATGCCAGTACCATGCTATTTTGGTTACCGGAGCTTTGTATATAGTTTGATATCAGGTGGCATTGTACCTCCAACTTTGTTCTTCTTCCTTAAGATTGCTTTGGCTATTTGGGATCTTTTGTGGTTCCATATAAATTTTAAGATTATTTATTCTCGTTCTGTGGAAAATGCCATTGGTATTTTAATAAGGATTGCATTGAATGTGTAGATTGTTTTGGGTGGTATGGACATTTTAATGATGTTAATTCTTTCTTTCTATCCATAAGCATTGTATATGTCTCCATTGATTTGTATCTTCTTCAGTTTCCTTCTTCAATATCTTACAATTTTCTGAGTACAGGTTTTTTACCTCCTTGGTTAAATTTATTCCTAGATAATTTATTCTGTTTGATGCAATTATATTCTTTTCTTAATTTATTTATCTTTCTGATAGTTTGTTATTGGTGTATAAAAATGCAACTGATTTCTGCATATTAATTTTATATCCTGACACTTCATTTAACTCCCTTATCAGTTCCAAGAGTTTTGGTGGACTATATATTTTTTAATGGTATGTAGATTTATTAGCTATGAACATGTATAAAGCTATACTGGACTTTAAAATTACTACACCTTCAATTTAAAATGGGAATAATATAATTGAAGCCTTATACTCTCATATGATATTTAAATTTCCAGATATACCAGAAGAAGTTTTTAATATGATTTTAAAAAAAGATTATTTTGGGTCACATGACTCATTTAGTATTTCTTGATGGCCCACAGTATTTAGAGGGTGTTTTTCTTTTTTTTTTAAACTTTATTATTATTATTATTATTAGTTACAGATGTACAAAACAATGCAATAGTTATTTTTTCACCCCTTACAAAGTGACTCCCCCTCCTCTTTCCTCTACCCTCCCACCCCCGATATCATACATATCTATTACAATTCCATTGACTCCATCCCCACACTATATTCCACATCCAATGACTATATATGTGTGAAATTATAGTTGACATATAATATTATTCAGCGGCAGCTTCAGATGTACAGTGCAGTGGTAAGGCCACTACAACGTCCATGAAGTGGTCTCCCTAAAAAAACATGCGTCCTTCTGTTCCCCTAAAAAAAAAAAAAAAAAAAATTTACAACCGTATTGATTATATTCCCTAAACTGTCTCTTCTGTTAGAGGGTATTTTTCAACATCAATTGGATTCTTTGTTCTTTCTGGATTGTTAGTAAATTTATATCTTTGTTCATTTCTTTTAAGAGCAACTTCCTCTTGTTCTGAAACTTGATACCAAAAAACATAAAAGAATCCTTGAAACTGATTTCAAACATTGACAGGAAATAACTTTCAAAAGCATTTATAAATTTGCAGAATACTTTCATGGACCTGTGGCCAAGCAGAATCTAAATATTCTAAAAATCTAAAATCGAAAATATTCCAGTCTAAGATACACAAGTAGGTTAAAGCAGGAAGTTATCTACTTCTATGAAGAATCAAAGAGCAGCTGTATCAAGCTTCACAATATACATGTCTCATCCCATCTCATCTCACCACATACTGGGAATATATTTTAAAGAGGAGGAAGAGTGGAGCTAACATTAATCTTTCATAGAGAAGAAATTCATTGCTAGGGAAAAGGTTTGGCAACAAGGAATCTGACATTACCCAGATAAATTTCTCTAGGTCTAATTCAGCCCACCATGGGTTACTTCACTCTTGGAAATGTAGATTTAAGACTAACCTTAACTCTAGTCTTCTCAAGTTAGCAGAAATTATCAATTATTTTATTCAACATAAATACAACTATTTCTCAAAGAGGCTGCATTTTGTATCTTATCCTCAAAAGAAACGCATGCATAAAAGTTACTGTACTCATATAAGTTGTAGATGGGCGAGGAAGAAGGAAACATATTTTAAATAGAATAATAAAATACCTCTGTTAATAGAATTACTCATTGGTTTAAAAAAATCAAAACTATATATATGGATTTTTTAAAGTTTGAGTTGAGAAACATAACAGATGTAGGCAAAAAAAAGCAACAATACTATTGTGTCATAAAACAAAGAGTTAAAGTTGTAGAAAGGTGAATCCATGACAATAAATATTACATAATAAAATCAAAACAATCAAATTCTATGCTTCAAATAGCATATTTTCAAAGTAAAATGTAAAACTCATACTGTATATGTTAACAGTTTTGAGATAAATTGATAGAAACATGTTCAGAGGGAGATCTTACACACTAATAACCTATTTAGCAGATTAAATTTTTAAAAAAGAGTAGAGGTGTCAAATATATGGTGATGGAAGAAAAACTGACTGTGGGTAATCAACACACAATATATAGATGATATATTATAGAATTTTATACTTGATACCTATATAATTTTATTTGTCACCCCAATAAATTTAATAAAAATTTAAAAACTATAAATAAATAAGATATTGAATATTTAAAAATATATTGCTATTGAATTAATTTATGTGTGCGTATATATACATACACCCATTTAAGCTCATACTACCAATAGATAATACAACTTACAATCAAATGATCATTTATTGGTGCAAGAAAATCACCATCACATCTAAAATATAAAATTTGTAGTGTTTGCATTCTTTAGACCAGCAAATTAAAATTGAGAAACAAATTAAACATTGTTGTAAAATGTAACTGATTAGAAAATTAAAGCAAACCAAATATATGTTCTTTAAAACCGCCTATTGGGTAAGCAGTCTTAATATAATTAAATACACATTATTCAGTTAATAGAAAAATGGCAGTACTGATGCGGGCCGAGTGGCTCAGTTGGTTAAGAGCTCACTCAAGGGTGTGAGCTGAGCTCTGAGCAACAGCAGTTCGATGCCAGCCCAAGCTCAGCTGCCACTAAGCTGCCAACAGGTGGCAGGATGGCTCAGCTAAAAAATAATAATAATAAAAAAAAATGGCAGTATTACAATTTCTGAGATTTGGGGCTGGCCGAGTGGCGCGGTACTTGAGCTCTGGCTTGGGAAGCCAGTGGCCCCGGTTCGGATACCACATGTGAGGGCCAGTGACACTGCCCTCAAAAAAAAAAAAAAAAATTCTGAGATTTGGCCAAAGCTGTGATCAGCGGCAAATTCAAAACCTTAAACATTTTTATATTAGGTTTCTAAAAAAAGAAAATGAACTAATTATTTAACTGACAAAAAAAAAGGGAACAAGATGGTCTCCAGAATCCATAACACTGGTTATGATTTTTTACTTCATTACATATATGTTGTTTGACTTTGGGAAATGCACATAACTTTTCCAAGCCTCAGATTCTTTTTCTGTAAGATAGGGATAAATAATATCTATGTCAAAAACACTATAGGGCTAAATTATTATTGTTGTTATTTTTTGTTGTTAGTATTTTATTCATCTTTACTCTGTGTCAAGCATTGTTTAAACTATGTTAATTCTCACAACTATCCAGTGCAATGACATGTAATATTCCCATTTTACCAATGAGGACATTATGGCAAAGAAAATATATTGGAAAATTATTGGAAACCACACTTGGAAGGTTCTTTTAAAAACTTAGCCCAATCTATAGTAAATGCTCCATAAATGTTTATTTTTAAAATGTTTATCTACTTTTGCCTACTTTTGGTCTTATAAAATAGGAAACTTTCACTTAGTTGATTGTCTTACAACCAACTCTGCAGGGTATTGTCCTATTTCTCAATCTCTTACTTAAAACTTCAGGTAAAATCATGCAGCCTCATGGTGTCAGTAAACTAAATCATTAAAGAAAGAAACAAATACAAAATAAAGTTTAAAAAAATGCCAAATATACAGACACACCCACACTTATGTTTTTAATGAAAATACATGTTTATCTTATTTCTAATATGTATTACATTTAGGCTGACAAACAAGCAAGGCTTAAAAGCAGAGTTTTTTATGTTTTGGGGAACTGAAATGATGATCTCACCAATGTCTTCCATTGCTATGGCACTGGAAAGCTGGTTTCTGGGTTATATTAGGCCCTCGGGATCCCAGATGGTAAGAATATAATTAATTCTTCACTATTGAATACCTTTGTTGGAAGACCCTGCCAATAAAAAAGTGCCTAATAGCAAATGGTATCCAATACTTCCTGACTATGTACAATTAATTGTCTGAGGATATGAAAGATTAGGGTATATTTAACCTTAGAATTTCTGCATGAGATGGAGGATACAGATAAGTGCAATTTTCTCCTCTTAAAAGCTAAAGTTGCCAAGCACTTACAGGGTTAATCACTGATTACTAGGCAGAGATTAAATATAAAAATTTAGACCCATTATCTCTTTTTGTGTGGGACAGTGAAGGATGGAGAATATTTCTCTAGGTAAAAGAGAATGCACATTTCTTTTAGTTTGAAGCAGTATTAAAATTTTTAGAAAACATGGACTTTAAGATTATGATGGTATAAATGGTGATAATATGAAATAATGTTAGTAATACCTAAGCCATATTGAGCAATTTTTATATGCCAGACAGCATGCTGTATCTTTATGCACATTAAATTATTTCATTTATGAGATTGTAACAATGACGATGACATGATTACAATGATTCTATGAATTGCATACTATCGGCTAAGATGAAGAATTCTGTGCATAAAATAAAGTTTATTTGCCTAGGCTGCATAGTTGGTAAGGTCTAGATTTTTCTAACAGTGGCCATTCCAGCAACAAAGCTAAGTGCTTTCACATTAGGTATATTATTTCCCAGGATTTTAAAGCTTTTACCATTTGTAAGTTTTTTGTAGTTGGGTAAGTTCCATCAACTCTGAAAATTTCTAATGATAATATGAATTTCAAAGCTATTATTTGGCTGAAATGGACATATGTGACATAGAAATTATGCCAGCAAGTGTTTAATAAATATTAATCTTCTTCATAGTCCATATCTTAAAATTGCTTCATGTTGTTTTAAGTAATTAAATGTGGTAACTATAATACGCACTGAGATTTTTTTTTTTAAGATTTTACTGGGGAATTGGGGGAGGGAACAGCGTTGGGGAATGGGGGAAGGGGAACAGACAAGTTGCTGTCCGTTCTTTCTAGTTGAGGAGGACGTAGCTTCACTGGCCCATGTAGGTATTATTATTGCACTCTTCCCAGCTGAGGTGGATCTGTCACCGACCTCAATGGTGCTCACAGCAGCTCACGGCAGCTCACACCAGTTGCCAGCTGCTCATGACGGCTGCCGGCCACTCAGGGCAGCCCAATGCAGCCCCACTGCAGCCTATGGTATCGCTGGCGACTCACCGCAGCCCAGCTTCAGGTCAAGCTGTTGTTCACCATCTTAGCTGTTCAGGGCGCAGCATCACTGGCCCATGTGGGACCCAAACCGGCGATCCTGCTGCTTAGAGCTCGCACTCCCAAGCCAACTCTTAACCAACAAGCCATTTGGTTGGCCCCGAACTGAGATCCTTTATAAGATATAGTTTGTGGGAAAAGAATATGGCCTCATTCCTAGGTACACGGCAAACCAACAAAATACAGCAATCAAAAGTCATGTAGCTGGATCATTTATTGCAGAGATAAACTGCCACAGGTCATGTGAAAAATACAAAATAGCATTTGTATTATTTTTGAGTTTTTATAAATGAGAAGCTTTTTATAAACGTATACTTTGAGTTTTTATAAAAGCAAAGAAGCATTTGAATTAGGAATAGTCTAATGGGATGTTTTAATGATAAAGGAGTATTCTGTAAAAATGTTCTTTCCTTTCTTGTTTCTATTTTTGAGACTTAAATAATATAGTTTGAACATTAATTTCACTTAAAATTGTATAATGCTAGGTGTGAAACAAACTAGAGTGGCCATTTGGTCATTTCCCTTATTTTTTAGATAGGTAAAATATAGCTTAAAACTGTGAGGTAAGTGGCTGAGGATCATACCACTAGTTTGTGAAAAAGCTGGACTCAGATGTCTCCCTCTAGTTCCCAATGCTATGTTTAGAAAAACCCCACAAATACAGCATTCCTACCATTAAAATATTTAGCTTTTACATATTTGAAAAGGAGCTAATAAAATCTATCCTGTTTAGGTTAAAAATCTGTTGAATATCTAAATATCACTTTCTAGGAAAATAATGTATTATCAGTTTAATATTCAATTTTCCTTTTTTTAAAAAAAAAGATTTTATTGGGGAATTGGGCGAAGGGAACAGCGTTGGGGAATCGGGGAAGGGGAACAGACAAGTTGCTTTTTGTTCTTCAGTCTAGTTGTGGAGGACATTGCTTCACTGGCCCATGTTGGTATCGTCATTGTGCTTGGTCACCAGCCTCTGGATGGCCACTCACCACGGCTCTTGGCAGTTCACACTGGCTGCCCGCCACTCACGCTGGCTGCTGGCCACTCACTGTAGCCTATGGCAGCCCACTGCAGCAGGGGCTGCAGCTATGCCGCCGTCCGGGGACTCACAGCAGCCCAGTTCTAGGTGGAGCTGTGGTTCACCATCTTAGCTGTAGAGGGCAGTGTCACTGGCCCTCATATGTGGGATCCCAACCAAGGCTGCTGGCATCCCAAACCAGCTCTTAACCAACGCGCCACTCGGCCGGCCCTCAATTTTTCTTAATTATTAAGGCACATCATATCCTTAGGTACAATATTTCATTATTTTAACTAACTAATGGGCCTGAGAGTCAATAATTTTGTTCAGGTAAACTTGGATTAACATTGACAAACAGCCTGAAGGATATTAAATTGTTTTCAAAGTCCTGCAGTTATCCCCCAGAGAAAGTTATGTTTCAAGGGACATTTTCAGAAAAGTAAACAAAAGAGGCCTAAGGGAAACACTCATCTTACATTTCCTGAGCTTTCACCAGCTCAGTTTCTCTCATATAGTGTTATACATCACTCAAGGGTATCATCCTTTTAAAGAATTTTTGGCTCTGATTCGTAACTTGAAGATATTTATTTAAGCTTTCAGGAGTTTAAAGGTAAGATAAATTTGACTGCATTTCTTCCACGAATACTTTTGGGGTTTTTAGGAGTCATATTGTTAATTTAAAATATTGAATTCATGCAAAATTTGAAAGAAACATTTAAATCCACTTATATGACTAGTTCACCTTCAGTGGATGACCTGTAAATAACCAGATATTGGCAAAATCACAGATATTACAAAAGTTACAAAAAACTATACATAAATTAAATTAAAATATTTTATTATACAGTTTCCCACATAAAACAAGGTTAAAAATTTACAATTTATCCCTTTAGAAATGGTTCCAAATAAAAGTTTATGTAATCAGGTAAAATATGTGTATTGAATAAAGACAAATATTATTGAAACAAATCATTAGTGTGATTCAGATTCTCTAAAAATCACTTCATATGCACTGTAGATTAAATCACCATATATTTATAGAACACTAGTGTGTGCATTATTGAGCAAAAAGGAATACTGTTTCTCTATCTTCTCTACCTAGAATATTCTTTTGCATCTCTGATTAGCCAAACATCATGGTCAAATCCTACCACCTGAACTATAGATCTGATGACCACTTTACCATAATTTAACACTTCTTCTGTTATATTGCCTTGTATTAAGATTTATCTCTTCAATGTTTATATTTAGAAGGGAATATAGAATAGTGGTGAATATTGCTGGCCCTGTAGTAAGACTATGGGGGTTGAAACCCTGTCCTGCCGTTTACTGACAGTGTGATCTGGGAAAGTTACTTAAGCTTTCTCTCTGTTAATTTCTTCTTTGGTCAAAGGGGGATAATAAGAGCTGGCCAAGTGGCACGGTGGTTAAGCGCTGGCTTGGGAAGCCAGTGGCCCTGGTTCTGTTTCACATATGAGGGCCAGTGACACTGTCCTCAAAAAAAAGAAAATTCTTGAGTAATGATTTATAATGTAAACTCCTTGTTGATTGAGTCTGTGACCTAGTATATTCCAAAAGTGCTAGTTTGACAAAAATGTATATGAATAAAATAATTTAATACCTGATTATTCTACCTAGAATATTAGGGAAGCTTCATTTCATTTCAATATACATTTATTAATCTCAATAAAATAAAGGCTTTGGATTACAAAGTCAAATACATGTTTCAATCCTGGGACAAGGAACCTAAATTCTAATCAAGAAAACATATTGTAAACAGATAATAACAATATACTAAAATGAATAAAATAATATCAGTATGTTAAAGTTATGGAAATGGAAAAAAGTAATTTTGAGAGGATCTGAAATTTGTATAAGATTTTGAGAAATGAATTGGAGTTTCCCAGATAGACAAGAGAAGTAAGAGTATCAGCTCAAAGACAGAAACATCCAATTGCAACAGGTAGATGGAGGGAGTGGATTTTTCTTTTTTTTAATTGACTTGTTGGTGGAGGCTAAAGTCTAAGTGCCACGTAGAGGTAAACAGAAAGGTCAAGGAAGTTTAAATGTAAAAACCATGATAACGCTCTTTAAACTTGATCCTTTCAATTACAAGGTTGTGATCTTTTCTTTTTGTATCATGGTGATAACAATTAATGAACATCTCAAAAGAAAGTTAATGTATTTTTCATTTTGTTTTTTGTTAAATATTGGCATGACAGCTGTTAGTATAGTTACATAAGTTTTAGGTGTACTGTTCTATAATACATCATGTATACATCCATGATCAGATTTTACATATAACCTAATGAGAATTGGCAGGTAGAAAGAAAGAGCTGAGCTTAGAAATAAGGAAACTAATTTTAAGAGCATTGCCATAGAACAGGTTATATGATGATAGGATATAAATAAAGGCTTGTTTGGGCAATGATAATAATGATAACATTAGTATTGGCTACCATTTACTAAATATACACCATGTTCTGTCAACTTCCAAGTTACATCCATCTTCTATTCTCCACCACAATAGCTGCATAAATTAAGCAAATCATTACCTCTGTTTTAAGATTAGAAAATTCAACTTAGGCTTTTGATTTGTATAGAGTCAACTTGGTAGTAAATGACAGATCTGGCATATGAATTATTAATCTAGAGACCTTATAGCCTTAACCACTAAGCTAGTTCATGAAGAGAAACTGCCCTTCCCAGGGATACTTGAATTAGATTTGTGAGCCAGTTGGATTTGGAAGAGCCAAAGATAGAATCCAAGATCACTTCCAGATTTCTGACTTCAGTGGTGAGGTGAATATGGTATCACCAAAATATGAGGTACTTAGGAACTCTGGGACAAGAACTGTTCACTGGAGAGCAAGGCTCATAGGTTAAATTTGGGGTTATTAAATTTGAGATGGCTAGGGCCGGCTGAGTGGCTCAGCTGGTTATGAGCTCGCTCAAGAGTGCGAGCTGAGCTCAGAGCAACAGCAGTTCGATGCCCAGCCCAAGCTGAGCTGCTGCTGAGCTGCCAACAGATGGCAGGATGGCTCAGCTAAAAAAAATAAATAAATTTGAGATGGCTAAGGAACATCTGGGGGAAGATGGGCAATAGCAGTTGGATATACAGGTCTGCAGCTCAAAACAAACTAAAGATAAATCTACCTTCTGGAGGGTCAGCTTACAGCTGGTTGTTAAAAACCATGGTAAGAGAGATAAGAGAGACAAGTGTCAACTATGGGACTCCAAGAAAAAAACACTTCTGGCCTATATATTCCTTTGGGAAATGAGAATTGATAAAGAGATAGGAGCATAAAAATCAAGAGAGGAGAGTTTCAGAAGAATATATGGTCAAAAATATCAAATACCATATGTAAGTAAAATTAAATGTGGATTTAATCAGTTACATTGTATTTGAACATTGCAAGAGCATTGGGAGGTGATGAGGGGAATTACATATTTATTTACAGTCAGCCCTTCCTCACATTTCCATATGAGTTCAATAATGCCATTCTTCTCTTCAAAATCTTAAGTGGCCCTTCATTTCCTCATTAATTGAATATAAACTTTGGAGTGCAAATTTCACAACTGTCCACAATAGGGACAGTTTTTCAGCTATACGTATGTCTTTCATTATCTACTAGACAGCATATTTTATGAAGGCAAAAGGCTTTTCTGTCTTTTGCCTGGCCAACTGTGGACACGTAATTCATATTGTTGAAAGAATCAATGAATGAATGGATACTCTCCTGAAAATGAAAAAACTTTCAGTCAGTGTGATCCACTCATCCTCTCCTAAACACATCTCATACATTTCTTCTCTTTTATCTTTGTTCATGCATTGCACACTTTCATGAATAATCATGGTATCTATGCTTTTTAAAACACTATCAACCCCTCACACCTGATCTCCAATGCTATCTATCATCATTCTCCAGGTCTTTTCTAATATCCTCAATTAGATGTCTTCCTTCTTCGAATCTTGATGAAAGATTGAATTTTATGATACTTATATGCATTCAGCTTTGTTATATAAGCATTTATGTCTTCAAGAATTATATATTTAGGGCTGGCCGAGTGGCACGTTGGTTAAGAGTTAGTTTGAGATCCCAGCGGCCCCGGTTCAGATCCCACATATGAAGGCCAGTGACACTGCCCTCTATAGCTAAGATGATGAACAACAGCTCCACATGGAGCTGGGTTGCTGTGAGTCCCCGGGATGGCATAGCTGCAGCTCCTGCTGCAGTGGGCTGCCATAGGCTACAGTGAGTGGCTAGCAGCCAGCGTGAGCAACTGGCAGCTGGTGTGGGCTGCCAAGAGCCGCTGTGATTGGCCATCCAGAGGCTGGTGACCGATCTGCCTCATCTGGGAAGAGCGCAATAATGATATCAACATGGGCCAGTGAAGCAACATCTTCCACAACTAGACTGAAGAACAAAAAGACAGCAACTTGTCTGTTCCCCTTCCCCGATTCCCCAACGCTGCTCCCCTCCCCCAATTCCCCAATAAAATCTTTAAAAAAAAAAAGAATTAGATATTCATTAAGAGTTTACAAAATAGTAATATGTATGTATAAATTAGCACATTGTACATAGCAAGTACTTCAATATCTATTGACCATAATACATTTTAAAGCTTGTAATAAAGTAATAGATATGTAATTTCAATATAAATGTACTGTGATGTGATGTAAATGTACTCATTCAGATGTGATACATCTGAGTATGTTTCATCTTTGGGTTCGGGTTTTTCAGTGTCATAATGTAGACCATAACCTGATTCCCATGCTAGCCAATCCATGATTTAATATCCAAAAAAATTGGATATTAGATACTCACAAATTCATAAAAGGATAGCTTTAGAAGGGCTTTCAGACATAATATATTTCAATCCTTTCATTTTATAGGTGAAAAATGGAAGGTCAGAGAGGTGAATGGAAATACTTAGCATCCTATAAGAAAATTATTTCCATATAGGAGGGCTCATAGGGTTTAACCATGGAGATGAAATGAAGTCAGCTTCCATTCCACAGGCAAAAAGGGCTTTTTTCTACCACACCTTTGAGATTCTATCACCTAGTGGTGTTATCAAGTGTGTCCCTTAGATCATATGCATTGAGATATTTGAGACAGTCAGAAGCTTGTCTACTATTTAGAAAAGCAGATCTTATTTCAGAAAATTACTTTTCATTTCTCATAACTTAATTTACTTTAAATTAGCAGAAAATATATTAAAACTCACATGAATGGTGTTATGTTGTTGCGAGTGTGTTTTCTAAAGAGATTTATAGTTAAGTTAGAGCCTAGGTAACAGTAGCAAAAGCAGATTCTGTTGGAAAGGGCTGACCTCAGATTTATACATTTTAAATTTGCAGACCAGCTGAGACATTCAAGGAAATGTTCAGATGGTAGTGAATATGTAAGTCTTTGTCAAGCTGGTGATGCTTACATTCATATGTGTAGATCAGCATATAGAGGGTGTTTAAAACTTTGAATTGGATGAAATCACTGAAAGAAACTTACAGAGTAGAAAAGAATGCTAAAGTTACCTGTGAGGCTTACCACATTTACAGTGTAGACACTCATTTATTTGTCCTTCATGTATGAATTCTAGTTATTGTTTCCTTACATTTAACTCTTCATTGTTTACACTTGACTGTGTTTTATTTTTCTTCATGGTACTTACATCTGTATACTATATTTATTTTTCTATGTTTATCTAACTCTGCGTTGTCTGTAAGCTCTGTAAGAATAGATAGTTTCTCTGAGAATTTTCCTATATCCACAATATGTTCAGCTCTTCAAAAAAAATATCAATGACCTAATGTAATAACAAGTTATTTTTTACTGTCACAGTCTGAAGAAAGGTAAAGACATCACCTTAATCTTGTGTTTAGGCATCTGAACACATAAACTCAAAGGCTCCATGGCAGTAGAGATTAGGAATGGAGGGTGGAGGAAAGGTTGTACATCACCTGTAGCCCAACAGCCAGAACTCAGTCGCATGCTCCCAATTTAATTGCAAAGGACAGTGAAAAAATACAGTCTTTGTGCTGGGAAAGAGGTAAAGGTGTTGTGAATGCATTTTCTCTGCCCCAGGCCCTGCTCTATCACCCGTGTCCAGAATATTCTTTGGTATTCAGTATTTCCCAGTAAACACTATTAAATAAATGTAAGACAATTTGCTATTAGAAAGAAGGAGGGAAATAAACAATTTCTAATTCTAAACTTTTTGAATTTCTACACTTTCATTTCACTGGCAGATATGCATGAAATTTAGCAAATATTAACAGGAACTAGTACAGTACCAACACGATTTAATCATAGCACAATGCTGTCATAAATTTACTTTTGAGGTATAAGAAACACTAGAATCAACATTATTACTTACTGGTATTGAAACTTTATGGTATTTATAAATCCCCAGACTTTTGGTAAAAGCAAAACAAAACAAAATTAAAAAAACCCCAAGACAACTAATATCTAATAATATACTCCTCCCACAGTAACACTCAGGAACATCCCAGGATCAGCTACATATCACCATCTTCTCATATAAAGACAAATATATTTGAAACTGTGCGTAGTTACAGGGCAGTGGACACTACTGTTCTGGAAGAGACTAGTCCGAAACCCAGTATATCCCAGACACACTTAATAACCCAGAAATAACCTTGAAATCTCTAGTTTCTTACCACATAATTTAGCTTAGTATTAACCACTCCTCTTCACTTTCTGCATTCCAGGCACATAGGCCTTATTTCTCTCTCCTATTATAGGGTATTTCTAAATGCTATTTCTTGGCTGGAAAGTTCTCCTCTTCTCCAAATTAACTCTTGCTCTTTCCACAGAGAAACATTTCTAAGCAGCATTACTGTCAATTTTCCTCTATTTGTGGATAAACCTCTACTTCATAACAAAGTGAGAATCTGATTAACATTTATGGACTGAATACATATGGGAGGAATTTCTAGAAACTGTATTCCAGGAAGATTATAAAATCTCTTCTAGAAATCCTCTATCAGCTTAGGTGCATTTAATTTAAGTGGTCATATCACAAAGCACAAAGAGCCTGTAACTCATGAGATAAATTGCAAAACTGGTCAGTTTTAATTGGGCTGGGACAGGGGCAAGATTGAGTAGAGATGGTCAACATCTCACTGAGGTTTTACATATTGGTTTCAGAAGTGCTGATTACACACTACATAGCAATGATTCCCTAAAACATTTCTCATTTTGATGATATTTTGATGTAATAAAGAACAAAAAATTAAAGAACTTGATTTGGGGTAAAGAAGCCTGTGTTTTAGTACCAGCCTGACAACATTTCTTGTGAAAGAAGGAAGCTGTGGGTAACTGGGAAGAAACAAGGTAAAGCAACTGGAAAGCTGAGGCCCAGTCTAATAGAAACAAAAAAAAAAAAAGAAAAGACCATTGACAAGATTTGAGAAATATGAAGTAGGGACACAAACCTTAGCTGCTTTGAAAAGTTAATCTATAAGAAAAGCAATCATGATCATAAATTAAATTTAACAAGTATTAAAATTATTTTTTCCTGTTATTATATTTTCTTCTCAAGGTCTTATTTTTTGTGGGGAGGGATGGAGTGGTTAGGGGAACATAAATATCTGCGGGCTATCACATAAATATATAGGCTTTCTGTATTCTGAGGCTGCATTAACTTATGATAAAGTTGCAGTTCTTTTATGAAATTCTTGTGCAATAAAATGAATTGGATTTTAATCAGAAAATAATTGTTAAATAGTTTCAACCATAATATCTTAAAAATCAGAGTAAATTAATTTAAGGAAATAGACAATATTATTTTTTATTGAGATAATTGACATATAATATTAGTTTCAGGTGTGCAATGTAAAGATTCAATATTTGTATGCAGTCTGAAATGATCACCACAATAAGTCTAATTGACATCTGCCACCATACATAATTACAAAATTTATCTTGTGATGAGATAAAATTGACTCTCTTATGGGCCAGCCGAGTGGCTCAGTTTGTTAAGAGCTTGCTCAAGAGTATGAGCTGATCTCAGAGCAACAGCAGTTCGATGCCCAGCCTGTACTGAGCTGCTGTTAAAAGCTGCCAACAGGTGGCAGGATGGCTCAGCTAAAAAAAAAAAAAAAATTTACTCTCCTAGCAACTTTCAAATATGCAATACAGTATTTTTTTTTTTTTTGAGGGCAGTGTCACGGGGCTTCATATGTGGGACCTGAACCAGGGCCGCTGGCTTCCCAAGCCAGCGCTTAACCACCATGCCACTCGGCCAGCCCTGCAATACAGTATTCTTAACTATAGTCACCATGCTGTACATTACATCCCCATGGCCTGCTTTTTTTATAATTGGAAGTCTGTCCTTTGACCCCCTTCACTCATTTTGCATATTTCTGAAATCCCACCTCTGGCAATCACCAATCCACTCTCTGTATCTACGAACTCATCATTTATTTGTTTTGCTTTGTTTTCTATATTCCACATATAAGTGAGATCAAATGGTATTTGTCTTTCTCAGTCTGATTTATTTCAGTTAGCATAATGCCCTCAGTTTCTATCCATGTTGTCACAAATGGCAAGATTTCATTATGTTTTATGCTGAATAATATTTCATTGTGTATATATACTATATCATCTTTATCCATCCAGTTTTTGGTATACACTTAGGTGATCTTCATGTGCTGGCTATTTTAAATAATGCTGCAGTGAACATGGGGTGCATATATCTTTTCTAATTGGTGTTTTCGATTTCTTTGGATAAATACTCACAAGTAGAATTGCCAAATCATTTGTTAGTTTTTATTTTTAACTTTTTGAGAAACCTCCACACTATTTTCTATAATGGTTGTACTAATTTACATACCCACCAACACTTCACAAGTGTTCGCTTTTCTCCATGTCCTCACCAATGCTTGTTATTTCTTGTCTGTTCTAAAGAAGTGAGATGATATCCCATTGTGGCTTTTGATTTGCATTTTCCTAATGATTAATGGTGTTGAGCATTTTTTCATGTCCTTGTTAGCCATTTGTATATCTTCTGTAGAAAAATGTCCATTTTAAAAATGGACTGTATTTTTTTGTTTGTTTGTTTTTATTTTGTTTTGTTTTGTTTGCTATTGAGTTGTATGAATTCTTTATATATTTTGGATACTAGCCTCTTATCAGATATATGATATGTATCTGATATATGATATATTTTGTCCCATTTGGTAGGTTATGTTTTCATTTTGTTGATGGTTTCCTTTGCTATACAGAAGCTTTTTAATTTGATATAGTCCTACTTGTTTGTTTTTACTTTAGTTGCCTTTGCGTTTGGTGTCAGATCCAGAAAATCATTGTCAAGACTTATGTCAGAGAAATTAAGAAAACAATCCCATGTTTTCTTCTTGGTTTCAGGTCTTACATTCAAAGCTTTAATCCAAATTCATTTTTTTGCATGTGTGGCTGTCCAGTTTTCCCAACACCATTTATTGAAGAGACTGTCCTTTCTCTAGTGTATATTTTTGGCTTCTTTATAATAAATTAATCAACTACATATTTATAGATTTATTTCTGGGCTCTCTACTCTGTTCCACTGATTTATGTGTCTGTTTTTATGCCACTACCATACCATTTTAACTACTGTAGCTTTGTAATACAGTTTGAAATCATGAAGTGTAATGCCTTCAGCTTTGTTCTTCTTTGTCAAGATTTCTTTAGCTACTTGGGGTCTTTTGTGGTTCCATACAAATTTTAGAATTATTTGTTCTATTTCTGTGAAAAATGCCAGTGGAGTTTTGATACAGATTACATTGAATGTAGATTAGTTTTGATAGTATGGACATTTTAACAGTACCAATTCTTCAAATACATGAGCACAGAATATATTTCCATTTATACATCTTCAGTTTCTTTCATTAATGTCTATGGTTTTCAGTGTACAGATCTTTCACCTCTTTGGTTAAATTTACTCCTAGCTATTTTATTCTTTTTTAATGCATTTTGTAAATGAGACTTTTAATTGAATTTCTCTTTGTTATAGTTTGTTATTAGTGTATAGCTATAGTTTGTTATTAGTGTATAGCTATGCAACAAATTTTTGTATATTGATTTTGTATCCTGCAACTTTATAACCTTTTAAAATAAAAGGTATTTGGATGAGGTAGGGTAGGGGTAGAGTTGGGAAGTCTTAAAAAAATAGAAATAAAAAAGATTGCACTTCAGAAAAGATACAGATTAAATTATATCTATGACTCCAGAAACTTCTGATTTTAATTCTTAAAGAAAGATTCAGCAGCTGCTAGAGGACTTCAAGAAGACTTTTAGACCTGAGATTGTTAAATGGTCTCCATTTTTCCAGACCTTTAGAGAAAGAAAAATAACCACTCAGCTCATGCTAACTTGGGAAACAACATGTTTTAGAGTAGGACTTAGGATATATTTCAAGCATTTCCACTTTTACATATGATAACTAAAGAGGAATGAAAGTACCTTCATTAGAGCTCTACCCAGACTATAGCTCTTATTTTACTGCCCTTTTTGTCATTTCATTTCTCTTCTCTACCCTTTCTCCATTCACACTTTCATTCTTGTGGTCTGTTGTAGTTAAATATAATCATTTACCAGCCCACCCAATAATTTAAGAGAGGCAGGTACTAGATTAGGCCACTCCTGATTTTATAGTTAAGAAGGCCCAGTGCAGTTATGAGGCTTGTCCAGATTTCCACTGAATCGGCAGCACTGTGGCTGAGACGCTTTCTCCTGACTCTAAAGTTTAATAACTTTATTACATATGCCAGAAATCTTTGCCTGAGGAAATGCTGTATGATATTCAGTACACTGATGAAAAGTGTTGATATTTAACATATAAATAGCACATGTGAAATAAATTGTGCAAGACCTCATTAGTTTTTAACAATACTTTTTCTTCTTTCACTGATTCGTAACACACTGTACCATAATAGGATGCTGCTGGATCTAGAGTAATATTAATTTATTTAATTAAATATTAATTTGTTTTTAAATTCGATTGATGCTATTAAAACACAGATTGTTTAACATATTCCCCTTTGTATAAAACCCAGTTTGTCAAAAATGGACATCATGCTGGATTTCCTCAGAAGGGAGCTGGTGAATGTTCAGGGTGTCCCTCTTTTCCCGAGCATGGCTGAGGCATGGTCCCAGGTGGAGTCATTTGAAACCCGACCAGATGACCTTTTGATCTGCACCTACCCCAAATCTGGTAAGATCTTTTCATTTATTTGTACAGTTGATCCTTGAATAACATGGGTTTGAACTGCACAGGTTTACTTATTTACAGATTTTTTTTTTCAATAAATATAGTGTCAACCATCTGTATCCCCAGGTTTTGCATCCACAGATTCAACCAATCACAGATAGAAAACAGTATTTTTAATCCCCAGATGGGAATCAGTGGATGTAGAAGGCATACATTGTTTTATAATATTTTATATATGGAACATGAGTATCTATGGATTTTGGCATCCATGGGGTCCTGGGACCAATTTCCTACAAATAATGAGGGGTATCTGTAGTTAAGTTTTTGGGGAGCCAAATGTTAGTGTCGGCACCCCTAACTCCCATGTTGTTCAAGGGCCAATTTTACTTGCTGATTAGTCATTGATCCATATGTGTAAGCCCACTGATTTGTAGATCACTAGTCAAGGGAACACTGTAGCTGTTGCTAAAATAGTTTTGTGTCAAAGTAGACAAACTCACTGCCTATTCTGAAAGGTCTGCAATTAAATGGAGGCTCTATCTGAAGGAAAATTAACACTGTTTGTCTTATTTTCCCTTTTAATTTCAAATACAAATTATTAAAACTGATATATATGTGATTTTGTTGGATTATAATATAAATATATGTTGGATTAGAAATAAATATATACCTGCTATACATTTTAATGTTTAAATAGTTTGTTTATTCTAATATTTTTTGTCAAATATTCATATTTTATTATTTTAAACATTTTATAAATATGTTTAGAAATACTTTGTTATCAATTTAAACAGCTGCTGACTTAAGCATATGGTTGTAGAGAAGAGAATTGAAGATGATTCAGTAAGAATCAATAACTTTTATTTGCCCAGATCTTTTTATGACAGAATCGTCCAATTTACCCAGTGATAAATGTACAGAGAAATAGCAGAGAAATGAAGCTGTCTCACCTTTTGTCCAATTAATTTACTTGAGCCCATACTCAATCAATTGTTCTAATTACTAAATTCTCTGAAGTCAACTTTCTTTTATATTCTTGCCTCATTTCTTAGAGGAAGTGAGGAAAAGGCATTTTTTAAATAAGTATACATACCACTGATCTTCTCTTTTAGATTGTAAATATTAAAATTACTTCAAAGGAATATGTAACAAGTCCTGGGAGGAAAGCCCAGAATTTAAGGAATTCTAATATGCCAACATTACAAACATTACATGAGAACAAAGGGCTCCACCAGAAAGTAAACACACGTACCATGCAGAGCTTTGTAGATATAAAAAACAAGCTTGTTTTTTCTTTCTTTCCTTACTGCTCACATTGCTCTTTGAGCAGCTTAGTGTCCCCAGATTATTCAGGACCAAAATTACATTTCATCTTTTGTTGGGGTACAAGTTTAGAAAAGGAAGGGCAATACTGAGAATGCACATGCTTTTCTGTTTATGCTATTTTTTTTTGATATATTTGCAAGCAGGAAACCATTAAGATAATCTTTGGAAGGTACCATTATACAAATATTATAGTTTATCTACAAAGGTGCTCTTTGAAGCTGAATTTTTTCTGATGTAGTAAAAGTTAGATAGCTAAGGGCTGCACATAAATTAATCATATGCTCTTTAGTCATATTTTGAATTTTGCTTCCTTTACAAGCTGTTGAGAATATACCTTAAAGTTATTAATATACCAGTGCACTGTTAATTCTGTTTTAAAAGATCCAAATTAACTACCTCCTTAAATGCGCTAAACTACATCTTTTTTTGTTTTCAAAAATAATGAAAAAAATAAACATTTTTCAAAGCATAATTAAATTGGCTTTTTTTCCAATCAGATTTCATTGGCCACATTTTGAAACACCCACTGATAGAAAATGTGTTATATTGCACATTAGAATTTAGGTGTTTTTTTCTTTTTCTTTTTCTGTGAAGCATTGCTTAAGCCTAAGCCAGATCAGGCAACAAACTATTGAAGTGTAGTATCAGTTTGACCCACATCTTTCTTAGCTCTGTAATTGTCTGTGTTAGAAGGATGGGAGAGAGAGTCTTTTACTTATGATTTAAGGACAAGAAAGAGCAAGAAAGGACCAAATAAAATGAGTCCTAAAGTACTCTAATATTTGGAGCTGATCCAAAAATGTATCCATGTGCAGATAGTCCATAAAAAGTTTTGCTGTTTGTGCAGATTAATTATTTTATTTAATTTTTTAGTTTCCACCCATAATTATTCAATTTAGTGACTATCAATACCCATTTAGTAAAGAAGGAGATGGGAACAGTTAAGAAGATATTTTTCTACTATGTCTTATAACCTCTTTTTTAGCAGTGCCTTGATAACCACATCATCGAATTCCATAGACAATTAGGAGACCATATGCTCATGTACTTTAGATCCATTTCTCAAAGTCTGATGAGACACAATCTCATAAAGATCAGAGTGACTTGATCTACTCTGTTCAATCAGGATGTGCTATCTTTTGTTTGTTAGTGACACACTAGTTACCACAGGTACAATCACAAAGTTCTCTTTGTTTCCCTTCACCCCTCCACCAAATGTTGAACTTTTTTAGCTCAGTACTCTTCAGTCCTATAACCTAATAGTCTTTTTGGTATTAATAGAAAATATACAAATTGGTAGTCAGATTCATTAAAATTGACTGCTTCTTCTATGTATCCCACACAGGAAAATGAGCTTTCATTACTTACACAATATCTCCTTTTTTTTTTATTAGCAGCCCAGCTCCTGGTGGAGCTGTTGTTCACCATCTTAGCTGTAGAGGGCAGTGTCACTGGCCCTCATATGTGGGATCTGAACCGGGTCCACCGGCATCCCAAGCCAGCTCTTAACCAACGCTCTACTCGGCTGGCCTCACAATGTCTCTTTTATACCTCATATTTTACTTCCTTTTCAAGTTTTACTTTTATGATTATTTTAATCAGATTTTACACACACACACACACACACACACACACACACAATACAAGGTTGGACAATTAAGTTTGTGAACTCATCCTAGAAAAAGTACTACATGTGTCATTGCTGAATATCACTACGGTCACCTTCGAAGTACTCCCCTTGAGAAGCTATGCCCCAATGCCAGCACCTAGACCACCTTTCAAAGCAATTTTGGAAACCTTTTTCTGGAGTGGCCATCAGAGGTGTTGTCATAGTACCTTTGATGTCCTGAATCCAAATATCTTCTTTTCAAGAGTTATTTTATCTTTGGGTAAAGAAAGAAGTTATTGGGGGCCAGATCAGGTGAGTAGGGAGGGTGTTCCAACACAGTTATTTGTTGACTGGCTAAAAACTCCCTCAAAGACAGTGCCCTGTGGGCTGGTGCATTGTCGTGATGCAAGAGCCATGGATTGTTGGCAAAAAGTTCAGGTTGCCTAACTTTTTCATGCAACGTTTTCAGCACTTTCGAAATAGTAAACTTGGTTAACTGTTTGTCCAGTTGGCACAAATTCATAATGAATAGTACCTCTGATATTCAAAAAGGTTAGCAACATCATTGCAACAAGTTTGCAAACTTAATTGTCAGATCTTCATATATGTTCAGGACAGATAAGGATATCTCTTAGGAAAAGGGAGAAGAAAGGGAATGTAAATGGAGAGCATATTTTTGTTTTTGATGTTACACAACTTCTTGTGACCCTCTCATACTCTTTTTGACAGAGAGTTTAGAGTCCCTTTCATCTTTTTTTCTTTTTTTTTTTTTCAGGAACAACCTGGGTCAGTGAAATAGTGGATTTGATCTATAACAATGGAGATGCAGAGAAATGTAAACGGGATACAATAGAAAACCGAGTGCCATTCATGGAATTTATAATTCCTGGAGTCACAAATGGTATTTTCTCTTAATGTTTCTTTTCACTATAGGAGTAAATTGATCCTCCTGTCTTTTTGTGGTGTCTGAAAGAATCATGATGGGAAATGATACAGATAGAACTGGGACAGTTGCATCATAAGTGTCTATAATAGAAGAGTAAGAATTTGGTTATTCCAATAACCATATTATACTTCTTTTCCAACCAAAGATAATACCTGCATAAAAGGAAATTTTGATGAGTATATTTTTTAATAGAACAGGTGGAAGTCTTTAGTGTTTAAATATTGTGTGATCATTATATATTGAAAATTCAGCATTTGATCCAATATAGAATCATATCTTCTGCTAGTTAGCTGATGTTCACAGACACAAGTAAAAGAATTATGGAAATATATGATCTTATATTATTAAAAAATTTTAAATAAGCCATGAACTTCACAGCTTAATTTGATCTCAGAATTTTAATACAAGAAAGCTGGAAAGGGATTAAGAATTACAAATAGTTAAAAAATATTCATGGGGATGTAAAGGGTACTAGACTTATTGGAGTGATCACTTTGTAAGGTATATAAATGTCTAATCACTAAGCTATATACCTGAAACTAATATAATATTGTATGTCAGCTGTAATTGAAAAAGAAACTATATATATATATATATATAGTTTCTTTATATATATATATATAGTTTCTATATATATATATATAAAAGTTTATATATATATAAAAGTTTATATAAAAGTTTATATATATATATATATATATATATATATATATATATATATATAAAAGAAACCTGGAAAGGGATTTTGAAATCTTCTAGTTCAATTTCCCCACATTATAAATGAGACAGAGGAAAATAAATGAAGGAAAAATTTGGACATCTTGACACTTGACCTAATGTTGTTTCTGCCTCATCAAGGCATTATATCTGAGGATTTTATAGACACTTATAAAGATAATAAACCTTACTATTCATAGGCAATAAAATAGCCTAACTAGCCAGAATTTATGATTTTCTAAAATCTCCCTGTAGATTTTAGAGTATATGGGACCATATAACCATATAGCCATTTCAAGCCATATAAAAGGAATTAATGTTTTAAAAGTCTTAGATTATACTGTAATTGACCTTTGTGGTTCTACATTTATAATGTAGTTAACTTTTGTGCTTGTAGGCGTTGAGGATTTGAATCGCATGCAGTCTCCTCGATTAGTGAAAACACACTTACCTGTTCAACTTCTCCCTTCTTCATTTTGGAAGAATAACTGCAAGGTAGCAAATTTTAAAGAAAAAAAATCCTTATTTGTGTTGTAATTTCTATTACTAATTATGTAAAATTTAAAGTGAGGGGTTGCAACCCCTGTATAAATCATTGCAAAAGTAATAATGTGGTCCCTATATCCTAAGAATCAAAATAGTACCAATGCACGCCAGTGCTATAGATAATGGATTACACTCAGTGCCCAAGCCCTGAGATTCTCTCAGGTTTTTCTGCTCTCTAATTGCCTGTCTTCTTGTCTAAATTCCTTTATTCACTGTCTAGTTATGAACAATAGATATTTAAATAAACCTAGAACTGCTTCTTCATGAATTCAGAGTAATTGCAATTTATAAATATATAATTACATAATTTATGGATTATAAATTATATATATAATTAGTTTTAGGCTTATTTTTATAATCATTCTAATTTAAGCATAACATTTAGGAAGAAAAGTGCATAAATCCTAATCTACAGCTGATGAATTTTCATAAACTGAGCATACCCATGATATCAGCACCTAGATCAAAAAATTCAACATTACCAGCTCCATGAAAGCTCTGTTCTTGCTCATTTCCAGGCAAGAATCCCCACATGCAAAGATAACCACTATCCTGAATGTTTTCAACACGAATTAGTTTGCCTATTTTGTCTCTAATCATAAAGTATATAACCTTGAATATTTAACTTTTTTCATTTAACATAATGTTTGTGAGATCAATCCTTATCATGCTTGTTATTTTGCTCCTGTTTTGTTTGATATAGCCTGCTGGATTAGAAAATATGGCACCTAGAGCAAAAATAGCTCATTAGAGATGCAAATTCTCAGGCCCTATTCTGATTTACTGAAATCAGAAACTATGGGGTTGGGGATCCAGCAACCTGAGTTTTAATAAGACCTCCAGATGAATTTGATTCATGCTAACATTTGAGAACCACTGATGTAAGGCGTATCATAATGTTCATTACTTATCCTGGTACTATTGGTGGATAGTTGGGCTGTTGCTGCATCTCAGTAATTAAGAGTGCAGCAATGAACATTCTTACACAAGCCTTTCATTGAACATATATGCACACAGTTTTCTTGTTCAGATATCTTGGGATAGAATTGCTGGATCTTAGGATATGCATTTGTTCACCATTAGTAGATAATATCAAACATCTTTTCAAATCGAATGCACCAATTTATATGTTGATCAGTGTGTAAGAGCTGAAGTTACTCAACTTTCTCATCAATACAAGGTATAGCTAAAAATATTTAATTTTGGCCATACTAGTAGATGTCTGGTAGCATTTCATTGTGGTTTTACTTCGTATTTCCCTTATGACTAATTAGGTAAAGAACCTTTTCATAACTTACATATCTTCTTTTCTGAAGTATCCTTTCAAGTCTTTTGCCTTTGTTCCTACACGGACTTCTTTTCTTGTATTATTAAGGTAGAAATTCTCCATATACTCTGGATACAAGTCCTCTGATTGCATAATTGACTTTCTTTATATCTTAATGCCTCTGTATTTTTTCCTTTTTCAATTTCTTAACAATATCTTTTAAAGTTTTTAATTTTGAGGTTGATCAATGTATTATTTTTTCTTTACTGTTAAAGCTGTTGGTATTTGTTTTAAAAAATGCTACCCCAAAGTTATGAATATATTCCCCCTTCTGCTTACTTCTATAGGCTTTATTGCTTCAATTATCACATTTCACATATCTGAATATCTGCTTAATATCTATAACATAAGTAAATATTTTTTAAAATTTCTAATATAGTAATTCACATTTTCTTCCCCCCAAACTTTCACTTTCTCCCCCTCTCCTCTCACATATATATGCACACATACACAACCACACATTATTTTCTGAATGTTTGTTGCTAGTATATGGACATAAATCTTTTATGCTAACGTTGTTAAATTCACTTAATAGATTTAGTAGCTTTTTTGTAGATTCCATCATTTTTCTATAGAGATACTCATGCTGTCAACAAATAAAAAATATCCTTACCTCCTTTTTCCCAATCTGAAGTCCTTTTACTTATTTTTCTTGACTCACTGAACTGGATATAGGCTCTAATATAATATTGAATAGGAGTGGTGAGAGCAGACGTCCTTATCTTGCTATTGATCTCAGGTAAAATACATTAGTTTATCTCTACTAAATAAGATGATGTTATCTATAGGCTTTTGTATGTGCCATGCATCCAGCTCAGGAAATTCCATTCTATTCCTAATTTGTTGAATTTTTATCAGGAATACATTTTGGATTTTGTGTAATGTTGTTGTTTTTTTCTGTATTTATTAAGACCTAACATATTGTATTCCATTATTTTAGCCTGTTAATATGATTAATTACATTGGCAATGTTTCATCTGTTCTTATGGCTGAGTAATATTCTATTGTATATATGTACCATGTTGATTGATTTTGAAACATTCAAACGACCTTGCATACCTTGTATTTAGTTATGATGTATATATTATCTTTATATATGTTGATTTCAATTGCTAATTTAAAAAAAATTGCATCTTTGATCATGAGATATTGGTCTGTATTTTGTTTGTTTGTTTTTTGGTTTTGATTTTTGGGTTGTTTTTCTTTTGTAACATTACAAGTCCTTTGTAATGTTTCCAGTTCTTCATCATTAGGGTATAATCCCTTTGGTATTAGAATAATGTTGGCCTCTTGAGTTGGGAGGTATTTACTCTTTTTTAATTTTCTGGAAGGGTTTAATTGGAACTTATATTGTTTTATTCTTAAATACTTTACACAATTTACCAGTGAAGCCATCTAGGCCTGGAATTTTGTTTATTTGGAAGGATTTTTAGGTACAAATCCAATGTACTTAATAGAAATAGCATTACTCAGGTTATGTATTTTTCCTTGCATGATCCTTGGAAGTTTATATGTATGTCTTTCAAAAAATTGGCCCATTTCATTTAAGTTGTCAAATTTTTGTAAGAAAGATGCTCATAGTGTTTCTTTATTATTTTTAAAAATATCTGTAAAATCTGAATTAGTGTCACTTTTCTCATTCTTCATATTTTCCTATCAGGTATTAAGAAAAGGATATGAAATCTAACTATAATTTCTTTATTTCTCCTTGGAATTCTGTCTCAACTTTCTATAAGCAAAATCATTCAATAAGCATATAATCAGTGAACATTTATGGAAGTGCTATCATGTATGTAACAGATATTGTGCTTTCATTATAAATGCAAACATAAATAAGATATTCTCTGTCATCTAAGAGCATGTTATTTTATTTAATTTCTACAAATAATATTAAACTTTTCTTGCCAGTTAGTTTTCTATGACATATTATGTAATGGTTAAATAGTCAATGACCTCTGCCTTACGTAGCATACAGTCCTGCAGAATACTTCAAGGAGCAGGAAAAAAAAAAAAATATATATATATATATATATATATATGAAAAATAATTACATATTAGTAAGATAAGTGCTAATACATGAAGTAAAAAAGAACACCTCAAATAGTTGGAAAAAAATATATGTATGAAATATATGTATATATATGTGTGTGTGTATGTATATATATATATATATATATATATATATATATATGAAAAATAATTACATGTTAGTAAGATAAGTGATAATACCGGATGTAAAAAAGATTCTATGGGACAATGCCATCTCACAGATGAAGAAAAATTAAATCAGCAGTGTGAAGAAAAAGTAGGAGTTTCTCAGATGCACAAGGATATTTTACAGAAAGAAAACTACATGTACATAGGCTAACATGCGAAACACCAAGACTTGTATCAAATTTTACAAGTGGTTCAGTATAGTTAAAAGATGAATTTGGGAAGGCAGGCAGTCACCAGCCCTAGATCTGAGAAAGATGTTTATATTGGGTTGTTGGAAAAGTCATGACATATTTTTCTATGTTTTTTGTTGCAAAAATACGTCATGACTTTTCCGACAACCCAATTGTATGCCTTTTAACACAGTACCTTTAATAGAATGATGAAAACAGCCATTGTTTTTCTTTTGAAAAATTGATTGATCATACTTTCAACCTTGTTCAAAATGTCTTTGTACATGTGTTTATGTGCTACTTCCTTTTACTCAAAGTCTAATTAAAAACAAAAGTGATAAAGTATGCATAAAGTTCATAATCTTAATTCCAGAAATAAAAATCCATAGAAGCCCCCAGAAACACATGGCCTAGCTATTAAGAGCACTGGGAGATGTCTTTCGGATTGCCTTATGCCAACACTAAGACAAGTGGAAACAGACCTTACTAAGGAATTTAGACGTGATGAAGACAGGAAAAGAAAATAGTTGGTTTATTACCATAGTCTCTTGGTTTTGGAATAAGAAATAATTGGTAAAGTTTATAAGGTTTACTTAGTATTTTCTCAAGAAATAACATCAGCAACAGAGTCTGAACTCTGACCCCTATAATCAATCTTTTAAAAAACTCTTTTCCAGTCTCTCCCTTTCTCCCCTCATTCTTCTCCCAGAAAGCGAGAACTACTACTAGTGATGGAAATATAAAAGTTATCATTTCCTTTTCCCATTAGTTGGAAAAGAAGAAGGAAAGATATCCAGAAGAGGGATTGCTGGGTTATATGGTAATTCTATTCTTACTATTTTGAGGAACCTCCACACTGCCTTCCAAAGTTACTGCACCAATGTGTATTCCCACCAACAGTGTATGAGGGTCCTTTTTTCTCCACAGCCTCTCCAACACTTGTTATTATTTGTCTTATTGATGATAGCTATTCTAACCAGTGTGAGGTGATATGTCATTGAGATTTTTATTTGCATTTCTCTGATGATTAGTGATGTTGAGCATCTTTTCATATGTCTGTTGGCCATCTGTATGTCCTCTTTAGAGAAATGTCTGTTCAGGTCCTCTGCCTATTTTTTAGTTGGATTGTTAAAGATATATGTGCTCCAGTGTTCATTGCACTTTATTTATGGTGGCCAAGACATGAAAACAACCTAAGTGTATTTTGACAGAAGATTGGATAAAGAAGATGTGTTATATATACACAATGGAATACTATTATGCCAGACGAAAAGATGAAATAGTGCCATTTGTGACAACATGGATGGATCTTGAGATTATTATACTAAGTGAAATATATCAGACAGAAAAAGTCAAGACCGATATGCGTTCACTGATACGTGGGATATAAAACTGAAAACAACAGAGGAACAAGAAAAACAAATTAAGAAACAAAAACTCATAGACACAGACAATAGTTTAGTAGTTACCAGAGGATAAGGGGGAAGGGCGTGGTAGATGAGGGTAAATGAGATCAAATATATGGTGACGGAAGGAGAGTTGACTCTGGGTGGTGAACACACAATGTGATCTATAGATGATGTATTATAGAATTGTACACCTCAAACCTATGTAACTTTACTAACCATTGTCACCCCCAATAGATTTTAACTTAAAATAAAAGAAGAGGAAGAAGAAAGCTCTGATTCTGTTAAATAAAAGGAGATTTCTTCTTGAATGCATTTTCCCTTAGAAATATATTTACCGCATGGGTGGCTGGAGCCTCAGTATTATTAGGTGTGCTTCAGGGGGAAAGTAGGCTTAATGGATTTCAGTGGACTGAAAATCTAATTACCAGTGAGGTATGACAATGTCATGTCTATTGCCTTTAAGCAGACTTGAGGGCTTTAACATAAAATAAGCATTAATCTCATATCAATTATTATAAAAGTAATGATTGTTATGTAGCCATGATCATGGACAGAATGTTTAATCTTTATTGACTAAATTTACCCAAATAATAACTTATTTTTAATGAAAAGTAGGGCATTTTTCAGTTTTAAAAATTGTTGTTTCTTTTTATTAGTTTTAATAAGTGATGATACAGAAAATATTCTAAATTTGAGAAAAATATCAATTTTTGTTAGTTTAATATTTACTGTAATTCTTATGATACCTGAATTTCTGTGTTTCGAGAGGTTCTTTTCAAAGGCTAAAGAAAACATGGTGGTGTGAGATAAGAAATCTTTGTGTTGTGAATATCTTAGATGAGGGTATAGATATGAACACTCAGCTCAGGAAATAAGAAAGAGAAAATAAGCATTCTGTCAAGGTAAGCAAAGACAAACTGTTAAAAAATAAAAACAAAATTATGATTTCCCATATCTCTCCACAGATAATCTATGTGGCACGGAATGCTAAAGATGTGGCTGTGTCTTACTATTATTTCTACCAAATGGCAAAAGTTCACCCAGACCCTGGTACCTGGGAAGAGTTCCTGGATAAATTCATGACTGGGAAGGGTGAGATCATCTTTTATTTTAATCATAGAGTTCCATACAGAAAAGGATTTTTACAAGAAGATAGTTCAGATATAAATTTTTGTATTCATTATAAACCTAGTATGTGTCCAGCACTTTACTAATGCATTAGGAAGACAATAGAAGCAGAATACATAGTCAGTTTTTCCCTTTAAGGACCTTTGGGGAATATGTGGCACACAGATTTTTTTAGCCCTTAATCTCATTGGTTCATTAGTACTTGGTGACTACTGCTAACTGCTTTCTTCTCTTGCTGTCCATGCCATCCTACTATTTTGATTTTATACATATTTCTCAGACTCTTCTTTCCTTCACCATTCCTTCACTTTTATTCTGTAAATTAAAAATTCTTGAATGAAGTTTATATCCTCAGGCTTTGTTTTTGTATCTGTGTATCCTCTTTCAGGAAAACATCACTTGTATACATGGTAGTAACTCTACTTATAATTCTCATATAAACATTCTCTTATAAAAAAGTATCTTCTCAAGGCAAATATATATCTCAATGGTATCTTGCAAATTTTTACTCTTGCCATTGTTTGGACTATTCTCTATCTATAGAATGTCTACTCATTCTTATTATTATCAGTGCCCAACTCTTCTTAGAACCAAATACACTCTACTTCTTTTACAGCTCTTTCTTAACCTCTTCACCCCTATTGTTTTCTCTCCCTCTTTCCCTCTCCTTTGATTTCCATACTACTTATTGTCTGCATTATTATCTGCCATCTTGCTGTTGTAATTTTAGTTTTATTTATCAGAAGTTGTACTCATTTGCTAGGGCTGCCACAACAATGTACCATAGACTGTGTGGCTTAAACAGCAGTTTATTCTCTCACAATTTCAGAAGTTAGAAGTCCAAGATGAAGTTGTCCTCATGATTAATTTCTTTTGAGGCCTTTTTCCTTGGCTTGTAAATGGTCATTTTCTCTCTGTGTCTTCACATGGTATTCTCTCTGCGCCTGTCTGGGTTATAATTACCTCTTCTAAGGAGACCAGTCATATTTGATTAGGATCTTGGGGATAAGGAAACATTTCCCTTTCCCTCTTAGCTCTTCTGGCTGATAGAATTATTAAAATTACATAGGTAGACTAATAACAGAAAATCAAGTTTTAATACATGGGGGATTCACATAAACATGAAAATTCTGAAGACAGTAAGGCAAAATGAGGTACAAGGAGGGGGAAGCAGGAAAGTAAGGCAAATGTACAAGGGGATGAAAAGATTTAATGTTTAGTAAACACATGTTTTCTGGGCCATCTTGAAACAATGGGACACAGGGAGGTCTTTGTCACAGCTAGGTTCCTTCTTGTCTACCTGTTCAGATTAAGCTGTAGTTATCTATGATAATATTTATCTTCATGGATATGTCTGCTGTCTTAAATTATTTTAGGCAGTGAAGGGGAAGACCAAAGTTTCTTCCTAAACCTCCTGAGACTTGATTGTTTTTTGCTTGAAATAATCTGCATGCCAGAGTGACACGTATTGGGGAGACTCATTCTGAACCCCTACAGACCCATGTTCATGACTCCATTTTAACTTAATTACCTCTTTAAAGGTTCTGTTTCTAAATTCAATCATATTTTGAATACTGGGAGTGAGGACTTCAACATAAGAATTTTGAGGGGACACAATTCATCTTATAGCAGAAGTATTTCTTCCTTTCTAAGTAAATTGTGAATTCAGTGAGAGTAGGGGTTATTTGGTATACTTCCTTAATATTCTCATCTCTTTTTTGAACTAATAAGTAAACAGTGTGTATTTGTTGATAGTGATGACTTGAAATAACATTGAACAATTTGTAACTTCATGTACATAGTTTTAATTTTACAAACATTTTATCTTTCACTGTAGTAGCGTTTGGTGCTTGGTATGACCATGTGAAAGGCTGGTGGGAAAAGAGGAAAGAGTATCGTATCCTTTACTTATTCTATGAAGACTTAAAAGAGGTAAAAAGCAATTATAATTTCTTCTTTGTTTTTTTTAAGGAAACCTAAGATTTACCTTCATATCACACTTATCTTTCCTCGTGATTTATAAATGTGACTAATCTACTACCCTGTTAACTGTGACTTGAAAATTCATCTTTCACTTAATCCACTTCTTTCTACCTCTACTGCCTCCTTCTCTAGTTCAGGCAGCTATGTTGACTTATTTGGATTACCTCATTTTATTTCTGTTATCCATTCAGAGAGAGAATGATCTTGAAACCTAAATCAGAATGTGTCCACTTCCTTCTACAAATTTCTCAATGGCTTCTGTCCCTATGTGAAATACAAAATCATTAAGATAATTTATGAAGTTCAGCATTATTTAGTTCCTGTCTATCTCTCCAACCTCTTCTGGTACCACCTTTCCTTTTCTCTATAAGTCAGCCTACTAGAAACAATTCTATTCCCACTATTTTCAGATTAACCTCTTCTCATCCTTCATGTCTTTACTTAAATGTTAAGTGTTCTTTCATGTCCATAATGTCAAATAATCTACCTTGTTATTATTTGTTATAATTTCTTTTTCTGCTATTGTTCTTTTTATAGTTTGTATCACCACATCTCATTATTTTAAGTATGTGTTTCCTTACTTACTTTTTCTTTTTTTGATCTCTACTATAATCTAATCTCCTTGAATGTAGAGACTAAAATTATCTTGTCCATGGTTGTTTCCCCAAGTGGCAAGCATGGTGGAGAAACAATGTAATTTACTTATTTAATCTGTAAAACATCTAGTTTTTATTTACTGATCTTCCATCTGATTATTAGCATGGAAAATAACTCACTCTCAATTTGATCAAAATATTATTCTAATCAGATTATTTAAATAGTCCATTTAAGAAATGTTCCACATTTTAAAAATTGAATATCAGGTAACATGTCTACACTGCCTGTTTTCTCTTTAAAATGATGTCTAGGTGTGTGGGACAAATGGTAAATTATATAAGACACCATAACAATGATGATTAGTTGGGATCCCTGGAAAAAAAGACCAGTGACCTCTCCTTCCCGAACAATGTATCTGGTTTATCTGACTCAATTTGCTCGGATTCCAGGAACTTGACTCAGCCTTATCTTGGTCCCTTAGGTTTCTCTAAATTCCTTTAGAAGACTCTGACTATCATTGATCTCTTATTTGGGAAATCTAGTCTACAGTCTCTATGGAAACCACCTTACCCAGCTAAGGTGACCCCCTCTGGCAGATTTCTTAGTCAAATTTCCTGTCTCTTCTGCATCTTGTTTAAGCCATTTTGTACCTGTCATTCTAAATTATGGTGATCTATTACACTAGTTATGGGTCTAGAAGCAACAAGTAGTGGTTGAGGTGAGTCTTGAAGAGGATACACATTGTCTTGAATGGGAACTTCCAGCAAAGGAAGTTTAGTTCAAATATGAGAGGGCAATCTCCATCGGCTGTAGGAAAGCCTCAAAATTATTCAAGGGTTCCTGAGTCTCTGTGTCATCAGACCCACCCCAGATATTCCCATTACAAGTTTGAGCAGTCTACTCTTTCCACATCACTTCCATTTAACTTTCACATGATGGACTTGGCACAACTGGGAATTCAACTTTCATTGTAATTTACCCACTTGAATAATTAAGGTATATGTCTAATTTCTAGTAAGTTCAGTTCTGTAGCTATAAGAAGTAGATTCTTTTAGAGCCACCAAAGAAACTCTCTTCTTCTGTTTCCATGAAATGAGATGGGTAGCTCAGGAAAGCTAAACCTTAGATTGCCTTTCTGCCTAATCTCACCTAGTCACTAAGATTATGGATCTCTGCTTCAGTTTGGCTTAGATCACCAAGAATACTTCCCTGACATGTAGCAGGGCACAAATTATTTGGCTTGAGTGCCATCCTTTCATCTTATCTAACATGCTGTCCTATGTATAGTCAGAAGCACAGAAAAAGGAAGTCATAATAAATATATCAAATGGATTTTTACTCTTTATTATTGCCTCTTTCTCCTTCCCACCTTTCCTTAGACTGGAAAATGGACAGGATTATAGTATACATCCTCCTCATATATTCATATTATCAGAAAATCTATGTTGGTGTGAGAGGTAGAAAGAGTATCTACTTTCCACTATAAGAGAACTCTCTGAGATAGGTAATCTATTCCTTTTTTTATTGAGACATAACTGACATATAACATTAGTTTTAGGTACACAATATAATTTCATATATGTGTATATTGTGAAATGATCACAAGTCTAGCTAATCTCTGGTATCACACATAAACAATATTTTTCTTATGATGACAAGTTTTAAGATCTATTCTTTTTTTTTTTTTTAGATTTTATTGGGGAATTGGTGGAGGGGAACAGCGTTGGGGAATTGGGGAAGGGGAACAGACAAGTTGCTGTCTTTTTGTTCTTCAGTTTAGTTGCGGAGGATGTTGCTTCACTGTTGGTATCGTCATTGCGCTCTTCCCGGATGAGGCAGATCGGTCGCTGGACTCTGGATGTCGCTCACCGCGGCTATTGGCACTCACGCTTGGCTGCCAGCCGCTCACGCTGGCTGCGGGCCACTCACTGTAGTCTATGGCAGCCCACTGCAGCAGGGGCTGCAGCCCACACCATCACGGGGGCTCGCACAGCCCAGCTCCAGGTGGAGCTGTTGTTCGCTGTAGAGGGCAGTGTCACTGGCCCTCATGTGGGATCCGAACCGGGGCCGCTGGCATCCCAAAACCAGCGCTTAACCAATGCACCACTCGGCCGGCCCTTAAGATCTATTCTTTTAGCAACTTTCAAATATCCAATACAGTATTATTAACAATAGTTAACGATTGTTCCTGATCTTAGAGAAAACACTTTCAGCTTTTTACCATTGAGTATGTTAGCTGTGTGTGTGTGTGTCATAATGGTCTTTATTGTGTTAAGGTGTGTTCCCTGTATGCCCATTTTGTTGAGAGTTTTTATCATAAATGGACATTAAATTTTGTCACATTTTTCTGCGTCTGTTGAATTGATCATATGATTTTTATCCTTCATTTTGTTAATGTGGTGTATCAGTTTGATTTATAGATATTGAACCATCCTTGCATCCCTGGAATAAATCACAATTGATCATGGTATATGATCCTTTTAAAGTGCTGTTGAATTTTGTTTGCTAGTATTTTGCATTGATATTCACCAAAGATATCAGCCTGTAAATTTCTTTTCTTGTACTGTCCTTGTCTGGCTTTGGTATCAGGGTAATGCTGGCCTTGTAAAATGAGTTTAGTAATATTCCCTCCTCCTCTACTTTTTGAAGAGTTTGAGAAGGATTTGTATTAGTTCTTTCTAAAATGCTTAATAGGGAATCTACTCTTGATGTTAGCTATGAAAAAAAACAGTACAAGTGATTTTGAAAATTATACCTCATGATCATTATATCCTGCTTTATCACCATCTGTTATTAATTCCACTTATTTTTTATTTTTATTTTTTAGAGGGCAGTGTCACTGGCCCTCATATGTGGTATCCATACCGGGGCTGCTGGCGTCCCAAGCCACTCTTAACCACTGCGCCACTCGGCCGGCCCATTAGTTCTACTTTTGCATCTGAAAGTTTGAATATTAACTAAATCTTTTTATTTGCAGTTTTCAAAACAAATTTTAATCTTCCTTCTAGTAGATGGTTACCTGGTTTAAGCAAGAGTAGGATACAGGAAACGGAACCAAAGTGTGGATATAAAAATACAAAATAATTTCCTTCACCAAATTGATATATGTAGAACTTTATTAAATGTATTGCCTATTGAATGACCAAATCTACCTAAAATAATTCCTTTTCTTTAAAATTTGTTTAGGATCCAAAGCGCGAAATTCAGAAGTTGTTAAAATTTCTAGATAAAGACCTGCCAGAAGAAACAGTGGATAAGATCATCTATCATAGCTCTTTTGATGTCATGAAGGAGAATCCTAGTGCAAATTATACTACTGTACCAGATTATGATATGGATCATTCTGTGTCTCCCTTCATGAGAAAAGGTGAGAACATCATATACTAGGCTCTATATAGTTTGTTAGTCATAGTATAGAGAGTGCAGTGGGATGATAAAAGTAATATAGCAAATAGAAATAAACTGAGTATCCTGAGAGAGAAAATATTAGGAAAATAAAAAAAAAAAACCTAGAGGAAATAACCTGTGGCAAGGAACTATAATTGTTATAAGCCTAACGTGTAAAACAACCTTCTAATAAGATGTGTTTATTCAAGAACCTACATATCGATTAGCATGAGTCTTGGCACCCATTGTTAAATCATAAAAATGCCCTTCATTTGTCTGATTTATCTACATATTCTTCATATTTCTTAGAAATTTTGCTGTGGTAGATAACTAGCTTACAAGATGTTAGACACACTAACAACTCCATGAGATTGTTGCTATGATTATGGTTAATCATTGCATATGTGCACACAAGAGAGTGGGAGAGCTAGAGAGAGACAGAAAAATTGATGCTGTTGTTCTATTGGTTGTGTATGTGTTAGCTTTGCTATAAAACAAACAACTTCAAAACCTCAGTGGCTTGAAACAAGATTTATTTTTCTTTTAATGCTGATGGATGTTGGTCAGCTGTGGCTGCTGCATTTCTGCTCAACTGTTTTTGATTCTGATCAGTTTTGATTCGCTTTCATGGGCTCAATCTCTTGTGTATTCTCTTTCTGAAACTCGGGCTGAAAGAACTGTCCATTTGTGGGATGTGCCTTACATCATGGTATAGAGGGGAAGCAAGAGAGGAGGGACTGGAATCTTGAAATGCCTTTTTTTTTTTTTAATTTTTTTTTTTTTTTTTTTTTAGAGGGCAGTGTCACTGGCCCTCATGTGGGATCCGAACCCAGGCTGCTGGCATCCCAAGCCAGCTCTTAACCACTGTGCCACTTGGTAGGCCCTTGAAATGCATTTTATAGTTTTTGTTCAGATGTGGTATATTTTTCACATGTTCAAATTCCATTGGCTCAGTATCAAAAAATCATATCAAAAATCCAAGCCCAAAGTTAATGAGGCAAGGAGGAATCACATACAACAAATGCCAATTGGCAGTGACGTACAATCATCTTATAGTGAAGGAGAGAGAGTGAATAATATAATCTGAGACAGTTTTGGAGAAATAGGTGTTTTGGTAAGAGCCTATAAAAGGATTATAAGGGTAATTTTAATTATAGTGTGTTTTCATACATTCTAGAGATTTTTTAAAGAAAGTTAGGAAGTGTGCCATTGATAAGAATTTCTGGGAATATCTGGATCCCTTCCATTATGATTTTACCTACCAGGGGACATTTGGAAGCATCCAGAGACATTTTGATGACCCTGATAGGGGTATGCTATTGACATCTAATACATAGAGGCCAAAGACGCTGATAAACATCCTACAATGCTCAGGGCAACTCCACATTGCCTCCCCACCCCCAGCAAAGAATTGTCTTGCTTCAAATATCAACAATGGAGATATAAGTAAAATAAAATGCCAAAGTTGAGAAATCCTGGGCCAGACTGACGAAGTTATTTTGGCATGTTTTCATCCGTTTTTTTTCTCTAAAACTGGCCTTCTAGGTATGTCTTCTGAATTACTCTGCAAAATATTCTATGAAAATGACATTATTTTTTTTTATCACCTATTCATTGCAAATGCTCTCTCCTATATCCTTCCTTTAAGGTTTTAAATATGGTTAGTATTTTGAAGATTGAACAACCCTATATTTAAGACATATGTGCAATTACATTTAACGCAGTAATTTCCAAATCTTACTTGATTATAGAACCTTTTAAATAGATTTTCATTTGGTATTGGAAGACATAGTTTTAAAAGGACAGAAAAATTTTGTGTATTCTTTGTTAAAAAAGTTTTTAAAGCCAAAGTGTAAATATTTTGAGACATTGGATTTTATCCCAGTGACATTTTTGGAAACTACTTAAAGGATTATTTTTTTATATAAGATACTAGAAAAATGAATGGGAATTTTTGGAAAATTAAGAATGATTAGGAGTCTTGGAGTGGTATTAGGTAGGTAATAGAGTTATGGAGTTGATATGACATTATAAAGTGAAAGACTTAAAAATACAAGTGTGATAATTCAAAGTAAAACTTATCTTAGAAGAAAATTTTATAGTAGTCTAAAATTTAATATTTTACGTTTCTTTTCAGGCATTTCAGGAGACTGGAAGAATAAGTTCACTGTAACCCAGTATGAGAGATTTGAAGAAGATTATGAAAAGAAAATGAGAGGGTCTACACTGAAGTTTCGTTCAGAGATCTAAGTAATAACTGCTCTTTGGCCAACTCCTTAGTTGGTACTTAAATTAAAAGAAAGAAATCTCCTAAATCATTTAGTGAAAGAAAACTGTTTATGTGATATTTCCTTATTTACTGTTAGTGATTTGTAATAGAATATTCAAAGAATTTCAAAGTCTACATATGAAAAATCAATATTGTCTCTATGACTTTAACTACCATTTACAATGTTATTATTCTTAAAGACTAAATAATAAAATTAAGTTTAAAATCTATAACTTTACCTGCTTTATCTTTTAAATTCAAGTTCTGGGTCTTTGGACTTGCAAAAAAGATATTTAGGGGAGTCTTCATGATGGCTAGATTAGAACCAAAATCTCTCTTTAAAAGGCTTTAATTTCTCTGTTATATACTTAAAACAAAAACTATGTGTGGTGGTGGATATTAACTAAACTTATTATGGTGACCTTTTCACAATATATACAAACATCTAATCACTATGTTGTACATCTGAAACTAATATAATGTTATATGTGCATTATGTCTCAGTTAGAAAAACAATAATTGAGAGTGACACTGTCAACTCCTCTGTCTTCCTAGAATTCCTGTTTCCTCAGATTATTTGACTATCAAACATGACTCGTGGTCATCTGATATAAGGACAGAGTAAGAATGTCAATGTGAATCTATAAATTATATTGGAATAAAATTCAATTTCTTTTTAAATTTTGTCATTATATATAATTATACTATATATATATATATATATATATATATATATATATATATATTATTCATCTTTTGTTATTGGAATATATTGAGTATTACAATTTTAATAGTTTCTTCCTTTCCTAAAATGTGTATACTTTTTCTTGGTATGCTCTGTATATATAAACTATTTTCTTGAATCACACTGTTTTGACTTTGTTGCTCCATGGAGTGCATGCATGATACTTTGGGGACCAATCTTATAAATCACAAATAATAACCCTCTACTTGTTTTCTGTCTTGGAAGACAAGTTATTAACTAATTTTTTCCATATTTTTTTACTATCAGTATATTATTTTCAGAGGCTCCACATAATACTTCCTTTCACTAAGAATTTCCCATAACTCTATACTTAGTATTTTCATGTATTTAGAACTCAGGTTTCTAAAGGATGCTTTTTTGACTCATTTTTGACTGCATTTTGGTCACCATCTAGACAAAGATTATAATTAAGTCAATGACTTACTCTGAAGTTATTTGATATCTTAAGATATCATGACTTGGATATAGACAATTTTATCAAGGTCATGTCAGAATACCTTATTTCCCCTTTGGGCTAGTTTAGATACAATACATTTCAAAAAGAATGGGCCTACAGTAATAATTCTGTAGCACCTAAAGCAAGGAAGTTTAGGATGATTCAATCATTTTCATTTTTTATGTTGCATATTGAAACTACTGTGAAATTCTGCTGCTGCAGCTGGTGATATTTGCTCAAAATATTCCCGGCAATGACCAAACTTTTGTTTTAATATTTAGTTAGATTTGGATGACTTCTGTCAAAATTTACATGTATAGTGAATCACCTTTCAGTTAGATCTCTCTTCTGTACCTGGCTTCTGGCCTACAGAATGCTCAACGATAGCATTTCTACCTCTGGCATTAACCATTTTTACTTGTGCAAACCCTTTTATCCAAGGTTTACTACTACTGAACAATAAAAAGAAACAAGCTACTGATACATGAAGCAACTTGGGAGAATCTCCAGAGATTTATGTGTAGTGAAAAAGCAGACTAATCTCTAAAGGTCAAAGATATATAATTCCATCTATATTGTAAAATAAAAATGACATAAACAGAGAGCCATTTAAGATGGACTTTGAGCAGCCATCCCAGAGGAACTGCCTTGCCTGCCTTAATTCTTTGAAACCTTTGGAATGGTTGACTGGGACAAAATAATCTTTGACTGGCCTTAACCAGCATTGTCTTATAAATGACTGTAAAGATAACAAGAAAGCAGACATTTGACCACAGAACTAATAATTTACAGGCAGTCTTTAGAATCAGTAACCAGCCATATATATATAGCTCAAGAGTAACTTAGCTTGTTAGTACCAGTAGAAATTCCTTTATTTTATGCAATTATTTCCCTTCCTGTCTGTCATAAATATCCCTTGTTTTCACTCTTAAATCACAACACTGTTTGGGTTTCTGCTTAAATCAGTATTTCCAGTATTGCAGTCCTTTAATGTCAAATGAATATTTATTGCCTCCCACTTTGGCTTTTTATTTTGAAGGTTAACAACATAAAATTCTTGAAATGACAAAATTTCTGAAATGGAGAACTGACCAGTGGTTGACACAACTTAAGGAAGGGACTGCAGTGAAGTAGGTGAAGCTATAAAAGGGCAACCTGAGGAAACCTGTGGTGATAGAAATATTCTGCCTCTTAACTATTAATATCCTGGTGTTGATATTATACCAGTTTTGCAAGTTGTTACCATTGGGGAAAATGAGGTAAAGGGCTTTTAGGATCTTTGTATTATTTCTTACAACTTCATGTAAATCTATAACTATCTTAAAATTTAAATATAATAATTAAGAGAAGAACAATTTTAAGGAAGTCATGGTAACTATAGCCTGAAATAAAACCTAGTTAAAGTAAATCAATTATAGTGCAACTTAAGAGGCTTGATTAAGGGATGTGATAAAGAGAATCCCCAAAGTGAAAGTCACCTGCTAGTTACTGGGCACCTGACTACCTGTTTATAGTGCTCACTTAGCTCTGAGTTCTGGGGATACGGAGATGACTATGCCTTTTTTTTATTTTTATCTTTTTTGTTACATACCAAAATATTCTATTACTCTTACTCATTACAGAGTTAAAAACTTTAAAGAATATTATACAGTCACTTCTATAGCAAGGACCACAAAACAGTTGATATAAGGTATTATGAGAACTTGTAAAAATAGAGTATTGTAATAATCCTAAAAGTGTAGCATCAGGAAATGGTGTAGGTATTTCTTAAGTGTACAATCAGATGACAAACTTCTAGATGAGGTTGATATTACTTGATTTTATAGTAGCATGAGAACTTAGATGTAAATAGTCAAGGCTAGAATCCAATGTTCTTTCCATAAACATTCAGGCCAGGTCAAAGCCAAAAATGAAAAATAAGATAGAGATCTAAGGTTTCGGGAGTAAGGTCATTTTGGGAAGTGAGAAGTCGGGAGGAATCAAAAGACCGGAACTCTAAAATAAAGCTCTTGTTACTCATAGGATTAGTATTACTAATTTTTCCCTCTTGCCTCAAGCTCTAACAGGCTTAGCAGATCCCATCTTTTTCCTAAAAGTCTGGTGTTTTGTTCATCCTGCTTGTTTTTAGGTTTTAAATATTTTTTTTCAAAAATGATGGTAAAACATTACTAATTTTGATTACTGAGGCTTTTCACATACCCTTAAATTTTGTGCCCACTCATTCTAGTACTGGCCCTGCAAAAGGGAGGGAAAATTTTGCAAGAACAGGACCAGACACTGATTTCAGAGTTTGGAAGAAAGGAGGGATCAACATTTACAACTCTTCTGTGGTCTACAACTCCATCTGCTCCACTTCACTGACTCACCTCACAGCCCCAAGTTGGGGTGGCACCATTACTCCTGATCCCCTTAACCATCTTGATTAAACTATGTAAAATCTCTTTTCTTTTGTATCCTGAAATGTGAGAAATTACAAAGGACTTTTAAGAGAAAAATAATACAACAAACACCACACAGCTGGTTAAGTTTAAAGTACACAGATTTGACACTCCTCTGGTCTACTGTTCCACCTTGTCAGTGAATAAAATATGGCTCATTTTCTTGGGTTTGTTCTAGGGTGCCACTTTCAGCATACATACCATTGTCTGTTGATTGTTTTACAGATTTTGAAAAAATCTTTGTCCTTATTCTAATAATCTTGAATTAATTAAAAAATCAGCAGTGGCAGGGTATACATCAAGGCTGTTCAGTCTTAAATGCTCCAATTAAAAGGAACAAACAATGGTGTAGAGACAAGTATCAGGAACATTTGCTATACTCAACACTGAACATTTCTTATACAAACTAAGGAAGACAATAAAATCACTGAGTGTTTTATTGAACAATTACTGAAGTAGTTGAGCAGAATTTTATAACCACCTAATTACCTCACAATGGTATGGCTGGATTTTAACTTTTTCTGTGAATGTGAGAATCTGCACTTGAAAAAGCATAGGCTTCTATTCAATGAGATGTATCTGAACTGTATAAACTATTGGTTTTCTTTTTTTTTTTGTACAAAATACATAAGCATCAACATATACATGCTTTAAATCTAAATATAATTTATAAAATTTATAATAGCTTATGTTTCTACTGAAATGCATCTGTGTAAAGGAATTATAATTTATCCAGAAAATCACTTAGAATTTCCTGAAATATCTTATATAAATAATGAAGTAACACATTTTATAAAACATCTTTTTTTTTTTTTTTTGAGGGCTATGTCACTGGCCCTCATATGTGGGACCCGAACCGGGGCAGCTGTCTTCCCAAGCCAGCATTCAACTACCGCGCCACTCGGTCGGTCCAAAAACATCTTTTTTGTGTGAATTTAATTACAGTGTTTTATATAAGCATCTTTCATCCCAAAAGACACCATTAATAAGCTATGCAAGGTAGACAAACTCCATTATGTCAGAATTTCTATATCAAATTCTTTATATATTATTCATAACTTTTTATTTTAGCAAAATAAGCATTAATGGTTTATGGCTTCTCCCATTCTATAATTTCTACAAAGATACGAATTCATAAATTCTATACCTGGAATTAATTTACAGTAAAATAACAAACTTTATGACATTGAGCTAATAGTCTTTCAATAAATACAAATTAAGAGCATATTTAACAACTTTGGAACACCTAAGTATCAATACAATTCTGATGTAGATAGATGTAGGCAGGATAGTTTCAGATCCGTAAATTCCTTTTGATTTTTTTTTTTTAAGCACATCTCACCACCACAGGTTGACCAGAACCAAAACAGAACCTAGCAGAATGATAAGTACTCCTATGTTAGAGATATTGTCCCACCTGGGACCTCATGGGCAGAACTATATATCAAATGCCAACCTTAAGTGGGGCTTTTTAAGAAACTATCTATGCAAATGAATCAAGGACATAAAACAGAACTTCACAGGAAATCAAATATTAGCTTCTTGTAAATAAATGATGAGAAAAAGATTCAGAATGAGCATTTCAGTTTTGAAATAAAATGAACTACAATGAACATTTCAAACATTCTTTTACAACTTTAAATAACTATTAAAATAAAAATACTTCCATAAATATTAAAGCCTATAACATAAAATTAGTAGCGATTAATAGCTTCTTTTTTAGTCTCTCTGTATAAATAACCAATGAACCAATTATTTTCTCCTAGTCTTGCAAAGCCAAATAATCAATGCAACTGATTTCAAATTAGCATTTTAAAAAAGTAATCTCTCAAAGATATACCAAGTTATTTTAGTATTTTTGAAGAATTATAGGAATATGGAAGAAAAACTTTAAATTCTTGCACTTTTTACTGTTAGGGAGTTCTAAGACATCACAAAATATTTTTCTTTTTAACCCAAGTAAGAATTATAACGTACAGAAATATGAGAGATGTTTGTTATACAGGTAAATAATTGGGCATCAGACTGTAATTGCTTTTGAATTTATGTTATTTTTTCCCTCTAAAAAGAAAACAGGAAGAAGAGAATCCTGTGAAAGTAATAAGACATCCCAGGTGCTTTCAGATAATTTGGTTTCATACAAGAGCTCCTAAGCAAGCACACTATTGTGTGGGTGGGGGTATCGTTCCCTCCTCCTCTTCTTCATCTGGCAGACCAGGTAAAGTTAGCCAGAGAAGATCTCAGAGGAAGAACACCCGTGAATGCAGAGGCATACATCTCCTCTGATGGCAGCAGAGTCTGGGTAGTTTTCTTCTCATTGCCAAATTAGCTAGTCTCTGTGTGTTGATAAGAAGACGACTCATCATAAAAATAAAAAAATAAAAAAAGGAATTTTTGAAATCTCATTTTTCTGCTGCATTAAAGTGGAACAATAGCTCTCAAAGAAAACCAAACTTCTTTGAATAGTTTGTGCAATATCTGTGTGACTCTTCTCATTCTAATGATGGTGAGCAGATATGCCCACTTCTTAAAAGATTAATAGTCTTGTGATACCAACAGACAAGTGTTTAAAAAAAAATTTGAAATTTATTGAAACTGCTATTATGACCTTGACTGAAGTAAGGTTGTGTCAAGTATTTTCTCAATAGTTGAACTTTTCAGTTATTGTTTGTATAATATCAAATACAGGAAAATAATATGCATTAGCATTCTGGTGGTCTTTTAATAATGACCTCATATTATTTAATTATATATGAAGTAGTGATCAAATGATTTATCCATTAATCTCTTAACAGGAAGTCAGTTTAATGCAAGCTGATTAAAGGGCTTGAGTTTCCAGGAAGAAAAAAAATGTACACTCAAACTGTTCCAAAAAAGAAAGAAATATATCCATGCTGCAAATTTGAGACTGAGTCTTTTAAGCCAGAGAAGGCAAAATTTTTCCTTCTTTCCTTGGATAAGTTTCATTATGTATTTGTTCTTCGCAATTATCTACACCTTTACCATACATTAGTTAAGTGCTTCTCAGGTTTCCAAGGCATTCTCCAGAGTAAAATCAAATATTCTACCTATTTCAAAAGTGCTGTTTTTGCATCAAATTCTCCTTGTTATTAAATTTATTGGGGTGGCATTGGTTTAAAAAATTATGTAGTTCACATTATACTGTGTACTGTGAAGGGGATACTCCCACCAGGTTTAATAAGTGTGGTTAACTCATCTCCCAGTTACTGAAGGAGTAAAAGAAAGGAAGGAATAAAAAAAAAGGGATTACTGATTGAGGTCAATTTATTGGTAGAGCCTAAAATATCTGACAGCCTGGAAATAAAGACACAAAAGCTGGAAAGATTTGTGCCCTCATGGCTTTTGGTCCACTGCTGCATGCTTGTGGGAGCAGTAGAGGACATTAACATAGAAGCTTCTCATGTCAGGGGTGCTTCATGGGCGAGATATATTGTGCAGTAGAAAAAAATGCCTTTGTCTTCAGATCTCCCTGATCTCTTGAGCCCAGAATCCACCCACCTCTTGTATATAGCTCTGTGATCTTGGGGATGTTCTTCAACTTCTCCAAGCCTCATTCACAAACACAATTATGATGAGGATGATTGCAACAACTTTCAAGATTACTGTGGGGAATTGGATTTCATGTAGATGAAATGCCTAGCCTGGAATGTAACATACGCTCAGTAAGTATCAAGCTGTTATAAATATGATTTGAGCAAAAGGAAGAGAAATACCTTTAAGGGTATATTAAAGGATAATACCTTTAGCAGAAGCTCAGAAGAAAGAATCAGCCTGAAGTGTTTTTGGAACATATTTATTGTTTTTCTGCTCTATTACATAAAGTTTTCTAAAGTGTCATGAATATGGCATTGTAGTAACAGGCCATGGTACAGTAGTTTCACAATAGTCCTTATTCAGTTACTTCCTCGTTTCATTAGATCAGGTTCACTTGTTTTATTGGTTTTTTAATCTTTTATCGAGCATACATGATAAAGAAAGCTCTTTGTTAAGCACTATTAAGTGTACTAAGATGAACAGAATACAGATTTGTTATCACAGGATGTGTGCGGAAGTTGGGCTCAGATATCCAGTTATGGTAACCCGAGGAAGGACTGTGAGGAGGGGGGAGTAGTGGAACAGATGGGTGGTGCTGATTATGGGCTTGCGGCTAAAACCCTGACTGACTTGGGGCGTGGACACTTCCCAGGGCACCGAAGGGCCCGGCTGCTGGTGTCTTGGCATGGGAACAGGTAAAGGTCTGAAGGATAACACCTTTTACAGCCTGCACTTGAGGTTTGGGTGATGGTTGACAGTGAAGAAGCACTTTCTTCAGGGTGTTCCCCAGGCACCCTAGAGATTTTTAGGGGGGATACTTAGGACCACCTGACAAGAATTTGATCTGAAGAGCTCTTGTTGCCCTTTCTTGTGTTGTATATTCTTTGTGGCAAGTGTGTGCTCTCAGTGATTTTTGTGTTTGACAATGCAAATAATGTCTCATTTTTATTGCCTATCTCAGTATTAGTAACTTCACTTGTCCCCGGTGTTATTCAATTTAGCCTGCTTTTAAAATGCGTAAGTAAATCTTTTTGTGGACTAGATTCTCCTGGTGCTCTATTTTTTTTTTTTTTTTTAATCTCCAGCACACCTTGGTCCCCTCACCTCTTATCTCACATGAGGTAAGTTGCTTCACAGAGTCCCTGAACTCAAGGCATTTGCTTGAATGGTGGCCATACTCCAAGGAACTGAGTACTGGAGTTTGTTCCTAACTCTAGAAAATCAAGTCTTTACATCTCAGCTAGAAGTCTCCAGAAGTAGATTGAATAGGAATTTTTATGATTGAATATGAATTTGATTATAAAGTAATAAAACATATTTTTCACTAAAACAACAACAATGTAGCATTTTTGGATCCAAAGAAAAAGTGCTTTTTCTAAGCAGTCATGTTAAGGGGAGCTTTTTTATATGTTCTTTTTGGAGTGGCATTAGAGCAGATTTCCTGGCAACAGAAAGTCCCCCATCTTGTGACTGAATCATTTTTTTCACTCCTTAAGATCCCCTCCATTTAGCTTCTTCAAATCCTCCCTTGGTCCTTACCTAGTGCATCAAATTCTAAAATTTTAGAATGCTATATGTTAAGTATGAAATTCCAGAAGTAATTTAGAATAGTTCTCTATCTACCTTATTATAATTACATCCAGTGTATTTTTTCATTGTCTTTGATTTGTTCAACTGTATTCATCTACTCAAATGAAATATGCAAATAAGAACTTTATTCCATGATAGAAAAAACAACATTTTGAAATGAGAAAGCTATCCTTGTGTTTTTTGGCAATAAGGAAATTTCACAGCAAGTGAATGAGTAACTTAATATGCTTTATTGTACAAGTATTTTAAAAAATCTAAGATTTATTTAATGATTAAATGAAAATCCACATTTAAATATGTGAAAATGCCAGCATATTGTTTGGCTTAAAGAATTTTCTTTGATTTTGATCTATAACTTGTGCTTTTGTTCTTAAGATATATTTTGTAATGAGCCAGCACTGAATCCTATATTTGTTCTAGGAGACAGGTGAAGTCATTTATATTGCAGTATTTTGTTACTAAGAAAATGGATTCCTTGTGGAACTCCTGAATTTTGAAACAATAAGAAAAAAAATACTTGTTTTAAAATTTTTCAAGTCAAAACAAATAATAACTATTCTTGGATATTGTTTTTGTTTTTCTTGTTTATGATAGATATACATAATAGAGATTTAATAAGAATGGAATCAATATTAAATGCTATAAATTGAGTCTTCAAACTTCTTGTAGTCCATATTTATTTTCTTGTTTGATTTACCTTAGATCTTGAAATATTTCTCACATTTCTTTACACTATAGATATTCTTAACAATTATGAGTATTTTACATGAAGAAAGTACATCACGAAGAATTTAAAATGATTTTCAAAATCAAATGTCCAGAAAGTAATAAGATTCGTTCTATAATATAAATAACTGATACCCATTTTCCCAATGCAAGTCATTGAAACGAACCAGCTGTCATCCCATATTTTCTATCAATATCCTCTATGCCCTGTCCCTTCTTTTATTAAATTGAGATTTTTAAATTGTATTTTGAATACATCAATATATTATTTTTGGCTTAAAATATGCTAGCTTTTGGGTTTCTTTGTTTTGTTTTGCTTTTATACAACAATAGTGGAGAATCAAACACATTTCAAATTTATATAAAATATACCCAACATGCAGCCATAGACAAAATATAACTCCCATTCAATATTAATGCTGCAACTATAAACACAGCATGCTCTGATAAGGAAAACAATGCCATGAACCAAGCAACCACACACTATGGATTTTCCATAATAGCTCTCATTTCGTATATTTAGCCTTCTTTTTCTCATATATATATGCAAGTAATTTTCAGATCATGTTCCCAGTCCTTTGATTCAGAAAAAACTGGCACTGCACGTGTAATTCTTCTTCTTCTTTTTTTTTTTTTTTAAGATTTTATTGGGGAATTGGGGGATGGGAACAGCATTGGAGAATCGGGAAAAGGGAACAGACAAGTGGCTGTCCTTTTGTTCTTCAGTCTAGTTGTGGAGGACGTCGCTTCACTGGCCCATGTTGATATTATCATTGCTCTCTTCCCAAGTGAAGCAGTTGCTCCCCAGCCATTGGATGGCCGCTCATGGCGGCTCCTGGAAGTTCACGCTGGCTGTCAGCCATTCATGGTAGCTCTCGGCAGTCCACTGCAGTGACTCAAGGCAGTCCAGCTCCAGGTTGAGCTGTTGTTCACCATCTTAGCTGTAGAGGGCGCAGAGTAACTGGCCCTCATGTGGGATCCCAACCGGGGCCCTGCTGCTCAGAGCTGGCATCCCAAGCCAACTATTAACCAACGTACCACTCTGTTGGCCCTGCACATGTAATTCTTGAGTTAATCAGTATAAAAGCAACAATTTGGGCTTTAAACAATTAACTATTGTCATTTATAGCATTCACTTTAAACGGAAGAGTTCAAATGGGCTTATCTAAAATGTACATTTGATGTACAAATGATGTGAAGGATATTGATAAATACTGTAATCTCATGTGATTTCAACAACCAGGTCATTTTTCAACTCTCAGTAACTCTAATTTTACAATAATCATCAAGAGCTCTGAATTGAGGACAGGAAATCTCAATTTATTGAAATTAGCCATTGAATAATTGAACGTGTCATGTTCCTGATTTCTATTAGGAAATGTGATAGTTCTACTTTGAGTATCTAACATTCAACTAACACAAATTATAAGACAGTTGTCAGATACCATTCTAAACACAGCCACATTATACTTTTAAAACTAAAATGAATGTATAAAGAATAAATTGAAAGGCCAGCCGAATGGCTCAGTTGGTTAAGAGCTCACTCAAGAGTGCAAGCTGAGCTCTGAGCAACAGCGGTTCGAGACCAGCCCGAGCTGAGTTGCCGTTGAGCTGCCAACAGGTGGCAGGATGGCTCAGCTTTAAAAAAAAAAAAAAAAAAAAAGAATAAATTGAAGATTAAGACTGCAGGTGGTTGCTCAAAGCAACAGTCTTACTATGTTACAGTGAATGATGTATAGTCATTTTTCTTGTGATATAATATTAATTTAGCAAATCAATACAATAACCTACTTATAATTTTAAATTACCCATTTCTAGTGATTAAATACCTTTATAAAGTGTGTATGTTTCATAAGTTCAGTAACAATATTTTAAATATATATATTTGTACACACAGACACACACACACAAATATACCAACTCTAGGTGAAACATCTTGGCATAATTATTTCTTATACAGAATGCAAAAATTTGTGTTGTTTCTAGGGAAAAAATGTAATTAAAAATATATGGAGAAGGGGAAGGGACGAGGCAACATAAACTGATAACTACAATACTACTGCAGAGACAGAAGAGACAGTTTAGGGAATATAATCAATAAGGTTGTAAATTTTTTATTTTTAGGGGAACAGACGGATGCATGTCCTTTTAGGGAAACCACTTCATGGACGGTGTGGTGGCCTTACCACTGCACTGTACATCTGAAGCTGCCACTGAACAGTATTATATGTGAACTATAATTTAACAAATATATAGTCATTGGATGTGGAATATAGTGTGGGGATGGAGTCAATGGAATTGTAATAGATATGTATGATATTGGGGGGGGAGTCACTTTGTAAGGGGTGAAGAAAATAATGATTGCATTGTTTTGTACATCTGTAAATAATAATAATAATAATAACAATAATTTAAAAATAAAAATAAATAAATATATGTGATTTGGGCCAGCTGAGTGGCATGTTGGGTAAGAGCTGGCTTGGGTGGCCCCAATTCGGACCCCACATATGAGGGCCAGTGACACTGCCCTCTACAGCTAAGATGTTGATCAACATCTCCACCTGGAGCTGGGCTGCTGTTGAGTCCCTGGGGACGGCATAGCTGCAGCCCCTGCTGCAGTGGGCTGCCGTAGGCTACAGTGAGTGGGCGGCAGCCAGGGTCAGCGACTGGCAGCCAGTGTGAGCTGCCAAGAGCCACTGTAATCAGCCATCCAGAGGCCAGCGACTGATCTATCTCACCCGAAAAGAGTGCAATGATAATACCAACATGGGCCAGTGAAGTGATGTCCTCTACAACTAGACTGAAGAACAAAAGGACAGCAACTTCTCTGTTCTCCTTCCCCGGTTCCCCAACGCTATTTCCTTCCCCAATTCACCAATAAAATCTTTAAAAAAAATAAGATTTAAATTCATACATATTCTATTTTTAATGGCAACATTTAGGAAAATTAAAGAAGTAAAAAGAACTCGTAAGGAATCATTAAAAGAGACTGTTTCTCTAAACCATACTTTTTTATAGTTGGTTCACTTATTTCCATCAACCAATTAATGAACATGTGGATCTATGTTTTTATCACTATATTAGTCAAAGTAAGAAACAAATTAACAACAAAAAAAGCAGAGCTCATGGCTCCTGTCGATCTTAGGGGAGCTTACAAATGAATAAATCAAAGGTAAATGTGGGACTGCATATTATGTATTAAATTCTCTTCTTCAGACACAAAATACTTATGGAATTGTGATATTTATTTCACCTAGAAGAGACAGAGTACATATTGCCTATTGGCATTACCCTTTGTCTCTAGAAGAAAACAAAGGGGCATTTTTCTTTAGAATTTTAGCAATTAATTTTCTTAGCAAACTCGCACTGCTCTATAAGTGAAAAGATACCATGTTTCCCTGAAAATAAGACTGGGTCTTATATTAATTTTTGTTCCAACAATCTACATTTATTCATTTATTCATGTACAAAAAATCTATATTTATTCAAACAGTCATATCTCTCTGATGATCTAGACTGGGACTTATGTTTGGGCTATTACTCACAGCCTGAAAAAAACCACACTAGGGCTTATTTTCCGGTTAGGTCTTATTTTCAGGGAAACATGATAGGAACTGAGAAGATGTGAAGAAAATTACTAGAATCAAAAAAACTAGATATAGATCAGAATTTCTATATTAAATATTAAATAGCAAAAATGGAAGAAATATTTTAAAAATTATTTTAAAGAGTAAGAGAGAGAAGCAGGGAGGAAAAAAGGAGGGCAGAGAAAGAGATGAGACAGAGAGAGAGAAAGAGAGAGAGAGAAAGAATTCCATTTTATACATATGGTCTAAGGCTACTACATGAGAGATGGGAAGATAAAACGTATCTTCCATTTTTTCTTATTCTTTATCTTCCTTAGAGAGAGAAAATTTATCAATACTAGAAATAAAAATCTTTTATTTTTAATTTATAAATATTTCAAAATCAAAATCTTTTTAACAAGTATAGAATCCTATGTAATTCCTTAAACAGTTTAAACCAAAAATAAACTTTATGAATCTTGTTCATTAGTGTGGCCTGTATTTCTGTCTTTCAAAGTGGAAAAAAAAACTATGCTGAAGAAAATGGAAAAATATTTTCATTTTTAATCTCAACCTAGGACTTTAAGGAAGACCCTATTCATGTAAATATAAGGGTTTACAGCTTCAACCAAAAGTTAGGGAGGATCCCTGAACATTTTAAAGCAGTACAGATATAGCCAAATTTATTTTTTAATATATTTAAGAAACAGGGGGTTATATTTTGTATATAAACATGGTATAATGATGTATACACATACACATACACACACACACATCCCGGGCGTGCCAAAAAAATGTATACAAGTGGACACTGGTCAACGTTGCTCAAGCAGTAGTTCGCCATAATCAGAAGTGTCTGGATGCTGAGAGTAACCACTTTGAGCACCTCTTGTAATTGCAGAAGTCAAACGTGACTTGTATTCATCTTTTGTTATTGGTCTGGATGCTGAGGGTAACCACTTTGAGCACCTCTTGTAATTGCAGAAGTCAAACGTGACTTGTATTCATCTTTTGTTATTGGTATATATTATTACAATTTTAATACAGTTTTTTCCTTTCTTAAAATGTGTATACATTTTTTAGTACCCTCTGTGTGATGTGTATATATATATATATATATATATATATATATATATATATCTCATGTGCACTATATATGTATATTATGTATATATCAGTGTGTATATATATATATACACACATATATATATACATACATATATAATGTATCCACCATTATAATATCATAGAGAGTACTTTCACTGCCCTAAAAATTCTGCATATTTTACCTATTCATTACTTTTTGCTATAACCTCTGGCAGCCACTGATGTTTTTACTGTCTCCATAGTTTTGCCTTTTTCAGAATGCCATATAGTTGGAATTATACAGCATGTAGCCTTTCCAGATTTTTCTCCTTTCACTTAGTAATAAGCATTTAAATTTCCTCCATGTCTTTTCAAGTCTTGGTAGCTCTTTTTTTTTTTAGAGCTGAATAATATTCTATTCAGCTGGAGTTTATTCTATCTACAGTTTATCCATTCACCTATTGAAGGAAATTATAAAGCTGATATAAACATCCTCATGCACCTTTTCATGTGGACATGATCTTCAATTCATTTGGATAAACACCAAGGAGTGCACTTGCTAGGTTATATGCTAAACATATGTTTAGTTTTGTAAGAAACCTCCAGACTGTCTTCCGAAGTGGCTGCACCATTGTGCATTCCCATCAGCAATGAAAGAACGTTCCTGTTGCTCCACACTTTGACAGCATTTGATGTTGCCAGTGTTTTGGATTTTGGTCATTCAAATATGTGTGTAGTGGTATCTCACTGATGTTTGAATTTGCATTTCCTTGGTGATATATGTTGTGGAACATCTCTCATATGCTTATTTGCCATCTGCATATCTTCTTTGGTGAAGTGTCTACTAAGGTCTTTGGCCCATTTTTGAATTGGGTTGTTTGTTTACTTATTGTTAGGTTTCAAGAGTTCTTCATATATTTTGGAGAACAGTCCTTTATCAGATATGCTTTTTGTACCAGACTGATTTGTCTTTTAATTCTTTTGACAGTGTATTTCAAAGACCAAAAGTCATAGAATAACATGTAAAGTGCTGTGAGAAAATATTTGTAAAATTTAAATTTTGTGGCTTTCATTGTTGCCTGTGAAATCTATTGACAGCCCAATTGTTATTTCTTTACAGGTTATCCCTTTCTTACTTTTGAAATATTTTCTTTATTGTTGTTGTTTGCAGCTTCATAGCTTGGTGTCTGCATGTGGGATTTTATAAATACATCCTGTTTGAAATGTTGTACCGCTTGTGTCTGGGAAGTCACTTTATTTTATCATTTCTGGAAAATTCTCATCCACAATTTCTTTAAATAATTTATCTCCCCTATTTTTCCTATTCTCTTCTTCCAGAACTTCAATTATGTATATCCTAGAATTTCTCATTTTATCTTACTTTCTACATTTCTTACTTTTCTTCCATATTCTCTCTTGCTAGTCTTTTTTCATTTTCAGGACTGATCAGTGTTTTAATGTTGTTCAGTTTTACTGTTTTGCTGCTTGCCTATTTATTGAGTTTTTTATTTCAATGATTTTATTTTTAAATTTTATTTTACTGTTTTCTTATAGATACATAGTCATTTTGATAGCTTAATTTTTATTGATATTTTATTTCTTAAAATACTTTATACATGATTCATTTAAATTCTCTGACATATTGGAAGATTTATATCTATTATTTTTGTTTATACAATCTCTATTTTATAGAGGACTTTTTCTTTGTGTACTATGTAATTTTTTTTAAATTGGGGAATTGGGGGAGAGGAATAGCTTTGGGGAATGGGAGGGAAGGGGAACAGACAAGTTGCTGTCCTTTGGTTCTTCTGTCTAGTTGTGGAGGATGCCGCTTCACTGGCCCATGTTGGCACTATTATTGTGCTCTTCCCGGCTGAGGCAGTCACTCACCAGCCATTGGATGGCTGCTTGTGGTGGCTCACGGCAGCTCATGCCCTCTGTCAGCCAGCCCCATTGCAGCCTATGCCATCGCTGGTGACTCATGGCAGCCCAATTCCATCTTAGCTGTAGAGGGCACAGCATCACTGGCCCTCATATGTGGGATCCAAACCGGGGTCCTGCTGCTCAGAGCTGGCGTCCCAAGCCAACTCCTTACCAACATGCCACTTGGCTGGCCCATGTACTATGTAATTTTATTGTGAGGTAATAATTGAACTTTATATGTTGGAATTTTTAGAGGTCTATATTTAAATGCTTTTTTAAGAGAATATTTGTATTTGTAGCTCTACGGTATCAGTGGCCATACTGACCTGGAATAATTTTATTGCAGCTGTAATATCTGGTCTCCAATTTGCAGGCCTATGTAGATAGTGCACATTTAATCACAGACCCATATGTGGCAGGTTTATGGTTATGAATGCAGTGTTCATTATTATTATCAACTCAGAGTTGTATCAGACAGAGCCAGTTTCATTCTGGGGTTTCCTTGATTTCATTAGCTCTGCAATTGTGTTGTAACAAATTATATTTTATTGTGGAAAGATGTTTTAAACATTTTGTTTGTCACACTTAAAAATCATGTTTGTGTTTTCACTTTTTCTTTCTCATTTCTAGGAACTGCTAGCAACTGGAAGTTTCCACATAATGGCACAAAAGAAAATATTTTATGCATATTTTACCAAAACATTAAAAAGCAGGGATCACACAAAATTTTAGAAATAAAATGAAATAGCACTGGCTCCAGCATTTGTGGAGCTTACTGATGGACTATGGTGGTTTTTATTGCAAGCAACACTCCCCAAATATGCCCATGAAACCAGATTCAATTAGAATTCAGCTAGAACAAAATTGGGAAAAGAAAAGAAACAGTTTTATATTAATCAAGTTCTAATAATTATGAAGCCATATGTTCGGCTTCACTCCCAGATCACCAACAACCCTCATTAAAGACAGTGTCAGAAAAGAATAACATCTGTGCCTATATGGTTTTGACAGTGACAGTCAAAAAATTGGCAGTGATATGTGTGTCCTACTTACATCCTTTTGTTAGATATCTGCTAAAGATTATAACATGAGGCTTAATAAATCAAAACCATAGTTTAATTCAACAATCCATGGTATACTTTTCTTTGGAAAGCAAATAAATTCTCAGTAAAACAAGATACAATTCCTGCAGCTGTGTCTGTAGTAAAAGCTTCTATGATCAAGGCACAATGATGGCTTCAAAATTCCTGAGAGCAAATTTAGTAAAAGCAAATATAAACAGTGTAATGAACAGTGGAGCCCATGGATGCTTATGGTGTGTGTTTTAGGTGCTGAGGTGTTATGACAACAGAGGTAGTAAGACAACTAGAGAAGGAAAGGAATGCAGACAGGCATTGAAGTTTTACATGCACATACAGGTATATAGTAACAGTAGCGGGCATCCTAATGGAGCTTTCTGACACAATGGAAAGGAAAACTCAAAAATTCCTAGGAATTCCCTTTAAAGAAAAGTAGATTTAGCATAGTTGAGGGGGAAGCCAGCTCTTAATGGCAAATCCTGGGGATAACGTCATTACCGTTTTGGACAAAACTCTTTCTAAGCATAACTGCATGAGGCTCATTAAGAATTTAGCTAAACGTCTAATTTCTGCCTACTTACTGCTCATAATCCATATCCATTGTTGTAGCCTATCCTGCTATTAAATTAGAAAGTGAATGAAGGAATAATGATAAAAGTTGACACTTACATAGTGCTGACTATCAGTGAAGAATTGTACTGGGTGTTTCACAGGCACCTTTTAAAATATGCATATGTCATTATGAATTTGGTACAGTATTATCCTCATTTTACATAGTATAAAATGGAAGTACAGATATATGAGGTATGATCAAACAGTATGTGAATGTTTAAATTTAATAAAAGTTATTACAGTAAAAGACACATTGTCATTAATCCCCTTCAAAATACTTCCCCTCACTTTCACCACACTTATCCCACTGTTCTTGCCACTTTCTGAAGCAGTTCTGAAGGTCCGCTTTTGTGAGTGTCTTCAGTTGAGCTGTCGTGACTGCCTCAATGTTCTGAATCAGCTTGACTCTGGGGAAGAGCCAGAAGTTGCACGGTGCCACATCCAGTGAATACGGGGGATGACGGCACGCTGTAATGTTTTTATTTGACAAAAATTGCAATATACCAGAAGCAATGTATGACAAGGAGCACTGTCATGATGGAGGATGATTTATGACACACTTTAAAACATACCTCTCAACTGTAGCTCACACCAGACTGACTGCATTGAACAAGTTGAAACTTGTCACACGCTGTTACTAAGGTTCAATGAACAGCTTCCCATATTGAATATCCCTACATGGAAATTTCTGTCAAATAAAAACATTACACAGTGTCCTCATCCACTTTATTCACTGGATCTGGAACTGTGCAACTTCTGGCTCTTACCCCAAATCAAAATGACCATGAAAGGTAAACATTTTGAATCAATTCAGGGCATGGAGGCAGCCATGACAGCAAAACTAAAGACACTCAAGAAAGAGGACTTCTACAACTGCTTCAGAGAGTGGCAAGAATGATGAGATAAGAGTGTGCAAAGTGAGGGGGAGTACTTTGAGGGGGATTAATGGCAATGTGTCTTTTATTGTAATATATATTTTTTTAATTTAACATTCACCGCATCTTTTGATTGCACCTTGTAGCATACAAGTTCCCCAATGTCCAACAAAACTGGGATTTAAATCTAGGGAATTCTGCTCTGTTATAAAATCTTATCTCATCCTGACCAAATTCAGTGCTTTATAAATTAGAAAATTGACACTAAGAAATTAAAAAAACATTTCCCAAGCAATACTGATAGCAAAGTGGCAGATACCAGGTTAGAAAGTATCTTCAGTTCTGATCTTCAACCCTAAATCTCTAACATAATCGGTTGAAAATTGTGCAGACCAAAAAGTGAAGGGGATTTAAAAATGAAGTCATGACAAAATAAAACAGAGTTCACTACATCCTGAGAAAAAGATATGCAACACTGGGTATGGAGTAAGGATGTGGTTTAATATATCATTCTGTGTTTTCTACAGCTTTACCCCTTATGGATTTTCAATGCATTTAGCCTGTTTCAGAAAGTTACAGTTCTTCAGAAAAAGTTAAAAATGATACATGAATAGCAAATGCATGAGTAACCTATATTTATAAAGTCTGAATCATCATTCTGTATTTATTTTCTAGTTAATGTTCTTTTTTATTTTTTAGTATGTTGAGATATATAGAGGGTGTGTATTCACCCAACTATGTCAATAAAAGTACTATATAGCCAGGTGACATGAAATTAAACCTTAAACTCGACAATGTACAAAATATACAAAACCTTAAAGGGCCTCACAGATCTCAAATTAATAAACTTTGGAAAGTTCCATAGCTGTAATGTATTTTACTTAATTTTACTAATACCAAAATGAAAATGTTATTATTCCTATTAAAACAAAAAAGATCCATTTTATTTCATGCAAGTAAAATCAATGCCATAATTTGTATTTCAAATAGTCATAAAACAACAATTTAGACTAGTTACTCTTTGATATGTGTTCACCTCATCCAGCTCTGAAAGTCAAAATTCTCAGAAGCATTAAGAACATAACTTGTAAATCAGTAAATATGGCAATTATCTGCAAAAGCAATTTGGGTAAAAATCTAGAAGGCAGGTGGTTAAAAGACAGCAGAAAACTCTTCTAATGACTGATTCAGCTATGAAATCACAATTTCAAAGATATACTTTTTCAATTGGTTATATAGTAGTTTTTTTGGTTATATAGTATTTTTTTTTTTTTTGAGGGCAATGTCACTGGCCCTCATATGTGGGACCCGAACCGGGGCCGCTGGCATCCCAAGCCAGCTCTTAACCACCGCGCTACTCTGCCAGCCCGGTTATATAGTATTTTGACTCAGTTGTTAATATATGCACAAAGAGATACTACTCAGTCAGAAATACAATTTTTAAAACTTATACCCATGCAGATGACATGATACTATACATAGAGAACCCCAAAGACTCCACCAAAAACCCATTAGAACTGATAAACGAATTTTGTAAAGTAGCAGGATACAAAATTAATATTCAGAAATCAGTTGCATTTGTATACACTAATAATAAAATATCAGAAGAAGAAATTAAGAAGGCAGTCCCATTTACAATTGTTTCCAAAGCTATAAAATACTTAGGAATAATAGGAATAAATTTAATCAAAGAAGTAAAAGACTTGTACTCAGAAAATTATAAGACACTGAAGAGAGAAATTTAAAAAGATACAAATAAATGGAAACACATACCATGCTCATGGATAGGAAGAATTAATTCAGTTGAAATGTCCATATTGCCTAAGCAGTATACAGATTCAATGGAATTCCTATCAAACTACCAAGGAAAGTTTTCACAGAACTAGAACATATAATCCTAAAATTTATATGGAACCATAAAAGACCCCAAACAGCCATGGCAATCTTGAGAAATAAGAACAAAGTGGGAGGTATCACAATACCTGACATCAAATCATACTACAAGGGTATAGTAATCAAAATGGCATGGTATTGGCATAAAAACAGGCACATATATCAATAGAACAGAAAAGAGAGCCCAACAATAAATCCATGCCTATGTAGTCATTTAATCTATGACAAAGGGAGCAAGAATTTATATTTGGGTAAAGACAGCCTGTTCAATAAATAGTGATGGAAAACCTGAACAGAAACATGCAAAAAAATGAAGCTGTACCACCTCCTTACGTCATATACAAGAATAAATTTAAAATGGATTAAGTCTTAAATGTAAGATCTGAAACCATAAAACTCCTAGAAGAAAATATAGGAAGTAAATTTGCAGACATTGCCCTTAATGTTTTTATTGATATATCCCCTAGGGTCAAAGGAAGCAAAAGAAAAAATAAACATATGGGATTACAGCAAACTAAAAAAAGTTTTTTCACAGCATAGGAAACCATCAGTAAAACAAAAACGGGGGCTGGCCAAGTGGCTCAGTTGGTTAAGAGTGCAAGCTCTGAGCAACAGGGTCACTGGTTTGATTTCCACATGGGCCACTGAGCTGTGCCTGAGCTGAGCTGCCACTGAGCTGCCAATAGGTGTCAGGATGGTTCAGCTGGTGAGAGCATGTGCTCCTAACAACAAGGTTTCCGGTTCAACTCCCATATGAGATGGTGGGCTACACCTACCCACAACTAAGATTGAACATGGCACCTTGAGCTGAGTGGCTGCGAGCTGCCATCGGGTGGCTGGATAATGATTGGACTTGGGGCTGAGCTAGCTGTGCTCTCCACAACTAAGACTTAAGGACAACAACTTAGTTGTTTTCATTCCCCAGTTCCCCAATCAAATCTTTAAAATAAAAAAAATAAAAAATAAAAGGCATCCTACTGAATGGGAGAAGATGTTTCTCAATGATACATCTGATAAGGAGTGAATATGTAAAATTTATAAAAAAACTCATTCAACTCAACAGCAAAAAACCAAACAACCCAATTAAAAAATGGGCAGAGAACATGACGAGACATTTTTCTAAAGAGGACATACAGATGGCAAACAAACATATGAAAAAATGCTCAACCTCACTAATAATTAGAGAAATGCAAATAAAAACCATAATGAGATGCCACCTTACTCCAGTCAGAATGGCTATTATCAATAAATCAACAAACAACAAGTACTGGCAAGGATGTGGAGAAAAGGGATCCCTCATGCACTGCTGGTGGGATTGCGGATTGGTGCAGCCACTGTGGAAATCAGTGTGGAGGTATCTCAAAGAACTGGAAATGGAACTGCCTTATGACCCAGCAATTCTACTCTTAGGTATCTATCCAGAGAAATCCAAAACGTAATTCAAAAAAATTTATGCACCCCTATGTGTATTGTAGTGCTATTCACAATAGTCAAGACTTGGAAACAACCGAAATGCCCATTGGTAGATAACTGGATTAAGAAACTGTGGTATATTTATATAATGGAGTATTATTCAGCCATAAGGAAGAATGAAATCTTACCATTTGCAACTATTTGGATAAACCCAGAAAACATTATACTAAATGAAATAAATCAGTCGGAGAAAGACAAATGCCATATGATCTCACGTATATGTGGAATCTGTAAAATAAATGAACAAACTAATCAGAAAAAGTCTCAGAGATATACAGAAAAATCTGAGGATAGCTAGATGGGAGAGGAGTGGGGAAGAGGGAGAGGGTGAGGGGATTAGAAAGAACAATTGGTAACCACAAGATTGTCATGGGGATACAAAAGACAGTTTGGGGAATATAATCAATAATGTAAAGATTTTGTAGGGTGTCAGATGGGCACTTGTCTTATTAGGGAGACCACTTCATAGACGGTGTAGGTGCCTGACCACTGCAGTGTATACCTGAGGCTGAAGCTGAATAATAATGAATGTCAACTATATTTAATATACTATATATAGAGTCAGAGGATATGGAGTGCAGCATAGGGAATAGAGTCAATGGAACTGTAATAGCTATATATGATGTCAGAGGGGTAGTAGATTGGGGGAGAGGGGTTATCACTTTGTGAGGGGTATAAATGTCTAACTTTTACATTGTTTTGTACACCTGAAACTAATAAAAAACAAACAAACAACTTATACCAAGCAATGTATTCCACAGGAACACTTGCACAACCATACACTTCATCAGGCTGAGATTGGATGAGGTTCAGGTATGGAGTGGATATAGTCAAAGCTGTCGAGGTCAGGGAGTGAGGAATGAGAAGGTTAATGGTTGGGATATGAAAGTGCAAGTGTTAATAGAATATATCATCTTTGTGTTTTGCTGAGGCAGCTTATGAGGTCTCAGGCCAAAAGCACCTTCTTTAAGAGAAGCAGGGTTCTGCTTGTTGTTTTCTGGCAACGGAAACCCAGGCAGAAGTACAGGCAGTAGAAACAGATGCTCACCTTTCCCAAGGCCACTAAAGGAAAGAAAGAGCCTACTTGTGTTTCTACTTGCTTCTTCCCTCACATTGGAAATAAGAACGAAAGGTCTTCAATTCCAGCCCTTTAACTCTACAGGGAATAACACTGGGATTACCCTCCCAGTGTTTTTGTGAGTGAGAGTGTGTGTTTGGTCTGGTTCCCAGGAAAGCAACTCTCTTGTGCTCTTTCTTTTCCTAGAATGTGTGTGTGTGTGTGTGTGTGTGTGTGTGTGTGTGTGTGTGTGTGTGTGTTGGGGGTGGCGTGGGGTGTTTATAAATGGAAAGGAAACTGGACATCAAGTTGTCGACTTTGTTATTATTTCTTTCTCCAGGGCCAAGATAAGGTCAGCAGTAAAAATTTTCCCCACTATCTAAAGTAGAGCCTTCCTATGCAACTTTCTATAAGCTGAAATGTTGTAAAGCAAAAAAAACAATTTGCTGATGGATGCACAAAATAAATTGAGAAAAAGCACAGATGCTCACAGACACATTTCAAAGCTCTAGTGGCTTGATGTTGAGAGGCTGAGTGTAGTTGCCCGTGAAGGAGCCCCCCTAACAGGGCCACTCTCACTGCTCAGCATTCCTGCTGACTCTACAAAGGCTCAAAACAAGTGTTTAATGCTTTTACTGCTTTTCACCTTTTTCCACAAAAGCAAAAATCCTCTTCAGGTTTCTTTCAGTTAGTCTTTTGTAAAAGGGAATTGGCCTAAAGTGAACTTTCAGAAAATGGGGATTACCTGTATATGCAAAACCACAGTGTCAAACAGGGCTTTGGTCTTTGGCAGCTAAGAAAATAAGCACACCTATAGCACCCAAGATTACCACTTTGGTGCCGACACAGTTGCTATCTATTGTTCTGTAAATTCACTTTCATTAACAAGTAAGAAAGAAAAAAATAATCCATACACGTAGTCTTGCCTAACCAAACCAACCTTCCTTTCTTGAGGAAAAAGGGACTATATTTGGTTAGTGGCAGTTGTATATAAGAATTTACTTTTGTGCTCATTTTGATCTCAATAGCTATTTACCCAACAAGGAACAAGTAGGAGAATTTGGGTTTGAACTCAAGTTTATCTTCCAGATACAGAATTCATAATATCATTGCTGTACTATGTTCTCATTGAAAGCTGATTACTTGGACTTTGGGTTAAACTAATAATTGGAGATAAAACAATATGAGATTAATTGTATCCTAATTTTACCAAGCACAATTGATTAAATAAAATTTACCTATTTCCTATATCTAAGACTAAAAACTCTTATTTATATATCATATAACTATGATTATTAACATGAATCTAAACATTTACCAAGTGCATTCTAAGGGTCAGGAGTATTGCTAGTCTACAGCAGCAGCAAGTACAATTGTGCATGTTCTGTGTGCTACAATTTCAGGAGGTAAGCATTCATATTGCACCATGCAACCCAGTGTCACAAAATTCACTAAACTGATAGTTATTGAGTTTGGGATTCAAAACCCAGGGGAATCTAGTTCTAGAGCCCACCCTCTTGCTCACTAGGTCTTTCCCACTGCTTTCAGTGTGCCTGCTGTTATTTCACATAGCTTCTTATTTATGGCCAGGATGGTACAATTGTCTATTGCACTAAGTTTATATAAGAGAACATGAGGTAGAATTCCACAGGTCTCCAAACCACCTGATTTCAGGTGGTCTAGATGTCCATTATTATCTTGCCTATTTCAATTGGTTTTTTTTTTTTATTTTATTTTATTTTATTTTTAATTAGTTTCAGGTGTACAACACAGTGCAATAGTTATACATTTTACCCCTCAAAGTGACAACCCCCCCACCCCCAATAGTTTCAGGTGTACAACACAGTGCAATAGTTATACATTTTACCCCTCAAAGTGACAACACCCCACCCCAATACACCCCATACCCCCCATATCATATATATCTATTACTCTTCCTCTGACTCTCTTCCACAGTATAATCCACATCCCGTGACTATCTATATATATTCAATTACAGTAGGTATACCACCTCCACTTTAGTAATACAGTGCAGTGATCAAACCTCTACTCCATCCATGAAATGGTCTCCCTAACAAGACTTATGATCATCTGACATTCCACAGAATATTTACAACATTATTAATTATATTCCCCAAACTGTTTTTCCTATCCCAGTAGCAATATTGTAGTTGCCTATTTTTGCTGTCTAGTCCCTTCCCTTCTCCCTCATTCCCATTCCTCTCCAAATTAGCAACCCTGATTTTTCCTCTATATCTATGAGACAGTTTCTGTTTACTTTGCTCATTCATACAGTTTTTCATATTCCACATATAAGTGAGATCATATGGTATTTGTCCTTCTCTGACTGACTTATTTCACTCAACATTATAGTCTCTAGGTCCATCCATATCATTGCAAATGGCACGATTTCATTCTTCTTTATAGCGGAGTAATACTCCATTGTATAAATATACCACAGTTTCTTAATCCAGTCATCTACTGACGGGCATTTTGGTTGTTTCCAAGTCTTAGCTATTGTAAATTGTGCTGCTATGAACATCGGGTGCATAACTTTTTTTGAATAAGTGTCTTGGTTTTTTCAGGATAAATACCTAGAGTGGAATTGCTGGGTCAAAAGGTAGCTCTATTTCCAGTTCTTTGAGATACCTCCATACTGACTTCCATAGTGGCTGCACCAATCTGCAGTCCCACCAACAGTGCAGCAGGGTCCCTTTTCCCACACAGCCCCGCCAGCACTTGTTGTTTGTTGATTTGTTGACGATAGCCATTCTGACTGGAGTGAGGTGGTATCTCATGGTGGTTTTTATTTGCATTTCCCTAATGACCAGTGAGGTTGAACTTTTTTCATATGCCTGTTGGCCATCTGTATGTCCTCTTTAGAGAAATGTCTCTTCATATCTTCTGCCCATTTTTTAATTGGGTTGTTTGTTTTTTGGTGTTGAGTTTCATGAGTGTTTTATAAATTTTGGATATTAACCCTTATCAGATATATCGTTGGCAAATATATTCTCCCATTCAGTAGGCTTCCTTTTTGTTTTATTAATGGTTTCCTTTGTTGTGAAAAAAAAACTTTGAAGTCTGATATAATCCCATATGTTCATTTTTTTCTTTTACTTCCCTTGCCCGTAGGGATGTATCAGTAAAAATATTGCTCGGTAATGTCTGCAAATGTACTCCCTATATTTTCTTTTAGGATTTTTATGGTTTCAGGTCTTACATTTAAGTCTTTAATCCATTTTGAATTTGTTCTTGTATAAGGCGTAAGGAGATGATCTAGTTTCATTTTTTTGCATGTGTCAGTCCAATTTTCCCAGCACCATTTATTGAATAGACTATCTTTACTCCAGTGTAAATTCTTGCTTCCTTGTCATAGATTAACTGTCCGTAAATGCTTGGATTTATTTCTGGGCTCTCTGTTCTGTTCCACTGATCGATGTGCCTGTTTTTATGCCAATACCAAACTGTCTTGATTACTGTGGCCTTGTAGTAGGTTTTGATGTCTGGTAGCGTGATCCCCCAACTTTGTTTTTTATTCCTCAGAATTGCCGAGGCTATTCTGGGTCTTTTATGATTCCATATAAACTTTAGGATTATATTTTCTATTTCTGTGAAAAATGCCCTTGGTAGTTTGATAGGAATTGCATTGAATCTATATATTGCTTTAGGCAGTATGGACATTTTAACTATATTAATTCTTCCTATCCATGAGCATGGTAGGTGTTTCCATTTATTTGTATCTTCTATGATTTCTTTCTTCAATGTCTTATAATTTTCTGAGTACAGATCTTTCACTTCTTTGGTTAAATTTATTCCTAGGTATTTTATAGTTCTTGACGCAATTGTAAATGGGACAGTTTTCTTAATTTCGCTTTCCATTAGTTTATTATTGGTATATGCAAATGCCACTGATTTCTGAACATTGATTTTATATCCTGCTACTTTACTGAATTCGTCTATCAGTTCCAATAGTTTTTTGATGGAGTCTTTGGGGTTCTCTATATACAGTATCATGTCATCTGCATATAATGACAATTTTACTTCTTCCTTGCCAATTTGGATGCCTTTTATTTCTTTTTGTTGTCTGATTGCTGTGGCTAGAACTTCCAGCACTATGTTGAATAAAAGAGGAGAAAGTGGACAGCCTTGTCTTGTTCCTGATCTTAAGGGGAATGGTTTTAGCTTTTCCCCATTGAGTATGATGTTATGTTGAGATATGATCCCTGTATTCCCACTTTGCTAAGGGTTTTTAACATAAATGGCTGTTGGATTTTGTCAAATGCTTTTTCTGCATCTATTGAAATGACCATGTGATCTTTATCCTTCATTTTGTTGATGTGGTGTATCACATTAATTGATTTACGGATGTTGAACCAGCCTTGTGCACTAGGGATGAATCCCACTTGATCATGATGTATGATCTTCTTAATATATTGCTGAATTCTGTTTGCTAATATTTTATTGAGAATTTTTGCATCTATATTCATCAGGGAGATTGGCCTGTAGTTTTCCTTTTTTGTGATGTCTTTATCTGGTTTTGGAATCAGGGTGATAGAGGCTTCATAAAAAGAGTTTGGGAGCCTTCCCTCCTTCTGGATTTTTGGAATAGTTTGAGAAGAATAGGTGATAGTTCTTTTTGAATGTTTGATAAAATTCACTTGTGAAGCCGTCTGGTCCCGGGCTTTTGTTTTGGGAGCTTGTCAATTACTGATTCAATTTCCTTGGTAGTAATCAGGGTATTTAGATTTTCTGTTTCTTCATGCTAGCTTTGGAAGGTTGTATGCTTCTAGAAAATTATCCATTTCATCCAGATTGTCAAATTTGTTGGCATATAGTTGCTCATAGTAATTTCTTAGAATTTTTTGTATTTCTGTGATGTCTGTAGTCATTTCCCCTCTTTCATTCCTGATTTTGCTAATTTGAGTCCTCTCTTTTTTTTTTGATGAGCCTGGCTAGAGGTTTGTCAATTTTGTTTATCTTCTCAAGAAACCAGCTCTTGGTTTCATTGATCTTTTGAATTGTTTTTCTGTTCTCTATATTGTTTATTTCTGCTCTGGTCTTTATTATCTCCTTTCTTGTACTCCCTTAGGCCTCTTTTGCTGTTCTTTTTCCAGTTCCCTTAGGTGTAAGGATAACCTGTTGGTTTGAGATTTTTCTTCCTTCTTTAGGTAGGCCTGCACTGCTATAAACTTCCTCTTAGGACTGCTTTCGCAGCATCCCAGAGATTTTGGGTCGTGGTGTTTTCATTTTCGTTTGTCTCGAGGTATCTTTTGATTTCCTCCTGATCTCATTTGTGACCCACTCACTATTTAATAGCATATTGTTTAGCCTCCATTTATTTGTCAGCTTCCCGGATTTCTTCTTATAATTGATTTCTAGTTTCATAGCATTGTGGTCAGAGAATACAGTTGAAATGATTTCAATCTTCTTAAATTTATTGAGACTTGTTTTGTGGCCTAACATGTGGTCTATCTTAGAAAATGTTCCATGTGCACTTGAAAAGAACGTATATTCTGTAGCTTTGGGATGAAATGCTCTGAAAATGTCTGTTAAATCCAGCTGGTCTAATGTGTCATTTAAGGTCGCTGTTTCCACATTGATTTTCTGTCTGGAGGATCTGTCCATTAGTGACAGCGGGGTGTTGAAGTCCCCTACTATGATAGTGTTACTGTTGATCTCTGTCTTTATGTCTGACAATATCTGTTTTATATATTTAGGGGCTCCTATGTTAGGTGCATAGATGTTTACTAGAGTTATGTCCTCTTGTTGGATCGATCTCTTCATTACTATGAAGTGTCCTTCTTTGTCCTTTGTTATATTCTTCAATTTAAAGTCCATTTTATCTGATATAAGTATCGCTACTCCAGCTTTTTACTCACTACCATTTGCATGAAAAATTTTACTCCATCCCTTTACTTTCAGCCTGTATGAGTCTTTGGATCTGAGGTGAGTCTCTTTGTATACAGCATATACTGGGGTCTTGCTTTCTTATCCATTCAGCCACCCTATGTCTTTTTATTGGAGCATTTAATCCATTTACATTTAATGTGATTATTGATAGGTGTGTATCTATTGCCATTTTCTTATTTGTGTTCGTAGTCTTTCATAGGTTGTTTTTCTCTTCTACTTAAAGAAGCCCTTTTAGCATTTCCTGCAAAGCTGGCTTGGTGGTAATGAATTCCCTTAACTTATTTTTTTCTGCAAAGCTCCTTATCTCGCCTTCGATTTTAAATGATAACCTTGCTGGATACAGCAATCTTGGTTGTAGGCCTTTATTTTTCATCACTTTGAAAACCTCCTGCCACTCTCTTCTGGCCTGCAAAGTTTCTGTAGAAAAGTCAGCTGATAATCTTATGGGGGTACCCTTGTAAGTAACTTGCTGCCTTTCCCTTGCTGCTTTAAGGATTCTGTCTTTGTCCTTAACCCTTGCCATTTTCACTATAATGTGTCTTGGAGTGGGCCTGTTTGGAATCATCCTGTTTGGAACTCTCTGTACTTCCTGGGCTTGTATTTCAATGTCCTTTGCCAGGTTAGGAAGTTTTCAGACATTATTACTTCAAATATATTCTCAATCCCTTGCTCCCTCTCTTCTCCTTCTGGTACTCCAATGACCCGTTGGTTATGCGTCCTGATGTTGTCCCCCAGCTCTCTTAAACTATTTTCCATGTTTTTCATTCTTTTTTCTTTTTGTTGTACTGCATGGGTGATCTCTGCTATTTTGTCTTCTAAGTCACTGATTCGATTTTCTGCTTCATCCAGTCTGCTAGTGATTCCATCAAGTTTGTTATTTAATTCAGTAATTGTGTTCTTAAGTTCTAGCTGGTTGCTTTTCATGATTTCTCTATCCTTCTTTATATTTTCATTAATTTCCTTGAACATTCTAATAATCAGTGTTCTGAACTCTGTCTCCGATAGGTTGGTTACCTCTATTTCCTCTATTTCCACTGATTCAGGAAGTTTCTTCTGTTCTTTTATTTGTGTTATGTTTCTTTGTCTCCCCATTCTGGCTTACTCTTTGTGTTTGCTTCAATATAACAGATAGATCCCCCAGATTTCTCAGTCTTTTCTGGGTAAACTTATATGGTGTGTGTCCTTTATATTTGAATTACTCAGTCTCCTATTCTCCTGTGCTTGTATCTGAGGTGTTCCTTGTGTCGGCGTCCTCACTTGTTGAAGTTTTAGTTTTGATTACTTTTGGTTTGTCAGTAGGTGGGATTGACTCCCAGATTGATTAGCTGTGAGGATCAGCAGCGTCTGCAGTTTATGAGCTGCTGTGAGAGGATTGACCCCTCTGATGAAACTTGGACCCTATGGGTCTTAGTACCTGTAGTAACTTCTTTTTGGGTGTGACTCTTGTATGTCAAACCCAGAAATGCTCTGGTTTTATCTAAAGTTGGCCTCCGGGTATGATGATTCTTGTGTCTGTTTGTTTGGACCCACTGCTGCAGAGTGATTTTAGAGCATAACAGATCAACAAGAACAACCTCCGCAGCCACCAAAGGAAACCAAATGCTCGCACAATTAAAAACAACCAACCATCAAACTACAGTCAACTTGTACAGAAATATCAATCATACTAATGAAGAAAACAAACAGAAACAAAACAAAAACCACATACTCAATAATAACAGAAGAGGAAACAGAATAAAATACAATATCCTAAAATAAAAAATAGAATAAACATGGGAAACCGATTAGCTATACCTAAAAAATAAAAAATAAAAAAAAACTAAAATAATAATAAAAAAAGTAAGAAAAATTTAAAAAATAAAATTTGCAGAAAAAAGGAAAAGAGGAAAAGTATAGCAGTGAGAAGAATGAATAAAATAAGAGAGAAAGTGAGGGTGGGGAAAAAGAAAAAGAAAAGAAAGAAAAAGAAAAAGAAAAAAGGAAAAAAATATATATATATTTGTCTACACACCCATATATATGGACATATATTCACCTATATACACCTATATATATGCCTATATTAAAAACTACAATATGATTATAATGAAATAGAAATAAAAACCAAAAACAACCAAGATAAGCAGCCAATAAAGGGAAAACAAAACAGAATAAAACCAAACAAACCAAAAATACCCGTGCTGGTCTAGGCTAAAGTCCACCAAGCTCTCTTCAGTTTGTCTGCTGTACAAAAAATTCCTGTGCGTCTTGTGGGAACAGTAGGCCACCTGATGCCTAGCGTGATCCTGGCACTGCAGGTTTGCTGTACTTGAGTGTGGTTGTGACGTGTGATTGGTGGTTTTTACAAAGTCACTGCCTTTTTGCTTTTGCCTGTCCCAAGGCAGGCTGCACCCCCAAAGGCTCAGTGAGTGTCTCTGGGCACCCTTTTGGGTTGACAGCCGTGGAGAATTAAAGAATTCCTCACTACCAAAAGCCTGCTGCTAAGAATCTGTTAATTAGTGCCTCAGCAGATGAACCTGCCCTGCCTCCCAAGCCTTGCCTAAAGGTGGGGCGGGGTGGGTAGTCTCACTCTGCTGCCTTTACTGGGTGGAAATTCTCAACCCCCTGCAGGTAAGGATATCTTCCTAGTCTGCTCCTATTGCTCCCTTCAGGAGTCAGTTTAAGAGTGTCTGGGCGGGGGAAAAAGTTTTGGGGTGTGGGTGTGTTATTGGGTTGTTTTTTTTTTTTTTTTTTGCTTTCTGTTCAAGAGTAGAAAAAGGGAAAAAAAATAAAAAACATAAAAATAAACAAAGCCACAGTTCCAACACTGTTTCAAGCTAAGGCCTTTGCCTCTTATGCTCCAGCGGAGTTCCTGCTGCTCTCCCAAAGGGTCTGCCGGGATTTAGGGAATTGCGCGCACCCTACCGTGTGGCCAAGATCCCTGCTCCGCGTCTCTCGGGGACCTGCGTCTCCACCCGGCGCACTGCTTGTCCGAGCGAGTCCTCTTTTTCCCCTGCTCCCGGGTTCCAGGCTTCTGCCTCGGAGCCGGCGCGCCCGCGCGGATCTCCTGCTGCTCTCCCAAACGGTCTGCCGGGATTTAGGGGACTGCGCGCACCGTGCCGCGTGGCTCCGATCCCCGCTCTGTCTCTCCAGGATCTGTGACTCCGGCCGGCGCGCTGCGTCTCCGCGGGCGAGTCCTATGTTTCCCCTGCTCCCGGGTTTAAGGCTTCTGCCTTGGAGCCGGCGCGCGCCCGCGCCGTTCTCCTGCTGCGCTCCTGGAGAGACTGCCGCCGGGGTTCAGGGGACTGCGCGCACCTTTCCACGCGGCTCCGATCCCCGCTCCGTCTCTCCGGGACCTGCGTCTCCGCCCAGCGCGCGCTGCTTCTCCGCGGGCGAGTCCTCTGTTTTCCCCTGCTCCCGGGTTTCAGGCTTCTGCGCTCCGCGGGACCCGGTGGGCACAGAGACTGATCCCTGAACCGGGAGGGTGCAGGGACTGATCTTGCCCTGCCGCTGCGGGGCTCTGCACCCTGCTTCCTGGGGACCCAGCGAGCCGCGGGTGCAGCTCGTACCTCTGCACAGTCGTCTCAATTGGTTTTTAACTAACACTGAAAAAGTTGAGTTTCAGAGGAGACACCCAAGATGGCGGAGTAAACACTGTGCCTGTGTTCTTCCACAAACACATTAAAATTACAACTAGATTACAGAACAATCAGCCTGGAGAGCCACCTGAAGACGAGCCAAACAAAAGTCCTATAACTGAAAATATAAAGAAGCCACACAGACACTGGTAGGTGGGGCATAGATGCCAAACAGGCCCCAAACCTCCCTCTGGCAGTTGAGAATCAGGAGGAATACCTTGGTGGCCTTAGTTCACCCCAGAGGAGTGAGGGACCTTAGCCCCCCACAACAAGCTCCTTAGCCTAGAGTACTGGTGCAGAGAAGAGGAGCCCCCACCACACCTGGCTGTAAAACAACAGTGGGGATTCTGACCGCTTGGGTGGGATGGAAGGCTTAAATGGCCCACACACAGACTTGCTCCCTCACAGGCACTCACCTTGGGCTCCAGTGAAGGGGCAGTGACTTGGGGTGCCTTGGAGACATATCAGGCGGGGGGATGCAGACTGAGGTGTGTGACTGCGGGGGTGAGGACTGGAGGACAGTCAGCATTTTCCTGCTAAGCAGCACACCTTCTATGCAGCCAGCCATCAGGTGCCATCTTTTGTGTTGAGCCCTCCCACTCTGGCCAAGTCTGAATCTGATTGGCCTAATGAGCTCTGCTGCTCCTTCCTGCTGACTCACCTGAAATTAATATAGAATAATATTGAATGTCAACTGTAATTGATAAATTTAAAAAGGGAGGACAGGGGAAAAGGGAATCAGAGGTCCAAATTTCCAGGTATAAAACAAATAAGTCATGCGTCTGTAGTGTACAGCATGGGGAATATAATCAATAATATTGTGATAGCATGGTACAGTGTCAGATGGCTGCTGGACTTATGGTGATCATTTCTTTAGGTATATAAATGTTGCATAACTATGATGTACCCCTGAAACTAATATAATATTGTATGTTAGCTATTTTTAATAAAAATCTTTTTAAAAAAACTGAAAAAGTTAAATTTCAATCACAGATCTGTATACTCAATTGAAGATATAATTATATAATTTCCCAAATGGTGTTTTTGTTTGTTTTTGGTGGTTCACTGCTGCAGCTGTAGAACTGTATTGACCCTTGTGCCTTTGGAATGTGTCATTTATTTGTGTGTCTAGCAGGAAGGGGAGGTGATTTGTGGGAGCCAATGTTTTTATGTGTCATCAAAAGAAAAAAAAATACCTTAGTCTACAGACTCACAAAATCATACAAAAAAACTGAACTTAGAAAATATCTCAGGAAACATCAGATGTTCCAGATCCTCAAAGAGAACCAGATTGATATTACTGTGTTGGGTCTCACTGCTCTCCAAATTCGGGTGCCAGATGCACTGAGAAGGATTACAGCTCCCCATAACTGCAACAAAATACAACTATACCAGGTGCACAGAAATATTTTTTCTTTGTGTCCTCTCTCACACACACTTCTACCCTCCACACAAACTAAACATTAAACAACATTGGTAAGGAAAAAAAGAGAGAGAGAAAGAGAAAGAAAGAAAAGAAATTATGTTGACCATGGCAAGGTCTTTTAGAAACACAAATATGTCTTTAAAATTTACTTAAAAATCTGTAAGTGAAATGGAGGGTGTATAAAAATGTGCTAGTTTCTTTCTGTACTTTTTGACTTCCCCAGGTTATACATAAGTATAACCGCCGGAGCAAGGCAGAACAAGGGCTTTGAGATTGTAACTGTATCTAAGTTGGCCACAAATGCCCTTAATAAAAGGATTGCTACCAGAAACTAGACCACAAGAGATACTTATGGGATGGTTGAAGTAGGGGGCTGGAGTACAGGAGCATATTTCTTCCCCTCCACACACAAGCTTTTTGTTGACTCTTTCTCTGTGTATTTGTGACTCAGCATACAAAAAACAAAAAACAAAAAATCTCAGAGTTTGTAGAAATGATTAGAGTGACAAAAGACAAAAAGCAAGTACATTCTGAAAGCATTCATTCTATCCTCTCTGTTTCTGCCGCCAAAATTGTTATTTCATCTTTAGGATGTTTGCTCTTTCCATGATGTTGAGAACTTCTTCCAGATGAAAACACGCATACAGACAACACACACACACACAACTTTTCATCATGACCAAAATTATTAGAAGACATTCTTATAGAGATGCAGCAGTCTTCTATCCACTGACCCTTTGGATTCTTTCCCTGTACCTTTCTCTCAGACCCTTTGAAAGGCTTGTGGGAACAATCAAATCTAGGCAATCTCTGACTTTATTCACCAGTGGACTCCACCCTGCTCCATTTCCTTCTCAGGGCTTCCTGGCTCTGAGCAGGGCTTGCCTCTGTGTGAATGTGTGTTTAATTCAAACTTTTCATATCTTAACTGCCTGTAAAGTCACTGATTACCTATGTTCAGATCATATCCTTGAACTTATTTTTTTCCCCTCCCCGGGCTCCCGGGTCCTGCCCTTCCAGGACTATTACCAGCTCCCGGGTTCCTTCCAGCAAGCAGCAGCACCACTCATTAAAAATTAAAACTGAAAAAGGTGATTGAATTGTAAGGTAAAATTTGCTTTTAAAATCTTTTTTGAAGTTTTTGTCTTGCATCCACAGAGAATTGTGCACTTTGAATGATTTCCATTTGAACACATTTGTACTTAGAATGTCTTTGCTCAATTTCAGTTTTCCCACAGGAAACTTTTATTGTTTATGCTGTGCAGAATCTCTCAGGGCTTTCAATGATCATTTTTATTTTTCTGAAACATGCCAGAGTTGTCTTCTCGAGAGAAACATTAAGCCTCATAAGGGAAAAAGGAATCCACTTCCAGTCCTCACTTCTCTGCTCCCATATTCCCTGCACCTCTACACACACACACACACACACACACACACACACACACACACACACACTCTACTTAAAGGCACTTTCCACAATATAGACTATATTGTTTTTTGTATTTATTTCAATAGCAGGGGTTCAATGTGGAACCAAATAGAGCTGGACATTGTATGGAGTAGGACAAATGGCAGAATTATTGCTTTCTCATTAAAAGAACCATTCACTTTTAATGTCGGATGACTCAGTTTCTTCTAAGAGGTGCATTGTCTTTCATTTTTCTCTCTTTTTCCATTAATCTTCTTTAAAACCAAATTTTAGACATTTAAATTTTCAGCATATGGCTTAACTTAAATGGGAAGACTTGCTGTGTCATGTAGGTTATAATATATGACCGCATAAAATTGTTACTTTTTGGCAGGATTTAAAAGATTTCTATGAACTAATTTTATAATTGAAAACACATATTCATAAGCCATTTTCCAAGATATCTGGTTCAATGAAATTAGCTATCTTATCTCTTCCAGACCTCCCCCCTGCACCCATCTCCCCATATAATTTTGAACCTGTCATTATTCACTAGTCACAATGAAGCAATGCTAATTCAGGACTAATCTTCCTAGGTTCCTGAACTGGTTACACCCCCTCCTCAGATACGACTAGTATGTATTTAGAATCAGCTTCCTTGTTATCATCTTGTTACTCATATCCATTCTTTTCCAACAGTCCAACATTTTTTTTAAATTAAAATTTATTGGGGTGATAATGCTTACATTTCTGCAGTGTGGAGAGCTTGAGTTTTTTGTCAGAAGAAAGTTTGTTTTGTGAAAGAAAGATTTCCTTACCAACTGTGAATACCCTCATTTGACTAAGATCAATCAGGGACATTTTTTGACTCTGGGTCAAGCCCATGGATGGAAGATTTGCATTATGACCAAGTGAACAGAGATGGGAAAACTGAAGTCTATTTTTGGGTTGCCACTCACTCGTTCTGTGTTTTTAAGCAGACTCTGCATACAGTCATTATAACTGTATTCACTATGTTCAAAAAGTTGAGACAGGAAAAATATAATAATTCCCAAAACGATCTTCTAGAGATGAAAACTGCAATGTCTGATAAAACTGCATTGGCTGGGATTAACATCAGATTACACATTGCAGAATAAAAGGTTAATGAGGCATAGTGATAGTTATTCAAAATGAAACAGAGAGAAAAAGATTTTAAAAAATAAATAGGGCATCATTGAGCTGTGGACAATTCCATGGGGCCTGGAGTCTCAGAAGGAAGAGGGAGAGACAGAAAAAGTATTTGAAGAAATAATGACCTTAAGTCCACATTTCTAAGAAGCTTGATAAACCTGAAGCACACACACACACACAAACACACACTCACACACATCATGAAAATAACCACACCAATGCACATCATAATTCAATTGCTCAAAATCAGTGATAAAAAAAAATAATCTTACCAGCAGACAGGGAAAAAAGGTGCTTCTGTACAGAACAACAGAAGAAAGACAACAGATTTCCTGTAAGAAAAAAATGAGGTAAACTGAAGTGTAATGATGAGTGATAAATTTATTTTACTCCAGATACTTTTTAGCATACTTCTGTGAAATGTAATTTTTAACTCAAAGTAAGATGTGCAGTTCAATTTCTTTCCAACATTTCTACTAAAAGACCTTTGTTCTTCTTGTCACTGGGCCAGTTGCTGTTCTTGCAATCTACACCTTTTTACCCACAGAAATGCCCTTTGTATTTAGATCTCGGCTTTCTCAGTGTGTTAAAGGCCAATTTTACTTTGTGTCCAGTTGCAGTATTTTAGAAATAACGTTAGTTACTCAGCTTCTGATTTTTATCCTCTTTATTTCTCCATTATTTGATTGTTAGTAAATCTTCCATTAAGTATTTGCACAATCTGGTACAAAAATGATTTCTCCAAAAGACATCCTGAGAAAAAATTTGAAGATGGTCCATGGTTATCCCATGATCTATGCTTTTGTGGACAACTGGGAAAATGTCGAACAGTTCCACAGCAGGCCAGATGACATTGTGATAGCCACTTACCCCAAATCAGGTGAGTTTTGTGGCCTGACAAATGCAGGTCTGACTTCAACCTTTGTTTTCTGAAAATCAACTTCTCTATAAAATTATTATCATCCCAAATAAAATTAATATTCCATCAGTCAGTCTGGCCATCTACTTCATGTATATTACAATGGGTTTGGGGCATATAGAGGGAAGCTGCAGCATTAATACATAATAGAATGTATTAAGATGGCACACTTCCAACAGATACTTTTTCCCTCAGATTCAGGTGGTGGTTATAAAAAATGTTGCCTTTTGCCACAGGTACCACTTGGGTAAGTGAAATTGTGGACATGATTCTAAATGATGGAGATATTGAAAAATGTAAGCGAGATTTTATAACTGCTAAAGTTCCAATGTTGGAAATGGCTGTCTCCGAACTAAGAGTTTCAGGTAATTTTAAACCACCTGGGAATTATAATTTTGTAATATTATTTACACAGCATATTAATTATTATATTTGTGATTTCCACTCAAAGGAAATGGTAGATTTGATAATATAAAGTGCAAGTTTGAAAGCAGTACAATAACAAAGCATATCAACACACTACTTTCAGTCCATTACATATCCAGGTATGATAATCAAAAATGAAAGAATTTTGTTGTAGAAAACAACTAAAAATTTGGTTGGTGACATTAAAAATGTTCCTTACTTTTTATTGACTTTTGTTGTATAGATTTTGGCAGATTAGAGCAATGAGCTCCTAATTGAGGACATTGCTAGTTAAATAAAAAGGTAAAGAAGTACCAATGCCTCTTGAATCATAAAATTTATTATTAATACAATTTGTTTTTCATCCACAAATATTTATTGCATGCTTCTAAAGAATGATGTAGTGTGCTATGGGCTAGATACAAAATGATTAGTAAATTAGATGTCTTATCCCCAAATAGTTTACAATATTGTAACATTAAATAAGTAAATAAACTAAAAATATGTGAATCTTACATATCGAAAAAATAGGGCTCTATGAAAGAGAACAATAGGAGAGTTTACTTTAAATTGGATAATTAGGGATAACCACTCTGAATTGAGATCTAAAGCCATGCACATAGTTGGAGAAACCATATTTCAGGAACATAAATTATAGTTATAAAGGCCTAGAAGCAGGAAAAACATTAGTATCATCTTGGAATTATAAAAACCATAACAACTACAACAACCAATAATAACAACAATGAAAGAAGGGAAAGTGAGATGCAAAACAATTGACAATGACTAGGCAGTAACAGGTCATGTAAGGCTTGCAGTTCTTAAGATATATTCAGTGAGCTAAGAGAGAATAAAAAAGGTATGATGACCTATAGGAAAAGTGGGAAGGGTTTAAGAAGTGAGGTCTGGCTCTCGAACGCTGTTGGAAACCTGGGATAAGAAGAGGTACAGTGGTGAAATTGTATATCAATATAAAAAGCAGAATCCAAACTCTCTTCCTTGCTGGAGCTAGGCAGAGACGGACTAACTGGGAGGGCGCCACTCCTTCTGTATGGCTGCCTGAAGTCAGAGAGCAAATGCTACAGCTTGGAACTAAAGGATTATTCTGGGATACACAACCAAAATGAGTGCAAGAGTGAATGAAGACCCCAGAGTCATAGAAAGTATAAAATGAAAAAGTGATAGAATCAAAGTAACCAGGGATCAGGAAGTCAGGGATTATTTGTGGGAGATGGGGGCTGAGGGTGGGGAGTGAGGTTTGTAGCATTACCAGACAGTGAGTAGGTGAGGTTCACCAGGTAAGGGAGGATAAACTGGCACTCAGATTTACTTTGGAGCCTAAATGTGAATACTTGTGACATCATTACATATTCCCATCATTCATAGTTGTACATGTAGAGGGTTCAGTTACAGGACCTCACGTGGCGAAACAATTACAAGACAGAAGTGGTTGAGAAATCTTTCAATAAAGTTGAGGGAGGAAAAAGGAACAACAATATGGGAAAACTTCATAAGAGAAACAGGCACAAAAGTTCATGTCATGGCATTGAGGAATAGTAAATTTTGGAAGAGTATGACTCCTCATTCATATATGCTGAGTAAAGTGTTAACTCCCAGGTCGGTAGAAGCATAATGAAATGCATGGTGAAATTTTACTGGTGTATAATTAACTTTTCCAGATAAAATTCAGGTTACCCAATTAAATTTGAAATTCAGTTGCTATTTTATTTAGCAATGGTATATCCCAAATATTACAATGGGAGATACTTATACTAAAAGGAATCCATTGTTAGTCTGAAATTCAAATTTAACTGGATATTTGCATCTTTATTTCCTAAGTCTGCCAATCCTATCTGCATTGATATCCAGAGGTTTGTCTTAATACAATCATGTGTTATGCACTACTCTCTACAGAATATTTGTTGGTGAACAAAACAAGCAACATCCCTGATCTCATGGAATCTCCATTCTAGTGTCTGAGTTTGGGGGTGGGTATAGGGAAAGTGCATGAGAACTGATAATAAACAAATAAAAAAGTAAATAAACTGATATATATATATATATATATATATATATATATATATATATATATAGCATTTAAAAAGGATATTTTAATAAAGAGACATTGGGTGGCTTTTTAGCATATGTAATAAATTTGTGTAAGCAATTGAAGCATAAAGTTACTCTGAAAGAATGAGTCATAGAATTATGGGTCGGTATGCCTTCATATGCAAAAAGTGGGAAGATAATGTAAGATTAACAGGTAATCTAGAGGTTAGACTGGATATAAGTAATAATGTGAAAAATATGGAAAGGACTTTAAGAATTATAAGATGTGAAACCTGAAGGAAGAGACAACAGTTATTGAGATCTTAGGGTTTGGTGACTCTGGAGGAGATGGCATCTATAACAGATATACATGGGATATGATAAAGGCCACTCAGTCCATTAAAAGAATAGTAAGTGAAAATGGTTAGCCAGCTCTTCTTAGTCTATGTCAGAAATTCTCTGAGTATGTCTTTACCCGCAAAGTGCCAAATCTGACTGGCCAAATCACTATGTAGTGAGATCCAGCCCCCTGGGTTCTTCCTGGCTCGAAATGTAGAAATAAATGGATACTTTCTGTCTCAGGGAAGTTCATATATTCCTTATCCAAGGACTTAATATGAAACCAAGTTGTACCACATATTAGTTGTATGACTTTGGAGAGTTCAGCTAATACCTAAAAGTTATACAACATTTTCATTTTGCATATATATGACACATAAAGGAGATAATGAAAATGATATCATCTATACTAAAATAGTTGATGCAAAACAATAACTGTTGTGAGAATTACTAGTTATCAATATCTTTGACATACAGAAAACATTTTTATAATTATTTATAATATACACAAGCATGATAAAACTCCGAAGTGCTAAGATTGGTATTATTATTCCTCTTGTTGGAGATGGAGAAAGTGAAGCACAGAGACTGGGATACTTTCAAATGCCTCACAGTGAGAAAGTGATAGAATTAGGATTTGAATTGAAGGAGGTTAACCTCAGAATTTATGCCTATAACCATTGCACAGTAGTGCCTCTTAGAATACAGGTAAATAATGCCTATGATTGGTTCAAAATTTAGCAGCATTATATACTGTTCAAAAATATTTTAAAAGGTTAACTGAGAAAACCCTGAAATGCAAGCTTCTTGGAGACTCTAATATCTCTATATACCAAACTAAATTTTCCCAGGTGTAGAGCAATTAAAGAAGAATCCATCACCTAGGCTTGTGAAGACACATGTACCAATTGATCTTCTTCCTAAGTCTTTCTGGAAGAACAACTGCAAGGTACACTACAGACTGCAAGTCAGTTTCTTAATGTGACCCTATCCCTTTACTCACTCACATAGTAAATAATTGCTCAAATGTTTCATTTACTTATGACCTTGAGAACGGAGTCACATAAGAAAGTGTTTCAATTAAAGTGTTTCAGTTATTTCAGTCTGAATCTACATACTCAAGTTTTCCAAAGTTACATAGTAACAGGATTCTCATCTCAGCACAATATTGGTACTATTAATCTCCCACTGTCTCTAGATATTCTGGTCTTCTCTCAAAACCCAATATAAGGACGCCAATTTTTGTTTGATTGTTTGGTAAAATTCTCCAGTGAAACATTTGTGCCTGGACATTTGCTTTTGGGAAACTTTTAAATTTGAAATTCAGTGTCTTCAATAATTGTGGGGCTATTCAGATTATCTATTTCAACTTCGCTGACTTTAGCTAGTTTGTGGTATGTGAGGAATTCTAAGTTGTTGAATTTTGTAAAGAGAAGTCATTCGTAATATTCTCTTTTTAGTCTTTCTTTTAACAGACTTTAGGTTTATACAAATTTTATTTATTTTTAGCACAATTTTAGGTTCATAGCAAAATTGTGAGGAAGGCAGAGATTTCCCATACATGTACACCCCCACCCCTGCACATGGTTAGACTCCCCATTATCAACATCCCCACCAGTGTGGTGTCTTTTTACATTGATGAAACTACACTGACACATCATAATCACCCAAAGTCCATAATTTACGTTAAGGTTTACTCTTGGTGTTGTACATCCAATTGGTTTGGACCAATGTGTGATGACATGTACTGTGGGTGCCAAAAATGTATACATATGACTTGTATTCATCTTTTTTATCAGTATATATTAAGTATTACAATTTTCCTTTCTTAAAATATGTACAAATTTTTTTGGCACTCTCTGTATATTCACCATTGTAGTATCATACAGAGTAGTTTCACTGCCCTAAAATCTTCTGTACTCCATCTGCTTATCCCTCTTCCCCCCAACCCTGACAACCACTAATCTGTCTCTATAGTTTTGTCTTTTCCAGAATATCAGATAGTTAGAATCATATAGCATGTAGCCATTACAGATCACATCCTTTTTTCCCTTAGTAATAAGCATTTAAGTTCCCTCTCTGCCTTTTCATGGCTTGATAGCTCATTCCTTTTCAGTACTGAATCATATTCCACTGTCTGGATTTCCTAAAATTCATTTATCCATTTACCTACTGAAGGACATCTTGGTTGCCTCCAAGTTTTAGCAATTATGAATAAACTGCTATAAACACCCATGTGCAGTTTTTTGTGTGGACCTTATTTGTCAGCTCCTTTGGAGAAATACCAAATAGTGTGATCGCTAAACTGTATGGTATGAATACTTTTAGTTTTATAAGAAACTGCCAAAATGTCTTCCAAAACAGCAGTACCAGTTTGCATTTCCACCAGCAATGAGAGTTCCTATTGCTCCACATCCACAGCAGCATTCGGAGTTGTCAGTGTTCTGGATTTTGGTCATTCTAATAATTGTGGAGTGGTGTCTCATTGTTTTAATTGGCATGTACCTCATGACATCTGATGTGGAGCATCTTTTCATATCCTTTTTTGTGTCTTTCTTTTATTTTGTCAGTCTCATTAGCTGTTTTTCAATTTTATTGATTTTTTTTTTAAAGAGTCAACTTTTTGTTTCATTAATTCTTTAATGTTTTCCTGTTTCTAATTTCATGGATTTCAAATCTGTTGCTTTCCTTGACTGTACATTTTTTTTTCTTAAATAAAATACCATTCAATTGATTTTCTTTCTCCTCATCCTGTAGATGATTTATCTGGCTCGAAATGCCAAGGATGTTGCAGTCTCATATTACCATTTTGACTTAATGAATAATCTGCAACCCTTTCCTGGCACATGGGAAGAATATCTGGAAAGATTCATGACTGGAAATGGTAGGTAGGCCTTGGCCTAAAATTAATAAATAATTTTTTATTTTTAATAATATTATTAACTATTACTGGCATAACTTTTTCTTTCAAAACACTTATTTTTCCAAGTCAGTAACAAGTACACTCAAATACCATTTAAAAATTAAATAAAATACGAAGTCTGACAATTAAGTTTGCAAACTCATCTTAGAAAAAGGGCTACATACCTCATCGCTGAATATCACTACGGTCACCTTCAAAGTACTCCCCTTGGGAAGCTGTGCAGTGACGGTAGCAGCTACTCCATCCTACAAAGCAATTTTGGAACTCTTTTCTGTAATGGCCATCAGAGCTGTCATCATATTACCCTTGATGTCCTGAATGTCATCAAAATGTCTTCCTTTCAATATTTCCTTTATCTTCAGGTAAAGAAAGAAGTTATTGTGTACCAAATAAGGTGAGTATGGAGGATGTTCCAATACAGTTATTTGTTTCCTGGCTAAAAACTCCCTCACAGACAGTGTCCTGTGAACTGGTGCATTATGATGATGCAAGAGCCATGAATTGTTGGTGAAAAGTTCAGGTCGTTTTCGTCTAACTTTTTCATGCAGCCTTTTCAGGACTTCCCAATAGTAAACTTGGTTAACTGTTTGTCCTGTTTGTACAAATTCATAATGAATAATCCCTCTGATATCAAAACAGGTTAGCAACATTATTGCAATATGTTTACAAACTTAATTGTCAGAACTCATATGTCTAATACTTTACCATGATAGCTAATACATAAACCTGATATTAAGTAAACATTGGCTTAATGAAAATATTTTCTAACCTTTTTTCACTTGCTAGAAATCCGGTCTCAGTTCCTGTCCACAATAGAAATTGTTTACCTTGCTCAAACCATTAGTAAAATCTGTCATACACAGAATTATAGTACTTAGGTAAATAGTTAATATGAGTACTTCATTAAAAAAAAATAGTTTCCTTCCATGTGAAGCTAAGTATAACCTATTGGAGGCCAATGTACTTTCATTTGAAATGCTTCCTTTGCACTTTATTTTTTAAAATCTGATTGTTCATATTTGGCTGATTTTTTTATATCTATAATTATATATTTTTTAAGTTAGCCTTATTTCTCAGTTCTTTTTATTACTAAATTCCGCAGAATGCTTAGACAATTTGACTTATTGTTCAGAAACAAAGCTTTAACTTCATGAATGCTTATGGAAATAGACTATTTCTCTGGTTTTAGTGGCCTATGGTTCCTGGTTTGATCATGTTAAAAGCTGGTGGAAGAAAAAAGAAGAACACCCAATACTCTTTTTGTACTATGAAGATATGAAAGAGGTAAAATGGTAGAAATTCATTCTGGATAATTCCCCCACTAAATCATGGGGTAAAAGGATTAATACATACTTTTCAACATAATCTATGGAGTCCAAAATGATATGATTGCTTTGCCTATTCACCATGCCTGCTTACCCAATTTTGCTAAGATCATTAATGACTTTCTAATTGTAAAATCAATTATGTTTTTATTCCTTTTATCCTTTTTAACAGTTGTGTTTATACTGAGTACCTTTTCTTTCTTCGTGATTTTTTAATTAAATTTATTGGAGTGACATAGTTTAGTGAAATTATATAGGTTTCCAGTATACAATTCTATAATACATCATGTACATATTCATTGCATTGCATGATCACTACCCAAAGTAAATTTGCCTTACATCACCATGTATTCGATCCCCTTTAACCTCTTTTACACCCTTCTTCCCTCTTACCCTCTGGTAACCACTAAACTATTTTCTGTGTCTATGAGTTTTTGTCTGTTTGTCTTGTTTGTTGCTTTCAGTTTTATATCCTACGTATGGGTGAAGTCACTTTTTCTGTCTGACTTATTTCACTTGGCATGATAATCTCAGGATGCATACACATTGTCACAAATAGCAGTATTTCATCTTTTTTAAGGCTGAGTAATATTCCATTGTATATATGTACCACATCTTTTTTATCCAATCATCTATCAAAGGTCACTTCGGTTGTTTCCATGTCCTGGACACTGTGAATAGTGCTACGGTGAACATAGGGGTACATATATTTTTACAAATAAATGTTTTCAGACTTTTTGGGTAGATTCCCAGAAGTGGGATTGCTTGGTCATATGGTAATTTTATTTTTAATATTTTGAAGAAACTCCATACTGTTTTCCATAGTGGCTGTACCAGTTTCCATTCCCACCAGGAGTATAAAGGTTTCTTTTTCTCCACAGCCTCTCCAACACTTGTTATTATTTGTCTTGTTGATGATAGCCATTCCAACCAGTGTGAGGTGGTGTCCAATTTGATTTGCATTTCCCTAATAACTAGTGAAGTTGAGCATCTTTTCATATATCTATTGGCCATTTGTATGTCTTCTTGGGAGAAGTGCCTGTTCAGGTCCTCGGTCCGTTTTTGAATTGGATTGTTTGTTTTATTGTTGCTAAGCTGTACAAGTTCTTTATGTATTTTGGATATTAGTGCTTTATTGGAGGTGTTAGCAAATTGTTTGCAAATATCTTCTCCCATTTGGTTGGTTGCCTCTTTGTTTTGTTAACAGTTTCTTTTGCTATGCCAAAGAGTTTTAGTTTGATATAGTCCCATTCATTAATTTTTACTCTTACTTCCTTTGCCATTCAGATCAAATTCATAAAATCCTCTCTGAACCCATGGCCGATCAGTTTAGTATCTATTCTCTCTTCTTTGCAATTTATTGTTTCAGGTCTTAGATTTAGGTCTTTAATCCATATTGAGTTAGTTTTGGTACACGGTGACAGATAGCAGTCTAGTTTGATTCTTTTGCACGTGGCTTTCCAATTTTCCCAGCACCATTTATTGAAGATTTCTTTTCTCCATTGTATGTTTTTGGCTCCTTTCTCAAAAATTATCTGCCCATATATATGTGAGTTTATTTCTGAGTTCTCAATTTTACTCCTTTTTCTGTGTATCTGTTTTTCTTCCAATACCATACCATTTTTTATTATTGCCACTTTGTAGTATAATTTTAAGTCTGGGAGTATATCTCTGGCCTTGTTATTTTTTCTCAGGATTGTTTTGGCTATTCGGAGTCTTTTGTGATTCCATGCAAATCTCATGATTTTTTAAAATTTTATTTCTTTAAAAAATGTCATTGGGATTTGATGGGGATTCATTAAATCTTTTCATTGCTTTGGATGACATGGCCATTTTAACTATGTTGACTCTTCCAATCCATGAACACAGATTAGCTTTATTTGTGTCTTTTTAAATTTCCTTTAATAAAATCTTGTATTTTATAATGTATAGGTCCTTCACAAAATTTGTTATGTTTACTTTAGAGTATTTTATTCTTTTTGCTGCAGTTGCAAAATGAATTTTTTTTAAATTTCTTTTTCTGAAATTTCATTGTTAGTATATAGGAATGCAACGGATTTTTTTACACTGATTTTGTATCCTGCAACTTTACTGTATTTGTTTATTGTATTTAATAGTTTTTTGATGGAGTCTTTAGGGTTTTCTATATAAAGAATCATGTTATATGCGAAAATGGACAATTTGACTTCTTTATTCCCAATTTGGATGCCTTTTATTTCACTCTCTTGCCTGACTGCTGTGGCTCGGACTTCCAGTAATATGTTGAATAACAGTGGTGATGGAGCATCATATCTTGTTCCTGTTCGTAGAGGAAAAGCTTTCAGTTTTTCACCATTAAGAATGATATTCACTGAGACTTTGTTATATACGGCCTGTATTATATTAAGATGTTTTCCTTCAATACCCATTTTATTAAGTATTTTAATCATAAATGGATATTGTATCTTGTCAAATGCTTTTTCTGGGTCTATATGATTTTAATGCTTTATTTTGTTTATGTGGTATATCACATTGTGAATCATCCTTGAGCCTCTGGAATGACAGATTTTCATACTTTTAGGGTTTTACTGTGGATCTCTATCTATCATTTAGCCATTTTTCTTCTAAAGCTGTTTGTTATATTTTGGTGCTTATGTCCATGTCCATTGTTGCCAAAACTATTTATATACTAATGACCTCTCCACCCCAAACTCCATTTTAACTGATACACTGAATTTAGACCCATACTTTTATTTCAATGACCCTCAAATTTCACATGTTAAAAACTAAACCCACCTTGCTTTTCTCTCTTCAATGTGTAATCCTTGGCTTCTTTTATTCTCTCTTTTTGTTAATGTTATTTGTCCATTCAGATTTCAAAGCTTGAAAGTAAATTGTCCTCATTTGCATCCATATAGTGAATATGGTTCCACTATATCCTGAATATCCCATTGGTTCACATGCCCTACCTATTATATCTTTCAAATGTGTTCCCCATTCCTTTACTTTTTTACTACTTCCTTGTTAGTCAGGGACTCATAAGCATTCATCTCGTCTCATGTATGAACTAGTAGTAGGTCAAATACTACTGCAAAATTCCAGGCCTATTCTGGGCTATTTTAGTTAACTTATCCAGAAACACACACACACACACACATACACACACACACACACACACACACACACACACACACACACACGAAAATGTGTAGAAACCAAGTTTCTCTAGTTCAAAGCCTGGGCATACAAATAAAGATAGTTTTTAAACTTTCAGATTCATGATAGAAGGTATATCTATCATTCTTCTGACTGCATCTGCAGTACTTCATATAGCACTTACCACATAAATGGGGGCTTGGTAGTCACTTGTATGAATAATTGATTGCTTGAATGAATGAATATAAGTGTGTAGTAATAACAAACATTTTAGTGACATCAATCCTACTTTGCATAACAGAAATCATGCCCCAGGTAAAATCTCCCTTGCTCCAAGTATTTCTGAACCCCCTATATTATTTCTCACATCTTATCAAAAAGAGTCCTCTGAGGTTTTCTGCTCTGAACAGGCCCCCACCCTCCACCACAGTTGTTTGCATCCCATAGAGAATCTGTAGTCTAAACCTTACCAGTGTTTTTGAGGCAATTAGTGTAAATTTGCCGGTATACACAGATGCAAATCAAAAAAAGGTTTTGATTAATCAGAGTTAAGTTACAAATTCTTCAGAAGAGAGAAAATTGTCTTCCTGTACCAAGTACATCTCTATACTTCCTGGATACATGAGTAGCATTTATTAGCTTTATGAAAAAACAATTTTAGCTTCTGAATATATTCCCTTGTCTCCACAGAATAAAGAAATGCATTTCCTGGACTGGGCTAGTATCCAAATTCTTAGTCATACATCATACTGTCCCCGACATAACACTCTCATGTTAACCATTTCTCTTATTCGGATTAAATGCCTTTATTCAAATCAACTCATTATATTGATTTACAGTTTGACCTAATCAGCTTTATTAGCATATCCAGATATTTTCAATCCCACTCGAATCTTCTACATACATCATACTTAAAAGACAATGTTTTTCTCCTCTCATGCAGTCATTTGTAGACAGTTATATAACAGATTTAATATAACAATATTGGAACAAAATTACAAGTACATATCAAGAATAAAATTCAGAGGGAAATCTAACAATTTATATCAGGTTTATAAATGTCTGCATAAATTCTCAATGAATGAGGTGAAAGAGAAATATAGCTGAAGAAGATTCAATAGGAGTCAGCTACTCTGCACTTTAACTTCTCCTGGTTTATAAACTAACATCATCATTGATACTTTGGCAGTGGACAGATTATTCTCCAAATACTTTGAATAGCTAACAGAAATTGCTCTCTATATGTCTGTCCATCTATTTGTTTTCCTAGTACCACTACTAACTTTTCTTTTGGCCTTTTCTCCACTATCATAATTTGTGACCTTTTACTCATTCTAAGCACTGACACCCCTTAAATTAGTCATCTCATTCTTCTCTCATCAAGGTCTGATACATAAAATATTGCCATAACTTCCCTTTCAGGGAACTTCCTGCCAAAACCTACACACCTGTATGTGTGTACACACACACACACACACACACACACACACACACACACATTATTAAATGTTATTGCTTCCCTATGGCATTATAGATACAGTCAGTCCAAATGTCTCAGCAGGACATTCAAGGATGTCCTCCACTTTACTCTAACTTATCCTTCCAGTTTTATTGCCTCTCTCACTCCTGGGTACAACTCAAACCTAACTCCAACCATTTTGCTTTTTTCCTCCCATTAACACAATGAGACACTAACACCTCCAAGAGTTTTAATTATTTTCTCTATTGGAAATTCATTCTCTAACAACTCAAAAGACCATGCATGTAAATTCTGATTCATCTCTTTCTCAGCTTAGATATCACCACCTCAAAATGTTTCTAGACCTATCCATACACATTTTAGTTTAGCTTTCTAAAAAGTTACAAATATTAAATTTATGTCATTAGCATCTGGAAAATGATCCATTTATCAGATTTTGTTCTTTTTATTCTCAATGGGTAATGAATAATTTGGGTCTTGATTGCTTTGCTCCTTCGTTAGAATTTATTTTTAATAAATTATGTCCAAGCAAGGTCTAATCAGTATTTGGACTTTAAGACAAACATACTTGAAGTTGTCCATGAATTTATTACTTTTGTTCATAAATATTGTTATTAAAAACAGCAAAGAAATTTTGATTGAAAATAGAAAAAAGAGGTAGAAAAAATAAAATATATACTGGGTCCCTAAAACAGTCACAGTTCAAATCTGATTACAAATTGAGCTTAAAATACTTTTAAGATTGTTTTTCTCTAAATATTATTAATATTTAGCCCAAGGTTTGTTCTTATTGTACTTTGAATGTGAACTAAAAATATAAGGCTTGGAACAAACAAAATATTTCTACTCTATTTTTGCTAACCATAAATTATTGTTTTTCATTTTTATTATTAATTTTTAAAAATTATTAATAGACCTCCAAAAATATAAATTCAATATTCAGAATCAACATTTAAGAAAAAAGATTATAAAAATTATAGTTTTTTACATTGTTAATGATTTGTTTACCATTTTCTTGGATATGTTTCTTTACCCACTAATAGAATCCAAAGCAGGAAATCAAGAAGATTACTAGATTTCTAGAGAAAAACCTGAATGATGAGGTCTTGGATAAGATCATCCATCACACCTCATTTGGAATGATGAAGGACAACCCTCTGGTGAATTATACACATCTACCAAAGACAGTGATGGATCACAGCAAATCCTCTTTTATGCGCAAAGGTGAGTTTAATTACCCTCTTTTGGGTTTAATTTCCCTTTTCACTTTCTTATGAATTATTATGAAATGAAGATTAACATTATGATTGCTACCAAATTACTTAGTCTTGAGTATTTGGTACATATTTCTCCTCCTATTTAATAATCTGCTAAATGGGAGTGGTTTTGTCAAATTGATGTGACAAATTCCAAATTTATGTCTAAATCTTCAATCTTTTTCTAAATTGGCATAGGCCTCCTTCTCCTCCTCATTGAAACCAAATGCAGTACCATTTTCTTTAAGACCCCATATCATTTAGAAAACAGTGGTCACATTTTTTGTTTTGTTTTGTTTTGTTTTGTTTTGTTTAATTAAAGTTTACTGGGGTGACAATTGTTAGCAAAGTTACATAGGTTTCAGGTGTACTATTCTATTATACATCATCTATATATTACATTGTGTGTTCACCACCCAGAGTCAGTTCTCCTTCCATCACCATATATTTGATCCTGCTTACCCTCATCTATATATGTTAATTAAAAAAGCAGACACACACACACACACACACACACACACACACTTTCATGGTGGAATACTCAGAAAAAAATGGCTTTCTTATACAGAGCAAATTTTCATTATGCCAGATCATTGAATGTAACTTCCAGGAGAATTTTATCCCTACTCATATGAAAACTGATACCACCCCCATGATATCTCATTAGGGTATAGAGGTAGAGGAGATAAGTTCAGTATGTGAATTCTATTGTTTCTACAACTTCAACCTAAAAGAGTACATACTGTTCTAATAAGAGAGATGTCTTTACATGCGTTCTGGGAGTGGTAAATAATGTGTCCTTTGTGATCAGGTTGATCTGGAATCTGCCACTCCCTGGATCTATGACTTTGACTACATTAATGCCAAAACTCTGTTTACATCACTGACAATATGGAGAAAGTGCTAACATCTATGACACAAGTTTTTCAGGAGGATGATGTACGAGTTCAGTAAGAGTTCAGAATATTTTTTTGATCATAAATAATACATACAAAAATAGCAAGTCTTATTAGTTTAAATAGCTCAAGATTCCTCTCTCCTTTACTCATTCATGCATTCTATAATTCATCCATTAATTTACAAATAGGAAAAGCTTTCCATTAACAGTTATTTGCAGCACATATTCTCTAGGATATGCATGGTTGAATGACACTTGCATCTGCCTCAAGACATTCATAATGTAATGCAAGAGCCATGCATGTAAATAGATGGTGAAAAGGGCTCAATATGAAAACAAAAGGCTAGGCACACATAGTCTTGAAGGATGCCATGCTGGATAAATCAATGTTATAATTTAGTCACACAATAGTAAAGGTAGTAGGGAGAGGATAGGTGATGTCCAATGTTTAGGCCTATGTCCCAAACTATAACAAAACAGAAAAATCTGGGCTTTGACTAGAATTTATTTTATCAAAATAAAATTTTTTTATACTTTCCTTAATCTTGATAAGCAAATGTGTTTTTGTGTTATAAAATTTATACTCAGACATTTGGAATACTTTATATATGACTATTTATTGTTTAAATCTATACTCTCTGTTTTTAATGCCATCTTTACAGATGTACTATCCTGAAAATACATTTCCCTCACATATATCCCAGAGCTCTTTCCATCTGGTAAATATAGAACAAAGTATAACAACTAGAGAAACACCTTCTCTAAGGGGATGTTTCTCATTAAAGGGTTTTGAAATCTTCATCAAACCATCAGGGTTAATATAGCTTGCAATTCAATAGAATATATTTAATACCACAATATAGCAAAAGTAAATGTTTTTTCCAAGCACATTGGCAGTACATTAAAAATTTATTTTTAAATAAATATTTATAAGCATCCAAGTATAACAAAAGAAATAAATTTACATCACATAGGTTTTACTTTTGAAAAAAGGGTTCAGGCATGTTATATAATTAGTGCTATTTTTCTCATCTAAAATGCAAATACAGTATAAGTCAAATGAACTCAGAAATAACAATCATCCTCCAAGAATTATGCCATCCTCATTTACACATTCTGGGAGTGATACTTATCACCTTTTTATTCCATGGTTTGATTGTGCTGATAACCAGTCCTTTGTAGAGTTTCCAAAAGTAACTCATGAAATAAAATATGCCCTGACCATTTCCAATGTTCAATGGTAACCCCTTGACCCAGGATAATTAGAAACACTAAAAGTGTTTCTCATTCAGGAAACTATTCTATAGTCCATAAATTTAGGCAAGAAAATTAACCCTTCTCAGAATGTGTCTTTAAATATCAGGCTCTGTTTAGTCATAAACCACCTTTCTAGATGGGATTACCAGTAAAAGAGAGATGGCATTTTAAAGTATTCAAATACAAGAAAAGTCTTTCTTTAACTTTTCTAAGTTTTTCTTTTGGTATATATTAGTTTTTTCTTCATTATAGAAATATTTTATTCCTTCATATGCTTTCATATTTTTTTTTTAGGGATTACAGGTGACTGGAAGAATTATTTCACGGTGGCCCAAAATGAGAAGTTTGATGCTATTTATAACAAGGAAATTGGAAGTGAACTTCAGTTCCGCACAGAGATTTAAAGAGCCTATACAGCAAATCTGGAGAACTGACGTGTAATTTGTTGAAAGGGGCAGTTATGACTTGACTTGGATCTACAAACCTTTGATTTTTTCAGTGTCATTAATCAGTTTCCAGTTTTGCTCCTGACTCTAAGCTTCCAAATTCCCTAAAGTTAATTGTTATCTTTTCATAGGCTGATCCTGCCTTTTCCTATACTAGTACAGACAAGAAAGTATTTATCTGACCCAATCTCTATATATGTTGGTTTAGAATTAAGTTCCCCTACTCACACAGCCCAAGAAATGCTGTTTGCATACTGTCACCATATTTCCTATCTGTGACCCAATTTCCCTTTGCTGAAAACTTGACCCAGAACATTCTGTTTCACTGCTGTCTTCTGGGTTTCAGGTTGTTCTCTGAGTCATATATCTCATCTTCTTGCACTGTCTCTATTTTGATAGCACAGTTCATGTCCCAAACCATGTGGTTCGGATTTTGGAAATGTTTCTATTCCTAGTCTGAGTTTTCAAATTTCTGAGTATCTACTTTCTGAATTTTCAAAGGTGAAAGATCTACATCAGTCTCCCTTGAGCTCTTACTTGGCAGCTGAAGCTCTACTCTGACAGAGCCTGGACTAAGGGCTGGAACCTGCTTCCTGTGGAGAGTCCTTTCCAGACCTTAATGGCCTCTTCTGAACTTCTGAGAATCACGTGTTGCCAAGCTCCGTCCCCATTTGGGAATTTCAGTTATTTCATCTTGTGTCTCAATACGTTTGGATACTTTAATAGCACCTTCAGCACCCCCAGATAAGATAATAGCTGCTGCTAAAATTTCCCAGTCCAGTGCCTAAGGGAGACTCTCTAGGCTGAATTTCCACTATACCCTCCAGACCCACATCCCCTCTACCTAGCATCTTACACTATGCCTCTCAACATGGGTTCTTTGATACATGTCTCCTTAGAACATTTGTTTATCAAGTCCAGCTTTGTTTTACAAGTAGTTATTTCTATTTCCTTGTACAGCAAGATCTTTTGCCAGCAAGTCATAGCTGCATGTGCCAAATTCAATGCCAAGCCCAGGTTCTCAAACTCAAGCTTGGTTTGAATGTGCTGGGGGCCCTGATTCATTCTGGAGAGGAGTCAGTTCCAATACATTACAGGCCTCCTGAGCCATAACTGAGTGAGCTACGATAACTTGGGTTGCAATAGTTTGCCTTCAACGTGCATCTCTGCTGTCAGCCTTTCCAGCTGGAAAAGCTCCTCAAGCTTGTAACTTCTTTTTTTCCCAGCCCTAGGAGATTGATCTAATGCCAACTGAAACCCCCTAATAGTTTTATATTTATGATTCTGGAGATAGTTGTTTTGATACATTTATTATCACATGTGTTATAAATTAATTCAGGAAATGAAACTTATGTGTGCATTCCTCAGAGACATGTTTAGTAATAGTTAACCGTGAATACCTTGGGGTAATGTGAACTAGCTCCAGCTTTCTAGAATACTCTTGCCAACAAGGAAGTAAAGTCAGTCACGTATGCATTTGTTTTATTTATCTCTATTAACAAGTTAATGTGGTATGACTTCTGATACTATAATCTATTTTTGAAAACAATTAAATTTCTCTGAACTAGTCTTTAATCTGTGTAACAGATTGGCTGCACTAACTGCCTTCACTAGCAGGATAAAATAATTTCCACTTTCTCCTAGTTTTCCTGTATGGAAATAAGTCTCTGTAACTGGACTATATTCAGAAAAATTTGAGTGAACTTTAATTATGCCCTAGGTATTTTGGGGGCACTGGAGATAGAATAGAAAAAGGTAGAATTTAGATTTTCCTTTACCTCTCTTACAGGTTGTTGCCTCTTATCCATTTCCTTTTCAGGTGTACACAGCAACGTAATAGTGAGACATTTACACCCCTCACAAAGTGATAAACCCCTCCCCCAATCTATCACCCCTCTGACATCATATATAGCTGTTACAATATCATTGACTATATTCCCTGTGCTGTACTTTATATCCTGTGATTATATATATATTTATACACATATATTTAATTATATATATAATTTTTATATATATATATTTAATTATGTTTAACATTCAATATTGGTCTCTGATTCAAATGCCAATACGTTGGTTCACTGTTTCATCAGCTCACGCTCACATCACACCATACAGTAAGACTTCTGCTAGAATTCCAGCTTCAAAAGTACTTGATAGCCTGTGAAATCATTTAGAAAACTGCCACCAAATTAATTTTCCTAAAACAATGAATTTATCATTATTTCTCCTTTTCAACAATCATTAGTATAGTTGTTAAACAAAACCACTTAGAATAATCTCATTCTACTTTTCTCTAACCAAAGCATGGGATGTAAGGACAGTGATAGCAAATATGTGGCAATGTCATGTTTACTCCCTCAGCCATGTCACCTCACTGATCAATCAATGACTGTTTTCCAAGCAGCCAAAGTATGGCTTTAAAATATTTTCATCATAGCATTCAAAGCAAGTACTAGCACTTGTTTAGAGTAGGTACCTACTGTGAAACTTTGTTATTATTGATCAAAGGGAAAGAGCCAAAAAGACTCCCAAGGGAACTGTATCTTGAATTGTCCTTTAGTGAGATGTTTAAACTTTAGAAAACTTGAGTAAATAAGATCTTAGTTTTTTATGTGTAAAATTAGGTAATTGGTTTGTGTTTTTTACACATTCTAAAATTCTACGGCTCTATTTGCTCCCTCTTTCCTAAAAACAGTATTTAAACTATTTTCACATGTGTAAGCATATACACAGGTATATATGCAAATATATATACACATGTGCATATGTATACATATCCCATTCGTTGTTTCTCTGATGAATACAGTACATATGCTGAATTGTATTGCTATACTATGCTTTCATGAAAGCTTTTGGACCAAGTCTTTTGATTATTCAGTTATTGCTTCAGTTATTCAATTATTATTCAGTTGATATTCAATTATTCAATTATGTTTTGAGCTTCCAATAAGTTACAAGTATTTAAGGCTTTATGATTCCTCCCTCATAACTCTTCCAACAGGTAGTGTGAAACAGTATCACAAAGCATTCTTATAAGCCAACAGCTATTAGCAAGGAGGCAAAAAATATAGCCATGTATCCTTGTTCTCTACCCTATCAGGCACTCCAAAACACTTTTCATGAAAGATGTTCCTGAGTGAGATGAAAAACTGTACTTAGTAGTGGTAATTAGGTGACCAGTTCAGAATCATAATCTTAGGGCATTATTCTAATCGTCTAGTAATTTTAAAATATTTGCAAATCATATATCTGTAAAGGTCTAACATTCAGAATACATAAAGAACTCAAGAACAATGGGACAAACAACCCAGTTAGAAAATGGGCAAAAGACTTGAATAGACATTTTTCCAAAGAAGATACAACTTGCAACATGCACATTAACAACTGTTCAATATTACTAGTTGTTAGGGAAATACAAATCAAAACCACAATTAGATATCACTTTACATCAATTAAGATGGCTATAATAAAAAATAAATGGAAAATAACAAATGTTGGTGAGGATATGGAAAAATTGGAACCCTCATACATTGCTGGTGGGAATGTAAAATGGTACAGTCACTGTAGAAAACATTTTGGCAGTTTCCTAAAAAGTTAAATATAGAATTACCATATTACCCAGCAATTCTTCTGGGTACATACCCAAAAGAAGTGAATACAGGAACTCAAACAGATACATATACATATATGTTCATTGCAGAATTATTCACAATAGTCAAAAATAGAAATGAATGTCCATGAAGGGATTAATGGATAAACAAATTGTAGTATGTATATGCAATGGAATATTATTCAACCATTAAAAGGAATGAAGTGCTGATACATGCTGCAATGTGAATGAATCTCAAAAATATTATGTTAAATGAGAAAAACCAGACACAAAAGGTGTCATACTTTACAATTCCATTTATATGAATTATCCAGAACAGACAAATCTATAGAGACAGAACATAGATTGGTGGTTTTCAAGAGAACATAGATTGGTGGTTTTCAAGGGCTGGTGAAGGATGGAATGGAGAGGAACTGCTTAATGGGTACAAGATTTTATTTTGAAGTGACAGAAGTATTTTGGAACTAGATAGAGGTGATGGTTGCACAACATTGTGAATGTATTAAATGACACTGAATTCTTCACTTTAATAGTTAATTTTATGTTATGTGACTTTCGCCTCAATAAAATTTTAAAAATCTAAAAAAAAAAAAAAAGTGTGGCTTATAATATTGCCAAAATAATCTTGAAAAAATTATGTACCATCTCACACATTTTAAATTCATGTTTGATTGAGCAGCTGGGTAACATAGACTAGCCAAGTTGACAGCTAACTTTTTTCCAATTATAAGCTTAAATAATAGTTAAGGATATAATTTACAGTGTCCAGAAAATGTTGACACTTTAAAACTTTTACAACACTTTCAAAAATATTTCCAATGGTATTAAAATACTTCAGTGATTTAATATTTATCATTTTCATGTAAAATGCATGAAAATGTCACTTCACAGTTGGAAATCATGATTATTTTTCTATTTTAAATAACATTTCAATATCATTTTTCCACAGAATTTTATCACAAAATTATATTAGTATTTTATACTGAAGCTCTTTTATCTATCACCCTATTGTATTTCCCTGCAATAGAATCATGAATGTATATTTAAATTTTAATTTTAAAATGTCTTGTCATCATAAGTCTTTAAGTAAATGATAAGTCTTTATGGTAAACTTTTATAGGAAATGTCTCATTTAATAAGATAGATGAACGTTCTTTTTCAATTAATTCTTGAGTCCAGATAAATATTACATGTCGATAAAATAATACAGAATTCAGCATCAATTCTACCCATTTAATTTGTTATTGCAATAAGTGTCAAAAATGTATTTCTATAAATAAGATAGGAATTTTGTTTTACGGTGTCACTCAAGTATTTGAATTACTTCTGACAAAAGAAATCACATATCAAAAATTATAATGATGTATTGGATGACAGCTCTATTAGATTCTCCTTTTTTGTTATTTGTTGAATGCAAAGAATTGAAAGCCACTTTATGTTCAAAAAGTTTTTCTACCCAGCAATTAGAATCGTGCTTTGTCTCAGTTCAAAGAAGAATGGCAAAATGACTTTACTAAGACATCATATAACCTTTAATTACTGATGCTACAATTTCACTTAAAGTCATATTATCTAACCTGATAAACATTTCAAAAGTTGGGAAAATTAAAGTACTATTCATTAATTTATACCATTTCCAATTCAATATTTCTGATAAAATGTTTTTTTATTGTGTGCTTTAAATAAATTTTCTTTACAATTTTAGGATTTAGAATAGGATATTCAATCTTCCATTTACATTTATTGGTAATGTCAGTCCATATTATTAAGTGAGTTAGATCAGATTTATTTTTATTAGCATTTTATTATTTCAAGGACAATAAAGAACATCCTAGTAAGTTCAGATAAGAGGTAGGATTCTACAATATTCACAATCCATCCTCAAAATCATAGCTTCTACTTTCCAGAACTTGCATAATTATGAATCAATCACCTTACTGTAACAGTTTTTAGATACATGAAAGCAAGTATCAAATGCTTTGCAGTCCTAAGGACAATGTATCAGTCAGCACTAAATTTGACCCTAAAATGAAAAAAGACTATACCAAATCAATTTTATGTTACATAATAGAGGGACAGGCCTTGAAGCAAAAGAGAAAAGAGAAATGGACTTTTCATTTAGTAGTCCTCAGTTATACTTCTATTTTCATCTAGTCTTATTGACAGTTAAGTCCAGAGGTTTATAGATCATACTGCAAGAAATTCCTGGGGGTCTATAAAAGCTTCTCCAAAGGCTGCCTAGGGACTGGGGACAGGGCAATAGAAGTGATGGGCTTTTGGCCTCCCCTCTCTGGTTTCAAGTACAGCAGTTGTGCATTTTGGCTTTTTCTTTTAAATTAAATGACAGTGGATATTAAAATCACATAGATTTTGTGTACAATTCTATAGTAAATCATCTATATATCACATTGTGTGTTCACCACCCAGAGTTAGTTCTCCTTCAATCACCATATTATTTACGCCTTTTATCCTCTTCTACCACCCCTCCTCCCCCTTACCCTCTGATAACCACTAGACTGTTATCTGTGTCTATGAGTTTTTTTCTATTTGTTGCCTTGGTTTTCTATTTGTTGCTTTCAGTTTTATATCCACATATCAGTGAAATCATATGGTTCTTGACTTTTTCTGTCTGACTTATTTCACTTAGCATGATCATTTTAAGATTCACTCATGTTGCTGCAAATGGTAACATCTTTTCTTAAGGCTCAGTATTATTCCATTGTGTATATGTACTACATCTTCTTTATCCAATCATCTATCTAAGGACACTTCGGTTGTTTCCACGTCTTGTCCACCATGAATAACGCTGCAATGAACATAGGGGTACATACATCTTTACAAATAAATGTTTTCACACTTTTTGGATGATTCCCAGAAGAGGGATTCCTGGGTCATATTCTAGCTGTAATCTTAATTTTTTGAGGAAACGCCATTCTGTTTTCCATAGTGGCTGTACCAATTCACATTCCTATCAGCAATGTATGAGGGTTCCTTTTTCTCCACAATCTCCCAAAACTTGCTATTACTTGTCTTATAGATAGTAGCCATTCTAAGAGGTGTGAGGTAATATCTCATTGTGGTTTTGATTTGCATTTATCCAATAGCTAGTGAAGTTGAGCATATTTTCATATATCTATTCGCCATTTGTATGTCTTCTAGGGAGAAGTGTCTGTTCACGTTCTCTGCCTATTTTTTAATTGGATTGTAAACTTTTTAATTTAGAACAGTTTTAGATTTATAGAATTTCTAATGACAGTACAGAGGGTTTCTGGGTACCCCACACCCAGTCTCCCTTATTATCAATAGCTTACATTAAAATGGTATATTTGTCACAATTAATAAACAAATATTGATACATTATTACTAGCTAAAGTGCAGACATAGATTTTCCTCCATCATTCTATACTGACATTTTCTATTCCAGGATCCCATTGAGGGCACCTGAGGGATTCTATTTAATCATTGTATCTTCTTAGGTTCCTCTTAGGTATGAAAGGTTCTCAGACTTTTCTTGTCCTTGATATTTTTGAGGAGTACTGGTTAACTATTTTGAAGAATGTCCCTCAGGTGGCATTTATGTGATATTTTTCTCATGATTATACTGAAGTAACATGTTTTAGGGAAAAATGGCATAAAGTACCTACCATTCTTATCACATCACATCAAAGGTATATACTAACTATATGACTTATCATCATTGATGTTAATCTTGATTACCTGGTTGAAGTAGTGTTTATCAAGTTTCTCCACTACAAAGTTACTTTGTTTTTTTCTTCCTTTCTATAGAAGAAAAACAATCTACAGCTTACACTTAAGAAGTGGGAAGTAATGAAATGGTTCACCTCCTAAAAGGTAGAATATCTACAGAAATTATTTAGAATAATTCTGTTTGGGAGATATTTTAAATTCTCTACCATTTATTTATTTATTCATTCATTTATTTAATCATTTACTTATATTAGTAAGGACTTATGGATAATTATTTTATACTTTTGGTTATAAGTCAGTAATATGTTATTTTCTTGCTCAAATTTTTCTAGTTTTGTCCATTGGGAGCTCTTTAATTTCCTGTTCCACACTGTTAGCTGGTTTTAAAATATACATATATTTTGCAAATTACTGAGAGTCAAAAAGTTTCCCACTTCATTAGCATACAGGTATAAATGTATAATGCAAAATTAAACATGAGATATATGGAATAATGTAAAATATAATAATAATAAATATAATTATAACTTATTAACATTCATATTGATCACTTATTAGCAGCCAGGCAATTTTGTAGAAGCATTAGTACACTTCTTTTAAAGTGAGAAATTAAATCTAAGTCTGTTTGACTCTAAAATGTCTTTTTAAACTACTGTATGACACTATATAGAATTATATATAAATAATCTGCTTCAGATATTAGATATTAGGTTACCTCTCAAAATGCTATCATAAACAGAATTAAGTAATGGTGCCCAAGCTGACAATGTAAAGTTTCCAAGCTCTCTCCACTCTCAGAGCCTTGTTGTTGCACAGACACTGCCTATAAACCTTTGAAAATTAGATCTGTGAATGCTTTTGTCTTGGGACTCTGTCATAATTGACTCTTGTTATCATTTAAATAAAGATACCACAGTTCAAGCTCATCTACATTAAGGTTAGTTCTGAGTGTTGATTTGAAAACTAAAAAGAAATGTCTCCATTAAAACTCAGAGTCCAAATACATGACTAAGACAGTTTTGGTAATGCAGCCTATTCATAAGATGGGAACTGACTGTACTCTGTCCTGTTCTCTCCTATTTAGGAGGAAAAGAACAAGCTGTCATAAATTTTATGGAAAAACATCACATGCAGCTTTGAATATGGGAGAAAAAGGAGGAGAAAAAACAAATATTTATTTATAGCTTGTATCCTCTCTATCTCCTCCCTCCATCTAGACCTGATAGCAGCAGTACAAAAATTCCTGAACTTTTTGGAAGCATTTGTAAAGAAAGGGAGATTCCTGTGGTTCTCCTTGGAGATTCTGATAAGATAGCCTGGAAGGGGAGGGGGTTCAGATTATGAATTTTATATAAACACCAAAGGTGATTCAATAGCTGTATTATCTATTGCTTGTTTTCTAATATTCTTGTTTTCCAAGTGATAGATAGATAGATAGATAATAAAAAGATAGATAATAACAGCTAAAAAGACACTCCTTTTGTACTGATTAAATTCATATTTGGAGATGCAAAAAAATTAAGCAAATGAAACATGAATTTATAATTTAAAAGGAAGAAGGAAATCCAGTAAATTATACAGCTCAACCCTAAGCCTTTAGCTAAATATGCACTGTTTTTTAAAATAAAAGAAGTGGGTAGCTATGTCAATACAGTATGCTCAATGTGTGGACTATTTGTTAACTTAAAAAAACTGGTGGAGATTCAGCTTCATTGAGAGTGTTTTTGCTTCTTTCCTGGGTAATTACACCTTCCACTGGATAAAAGCTAAATTTCTAAACAGATAGTATGTGAGAAAACTGAATTGTTCTTATTGACATATTTTGGTTTCGAAGCACACTGGGCCTCTGCCACAAAGCCAAAACACAAATAGAATAAGCCGGAAAAAGGCAAGACTATATAATAAAAACTAATTACATATAAAGTAAAATCTTTTCAAAGCAGCCTAATAGTGAAGGCATAGTATTTGAGTCATATAAAACTTCTATCCCAATACTTGAATTTTCGATCATCAGTGCAGTTTTCCTTGTTTTGAAATATAACATACACACAGACGTGTGTACATATCTTAAGTATCCGGATAAATTTTCCCAAGTAAACATATCTGGGTAACCAGGCCCGTGTCTCAAAAGAGCAAAGCCGGTCTACGGCCATACCACCCTGAAAGTGCTCAATCTCATCAAAAGAGCAAAGCCAGCATACCAGAGTCTTCCCCTCCCATGTACTCCCTTCCAGTTAATATTCTCACAATGAAACCCAAAATCCTGATTTCTAACACCAAAGATTAAGTTTCACTTATTTTAAATTTATATTAATGGAATGAGACAGATGGACTCTTTGACTTTCTGACTTTTTTCACTCAACATTATAGTTGGGAGATTTATCCATGTTGCATGAAGCTATAGTTTTCTTTTTTTTTTAATTAAAGATTATTGGGGTGACAATTGCTAGTAAAGTTACATAGGTTTCAGGTGTATGTACAGTTCTGTAATACATCATGTGTATATTAGATTGGTGCAACCGCAATGGAAGGCAGTGTGAAGGTTCCTCAAAAAATTAAGGTTAGAATTACCAGCAATCCCTATCCTGGGTATATGCCCAAGAAATCTGAAAACATTTATCCATAAAGATATATATGCTCCAATGTTCACTGCAGCTTGATTTACCGTGGCCAAGACATGAAAAGTGTCCTTTGATAGATGATTGGATAATGAAGATGCAGTTTTCGTTTTCATTATTGTTTTGCATTCCATTGTGGGAATATGCCAATATCTATTTCCTCTTGATGGACATTATAACTACTTTGGAAAACTCTTTGGTGGTATGTCTTAAAAATCATATGATCTAGTTATGTTTTATTAGATTTCTAACTTAATTTCTCTGTGATTAGAGACCATATTCTGTCTGGTTTCATTCCTTTGAACTTTATTGACATTTTCTTTATAATCAATCATTCCACCTTTGAAAGAAATAAATCTCACTATGGTACGACTCCAAGAAACACATCAGAAAACAATAAATAAGATGTGAACAATTAATTTCCTTAGAAGTAATGATAAGTCTCCAAGACTAAGAGCTAGCTATGCCATACAATTAAAGGAAAACTAAAATAGACCAATAATAAAACCTATATCTGCAGAATTCCTCCCCACTGCATGATTCCGGGTACAATAGTGCTTCCCATACTTTCCAGTTAAGCAGGAGAAAACATCTCAGGATGGGCTTTGCCGTCTCTAGCCAAAAATCTCAAATAATTTAAACTGACTTCTGGGGGAAGGGGGAGAAGTAAACAGATGAGCATTGTCCAGTGGTAATGAAGATGCTTCTCCTGGGATTTCCTCAAAGTAAAGGCAGCTAGGTTGCTTTAATTCTGAATTACTATTTTCTCCTTTACCCAGCCTGTATCTGGAGAGGTGAAGTGTCTTGGCTAACCAGTAAATCTAAGAGAATGGCTGACATGTTCTGCCCATGGCTATTCCCTTTCTTCTCCTGGGAGTGAGCCTATGCTCTTTCTTAAGGGATAAATTCTGCCTAACTCTGGGTTTTAGTATTTCTCTTTGGCTGAGACCTGCAGTCATATTTTCCAGCTTGGTCTCTGTCAACAATAATGGTAATAATTTGGCTCCATCTTTAACCATTTGTTTTCTTTCTTAATATTATAGAGAAGCTAGGCCAAGAAGCGTAATGTTAGTGGGTCCCTAAAGAGCCATTTGTGATCATGGTGAGAACACTGAAAATTGGAGGCAGGGGGAGTGACAGAAAAGGGTAAAGGGAGTAAAATATATGGTGATGGAAGGTGAACTGACTCTGGGTGGTGAACTTACAATGCGATATATAGATGATGTATTATAGAATTGTACACTTGAAACCTATGTAATCTTACTATCCATTGTCACCCCCAACGACTTTTTAAAAAAGAGTACAAAAAAAAACACAAAAAAAGAAAATTAAAATAAGTAAACATTTTTAGATAAAAACATACCTGAGGAGAGGCTATTCACATGGAAAGGTGTTTTGTTCTGTTCCTTAAACTTGAGTATATAGGGAGAGATGTTTGACCTTGGCACTTTAATAAGGATTATACTGGGTCAGCATTGACCCATGCAGCCTTGATGAGAGGCTTTATCTCAATTATATGGTGTAATGGCCCTGGAGGTAACTACAGCTTGTGTATGATTTAACGTCATGTGAGTGGTTCTTTTTAAATAGAGTCATAGCAAAGGTGATGCAGTCCACCAAAATGGCCTTGGTAAGAGCCAGGAGAGGACCCAATCCAAAGGCAGATAAATGAATGGCCTCAGGGAATGCATGGGTTCTGCAAGACTGAGTTTACATAAAATTTTATGCTTTGCCTTAGTAGAATCAAGTATTCGACTATAGGTATAAATACATGAGAGCACTGAAGATAGGGCCTCAACAAAGCACTGCCCTGAGGTCCTTTAGCAAGCCCTGCTTTCCCTCAACTGGACCAACTAAGGCAGAAATTCCATATGGGGAAAAGAGTCCTTAAGGCCTTTTAATCATTGGTAGGCAGAGCAATACTGACTGCTTCTAAACTGCAAAGCAGTTGAGTTCCCTGTGTATTACAGATAATGGGATTTAGCAGGATCTCGACAGTTGTAGAATCACGAACCCAAATCTTATTCTGTTCTCAGGGCCATGGAAGGAGCTATGAAAGGCTAACTTGGGACTCACCTGGTGCTGAACACAAACTCAAGGGATAGCCTCCTCCCATGACAGGACCTTAAATTGGGTACTGATTTATTTAATCAGAAGAAGCTTAGAAAGGATTCCTCCATATACTCACCTCTCTCCAATATAGCAAGCCTTGAATCAAAACTGACATCTTTCTGGACCTAGAGACTATAATGTTGAGTGAAATAAGTCAGTCAGAGAAGGACAAATACCATATGATCTCACTTATATGTGGAATATGAAAAACTGTATGAATGAGCAAAGTAAACAGAAACTGTCTCATAGATATAGAGGAAAAATCAGGGTTGCTAATTTGGAGAGGAATGGGAATGAGGGAGAAGGGGAAGGGATTAGACAGCAAAAATAGGCAACTACAATATTGCTACTGGGATAGGAAAAACAGTTTGGGGAATATAATTAATAATGTTGTAAATATTCTGTGGAATGTCAGATGATCATAGGTCTTGTTAGGGAGACCATTTCATGGATGGAGTAGAGGTTTGATCACTGCACTGTATTACTAAAGTGGAGGTGGTATACCTACTGTAATTGAATATATATAGATAGTCACGGGATGTGGATTATACTGTGGAAGAGAGTCAGAGGAAGAGTAATAGATATATATGATATGGGGGGTTGTGGGGTGGTGTATTGGGGGTGGGGGGTTTGTCACTTTGAGGGGTAAAATGTATAACTATTACACTGTGTTGTACACCTGAAACTAATTAAAAATAAAATAAAATAAAATTTAAAAAAAAAAAAAAACTGACATCTTTCTAGTAATTTCTTCAGAGCTGAATTTAAGTTTACAGATCTTGGTGTGATAGTTTACAGATCTATGGTGTGATAGTTAATTTTATGTATCAATTAGCTACGCTATGGTGCCCAGTTCTTTGTCAAAGACTAGTCTAGATGGTGCTGTGAATGTATTGTGTAAATGTGATTAACATTTCTAATTAGTTCACTTTAAGTAAAGGAGATTACCTTCTTTATGTGGATGGGTCTTATCCAAGTTGAAAGTACTAAGAACAACAACAACAGAAATAGGTTTCCTTGAAAAGAAATTCTGTTTAAAGACTGTAACATAGAAACATTGCCTGAATTTCAAGTCTGCCTCCACATAGATTTCAGACTCAAGACTGCAACATCAACTCTTGCCTGATATCCAGCTGGCCGGCCTGCCCTATGGATTTTGGACTTGCCAGTCCCCAAAATCATGTGAGTAAATTTGTTTAAATAAATCTCTTTAGATACACCCATAAAACCACACTCACCTGTACCCTTTTCCACATATATGTGTGTATATGTGTAGAAACATATGTATTTATATAAATAATACATATACTTGTACAATATATATTGCATATATACACGCATATTACATACACATACACATAGAACAGTCTTTGAGTAACTCTGTTTTGTTCAATTCAATGTTTTTTCTTAATAATGTGGATAAGATACCATAGGAACTTAACTCTTATATCAATGAGCCTATGGTAAAATTGTCTATTCATTTCGGTATACATTGTTTCGCTTATAGATGATATTAAGTGACAACTTGCTGTACACACACCATACACAGCCCCTATTAGTTTTGTTTCTCTGGAGAATCCTAAAGGATTCACATGATATCTGAACAACTGGTATAAACTAAATGGCACCCTGGAGAAATTAAACCTAGGAATAATTTTTCCTTTCCTTCAATACCATTGATTTCTGCTATAGTCTTAATGAATACTAAGCATTGGGTATCAGAAGCACAGGTTTGCCTGAAAAAATTGCTTTAGGGAATAGTTTTTTATTTTCTCAATATAGTACAGACAGTGGCAGGGTTGTGATTTTTTTTGTGTGTTTTATGAATCTTTGAACTTTTAAATATAATCCATGTCAGAAACTTTCCTTAGATTTTCTGAGACCCTGAAGGAACAAGGTCCATTCTAATACTCAAAATTTAGGCTGCAGCTGCTGAATGAACCCCTGACTACCAAATTATTAACAAGCCATTTGGTTGTGACTGGTGAGAATTAGTAATTGAGGGAAATACTCTGGATTATGAACTATTATTTCACAAAGGCAAGAAAATGTTATTTTGTTTTTTGGTTTCTTTAAGCTTGGAGTTTGCAATGAGAGTTAATGTTTAATTTTTAACTTCCCTTAGGAATTTGATATAGGAAGTGAAAATACAATCAAATTTGGGATATCTTTGTGCTGTTAGCATTTAATGATTGGATTTTTTTTAATCTTAATTATATAATTTAATTTCATTGCAGAATCTCTTATAATCTATTTTGATCAGCAGGGCTAGACATAATTTGATTGAGGAATGAATAGGGAGTAAATTATAGAATGACCTTTAAGTTGACTTAATGTGCTATTTTGAGTAATTTTATGTTTCTCTGGGCAAAATCTAACTATCTGGCAGCAGTTCCAGAAGGATGGGCTGGTACTGGAGGAGTGAACTTGCAAAGTTCACTGATAGACATAGACAATAGTTTAGTGGTGACCAGAGGGTAAGTGGGGAGGAGGTGGTAGATGAGGGTATCAAATATATGGTGACGGAAGGAGAACTAACTCTGGGTGGTGAACACAATGTGATATATAGGTGATGTATTACAGAATTGTACACCTGAAATCTATATAACTTTGCTAACAATTGTCACCCTAATAAATTTTCATTAAAAAATAGACTAAAAGGAAGATCTTATTTAAGTAATACAGAAAGAACCCATGAAACAGGAAGATACTATTTAAACAAGACTTAATGGAAAAAGCAGGAGATTTTTAAATGTAATTTAAAAACTTAGAAATGTAACAAAGAACATTTAAAAAATTATACTTTCCCAATTGAAAAATCCTATAGTGGAACAGAAATAGATATTCATGAACACTGAGTTATCATAAAAGTTATATGAGAAGACTATCCTATAAATAAAAATTCAAAAAAATGAAAAATGTAAGTGACAAGATTAGGTATTAGAGAAATGGAGGAGAGATCAAGAGCACTCTGTAAAGAACAATAAGGGATTAAGAAAGACAGAAAAAAAAATGGAAACCAAAATCAATAATCAAAAACTGATTTTAAAAATTATTTTAATTTTGTGAAGAATGAATTAAATTTTCAGATGAAATATGCCCAACAGAGTCAAGGCAGGGTTTAAGAAAAAAAAAAGCTCACACTGGAAAAATTTCAAAATTTAAAGAGAAAAATTTTATGTTCTGTCAGGATAAATTTGTGAGTTTTATTTCAAAGGGTGGAAATTCAGACAACTGTTGGAATCCTCATCTGCAATACTGTAAAATATGTCTACAGCTTTTTTGAAAAATAAATGCTTGTGCCAAGAATCCTTACCAAAATATTACTCATGTAGTAAGACCAAAATAGAATATTTTTAGAACATTTAATGGTTCAAACAGTATTCCATTCATTTACATTTTGAGAAAATTATTAGAAATATTTATACCAAAATAACCAGTATAAAGATCTCAAAATAAAATGAAATAAACCTGAAACAGTAATGAGCAGAAACTAATACAATGAGTAGTTAAAAAAATACAGATGTTGGGCCGGGCAAGTGGCACAGTAGTTAAGCTCTGGCTTGGGAAGCCAGTGGACCCAGTTTGGGTCCCACATATGAAGTCCAGTGACACTGCCCTCAAAATAAGTAAATAAATAAATAAATAAATAAATAAAAATTAAAGTTACAATTTCTTTTAAAAAAATACACGTGTTAATGTGTTTGGGAGCTGCTTAAAAATAATTTTTAAAATACCACAGGTAAATACAATGCAGTAATAAAAATATTTGTAACAGGGCTGGCCGAGTGGTGCATTGGTTAAGAGCTAGTTTTGGGATGTCAGCGGCCCCAGTTCGGATCCCACATATGAGGGCCAGTGACACTGCCCTCTACAGCTAACAACAGCTCCACCTGGAGCTGGGCTGCTAGCCCTGCAGACAGTGTAGGCTGCAGCGCCTGTTTCAGTGGGCTGCCATAGGCTACAGTGAGTGGCCGGCAGCCAGCGTGAGCTGCCAATAGCCACGGTGAGTGACCATCCAGAGGCCAACGACCGATCTGCCTCATCCAGGAAGAGTGCAGTGACGATACCAACATGGGCCAGTGAAGCAATGTCCTCTACAACTAGACTGAAGAACAAAAAGACAGCAACTTGTCTGTTCCCCTCCCCCAATTCCCCAATAAAATCTTTTTAAAAAAAATATTTGTAACACTTATAAGTGATATTATTATTCAAAAAATAAAAATTGACAAAACAACAATCTTTTAAAAAATGTATGAAGATGAGTAGAAAATGTTTCACAATGAAATACCCAAAATGTTCATTAAACTCACTTTTTCTATTAGGTTGGTGCACAAGTAATTGTAGGTTTTGAACCGTAATTACTTATGTACCAACCTAATAGTATAGTTCCAGCAATCTTCGATACACTGGAGCAAACAATCCATTGATTTTTCCACTTGTCACTGTCCCTCATTTCTTCTCACATTCTTATTTACTTCTTCACACAGCAGAGATTTTATGGCACATGAATCACTCTGTTGTATCAATCATATATCATTAGCTCCTCTACCCCATCCTCATATCAGTCTGGCAAAACCCCAATCTTGGAAGTTAAAGGTGGCTGGAGAAATCCACACAATCATGCTGAATAGCACCATTTATATTCATAATCTTAATATTATAGTCAACACCCTCACAGCATTCTGGCTTCATTCACTTTTCCACTCTTCTAGAAGGCTATTTCCTATTTTCTCTGCTGTTCTCCATCTCCCCAAACCACCTCTCTTTCATGGCAAAGGCAATACAAAGAGAATTACACAGACTTCCCTCCACCAATCTATGCACATCTGATCCCTTATGCTCTTCCCACTTTTTTTCTGTATATGTACTGTCTCCCATTCCCACTTATTCTCTTGACTATTCAGTATCACTCCACCAATATTTGCTTCTTTCTTGTACAATCATTCTCTCATCTCATGAATGTTATTTCTTCCATGGTAAAAAAAAAAAAAAATACAAAAATGTCTTTGCCCTTCATAGGCCTCCAGCAATCACTTCATTTTCTTCTCCTTTACAGCAAACTCTTAGAAAGTGTTGACTATATTCACAATCTCCAGATTCTCTCCTCCATGAATGAACTCCAGTAAGTTTTTTACCTGCATCACCTCATCAGATTGTTCTTGCCAAGTTCACCCAAAGACTATATATATTAAGAGTGTATGTGGGTATTTTTGTGTAGGAGTGTGGAAATAGGCAAGAAAAATACACAACAAATGTTAACATTAGTCAGGGGGACAGAAGAAGTAAGGAAAGCTTGAGAGGAAAATGAAAAATTATCAAAATATTTATTAAATAACTTAGAAGTCCTTTGCTGGTTGCCAAGATTGTATATGTGTAATAGCTATAAATCTGAATGGGAAAGCTAATAAAATTTGAAGACTGTAAAAGAACAATTTAAAGGCCTCAGGAACAATTTAATTATAACCTAGTACTAGGAATTCCCAAGTTTTCCAATAAAACCCAAGAGTTGGAAGGGGCAGGGGAGAGAAGAAAGGAAAAAAACATTTTAATGTTCTCATTGTACATGCTGTGTGAAAAAGAAAGCTATGAATAAAGAGGTAAAATTCCAGTAAAAATTTCCACTTGTAGGAGATAATACTTTATTTGATGTGCAGAATTACGTATCTCTGATAAACTTGGAAAACTTTTGCCTTCTAGAAATATGTAAGTAGAAATAGAGAAGCTATTAGAATTTACAAATGACATTTGTAAGGGAAAGAAAATGAATTAAAACAATAAATAGTAATTTTAAAAACACAAATTAAAATAATAAAAGTCTTGAGCAATCTTAAAAAATAATATGGACCAGGCAGAAAGAATGAAAGACTGAGAGAGAGTGGAGGAGAGGGGAGGAAGGAAGAAATAGATTAGGAAAAACAGACAAAATGAGCATTTTAAATGACAGAAGACAGAATGACAAGTCTAAATAATATCATATAGGAGAAATAATGAAGAGAAAACTTTGAGTCTAAAATTATAATGTGAAATAAAGTAGGATTTAAACCAGAGATACTGAGGATGTTAAAATTATCATTAATATGCTTCACACGATTGATTTAAAACTTTCTTACAGAGAATGCACAGTTCTTTCATTCATTCATAAAGCATTTACCAAGTTGATCATCCAATAACAAAATACAATAAAAAGTAAATATATTCCAAATTAAGAAAGGGTACAGATTATATTTTTTCTGATCAAGTGCAATACTAGCAATTCATTATTAAAAGTGAAAACAAAAAATTACTTTCACCTTGAAATTTAACAAAAAAAATTACTCCCTCAAAATCTATTTTTAAGATATGCAAACCTCAAAGTACTAACTTTAAAATGTCATTCTTTTTCACAAATATTCCCCAATATCATGTTCAAATGAAATATTTTCTTTTTCTGGATCACAAGGAAATGGGTTCAAAAGTTGGTAAGTACTATAGCTATGATTATATGCATAGGAAAAATGAAATAAGATTTATTTTATAGGAAATAAGATCTAGTGTGTATATAAGTAATAAAAAGAAGTTTCTTATTTTCTCTTAAATGACCTCTAGATTGCTTTCCAAAACTGCAGTTCCCTAAGAAAACTACTCTGACATAGAACAATTAATTAGAATATTGAAGGCTTCTTTTAATTAGAAGTGATGGTGATAATCATTATCTTGATTTTGACATAACCTCAACATCCATAATACATCTAGAATTTAAGGCCTGAGTAGAAGAACTATTTACTTGTAATATTTTTAGCCAAAAGTCGGTAAAAATTATGATGAACAGAAGGGACTCAAGAGTTTGGTATTTCCATTTAACATTTCTTGGAAAACCATTGGTGTGTCCATGTGAATAAATTTAGGACAGAAATAAAGCCAGAAACTTATCTTTTTGTTTTCTAACTGAGACATGAAACAGTTTATTATGGGGGATTAGGAATGTAAAATGCAAACTACAAATTCCTCCATTTAGCTGAGATGGTAGATGTCAGTTAAAACAGAAATCAACAATATGGCAGTTCCTTTAAAAATTAAGAATAGAATTACTATATAATCCAGCAATTCCTCTTCTGGGTATCTACCCAAAAAGTCTGTAAACATTTATCCATAAAGATATATGTGCTCCGATGTTCATTGTAGCATTATTTACAATGGCCAAGACATGAAAAGCAAGTGTCCATGGATAGATGATTGGATAAAGAAGATGCAGTATATATACACAATGGAATACTACTCTGCCATAAGAAAAGATGAAATACTCACATTTGCGACAACATGGATGGACGTGAGATTATTATGCTAAGTGAAATAAATCAGACAGAAAAAAATCAAGAACCATATGACTTCACTCATATGTGGGATATAAAACTGAAACCAACAAAGAAACAAGACAAACAAAGAAATAAAAACTCATAGACACAGACAACAGTTTAGTGGTGATCAGAGGATAAGGGGGGAGGGAGGTGGTAGAAGAGGGTAAAGGGGGTCAAATATATGGTGATGGAAGGAGAACTGACACTGGGTGGTGAGTATACAATGTGATACATAGATGATGTATTATAGAAATGTACACTTGAAACCTATGTAATTTTACTAACCATTGTCACCCTAATAAATTAAAAAACAAAAAACAAAAACAAAAAACCGCATTCTGAAAGGCAGACTTGAAAAATAAAACAAAAAGAAACCCCAGAAATCAAAGCTAATGACACCTCGGGATTTCTCTGACAAGGACTTTTTTTTTAATTAAAGTTTATTAGGGTGACAATTGTTAGCGAAGTTACATAGGTTTCAGGTGTACAATTCTGTAATACATCACCTGTATATCACATTGTGTGTTCATCACCGAGAGTCAGTTCTTCCATCACCATTTATTTGATCCCTTTTCCCTTCATCTACCACCCCCCTCTGAATACACAATGTGATATATAGATGATGTATTACAGAATTATACATCTGAAGCCTATGTAACCTTTCTAACAATTATTACCTCAATAAACTTTAACAACAAAACAAAACAAAACCCTAGTTCTCATGGATGATTCTTTTCCTTCAAGTAGTTTATCCGGCTTTATACTGTGCTGCCCCCACGTGGATAGTAGCAAATAATGCAGACTAGGTATCATGAGTCCAAATTATTAGGATTTTCATAATTTTGTTGATGGAGTAAAAATGAAGTTCATCTAGATATATTTGTGTACATTAAATATTTTGTTGTATTTATATAAATATATAATGTAAGTATGTAGATACATCTAACATAAAACAAATATATGATATAAAACTAATTATGCATTTATACATGAATACCTAGATATATAAAACAAATACGAACATACAACATACTTAATACGGAATTTCATAGTAGTTTTTCAGTCATTAATTTCCTTGATATCTAGCAGGAAATGCCTTTTCTGGTTATGGCCACTGCTAATTGTAAATTAAAATAATAATGTAAATATATTAAAAGTTAAAACTACTTGCATTAGCAGGATATAGGACCCATACATGTTGTCTAAAATAATTTAAAACAGCAATGACATAAATGATATAAATTATTTATTACTAGCTATTAAAATTTCAGAAAATACTATCATTACAATTTAATTAAAAGCTAAGATTGATATAATTTTCAAGACTATTGATACAAAATATAACAGTTTTAAAACACAGCTGTAAAATAGTTTTATCTCACCAACAAAATTTCATTTTTAGTTCCATGAGAAATTAACAAAGTGAACAACAATAACAAAAACAATGACAAACAAGGTGTCATTATTTTAACATTATTGTGCTTTAATATGTTTTGGGGGTTTTTTGGAAATCATTCACATTTGAAGTTTGGTAAGAGAGAAAATGTCTATACTTTATTTAAAAACTATTCAATTAGGAGTCTAAATAAATACAAATTGAAAAATTAATAGATTAGATGTTTTGTATGTAAATTTAATATACATCTTCTCTAATCTTCACAAATTCTATAAGAAAAATATTATTTCACATATGTAAGAAAACTAAAATTCTCATTTTAAGACCTTGTCCAAGGGTGTTTGTATATGTGTGTGTGAGTGTGTGTGTGTAGTAAGGCTATAATTTGAACATTTATCAATGGACTATAACATATTTTTTCCATTGCACTGTGGTACAGGAGTTAAAGGCAAGATTCTCTCTTAATATTAAACAGTTATATAGATGGAGAAATGAGCCTGTAGGGAATTGTGTGTGTTGGAGGGGCATACATTCACTTTGATGGAAATGGTTATAGTTTTCTTGAAAATATGCTGGAGCATGAAAGCAAATAGAGCCAGAAACTCCACAAAATCAAATTAATCAGTAGTGGGAGATTCCACTGTAAAGGGAGGCAAAGGGTATTGTCACATGAGAACAAACTAAAAAAGATAAAGTGTACATCTATGTAACCATTCTTCATCTTAGAACTAGAACACTTCCAATAATTTAGAAAGCCCCATCATCACCAGTCACTTCTTCCTCCTTTTATTTCAAATTTAATCATTATTCTCATTTTCTGATAATGAATCTTTTTGTTTCCTTATCATAATTTCACCAGACATGTATTCATCACTAGATAAATTGGTTTAATTTAGCTTGTTTTTACATTTTAATTGTTTTACATTCCTCTGTAGAGTTAGATACCTTTTTATTAGGTTAAAGAAGTTCCTTTTAATTCTAGTATTTTATCATTTATAAATATCATGAATAGATGTTGAATTTTACTAATAGCTTTTCCTACATTTATTAAAATTATCATATTATTTTTCTTTCTTTAATCTGTTAATATTGTAGATTATATTAATTGATTTTGAATGTTAAACTTGAATTTCTAGAATAATCCTGATTTATACTTGTCGCGTCTCTGCGCGGCTGGGTCTAACTTCCTCGAGAGGACCAGCAGGGACTCAGAAAAAGAAATAAAGAGCAAGAGACAGGGATAGTTTAAAAAGCAATGTGAGCCAGGGGACTCTGTCTGATGGACAAGAGCCCTGAATCTGGTCAGCTTGCAGCTTTTATTGAGTACAATCAGGGAAGGGGCTTTGTTCTTTCCGAGGTCTGTAAATCACATGCGTCACCCAAGAATTTAGCCAAATCTCCCTATGCTTCACAGGCTCCCTCAGCCAAAAGACCCTTAGTTCAATACGACCTTGCCTCCTACGGGGACAGATAATGGTTCACTATGAGACTAAGAGGCAAGAATGTAAGGACTGCTGTTATCTTCTTAGGAAGATTTCTCTCTTCTTTGGCACACTGCTAGCTCTGCAGATAAGAGTTCACAGGCCCTTAGGCCCCATATGCTTCACCTCCTTGATTCCTCCCAAAGTACCCAAGGACAGCGCCTGTCTTAGGCCGCCCTAATGCGCATATTTTAAGGTCTTTGCCCGTCATTGGCTGACCTGCCCTCTCTCTTAGGGTCCCATGGGGTTTTGCCATAAACATAGTGAATATCCTGTCCCCGTGAGGCCCTGCCCTTATGGGCAAATGCAGGGAAGCAAACAGCAAGGCTGCTGTGAGGTCACATATACTTAAAGTTTATTATACTTAACAGAAAAGGTTGTGCTAATACAATTAAACTCATGATCTCATCCTAGAAAAAGTTACATACCTCATTGCTGAATATCACTACAGTCACCTTTGGGAAGCCATGTACTGATGCCAGCACCTAGTCCACCCTTCAAAGCAATTTTTGGAACTCTTTTCTCGAATGGCCATCAGACCTGTCATTGTATTATTACCCTTGAGGTCCTGAATGTCAACAAAATGTCTTTCTTTCAATATTTCCCTTATCTTTGGGTAAAGAAAGAACTCTTTGGGGTCAGATCAAGTGAGTAGGGAGGGTGTTCCAATACAGTTATTTGTTGACTGGGTAAAAACTCCCTCACAGACAGTGTAGTGTGAGCTTGTGCATTGTCATGATGCAAGAATTGTTGGCGAAAAGTTCAGATCGTCTAACTTTTTCACACAGCCTTTTCAGCACTTCCAAATAGTAAACTTGGTTAACTGTTTGTCCAGTTGGTACATATTCATAATGAATAATCTCTCTGATATCAAAAAAGGTTAGCAACATTGTTGCAACAAAGTTCATGAACTTAATAGTCTGACTTCGTACTTGTTTTATTATTTGCCTCATACTTATCATTGTTATTTTTCTGTGATTTCTCTTTCTTGTACTTTTAAATCATGTTTTGTTAAGGTTACCAACCTTCATAGGAGAACATTTTAAATTACCCACTCTTTTAAAATTTGATAAAACTTGACCAGGACCCCATCTGATCAGGGACTAAAGTGTTCTTGTGAGAATGTACTTAGCACTGACTCAATTTCTTATATGGTTATAGGGACAAATAGTTTTATTCTTTCTTCTTGTATCAGTTTCAGTAACTTATTTGTCCATTTTGTATTTAACTTTTTAATTTTACTTATCAATGCATAAAATGAATCACTATTTTATTTATTTATTATTTATTTATTTTGGGGGGGTGCAGTGTTACTGGCCTTCATATATGGGTCCGAACCGGGACCGCTGGCTTCCCAAGCCAGCGCTTAACTACCGTGCCACTCGGCCAGCCCTTAATCACTATTTTTACTTTTCTCCTGCACAATATATTATCCTAGGGCACTTTAACTTCATTTATCCGTCAGGAGTTTCATGCTATTATTATCAAATATTTTATTTCTTTTTCTTTTATGTGTTTCAATTTCATGAGATTTTTTATGCTATATTCAGTTAATGGTAAGATTTAACCACATAGTAACCACTTTTTTGCTCTCTCTATAAAATATATGCAGGTATATATGTGCATAATAAAATTAACAATATCTAAAGATTGAAAATACATAAAATAATATGTTATTTAATGATCATTACATAAATAATAGCACAAAGAAATGCAAGAGGATGCAAAGGATTGAATTCACAGTTATGAAGGGCAAATTAGCAGGTAACATATAAAGAACTATATTATAATGTGTACTTTCTCTAGCTGGCTATCAGATAGATTAGTATTTATTGTATCTCACTTTATATGTGAAATTATTTATAATGTTATTAAATTAAGTTGCACTTCTGAAATTAGAGTTAAAGATCCAGTTTAATGCTCTTTATAATAATTTCATCTGAAAAAAATAAAAAAAGCAAAAATAAAGACCTGGACAAAATATATCAGAAAATAAAACAAGAAAGAAAAAGGTTTTACGAAGTTAATACAGGCAAAAAAGCCTAAAGAACCTTGAAGAGGAGTGTTGTATAAGGTAAAATATAACAAGAATGCATAATTTTCACAAGTGTTTTTGCCATGAATAATATTAACTCCTTTATTTCTTAACTGACTTTCTTTTTGCTTCTTCTAGTAATTATTGAGAGAAGGTTATCAGAATCATCAAGTATAATTGTGGATCTGTCTATTTCTCAGTTCATTTCCATGAATTTGCTTCATGTATTTTGAAGCTCTGATGTTAGGTACATACACATCCAAGACTGTCATGTTTTCTTGATAAATTAACACCTTTAACTATATAAGGACCCTCTTTATCCCTAGTAATATTCTTTACTCCCAAAAATCTACTTTATTTGATACAAAGATAGACATTTTGCTTTATTAATACTATTCTCGTTTCACTTTTAACCTTTTTCTTTATAGATAAAGTGGGGTTTTTGTAGACAGCACAAGTTAGTCTTGTTTTTAAAAAAAATTCAATCTGACAATATCCTTTTAATTACTGTCATTAAACCATTAACATTTAATGTGATTATTCATATGTTTGAGTTTAAATTTACCATCTTGCTATTTGTTTCCTATTTATTCCTCCTCTTTGTTCTTTTTTCTTCTCTTTCATTTCAATTAATAGAGTATTTTTTGTGAGTCTGTTTTGTTCTTTTTATTGGCTTTTTAGATATTTGTCTTTGTTTTGTTTTTTAGTGGCTAAAGTTACACTTTATGTATCATCTTTGGCATAATAACATTAAATAGTGTACTTCCTATACCCTTTCCCAGAGTTTTTGCTATTTTCTCAAACGTATTATTTCTATGTGTTATAAAGGTCACAATACATTGTTATTATTTTGATTTTAAACAGCCATGTAGACTTTAGAGATACTACATACAATAAAAACAGTCTTTCACCTTCACTCACATATTTACCATTTTCAATACTCTTTATTCATTTGAACAGAATTAAATTTCCATTGGAGATAATATTTCCTCTACCTTTAACATTTCTTAAAGTGCTGGTCTATAAACAATTGGTTGTCATAGCTATAAAAAAAATGTTTTCAGTTAGACTTTATTTTTTAAATTATAGAAAGACAAAATGGAGACCCTGGCAAGATGACGAAGTATATAATCACTGTGCCTGCATCCTTCCATGAATACATTAAAATTACAACTAAATTATATAACAATCAACCTAGAGAACCATCTGAAGTCTAGCCAAACAGAAACCTATAAGTAAAAGTATAAAAAAGCCATGTCGAGACTGGTAGGAGGGTTGGAGACAAAGAACGGGCTCCAAACCCTCAGGTGGGGGATGAGAATCAGGAGGGATATCTTGGCCAGGGAGGTTCCCCTGAGAAGGACCCCAGCCCCCAACACCAGGCTTGCCAGCCCAGATTAATGGCAACAGGAAGAGGAACCCCCACAACATCTGGCTGTGAAAAACAGTGGGGAGTCTCACCATTTGGGTGGGATAGAAGGCTGCAGGAAACCCAGATGTCCTCTTAAATGGCCCACGCACAGACTCACTCACTTGCAGACACTCACTTCGGTCTGTGGTGGAGGGAATGTGACTCTGGGGGCCTCGGAGACATGGGAGGGCACATTGAGGTGTGTAGTTTTGAAGGGAAGCCTGGAGGACAGTCAGCGTTTTCCCAGTGAGGAGTCTTTCTTCCATGCAGCTGGCAGAGCAGGTGGATGCCATCTTGCCTGTGTTAATCCCGCCTCCCACAGGCCAAATCTGAATCTGACTGGCCTAGTGAGCTCTGCTGCTCCGCCTGGCTCACTCAGCTGAAACCAGCTCACACACCACTGGAAGCAATGTTTCATAAGCAGCCAGCCACGCCCACATTGGACTCTTGGATTGTACACATTAAATATTTGTAGTTCTTTATATATCAATTTTACTTCAATAAAGCTGTTAAAAAACAGCGAGAATTGGGAAAAAATAATTTGATGATAGGAAGGAAAAGTACTAATTTAATTTAATGAAATATGACTATTTTTTGTGTATTTCTGGAGTATTTACAATTGTTCCTCATACAGGTTTTGTATATTTCTTGGTAAATTTATGCCTAGTAATTTTATCTGTTTTTGTTAGTATTATAAACAGCTTATACAGTTAATTGTTTCATTCATTTCAGATGTTCATTAGCATTTCATTGTTTGTTCTACTGGCTATTGTATACATAAGGTTCCACTCACATTTCAGTGACGTTTTATATCTTGCTATTTTCCTATACTCTCTTGTACATTGTAATAGTTTTCCAAATATATGTTCATATGAATGGCAACTAAAGATAGATTACCTCCTCCTTTCCAATATTTATGTAACTGGTTACCTTCTTTTGTCTAATTTTATTGTCTATTTTTCCAAACATATGTTTCATATACTGAATGAGTTTATTACCTAGATACATTATCACAAATAATTTATAGAATAATGTAAATCAAACACACACATACACGCTAACAACCACATATATATTGGCTTGAAGACTCATTCTATTTAGCGATAGGTAAATTATATTAGCAATTCAAAGATGGAGAAATTATTGTATAAATAAAACATGGGCTGATTTTTTTTTTCTAATCTAGATTGAACCTGAAATCCATTAATTGAGCAAGAATATTTGCAGTCAGGTGTATGCAGTGTAAAAGGACTTGAAGAGTTGTGTGGTGCTTCTACAGATTTCCTTTGTGTCCTCTCCATTACTATCACACAAAAGTTCATCCTTGTGGGACCAATGCCTACTTAAAATCTGTTATGAAATTATTGCTACATTTGTCTACAAATTAAGACAACAAATGGTCATGTTCTATTCCAGTAATTAGTTACTAGTAAATATAACATATTTGGAACTCTATAACAAAAGACATACTAAATTAACTTTATTTCTACTTCAAAATGGTTGCACAAAGAAACATAATGGTAATGAGCATTCCCAAGAATGTTGCATAATGAAAGTGTGAAGCTTTAAAATATTTAATAATGTAAATTAGCACCTTCTTTTTGCAAAGATCAATAAACCATCATGATTTTCTAGATATTTCTTCATTATACAGAGCAATTCAGCTATGCTGTAGTATGTACATTTGAATTAACATAACCAATTCTCATTGTAGGACTCAAAAAAAAAGTTGCAATTTAAAAAAATTTGTTTTATAATTATTAATAATTTTATGTTGCATAAATTTGAAAGGTGTTCATTTTACATACTTCTTAATAGTAACCCATGATTATTAATCATTACCTGTCTTTGTTTCAGATACATCTGAATATACTTAGTTGGTGGAAGTGGTGGAAACCATGATAGCAGGCAATATTCAAAGCAAATAGTTGCCAGGGAACAGATAGTAGGATATATCTTTAACAATGGTTAATCTGCTTAATAATGTAATGTATGAGGAATGCTACGAGTAAACAAATCTGTATAATCTTTTCTCCATTTAAGATCATATTTCTCTTCATATCACACCCAACGAGGGTTATTTAAGTTCAGTTTCCTAATAGCAAGTTATTGCTATTAAAGTTCCAGCTGGAAACTTCAGGTAAGAAACTTAAAGCAATATATAAGCTATATAAAAGCAATGTATAGTGTGCACTTGATTTTATATTTTACATCTGGACTTATTTTATTTATGTTATATTTTCCTATATCAATCATTACAATCCACAAGGTTGTGGATTAACTCTTGTTCATTTTTTTTAACTTCCCTTTGAAGAAGTTTTTAGTTCTATTTTGAAATAATTTGAGGGTTTCTCCCACCCCAGGTGTTATGCTTTAGAATAATTATATAGATATTGAAGGACATGTATTATAGAGCAATAAATTGAGAGTTTTACGTAAGTGTGAGTTCATTGGCCTCTTTATAATTTCAGCTATTGCCTCTAGTTCCTACCAGTGGAGAGTTCATTTGTTCCTTCACTAGACACACATGAAGTAACAAATAAAATTTATACAAATGTATGGTGAAGGCAAAAATGATTCTTACAAGTGACCACAATGGTTTTCAAAGCAGCAAGTGTACAAGGATCAAGAGGTGATCCTTTGGTAGTTATTTTATTTTATTAATATTTTATAACAGATTGTTTATATTTATGTGTTGTAAATCCATATTCTTTAAGTATATCAAATAAGTTTTATGCAAAATAAAATTGATTTATTAAAAAAGAGGAAATTTAAAATTTCTCAAGAAAATCCTATTGTAAAAGCAATACCAGCTGTGGTAATGCAAATATTATGCTTGTTTCCTTTTTGTGCAATTAATAAAAGCACATCTTTTATTACCATCTATGATAAAAAATATTTGTATATACTAGCTTCTTTTTAAATATGTTAATTTTTTTTCTAACACACCTGATTTCACTAATATTTTTTTTATCACATATTTAGCTATAATCTCTCAAAAGAATTATGGAAAGAGTAGACTAGCTTTTCTGTGGTCTTAAGATCAGAATAATTAAAATCACAAATTTAGACCTTCATTTTGAAAAATCTTTTTTACTACCTCCTTAAATCTTTATGTCAATACAATTTTTTTTTCATTTAGTTTTATATTAAATTTAGGAACACAAACAAATCTAAAACTTAACCTAAATAGTATGAGAAATCTCTCAATACCAGTCACATTACTGCATTGTGAAGCCGGAGCTGGTGTATTGAATTAATACGCAGATTATGACCGGCCAAACAAGGAAGCACAGCCCACTCACACTGCGCTGGCATCTGAGCTCCCATGTTGGGGAGGTGAAATCCACGGGGCCTTTTTGATTGAAGGTGCAGTTTCAGTACACCCACACAACGGAAATGGAGTCACAATATTTATTACTTATAGATCCCAAATGTGAGGGGGTGCAACTAAGCCATGGGAAGGGCAGTCCTCCGTCCAGGTCACCAGTCAGGAGGAGACAAAGAGCAGATTAGCTAGTTTTTTGAGCAGCACTTTCTATACAAGCATGCTTGACCTAGCAATTCTCTTCAAAGAGCCCCTATTCACTGGTAACATTACCTATATCTCTTCCATAGATACTTGTACATAGCTCACCTACTTGCAATTTTTTTCTCAGTGATTCATTAAGATAAAATATTTTCCCAAACATATTATTAAAGTAGTAATAAATATTAAACTATGTTTGTATTTCACATTTTAAGTGTTCTCTTTGTAATAATTTTATTTATTTGTAACTAGTAACTACTATACTGTTTAATTGTTGCTAATGACATTATATAAAATGCATTTAATATTGGAAAACCTATAGAGTTAGCATCTCTACATTTCTGGTCCTATCTGAGGTTTCTATACCCAGGCCTGAGTGTAGAGTTCAGAAATACAGTGGCTTTAAGCAATCCAATAGTAAGAATTGAAGAATTATGAGATGCACAGAGAGGATTGAAGGATCAAGTTTAACAAAAAGAATCATAACCAAAGCTAAAGCGACAGGTTAAGAAGTACAATATATGTTATTCCTAAACTTGTAATTACCATAAAATATGGAGCTATCATGCCAAATATCATGTGTGGAGAGAGAAGGCTCTTAAGGGTATTTTTGGTTTGAATCCAAACTGAAAAATAACTCATCTTTCCTTTTTACTTGAAAAGCAGAGAAATTCATTTGTTACATCTCATCAAATCTTCTACATCAAGCTACATCATGTTAATAAAGAACATTCTGCTGTTATCTCTTCAGATAAGTCTCCTAGGAAACACCCTTGGCGGCAACGTTCTGATTTGGCCAATGGAAGGTAGTCATTGGCTAAATATTAAGATAATTATAAATGAGTTGATTAAAAAAGAGCATAATGTGACTGTCCTAGTTGCTTCTGGTGCACTTTTCATCACACCCACCTATAACTCATCTCTGACATTTGAAATATACAAGGTGCCCTTTGGCAAAGAAAGAATAGAAGGAATGATCAAGAACTTTGTTTTGACATGGATGGAAAATAAACCATCTCCTTCAACCATTTGGAGATTCTATCAGGAGATGACCAAAGTCATCAAGGACTTCCACATGCTGTCTAGAGAAATCTGTGATGGTGTCCTCAAAAGCCAAAAGCTGATGGAGAAGCTGAACAAAAGCAAATTTGAGGTTCTGGTATCAGATCCAGTATTTCCGTGTGGTGATATAGTAGCTTTAAAACTGGGAATTCCATTTATATACTCCTTGAGGTTTTCTCCAGCATCAACTGTGGAAAAACACTGTGGGAAGGTACCATACCCTCCTTCCTATGTTCCTGCAATTTTATCAGAACTCACCGACCATATGTCTTTTACTGACAGAATAAGAAATTTCATCTCCTACCACCTACAGGACTACATCTTTGATACTCTTTGGAAATCATGGGATTCCTACTATAGTAAAGCTTTGGGTATGTAGTATATTTTTTGTATTATTTGAATTTGAACAAACAGAGATTTGTATCACCTCTTCTTTCTTTCCCTATGCCTATTCTTTTCCAATTCTACATATAGATCACAATCTATTGCTATCATTTGATAGCAGGAAAGAACATAAAAGACAATATGCTTTGGAACTATAGTGTGTTATTTTTCTAATTTTATGGACTTGAAAATACCAGTTAAGTTTATTATGCATCAGATATAATTACAAATACCTTAGTTAAAAATTAGGACTGGATTCTCACATATATATTGCATTGAAAATACAAATTGCCTAGTAACTTCAGTGATGTGTGGGGAAAGCTAAAATACTTTAAGCTTTCTACAAACCCATTATTAATACAAATGTGTGTGTGTGTGTGTGTGTGTTTAAAAACATTCATGTATATGGATCTTCTCTGATCATTGCTCATAGATTTCCTGTTTACTAGGCACTCCCTAGGATCGAGTGGGTACAACAAAGACTGAGATGAAGTTCCTGGCTACAGGAAGTTAGACATGAAAGGGAATATTTACAATATGAATGATGTGGAGAATAAAAATATGTTTATGCAACAAAGATTGTAAAGAAGATATGCAATGTGTGACAGGAGAGAAAGGTATTCAGAAAAACTTCAGAATTGAAGTGATGCATGAGGAAAATTTTAAACATAAGTGTGAATTTTCTTGCAAACTAAGTGTGGAGAAAGAAACATATGCCCAATGTAGTAGAGTCTAGAAATAGCACATGGTGTTGGGTATTACTAATAATTCAGTATGTATGAAGGTCAAAGTGTAAGGTGGGGAAACACCAGAGATGTCAGGATTGCAAGAATGAATTAATTCAATAAATATTTTCAAAGCATTGTGTATGTTATGCTAGGCATCTTGGCTTATATCTAATAAACAACTGGGAACACTTTAAAGGGATGTATTATGACTAGATTGCATCTTATATAAAACACATGGATAGATGTGGACCTAGAGTGGAAAAATGTTAGGCTGTAAGCTACTACATCATTCCAGGAAAGATATGGTAAGAGCATGTACTAGTGAAGTAGCTTATGAACTACAAAAAATAATGCAGATGAGAATACATGGTGACACAATCAGGAGAGCAGGATCTTGATAAACAATTTCTGCTTACATGTGTGACCATGAAGAAGTAACCAAGTTTCTTTGTACCTACCCTTATTAATCCCACCTCTAACAGGGCTACTGAAAGGACTAAATTAATTAACATATAAAAAGATTTTAGAATAGTGTCTGGAAGACAGAAACTGTTCTATTAGTGTTAGTTGTTTATCAGGTAAAATAAAAGCTGATGGCTAATTGGTGAGTATTATTGGGGATGAGAAAAAGATTAAATTATTTCTTTTTAAATTGAAATATGGTTGACATAGAACATTAGTTTCAGGGGTATAACATAATGATTCAATATATGCAAAAGAAACACCACAATACGTCTAGTTAACGTCCATCACGGCACATATTTACAAATATTTTTTCTTATGATGAGAACTTTTAAAATCTATTCTCTTTGCAACTTTTAAATATACAATACAGTATTATTATCCATAGTCACCATGCTGTACATTACATCCCCATGATTTATTTTATAACTGGAAGTTTGTACATTTTGACTCCCTTGCCTATTTCCTACTTCCACCTGCAAATGCCAATCTATTCTCTGTAACTATGAGTTTGAGGTTTTTGGTTTTATGTTTGTTTTGTTGTTGTTGTTGTTTTAAGATTCCACATATAAGTAAGATCATATGGTATTTGTCTTTCTCTGTCTGACTTATTTCACTTATCACAATACCCTCAAGTTCCATCCATGTTGTCACAAATGACAGGATTTCCTTCTTTTTATGGCTAGATGATATTCCATTATAATTATATATACATGATATATTTTCATTATCTATTCCTCCATCTAAGGACACTTAGGTTATTTCCATATCTTGGCTATTGTAAATAATACTGTTACGAACATGGTGGTCCAGGCATTTTTTTTGAAATAATGATTTTTTTTCCAGAATTAGAATTGATAGATCATATGGTAGTTTATTTTTAATTTTTTCAGTAATTTCTATAAATTCATGCACTGCATAATGATGTTTCAGTCAGCAATGGACCCCTACATGAGGGTGGTCCCATAAGATTATAATGGAGCTGAAAAAATGCCTATCATCTAATGACAACAGATGTTGTAACATTGTAGCACAATGCATTACTCTTTGTTACCTACTGTGCTGCCAGTTGTATAAAAGTATAGTACATACAATTATGTACAGTACATACTTGGTGAAAATCAACTATGTTACTGGTTTACATATTTACTATACTATATTCTTAATCATTAGAGTGTACTCTACTTATTTAAAGTTTGCTGTGAAACAGTATGCTGTGTTACACCAGCAACAGCCTCATACATCTCATGTTTACTGTGTCTCTGGATTGCATCATTTCTCTTGTATTGATTTAATCACATGTTGTTTTATAAACTTAGTGTAGCTGAAGTGCAGTGTTTAAAAATCTACAACAGTGTACAGTAATATCCTGGCCTTCACACTCACTCATCACTCACTCACTCACTCCCCCAAAGCAACTTCCAATCAGGCAAGCTGCATTTTATTTTAAGGGCTGATACCAATGTACCATTTTTTATTTTTTTATACTGTTTTCACTGTACCTTTTCTATGTTTACCTGTTTACACACACATATACTTACCATTTTGTTACAACTGCCTACAACATTCAGTACAGTTGTACAGGCTTGTAGCCTAGAAGCAATAGGCCATAGTGTATAGCTAGGTATATAATAGGCTTTACCATCTAGTTTTGTGTAAATACACTCTATGATGTTCCCATGATGATACATTTCTCAGAACATATCCCCATCGTTAAGTGGTGCATGACTGTACTGTTTTCCAAAGTAGTTGTACCTATTTACTTTCCCACATCGTTAACTATTACCTTTTTTTTTTTTTTGAGGGCAGTGTCACTGGCCCTCATATGTGGGACCCGAACCGGGGCCGCTGGCTTCCGAAGCCAGTGCTTAACCACCGTGCCACTCGGCCGGCCCAACTATTATCTTTTTGATACTAGCAATTCTAACATGTTCAAAGTGATATCTCATTGTGGTTTTGATTAATGATGATTAATGATGTAAAATATCTTTTCATGTATCTATTGATCATTTGTATGTCTTCCTTGGAGAAGTGTGGATTCAGATCCTATGCCCATTTTTTAATCAGACTTTTTTTGCTGTTGAGTTGTATGAATTTTTATATATTTTGTATATTAACACCTTATCACACATATAATTGGTAAATAGTTTCTCCTTTTGGTGGGTTGCCTTTTCATTTGTTCATGATTTCCTTTGTTGTGCAGATGCTTTTTTAGTTTGATGTAGTCCCACTGTTTATTTTTGCTTTTGTTGTCTTTGCTTTAGGTTCACATCCAAAAAAAATCACCACTAAGATGCATGTCAAGGAGCTTACTGCGTTATGTTTTATTTGAGGAATTCTATGGTTTCAAATCTTATGATCAAGTCTTTAATCCATTTTGAGTTAATTTTTTGTATGGTGTAAGACAGTATTCAAGTTTTATTCCTTTGCATGTGGCTGTCCCGTTTTCCCAATACCATTTACTGAAGAGACTTCTTTTTCCCATTGTATTCTTGGCTGCTTCTTCATAAATTAATTGACCATATATGGGTGGGTTTATTGGTGAGGAGTGTTAAGAAACGTATTAGTTACAATTTCCACATCATCTTCTCTGGGTATGTTAAATAGTTGTCTCCAAATTTTAGAAAATAGATGTTTATCTCTTGGGATGTAAACAAAGACCGATTTATTCTGTCATCTGGATAGAATAAGCATAGCTACTATGACGAATATTAACTATTCTATGATGATAGAAGTATATGGTCAACATCGTGGGGCTCAAAGTGGATCTTAGAAATGAAAAATAGAGGATGAAAGTATGGCCACTTTATTTGGCAATAAAGCTATTAAGATCTGCAAAAACTGTCTTGTGTTCTTATGCATATGGTAAACTAACAGTGACATCTGAATATGTGCAGCACCCCAGTTCATGAAATAGAGGAATGTATATGGAGGATTCCTTGCTCACAATATATGTCTCTCATCATTTATGTTTAGATCAACTAGTCCTTCTCAATCTTAGAATAATAATAATTATTATTACAATTCTCCTTATTCATATTGGTGAGATTATCCCCAGATAAAACTTCCCTATGCTGGCAGTCTCAAATCACATGTCCCATTGTATTTTGCTTGTCAATTAATGCTTGTAATAAAACCACACTATTCTTTCAGTCTTAACGCATGAGACTAATATTTCTTAACAATTTGTTCATGGGAATGTAATGAAGATTTCTAAAAATGTTCTTACCGTCTGATTTTGATACTATCATGTTTCTAATTGAATTATACTCTTCTGATGTAGAATGACTATTTAAGTTTGCTTTACTAAAACATGATATTCTTACTGATGTCCAGGGACAGATACACTCATCTTCAGAAGATCAGGTAAGAAGTAAAAGTACTGACATGACAGAGTAATTTCTTTTTATGCGAGTCTTCGTACATGTGATAAATGAGAATGATAAATGGAACTGACTTGTAAAAATTACTTATTCCCAGTTTTTAATTTGAATTTATCTTTTACTTTAGCTTTAATGCTTTAATTGAAGTCATTGCAGTAAACCCATATACACTCAGGTCTTAAATTGTCACACCTGAGTAAATAAATAGGGCAACTTTCTCTAAGATTACTTTTCTACAGTGTAATGCAATAAGAACCTCAGAGTGAGTCCTTAATCTATGTTAATTGCTAGAAATTGGATATTATATTGTCAAAGTCCTTTTCTTAAAATTTCAGGCCATGGGTAATTTGTTCAAACTCATGGATATCATCATAGTAATACCAGTTTGCTGATCTCTTATACACTGGACACTGCGAAAAGCACTTTAAATGTATTATCTGTTAATCCTTGTAATAAATTTGTGAAGAAAAAACTACTATCACAAATGAGAATACTGAGGCTTAGAAATATAAGCATGTTAAAATCAAATCATATAGCTACTAGTTTGAGAAAATGGTTTGCAAATTAAAGTCTATCTGACACCAAAGCTTCTAGAAAATTTGTTCATCCTTTTAAAATTTCAGGTGTAAATCTATCCATTATTTAGAATATTTTAGGTTTAAACTTTCTTGGGTACTTTCTTCTTCCTTTCAATGTATTTAGCTTTTGAAATCTGCTGTTCGATTTCTCACCCATTTTAGTTTGCTGAATGGTGTTTAATTGGGCCATGTTATAACTAGGGAACTTGCTATTCCTTTAGGCACAAGTCTCATTGTGACTCTGTTGACTGAGTTGATTTGCCTGAGGATAGTTTTCTGGTCCTCAGAGAGCTTCGCTTTAACTAAAAGAAAGAAGTCTTCTGCCGATTTCAAATATATTTGTTTAAAGTTAAACCTAGTAAATTTTATTTTTATGTTTATATTAAAAACAAAAAAAGCCACCAAAATTGGGGAAACATTTAAGGAAAGAATAATGTAGCATTTTAATGCCACTGAAAATATTTGTAATCCATAAACACTATCTATTGCTACCAACAGTTTTACACTTTGGCCATTATGAAGCAAACAGGTTCTTTCTTGTGAGTAATCCTTATATATTAGATTTATATAAATATATAATGTATTATTATTATAAATAATTAGGTGAATAATCTCTAAGAAATAATGCCATCTATAATAACAATAGACTATCTTGCAAATATATATATATTTATATATATATATTTATATATATATTTATATATTTATATATATATATACATATTTTTTTTTTTAATTCTTTAAACTTTTTATTTTTTTTTTGAGGGCAGTGTCACTGGCCCTCATATGTGGGGCCCGAACCGGGGCTGCTGGCTTCCCAAGCCAGCGCTTAATCACTGCACCACTCTGCCGGCCCGACTTGCAAATATATTAAAATAGAAAAAAAACCCAGCAGATCTTTAAAAAAAGGAAGATTATGACTACCATATTCAGATCTTTGCATGAAATAGGTACTCACAGAGCACAGGTATTAATATAAAATGACAGAAATGAAACAAATATGAGTGTGTATATCTCCATAGTGCTTGATTTACCATAGACATTTAAAGAAGGAAAGTATGTATTGGAGTCTTTTCCCTGAAGAGTGATATATTTTTGCTTGGATCTTTTGTTTTCTTTCTTTTTTCCTAGTCTTTCCTTTGCTTCCTTCCTTCCTTCCTTCCTTCCTTCCTTCCTTCCTTCCTCCCACTTTTAAATTTAACTGAATATTGGTTTGTTAGAACCTTTCAAATCACTACTGGTAGCATTTCCTTTCCACAAAGACTCATGAGTCAGGTGACAGCCATAGGCATGACATCCAGGATAGAATTTGTTGTGGGACATGTATAGTTCCCAGAGAAAGCTACCACAGTTTTTTGCTCTCATCCCACAAGAGAATGGAGATTATAATTTTTATGGGTATAATCTTGAGCTTTGTATTGTTAATCTAAAAATAAAAAGCCAAAGTGCTCTCACAACAAGCATTCATTTGTGAGCAAAATGAATAGCTATTTGGTAAGCACTGTTTCAGGCAGAAATCCAAATAGTGTTCTAATTAGGTGACAAAGGCAAGGGGTATTTATGACAAAGGGAAGGGGAACAATTACATCAGTAGAAGGAAGGTATTTCTTTTTTTATTTTTCGTTTTTTTCTTTCTTTTCTGGGCGGGGTTATTAGTATCTTTTTTAGTATTATTTATTTTTTGTTGTATTTTAGAAGGAAGGCATTTTTTTGTTGGTGCAGATAAGCTAACAAAGGTACCCTAATTCTAAGCAATGCTTTTAATTTTCAGTTCAGTGCTTTCTTGCAAGCAGCTCTTTGGGATACAATGTTTTTAGGCCCAGTCCAAAGGTTATTTTGCCGTTTTAACATTTCAGAGGTTTGACGCATGGGATGTGCAAGACAGTTTCTTTGGGATGGCAGCTCTGACTCTACTTTAAAGTGGCTCTATTTATATACATACCTAGATACAGGTGATATAGATATAGGTATATAGATATAGGTATAGATATATAATATTTTTTTTACAATATTTATGTATTTCTTAAAATAAGTCATTTGTGAACTTTGGTACTGAATGCATTGTTAGAAAGAGATCATTTGTGACATGCCTGGAAACTGAGTATGACTGACACTTGTGGAGGAAATTGCAGTGTTTGGGACCATCTGCACTGTGGGCGCAGAAAAATAAATTTTCTTCCTATCCTTCTAAGTTTTTCTGGCTGGAATAATAATCAAATTAACATGAGGCAGATTAACAGGAGAAAACAACCGAATTTATTATGTATGTTCATACCTGGGTTCCATAGACTAGGAGACCCAGAACAGATCTGGCTTCTGTGCCATCTTGAGCTAAGGAGAAGGGGGTTGTGGATTGGGGCTTCAAATGGTAGGAAGGCAATTCACACAGAGATGGAAAAGTGTTTGGTAAATAAATGTTTGCTGGCCATCTTTTACAAAGGGACACAGAGATGACTCAGATCAAATGCACCTTCCTAGGTGCCTCCCTCTCTACCACACACTAGTTCATATTAAACTATACTTTTCTGTGATGATAACTCTCTTCTTGGAGCAGGTTTTCTATTTTAATTTATATTTTAAAATTTTTATGCAGTTAGGGGTAAGATCAAAGTTTTTTCCTGAATTTTCATTTCTTGAAAATAGCCAGCTTAAAATAATCAATATCCCAAAAACCATATTTTCTAGTGGCAAACTCTGCTTCCACTTGGCACCAAAGCTTAGGCACCCCAATGGGCCATTGTCTAAGGAGAGAAAAAGAGGAGGTGATGAGATCTGATTAAATTGGTCATTTTAAAAGTAATATTCTCTCTGTACAATATCATATATAACTAACATTTATTGAGCTCAGATGCTATTCTAAATAATTAACATATATTGTTTCAGTATTCATAGTTAATAGGAAATAGGCACCATCATTCTCCCTCATTTTGTAATAAGAAGGCTACCTTGCCTGAGGTTACAATCATGAAAGTGATGAAGCATTTGATGCCACACCCAGGGCTAAAAAAGCTCTAAAAAGATACTCAGTTTATATACAATGAAACAAAGAAGAAAAAAATTCATCTAAATTTAAGCTTTTACAAGAATTAACTAAATGCCAATCATGAAATTCAAAATTGAAGCACCAATGAGAAGATAAAACTTTTAAATTACTAAGGATTTGATTACTCATGTTCTTAAGACAGTATAAATGAAAGCTGGTTTCTAGGCTTTTGTAGCATCCGGCACCACCTCCAATCTGAGAGACAATGAGAAATGAATCAGCACAATTAAATCCTAGCCATCCTGTGCGGTGCTCACGGAGCACACAAGAAAAAGAGTCATTCTAGCAAGGGCATGTCATCAGAGGGAAAAAAAATGTAAGAAAGAACTTCCATGCAATAATGTTGTTTTAAGGATTATTAATTCAAATTAATAGCATTATATATATTTTAAGAAACTTTATTCTAATTCAACTTTATACAGATGAACTAAATATTCTTCAGCAGTTGTTATATACAAAATCTTCAATATAATTCTGAGAACTTTATATCTGTTTTGTTACCATTTGGAGTCCTCCTTTGTTTTGTTTTTTAAAGATTTTATTGGGGAATTGGGGGAGGGAAACAGCGTTGGGGAACCCGGAAAGAGGAACAGACAAATTGCTGTCCTTTTGTTCTTCAGTCTAGTTGTGGAGGACATTGCTTCACTGGCCCATGTTGGTATCATCATTGTGCTCTTCTCCGGTGAGGCAGATTGGTCACCCGCCTCTGGACGGCCGCTCATAGCAGCCCTTGACAGCTCACACTGGCTGCCAGCCGCTCACACTGGCTTCCGTCCACTCACTGTAACCTATGGCAGCCCTCTACAGCAGGGGCTGCAGCTATGCCGTCCCCCGGGGACTCACAGCAGCCCAGCTCCAGGTGGAGCTGTTGTTCACCATCTTAGCTGTAGAGCGCAGCGTCCCTGGCCCTCATATGTGGGATCCGAACCAGGCCCACTGGCATCCCAAGCCAGCTCTTAACCAAAGTGCCACACGGCCGGCCCTGGAGTTCTCCCTTTTGAAGTAAACAGATAGAAATGAAAATGAGAACTTGATTCAAAGTACAAGGACAATATTCTAATTAGTGCAAATTTTCTATGACTAATCTATTTTTAACTCATGATACTCATATATTGATGTTTCAAAGGCAAATGTTTACAAAATTATTTTCTAGGTTCTTTACTTATGTTTAAGATGTCAGTTATTAAATATTCACATATTCAAACAAAATTATTTGCAATTATGAAATATGTTTTCTCATTTTTACTATTATAAAATATATCTTAATTATTGGATTTAAAAAGTAGAATACAGAAGAAAGAACATTGGACTGGGAACCAGAATACTTACGTATTTTTCTAATCTGCCATTTATTAGTGTGGGGGAGGGAGAAAATTCCCCTTCTATTCTTCTTTAGTTATTACATCTGGATTAATAATAAAATAATAAAATTGATATAAGACTAGATTAACAGCAGAAAAACAATTTAATATGTGTACATGGGAAGTCATTATGTGATGCTCAAATCATAAAATGTGGCTCAAAGAAATGATGGAATCAGACACCTTTTATAGTTTTTAGACAAAAAAAACCAAACAATAAAATTGTGAAAAATTGAGGGACCGAAGCAAGGAAGTTAATTATTAAAGAGGCAACAAGGCCTGTTATCCTAACTTTTCAACTCTGAGTTATTTACCTCTAGCAACAAGGAGTGTCTTCCAGGTGTAGAAAGAACACCTTTCACATGGGGGATTTATTTCCTGCATTTAGAAAGACAAAGGAGGGTCAAGGTACATTTCTGGCACTGGCTGCTTGTCAAATAACTTTAATTCAAAGTAATCAATATGCCATTGTGTGATATTTGAGGGTGGCCTGTCTTGGGAAACTGCACTAGCATTGTGACTTTGAGATTATTCAAACCTCCCTTGATCTATTTTTTTTTTTTACCATAAAATGGTGGAGTTGGTCAAGCTGGACCCAGGATGTCTGCAGAATGACAATCTCACTATGCTGTTTATTCAACCTTTATTCAGAATAGCTATTAGTGAACTGGTAAAGCAAACAAATATGTTAGAATTTTAAATTACTGAACTTCATTTTTGTCATGAAATCAGGTATATTTAGTAAGAGCCATTATTTTTTTCCACTGATAGAAATTTAAATCTAAGGTTATACCTACATAAATCCCCAAACATGATTTATTTTCCATCTTTTTATAGTTTTTGAATTTGCAATTATGAAATAGATCAGGCATACAAAAAAGCCAGTGAATAAATGTAACAGATACTCTCATTGACACCAATGAGATTAAACACTTTAACATCCAAGTATAATTCGAAAACTATATCTATCTATATCTATCTATCTATCTATCTATCTATCTATCTATCTATCATCATCATCTATCTATCATCTATCTCTCTATCTATCTATCAGCTGTTAATATAATTCTAGTATCTCTATTGTTCTTCATTAATTTAGAGAATTATATTATTGTCCTGAAGAGACCACTTAATGGCTAATTGATTCCTTGAACTCTTCATTTTTTTTTTTTTAATTCAGGGTAGTATAGGGCTGTTGACATATATTTGATTCTGCAACCTATTTCAATAAGCTTTTAAGGGTTATCATAGTTATTGCTAGTGAGCAATCCCTAATTAATTATTATATTTGCATGGACCTCAATAATTAGGCAAATGTAAGTATTTTATAGATACACTTTCAATTATGTTTTGTTGTGTTTTGTCTCCTTTTTATTGGAAGGTCATGACAGCAACAGATATCTTTATGAAGATATTTCAAATTATTTTCACTGGGCCTATTGTAATGACCATCAAGCTTGTTTATACTCTTCTTTTGCTTTTTTGTTTCAAAATCTAATTAAATTTAAAGGCACTGCCACTATATCCAAATTAAGGCTAACTCTTGAAAGGGCACAAATACAATATTTCTAAAAGCATCACTTCGTTCTCCCCTCTTCCCTTTCTCTGCCTTCCTGGTCCTTTTGTTACTCAAAGCTTAAAATTACACAGTTCAAGGGCAATTGACTAAAGAAAAACCCACCACTTTATTTCCACTCTCAATTCCTGCTTTCTATCCGTTTAATCACTTGTTCTTATTTTCTCTTTTTAGTGGCAGCGTCTAATGATTTCAACTTTTAAAATAACATTATTATATAGTTGCCCTTGTTCAATCTGTCATTCACTAAGAATTTCAAATGATAGATATTATATCCATGTCAACGCAGCTATTCTGTAGCTAGCCCATGGATTTACTCATCAATCTTCAGGCAAATTTGTTTATTTATTATTATTATTTTTAGCTGAGCCTTCCTGCCACCTGTTGGCAGCACAGCGGCTGCTCAGCTCAGGCTGGGCATCAAACTGCTGTTGCTCAGAGCTCAGCTCACACTCTTGACCGGGTTCTTAACCAACTGAGCCACTCAGCCGGCCCTAGGCAAATTTATTAAACTGCTGTTACTAAACTCTTGCTCTGAATCAAGCACTTTGCAAAGCAGCTTTGCAGACATTATTGCTAATCCACAAGGTAATATAACAATCAGCATGAGTATCTCTCATTTATACATGATAAAACCAAAGATGAGAGTGTCTAGGGTCACAAAACTTATAAAAGGAGAATTTTGAATCTGGAGCTATTGAACTCTAGTGTCCACCTAATATAATCTACTTACTACACAGTTCTGAGTGAAAAAGCATATGGTTCCTTGGCATCCAGGCTGTGTCTTCCTGATTTGTGTATGAAGATGTCATATGGAAGAAAGTGAAAAATTCCGTCACAAGGAGACAATGATCAATTTGCTTTATCAGAGAAGAAAATTATTCTCTATCAAATGTGTAGTAATTTACTCTATAACTCAATTAATCTAAAACATCTTAAAGTGTTTGAGCAAATGTCCTCTAAGTGAAGCTTGTTTCAAATTTTTTTCTAAATACGAGCCTTGGGGAAATGGTAATCATGCTGGTTATTGTGCATTGCCAAAATTCCTAAAATGTATAAAGCTGAGGCATAACATTGTAGAAATCCAGCAAGAAGTCAAGTGATGTTATGATTATAATCCCAATTTCACTATTTTGTCATATGCTTTTGAGTATGCAACTGAACATTAGTTTCATTATACATCAAATGGAGTAAATAACTTCTGCCATGTAAGATTGTGAAAAGAATCAGGAAATGCATGTAAAAATGCCTTAAATAGACATACAACTTGAAGGTACTATGAGTTTGACAAAGTTGTTTTAGCAGTAAGAACTGTTATTTTTCATTTAACCTAACTTTGGAAAGATATATTAAAACATATATTAAAGATATATTAAATTGAAGACATAATTAATAAATCATAGTTATTATCACAGAGTACACAGATGTCCAACTAATGACCTGCTTGCTTCTTTTTCTTTAAAATAGGACTGACCATATTCCATTTCTTGTTGAAATAATCATAGTAATGCACATGAGAATTTTAATTATATTGTTTTCCTTTTAATCTATAGATCAATTGACCTATGAATGAGTGTAGCTGTTACATTAAATATTATTTTATTTGGAAAAAAAATCTACCTAAATACACTTTGAAAGTTTCTTTTCATCTGAAAAGAGCTACAGTACAGTGATTTCCATAATGGATATCACCATGCCCAAGAAGTTTGTCCATCTGCTGGTTTTTAATTTGACTCTGACTGAAATTGTTCTAAGTGGGAACGTGCTAATTTGGCCAACAGATGGAAGTCATTGGTTAAATATTAAGATCATTCTGGAAGAGCTGATTCAAAGAAATCACAGTGTGACTGTACTGGCTTCATCATCAACTCTATTCATCAACTCCAGTCCTGATTCTCCTGTGAATTTTGAGGTGATACCTGTTTCCTTCAAGAAGAGCAATATAGATTCCTTAATTGAACATATGATAATTCTATGGATAGACCATAGACCAACTCCTCTCACACTCTGGACTTTCTACAAAGAACTAGGAAAACTTCTAGATACTTTTTTTCAAATTAACATACAAATCTGTGATGGAGTATTAAACAACCCCAAGGTAATGTCAAGACTTCAGAAAGGTGGTTTTGATGTGTTGGTAGCTGACCCAGTAACAATCTGTGGGGACCTGGTTGCTCTGAAATTAGGAATTCCATTTATGTACACATTGAGGTTCTCTCCAGCCTCAACAGTGGAGAGACACTGCGGGAAAATCCCAGCACCAGCCTCCTATGTACCTGCGGTCTTGTCAGAGCTCACTGACCAGATGACCTTTGGTGAAAAGGTCAAAAATACCATATCTTATCCTCTGCAAGACTATATATTTCAATCCTACTGGGGAGAATGGAATTTGTACTACAGCAAAGTTCTAGGTAAGTCTAAAGTATTCTCTTATTAACGACTCCAGATACCTTATTTATTCTTTTTATTTTTTTTTACCTTATTTATTCTTATTGTTAATACAGCAAAATGCTTCTAGCCCACTGCATATGCCAAGCTGAAGTAAATTATATCTTCATACAAGTCCTTGACCATTATTTTCATACAAGTCCTTGATCATTATCTTTTTGTAAATTCCTAGAAATGGAATGGTAGTATTAATATGTATGCTATTAATGCAAATAATTTTGTGCCTATTTAAGTAATAGCTTTTCAATTTGTAAATCAATCCTCAAGTATAAATGGAAGTATCTTTACTAGGATAAATTATGACACTGCCAAAAAAATACCTCAGTAAACATGTTGAAATGATAAATGATTTACTCTCCCTCCTTGGTTCTTCATTCTCTTCTGTCTACAGAAAACTTTTAAAAGTCCTGAGTTTATACTCTCCTTTGCCTGTCACTATTTCTCCATCCTTAGGCGCCTCTGGATGTTTGGGGCTAGCACAACTCAATTTCTTGGTGTCCTTTGGCAAACCTCAAGTTTCCCCGTCTTGCAGATTCCTTATGAGGGTCAAACAAAATAATGCAAACTATCAAGGCCAGTTCCAGTTGGCTATATTACCTCAATTTCTGACCTTCATGAGCTTTCTTTCCTTTATTTTTCTTTTTTCTTCTCCCTTGAGTGCGTCCCCATCCCCTCCAGATCTATCAGCAGTACCAGGGGTATTGATTTACAGCAGGAATTAATAGTTGATGTTATCAGTAGTACTTTCTTACAAAGGCAATATTCACAATACTGGTATTTTTACACACCTTTTGTTCCCAAACTCAAGGGGTTTGTTTTGCCTGCATACATCAAACCCCAAAGAGACAGGAACAGGAGTTCGTAGCAAAGAAAGTAGAGGGTTTTTTTAGTTTTTGTTTTTGAGGAAACAAGCCTGGAGACATTGGTGAGCTAGCACTCAAAGACCTGGCTGTCAGATGGCATGTAGGTTACAAATTATATAAGGCAAAATCCTAAGGCACCATGGGTTAGGGGTTCAAGGTCATGTTGGGACCTGATTGGTTGGGGGTGAGGTAAAGGTAATGAATCATTTCTTCAGGTTTTGAGGATAATTCTGAGGTCTTTTCCAGAGTTCTTCTGTCCAGTTTCATGGGAAAGTAGCCAGAGGGTCATTCCACCTTAGGGCCGAGGAACTGAAACATAACTGTAGCCTTCAGAGGTTCAAAAGGTGTGACCATTAGTCAGGTCTTGTCTACTGTCTTCTGCTGCCTTGGTGGTTGCTGATTATTTGGAGAAAAGGCTAGGTCTCTAAGGGATATACAGAGAAAGAGGGATATGATTTCTAGAAGTAGGATTTAAAGCTAAATTTAATCAAAGTCATAAGCCCCTTGGTTTCACTTTCATCCTTCCTCTCTCCCCGCTTCATTTCTTTTCATTCCTTTTTCCCTTTCTTCCTTCACTTATTTCCTTTCCTTCATTCCTTCTTCCCTCCCTCTCTTCCTTTCTTTCCATTTTACTTTTTCACTTAAAAAAATATTTATTGAACACCAACCCAGTACCTACAGCTTTTCTAGATACTGGGAATACAACAGTTAGCAAAACAGATCGAAATCTCTACTTTACCCCTATAGAGCTTACGTTCTAGTAAGAGGAGACAGACAAGAAATACAATAAATATGTAAAATACATAGGATGTTAGACTGTGATGTGTGCTATATAGTTAAGTAAGAAGACTGAATAGTTCTGGGAATAGTGTTACACTTTTAAATAGGATGGCCAAGGAAGTTCTCAAATGAAAGGGTGACATTGGAACAAAGACCTGAGGGTAGTAAGGGTGAAAGCTGAGGGTAGTGAAGGCTCCCTAGAGGAAAAACATTTCAAGCAAGTGAGTGCAAAGGCCTGTGGCAAGCCATAGATGAAGGAATATTCTAACTATAATTTGACATTAATCTTATCTTTTACAAGTAGAATTTGTGTGTGTGTGTGTGTGTGTGTGTGTGTGTGTGTGTGTGTATTTTCAATCACTTAAACTTTTAAGCTTCTTTATAGAATCGGTCTAGAGAGAGGATACTGAATATGTCACACATATAAATAAAACATATGCAAAGTAATTAAAATTTGCATATACTTTTGAAGATATGATAATTAGAATTTTGAAAGTAAAATTCTGTGCTTTTATACTCTTTATAATGCAACTTAACTATATTTTCTTTATTTCTGAATTCCAAATTTCCTAGGCCTCAAAAACTTTTTGCTGTAAATTTAGATGTTAGTCACACGATTATTTTCTAATACATCTGAAATATGTTCAACAGTAATTATCACTGTCCATATATATGTATCACATATTGACTATTACAGGTACTCAATGAAATAACAGTCTAGATGTCTTAAATAAGGGGATTACTAAAAGTAAGATGGTGAAGGGTCCTGAAAAACACGTAAGTTCCACCTGCTAACTTTGTGATCTCAGGCAACTCTGAGTCAGTGTGTGCTGCTTTTGAAAATAGATAACTATTTCACTGGGATCACGTGACACCAGATGTGTGGGTATGCTATGTCAGTTTAAAGAATTATACTTATGTTGAATGGTATTTATACAAAACTATACAAGAACTTTGCAATGACAAAGCCCTAATTATACGACCAAAAGGCTCTGTACATGGAAAGTAGCCAAATATCTGCAGAAAATAAATTGCCTCTGGTATGTACCAAATCTTTTTCTTTTTCTGAAAGGAAGCCATGACAGATTATATACTGTGTGAAAAAGCCTGTGTGAAACAGAATGTTCTCAACTTCTCATTTTCACAGCATAATACTCTGTTTCAGAAATCCCATATATTGAGAAATTCATTGTATTATTTACTTAAATTCTTTATGCTCCTCATATTACTAAACATATCTGAGTAACAAATAGCTTCCTTGGATATCTTATTTCAAATTGAAATATATTGTCAGGAAGAAATGGTATAATCCAATTTGTCTTTTGTTTGCAATTACATTTTTAAAGTATTAGGGACACCTGGTAACTATAAGCTGATGCTGAAATAGGGCAGGTACCTTATACTTGTTATTATCTTTGAACACAAAAGATTTAATAACATATCAAATTTCTGTGGAGTTTCCATTTCAATGACTGTTCTTCAGTTGTGTGGGAAAAAACAGACTGGAAAAATAGCATGTTTAACAGTGGTAAAGAAAAACCCCAGATGTCCATATTGAAGAAAACAGAAGTAAGTAACAAAGAAATATCTAACAGCAATGGTTAAAAATACTGTTTTATTTATCAGGGGAGAAAACTTAAATCTTACGGATGAAGCACATAAAAATGATCATCAATTCAATTTTAAGTATGCTTCTAACACCTAATTAAACAGGCATCTTTGGAAATACTAAAATCATTGCTATTCCCAACCAGGAGTGAATCTATTAACAAATGTTGCCCAGGCTAAGTGTACTGCAGGGCACTTTCAAATAGCACTGAGCTTGATCTCTTTCCCCAGCCACTGAGAGATCTGCTGTGCCACATGTAGATAATTCTCATATGAGTAGGATTTGGGATTAGCCTTTGCTGCAGCTATAGGAAAACAAGGGCTTGAACACAGTAGTGAAAATAGTTAAATAGGTAAGACCACTTGGATGGCCCCATTTTGCCTGTCTTTTGATTTCCCAGAGTGTCTCCATCTTTCCCAGTGCACTGCAGATCAGTAGAGCAGAAAGCCCAGTATTAATCTCTGCACCATTTGGTCAGTATAACCTACTTTTACTTGTCAGTACCATGTTGATTCCATGTTGGTCTCTCTTTCCCTGCTGCTAAATATTAGATGGATTCCCTAGAACGAAGGCTACCTTTTTCCAGCTCATGAAAAGAAATAAGTCTCTAAACATTTCCCTCTATCCTGCTTGCCTAGACCTGGGCTAGATTACTCACAACATTATTTATAGTTGATCTCTGGCTCCCTTTCTGGGCCCAGTATTTTGTTTGTTTTGTCCCACACCCATTCTAATCCCCATTCCCAACCTTCTGTCCCTTTTCTTCTGTTTTTTTTTTTTTAAAGTTTTCTTCAATTACAGTTGACAATGTTATATTAGCTTCAGGTGTATAGCATACTTGGACCTTTCTGATAAAATCTTCCGTCATATGAGCCTTCTAATTCCTGTCACATACAACTTTCCTGTGGTCAGTGCTGTGAGGTTTTCTTAAATTTTGTGTAAACTTTCTTTTGAACTAAAACATAAATCAAAGATTTACAGATCATTGAAGTTTCACAATGTGAACTCACCCATGCAATCAGTACCCAAATCCAGAAAACAGAATATTATTATAACCTATAACTCTTTTCCCTTCTTCATACTAGTCCCTACAACTCTCATCTAAAGGTTAACACTTTCTTGACTTCTAACACCATAGATTTTGCCTGATTTTAAACTTTATATAAATGAACTACATATTATGTACTCTTTTATATTTTGCTTCTTTTACTTGACATTTTGGGTTTTATTTTTGTCTAAGTTGTTGCATGTAGGTATAATTTGCTCATTCTCATAGTTATATAGGTTCCATTGAATTAATATACCACATATTACTTAGCAAGTCTACTGTTGATGAACATGTAGACTATCTTGGTTTTGGTTATTTATAATAAACACTGTTATAAACATTCTTTTTTTTTTTAAGGGCAGTGTCACTGGCCCTCATATGTGGGGCCCGACGCTGGCGTCCCGAGCCAGCACTTAACCAATGCACCACTTGGCCGGCCCTAAACATTCTTGTACATGTCTTTTAATAAATATATATGCACCATAGAGTTGGGTATATATATATGAGTGAAATTGCTAGGTCATAGGTCATGCTTATGTTTAGTTTTAGTAGGTATTGCTAAAATCTACTTTCCAAAGTACTTGTAACAATTAGTAATCCCATCAGCTATTTATTAGAATTCCAGTTGTTCTCCATGCTTACCAAGACTTGGAGTTTTCTTTTGCATTTTTAAAAATTATAACCATGCTGTTTATATGCATTGTTATGCCATTTTTTTAAAATTAAGGGCTAATTTACATGTGGTTAAAAAGTACATAAAATATACAGTGTGATTGGTTTCGTCAAATGTATATACTTCTATAACCAGCACATCTATCAATCTCTTGGATCCCTTTCTAACAAAGCTACTCTTCAGTCTTTTTCAGATACTTATCAGTCTGAATAACTCCTACCACTTAGTTTTCATTCTTCATTCTTATTCACTTCTCTTTTTCCTTTGTGGATTTTTTAATGCATCTTCTAATTATTTTAATTGTAAAAGTAAGATGATTACATTGCCACTGCTGTTCAGTTTGCGATCCATTAAGAATCTCTGGTTTATTCTCTATTTAGTAATCCTGCTTTATTGTTAACCTAATAAATACACACTCTTACTAAACACTTACTTGGTACCAAGCACTTTGATAGATACATTGCAGATGTTATTACTAATCCACACCCCAAACAGCCAAGAATGATCATTGTACACAGAAGGCATTAGAAACTCAGAAAGATTAAGTAACTGCTCACAAAATATGCAATTGAACAAGATAATAAATAAGTATATTTAACATACTACATGTATGGTTTCCAGGAATAAAACAGGTTTTTATTTTTGGTAAGACATAGATAGGGAAGAGAAAAAAAAAAAAAGGCTGCTCAACTCCCTCCTACCCTTTGCATGATGATCTGGTGTTTACTATGAGCATTTTCTCATCCAACTTCTCTGAGGATACTGCTGTGACATCTTTTTTTTTTTAAATATTTTTATTAAGTATAGCTAACATATAACATTATATTAGTTTCAGGAGCACACCATAGCTATTCGACATTTATGTACCTAAAGAAGTGATCACTATGGTAAGTCCAGCAACCATCTGACACCGTATCAACTATCACTGTATTCCCTATGCTGTACATTACATCTCCATGACTTATTTGTTTTATACTTGGAAATTTGGATCTCTTATTCCCCTTCACCTTCACCCCCCCTTTAAAAAGTTTTTGAATTACAGTTGACATTCAATATTATTTTATATTAATTCCAGGTGTATAGCATACTGTTTAGACATTTATATAATTTAAGAAATGATCCCCCCAATTGACCTAGAATCCACATAGCATTATACATAGTTATTATCATATTATTGACTATATTCTCTATGCTTTATTTTACATTCCTGTGACTATTTTGTAACTAGCAATTTGTACGTCTTAATCCCTTCACCTTTTTCACCCTGCCCCACAACCCCTCTCCCATCTGGCACATATCAAATAATTCTCTGTATCTATGAGTTTATTTGTTTATTTTGCTGTTTAGATTCCACATATAAGTGAAATCACATTGCATCTGTCTTGCTCTGTCTGATATACTCCACTAAGCACAATATCTGCCAGTTCCATCCATACTGCCACAAATGGCAAGAACCCATTCCCTTCCATAGCTGAACAATATTCCATTGTATATGTGTACCACCTTCTCTTTATCCATTCTTCCATTGATGGACACCCAGGCTGCCTCCACATCTTGGCCATTGTAAACAATGCTGCAATGAACATATGGATGTACATGTCCCCTCAAAGTAGCGTTTTGGGTTTTTTCAGATAAATACCCAGGAGTGAGATTACTGGGTCCTTCTTTGTTTCTTGTTATAGCTTTGTTTTCAAGTTTATTTTGTGTATAAGTATTGCTACTTCAGCTTTTTTACTTTTCATACCCATTTTCATGAAATAACTTTTTCCATCCCTTTACTTTCAGTTTGTGTGTGTCTTTCAATCCCAAGTGAGTCCTTGTAGGCAGCATATGTATGAGTCTAGCTTTCTTATCCATTCAGCCACACTATGCTTTATGATTGGAGCATTTAATCTATTTACGTTTAATGTATTTGTTGATAGACATGTGGTTATTGACATTTTATTATTCATATACATGTTTTGGGTTTTTTTTTCTCTTAAGAAAGCCCCTCTAGCATTCCTTGTAATACTGGTTTGGTGGTGATGAACTCTAGTTTTTTTCTTGTCCATGATGCTCTTTATCTATCCTTCGATTCTAAATGACAGCTTTGCTGGAAAGAATAATCTTAGTTGTGGGTCCTTGCTTTTCATCACTTTAAAGGTTTCGTGCCAATCCCTTCTGGTGTGCAAAGTTTCTGTTGAGAAATCAGCTGAGAGTCTTATAGGAGCTCCCTTGTAGTTAACTATTAATAACTGCTTTTCTCTCACAGCTTTTAAGGTTCTTTCTTTGTCTTTAACCATTGGCATTTTAATTATGATGTGTCTGTGTAGGCTTCATTGGGTTCATCTTGTTTGGGACTGCGTGTAAGTCTATTTTCTTCACCAGGTTAGGGGCCTTTTCCATCATTATTTCCTCAAATAGGTTTTTAATTCCTTGCTCTTTCTCTTCTCCTGGTGCTGCTATTTTGCAAATGTTGGTAGGCTTGATGTTATCCTAGAGGCCCCTTAAACTGTCCTAATGTTTTTGGAGTCTTTTTTATTTTTGCTGTTCTGGCTGGATGTTTCCTGCTACCTTATCTACCTACATCACTGATTTGATCCTCTGCCTCATCTAACCTACTGTTGATTCCCTCTAATGTATTCTTCATTTCAGTTATTGTATTCTCCATTTCTGACTTTTTAAAAAATGTTTTCTATCTCTACTTCCATGTTTTCTGTCTCTGTTGAAATTCTCCCTAAGATCATTGAACATCCTTATAAGCAGTGTTTTGAGTTCTTTGTCTGATAGATTGCTTGTCCCCATTTTGTTTAGTTCTTTCTCTGGAGCTTTGTTCTGTTCTTTTGTTTGGGACATGTTTCTTTGTCTCCCATTTTGGCTGCCTCCTATGTTTGTTTCTATGTATTAGATAGGGATGCTATGTCTTTCAGTCTCAGTACAGTGGTGTTATATAGTAGGTGTCCTATGGGACCCAGTGGCTCAGTCTCCCTGGTCACTTGATCCAGGTGCTCCAGGTGTGTCCTTTGTATGAGTTGTATGTGCTCTCTTGTTGTAATTGAGCCTTGGTTGTTATTTGCACATCAGTAGGAGGGATTGACCCTTGGTCTTATTGGTTTTGAAGACTGGTCATGACTACAGTGGGTAGAGCTGTTGTCCAGGAGCTTACTCTATGGAGCAGGATTTGCTTTAGCAGGGCTCTGGTGCCTGCCCATTTTGCCCTTTGAGTGTGTCATCTTTGGGGATGGCTGGGTGATGCTCTGGCTTGGTCTGAAACTGGCCACTGGCCCTGCCAGTCCCAGGGCCTCCTGAGAGCGGCCTGGCCACAGGCCAAGTTCAGCCATAGCCTGTGCCCTTCCAAGGACCTCCTGGCATGAGCCACAAAGCAATCCATAGATAGCCACCATCCACACTAGGCTTAAAAGTCCCTTGCGAGGCCAAGCCATGAACTGAGCTGGCTGCCACTAGTCCCAGGCTTGATGCTACTCAGCAAGAGGTACTGGACACACCAAAACCAGATGCTGCTTGTTTTGGTTTTGTGAACCTTTAAGAGATTTTAGGAAAGTTTGCAGCATGAGCCAGGACAGGCCATTTGAATGGAAAAGCCACTGGAAATGGCTTGGGTGGGTCTACCATTTGGGTGGGGAATCACAATTTTGGGGCCAATGAATGGTGTTAGCCACATTGATGGAGACTCAGGTATGCTGGCCACCTGCATCTGCATGCTGGAATGGGGGGTGGCTTAACAAAGAAACAATAGATTCTGTTAGCCGTTTGTCTGGGAGAATGGTGCCCCTCCAGCCCTCACCCTACAGCCAGACAACTTATTTCCTCCTCATTATGTCCCTGTCACTTAAACTACTACCCCAATGCTGGAGTCAGAGCAAGTAAGTCTGTGCACGGTCTTTTAATAGGAACACCTAGGACTTCAGCCACTTTCTGTGTCATCCAGCTACAGTCTCTGCTGGTTTCCACAGCCAGTCATTATGGGGACTTCTCTCCCTGGCTAGAACCTTGGGCTCGGGAGCCTGGTGTGAGGCTGAGGAAACTCACTCCTCCAGGGGTGCCTCCACAGCTGAGCTATCCCTCCCAATTATTAATGGTCATACTTTGGTCTGCCCTTCTTACCAGTCTTGAGGTGGCTCTTTTGTCAAAGTTCTACCTTAGAGGTAGGACTTTGGTTCAGCAAAACTTCAGGCAATTCTCAATGATGGTTGATGTGTAGTTTAGTTATAATTTTGATGTGTTCATGAGAGGAGGCAAGTACAGCATTTACCTACTCCACCATCTTGACCGAAAATTTTGTAACATCCTTTTAACTTGACACAGTTTGTTTGGCAAGTTAAAAATCTTTTGAATATTTTGATTGGAAACTGTCTGTGTTATCACAGAGGAGTGTATGGTCCTGAGTTTGCAGAACTTTGTTCTGTCTTATACAAGGCTGCATCTCTGGGACGAGGGTGTAAGAGCACCAGGTGCTTTTGACTTTTACTTGTGTTCATTGCCATAGGAATTTAGAAATACAGCTGGTCCTTGAAGAGCGTCATTTTGTTCAACATTGTTTTGTACAAGGTTGATGAGAAAAAAATAAGGATTCCTGGCAGGGGCCACTGTGTAGAGTTTGCACATTCTCCCCTGAGTGGTTTTTTGAAGGGGGTGCTCTGGTTTCTTCCCACATCCCCAAAATTTGCATGTGAAGTGACATGATGTGTCTAAATTGCCCCAGTGTGAATGAGTGTGGGTATGTGTGCAAGTAACCCTTTGATGGAAGGCTGGATTTCCATTTTGTGTCCTGAGCTGCCAGAATAGGTTCCAGACACTCACAACCCTGAACTAGAGAATAAATGGGTTGGAAAATAATGATCTTGTTTTTATTAACTTTTCTTAAATGTATGTATAGCTCACATTTATTTCAATGTTTAATATTAGAAGTGTTTTGGGTCTTTATTTAGAAGTTTGGTGATGTTTTTGTGACCAGAAAGATGCTGTAGGAACTTTTGTTTTTGTCAACTTGCCTGTGATAAAATTGGTTTCATTATATGTTGTTTTGCATGAAGTCACAGTTTCCAAGAATCTATCAATCATGTTAAGTAAGGACTTATTGTACTCTTAACTAGCCCCTGAAGAGGAAAAAAAACTTATTATTTTTATTACAATTAAGTGCAAATGTTTAAACTGACATTTTTATTGAGTCTCTGTTTCAAGAGTATATTATTACTTCCCACCTTTAAAAATCATCTTTTGTGTCTTCTTGAGTGTATACCAATGTTTCATATATAGACTTGGTATATTTGTTATTCAATTTTAGCCAATTGATTTAATTTGTTGTTGTTAGATTATAAATGTGTTTCTCTTCATTTTTTCTTTTACTGGTCATTGTTTGTATACATAAATCCTAATTATCTGTCAGTTTTAATTTTATATCCTGACATTTGTCTATAATCTCCTACACTTTAAAATAGTTTTTCAGACACATATTCATAAAAACTATTACTAGAAATATATTATGATTCCCTTTCTAATTCTTATGTGGCTGGCCACATTCTGTTGTCTAATCTTATTTTTGATAAATCCAAAGACTTATTTAATAGTAGTGAACATAGTTGCCTTTACTTTTTAAATTTAGTTGAAATGATTTAAAATTTTACTCATATATTAACTTGCTCATTTATTAGTCACGTGAAAATATCAATTAATTCCTGCTATATACAATGTTTTCTTTTGTAAATCAAAATAGTCAAATTCTACCAACTGTTTTTTTTCCTCCATCTTTGGTGAGAATTATATGGTTTTCCAGTTAAGTTCATAGATGGAGATGAATGGATTTCCTGTTGTTGAATTATCTTGGAATGATTTTACTATTGTTTTTGTATACATTGCTAATATTTTGTTGGATATACTGTTATTGAGAAAAGGGTTGGAAAAAATAAAATAGAAATATTCCATTTTAGTACAACCTCTTTAAAGTTTTAGAACCATATTATAGACATTTTATAAAAATAATCTTTAAGTTTTCATTCTTTCCCCATGCTGTACACTTTCAAAACTTTGTTATTGTCTGATATTTTAAGGTTTAGTATAATTTTCTTTTTTTCTCAAGATAAAATTGACATATGATACTGTGCAAGTTTAATGTGTACAAAGTAAAGATTTGTTATATGAATATAATGTAAAATAATTGTCACAATATGGTGAGCTAACACATCCATCATCTCATATAGTTAAAACTCTGTGTGTGTGTGTGTGTGTGTGTGTGTGTGTGTGTGTGTGTGTGTGTGTGTGATGAGAACTTTTAAGATATTCTCTTGGCAACTTTCAAATATATGATACAGTATTGTTATCTATGTTGCACACTACACCCTCAAAACTTACATGTAACTGGAAGTTTGTACCCTTTCACCACCTTCACCCATTTCTACTGCCCCTCAAACCCCAACCTAGCAACTACCATTCTACTGTTTCTATGAGTTCAGCTTTTTTTTTTTAAGATTCCACACATAAGTGAGATCATACAGTATTTGTCTTTCTCTGTTTCACTTGACATGATGCCTTCAAGTTTCATCCATGTTGTTGCAAATGGTGGGGTTTTCTTCCTTTTTTGTGGCTGATATATATTCCATTGTATATAAACACCACAATTTATTTATTCATTCATTTGTTGATAGACACTTAGGTTGTTTCCATGTCTTGACTATTGTGAATAATACTGCAATGAACATGAGAGTGCAGACCTCTTAGACATAGTAATTTTATTTCCTTTGGCTATGTTACAAGAAGTGGTATTGCTAGATCATATGAAAGTTCTATTTTACATTTTTGAAAAACCTCTATAATTTTGCCATAGTAATTACACCAATTTATATTCTCACAAACAGTGCACAAGTATTCTTTTTTCTCCACATCCTTACCAACACTTGTTATGTCATCTTTTTGATTCTGTAGGTGTGAGATGATATCTCATTGTGGTTTTGTGGTTTTGATTTGCATTTGATTTGATGATTAGTGATGTTCAGCATCTTTTTGTGTACCTGTTGACCATTAGTATGATTTCTTTGAAAAAAAACATCCATTCAGGTCCCCTGCCCATTTTTGGTCTGAATTATTTGTTTTTTGTTTTGCAATTGAGTTGTATAAATTCCTTACATATTTTGAATAGTAACCCCTTAACGCATGTGGTTTTCAAATATTTTCTCCCATTCTGAACGTGGCTTTTTCATTGTGTTGATCATTTGTTTTGCTGTGTAGGTTTTTAGTTTGATGTAGTTTCACTTATTTATTTTTGCTTTTATTATTATTCTTCTGGTGTCATATCCATAAAATTATTGCCAAGACCAATATCGAGGAGTTTTTTTCTCCCTGCTTTCTTCTAGAAATTTTATGGTTTTAGGTCTTATATTTGTTTTTAATCCATTTTGAGGTAATATTTGTAGTGGTGTAAGACAGGAGTCCAATTCCTTTCTTTTGCATGTAAAATTTTGGTTTTCCCAGAACCACTTATTGAAGACTGTCTTTTCTTCATTGAGTATTCTTGGCTCGCTTGTCAGATATTAGTTGACTGTATAGGCATGGGTTTATTTCTGGGCTCTTGACTGTGTTCTATTTGACTATGTATCTGTTTTTATGCCAGTATCATACTATTTTGATTAATATAGCTTTGTAATACAGTTTGAAATTAGGAAGTGTGATGCCTTCAGCTTTGGTCATCTTTCTCAGGATTGCTTTGGCTATTCAGGGTCTTTTGTGGTTTCATACAAATTTTAGAATTGTTTTTCTATGTTTGTAAAAATGCCAATTGAATCTTATAGAGATTTCATTGTATATATAAATTGCTTTGAATACTATGAACTTTTTAACAATATTGATTCTTACAATCCATGAACACAGGATATCTTTCCATTTATTTCTGTCTTCTTTAATTTTATTCATCAGTGTTTTACTGTTTTCTATGTACAGACACTTCACTCCCTTGGTTAAATTTATTCCTAAATATTTTATTGTTCTTGGTACAATTATAAATGGGAGAAAATTTATTTTTCAGCTGTTTCATTTTTAGTGAATATAAATAGAAGTACAACTCATTGTTACATCCCGGAACCTTATTAAATTCATTTATTAGTCCTAATAGTATTTCGGTGAAGTCTTTATGATTTTCTACAATTAAGATCATGACATCTGAAAACAGACCATTTTACTTCTTCCTTTCTAATTCAGGTTACCTTTTATTCCCTTTTATTGCCTGATTTCGTTGGCTAGGAATTCCTGTATTATGTTGAATAGGAGTGGTGAGAGTGGACACTCTTGTGTTGTTTTGATCTTAGAGGAAAATCTTTCAACCTTTCACCATTGAGTATATTAGTTGTGGACTTTTGGTATACTTTCTTCTAAAATATCTAGGATTGAGAGATTTATTGCAGGAGAGTCTTTGGCAATTTCTATATTTCCTGAAATGTAGAAGTATTCTCTCTCTACTTATGTCAATTTGGTTAATGTTAGATAGAGTAGATGATGATAGATAGATAGATAGATAGATAGATAGATAGATAGATAGATAGATAATGTTATCCATCTTTATCTAAGTTGTCAAATGTATTTTGTTAGAGTTCTGTGAACTAGCTTTTTAAGTGTCATTGTACTACTCTCATTACATTTTTAAAGTTCTTTTTATTATGAATTTTTCTGCTTTCTTATATCCACTCCCATATGCAGTCATCTTCCAAACTGAGTCTAGTCTTGGCCATTTATCTTGCTTTGGCCGATGTAACTATACTGAATGTAATACAAGAGGTCTCTCTTTTTTTCTTTTAAAGATTTTATTGGGTAATTGAGGGAGGGGAACAGTGTTGGGGAATTAGGGAAGGGGACCAGGCAAGTTGTTGTTCTTCAATCTTCGTTGTGGAAGGTGCCATCTGGATGCTCATTGCAGCTCGTGGCCACTAAGGTCAATGTGCTGTGTTCAACTTTAGATGAGGATAAGCGTAGCCACTGTCCCATGGGGGAGTCAAACCAGCAGCCTTGTTGTTAAGAGTGCATGCTCCATCCACTGAGCTATTCGGGCAGCAGCTCAGCTCCAGGTGTCAAATTCAGTCTTAATTGCAGGTGGGCACAGCCCATCATGGAACATGCAATCTTGTTAGACCAGCTGAGCCATCCTGCCACCTGTTGGCAGCTCAGCTACAGCTCAGCTTGGGCGCAGCGTCACTGGCCCATGGAATTGAACGAGTGGCTCTGCTGCTCAGAGCCAGCACTCCCAAGCCAACTCCCAACCAACTGAGCCACTTGATCAGCCCTAGAAGGGGTCTCTTAAAAGTTGAAGCATATTCTCACTGCTCTGTGAACCATTTGTTTTGTTATTTAACTTATTTAGCATGCTGAATGGTGAAGGACTCACAGCTCCAAGATATTCATCCACAAAGTATTTTAGCCAGACAACTGCAAAACATGCAAGTGATACCCTCTCAGATCCTTTTGGATCAGACCCATATTCACATGAACATGAACTAGACTGGCCCAGACAGCTCTTCTAAGCCTAGATTAGAATTGTGAGCAGAATGATGAGTTAAATAGGAAGTTATTGTATTAAGACACTAAGGCTTTGGGTAGTTTGTCATTAAATAATGGAAAACTAATAAAAAGACATAGCTTTGAGTTACTCCATTTGTTAATTCCTAGAATTTTATCTTGCTTTCTACATATGCATTTTCTTTTCTACACTTCAGTATCCAGTGACATGCCATAAATGTTTAACAACTGGCTTTCTGTAGTAAAACAACAAAAAGAAAAGCCAAGCACTTTTGTAGCATTCACTGATATCTGTGGTGTAAATTTTCCCACCTTCATTAACTTCATGCTACTAATGATATAACAGATAGCACAAAAAAACTCCTAAATACCAAAAACTAACTCTCATGAGCTATGGTAGCCAGATCGAGATAACCTCTGGCAGATCCATTCATGATATCAGCCTTGATTCATTCACATGACAAAGTTCATGGACACTAGTTTTACTGTACAGAAAAATGTTAGTCCCTCCAACACGTTTTGCAGACTAGTTGGGCCTGTAAGTATTAGGCCCAAATATTTCTTCAAATAACAAATATAAGCATATAAAAATTATTTGCTTAGCAAAGCAGAAGGTTCTCTTTTGGAGGGGAAAATAAATACCCTCTTCTGTACTTCACTTTTATAGCTACAGCATATCACATCTCCACTGCGTATATTAATTGATATATTCATTTTCAGCATACATCATTTTTCACTCTTCAGGAAAACTGTTAGTTTTTTTTTAACATTTCTGAAAAGTCAAATGGATAGAATATTTCTATTTCTCCAACATCTTCCAAACAACTTTTTAAAAGATTACTATCTAGGAAAGATGTTTTTATAGGGGAAAAAATATGCTATCTAACAATCCTCCAGTAAAGAACTACTACTTCAACAATTGACTAACATTGAACACTGCAACAGGCTTGACATTTCAATAAAATGTTTCCAGTGTTCTGGATAGTTAGAAAAATAAAAGAGAGAAAAATGAAAAATGAAACTGATTGTTTATCTCATATAATAGTCTTAATTTCTTTTATTTAAATATTAGTAATTCCTTTTAGAATTTAGGATTTTTGAATCAGACCAACTCTCCTGAATGTCACAGGCATTTTACTGCTTATATATTTCACTGACAATGTAAATGTTCACTAAATCTGAAAGTACAGACCATCTGGACACCATCAAAAATGGAAAACCATGAAGGCCAGCATGCTTTTTATTAACATTTGACCATGGAGAATCCAAGGAAATACTAGCTCCCTGATGTGTCACATTTTTTTAGTCCTGAGTAAAGATAATAGAAATTAAATACCTGACCATGCTCTGTATTTCATGAAGGTAATATTCCAAACAAAAGTTTGAAAATATATTGACTGACATTATTAATTTAATGGCACAGCATTAGAATGATGTTGCTTGTAGATTAGAAAGGAATTTCCTCCAGGTCTGGGAAAAAAAAAATCATTATACTTTTAGGTGCAGGTGCTTCATTAACCTAACAAACTTAGTTCTTTTTAACTTTGTAAAATTACGCTGTCTTTCCCTCTTGGATACAATCCATAAAAGAAATATTTTTTAAGCTGTACTTAATTAAAATTAAAAACTTCTTCTCTGTGAAAGACAATGTCAAGAAAATGAGATACAAGCCACAAAATGGAGATAATACTTGTGAAAGACTTGTCTAATAAAGAAATATTATCAAAAACATTAAAAGAACTATTAAATCTCAACAGTAAGAAAACATAGAACATGATTAAAACATGGACCAAAAACATAACAGAAACTTTACAAAAGAAGACATACAGATGGCAAATAGTATATGAAAAGATGTTTCACTTCATTTGTCATGTGGGACATGCAAATTAAAACAATAATGAGATACTATTACATAAGTACTAGAATGGCAAAAGTCTGGAACACTGACAATACCAAATAGGAACTCTCACACATTGCTAGTGGGAATGCAAAATGGTACAGCCGCTTTGGAAGACACCTGGCAGGTCCTTGCAAAACTAAACATACTGTTACCATATACCCAACAATTATGCTCCTTACTATTTACCAAAGAAAATTTAAAACTATGCCTACATATACAAGTAAATCTGCACATATATGTTTATGGTAGCTTTATGCGTAATTGCCAAAACTTGGAAGCAACCAAGATGCCATTCACAGGATAGATATACTGTGATAGATTCAGACAACGGAATATTGTTTAGTGCTGTAAAAAAATGAGCTATCAAATATGAACATATATGAAGGAACTTTAAATGCATATTACTAAGTGAAAAATTCCAATCTGAAAAAGTTACATGCAGTATTATTCCATTATATGACATTCTGGAATAGGCAAAACTATGGAAACAGTAAAAAGATCAGTGGTTGCCAAGGGTTGGAAGTGGGAGGATACATGAATAGATGGAGTATAGAAGATTATTTGTGCAGATAAAATGCTCTGTCTGATAATATAATGAGAGATTCATATCATTATATATTTGTCCAAACTCATAGGATGTATATACTGAGAATGAACTCTAAGATAAACCATGAAATTTGGGTGATTGTAATGTGTCAATGTCAGTTCATCAGTTGTAACAAATGTACCATTGTGGGGCAGGTTGTTGATAATTGGAAAGACTATGCATGTATGGAGGCAGGGGTTATCTGAGAAATCTCTACCTTCTCAATTTTGCTATAAACCTCAAATTGCTTTAAAAAATAGTCTTTAAAAACAAAGAAAACAGTATCCTTATTTTGGGTTAGGAATTGAATTCAACCAATCTTGTTTTGAATTCAATTATTATTTCATCCAATACTTTAATCCCAGCATCAGTATGAGCCTACTAGTATGTCAATACTCTTCAATGCCTTCAAAACTTCCTGGGGCAATGGCTACACTTATCCTCATGTACAAGTCCTCAATGTGTAATACCTTCAATACGGCCAGCTGGGAGAATTAGTGGGCATCCATCAATGCCTATATTCACAATGTTCCTCCCTTTGCTTGATGGGTCAGAACACACGTCAATGTGACTAATTTGGAGTTAAGGCCCTTCATTTCATAAAATCCTCTGCATGTTTTAGGAAGCTTTTAGTCATGCCTTTTACCACATTCATGGTTTTATAATGGACATTGTTGTTTTCTAAATCTCTCTCATCCTCCTTGCACCATATCTTGAGTGCCTTCTAACTGCCTGGTGTCATTAAATATATTCAACATATATTGTTACAATCACCTGATTTCTTTTTAACTACCTTATATGAAACATGGTTCTTATTCATAGAAAACTAAGTTTCTCCTTATTTCTTGTATATTCTTTGAAAATATATATTTCTGATTAAAATAACACTTCTGTTTCTACAGTGCCACACAGGCTCTCTAGTTTCATTTGAGTCAGTACAAACTCTGACTCTCATGGAATTGAGAGAAGAATTTTCAATTCAAAAAATCAAGGGCATCCCAATTTCGGGTACACCCTCTCATAAGAGAGCTGTGCTTTCACTTCAATAAAAACCTTTGCTCCTCTAAATAGATAAATAAATAAATAAATAAATAAATAAATAAATATTTATTGTATCTTTTAAAATTTACTTCTTTGTGTCTTCTTTTAGATAATTACTCCTTATCTTTCAAAACTTAGCCAACAAAATAAAGGCAACATTTCATACCCACTTTTTTTTTTGATGTTTCCTACATTTTTTAAAAAACAGATTAAAGAAAATCTTCAATGTAAAATGTCTACACAAAGTAATTGAAACCTTATGAATATTTTTAAATAAAATTTCAATGTAGATACATAAAAAAACTACATTAATGTAGTGCAAACAGGAAGAAAGAAGTATTATAATATTATAAAATCTTATCTGACTTAAATTTGAAAGGGTTTGCCCACCACAAATTAATGTGAATTAAACTGTAAAAGAGAACACATTTTAAATTTTGGAAAATACTAGCTCTATTGATAATTCACAAAAGACTTAATATTTTTGTATTTTCAAGAAAAGCACGTGCCCAGGAAACATAGTTTTTACAAAATAAAAAAAAATAATAAAAAAAAATACAGGCAACATTTAACCTTCATTCTTAGTTTCTAATTCCCATACTAAGCATTATATTTTTCTTGTCTGTCAATTTTTGATGATGTTATGATAATATGAATAACATTGTTCAAAATAATATTATGAATTCTGCTATATTTGGGAACATGGAAATGTCACTACACAATTTATCAATGTTGATATCTAAGCAATTAATCTGTGGATGACCTACCTTCTTATGGTGCAAGCTTCAGTATTGTATTAAAGTCTATGATAACTTAACCCTCCACTGAAGCATTTTCCTAAAAATTTGGGTTATTATTGTGATTTTTCACAATATACTAACAAAATATTATCAACTCCATTTTCATGGATGATGAAAAAAAACTGAGAAAAATTAAATAACTATCCCTATCACAAACCTCATTTTGTGTACAATATAAGAACATAGGTCTATTTGTCTCCAACGACCACCCATCTAATTTCATTAAATACCATATAGACATCCCTGTGGTTCTAGGCTTTACCTAAGTTTTAGTTCCCTGCGTTTAGAAAAATCCATCAATGGAGAGGAAAAAAGACATCTTTTAATATTGAATCTGGTAACATGGATTTAATTTTCCAGAATAAAAATTTCCATTATATTCTTTCAAAAGGGATCAGTGGACCCCATATATTCATTTTTTCTTTTACTTCCCTTGCCAGCAGGGATGTATCAGTAAAAATATTGCCCAGGGTAATGTCTACAAATTTACTCCCTATGTTTTCTTCTAGGAGTTTTATGGTTTCAGGTCTTACAGTTAAGTCTTTAATCCATTTTGAATTTGTTCTTGTATATGGCATAAGGAGGTGGTCCAGTTTCATTTTTTTGCATGTGTCAGTCCAGTTTTCCCAGCACCATTGATTAAATAGACTATCTTTACTCCAGTGTAAATTCTTGCTTCCATTGTCATAGATAAACTGTCCGTGTATGCACAGATTTATTTCTGGACTCTCTATTCTGTTCCACTGATCTATGTGCCTGTTTTTATGCCAATACCATACCGTTTTGATTACTGTAGCCTTGTAGTATGTTTTGATGTCTGGTAACGTGATACCCTCTACTTTGCTTATTTCTCAGGATTGCTGAGGCTATTCAGGGTCTTTTATGGTTCCATAAAAATTTTAGGATTATATTTTCTATTTCTGCAAAAGATGCCCTTGATAGTTTGATAGGAATTGCATTGAATCTATATATTGCTTTAGGCAGTATGGACATTTTAACTCTTCCTATCAATGAACATGGTATGTGTTTCCATTTATTTGTATCTTCTTTTATTTCTTTCTTCAGTGTCTTATAATTTTCTGAGTACAGATCTTTTACTTCTTTCATTAAATTGATTCCTAGGTATTTTATAGTTCTTGAAGTGATTATAAATGGGACTGTTTTCTTAATTTCTCCTTCTGATAGTTTATTATTGGTATATGCAAATAAAACTGATTTCTGAATATTGATTTTGTATCCTCCTATCTTACTGAATTCGTCTATCAGTTCCAATAGTTTTTTGATGGAGTCTTTGGGGTTCTCTATATATAGTATCATGTCATCTGCCTATAATGACAATTTTACTTCCTCCTTGCCAATTTGGATGCCTTTTATTTCTTTTTCTTGTCTGATTGCTGTGGCTAGAACTTCCAGAACTATGTTAAATACAAGTGGTGAAAGTGGACAGCCTTGTCTTGTTCCTGATCTTAAGGGGAGTGGTTTTAGTTTTCCCCATTGAGTATGATTTAGCTGTAGGTTTATCATATATGGCCTTTATTATGTTGAGATATGATCCCTCTATTCCCACTTTGCTAAGCGTTTTTGATCATAAATGGCTGCTGGATTTTGTCAAATACTTTTTCTGCATCTATTGATATGACCACGTGATTTTTATTCTTCATTTTGTTGATGTGGTGTAGCACATTAATTGATTGATGGATGTTGAACCAGCTTTGTGTATGAGGGATGAAACCCACTTGATCATGATGTATGATCTTCTTAATATATTGCTGAATTCTGTTTGCTAATATTTTATTGAGAATTTTTGCATCTATCAAACTTAAACGTTTTTTCACAACAAAGGAAACCATCAATAAAACAAAAAGGAAGCCTACTGAATGGGAGAAGATATTTGTCAATGATATATCTGATAAGGGGTTAATATCCAAAATTTATAAAACACTCATGAAACTCAACACCAAAAAAACAAACAACCCAATTAAAAAATGTGCAGAGGATATGAAGAGACATTTCTCCAAAGAGGACATACAGATGGCCAACAGGCATATGGAAAAATGTTCAACCTCACTGATCATTAGGGAAATGCAAATAAAAACCACAATGAGATACCACCTCACTCCAGTCAGAATGGCTATCATCAATAAATCAACAAACAACAAGTGCTGGAGAGGCTGTGGGGAAAAGGGGACCCTGCTGCTCTGTTGGTGGGATTGCAGATTGGTGCAGCCACTATGGAAGTCAGTATGGAGGTATATCAAAAAACTGGAAATGGTACTACCTTTTGACCCAGCATATTTATACTGAAAAACCCAAGCCACTAATTCGAAAAAATATATGCAACCCTATGTTCATTGCAGCGCTATTTACAATAGCCAAGACTTGGAAACAATCGAAATGCCCATCAGTAGATGACTGGATTAAGAAGCTGTGGTACATTTACACAATGGAGTATTACACAGCTTTAAAGAAGAAAGAAATCATACCATTTGCAATGGTATGGATGGACCAAGAGAACATTATGCTAAGTGAAATAAGTCAGTCAGAGAAAGACAAATACCATACGGTCTCACGTGGAATCTAAAGAACTGAATGAACGAGCAATGTAAACAGAAATAGTCTTAGAGACACAAAGGAAAAACTGATGATTGCTAAATGGAACGGGGGTGGGCATGAGGGAAAAGGGGAAGGGACAAGGCAACATAAACTGGTAATTACAATATTACTGCAGGGATAGATGAGACAGTATAGGGAGTATAACCAATAATGTTGTAAATATTTTTTAGGGGACCAGATGGACTCATGTCTTGTTAGGGAGACATGGACAGTGTAGAGACCTGACCACTGCACTGTACATCTGAAGCTTCCACTGAATAATATTAGATGTTAACTATAATTTAACACAGATATAGTCATGGGATGTGGAATATAGTGTGGGGATGTAGTCAATGGAAATGTAATAGATATGTATGATATCAGGGATGGGAGGGAGCGGGGAGTCACTTTGTAAGGGGTGAAAATGATAACTATTGCATTGTTTTGTACATCTGTAACTAATAATAAAAATAAAATAAAAAATAATAGAATAGCTTCTCAAAAAAAAGGGGAACAGTAGAAGCTATGTCAATGTTTATTTCTAAAATGTGGAGACACCCCAGAGAGCAGATGCCAGTTATCAATAGCATTTAGATAATATTGTTACCTCTACTCTGTCACTTAGTCATGCATTCTTTAATAAACTCCGTAATATAATAATTTTTGCATGTACATTTGTGTATATATGTATATATCTGATATATAATGTAATTATTAGTATGTATATGCTGCAGAATCAATTCACTAGTGATTTCTCCAGCTATAGTTTTGCATCCATGGTTTTGTCCTCAGTATCTCAGTAATACTGTACTACTAACATAGTAAAATATTTGAGATGTATAATTTTCATATGTCCTTGACAATTTGACTATAATCAATGGTTTTAATCTAAACCAGTTTAACTATTGAAAATCCATTTTGTTTTATTTGCATTTCTCTTTTTCTTCTTTCAGATACTTCTTTCATAACTCCCTGTTTATAACACTTTTTTACTTGGAGTGAGGGGGATCAATATTGGTCTGTAGAAACCTAGAACAGAAACTGTAAATGTCATAAAATCTGCAGAACTCTAATGAAAGTTGTAACAAGTAGAAGATCTTGTAATATCAAAAAGTGAAAAGTGCTTTAAAATGAGTGGATAATATCAAAAAGGACATAGAAGCCAATACATAAACAAGTACCCAAAATCTGAGACAGTTTGAACAGTAAAATAATGATAATAATTTGATAGAATATCTAAAACAAAACGAATTTATATAAGTTATACTGATATAAGGAAATAAATAATTGAATAAACAGGCAATTCCTTAAATTCCAATTAATAAATATAAAAGAAAAATTAACATTTTAAAATTGACCTAGTTTTTAATATTAACATTTTACATAACCATAACAAAATTATGAAAATGAGGAATTTTTATGAAAACATTGTCAGATATCTGCTAATATCTTTTTTCTTTCCACTATACAACTCAGTTTCTCCCCTTGCAATTACTTGCTCAGTCTCATTACTCTCCTCCAATTTGTGACAGTTCCCAATATTTCTTTGTCTTTCATTTATGAAGAATACTGGCTAGTTATTTTTTTACAATATTCCTCAATTTGGGTTTTATTGATATTTTCTCATGATTAGAATGAGATTATGCATTTTTGATAAGAATACTAGAGAAGCGATCTTGTGTCCTTCACAGTATAGCTTATCAGGAGGTACATAATTAGATAGGTTATTACTAGTGACAATAATTTTGATCACTTAATGAAGATGGTGTCTTCCAGGAATCTCCCTATTTTAACTTTGTAATTAACATGTAGCTTAAAGAGAGGTATCATGAGACTATGCAAATCATACTAATCATATATTTGTACATATTTTTGCCATCATTTGCAGTAAAATTCCAATTAACAACTACAAAAGGAATAATGTAAATAAAAAATTTATGCAAACAACATAGTAATAATTTCTGCAGGGTATACAGAAATCTCTATACTTCGTTTGCAACTTTTTTATGTCTAAAACGACTGTTAAAAATTTAGAAGTAATTGGAAGATAGCGTTAAAGAACATAAATGTAGGGCTTAGTTGTACAGTCTGGTTGTATAAAAAAGGGGCAAGCTTTATAGAGTGGAAAAAGAGTTGAGAGAAGAGGCAACAAATAGGCACAACGAACAACTAGGTTCAGACAACTCAGTCTATTCTCCAGGTTTCTTAACTATTCTATCATATTTCCTCCTGCATAGTTTTTTATTCAAAACTTAATTCTAAACAATATCTTCAGATTTCCATTCTCAGTCGCTGTTTATTTCTACAGTTGTCTCTAATCTACTTGTTAATCTATCCATTGAGTTTTAAATTTGTTTGTTGACTCTTTAATTTCTAGACATTCTCTGGATCTTTAGCAAATTTTCACAACTATTCTCTTTAATCTTTTGTTTCTTCCTCATGTTTTCAGATTTCTCATTCATACCCTTAAACATGTTGTATAAAATAATTTTATATTTTACATATATAATAATAATTCAAATCATTGTCTTATTCTTTCTGGTCTCTAGCTTTTGTGGGTTCTCAGCCATGAAACGCTGTTTCCTTGTAAAAGGGAACTACTTATTTACCTTGGAATTCTATCTGCGGGAAGCCTTTCAAGCTAGGATCAAAGTTGATACAAAGAGGCTTTTATAGTTTGACTTTGAACTGAAAATCCATATGAAGGCTGATTGTGTTAAGATTTCTAAGGAAAGATTGCCAAGTGAAAACAGAAATTTTTCTTCCTGTAAACTTCTGTGTAAAGGAATTCATTTGTACAGGTGAGGACAGATCTTGGGAATCTAGCATTACATGAAAGTATTGTGGGGTGGGGCATCTTGGGCAAGACTTCAGACTTTCCTACTCCCCCACTTTTGCCACTTCTGTGTATTCTTCAAAGACACACCTCAAGTTTTCATGGAACATGTACATCAGAATTCCTGATTTTACTTAATTTAAGCAGTCTGCTGATTTTTACTACCTTGACAAATAAAATAAAAAAGTGTGTGGGGGGGGATTTTAGGTTTCATCTAGAATTTTAAATATTTCAATTTGACATAAATGAAAACATGCCTATACTTCTAAATGTAATATGCAAAAGAGTCCTTCTACATAACCTGAGTTCTACCTTAGTTTTCTAGTATAATAAAATAACTTAGAGATATTTCTCTAGTAACACATATTTTAAGGTCAGTATCTGAGCTATATAATATATCATTGTTCTTTCTTTAGCTTTGTTTAAATTGTTTATAATGTATCATGAATGTTGTCATAGTGAGGAGATAAATTTATCAGTCTTTTTATCTTATCATTTCTGGGTTATTTATTCTGTATAAAAGGACTTCGATCTTCTAAGGTTATATTAATATATAACATTACCTCAATTTCCTTTTGGTGCGTTTATGGCCCTGTCCTGTCTCCCTGTTTCTGACTCTTGTTTGGCCTCTGCTTTCTACCAGTTACCACCAGAATATATGCAAAGTATAATTATGCAACACAGTATAACTCTCCAATCCTTGACCCTGGAATTATCTTTGCACCTTCTGAACAAATTTACTCTGAGTTTTCTTTTTAGCAAAACAGAAACACTCTCAAGGGATTTAAAATTTCAATAATGTGTCTATTTCAAATTATTGAAATGAATATAATTTTATAACAACATTACTGTGGATATAACATCACACTTAGAACACAGATACATTAATATTCTTTTACTTCCAAATGATACTTTTCAATGAGCTAAATATGAAGACTTAGTTAAAGTATTATTTCTTCATTTTCTTCCTCCATGAAGCAATCTCCTTCATGGGCTTTGCCCCTCCTCAATTCATCCCTACCATCTAAGATCCCTACCATGCAATAAGTATTGGTTTAACAGACTTATTTTCTGCAATAATTTGTGAACTCATTTTGAATTGGAATTGTTATTTGTCTCTTTAGGCCCTGTGCTTAGTATAGAATCTGGCACATAGAATCTGGCACATACTAAATGCTAAAAATTGCTTTTTGAAGGTATGAAATATTAAAGGATTTGGAGATGGATGATTGGATTGACTGGATAGACAACTGGACACAAAATCAATAGTTCTAAATTATACTCCTCTCTTGAGATTCAAGTGTTCACAGACAAACCAGTATCTCCACAGCCTTGTTCCAACATTATTAACTCATAAACTGCAGGTCAAAAGATGTTCCCAAAGCTACTTCTTCTTTAGTGTGTCATGATTTTGCTAGAGTCATTATCATACTCTGATTGCTCAAACCATAAACGGAGCACTTCCTTTGTTTTTTTAACTATTGCTCACCTCTCACTTCGCAAAAGTCATAGATTCTTGTAATATGCTTTCCATTCACAAGCCAATATTATATTCTCCCTGACACTCTCATCAAATCTTGCTTTCCTAATATTTATTTTTAATCCCTGTTAACCTAAAAATAAAAATCCAAACAAGCAACAGCCATTTATTAGAGATTTTAAAAAATGCAATCTGGTGACATAGATTCAGGCACAAACCCAAACTATGTACCAATTATGTGGTGAAGAAAAGGGGGATTTATGAACAAAGAGAGAGAAATAATTACATAATAAAAGAAAGGAATGTCTATTGATGTTAATAAGCTAAACTACTTTTTAGCTATATACTGGCTGGTTACTGATAAAAAATGTCCATAAATAATCAGCCCTTGTGGTCAGGAAGTCTGATTTTCTGTTAGCTTTACAAACAGTTGTTTGTTAGACAATGTTGGTTTGGCTCAATCCAAAGACTATTTTGCTCAGTTCAAACATTTCAAAGGATTCAAGGAGCAAGACATGCAAGGCCTTTCCTATGGGATGGCAGCTCCAACTCCATTTTGAAATGGCTCTGTTTATATCAATTTTCTCACACCTTAGACATTTTTTTTCTCTACAACTCATATCCTATTTAGATGCCAGAATTGTTTCATTAAAGGGTACATATGATCATATTCTGAACTTGATTTGAAAATCTGAGGAGACATCTTCTCATGGAAATTAAAACTGAGCCCAGAGTATAGCACTCAAGTTTCTCCATAACGTCCTATTTTAACCAATATTTCCCTTTTCTGCACTGTTATGTGTTAGTCTCACTCTATACATACTGAACTGATAACAGTATACTTAAATGCCCATGATTTCCATATAGTTGTTCTTGTTCTCCTTTTCTTCCATTCATCATTAGAACCCTCCTTCTGTCACTTTTGTTTCTGGGCTCATCTGAAATGCCCCCACCAACCTGAAGCTTTGTCTAATTTTCCTCACATTGTAGCGACAGCATCTTCTGGGGTTCTGGAACACTGTATCTTTGTATAATATTTAAGATATTCCTCGTGTTAATATGTGATGTATGTGTCTTATTCATATACTAGCAAGACCTTCATTTTTTTTTAATTTTTAAATTTTTTTAATTTATTTTTTACAACAGTGCAATACTTATACTTTTTACCCCTCCAAGTGCCAACCCCCCTCACCCAATCCATCACCCCTCTCCCCTCCCATATCATAATATCTACTACAACTCCCCTGATCCCACTCCCACACCATACTCCTCATCCGTGCCTATATGTATACATTCAATTACAGTCAACATTCAATATTATACAACATCAGCTTCAGGTGTACAGCGCAGTGATCTAGTTTCTACCCTATCCCCGAAGCGGTATCCCCAACAAGACACGTGACCATCTGACACCCCACATAGCATTCACAACATTATCAATTACATTCCCAGAACTGCCCCCCATATCCCTGTGGCAACATTGTAGTCACCCACCTATGCTGTCGAAAACCTTCCCCCTCTTCCTCATCCCCACCCCCTCCCAGCCAGAAACCATCAGTTTTTCCTTTATATCTGCTTGATATAATTTCAATTTTCTTAAATTTACTCAGACTTGTTTTGTGGCCTAATATGTGGTCTATCTTGGAAAATGTCCCATGTGCATTTGAGAAGAATGTATATTCCGTTGTTTCGGGGTGAAATGCTCTAAAAATATCGATGAAATACAGCTGGTCTAAAGTGTCCTTTAAGGCCAATCTTTCAATGTTGATTTTCTGTCTAGAGGATCTGTCCATTGGTGACAACAGAGTGTTGAAGTGCCCTACTATGGTAGCGTTACCGTTGATCTCTGTCTTTATGTCTGTCAAAATCTGTTTTATATAATTAGGAGCTCCTATTTTGGGTGCATAGATGTTTATTAGGGTTATAGTGCCCTTCTTTGTCTTTTATTGTAGTGTTCATTTTAAAGTCTATTTTGTCCAAAATAAGTACTCCAGACCTTTTCTCATTTCCATTTGCATGAAATATCTTATTCCATCTGTAAACAGCATATACATGGGTTCTATTTTCCTATCCACTCAGCCACTCTCTGTCTTTTGATTGCAGCATTTAGCCCATTCACATTTAAAATGATTATTGATAGGTGTATATGTATTGCCATTTTGTTATTTGTATTCCTGGTCATCCTAGGTTAGCTTGTTTACCCCTTTCTTCTGTTTAAAAAAGCCCTTTTAACATTTCTTGCAATGCTGGCTTGGTGGTAATGAACTCCTTAAGCTTATTCTTTTCTGAGAAGCTCTTTATCTTTCAATTTTAAGTGACAGCCATGCTGGGTAGAGCAATCTTGGTTGTAGACCTCTATTTTATGTCACTTTGAATATCTCCTGCCACTCCCTTCTGGCCTGCAGAGTTTCTGTAGACAAGTCAGCTGTTAGTCTAATAGGAGTTCCTTTGTATGTAACCAGCTGTCTTTCTCTTGCTACTTTTAGGATTCTGTCTCTGTCTTTAACCTTTGCCATTTTAACTATGATGTGTCTTGGTGTTGTCCTGTTTGGGTTCAGCTTGTTTGGAACTCTCTGCACTGCCTGGGCTTGTATGTCAATTTCCTTCACCATGGTAGGGAAGTTTTCAGTCATTATTTTTTCAAATACATTCTCGACCCCTTGCTTTTTCACTTCTCCTTCTTGTATTCTTACAATGCGTATTTGTTGCATTTCATGTTGTCCCATAGGGCTCTTAAACTATTTTCATTGTTTTTTATTCTTTGGTCTTTTGTTGTTCCAACTGGGTGATTTCTGCTATTTTGTCTTCCAAATCACTGATCTGATTCTCTGCTTCATCTAGTCTACTGGTGATTCCTTCCAGTGTGTTCTTCATTTCAGTTGTTGTATTCTTTAGTTCAATCTGGTTGTTTTTTATGATTTCTTTATCCTTCCTTATGTCTCCCACGAAGTTCATTAAACATTCTTATCATCAGTGTTCTAAACTCTGTCTCTGAAAGGTTGGATCCCTCTGTTTCATTTAGTTCCATTTCTAGAGGTTTCTTCTGATCTTTTACTTGTGACATGTTTCTTTGTTTCCTCATTCTGGCTGTCACTCTGGCATTGCTTTGATGTATTAGATAGATCACCAGGAAAGCCCTGGCTGGATCATGCAGGCACACAGCTGATGACCAGACACTCCCAGGAAAACTCCTAGTCTCAGTCTGGGCCAATCAACTGCTCGTAGATCAGGCCTAGCAGCTCGAAAACCAAACATCAGCCTGGCAAGTCTGCATTAGCAGTGCGAAAAGCAGGGACCCAAGGTGGCTCATGCACCCCCAATTCTCAGTGAGTTGTTGGAGCCAGCGTGCACCCACCCGGTGTTTCCCTGGCAATGTAGCACAAGCAGGGCACAGGGTGGGGATCCAAGGTTGCATGCACGCACACACACGCACTCCTGCACCAATTTCACCAGACCAATGCAGTCCTGGACCTGACCCTCTGTGGGAGGGCCCAACCCCGACAAAATGGCACCCTTCTGTATACCACTTGCAAGCAAGCTCCACACCAGGGGAGCAACAGTCCCAAAACCTCCAGCTCCCATGCCAAAGGCGCTTGGTTCAGTCCATCCCTCCAGGCTCCTGGGCCCCGCTCACACAGCTACTCCCTCCACCAGGAACCAGTGAGTGCTCACCAGTGAGCAAGTCTGTGTGCTGCCTCCACTGATTCTCCAGCTCTCTCAGCCTCACTGAGCTGAGCAAAGAGAGTCCTCACTAATTTCTACTGCCAGCTATCATGGAATTCCTTTTCCCAGCAAAGTAACTCTGGGCTGGTGAGCTCAGTTTGGGACCAGAGGTTCTCTCCCCCAACTGGAGAAGCCTCTGCACAGCTGGGGTGTCCCTCCTACCAGACTCGACGTGGCCTCCTCTTTAAGTTCTTCATTGAGAGGTTCTGTTCATCTAGTGTTCCGGCGACTTCTGGGGTTGAATGTTGTATAAATTCTTTGTAATTTTGGTGTGATTCTGGGAGGCAGTTGGCACAGCATCTGTCTATTCAGCCATCTTACTGGAAGTCCTCAATACCTTCATTTTTATGTTTCCCCAAATTATCAATCATCTTGTTCCATAAGCTATACCATATTATTTGCTAGACCCACTTAAATGGATTCTTTCATGATATTTAAAAAGTTTCAGTTGGGCTGGCTGAGTGGCGTGTTGGTTAAGAGCTGGCTTGGGATGCCAGTGGCCCTGGTTCAGATCCCACATATGAGGGCAAGTGACACTGCCCTCTACAGCTAAGATGGTGAACAACAGCTCCACCTGGAGCTGGGCTGTTGTGAGTCCCCGGGATGGCATAGCTGCAGCCCCTGCTGCAGTGGGATGCCATAGGCTACAGTGAGTGGCCAGCAGCAAGCATGAGCAGCTGGCAGCCAGCGTGAGCTGCCAATGGCTGCTGTGAGTGGCCGTCCAGAGGCTGGCAACCGATCTGCCTCACCCGAGAAGAGAGCAATGATGATATCAACATGGACCAGTGAAGCCATGTCCTCCACAACTAGACTGAAGAACAAAAGGACAGTAACTTGTCTGTTCCCCTCCCCCAATTCTCCAATAAAATCTTTAAAAAAAAAATTAAAAAATACTGTTTTTCTATTTGAACACATTTAAAACAAACTCCTAGAATGCTGCAAACATTTCCTACAAAATCTTTAAATATTTCATATTTCCTCCAGCACAAGCACTGTGCACAATCAACAACAATGATAAAGTTCTCTACATGTATCACTTACTAACTCTAGAAATTAATTTTTAACTAACCTGTGTCTAAACTGCCACTTCACTTTGCCCAGCATAGTCAAACTTTGCAGAGCACTGTGTGAAAGAACTCTGTCATGGTGTCTGAGAAAAGGATTGCAGCAATTCTGCTCTTGCAGCTCTGCTGTGCTGGCTATGGGTTCTGTGGGAAGGTCCTGGTGTGGCCCTGTGACATGAGCCACTGGCTCAATGTAAAGATTATTCTGGAGGAACTCACAGAAAGGGGTCATGAGGTGACTGTGCTGGTTTCTCCAAACTCTTTTATCATTGACTACAAGGCGCCTTCCTCACTGAACTTTGAAGTGGTCCCTGAGCCTTATGACAGAGAGACTGCTGCAAATACACTAAATGACTTTTTAGACCTAGCTACTAACATCATGCCAACATTGTCGCGCTGGCAGGCAGCAAGAAAACTGCAAGAATTTTTTCTTCAAGTAACTGTAAATTTAAAACGTCTGTGTGAGAGCGTAGTCTACAATCAGACACTCATGAAGAAGCTCCAGGAAACCAAGTACGATGTAATGATTATAGACCCTGTGATGCCCTGTGGAGAGCTGATTGCTGAGTTGCTGGAAGTCCCTTTTGTGTACACACTAAGGTTCTTTTTGGGTAGCACTTTGGAGAAGTACTGTGGGAAACTTCCATCTCCGCCTTCCTATGTGCCTGTTGCCATGGGGGGACTACCAGACAGAATGACCTTCTTGGAAAGGGTAAAAAACTTAATGCTTTCTGTTTTCTTTGACTTCTGGCTCCAACAATATGACATTCAGCTTTGGGACCAGTTTTACAGTGAAGCATTAGGTAAGAGATTCTGCTTTCTATTCCAAAGTAGTTACTGAAAGAAACCTAGAAAGTTTAAGAAAGGTCTAGGAAAATGAAAGAAATGTATTTTAAAACTTTCATTTTCACATAAACCTCTACAAATGAGGTTTGTAGCAATAAACTCTTATCAATATTAATTGGCAAAGGGAAGCAAAACATCTTGCCATGGTTATTCTGTCTTTTCAGTCATCTATTGTGTAAAATACCTTGATGCTTAGCAGATTGTTATCAAAACAAAAAAATATATAAAACACACTAATACTAATAAATGTCAATCCAATGGAAGTGGTTTTTTTTTTTTTTGTCAGATGTAGGATATCACAAATAAGAATATACACTGAGTTTTCATAGCGGAGGAGGTTTGACTTCTTACTGGTAAAAAGAGTGTAATGTTCATTGTAAGAGTAAGATGTTCTCCTTGACTGATTCCAGTAATAAACTAAAACCTGAGCTATATTAACACTCAGATTAAATTTGGAATGCAAGTTACTTTGCCTGAATTTTGCTCCACAAATTTTGAAAATTAAGGATTACTGCATTCAAAATTTATACCATGTTCATGTTGGACTAGTACCTATCATTCTAGTCTCTCAAAAATTTATGATGAAACTTCAGTAAGTCTTATGTGAACTGTTTCATAATGGCTGGTCATACTGAAAAGTTTCCTAGGTTGCTTTATACTTCTTACCAGGAGTACTGTATGGAACCTGACAATTATATAGAAAATTCTAAGAGTTTATAGCTTGAGGAGTTCAAAGATAGCATATTTTTACTTCATTAATTACATATATTCTATCTACTTTTAATTGTTTGTCCTTCCTAATGAAGAATGCTTTTGCTTTGCAATTTTCATATATATATATATATATATATATATATATATATATATATATATATATATTGCTCTCATCTGATTCCATCAACTGAGGCTGGCTTCCACACCAACAATTTTTGAGATTTGTTAAGGAACATGAACTAAGAAACAAAAGATCATATTGAGTATTAGAAATATTAACTAATTTAACTCCCTGCTTATATTAGTGTTCTAGGGCTGCCATAACTAAATACCATAAATTAGGTAGCATATATTATATATATATAATATATACAATAATATATATATACACATATATATTATATATTATGTTATATATTACATATTATATATATATTATTACGTCCTCAGTAAACAATGCTAAAATGCTTAATCCATTCAATAAATTGAAAATAAAATTTTTTACAGTTCTCTGTCAGTAGAAAAGACTCTGAAGGTGGATCTTGAACTCAGAATGATTAGTCAATTTTCGAGGAGAGCCTCATAATCAGTTACTCTGGTTAACTGCTGTTCATTGGGGATTGTTACAGGATACATTCATGGCTCCTGCAACTGTTTTGGGGGGCATGGCATTCTTTTGGCAGGTCACTTTGCTATCCTTGTTCTAATACAAAATATTATTTTTTAAACAATGATTCAGTAATTATACATAAGAGGATGCCAAAAAAAGTATACATTTTAAAAAAGGAAAACTGTATTAAAATTGTAATTATCAATATATACTGATAACAGAGGATGAATACAAGTCACATTTGACTTTGGCAATTACAAGAGTTGCTCAAAGTGGTTACCATCAGTGTCCAGACATTTCTAATTATGGTGAATGTTGCTTGAGCAATGTTGATCACAGTGTCCAATTGTATACATTTTTTGGCACCCTCAGTATTAGTTTTCTCTCATGCCTTTGGAAAGAATAGTTTTGGGAGCCTAGAAATGTTGTCTCTATATTAACCCAGCTAACATGACTTACCTTTGAGAAATTGATAACTCTCTCCCATTGAATTTCCCACCTGTCTATCTCACATACATTTTAAGGCATTTTGCCAAAAATTCAGGCTCTGAATTCTTTAAAATTAAAGCCCTCTCAGTAGATTCATCATGTAGGATTAGTATAATAGATTCAAACAATAAAAATATTGACATGGTAACTCAAATTTAATAGCCAATTTATTAATAATACATTGTTTATATCATTCTCCACTGTGTTCATAACTCACTTTGTATAATAACATAATTATGGGGAAAAGATTGGTGGTAAATTTTACTTGCATATTTTTTGTTTCATAATTTCTCAGTATGACATTTAAACTGTCTAATGAAATTATTTAGCAATTTTTGCATACTTTTGCTCAATTTCATTCTCTTCAATTTTGATTGGCTTTATATTTTATACTGTGCATCACTGCTTAAAATATAAAATTTTTGTGAATACATTCAGCTAGGTGTTTCTTAAAATGCGGTCTACAGTTTATGCACAACAATTTCACCTAAGGAGCTGGTAATGAAGGCAGGCTATCATACACATGCAACAAGACATCTAAAGACTATAAACATTGGTGTTGAAGCTGTGAAGTGTTCTCATCCAGTCTCTGGCAATTTCAAGCTGAGAGTCTTTGTGAAATGCTTCTTTATTACAAAATTAAGGCATTTGGCTATATAACTTCAGACAAATATTCAAACACTACAAAATATTGACTAAAATGAGGCTACCTAACCTGAGGTGTATATGATCACCAACATTGATTAGAATCCTTAAGAAAGAAGGATTGTCATCTAAGTGTTTCTTTACTTAGATGCAAAACATTTTTTTCTGGGTGTAAAAATGGTTGACTTGGTCATTTGCAAATATTTGTACTTCTCCACAAATCTCCTAAAATTAATACTTAGAATCTGTCCTTTTCAAAAAACATCATTTAAAGGTAACACTACAATAAGCATGTGATATTGGTAATGTGGAATGTGTACTTCACCTTCCAAAGAGGATTGTACTGGATATAAATTATTCAGAGAATTCTTACTGAGAAAATGATGGCAAATCAATTGAAGTGACTGGATTTGACCCAGGAAGATAAAATAAACTGATATTGGTGGGATTCTTCAACAATATGAGTGAACCAGAAACTATCACAAGCTGGAAGGTAGATATATATTCCTGAGTGGAAATTGGAAAACTATTGAAAGGTGATTTGGTGCTGATATGATGGGGCTAATCTATCATCTGCCATTTAATTGGGGGACAATCAGTATTAAATTCATCAGTGCTTGGAGTTCTGGTGATATTTTTTTATTGAATTTGTTTTTGTGAATTTACTTTTATTTGATTTTGTAGAATTTATTTTATTATATATAGTTTTATTTTTACACATTACTTTTCTTTCACTACCCAAATATCCTCTTCCTCCCTCTTTTCCTCCATTCCCTTTTTCCTTCCCTTCTTCCTCCCTTATTACTTTTAATTCCCCTTTCCTTAAACATCTAGACATAATAAATAATCCAAAATATCTAGATTGTTTTTCTTAATGGTACATCAGAAAATTAGTGGTATTTTTTCCCCCCTAGCAAACATATATGGTAATAACTTCCACCCAACTTTCTTCATTTTCTCCAGGAAGACCCACCACCTTATGTGAGACTATGGGCAAAGCAGAAATTTGGCTAATGCGGACATATTGGGATTTTGAATTTCCTCGTCCATACTTACCTAATTTTGAGTTTGTAGGAGGATTGCATTGTAAACCTGCCAAACCACTACCTAAGGTAGGTATTTTATAGTGAAGGATTTTTGTACCTTATGATAAAAATTCTGATTTTCCTTTAAAGTTTATATCCTAAATAACAGACATATGCTGCTGGATATTTGCAGTTTGCTACTCCAAATCATTTTCCAAGTCATATGAATCTCTTATGAATGATACTGCCTTTTTTTCTGGACTTTACTTTAATATTTAAGCTGAAGAATGATGTGATTTCAGGAGCATGTTAAAATAGTATGTCTACAGTGTGAGTACTAAATTGAAGAGACAGGAAACTAGAGCTATGGAAGTCACTAAGTAGACTGTTATAGTTATCCTAACGATCATGATGGAGTTATGAATAACAACAATTGCTACAATTGAGTGACAAAGAGGCTTTCATGAGAATTCTTGGGTAGATTCCACAGGACTTGGTCATTCAGAAAAAGCAGGTGATGTCGGAAGATGACTTCTTTGAGATAACAATTACCAGTTCAATTTAAAATTTACTGTAAGGACCCAAAGGAATTTTCAGGTGGAGATTTCTAGAAATAACCTGGGTTAATACAAGGTCTCTGTCCCAGCAGAGAGCATTAGAAATAGATTGGGAGTCATTAACATTAAGTAGAAGTCATAGAACTGAGAGACACAAATATTCAATTGATTCTTTATGACCATGATATCAGGCTTTCTGGGAGTGAAAAAGAAAATTGTATAACACATTCCAAAGTTATCAAAGTATAAATGTGGACTTCCAGAAATGTTGGAAGAAAACAATATTAAGAAGCAAAGGAGAATAATAGGTAAAAATAGTAATAATATTATATTTAACTATCTTTTTCAATACGTGAGGAGACAGATGCTCATTTGCTTGGGTTGTACATAAATGAAAATCTCTGTAGAAGACTGCAAGTTAAATGGTGTTCCCAGGAGAGTTCTTGACTTCTGGTTAGTGTAAGGTGCATATTTAAGTTTAAAATTTCATTTCAGGACTCTGAATATGCTTTTCTTATCAGCCAACTTATATCTGCAGGCATGCTCTAGAGTATTATTACAGGAGATAATGAACCAATAACTAAATAAGGTACAGTGAAAGATATGACATATTCCATGCCTCACTACATAATACCTTGTCACACTATTATGTCTATCCTCCCACTCCCACTTTCACACACACAATTTCACAAAAACAACTCAGACATGTTTTACAAGAGGGAGGCGTTTTTCCATTTCCCACCCAATTACTAATATAGATATTGGCGCAACATGAATACCATTCATGACTTATGCCTTGTAGAAAAGAATTAACACCAGTCACTGAATACACAGAATAAAAAAAGCAATGAGAGGCAGTCAGATCAAGAATCTAAATCAAACAAGTAGATATGTAAGTTTTAGTGTGCATGTGTATGTATACCACATATGATTTTTTATTCAATCATTATTTGTTTAGGGAGATCAATTAAAATAGTAAAACACCAATTCTTGGGACTTTAGAGATATTTCCTTAAAGTTAACTAAACTAAAAATAGTAGTCTACTTTCATTTATGGCATCATCTTTCCCCTAGTAATTTTACCAGGTAAAAATTACTAAAGTCATTACATCTTTTAATGACTTTAGAAATATCTCTAAAGTCCCAAGAATTGGTGTTTTACTATTTCAATTGATCTCCTACATCAGTGATTGCAGGGCAACCAAAAATAGTTACAAAGGGAATGAATGATACATCTCGGGTGAGATTCACATAGATTATGAGGAAAGACCCCAATCCCAGACTTTACAGTGCTCAACTTGCATAACTGTAAGAAATAGTAATGAACAAGAGAATTTTATTTTGGAGATAAATTTATATTTTACTTCTGTGCTAAAGCTCAAATTAAGGGTATTTAGTATCCCAGTCTTGTGGGAAGACAGAAAATCACTGTCTCATAAATGTTATCATGATTATAGCAAGAGTTTAACTGTGCTGTCACGTTTTAAACATATTACTATATATAACATTAAAAAGTCAATTTTAGCTCTATGAATCAGGGAATGAATAAATATTTTTAAAATATCCTAAATCCCTAAGAAAGTTAGATTTATTAATAATTTATTGGCTGTAAACTGGCATGCTTAAAAATTTTAGTCTACTTCAAAACCCCTTTTTTGGGCTTCCCTCCAAGGAATTTTTTATGAGTTTGCAAACAAGTCTTTTGGTTCATAAATTAAGCTTTGAGAATAATTGTTCCATATACCATGAGAAAATCTGCCTCTTATCATCTAGTCATTAGGTATAATGGTTTGACTCCATGACTTTATTTGTAATCACTCATTATATATTTATTTATTTATTTATTTATTTTTTTTTTTTGAGGGCAGTGTCACAGGCCCTCCTATGTGGGACCCGAACCGGGGCCGCTGGCGTCCCAAGCCAGCGCTTAACCACCGCGCCACTCGGCCAGCCCTCATTATATATTTAGACCACAGTTTTCTGAAACGTATTTTCTCTTAAGGAGACTGGATGATTCTATGTGGTAGAAGACAGAACCAGTCTAACAATATCTCTGAAATTTCTCTTGACTGCCTGTTTAGAAGTGTAGTGAAATTTTTTTCACTGTGATTCTATATTTGTATAATAGAAATAATTTTATCACTGCAGGAAATGGAAGAATTTGCCCAAAGTTCAGGTGAACATGGCATTGTGGTGTTTTCTCTGGGGTCAATGGTCAAAAACCTCACAGAAGAAAAAGCCAATCTCATTGCCTCAGCCCTTGCCCAGATTCCACAGAAGGTCAGTACAACCTCCAATACTAGTAAGCAGCTACTCTGCCAACTGGAGAGAGAGAATGTGTGGCTAATAGTACTCTTTCCAGATGAAAGCTGAAACTCATTACACGTGGAGCATAACTGGAACCACCTTTAAGTAAAAAATTTCTCAAAACATGAAAATATTGTATTTGGGAACATTCAATTATTTGTCTATTTAGCCTTTGCTTTACTATGAAAATACATCTTTTAATGAAGTCAATTATTTTGAAGGAAATGGAGATAAAAATGCTAATCCTAATAACTTCTTACTATTTGAAATCTTACGGCCTGCACTGACTACTACCCAAAGTTCTCCAGTGTGTTAGCTCCAAGGTCCAGAAAAAGAGAGAGATTATACAAAGAGAGGAATCATGCTCAAGAATATACTTCATATCTCTAGGTTTTATTAGGACTCTATCAAAGTGTATTTGGTTTAGAAGTAAAAGCCTAATCTTTCTAAATTGTATTTTCCACAGTTAAAAACAATTAAAAATCCTCATATTATTGTCAAACAATATATATTTCTAATTTATTTATTTATTAATTTTTATTTATAACGTTTGTGTTTATTTTTTAACTTATTATTACTATTATTATTATTATTATGTTACAGATGTACAAAACAATGCAATAGTTATCTTTTTCACCCCTTACAAAGTGACTACCCTTCCCCTCTCCCTTGCCCCCCCCCGATATCATACATATCTATTACAATTCCATTGACTCCATCCCCACACTATATTCCACATCCCATGACTATATATGTGTTAAATTATAGTTGACATATAATATTATTCAGCGGCAGCTTCAGATGTACAGTGCAGTGGTCAGGCCACTACACCATCCATGAAGTGGTCTCCCTGACAAGACATGAGTCCTTCTGATCCCCTAAGAAAAATATTTACAACCTTATTGATTATATTCCCTGAACTACCTCTCCTGTCTCTGCAGTAGTATTGTAGTTATCAGTTTGTGTTGCCTCGTCCCTTCCCCTTCTCCCTTATGCCTGTCCCCGTCCCATCTAGCCCTCATCAGTGTTTTCTTTGTGTCTCTAAGACTATTTCTGTTTACATTGCTTGTTAATTCAGTTCTTTAGATTCCACATATAAGTGAGATAATATGATATTTGTCTTTCTCTGACTGACTTATTTCACTTAACATAATGTTCTTTAGGTCCATCCATATCGTTGCAAATGGTACGATTTCTTTCTTCTTTATAGCTGTGTAATAATTTATGACAGTTAACTTCACTTTTTTTTATCATTACAATTCTAGATTTCTATTCTCTATATATTCTGTTAACCTAATAAACTAAAAGGCCAAAGTGAGAGACAACAATTGCTTGAGATCAAGAAAGAATTATAATTCTGTAAGCTCTGATTCAGGCAGAAAACCCAAAACTGTGTTCCGATTAGGTGGTAAAGGCAGGAAGGATTTATGAGAAAGGAAAGGGGAATAATTACACAAATAAAAGGAAGAAATTTCTGTTAGCATTAACAAGCAAAGGAATGAATTTCTACATGTACAAGTAGGCTACATGATTCTTTAGCTATACATAGTGGTGCTAATTCTAAAGAATGTCTGTAATTCTCAGGCCAGTAGTCAGGATGTCTGCTTCCTGTTAACTCTGCAAACAGTTATTTGGAATACAATGATACATTCAGTCCAGTCTAATGGTTATTTTGCCCAGTTTCAACCTTTAAAATGTTTGAGGAGTAAGATGTTCAACGCAATTCCTCTGGAATGGCAGCTTTGATTCCATTTTGGAGTGGCTCCATTTATATTATTTGTCACAACTCCTATTCATGAAATATCCAAGGACTCTATATTTGTACATTAGTTAAAGCATATAAAACTCTGTAACAGTAAGTATACTAATTGGGCCTATTAAAACTTTGGATTTTTATTTCTAAAAATCTTTATTTTTTCATTTCTAAAAAACGTTTTTGTTGTAGAGTTTGCCACCTATTAGTATATAGTCTGGAATTTGTCCCTCAAAAGAAAAAAGAAAGTATATAATGAAAGGTCAATGTCCTAACATTATTATCCTAACATCCTAACATCCATTAAATAATAGAATATAAGCAAACCTCCTAACTCATTCTTCCCCCAAAACTAACGAAAGATGAAAGAAAGAAAGAAAGAAAGAAAGAAAGAAAGAAAGAAAGAAAGAAAGAAAGAAAGAAAGAAAGAAAGAAAGAAAGAAAGAAAAAGAGAAAAAAGGAAGGAAGGAAGGAAGGAAGGAAGGAAGGAAGGAAGGAAGGAAGGAAGGAAGGAAGGAAGGAAGAGGGGAGGGAGAAAGAGAAGACAATCAATCATCCCAAAACCAGACAATACAAATCTAAAGCTAATTATATTTTTGGAAAAGCATTACATTTGAAACTTGACAGCTAGTATGGCTCCCGACATAAATAAATTTATACAGTATTTATACAGTATTGTTTGTTTTAATGCTTTTTAATTCCCATCCAACTCTGGTTGACTAAACTAGTCCTGTTTATTTTCTATTTCTTCACCTACAATCTCACTCCCCAAAGCTCTTAAGTGATAAACATCACTTCTAAGTGATAATACTATACTTAATAGATTATTAGTATAAGCCCATTCAAAAAAGGTAGATGTCAGTGATCTACTCTCTCTATGTTTGCAAACTACCCTTTTGTATGTTTCTCTCAACTATCACATAAAGTAGAGTGGGCTACATGATTTTTAAATAACCCTACAGCCTTAAAATTCCTTAAGGAATGCACTTTCCCTTTTGACTGAAGACTGCATTTCCCCATCTGGAGCTGAAACACCAAAGATGACACACTGACGACATTGTGCAGGACCAGAGCAGAGAAGAGCAGGCAGAGCAGAGCAAGGCAGAGTGGAGTAGAGCAGGCAGGTACAGCACAGCAGAGCAGAAGAGAGCTCCCTAGTTAGAGAGGGACCTCACCCCTGGGCCACCTAAGAGCCATATTGTTTCACAGCCGTGCTGTTTCATAATTGAGCTGTAACACTATTGAGCTATTCTATAGCTGTGGTGTTCTCACAGCCATGCTGTATCACAATTGAGCTATTTGTGCTGAATAAAGTTTCCTTCTTCACCTCACCCCAAATTAGGGGTTTCTGTTGGCATTGAATTGGTGCCAATGCTAATGAGTTGACACACTGAACTGTCAGCCTGCACTGTTCCTACCATTTGAACTCGTTTAAAGGAATTCCTGGAATCATATTTCAACCAATAGGAGGGAGACTTTCCCTGTCCAATTGGAGCTGCACAGCTATATTCTCATTAGCATCTTCCCCAACCAATCAGAGCAGCTCTACAACCAATCAGGAAAGTGCCATTTAAACTAATCAAACTGCAAGGAATTGGAGTCCTCATGTATATGAGGAAAGGGCAACCAGGGACCAGAGACAGAGACTTCTCTATATAAGACAGCTCTCCTCTGGTTCAGAGAGTGCACTTCCCTTATGCACTGTAGATTGAAGGCTTCATTTACCCTGGCTGGAGCTGAAACACCAAAGACAGTTTTGGAGCCCAGCTGGAGCCCAGCTGTGTAGCCAGAAAGGCGTCTCACCCCACAGCTGCCTCACAACCAGCAGCCATGCCATTCTGTAATTGAGCTGTATGCACTGAATAAAGTTTCCTACCTCAGTGAAAAAAAGAAAAAAATCCTTAATTGTGTGTTTTTACTTGCAAAATTAAAGCACTGTTGTCCACAGGTTTTATGGAGATACACAGGAAAGAAACCAGCCACATTAGGAGCCAATACTCAGCTCTATGACTGGATACCCCAGAATGACCTTCTTGGTAAGATTGAAGGAAAAAAAGGCTGTATAATTGGGTCACGGGCAAGTTGAGTGTTTAACAGCAAATAAATTCAATAAATATCTAATCATATAAAAATTTCACATTTTATTGACAATTTTAAAGCAGATATAATTAAAGAATTGGCCATTGTTTATAGAGTTCTGCTTCCTCTGTTTCACAAAAGTTAAACAGTTAAAGCTTTGTTCACTTTTCAAGATTCAATCTCAGTTCAGGTATCACCTCCTCAGCAAAGTCTTTCCAGACAAATGCAGAGGAGTTAATTCCACCTTTTCCAGGGATCACGGTTTTCTAGAGATAGCAATAACCCCTGTGCTCAGCTTCTGTAGAAAACACAGACTTCATTGATTTATCCTGTAGTTTTTCTCCATCTCTCTCTGATATTCAGTTAAAATATTATATTGAAAACCTTCCCAGCTTCTCACCCCTCCCTCCTCCTCTCTCCTTCCAAACTAGGTCATCCCAAAGCAAAAGCTTTTATCACTCATGGTGGAACCAATGGGATCTATGAAGCTATTTATCATGGGGTCCCCATGGTGGGAGTTCCCATGTTTGCTGATCAGCCTGATAACATTGCTCACATGAAGGCTAAAGGAGCGGCTGTGGAGGTGAACATAAACACAATGACCAGTGCAGATTTGCTCAGCGCCTTGAGAACAGTCATTAATGAACCTTCGTAAGTACTACTGCTTTGAAAGGTTTACCACTGATTATGTTACCCATCCTATTTGAGATTGTCCAATGTTTTATGCATTTGTAATTGGTACGCTTTCAAATAACAACCATACCATGACCAATATAAAAACTACTTTATTATTCCATTCCCAAAATTGCTGAAGTGGTTTGCTAAAACTGTAAAGAAAGTCCCTCAGATTTCAACCATCTATGAAAGTTTATTCAACATAAATAATGTAATGATTATATAATTTTCAGATATTTTTCTCTGGAATATATATATAAAATTTCTTTGATCTCTTATATTTCAAATCTCTTATTTTTTGAATTCTAAGTCTGTCATTTTTTGCTTTTTCCCCAATATTGTGTAATTTTTATCAAGACATGTTTTTCATCTTGCTCTCTCAGTATCTGTTCTGAATTTGTATAGGTGCCTTATATTTAAACTTGTTCTGGTTATCACAGATGCTATTATTTTTATTCAGAGGCAAAAGTTGAAGGCTAGTTATAACATTCCATTCACATTACTAAAAACTGAAGTTCAGGCAGTAGGTGCGACGTAAACTCAGAATGAATTTTGAGCAGCTTTTTTTAGTGGAGCTATTTTGAGTAAAACTATCTGTTCAAAGCCCTAGAATCAGAGTTTTCTAGACAAAGAGGTCAATGAGGTACTCATAGTTGCCTTAACTCCATGCTAAAATGTTAGCCCTGGTTGTCCACTATCCCCTTTCGCTCACATTACAATCAAATAACTTTTATTAATATACAAGTTTAAGTCATAATTTTCAAAATATTATAAATATCAATTCAGGAGCTGGGTATGGGGTCACAAGGTTCAGTAAAGCTTATTATAATCTTTTTTTAATTTTATATTTTATTAGTTTCAGGTGTACAGAACAACTTAATGATTAGACATTTATACACTTCACAAGGTGATAACCCCAGCATGTCTACTACCCATTTGATACTGTACATATATTGTCATCTTTTTTTCCCCTCATAAATGATGACCATGATGTCTAACCTATTAGACTATTACCAGGTCGTAACTGTTAACAATTTGGTTCATTTTACTAAGTATCAAAGTAGGTAAATTCTGTAATTTTTAAAAACTCTACTTAATTTTATAGAATGCTCATTAAATTTTATTGGTGATTTGAAAACCATTGATATAAACAACAGAATCATAAATAATTTAAAATTTTCCAAGAAAATACCTAAAATTATTTATTTTAAAATACCTTAGCAGTAACTCTAAATCTAATCATCTGAAATTATCTGAAAACTTTAGATTGTAAATACACAAGTATTTGTATTCCATCTTCTTATTACTTAAAGGAATTAAGGAACACAAAATATTTAATTTAAGACATGAATCATAGTAATTTCAATTATAATATTTTAAGATAACAGTCATAAAGCATTAGTGTGGAATAAATTATGAAATAATTTTAAATATGAGCATAGTTATTTCTTATCCTATCTCACTTATAAGAAAGAAAATTTTTATTTAGATTCACATGTACAAGTTTATCAAGTATATGCATATTTCAAATATAAAATCTCTATAAATGGTGAAAACCTTGAGCAAAAGTATGATTTGGAGAGAAACTTTTACCACCACTGTAGGTTGCCTAAAATGTATTAGAAAGAATCATGTGAAATTACTCTTTTGACCCTATCTATATTTTTATCCCACTAAAAGAGTATATGATTATTCTTCCTCATTGTACACAAAAAAGAAAACAGTACCCCTTGCTGCTGGATCTGTGCCACATTCACTGGTGAATGAGGACCACATTTTTCCTTCCCCAATCCCAACAATGTCCTGCTCACACTAGGAAATCTCATCAAAAGCCACTTTCTGTCATCTACATGTCTCCAGGTTAGAAATTTTATTTCTATTTAAAATAAGACAAACATACTAATTCTGTCTCAGCCAACAAGAAATGCCCAGTGAAGACATAGCTTGCCTTTCAAATACATACCTTATATCCATTGTTGTTTGAGAGGCCCTTTGAGATGTTAACACTATAGCTATGACTTTTGTGATGCCACAATAGTTAGGGGCTCAAGTTCTAGTGAGATATTTCTATTTACCATTAAAATTCAAATTCCTTTTCATCATTTCTAAAATTTCCCTAGTCCCCTCATCTAATTTTGACATTGCTAATACAGATAATGCCCTTTGTTTAATAAACATACAGTGTGTGCGATGGAGGACTCTCAGACACTGCAAAAATGACTCATCAATGTTGATCACCAATTTCCTGCATCTGTTATTATTAATTAGTCAGGCATGAGGGTCCATGCTTATGGACTTTTTAATGGCTATTTTCTCACAATATGGGTTATCCACAGTCTTGGTCTTAGAACAATCCTTGAAATCATACTTCATACAATAGTAAAATTACTTACTGAAAAAATTAGGCTTATTCCTTTTTTATATGTTTACACTTGACTACATTCTGTTAAAAACATATTTTTTGCATACTATCCCCTTTACAACTCTTAAAAAGCTATGCAACCAGCAAAGTTCATGTCACAGCAAGAATTAAATGTTTCCTCAACACATCTATGCCATTTGGCTGGCATAACAATATAATATGTTATACAAAGGTATTACACACTTAACCTTTAATAAAAAGGTAAATTAATTTCTGTCTATGTTTTTGTTTACCAGCTATAAAGAAAATGCTATGAGGTTATCAAGGATTCACCACGATCAACCTGTGAAGCCCCTGGATAGAGCAGTCTTCTGGATCGAGTTTGTCATGCGTCACAAAGGAGCCAAACACCTGCGGCCAGCTGCTCACAACCTCACCTGGTTCCAGTACCACTCTTTGGATGTGATTGGATTCCTGCTGGCCTGTGTGGCAACTGCTATATTTTTGGTCACAAAATGTTGTTTATTTTCTTGTCGAAAATTTGGTAAAACAGGAAAGAAAAAAAAGAGGGAATAGCTCTTTCTAAGTATGGTAAAGGCCTGAACGGGCAATACTGTTTAGTTAAACCACAGTGACCTTACTGAAAACATATAATCTCCATTCCGTTTTCAAAATTCCTATTCTTCTACCTTAGCCTACAGATAAAGCCTAGAATTCAACAACACCATTAACTAGTAAGCATGCCCTATTCTTCCTTTGTCTTGTCCCAGGTGGCTTTACCCTCTTCCTTTCACTTTTCTGACACAGGGACATTAATGATTTTATGTATATTCTAGGCATAATATCAAATTTTTCTTTATGTTTAACCAGAAGTGATATGCTGAAATATGCTAAATTCTGGGGAGCACACAAAATGTGAGCTGAATTTGATGGATGTAGGGAACATGGAAGAATGAAATTTACAAATTCCCCTAGAACATACAGATCAGGGAAACATCAAAGATTAGTATGTTTTAAGAATAGTATTGATTTCTTTCTGAATAAAAATAAGCCCTTCTACTTGCCCAGTGTTACTGGGGGTAGAGCATGCATTGATAATTACTGTGATGGCACATCACACTAGGAGCAGTACACATTTCCATTAAATACGTAGATAATCATGACTTAAGTTCGACCTTTAGTCAACAAGTATTCTGGGGTGTCCTTTCGTGTAAGGGTCTTGGTACTGCCTTCAAACCAAAAAAATGAATTAAGTCATTATTTTTTATCAAGGACAGAGAATGTAGCAATATATTAAAGGTGAGCAGATTATTTTTAGGAGAAATAACAATAATAAATATAGAAAAAACTTTTAGTAATTTTGTGAAATTTTTAATTAACAGTACAATTAATAACCTTAAAGTTAAATGTCAATTCACTATATTTAAAATCACTAATGCTTATAATCTATAACTACTATTTATAATCGAAGGTTTAGTTTTTGGTTGAAAAACCAAATATTTACTTGGACTGTAAGACCATTATATTATTTTTTGGGCTCTATCCTCTACATATTTAAATTCATCAATTAATTGTTATGCAAATCAAATAAGAGAATAGAAGACCTCCTTGACCAAAAACTATGTTACAGTAAATATTCATCAATGCAAATAAACAAACAAAAACCTAAATGCAAATGTTCATATTTGAATGTTTTGTATTAATTTAACTAATAAAGACTGAACTTTCTTTATCCTGTATAAACTTAATGACATGTCTAAAGATTTAATTTTGGTATTTGATATATGATTGAGGACATAACTGACATCTACTGGCTTACTGATTTTTTAAATTCTTATTCATTTCAATATAGTATATTAAAACTTACTTCCAATTTAAAAATAACTGTATCATGGAACATATTAAGTATTTCTTCCTGAATATGTCCACTTTTGAAAATGCAAATAAATTCTACAAAATTTTTTGTGAAGGCTGAAAATGTATTTGTTATATGTGATTTTTAAAGGATGATTCATATTGATGTATTTTTTACTTTTACAATTTTATTGTATTTGGAGAACTGTTTATGTTTGCTCTATGCCCAGTTTATTTTCTGCAATTAGAATTTAGTGAATGGCTATGATCCAATGAGAGGTGAACTGGCCATCTATAACACTGAGCACTACCCAATTTCAGGCATCCATTTGATTTCTGATACTGGCCACCACTGCACTGGAGATGTTTCTGCTCAATATCCACTACTCACCTGATTTTTCCCTCCTGCTCTCTAATTATCTGCATATCTCTTCCTTTGCCTGAATATCATCAGAAGCCAGTTGATGAAACTTCCTGGGTAATAGCAACTGCATTAGTTAATATAACTGCAGCATATACTTGGATTAAAAAACAAAAAAATCTGATAATGGACTTTCCCTACCAGTCATTCATACAACTGTTCAGATCAGGAAATTCTCATCACTAACACAGCAGAAGCCAAGTCCCACCAACCTGAATACTTTGCACTAGTTTTACACTCTCAGAACTTAGAGATGTTCAGGAGGCTAAACCTCATACTTTTATTTTGTTCATGTACTTTCCATGTGGCCCTTCTCCTCTGGTCAGGGTTATTTTACCTAACAAGATGATCCAAATCTTCATGCACTCAAAATCAGGATGGTAATATATCATATCCAAATGATTTGTCACAGCTTTCCATTGAACTTTACTGTTGGACATCAGAGTATTAGATGGGCTCTAGTAACCTGCTTGATATTAGACATTATTTTGCCTACACTTATCATGTGTCAGCAACCTAGTTATTGTGCTATTTTGATTCATCACCACTGCCAGGAGAGTAACAGTTTCTCCCACTAAATTCTAAAGCATAGGATCTCAAAATAATCAAGTAGCACTCAGAGCTTCCAATAAGTAAACCTCAAAACTGCCTGACTTTAACTTGTAATAATGAAAAACAAACTTGTATAGGGAAAATGGAGAAGCTACTTGTTAGAGGATTCATTCTCATTTTCAGTCCCTTGCACTCTGAACCTATGTATTCAAACTAAATACATAAGGCATCACATAGCAGGCTATGATTTCAGCATAGACTCCATTTTTTAAGACAGCACCTAAAACAGGGTATAATCTCAGCTAAATCCCTGAAAAGCTTTCATATTTAACAGGGAACCTGGTACAATCAGCAAATTGCATCCATATTAGACTTTGTTGCATTTCCTTAGCTATAAATGTGTTTCCTAGTCATATACAATATTGACATCAATACCGTGATTTTTACTGAGACTTTATGCCCACAGTCTGTGATGTTAACAAAAATACTACAGAGAGCAAGGGTTGGGAGAGTATTTTGTATTTAGAAATTATAACTTCTATGGAGAAAACAGATGCATTCTCTAGAATGGAAGGTGACCAATGCAATCTTTTACGCTCTAGAAGGCTAGACCCCTAGAGAGTGGTGTCACATTGAGAACAAGGTGGAGAAATATCTTCTATTAACAGACTAAGCATATAAACACCTGAAGTAGCCTGACTAGGCTTGGTGAGGTGAATTCCATGCTGTGCATTCATATATAGTTTCCATCCCGTTCTCCATTGCTCCTCTGTACATGAGCTTTATGATCAAATTCTGGAAGGTCTGGAAAAAGACAGTGGCAGACACAGGGCTGCTCATCCAGAACATCTTATTATTGAGACATTTGTCTACAAAACTTGATTTCTGGAGGAATTCCCAGTGGAATATGAACACCTTCCTAATCTATGCAAATCCTAAAAAAGTTTATCCACATAATTCTACCCCAGACTTGCTTGCCTTTAATCTTCCCTCTAAATCTTCCCAAGTCTTTGACTAATCAATTAATCCATTAGTCACTGTTCATGAATCTGTAGTATCGGTAAAGCCGGGCATTCTTTTTATAATTCAATGCTTATTTTATCAATTTTAAGATGATAATAGCTTCATTTATATAAAATTATATAACTTCCCAAAGAATGAAGCATTTTGTTATCATTTTTCACTGATTCATTTTTGTTAATGCTTTTTGAGTTAAAATCACTTATTTCTAATATCAATATAACAACATCTACATTCATTCGTCAAGTGTATATATGACATTTTTCATATATTTACTTTAAATGCTTTATGTTTCAATGTTTTATTTTATTTTATTTTTTTAAAGCTGAGCCATCCTGCCACCTATTGGCAGCTCAACGGCAACTCAGCTCAGGCTGGCCTCAAGCCGCTGTTGCTATGTTTCAATGTTTTATATGTTTTTATTTTAGTCAGACTATGACTACACTTTTATGAATTAACAATGTAGGTATTTTCTAAACACAAAATTCTCATTTACTGTTCTTTATTTGGAAACGGCTGTATTTCATTTTCTGTGTCTCTCATAGATTTTCTGTGTTTCTGATGATCTTTCTCCATTTTTTACTGCTTCCTTATAACTGATGAAGTGTTTTTTGTTTTGCTGTGCTTTTCCAATTTTTTCATCTGTGTATTTGGAAGTTACACACTGTAGTAACATTTAGGTGTGCCTCTTTTAACCAGTACATAATTGAATTTTTATAATCTAATATGCTTACATCTTTTACTGGGTAATTTTATCCAGGTACATTTGCTAGGATAACTTAAATATTTTATATTTATGATCATGTGATCAAGGTATTGTACACCAGAACTCAGTAACATGGCCACACTAAACAGCCTTGCAAAAGTTGTCTCCAGATATCCATCTACGTAATATAACTCGCACCTGAAATATTAAAAATTACTAACCATTGAAGAACCCTCCCCTTTTGCCTCATCTATAGTAAGGTTTTTGGTATGTGCTAAGGCCAAATCCAAAAATTCTTTGAAATTAAAACAATCTCATTGGAATTACTATGTGAGCTTAGAAAATATAATCATTATATAAAAAATATACAGGGCTGGCTGAGTGGCGTGGTGGTTGGTCGCTGACTTGGGAAGCCAGCAGCTGCGGTTCGGATCCCACATATGAGGGCCAGTGACACTGCCCTCAAAAAAAAAAAAAATACATACACGTGGTACCTCTCAATGACTAAAGTACCCATTATTAAATAGTTTTATAGATTAATACATTGTCTTTATAAGTCAACTGTATGTGAATAATATAACTAAAAGAAATGGTTGTTAGTCACTTATAATTCACTCTTTTGATCCACAATACCTCACATGTAACATTTCAAATAAACCTTATGTAATAATTACTTTTGTGGGCCGGCTGAGTGGCACATTGGCTTGGGACACCAGCTCTGAGCAGCAGGGCCCCGGTTTGGATCCCACACATGAGGGCCCCGGTTTGGATCCCACACATAACTGCCCTCTACAGCTAAGATGGTGAACAACAGCTTGACCTGGAGCTGGGTTACCGTGAGTCCCTGGGGACAGCATAGCTGCAGCCCCTGCTGCAGTGGGCTGCCATAAGCTACAGTGAGTGGCCAGCAGCCAGAGTGAGTGGCGGAAGCCAGTGTGAGCTGCCAAGAGCAGCCGTGAGCAGCCATCCAGAGGCCAGCAACTGATCTGCCTCACCTGAGAAGAGCACAATAATGATACCAACATGGGCCAGTGAAGCAACATTCTCCACAACTAGACTGAAGAACAAAAGGACAGCACCTTGTCTGTTCCCCTCCCCAAATTCCCCAATAAAATCTAAAAAAAAAAAAAAAAAAAATTAGTTTTGTAAGCTTTCATTCTCTTTTATTAGATATGCTCTATATTTATTATTGTGAGTCACTTTTAAATACACAATTTTGGTAAACATTATATGCTCAGTCACTCTTAAAATGTGGCCTAAGGGCCGGCCAAGTGGTGTGGTGGTTAAGAGCTGGCTTGGGAAGCCAGTGGCCCCAGTTTGGCCCACATATGAGGGCCAGTGAAACTGCCCTCAAAAAAAAAAAAGAAAGTGGCCTAAAGTTTGTGGAAATCAAACTCACCCTGGGTTTAGTAGTCAAGGCAGAATATGAAGCTCAAAAACATGGCATATAAAGGATATAAACACATTTATATCCTGTGAGATGGGGTTCTCATTAATCACTGAAATTTCATGTCAGTGCCCTTAGGAAAAATTTCTTTGTTATCAAATCAAAAGTGTTGAACCATATGACTTCAGACATAACTCTGAATACTAAAATGTGATGACTTTAAAAGGAGACTTTCCAACGTGGGGTGTATTTCACCACCAACTTTGATTAGAATCCTAGAAAGAAAAGGATTCTTATCTGGGTTTTTCTCTTTAGTGCAGTTGAAAAGCACTTTTTTTTGCTCATATTAAATAATTGATGTTTATTTGTAAAGACTTAATCCTAAAATTAATATATAGTATGTGTCTCCTTCAAACAACATCAATTAAAGGCAGCAGTAAAGTAAGTATGCAGCAGTTGTTGCATGTACACATGTCCCCTTGTCCTAAAAGGATGGTAGTAATGGGCATGAAATACTAGAATTCTGGCTATGAATATCATGGCCCACCAGGAGACACAATGAGATTAGACTTGGGAGGATGAGATGGAGTAATAGTCAAAATCCTTTAAGCATAGGAGTCAACCAGTCATTGTAACAAGATGAGAACAGGAACACATCCCTGACTACAGTGGAATATCACTGATAGCGGTTCATTGCAAACATAGTGGAACTATTTATTCATTTTCAATTTAATTGGGGGGCAAATGAGCTTTTAACTTATCAATAGTTTGGATTTGTGTTTAAATTTTTGGTTGACTTTCTTGTAGTGAAAGCACAATAATATATAATTATTCTTCCTCTACCTATTCTCCGCTCTACCTTACTTCATCTTCCTTTCTCTTTTCTTCCTTTCTCTTTTTCTCTTGTAGGAGTGCGGGGGGCCAGCCCCCGCCGACCAGGGTCCCAAGAAGGTGGACACGGAGTCGGCGATACGAAAGACAGAAAATCTTTATTACAGTAAAGGCAGAAAAAAGGTGGAGACACCGGAAAGAGGTTCTCAGAAGTGTCACAGCTTATTGTTAAAGCCTAGCTCCTTTTATAGGGGCTTTTGACTATTATCTTAATTACAAGTTATGTTTCACATGACCATGATGTTTTCCCTTACTCAGAACTTTTACTTTTTTGTAATTGTATCTTTCCAGGGTACACTGTGGCCTGTTCAAGGATTTTACTTATCATCTAGAAAGTGGTTACCATGGCTACCTTACAGGGCATATACTTGAACTATTGCCAAGAGTTTAGGCAAGAAACTATTTCTATGTGATTATAATACTTAGTAGCAAAAGGAGTTTCAAACTTTTACTATCTTACAAAGAGCTGCATGTTTTTGTAATAGAGGGTAACATCTGTTTCTCAGTCAAAGCTTCAGTATCTGTTGCTAGCAATGTACAGAACAAAGAGTTAAAACAAGGCTGTTAATTAAGATAACTTATGGTCAGTAAGTTGCCTCTTATCAGAACTTTCATGGCCGAGAGACCTTGGTCTCCTGGTCTCCAAGGAAACCTTTCACAGCTGCACAGGCAAGGACGAACGATAGCACCAGTTTCTCACAGAGGCTGTCTGTTTCTCACAGACTGGCTTTTTTAGGTCTATGTGGCCAAAGGCCTATGCCTCAGTTTCCAAAGGGGCTTGAGTCCCCAATATCTCAGTTCAGGGGTTCCCCACGGAACTACCGCCTGGCTTAGGTTGTCTCCCCTCGTTTAGGAGATCTTACCCGTCTTTGGCTGCGTAGTTAGCTCATTGGGGTATACAGGAACTTGCCATAAATGCAGTGAGTATATTGTCTCCTATAGGAGGAAAGGCACATGGGTTCTTAGAGGCAGGAGATATTACACGACCAACCATAAGGCAGCATCCCTAATATCCAGTGCTGAGCAGGGCAATGTGGCCTTGTCAGACACTGGGGGGCTGTCGGCTTCCCACATAGGAGGACCTAGCCTTACAAGTATTTTCCCTCAAATACTGTATCAGTAAGTGGTGCAATTTTCCTTTTAACTTACATGTGAATTGGTTCCACTTAACCCATCTTTGTTTCCTTTAAGAAAAACCACTACATTATGTGAGAGTTGGAGAAAGTGGAAATTTGGCTAATCTGAACATATTGGGGTATAGAATTCCTTATCCATACTTAAATACTTTTTAGTTTCTTGGAAAATTACACTACTAACCCACCAAAATTTTACTTAAGGTAGGACTATAACAGTGGAGTTTTTAATATCACTTATGATATGACACCCCATATTCCTTTAAAAAATATAGCCTCAATAACAGTGACATGCTACTGGACATTTTGGTTTGCAACTCCAAGACCATTTCCCACATAACAGAAGATCTTCTAAGTAATATTAGTTCATATGGAGATATCACTGAGAATTTTAGCTGAAGCATGACATGAATGAACTGGCATCTTAAAATGCCGGTGGGATTAAAGCGTAGATAATGGATTGTAGGCATAAAAAAGTATAACTACATGATTCACCAGGGAGACTGCTTTAGTAATCCTGACAAGTATAATTGAGGTCAGAAAAAAATGTTTTTTACCATTACAGTAGAGAGATAAAGATACTTTCACAACACATTTAGAGGTCAATTCAAAGGTATGATAAGTGAAAGGGGTTAAGTGTTCATGGAAGAGAAGGAGTTAAGGTGAACTCCTGGATTCCTATTTAGTGTGTTCATTTGGATATTGATGGCTTCTACTGAAGTAGGCATAAATTGGAGGGACAACTTTTTAAGATAAATACGAGTATGCTGCATTCCCTTTTGGATTTATTCACTTCAAGGAATGAAAGCAAAATTTAGGTGGAGATATTTAGAAGTCATTTGGAATATAATCAATAATATTATAATAACTACATATGGTGTCAGATTGGTACTAGAATTTTCAGGGTGATCACTTTGTAAGTTATATAAATGTTTAAACACTACATTCTATATGTGAAACTAATATAATATTGTACGTCAACTGTAACTGAAAAATTTTAAAGTTATTAAGAAAAAGAAATCATTTGAAACAAACAAGATCTCAATCTTAGCAAAAGCAAAAAAGATAGATTAAGGAAAAACAGCATAAAGGAGAGTATGAAAATGAGAGAACCTAATATTGGGTTACTTCTTTATCAGCATGCTGGTTGATTTTTTTTTTTTTTAAGTAATAAAGAAAATTATATAACACATTCCCAGACCTCAAAGAAATGTGGAGTGTTAGGGATTTTGGAAGGAAACAGTATTGAGAAGGGAAAGACAGAAATAGATAAATATGGTAACAATAATGTACTTAGCAAAATAAGACTAAGAAGAGACACCATCTTTTACTTGGATTGCAGGCATATGAACAAAATCTCTTTAGGAAGGTTGCAAGGTACATAGTGTTCCCTGGAGAGTTCTTGATTTCTGTTTTCATCATAAATGTGCATTGATGGCATTGATGTTTGAAATGTAAGTCAAGATTCCGACTATTCTTTTTACCACCCAGTCAACTTATAACTACAATCCAATCTCTGTTGAGAGATACTATTATAGGATATAATGAATCAATATTTATTACACATATAGATTGAGATATTTCTTGGCTCTCTAGATAATCTCCCATTATATAATATCATATATTTCTTGGCTCTCTAGATAATCTCCCATTATATAATATCATATTTACTCTTCTACTTCAACTTTTCACACATAAACACACACATACGTGCACAGACACACACCACACAATGAACCATAGTCCATCACAAAGTCATCCAAGTGATGCAAGACCGAAAAAATTGTTCGCTTCCCAAAAAATTTATCTACTAATATAAAAGTTTGTGCAATGTGAGTACCCATCATGAGTTACAGCTTTCCTGAAAAAACCTGGGTATAGTAGGAAGTACAAACTCTTTATTGAGTGTGTATATGCAGAAGTAATTACAATAAAGTATACTAATTATTAACATAGAGGGATAGACAGAAGAGTAGAAGATTAACCACTTCATATATGGAAACTTATCATCTGCCTAAATCTGAACATCCAAAGGGCATATAAACATTTCCATACAGTTGTCTTATTAAAGCTGTCATTCAGGAAAAAAAATCTGGTAGATGATATTGATTCCTAAACCTGCTGCTAATTTTGTGTAACATATTTTACCTAATGATACTATCAGCCTTTTGGTCCTTCAGGCAGAAATCCTATTTCTTTACATCTTTGTACAAATCTTTGTACACATCTTTGCTCTTAGACATTTTTTTCCAATTTCAGATCTAATCACTAATCACAAGTTTTAATTGTATTTCTAACATTTACTATTTTGAGACCATGTTTCAAACTATTATGATTCCATGTTTAACTGACTAATACACATTTTTAATCATTTTCCCTTCTTTGAAACTCTTGCCTTTGTATGCCAACCTATACTTAGTCACCAGAATTGTTCGCTAAAGGAAACATTTGATCTGTCACTTTCTTTAAAATTTGATTAAATAAGTTTTGCTTATAATTTAAAATCCAAATCCATAGTATATCTATCAAGACTACATAATATCTGCTAGTTCAATCTAACTTTCTTCTATAAACTACTGCCCACATCTTTCTCTGTGATTCATACACACTAGAATGTTTTCGAAATATCCACGAACTTTTTTCATTCCTCCATTCATTGTGAAATCTTTCCTTTTGCCATATTCGGCCTAGATCCTACCAAGGCTTTCATCTTACCTCATATATTGCCTGCCTTACTAAAACTGTTCCCAATAATTCCACAGAAAAGTAATTGATTTTTCTTTGGAATTCTGAATCATGTATTCAGATGATTCTTAACAAAAATTTTCCCATAGGCATCCACGTTTAATTAAGCAAATTATTTTCCTACTCCACATAGAGAAAACGATGTGGGGTATGTGTTCACCTAACCTCCTGGCACCTTTGAACAGAGTGGAATGGGGGTTGGGGTGTGTGTGTGTGTGTGTGTGTGTGTGTGTGTGTGTGTGATGTGAACTTTAGGGAGTTCTTATTTATTTCCCTTATTGCCATTCTAGAGAATCAATGTATCTCTAGTTCATTTATTTCATTTTTAAATTATAAAGTTGGAAGAATTTTTTCCCAGATATATTTGTATTTATGTTTTAGTCCCTCTATCAACAGTAAACTGGCAAGCAATGAATAAATGTTTCCCTTTAAAAGTTAATTTTTAACTTACTCTGTGCCTTAATTGCCACTCACCTCTGTGCTCAGCAGAAACACACAAAACTGCAGAGCGGCATGTGAGGGAGCTGCTGCCATGCTGACTGACAAGTGTGCTTTGGTGATTCTGCTCTTGCAGCTCTGCAGCACCAACTGTGGATTCTGTGGGAAGGTTCTGGTGTGGCCCTGTGACATGAGCCACTGGCTCAACATGAAGATTATTCTGGAGGAACTCACAGAGAGAGGACATGAAGTGACAGTACTGACCCCTGCACATACTCAGCTCATTGACTACAAGAAACCTTCCAGACTGAACTTTGAGGTATTGCATTCACCATATGGCAAAGAACTAATTGAGACTATAAATGTTAGATTTATGGACCTAGTGCTTAATGCCTTACCACTCTGGCAATCAGTGATAAAAATGAACAATTTCTTTGTTGAAATAACTCAAGTTTTAAAATCCCTGTGTGAGAGTACAGTCTACAATCAGACACTCATGAGGAAGCTCCAGGAAACCAACTACGATGTAATGATTATAGACCCTGTGATGCCCTGTGGAGAGCTAGTGGCTGAATTGCTTGCAGTTCCTTTTGTGTTCACATTAAGAGCCTCTTTAGCTGGCATAAAGGAGAAACACTGTGGGAAACTTCCAGCTCCACTTTCCTATGTACCTGTTCAGATGGTGGGACTAACAGACCGAATGACCTTTCTGGAAAGAGTAAAAAATGCAATGTTTTCAGTTTTCTTTGACTTTTGGGACCAGTATTCTGACATTCATTTTTGGGATCCACTTTTCACAGAGGCATTAGGTAAGAGACTCTACTTTGCATTTTAAGCTTGTAATCAAAAGAAAGTGAAGATTTAAGTGAAATCTATGTAAATGAAAGGAGTACATTTAAATATATCTGTCTTCCATTTAAACTCTATAAGCGACAGCAATGTACTGGTTATCAAAATCTAAGTGTAGGGCCAGCCTTGTGGCGCATTGGTTAGGAATTGGCTTGGGATGCCAGCTATGAGCAGCAGGGCCCCAGTTCAGATTCCACATATGCGAGCCAGTGACGCTGCAGCCCCTACAGCTAAGATGGTGAACAACAGCTCGACTTGGAGCTGGGCTGCCGTGAGTTGCTGACAATGGCGTAGGCTGCAGCCCCTGCTACAGTGGGCTGCCATGAGCTACCGTGAGTGGCTGGCAGCTGGAGTGAGCTGCCAAGAGCCGCCATGAGTAGCCATCCAGAGGCCGGCGTCCAATCTGCCTCACAGGGAAGAGCACAATGATAATACCAACATGGGCCAGTGAAGCAATGTCCTCCACAACTAGACCAAAAACAAAAGGGCAGCAACTTGTCTGTTCCCCTTCCCCGATTCCCCAATGCTGTTCCCCTCCCCCAAATCCCCAAAAAATCTTTAAAAAAAATTAAGTGTAAATGGGGACAAGAAATCTCTTGCCATGGTTACTCTTTCTTTACAGTCATTAAGCCATTTCTCATAAGATAGCTTGATAACTGTTAGGCTCATGCCAAAACAATACAGAACACAAAAAAGGTGTTAATCCTCTTGAAGATGGATTGCATGTCTATCTGGATATTACATACAAGTTTAGTATATTGAATTTCTATATTAGAGAGTTCATAGCTATTTTTGGTAAAGAGAGAATAATGTTTATTCTAAAAGTAAGATAAGCTATTTGCCTGACACCAATAATGCACTGGAATATGATCATTATTAGCAAAGATTGTATTTAATTAGCCTGAATCTGCTCCAACAACTTTTGGTAACTAGTGATGATTATGCTGAATCTTATACCATATCTCATGGAACAGGGTGCCTACCATTCCTATCCCTCTCATAAACTTCAGAAAATCCTGTTTGGATTTGTTCACCATGGCTGGTCATAGAAATAGTCCAAGGATGCTTTATACTTCTTAGGAGAGAGCTACATGAAAACCTGAAAGGGGAATTAAAAAACTCAAAAAGACATTGTATCTTGAGCAGTAACAGAGAGTTGTTGTTTTTTGTTTTTACTTCACTGATATACACTTATTCTCCTTATTTTTAATTCCTTGCCTTCTCTGCATAAAACTGTTTTGCTTTGCAATTACATACTCTTGACTGTGATCTGAATCAGTCAACCCAGACAGGCTTCCACTTCAACTACCTTTGAGAAGCACAGATATGAACTAACAAACAAAAGATCACATCTGACACTAAATATACTATATAATTTACTTCACTGATTATATAATTTTTCACAGAACTACTATTCAGAGTAACTCACTTCAAAAGTCCTTTGATTTAGACATAATTTGAACTTAAATGCATTGATTTTTTAATAATAATTAATTAATTAATTAATTAATTTAATATTCAGTATGCATTGCTTGGGTGCAGATTACATGCTAAGCGCTACAGATCTAGGTAAAAAGTATAAGAGTGTTGGCTCAAGACTACCATCAGAAGTAACTGAGAACTATAATAGGTCACTGCTACATTTTGGTATAATAGGATTATAAGTAAAGACCTGAAATGAGTCAAGTGCATTATTAAAGGAGCAAGGGGAATAAAAGAGCATCTTCTGTTAAGCAAAACTTGTACTTGCCATGCATTCATGCAACCCTTAAGAAGTCTTGAAGGACAGGGGCAAGATGGCGGCTGTGAGGAGGGCTCCATGAAACCTCCCCTGGAAATATCCACAATTTGAACTTCTAATACTCTTCAAAGAGACATCTACTCACCACACAGAGCAGCTAAGAGTTTCACACAACGATTGCTGGAAGGTGGTCAGGCCAGGCGAGTAGGGGAAGAAGGCGGCAAGACATGTGAGGTGCAGCTCGCACCCACGGCTGCGGAGGCTCGGGATCAGTCTCTGTGCCCACCGGGTCCCGCGGAGCGCAGAAGCCTGAAACCTGGGAGCAGGGGAAAACAGAGGACTCACGCGCGGAGAAGCAGCACGCGCTGGGCAGAGTCACAGGTCCCGGAAAGATGGAGCGGGGATCTTAGCCACACCATGGTAGGGTGCGCGCAATTCCCTAAATCCCGGCAGACCCTTTGGGAAAGCAGCAGGAACTCTGCTGGAGCATAAAAGGCAAAGGTCTTAGCTTAAAACAGTGTTGGAACTGTGGCTTTGTTTATTTTTATGTTTTTTATTTTTTTTCCCTTTTTCTACTCTTGAACAGAAAGCAAAAAAAAACAATAACTCACCCACTCCCACAAACTTTGGCCCCCGCCAAGACAGTCTTAAACTGATTCCTGAAGGGAGCAATAGGGGCAGACTAGGAAGATATCCTTACCTGCAGGGGGTTGAGAATTTCCACCCAGTAAAGGCAGCAGAGTGAGACTACCTACCCCGCCCCCACCTTTAGACAAGGCTTGGGAGGCAGGGCAGGTTCACCTGCTGAGGCACTAATTAACAGATTCTTAGCAGCAGGCTTTTGGTAGTGAGGAATTCTTTAATTCTCCACGGCTGTCAACCCAAAGGGTGCCCAGAGACACTCACTGAGCCTTTGGGGGTGCAGCCTGCCTTGAGACAGGCAAAAGCAAAAAGGCAGTGACTTTGTAAAAACCACCAATCACACGTCACAACCACACTCAAGTACAGCAAACCTGCAGTGCCAGGATCACGCTAGGCATCAGGTGGCCTACTGTTCCCACAAGACACACAGGAATTTTTGTACAGCAGACAAACTGAAGAGAGCTTGGTGGACTTTAGCCTAGACCGGCATGGGTATTTTTGGTTTGTTTGGTTTTATTCTGTTTTGTTTTCCCTTTATTGGCTGCTTATCTTGGTTGTTTTTGGTTTTTATTTCTATTTCATTCTAATCATATTGTAGTTTTTAATATAGGCATATATATATAGGTGTATATAGGTGAATATATGTCCATATATATAGGTGTGTAGACAAATATATATATTTTTTTTTTCCTTTTTTCTTTTTCTTTTTCTTTTTTTTCTTTTTCTTTTTTCCCCACCCTCACTTTCTCTCTTATTTTATTCATTCTTCTCACTGCTATACTTTTCCTCTTTTCCTTTTTTCTGCAAATTTTATTTTTTTAATTTTTCTTACTTTTTTTATTATTATTTTACTTTATTTTTATTTTTTATTTTTTAGGTATAGCTAATTGGTTTCTCATGTTTATTCTATTTTTTATTTTAGGATATTGTATTTTATTTTGTTTCCTCTTCTGTTATTATTGAGTATGTGGTTTTTGTTTTGTTTCTGTTTGTTTTCTTCATTAGTATGATTGATATTTCTGTACAAGTTGACTGTAGTTTGATGGTTGGTTTTTTTTTACTTGTGCGAGCATTTGGTTTCCTTTGGTGGCTGCAGAGGTTGTTCTTGTTGATCTGTTATGCTCTAAAATCACTCTGCAGCAGTGGGTCCAAACAAACAGACACAAGAATCATCATACCCGGAGGCCAACTTTAGATAAAACCAGAGCATTTCTGGGTTTGACATACAAGAGTCACACCCAAAAAGAAGTTGCTACAGGTACTAAGACCCATAGGGTCCAAGTTTCATCAGAGGGGTCAATCCTCTCACAGCAGCTCATAAATTGCAGAAGCTGCTGATTCTCACAGCTAATCAATCTGGGAGTCAATCCCACCTACTGACAAACCAAAAGTAATCAAAACTAAAACATCAACAAGTGAGGAAGCACGACACAAGGAACACCTCAGATACAAGCACAGGAGAATAGGGAGACTGAGTAATTCAAATATAAAGGACACACACCATATAAGTTTACCCAGAAAAGACTGAGAAATCTGGGGGATCTATCTGTTATATTGAAGCAAACACAAAGAGTAAGCCAGAATGGGGAGACAAAGAAACATAACACAAATAAAAGAACAAAAGAAACTTCCTGAATCAGTGGAAATAGAGGTAACCAACCTATCGGAGACAGAGTTCAGAACACTGATTATTAGAATGTTCAAGGAAATTAATGAAAATATAAAGAAGGATAGAGAAATCATGAAAAGCAACCAGCTAGAACTTAAGAACACAATTACTGAATTAAATAACAAACTTGATGGAATCACTAGCAGATTGGATGAAGTAGAAAATCAAATCAGTGACTTAGAAGACGAAATAGCAGAGATCACCCATGCGGAACAACAAAAAGAAAAAAGAATGAAAAACATGGAAAATAGTTTAAGAGAGCTGGGGGACAACATCAGACGCAATAACCTAAGGGTCATTGGAGTACCAGAAGGAGAAGAGAGGGAGCAAGGGATTGAGAATATATTTGAAGTAATAATGTCTGAAAACTTCCCTAATCTGGCAAAGGACATTGAAATACAAGCTCAGGAAGTGCAGAGAGTTCTAACAAGGATGATTCCAAACAGGCCCACTCCAAGACACATTCTAGTGAAAATGGAAAGGGTTAAGGACAAAGACAGAATCCTTAAAGCAGCAAGGGAAAGGCAGCAAGTTACTTACAAGGGTACCCCCATAAGATTATGAGCTGACTTTTCTACAGAAACTTTGCAGGCCAGAAGGGAGTGGCAGGCGGTTTTCAAAGTGATGAAAAATAAAGGCCTACAACCGAGATTGCTGTATCCAGCAAGGTTATCATTTAAAAGTGAAGGAGAGATAAGGAGCTTTGCAGAAAAAAATAAGTTAAGGGAATTCATTACCACCAAGCCAGCTTTGCAGGAAATGCTAAAAGGGCTTCTTTAAGTAGAAGAGAAAAACAACCTAAGAAAGACTACGAACACAAATAACAAAATGGCAATAAATACACACCTATCAATAATCACATTAAATGTAAATGGATTAAATGCTCCAATAAAAAGACATAGGGTGGCTGAATGGATAAGAAAGCAAGACCCCAGCATATGCTGTATACCAGAGACTCACCTCAGATCCAAAGATTCATACAGGCTGAAAGTAAAGGGATGGAGTAAAATATTTCATGCAAATGGTACTGAGAAAAAAGCTGGAGTAGCGATACTTATATCAGATAAAATGGACTTTAAATTGAAGAATATAACAAAGGACAAAGAAGGACACTTCATAGTAATGAAGGGATCGATCCAACAAGAGGACATAACTCTAGTAAACATCTATGCACCTAACATAGGAGCCCCTAAATATATAAAACAGATATTGTCAGACATAAAGACAGAGATCAACAGTAACACTATCATAGTAGGGGACTTCAACACACCGCTGTCACTAATGGACAGATCCTCCAGACAGAAAATCAATGTGGAAACAGCGACCTTAAATGACACATTAGACCAGCTGGATTTAACAGACATTTTCAGAGCATTTCATCCCAAAGCTACAGAATATACGTTCTTTTCAAGTGCACATGGAACATTTTCTAAGATAGACCACATGTTAGGCCACAAAACAAGTCTCAATAAATTTAAGAAGATTGAAATCATTTCAACTGTATTCTCTGACCACAATGCTATGAAACTAGAAATCAATTATAAGAAGAAATCCGGGAAGCTGACAAATAAATGGAGGCTAAACAATATGCTATTAAATAGTGAGTCGGTCACAAATGAGATCAAGGAGGAAATCAAAAGATACCTCGAGACAAACAATAATGAAAACACCACGACCCAAAATCTCTGGGATGCTGCGAAAGCAGTCCTAAGAGGGAAGTTTATAGCAGTGCAAGCCTACCTAAAGAAGGAAGAAAAATCTCAAATCAACAGGTTATCCTTACACCTAAGGGAACTGGAAAAAGAACAGCAAAAGAGGCCCAAGGGGAGTACAAGAAAGGAGATAAAAAAGACCAGAGCAGAAATAAACAATATAGAGAACAGAAAAACAATTCAAAAGATCAATGAAACCAAGAGCTGGTTTCTTGAGAAGATAAACAAAATTGACAAACCTCTAGCCAGGCTCATCAAAAAAAAAGAGAGAGGACTCAAATTAGCAAAATCAGGAATGAAAGAGGGGGAATGACTACAGACACCACAGAAATACAAAAAATTCTAAGAAATTACTATGAGCAACTATATGCCAACAAATTTGACAATCTGGAAGAAATGGATAATTTTCTAGAAGCATACAACCTTCCAAAGCTAACACAAGAAGAAACAGAAAATCTAAATACCCTGATTACTACCAAGGAAATTGAATCAGTAATTGACAAGCTCCCAAAAAACAAAAGCCCTGGACCAAACGGCTTCACAAGTGAATTTTATCAAACATTCAAAAAAGAACTATCACCTATTCTTCTCAAACTATTCCAAAAAATCCAGAAGGAGGGAAGGCTCCCAAACTCTTTTTATGAAGCCTCTATCACCCTGATTCCAAAACCAGATAAAGACATCACAAAAAAGGAAAACTACAGGCCAATCTCCCTGATGAATATAGATGCAAAAATTCTCAATAAAATATTAGCAAACAGAATTCAGCAATATATTAAGAAGATCATACATCATGATCAAGTGGGATTCATCCCTAGTGCGCAAGGCTGGTTCAACATCCGTAAATCAATTAATGTGATACACCACATCAACAAAATGAAGGATAAAGATCATATGGTCATTTCAATAGATGCAGAAAAAGCATTTGACAAAATCCAACAGCCATTTATGTTAAAAACCCTTAGCAAAGTGGGAATACAGGGATCATATCTCAACATAATAAAAGCCATATATGATAAACCTATAGCTAACATCATACTCAATGGGGAAAAGCTAAAACCATTCCCCTTAAGATCAGGAACAAGACAAGACTGTCCACTTTCTCCTCTTTTATTCAACATAGTGCTGGAAGTTCTAGCCGCAGCAATCAGACAACAAAAAGAAATAAAAGGCATCCAAATTGGCAAGGAAGAAGTAAAATTGTCATTATATGCAGATGACATGATACTGTATATAGAGAACCCCAAAGACTCCATCAAAAAACTATTGGAACTGATAGACGAATTCAGTAAAGTAGCAGGATATAAAATCAATGTTCAGAAATCAGTGGCATTTGCATATACCAATAATAAACTAATGGAAAGAGAAATTAAGAAAACTGTCCCATTTACAATTGCGTCAAGAACTATAAAATACCTAGGAATAAATTTAACCAAAGAAGTGAAAGATCTGTACTCAGAAAATTATAAGACACTGAAGAAAGAAATCATAGAAGATACAAATAAATGTAAACACCTACCATGCTCATGGATAGGAAGAATTAATATAGTTAAAATGTCCATACTGCCTAAAGCAATATATAGATTCAATGCAATTCCTATCAAACTACCAAGGGCATTTTTCACAGAAATAGAAAATATAATCCTAAAGTTTATATGGAATCATAAAAGACCCAGAATAGCCTCAGCAATTCTGAGAAATAAAAACAAAGTCGGGGGGATCATGCTACCAGACATCAAAACCTACTACAAGGCCACAGTAATCAAGACAGTTTGGTATTGGCATAAAAACAGGCACATCGATCAGTGGAACAGAACAGAGAGCCCAGAAATAAATCCAAGCATTTACGGACAGTTAATCTATGACAAGGGAAGCAAGAATTTACACTGGAGTAAAGATAGTCTATTCAATAAATGGTGCTGGGAAAATTGGACTGACACATGCAAAAAAATGAAACTGGACCACCTCCTTTCGCCTTATACAAGAACAAATTCAAAATGGATTAAGGACTTAAATGTAAGACCTGAAACCATAAAAACCCTAAAAGAAAATATAGGGACTACATTTGCAGACATTACCCGGAGCAATATTTTTACTGATACATCCCTACAGGCAAGGGAAGTAAAAGAAAAAATGAACATATGGGATTATATCAGACTTAAAAGTTTTTTCAAAACAAAGGAAACCATTAATAAAACAAAAAGGAAGCCTACTGAATGGGAGAATATATTTGCCAACGATATATCTGATAAGGGGTTAATATCCAAAATTTATAAAACACTCATGAAACTCAACACCAAAAAAACAAACAACCCAATTAAAAAATGGGCAGAAGATATGAAGAGACATTTCTCTAAAGAGGACATACAGATGGCCAACAGGCATATGAAAAAAAGTTCAACCTCACTGGTCATTAGGGAAATGCAAATAAAAACCACCATGAGATACCACCTCACTCCAGTCAGAATGGCTATCATCAATAAATCAACAAACAACAAGTGCTGGCGGGGCTGTGGGGAAAAGGGGACCCTGCTGCACTGTTGGTGGGATTGCAGATTGGTGCAGCCACTATGGAAGTCAGTATGGAGGTATCTCAAATAACTGGAAATAGAGCTACCGTTTGACCCAGCAATTCCACTCCTAGGTATTTATCCTGAAAAAACCAAGACACTTATTCAAAAAAAGTTATGCACCCCTATGTTCATAGCAGCACAATTTACAATAGCTAAGACTTGGAAACAACCAAAATGCCCATCAGTAGATGACTGGATTAAGAAACTGTGGTATATTTATACAATGGAGTATTACTCCGCTATAAAGAAGAATGAAATCGTACCATTTGTAATGATATGGATGGACCTAGAGACTATTATGTTAAGTGAAATAAGTCAGTCAGAGAAAGACAAATACCATATGATCTCACTCATATGTGGAATATGAAAAACTGTATGAATGAGCAAAGTAAACAGAAACTGTCTCATAGATACAGAGGAAAATCAGAGTTGCTAATTGGGAGGGGAATGGAGATGAGGGAGAAGGGGAAGGGATTGCCACTGGGATATGAAAAACAGTTTGGGGAATATAATTAATAATGTAAATATTCTGTGGAATGTCAGATGATCATAGGTCTTATTAGGGAGACCATTTCATGGATGGAGTAGAGGTTTGATCACTGCACTGTATAACTAAAGCGGAGGTGGTATACCTACTGTAATTGAATATATATAGATAGTCACGGGATGTGGATTATACTGTGGAAGAGAGTCAGAGGAAGAGTAATAGATATATATGATATGGGGGGGAATGGGGTGGCGAATTGGGGGTGGGGGGTAGTTACTTTGAGGGGTAAAATGTATAACTATTGCACTGTGTTGTACACCTGAAACTAATTAAAAATAAATAAAAATAAAAAAAAGTCTTCAAAATTAGAAACAATCCCACTTGACTCAATAGGTAGCTTAACAGAATAGATTTATTTGATAATATCTACTTGGTAGCTAAAATTTAATAACCAATTACTTATATATATTTTTAGAATTATCTATTCTCATGACTCATTTTTATATGAATAATATCATAAAAGAAAAAGTGATATTTATCAATTTTATCTCACTGTTTTATGTGCATAATTCCTCATGTGGAACATTTCATTTTATGAAATTATTTACACAGTACTTTATACTTAAATTCACCTACATTCTCCATCCTTATATCCCCTAATACTCATTATTGTGAACCACTGCTTTAAATATAGAATTTTCCTAATTGCTTTAAGTATTGTCTTTCTAAAATGAAACCTAATGTCCTATAAAGTAAATCATATAAAGAGAAAAGTGATTAAGAGACATATGAGAATGATGAATAAAAATATCATCTAGGGGTTTGTAATCAAGACAGGGTTTGAGTCAAAGAAAGTAGGCATCTAGAGGGCAAAAACACATTATTGTGAAGCTTAGCAATGGAGGTCTAATATATTCTCTGGCAATTTCAAACTGAGTGTCCTTGAGCAGTTTCTTTATTATCATATTATAGCCTTTGGACTTTATGATCTTGGATATAGTTTCAAACGTTTAATAGTAATAACTCTAAAATGAGGCTTTCCTCCCTGGGAGTATACTACCACCAACTTTGATTAGAATCCTAATGTGAAAAGGATCCTCATCTCAATTTTTCCCTTTCTCTGTTAAAAGACATACATTTTTTTTGTAAAGAAAAATGATTTGTATTTAGTCATTCTTCTGCATAAAATTTGTATTTAGTCATTCTTCTGCATAAAATTTCTGAGACTAATCTTAAATGTCTCCCTTTCAAAACACATCATTTACGACAGAAGTAAAGTGTGGTAATTTTAGTAAGTACTCATGTACCTCTCATCCTAAAAAGAGGGTCATCATGAGTATGAATTACTCATGGAATTCTTACTAATAAAATAGTGGACCATCAATTCAAGTGATGAGAGATAATTCAGAAGGATAAGGTGGACTGATATTGATGGACCCTATAACAATATGAGTCATCCTAAGATTATAACATGCTGGGGTCACGGACATATTCCTGATTGGGAGACTAGAAACCATTGAGAGGAGTTTTGGTGCAGATATTTCAGGGCTAACCTATCATTTGTCATTCCATTGGAGAGAAAAATTAGTAATAAATTTATTTGTAATTTGGAGATGTGGATAAATGGTTGCTTTATTTTATGTTGTAAAACTAACTTTCATTTAACTATTTCTCCTTCCTTTCCACCCCTTCATCTTTCCTTTTTCTCTTTTTCTTTGTAGTTAATATTATTGTATTGATGGCCTTTTTAATTTCACATCTATTATTCTTGAAAAGCTAAACTTATTTTTCCCTTGATAGTTTATCATCAAATTAGTGGTAAGATTTTCCTATTGAACTTACAGGCCATTTTTTTTTCACCCAGCTTTTTCTCTTTTCTCCAGGAAGACACACCACATTATGTGAGACTATGGGGAAAGCTGAAATTTGGCTAATTCGAACATACTGGGATTTTGAATTTCCCCGTCCATACCTACCTAACTTTGAATTTGTTGGAGGACTGCACTGCAAACCTGCAAAACCTTTACCTAAGGTAGGACTAGTACATTGAAGGACTTTATGTACCTTATCATATGGTCCCTAAATTCACTTTAAAGATTACAGTCTAAATAACAGAGATATGATGCTGAACATCTCTGATAGTCCACTCCATTTACATTTTTTTTGTGTCAGAGGGGCATTTGTGAGTTACAGACCTATGTATTTTAGGCATCATATTGAGAAATTAGGCTGAAAATGGAATGATTAAAGTGCATCTGAAAATCTCATTGATAGGAGTGACAGAAAACTAGAGCCATGAAAATCTCTAAGAAGACTGCTATAATCTTCCTCACAAGCATGATGGAGTTATGAACAGGGGCTTCTATCATGACGGTAGAGACATAAACATGAGACACTTTGGGGGAAGCTCCACACTATTTAGTGGGTGAGATGCAGTAAGAGTTAAGGGAAGAGAAGAAAATAAGAAAGACTCCTATATTTCCTCTCTGCAGGCTTATTTCATAGTGATGGCTCCTACTGAAATAGAAAACATGTGGAAGTAAAATTTGTTTTAGATTAATACAATGCATTTTATTTGGTGACTATCAACTTAAAGGAGTCAGCAGGATTTTCAGGCAGAATTTTCTAGAAGCCATTTGGGTACTACAAAGTCTCAATCTCAGCACACAGCAAAGGAGAGATTGGGGGTCATCAATAAAGAGTTCATGAAAATGGGAGATCCAAACTTTGATTGATTCTTCACTGAACTAATGATTTCTTTTGGAATAAAAAAAGAAATGTATACCACATCCCTGAGTCTTCAAAGAAAAATGTTGAGTGGCAGGGATGTTGGAAAGAAACAGTATTGAGAAACAAAAGGGGGTAATAGATAATCATTATAAGGATACTATATTTAAATATCAATGGGAGTGAGGAGGAAAATTCTCATTTGCTTGTACTGTAGGAATATTAACAAAATTCCTTTAGGAAGATTAGGAAAGTTGCAGGGTAAATTGTGTTCTAGGGCTACAAAATGATTTCCTTTTATGATAAGATGTATACTCTTAAATTATATTTCATGTCAGGATTATTAATATGCATTTTCTTACCAATTGAACTACAGCTACAATCCAAGCTCTATTAAGTCTTAGTATAATGAACCAATATCAAACTAGAGAAATTTTTTGAATAGGTGACAATTTCTGTGGCTCTCTAGATAAACTCCTATGCCAAACTATTTTTATACTTCCATCCAACACACACACACACACACACACACACACACACACACACACAAATGAGCCTCATAATTTCACAAAACCATCTCAAATGAAAGAATGAAAAAGGGAGAAATGTATACCTTTTTAAATTCAACTTATCAACTGAAATGAAGTTTGAGCAGTAACAATACTAATCTCAGCTAATGGTTGTTATATAAAAATTTTTCCACTGGCCCGAATGGCTCAGTTGGTTAAGAGCTCACTCAAGAGTGCAAGCTGAGCTCTGAGCAACAGCGGTTCGAGGCCAGCCTGAGCTGAGTTGCCGTTGAGCTGCCAACAGGTGGCAGGATGGCTCAGCTAAAAAAAAAAAAAAAAATTTTCCAGTCACTGGATGCCCAGATGAAAACACAATGAGCAAGGCTGATGCCAGCATGATGGCAAAGTATAAAAGGCCCTTTGTATCTTCCCTTATACTTACAACCAATTGGACCACTACCCCACTGAGATCCTGGAAGTGCTAAATGCAAGGGGAAAAAAACAAAATGCACTATAGAACTATTTATTAGAAAACAATAACAAAAAAAGACTTCTAGTTGTCAACCTGCTGAATTGTTAAGAGCAAAACATTGAAAAGAAAAATGAGTTCACTTTCACTTTTTCAAGTGCGCTAGCAGAGAAACAATCCATCAAGTACCATGAATAACCAAAGTAACAAGGCGGCACAAAAAGAAATTGAAGTCTCCCAAAACCAAACTCAAAGACATGGAAGACTATGGCTTAAATGACAGAGAATTCAAATTGCAGTTATGAAAGAGTTCAATGAGATATAAGAAAACTCAGAAAGGCAGTTCAATGAACACAGCTATCAAATTACTGAACAAAAGGAGTACCTTACAAAGAAATTGAATCTATAAAAAAGGACACAACAGAAATTCTGGAGCTGAAGAATTCAATAAAGGTGATGAAAGTTGCATTATAGAATTAAAAAAAAACAACAACAGCAGAGCACATGGAAGAGAGAATTAAAGACCTTGAAGACAGAAACCTAGAGATGACATAGGAGTAAGTAGAAAGAGAATCAAGAGTTTTTTCTAAAAAATGAAAGGACTCTATGCAAACTATCTGATCCCATTAGAAAGAGCAACATAAGAATAATGCATATTCCAAGGAAGAGAGGGGGAAGGGAACAGAGGGTCTATTCAAGGAAAAAATTGATGAGAACTTCCCAACCTATGGGAAGAGTTAGTCATTCATACATGAGGCTAACTGAACACCTAACTATCTTGACTCAAAAAGGACTTATCCAAGACATATTATGTCAAAACTGTCAAAAAGTAATGACAGAAAAATGAATTCTCAAGGCAGCCACAGAAAAACAGGACTAATTAAAAAAAAAAAAACCCAATTGGATTATCATCAGATTTTTATTATTTTTCTTAAAGATTTTATTGGGAAATTGTGGAAGGGGAACAGTGTTGGGGATTTGGGGAAGGGGAATAGCCAAGTTGTTGTCCTTCAATGTTAGTTGTGGAGGGCACGGCTAGCTCAGCTCCAAGTCCAATCACCATCCAGCTACCCATTGGCAGCTTGAATCTGCTCACCTCAAGGTGCCATATTCAATCTTAGTTGCGGGAAAGAGTAGCCCACCATCCATGTGGAGGTCGAACCAGAAACCTTGTTGCTAAGAGCACACACTCTAACCACTGAGCGATCCAGCAACCTGTCAGCAGCTCAGGGCAGCACAGCTCAAGGTGCCATGTTCAATTTTAGTTGTGGATGGGCATAGCCCACCATCTCATGTGGGAGTCAAACCAACAACCTTGTTGTTAGGAGCACATGCTCTCATCAGCTGAGCCATCCTGCCACCTGTTGGCAGTTCAGTGGCAGCTCAGCTTGGGTGCAGCTCACTGGCCCATGTGGGAATTGAACCAGTGACCCTGTTGCTCAGAGCTCATGCTCTTCACCAACTGAGCAACTCACCCAGCTCTCATCAGATTTTTTAACAGAAAACTTCCAAGCCTGAAGAGGGTAGAAGAAAATATTGAAAACATTGAAAGAGAGGAACCACGAGCCAAAAATAATTTATCCAGCCGTTACCCCATAGATAAGAAGGATAAATAAAGGCTTGCCCAGATAAACAACAGTTAAGAGAATATACCACCAAAAGCACTACACTGAAAGATATGTAATAAATAGCTATTCTACCAGAAACAAAGAGACAAAAGTATACAAAACTGAATGAGATGAGAAACAAGACAGACAAGAACAAAGCAGTGCAACTTCACTTAAGAATAAAATATTAAACAATTATAACATAAAGGTTAAAGGGGTAAAAGCATTAAAAATAACTATACTGTAATGTGGTAATAAACACACAACATAAAAGGTGATAATTTGTGACATAAAAATATAAAAAGGGAGGAGGGAAAGGACTGAACACATAGTGGTGAGTGAAGATAAGTGCAAATACAGGAAAATGTATTATTTGAACCTATGAGGCATTTTACACAAATTTAATGGTATCCACAAAAGAAAACTCCAGAACTGAGATACAAATCCTAATGAAAACAGGAAACAGAAAGTAAAAATAGTAAACCACCAAATTCAAATAGCAGAGAGAAATGCAAGAGAAACAAAACAAAACAATGGAGCTATAAAACAACCAGAAAGCAAAAGATATTTTTGCACAGTGAAGGAAACCATGAACAAAAGGACAATCTATTGAATGGAAGAAGATATGTGCAAATGATGTATCCGATAAAGGATTAATATCCAAAATATAACGAACTCATACAACACCAAAACACAAACAAAGAAACAAAAACAATCCAATTAAAAAATGGGCAGAGGACCTGAATAGACATTTCTTCAAAGACAACATGCACAAGGACAATAGACATATGAAAAAATGCTTAACATCGCTCATCATGAACTAAATGCAAATTAAACCACAATGAGCTATCACCACACACCTGTCAGAATGACTATCATCAAATCTACAAATAACAAATGCTAGTGAAGATATGGAGGAAAAAGATCCTTCATATACTGTCAATGGGATTGTGAATTATTACAGCCATCATGGAAAACAGTATGGAGATTCCTCAAAAAATTAAAATAGAGCTGTCATATGATCCTGCAATTCTACTTCTGGGTATTTATCTGAAGAAAACAAAAACACTAATTTGAAAAGACATATGTGGAGTTCTGGTCAAGATGGTGAAATAGGTAAATGCTGTGCTTGCCTCCTTTTCATGACCACATCAAAACTGCAAATAAAATACATAACAACTGTCATTGAGAATCACTCAAGGTCTAGCTAAACAGAAGTCCTATGACTAAGGACATACAGAACAAGCCACATTGAGACTGGTAGTAGGGTCAGAGGTGTGAATCTGGCTAGTCTCACACCCACATGCAGCAGTTGAGAATCAGGAGGGTATCTTACCTATAATGTCCTCCTTGAGGAACAAGGGGTCCTAATGCCACACCAGGCTCCCCAACTGTGTTCCAGCTCCAGGAATAGAAGTCTCCATCACTTTGCCTGAGAAAGCCAGCAGAGATTGTGGCTAGGTGACACAGAGGGCGGCTACAGTGCCAGCAGCTCCTCTTAAAGGACCCTCATTGATGGACTCACTTGCTCTGAGCTCCAGCACTGAGGCAGAGCTTTAAAGGTCACAGGGACATATGGGGAGGAACTGAATTGTCCGGCTTCAAGGTGAGAGTTGGATGGGCAGCTTTCTCCCAGACAGAAGTGGTGGTAAAGCCATTGTTTCTTCTGTCTTTCTCTCTCTCTTTTTTTTAAAGATTTTATTGCGGAATTGAGGGAGGGAACAGCGATGGGGAATCGGGAAAGGGGAACAGACAAGTTGCTGTCCTTTTGTTGTTCAGTCTAGTTGTGGAGGACGTCGCTTCACTGGTTCAAGTTGGTATTGTGATCATTGTGCTGTTCCTGGCTGAGGCAGATCAGTCACCGTGGATTGGACAGCCACTCAGGGTGGCTCACAGCAGCTCTTGCTGGTGGCTCATGGCAGCTCTTGCCAGCTGTCGGCCACTCATAGTAGCTTACGGAACCCACTGCAGTCCCATTGCAATCTACGCCATCGCCAGTGACTCATGGCAGCCCAGCTCCAGGTCAAGCTGTTCTTCACCATCTTAGCTGAACAGGGTGCAGCATCACTGGCCCATGTGGGATCCAAACTGGCAACCCTGCTGCTCAGATCTCCCACTCCCAAGCCAACTCTTAACCAATGAGCCACTCAGCCAGCCCAAAGCCATTGTTTCTTTATTGAGCCATTCCCCCACCCAGAGTACAGGTGTACTTGGCCACCATATCTGAGTCTCCATCAACTTGGCTAACACCATTAGCCGCCGCCTGGTGATTCCCTAAGAACACCGCGAGCCCAACGTGCGGACCCACCCAAGATGCTTCCGGTGGCTTTCCCATACAAACAGCCTTACATGTCATGCTGTGGACTTCCTAAAATCTCTCAAAGGTTCACAAACCCCAACAAACATCATCTAGCATCAGTGTGCCCTGTACCTCTTGCTCAGCAGAAGCTGCGCATATGTATAAATATAAGGAACAAGTTGATGGTTGCCAAAGTGGAGGAAGGCAGGAGATGGAAATGAAATTATTAAATACTTTTAAAAGCTAAAAAGGCTTATGTGGTTTACAACATCAATGCATAGAAATTCAGTAATTAGTTTAAAACATGACACTACAGCTGTATATTTATGTCTCAATAATTTATGAGTTGACAGAGATGAATAAACACAGGTTTGTATGACAATGTATACTAATTTTATGATACAAAGAATTAAAATATTAATTTTTTTACCAATTACCAGCAGTACATATTTCTAAAATGAAATACATACACATACACACATACATACATAAATATGAGTATATGAGTAATTCAAACAGAAACTTCAAACTTGTGTTTTCTAAAAGAACTGATCTAGTAATAAAATATTCTCTATACAAATGTCTGCCAAGCTCAAATTTCATTTATTTGAAACACATGATTGCTCCAATTTCTACTCACAGTCAAAAATTCTTCACCCAGAAAGCACAAAATTTTCACCCACAGCTCTCTGAAAGCAAAATATCCCCATTAGCTATAGCTCACATAGAAAAGAAAAGAAAGAAAACAAAAATACAAGGGCTGTACTAGGTCCTAATGTATCAATAATCACCCTAAATGTAAATGGAACTCACCAATCAAAAGGCAAGATTAAAGGGATGAATTAAAAAACAAGATTCAACCATATGTTGCCTTCAGGAGACCCATCTCAGCTCCAAAGACAAACATACGCTCAAAATAAAGGGTAGAAGATGATATTCCAAGCAAATGGCATCCAGTGAAAAGCAGATGTAGCTATACTTATATCACACAAAATAGATTTCAAGACCAAAAAATAACAAGAGATAAATGTGGACATTTTATAATGATTAAGGGACTATTCATCAAGAAGACATAATACTTATCCATATATGTGTACCAAACCTGGAGGTATCCAAATATATAAAGCAATCATTACAAGACCTAGAGGGAGAAACCAAAAAAAAAAATACAATCACAGTAGGGGACTTGAACATACCAGTTGCAGCAATAGATAGATCATGCTGACAGAAAGTCAATAAGAAAATAATAGTCTTAAATGAAACATTAGATCACATGGACTAAATTTAATAATAGAATTTCCATCCCAAAACGACAGATACAATTTTTTTCAAGTGTACCTGAAGCATGCTTAACCTTAGATTATATGTTGAAACAGAAAACTAGTCTCAATGAACTAAAGAAGACTGAAATCATACCAAGCATGTTTTTGACCACAGTGTTATGAAACTGAAAATCAACTCCCAAAAGAAAGCTGGAAAACCCACAAATATGTAAAAATGAAACAAGATGCTACTTAGCAACTACTGTGTCAAAGGAGAAATTGAAAAAGGATCAAAATATACATAGAAATCAACAGAAATGAAATACAATATACAATGTTTTGGGGATGTAACAAGCAGAAATAAGAGAAAAGTTTATACCAATAAAGGCCTACCTCAAGAAACAAGAAAAGGATCAAATAAAAAATCTAACATTACACCTTAAAAAATGATAAGCAGAAGAACAAATGAAATCCAAAGTCAGTAGGAGTATGAAAGTAATAAAAATCACAGTGGAAATTAATGAAATAGAGAACAAAAAAAATAATAGAAAAAAGTAAAGAAAAGAAGAGCTTGTTCTTCGAAAAGACAAACAAAATTGACAAAGTTTTAGCTAGACTCATTAAGGGAAAAAAAAAGAAAAGAACATTCAAATGAATAAAATCAGAAATGAAGGAGAAGTTACTAGGACACCACAGAAATACAAAGGATTATACAACAATACTATGAAAGATTATATACCACAAAATTAGACAACCTAGAAAATGGACTAATTTTTTGAAGCACACACCTTATTAGGCTCAATCATGATAAACTGAAACACCTAAATAGACTCATCATTAATAGGTAAATTGAAATACAAAAAACAAAAGTCCAGGACCAAATGGTTTCACTGGTGAATTCTACCAAATATCTAGTAGAGTTAAAACCAATTCTTCTTAACCTTATTATTATTTTTTTAATTGAGGAATTGGGGAGGGGAACAGCCAAGTAGTTGTCCTTCAATCTTAGTTGTGGAGGGCGCAGCAAGCTCAACTCCAAGTCCAGTCGCCATCTGGCTGCCCAGGCAGCTCGAGGCCACTCAACTCAAGGTGCTGTATTCAATCTTAGTTGTGGGTGGGCATAACCTCCATCCCATGAGGGAGTGGAACCAGCAGCCTTGTTGTTAACACTGTCTCTATCCCCTGAGCAACCCCGTTGGCAGCTTAGCTCAAGGTGCTGAATTCCGTTTTTAGTTGTGGGCGGGCATACCCACTTCCCCATGTAAGAGTCAGGCAACCTTGTTGTTAGGAGCACATGCTCTCACCAGGCGAGCCATCTTGCCACCTGTTGGCAGCTCAGCAGCAGCTCAGCAGCAGCTCAGCTAGGACGCAACTCACTGGCCCATGTGAGAATCGAACCGGCGACCCTGTTGCTCAGAGCTTGCACTCTTAATCAAGCTCTCAACCAACTGAGCCACTCAGCTGGTCTTCTTCTTAACCTTTAACAACAAATTGAAGAGGAGGGAATACTTCCTCACTCATTTTGAGGCCATTACCCTGACACCAAAACCAAGTTAAGAAATCACAGGAAAATGAAAAAGAAAATTATAGGCCAATCGCTTTACTGAACATAAGTACAAAAGTCCTAACCAAAATACTAGCAAACACAATTAAAATATATTATTATCAAGTGGGATTCATTTATGAGGTTCAAGGATAACTGACCAAACACAAATCAATCATATAATCTACCATATCAACAAAATAAAATGTAATATAAAAATCATGCAATTCACTCAATTGATGCAGAAAAAGCACATTACAATATATTAACATCCATTTAACATTAAAACACCCAATAAAATTGTATAGCAATAAAATATTTCATTATAATAAAGGCCATACATGAAAATCCTCAGCTAACATCATATTCAATAGAGAAAAACTGAAAGTTTTTCCTCTCAGATCAGGATCAGGAAGAAGGATACCTACCGTCACCACAGTTATTCAACATAGTACTAGAAGTCCTAGCTAAAGCAATTAAGCAAGAAAAATAAATAAAAGGCATCCAAAATGGGAGTGAAGAAGTAAAACTACCACTATTTTAATATGACATGAGTCTATATATACAACATCCTAATGATGCCATCACAAAACTATTAGAAACAATAAGCAAATAGATTAAAATTGCAAAACACAAATCAATATATAAAAATCTGTTGCATTTGTATATACTAATAACAAAATATCTTAAAGGAAAATGAAGAAAACATCCCTATTTACAATCCCAACAAAATGAATAAAATACCTAGGAATAACAACATAGGAGATGAAGAAACTGTACACTGAAAACTACAAGACACTGTTGAGAGAAACTGAGGAAAACAGAAAGAAATGCAAAGATATTTCATCTTCATGGACTGGAAGAATTAGCGTTGTTTAAATGTCCATATTACCTACAGAAAACAGATTCAGCACAATCCATCACAATCCTAATGGCATTTTTCATAGACATGGAACTAAACAATCCTAAATTTTGTATAGAACCAAGGACACTGAATTGGAAAAGCAATCCTGAAACAAAAAGAACAGAGCTGGTGGTACGGTAGTTTGAAATTACACTACTGTAATCAAAACAGCATGGTTTTGGCAGAAACACAGAGAGATAGAAAACTGGAATAGAATTTAGTGACCACAAATAAATTTACATAAAAATGGGCAACTAGTTTTAAACAAAGGAGGCAAGAATACACAATGGAGAAGTCTCTTCCATAAATGATGTTGAAAAAATTGGACAGCCTCATCCAAAAGAATAAAACTAGATTAGTATCTTACATATTAATATTTATTACATAAATATTAATTCAAAATGGGTTAAAAACTTGCATGTAATACCTGAAACAATAAATTATATAGAAGAAAACATAGGCGCTAAACTTATGGATCTTAGTCTCGGAAGGAATTTTGTGAACTTAACCTAGAAGGCAAGGCAAGCAAAAGCAAAAATAAAAGAGTAAAACATCAAACTAAAAAGCTTCTGCACAGCAAAAGAAATCATCAACAAAACAAAAAGGCAATCAAGAGAATGAGAGAAGATATTCAAACTATACCAAAATATATAAAGAACTTACACAACTATGGAGCAACACAAAAACCCCAAATAGTCCAATTGAAAAATGGGCAGTGGATCTGAACAGATACTTTTCCAAGGAAGACATATAAATAAATGGCCAACAGGCATATGTAAAGATATTCAAGATCACTAGTTATTAGGGAAATGCAAATCAAAATCATGAGATACTACCTCACACCCATTAGAGTGGCTATTATCAAAAAAGTCAAAAAACAACTTTTGTTTGTTCTCCAAACAAATGTGGAGAAAAGAAAACATACATACACTGTTGATGTGAATGTAAGCTAATACAGTCACTATACAAAACAGTATGAGGTTCCTTAGAAAATTAACAGTGTAACTACCATTGACCCAACTAATCCTCCACTACATTTACCCAGAAAATATGAAAATGCGTATTCATAAAGATATATGTAACCCTATGTTCACTGTAGTATTAACTACAATAACCAAGACATGGAAACAAACTATAGTCCACATTGACAGATGATTGGATAAAGATGATGACTGAATATATGTGTGTATATATATATATATATGAATACTTTCAGCCATAAAAAAATGAAATTTGCCATTTCTAACAACATAGACCTTGAGTAGTAAGTCACATGGAAAAGGACAAAAAAGCATTTCACTCTTATGAAGAATATAAAAAAACATAACAAACTAAGAAAATAAAACAAACTCATATATATGGACACAAATGGTGTTTACCAGAGGAAAAAGAGAGTGGAAGGAGGGTTAAAGTGAGTAAAGGTTGTCAAATATATGGTAAAAAAAGAAAACTAGACTTCACGTGGGAACATGCAATAAAGTGCACAGATGTTGAATTTATAATCTTATACACCTGATATGTGTGCAATGTTATTAATCAGTGTTACCACAACAAATTTAATAAAATATAAAGATAAAATAACATAAAAATTTTATACCTAAGGAAAAAAATAGCAATTATAGGTCCTCCAATCAAAAGCCAATGAATTCAGTGTGTGTATGTATGTATATATAGTATACTACATGTAAAACATTTATATGCATATATTCACACACATGTGTATATATATATACACATATACACACATATCAGTATATATATATATATATATATATATATATATATATATATATATATATTCAAAAATTTTTTCAAATTCCATGTGTTCGGGATGATGAATAACCATAAAAACACAATAATTTGAGTGATGCCAGATATGTTCTAACATTAATGAAGCTGAAAATGCAAGGTTACTTTCAACTTTGACATCATCTCTTCTCTAATCATTTAACAGCCTTTAATTGAGGATCATAGTGACTCCAGAGCTGCCACAAAAGATTTCACAAGAAGTAACATGACCAATGAATAGAGAATGCCATTTTCATAGAATATGATCTGACTGTGCCCAACTGCAGAGTTCCCCATGGCCAACTTGCACAACTGTAAATGGTGAAGCAGGGAGGTTAATTTACAGAAGAAACTACATATCAATTGTGTGCTAAGGCACAAATTAAGAACCTCCAGCTTGTGTCTACTAAGACTGAAGTTTTATACATCAGGAAGACAGGCAATTATTGTCTCATAAAAATAATTTATAATTATAATAAAAACAATTATAGAGTGGTTTAAGTATGTTATCTCCTTTTACAATATAGTACTATGTATCACAATTCTAACAAATAGCTGCTTAGCTCTCTTTATAAGGGGAGAATTAAACACGAGAAAATTATCATGGAAGCTATGTGTAAAAAATAGGCAGATCAACACAGTGATGATTTATTTGATGTAAACTGTTAGCCGCCTATTCAGACCCATTTTGGGGCTTTCCTTTCAGGAATATTTTCATGAGTTTCTAAAACCACTCAGTTTTGTTTTGTTTTTTGTTAATACTTTTGGGTTTTTAAAAAAAAATTATTAAATTTATTGGAGTAATATTAGTTAGTAAAATTAAATAGGTTTCAAATGTACAATTCCATAATACATCATCTATATATTGTGTAATGTATTCACTATCGAAAGTCAGTTCTACTTCCAACACCATATATTTGACCCCTTTTACCCTCTTGTGCCTTTTCCCTCCCCCCTTTACCCTCTGGTAACCACTAAACTGTTGTCTGTATTTGATTTTTTTTGTTTCTCTTGTTCATTTGTTGCTTTTAACTTTATATGCCACATATGTGTGAAATCATATGGTTCTTAACATTTTATGACTTATTTCACTTTGCATGATACTCTCAAGATCCATCTATATTATCACAAACGACAGTATTTTCTTTTTCTTAATGGCCGGGGAATATTCCAATGTATATATGTACCACATCATCTCTATCCAATCATATATCAAAGAACACTTTGGTTGTTTCCATGTCTTGGCTGCAATAAACACAGGGGTATATATCTTTACAAATAAATGTTTTCAGAAATGTTTTCAAATACCCAGAAGAGGGATTGCTGGGTTGTATTGTAATTCTGTTCTTCATTTTTGAGGAACTTCCATACAGTTTTCCATAGTGGCTGCAGCAATTTACATTCCCACCAGCAGTACATGAGAGTTTGTTTTCTTCACAGACTCTCCCATGTTTGTTATTACTTATCTTGTTGATAATAGCCACTCTAAAAGGTGTGAGGTGGTATCTCATTGTGGTTTTGATTTCCATTTCCCTAGTAGCTAGTGAAGTTGGGCATTTTTCATATATCTGTTGGCTGTTAGTATGTCTTCTTGGGAGAGGTGTCTGTTCAGGTATTCTGCCCATCTTTTAATTGGATTGTTTGATTTCTCTGGTTGAGTTGTATGAGTTCTTTATATATTTTGGATATTAGCTCCTTATTGGAGGTGTTGATTGCAAATATCTTCTCCCATTTGGTTGGCTGCTTGCCTCTTTGCTTTGTTGATGGTTTCTTTTCCTGTGAAGAAGCTTTTTAGTTTAATACAGTCCCATTCATTTATTTTTTGCTTTTACTTTCCTCACCTTTGAGGTCAAATCCCTAAAATTCTCTATGAATTCAATGTCCATAAGTTTAGTACCTATTCTTTCTTCTATATAATTTATTGTTTTAGGACTTATGTTTAGGTCTTTCATCCATTTTTAGTGAATTTGAGTATATGGTGATAGATGGCAATCTCGTTTCATTCCTTTGCACTTAGCTTTCCAATTTTCCCAGAAACATTTACTGAAGAGGATCTTTTTCTCCATTGCATGTTTTTCTTATTTTTATTTTTTCTTATTTTTTTTTTGTTAGTATCAGGTGGACAAAACAATGCAATAGTCAGACATTCACACCCCTCACAAAGTGATAACCCTTCCCCCAATCTACTATCCCTCTGACATTGGGTCTCTGCCCTAATACCTGGGTTCAGCAGTATTATATGCTGACCATTGGGAGGAACGTTCAGGGCCACAGAGAGTGCATCTGCAAATTGAATATTCCTCTCATCCGGGACCCGCAGTGATCTATGAGCTGTGTCCATGGCAGTGAGCTCTGGGTTGCATCCGCACATCCATCTCTGTTCTTTTCCCTTCCCTCCTACCATGTTTACCCCGAATTGACCACTTTCAGATGTTTCTATGTACAGACCTCTCAGATGTGTTTTGTTATTGTGCAGAGAATCCTTTGTTGGATTATAGCTTTTCAACTTGTTGTAACTTCAATGGGGGAGATTAAAGGGGACCCCTCACACTGCCATGTGTTTAACATCACTAACCACTTTAATAAAGTTAAAACTGGTGAGTAACACTGTGCATCAAACATAAAAAGAAGTGTATTCTTATCATCTAATCCTTTTGTATAATGGTTTGTTTCCATGGCTATTCACTACTCAATGGTTACATATTTAAGACAAAGTATGTTTTAAACACATACCTACTCGTAAAAAGACTGGGTGGCTCTAAGTGTCAAAAGATAGACACAGTCAAACCATGCCTCTGGCAATCCCTTTGAAGCTTCATGTTAGGAGTGTAAATGAACTTTATTGTATTCCCTGGGATGCTGTACCTTTATAAACCAGGATTTTTTTGCTCTCCAGGAAATAGAAGAATTTGTCCAGAAATCAGGAGAAGATGGTATTGTAGTGTTTTCTCTGGGTGCAACCCTCCAAAATCTCCCAGAAGAAAAGGCCAATCTTATTGCCTCAGCCCTAGCCCAGATTCCACAGAAGGTTAGTACAATCTTTGGTCTTTCTGGGCAGCTATTTACCAATTGGAGAAAGTGTAGGTTAATGGTATCTTTCCAGGTTGAATCTTATTTTACAATTAATAGATCAGGTATTGATACCAAGTAAAAATTTTAACCTTGCCTTCTGAGTTTTGCTTTTACTATGGAAACACATCTCACTGGAATCATTTGTTTTTAATAAAATAGATATAAAAACATTAAGTCCATTGCTCATTTTCTAGTATTTGAAATCTTAAGGCCTGTTCTGACTACTGCCAAAATAGTTCTGAAGTATAATCATCAAAGGATCAGTAGAAGGGAAAACTGAAATGACAAAGATATAGATGAAACATGCTCAAGAATATCCAACACATCTTTAGCTTTAGTAGGATTTGATCCAATAAAGCTGAGCATAGAAGTAGAAGCCTAGATTCATGAAGTGTTTTTAATTAGAGTTTTCTAGAATTAAAAGGCCATAGATATTTTATCTGATAGTCTATCAATTTGAATGGTCTATCTTATGATATTCAATTAATTTTTTATGTTATGGCCACAATTCAGGATTTCCACTCTTTATGGATTGCTCTTCGTTAAATATTCAAGAGTCCTTTTATTTTTACATTTGTTATATTCTGTGAAACTATATAAAATTCTATGTAAAGCAAATATGCTAATTACAAAAACAAAGCAAACAAGATACTTCATTGGACAATGGAACATAATAAGCAAATGTACTACCTCATTCTTACTTTTAAAAAACAAAAAAGAAAGACGTGTGGGGGAAAAAAACAGAAGGAAAAAAGAATAGGAGGATTGAAGGAAAACAAATCACCCAAATAAACAAGTAGATAAAATCTAAAGCAATAATATTGTTAAAACACTAATAGGAAGATATTACTATGATGACCAGGGACATACATTTATACAGAAGTAAAGTTGTGATAAAAATTTTAACTTCCACATTCTAATTGAATAAGCCAGTACTGCTTAATTTTCAATCCTTTTTTTTTTTTTACTTACTATCTCATTCCCAGAAGCATTTAAGTAAAAATAGACAAAATAATAGTATACTTAATAGGCAACTCCCACAAGATCTTTAAAAGTGGTGGTTGTAAAGAGTTCCACTATTCCTTTCAGTGTTTACAAAGCATATCTATATACTTCCTTTTCAAACATCACCTAGAGTAGGGTAGATGCATGATTCACAAATAATTCTACAACCTGAAAATGTCATTATCTTGCAGTTTTACTTGTGAAATATATACATTGTCTTCCACAGGTTTTATGGAGATACACAGGAAAGAAGCCTGCCACATTAGGATCCAATACTCGGCTTTATCAGTGGATACCCCAGAATGATCTTCTCGGTAAGACTATAGGGAAGAAACATTGCGTAGAAGTTGATGGACAAGTTGGTGAATTCATTAACAGTTAATGTTAATGTAACTAATGTCAACAAATATTTAACAATTGTAAATGTTTCTCATTTATGTACAGTTTTAAAGGATGTAATTAAGGGTTTGACCATTACATTTATAGATTCATACTTGCTATGATTCAGAAAAGAATTTCAGGGCCGGCCGAGTGGCGCAGTGGTTAAGTGCTGGCTTGGGAAGCCAGCGGCCCCGGTTCGGTCCCACATAAGAGGGCCAGTGACACTGCCCTCAAAAAAAGAAAAAGAATTTCAGGCAACATAGTAGGAATCAGTACCTCCTTTTCCTGAGAGAGCAATTTTCTGTGTAGCAGTGCCCCATATGCTCAGTTTCGGTATAAAATACTGCCTTCTTCAGTAATGTATCCCATAGATCTTCTCCTTCTCTAAAATTCTGTTAATGTGCTATAGTGACTTTCACCTGCTTCATGTTCTATTCCCAAACTAGGTCACCCCAAAACCAAAGCTTTTCTTACTCATGGTGGAATAAATGGGATCTATGAAGCAATTTATCATGGGGTCCCCATGGTGGGAGTCCCCATATTTGGTGATCAGCATGATAACATTGCTCACATGAAGGCCAAAGGAGCGGCTGTGGAGGTGAACATGAACACAATGACCAGTGCAGATTTGCTCAACGCCTTGAGAACAGTTATTAATGAATCTTCGTAAGTACTACTGCTTTCTATAGGATTACCATTGGTTGTGTTGGACCCCACACAAGAAAATGTCTCATACCATGCTTACTAACCTTATACTTGGACTTTTTCCCAATTTTGAGTCATTCACCATCTTGGTCTTGGAAATCTTCTGGAAAGTATATTGTTCAGACAATGACACACATTCTTCTTGGTAAAATTAGTCTTGAATTAACAACTGATTTATTCTGAGTTTTCCTATGTGCTCATTTAACCACATTATGTTAAGAATATGTTTGTTTTTAAATCTCCCCACTACACCTATTAAAATCCAATACAAAGATATATATATATATATATGGGATTTTCACGTGTCTTGTTAGGGAGACCACTTCCTAGATAGAGTAGAGGCTTGATCGCTCACAGTATACCTGAAGCTGATGTTGTATAATATTGTATGCCAACTGTAACTGAATATATATATATATATATATATAGTCACAGGATGTGGAGTATAGTGTGAAGTAGAGTCAAGAGAATTGTAATAGATATGTATGATATTGGGGGGGGTTGGGGCGGTGAATTGGGAGGGGGGGTTGTCACTTTGAGGGGTAAAATGTATAACTATTGCACTGTGTTGTACACCTGAAACCAATTTTAAAAAATGTTTATTTCACAATAAAAGAATTTTTTTAAAATCCTATACAAAGTGCAGAGTTAATATAACAATAATTTCTAGGCCCCTTACTCTTTTTAATTTTTATAACATGTATCATATAACTAACAAAAACAAAATTTCATTAATTTATTTCTTTGTATTTTCCCTCAGTTATAAAGACAATATAATGAAATTATCAAGGATTCACCATGATCAACCTGTGAAGCCCCTGGATCGGGCAGTCTTCTGGATAGAGTTTGTCATGCGCCACAAAGGAGCCAAACACCTGCGGCCAGCCATCCACAACCTCACCTGGTTTCAGTATTACTCTTTGGATGTGATTGGATTTCTGACAGCCTGTGCAGCATCTGCTATATTCTTAGTCACCAAATGTCTGTTTTCTTGTAAAAAATGTGGTAAAGCAGGAAAGAAGAAAAAGAGGAAATAGATCCTCCCAAATTTGGCAAAGTCCTGAGTGGACAATCCTGTTCATTTCAGCCACAAATTTATTTTCTTGTTCTCAAATCTTCCATATCTCTATTTTAGCCTAAACAGAAAGCCAAGAACTCCACAAGACCATTAACTAGTGAGCATGTCCCATTTTTCCTTTTCCTAGTCTCAGCTGTTTTTATCCTCTTCCATTTTCCTCAATTTCTGACACAGGAGCATTAACAATACATGGGGCATTGTTTCAGCTAAAACCTTGAAAAGCTTTCATTAGCTAATAGGGAACTTGATAGAATCAGCAAATTGCAGTGATATTAGACTTTGTTGCATTTCTGTAGCTATAAATACGTTTCCTAGCTGTACACAATGTTGACATCAATACCATGACTTTTAGCAAGATTTCATGCTCATGGTTTGTGTGTTGGCAAAAATACTACAGAGAGCAGGGGCTGGGAAGGTATTTTGTATTTAGAAATTATAACTACGTTGGAGAAGATGGATGCATCATCTAGAATGGAAGGTGATCAATGCAATCTTCTACCCTCTGGATGACTAGAGCCCTAAGGAGTGGTGTCATATTGAGAACAAGGTGGAGAAATGTCTTCTATTAACAGTGAGCATATAGACAACTGAAGTAGACAGGTGAACCTTGTAAAGGTGAATTCCATGCTGTGCATACATGTATAATTTTCATCCCATTCCCCATTGCTCCTCTGTACATGAGTTTTATGATCAAATTAGGGAAGGTCTGGAAAAAGAGAGTGGCATACACAGGACTGCTCATCCAAAACACGTTATTATTGAAACATTTGTCTACAACACTTGATTTCTAGAGGAATTTCCAGTGGAATATGAAGACCTTCATAATCTTTGCAAACACAAAAATGTTTATCCACATAATTCTACTCCAGACCTGCTTGCCTTTAATCTTCCCTCTAAATCTTCCCAAGTCTTTGATCAATCAATTAATCCATTAGTCATTGCTCATGAGTCTGTAGATCTGTAAAGCAGGCCATTCTCTTTATAATTTAATGCTTGTTTTATTGATTTTAAGATCATAATAGCTTCATTTATATAAAATTATATAACTTTCCAATGAATGAAGCATTTTGTTATCATTTTTCACTGACTTTCATTTTTTTATAATGCTTTTTGAGTTAAAATCAATTATTTCTAATATCAATATGAAAACATCTATATTTATTTGTTAAATGTATAATGACATTTTTCATATATTTACTTTAAATGTTTTTATGTTTCAATGCTTTATATGTTTTCTTTTTAGTCTAAATGTTTTTATGTTTCAATGCTTTATATGTTTTCTTTTTAGTCACACAACTAGACTTTTATAAATTAACTGTATAGGTATTTTTTTTTTTTTTTAGCTGAGCCATCCTGCTATCTCTTGGTAGCTGTTGGCAGCTCAGCTCGGGCTGGGAATCAAACCAGGGACCCATTGCTTAGAGTTCACACTCTTGAGCAAGCTCTTAACCACCTGAGCCACACGGCTGGCTCTAGGTACTTTCTAAACACAAAATTTTTGTCTACTTTTGTTTATTTGGAAACCACTGTATTTCATTTTCTATGTCTTTTCATGGTTGTTCTATGCTTCTGGTTGTCTTTCCCCATTTTTCTTTTGTTCCTTAAAACTGATGGAGTGCTTTTTTTTTTTGCTGTGCTTTTCCAATTTTTTCATCTACTTGTTTGGAAGTTAAACTTGTTTGGAAGTTAGTAATATTTAGGTGTGCCTCTTTTAACCAGTATATAATTGAATTTTTATGATCTAATATGCTTTACATATTTTACAGAGGAATTTTATCCAGTTATATTTGCTAGGATAACTGACATATTTTATTTTTACAGTCATGTGATCAAGGTATTGTACACCAGAACTCAGAAACATGGCCACACCTAAACAACCTAGCAAAAGTTGTCTCTAGATACCCATCTACCTAATGTAACTTGTACCTGAAATATTGAAAGTTGCTAAACATTGAAGCACCCTCCCCTTTTGCCTCATTTAAGGATAATTCCAAGAATTCTTTAAAATTAAAACAATTTCATTGGAATTACTATGTGAGCTTAGAAAATATAATCATTATGTAAAAATTATACACGTGGTGCCTCTTAATGACTAAACTACCAATTATTAAATCATTTTATAGATTAATACATTGTCTTTATGACTCAACTGTATGTGAATAATATAACTAAAGGGAATCATATAACTATAATTCACTCTTTTGATCCACAATACCTCACATATAACCTTTCAGATAAACTTTATATAATAATTACTTTTGTAAGTGTTCATTCTTTTTTATCAGCTATGCTCTATATTTATTATTGTGAGTCACTCCTAAATACACAATTTTGGTAAAGATTATATGCTCAGTCATTCTTAAAATGTGGCCTAAGGGTCTTGGAAATCAAACTCACCCTGGGTTTGGTAGTCAAGACAGAATGTGAGGCACATTAAACAAGGCATATAAAGGAGATAAACATATTTTATATCCTCTGTGAGATGGGGTTCTCGTTAATCACTGAAATTTCATGTGAGTGTCCTCAGGAAAATTTTTTTGTTATCAAAATAAAAGCGTTGAACTGTATGACTTCAGAAATAACTCTGACTGCCTAGTGTGATGACTCCAAAAAGAGACTTTCCAACCTAGGGTGTATTTCACCACCAACTTTGATTAGAATCTTAAAGAGAAAAGAGTTCTCATCTGAGTTTTTCTCTTTAGTTCAGCTGAAAAGCATGTTTTTTCATGCATACTAAATGATTGATGGTTATTTGTAAAGACTTAATCATAAAATTAATACCAAGTATGTGTCCCCTTCAAACAACATCAATTAAAAGCAGTAAAATAAGCATGCAGCAAAAGGATAGTAGTCATGGGCATGAAATACTAGAATTCTGGCTATGAATATAGTGGCCCACCAGGAGACACAATGAGATTAGACTTGGAAGGATGAGATGGAGAAATAGTCAAAATCCTTTAAGCATAGGAGTCAACCAGTGATTGTAACAAGATGAGAACAGGGACACATCCCTGACTACAGTGGAATATCACTGATAGTGGTTCATTGCAAATATGGTGGGACTAATTTATCATTTTCAATTTAATTGGGTGGGGAGTGAGCTTTTAATTCATCAATAGTCTGGATTTGTGCTTAAATTTTTGGTTGACTTTCTTGCAGTGAAAGTATAATAACATTCTTTCTCTACCTATTCTCTTTTCTATCTTACTCCATCTTCCTTTCTCTTCTGCTTCCTTTCTCTCTCCTGCCTTTCTTATTTCCTTCCTTATTAATTTATGCCATCTCTCTATTTATGTCTATAAACCATAATTATTCTAGAGTACCTAAACTTACGAGTATTTTCCCTCAAATGCTGGATCAGTAAATGTGGGGACCCCGCTGTCAGGGCCCCCTAGAGTTGGAAACTGTGTACAGGCTTTGGAGGCAGGCAGTCCTGACCCCTCCCCCTTGGGCGGCACAGAGGGGAAGACGGACAGGCTGGTGCAAGACTGCTTATGTTTCATGTCAGTTATGTGTAAGTTTCACGTAAGTTTCTCCCTAGTGCGCACGTGTTGTTGGCACCATGCCACTGTTATTCATGTGTGTATAAAAATCCCACTTACATTTCGATCACTCTCTGCTCTCTCTGGCCCTGGCCTCCAACCAATAAAAAGCTGTTGCTACATTTATGGCACATCTGCCACGTGCTGGCGTGTGCTTTCTTTCACTTGGGCATCTCACCATCTAAATGGTCCCTGATTGTCACACTCGAACCCGACAGTAAGTGGTGCAATTTTCCATTTAACTTATATGCGAATTGGTTCCATTTAACCCTTCTTTGTTTCCTTTAGGAAAAACCACTACATTATGTGAGAGTTGGAGAAAGTGGAAATTTGGCTAATCTGAACATACTGGGATATAGAAATCCTTATCTATACTTAGCTACTTTTTAGTTTGTTGGAAAATTGCACTGCTAACCCACCAAATTTTACTTAAGGTATGCCTATAGCAGTGGAGCTTTTAATATCTTTTATAATATGACACTCTATATTCCTTTAAAGAATATATCCTCAATAACAGTGACATGCTACTGGACATTTTGGTTTGCAACTCCAAGACCATTTCCCACATAACAGAAGATCTTCTAAATAATATTGACTCATATGGGGATATCACTGAGAATTTTAGCTGAAGCATGACATGAATGAACTGGCATCTTAAAATGCCAGTGGGATTAAAGAGTAGATAATGGATTATAGGTATAAAGAAGTATAACTACATGATTCACTAGGGAGACTGCTTTAGTAACCCTGACAAGCATAATTGAGATCACAAAAAAGAGTTTTTACCATTACAGTAGAGAGGTAAAGATACTTTTACCATACCCTTTGAGGTCAATTCAAAGGTATGGTAAGTGAAAAGGGTTAAGTGTTCAGGAAAGAGACTGAGTTAAGGTGAACTCCTGGATTCCTATTAAGTGTGTTTACTTGGATATTGATGGCTTTTACTGAGATAGGAAACAATTAAAGGGGTACTTTTTAAAGATAAATATGTGTATTTTGCATTCCCTTTTGGATTTATTCACTTCAAGGAGCCAAAGCAATATTTAGGTGGAGATTTTTAGAAGTGATTTGCAGTATAATTAATAATATTATAATAACTTCATATGGTGTAAGGTGGGTACGATAATTATCAGGGTGATCACTTTGCAAGTTATATAAATGTCTACTCACTATGTTGTACACCTTAAACTAATATAATATTGTATGTGAACAGTAATTGTACACCGTGGAATACTATTCTTTCATAAGAAAAGATGAAATAGTGCCATTTGTGACAACATGGATGGATCTTGAGATTGTTATGCTAAGCGGAATAAGAGAAAAAGTTGAGAACCATATGATCTCATGATATGTGGATATAAAACTTAAAGCAACAAAGGAACAAGACAAACAAAGAAACAAAAACTGATAGACACAGACAATATTTTAGTGGTTAACAGAGGATAAGTGGGGGAGGGTGGTGATAGATGAGGGTAAACGGATTGGAATGTATGGTGCTGGAAGGAGAACTGACTGGGCAGTGAGCACACAGTGTGATATATAGATGATGCATTATAGGATTGTACACTTGAAAGCTATGTAATTTTACTAACCATTGTCACTGCAATAAACTTTAATAACAATAAATAAATAAATAATTTTTTTTTTTTTGAGGGCAGTGTCACTGGCCCTCATATGTGGGACCGAACAGGGGCCGCTGGCTTCCCAAGCCAGCGTTTAACCACCGCACCACTCGGCCGGCCCCTAAATAAAATTTTTTTGAAAGTCATTTGGATAATACAAAGCCTCAATCTTAGCAAAAGAAAAAATGTAGATTAAGTAAAAACAGCATAAAGGAGAGTGTGGAAATGAGATACCCAAATATTGGGTTACATCGTTACCAGCATATGGGTTGAATTTTTTAAGTAATAAAGAAAATTATATAACACATTCCAAGTCTTCAAAGAAATGTGGAGTGTTACGGATTTTGGATGGAAACAGTATTGAGAAGGAAAGAGAGCAATAGGTAAACATGGAAACAATAATGTACTTAGCAAGCAATAGGGACGGAGAAGAGAGACCATCTTCTACTTGGGTTGTAGGCATATGAGCAAAATCTCTTTAGGAAGTTTGCAAGGTACATAGTGTTCCCAAAAGAGGTCTTGATTTCTGTCTTCATCAAAAATGTGCATTGATGTTTGAAATTTTAGTCAAGATTCTGACTATAGTTTATTCCCCCGTCAAGTTATAATTACAATCAAACCTCTATTGATGATACTTTTATAGGAGATAGTGAATCAATATTCATTAGACATACAGATTGAGATATTTCTTGGCTCTCTAGATAATCTCACATTCTATATTATATTTACTCTTCTACTCCCACTTTTCACACATAAACACACATATACGTTCACAGACACACACCACACAGTGAACCCTAGTTCTTCACAAAGTCATCTAAGTGATGCAAGAAAAATTGTTCTCTTCCTAAAAATTCATCCTAATATAAAAGTTCATGCAATGTGAGTACTCATCATAAGTTACAGCTCTCCTGAAAAAAACCTGAGTATAGTAGGAGATACACATTGTTTATTGAGTGTGTTTATGCAAAAGTAATTACATTAAAGTATACTAATTATTATTATTTTTGTTTTTTTGAGGGCAGTGTTGCTGGCCCTCATATGTGGGACACAAACCGGGGCCACTGGCTTCCCAAGCCAGTGCTTAACCACTGCGCCACTTGGCCAGCCCCAAGTATACTAATTATTAATGTTAGAAGGATAGATAGATGAGTAGAGGATGAGTGATTATTCACTTCATATCTTGAAACTTTATCATATGGATAAATCTGAATATCCAAGGGGCATATAAACACTTCCATAGAGTTGTCTTGTTAAAGCAGTCACTTCAGGAAAAAAAAAAAATCTGATAGATCATATTGATTCCTGAACTGCTGCTAATTTTGTATATCATATTTTACCTAATGATATTATCAGCTTCTTGGTCTTTCACACAGAAATCCTATATCTTTATATCTTTGTACAAAACTACACCTTTGTTCTTAGGCATTGTTTCCAATATCAGATCTAATCACTAATCGCAAGTTTCAACTGTATTCCTCACATTTACTATTTTCATTCTATGTTCTCCACTATTATGATTGCATGTTTAAGTTATTAATACACATTTTTAATCATTTTCTCTTCTTTTAAACTCTTGCCTTTCTAGCCAATCTATATTTAGCTGCCAGAATTGTTTGCTGAAAGAAACATTTGACCTTGTGACTGCCTTTCTTTAAAATTTGATTAAATAAGTTTTGTCTATAATATAAAATCCAAACGCGTAGTATATCTATCAAGAGTACCTAATGTATGTTAGTTCAATCTTTCTTCTATAAACTACTGCCCACATCTTTCTCTGTGATCCATAACCACTAGAATGGTTTGAAATATCCATGAACTTTTCTCATTCCTCTATTCAGTGTGAAATCTGTCCTTTTGCCACATTCTGCTTAGACCCTACCAAGGCTTTCATCTTACCTCCTATATTGTCTGCCTTACTAAAACTGTTGCTAATAATTCCACAGAAAAGCAATTGCTTTTTCTTTGGAATTCTGAACATCATGTGTTCAGATGATTCTTAACAAAAATGTCCCTATAGGTATCCATGTTTAATTAAGCACACTACTTTGCTACTTCACATAGAGAAAACGATGTGGGGAATGTGTTCACCTAACCCCCTGGCACCTTTGAACAGAGTGAGTGGAATGGGGGTTGGTGTGTATGTGTGTGTGATGTGAACTTTAGGGAGTTCTTATTTATTTCCCTTATTGCCAATCTAGAGAATCAATGTATCTCTAGTTCATTTATTTCATTTTTAAGTTCTAAAGTTGGAAGAATTTTCCCAGATATATTTGTATTTATGTTTTAGTCCCTCTATAAACACTAAACTTGCAAGCAATGAATAAACATTTCCCTTTAAAAGTTACTTTTTAACTTACTCTGTGCCTTAATTGCCACTCACCTCTGTGCCCAGCAGAAACACACAAAACTCCTGCAGAGCGGCATGTGAGGGAGCTGCTGCCATGCTGACTGACAAGTGTGCTTTGGTGATTCTGCTCTTGCAGCTCTGCAGCACCAACTGTGGATTCTGTGGGAAGGTTCTGGTGTGGCCCTGTGACATGAGCCACTGGCTCAACATGAAGATTATTCTGGAGGAACTCACAGAGAGAGGACATGAGGTGACAGTGTTGACTTCTGAACATGCTCACCTCATTGACTACAAGAAGCCTTCCCGGCTGAACTTTGAGGTATTGCATCCACCACATGACAAAGAACTAATTGAGACTATAAATGTTAGATTTATGAACCTCGTTCTTAATGTCTTACCAAATGTAACACTGTGGCAATCAGTGATAAAAATGAAGGAATTCTTTGTTGAAATAACTCAAGTTTTAAAATCCCTGTGTGAGAGTACAGTCTACAATCAGACGCTCATGAGGAAGCTCCAGGAAACCAACTACGATGTAATGATTATAGACCCTGTGATGCCCTGTGGAGAGCTAGTGGCTGAATTGCTTGCAGTTCCTTTTGTGTTCACATTAAGAGCCTCTTTAGCTGGCATAAAGGAGAAACACTGTGGGAAACTTCCAGCTCCACTTTCCTATGTACCTGTTCAGATGGTGGGACTAACAGACCGAATGACCTTTCTGGAAAGAGTAAAAAATGCAATGCTTTCAGTTTTCTTTGACCTTTGGATCCAGGATTACGACATTCATTTCTGGGACCAGTTTTATACTGAGGCATTAGGTAAGAGACTCTACTTTCCATTTAAAGCTTGTCGTGAAAAAAAATTTAGGAAGACTTAAGTGAAATCTATGCAAATGAAAGGAATATATTTTAAAATATCTGTCATTTATATAAACTCTATAAGTGAAATAATGTACTGGTTATCAAAAACTAAGTGTAAACTGGGACAATAAATCTCTTGCCATGGTTGCTCTTTCTTTACAGTCATTAGGTTCATGCCAAAACAGTACAGAACACACAAAAAAAAGATGTTAATCCTCTGGAAGATGGATTGTGTGTCATATCTGGATATTAAATATAAGTTTAGTACATTGAGTTTCCATATTATAAGACTTAAAGATATTTTTGGTAAAGAAAGAATAATGTTTATTTATTTCTAACCGCTTGACTGACACCAATATGCACTGAAATACAATCATTATTAACAAAGGTTGTATTTAATTAGTCTGAATTGGCTCCAACAACTTATGATAATTGGTGATGATTACCCTCATTTTTACACCATTTTTCATAGAAAAGGGTACCACCCAGTCTTATCTCTGTCACAAACTTCAGATAAACCTTCAGAAGTCCTATTTGGATAGGTTCATCATGGCTGATCATAGACATATTCCTAGGATGTTTTATACTTCTTGAGGGGAGACGGGGTGCTACACAAAAACCTGAAAGAGGAATTAAAAAACTTGAAATGACAAATTGTTTTGAGTGGTTAACATTTTTTTTTAACTTTACTGATACTGATATACGTTCATTTTACTTATTTTTAATTCTTTTTCTGTATAAAAATGCATTGCTTTCAAATTTCATAGACTTGGCTGACATCTGAATCAGTCAACTCAGACAGGCTTCCACTTCAACTACCTTTGAGAAACACAAATATGAACTGACAAACAAAAGCTTATATATGGCATTAAATATATTATCTAATTTATTTCACTGAATATCTAATTTTTCACAGAACTACTATTCAAAGGAGCCCACTTCAAATTTCCTCTGTTTTAGACATAATTTGAACTTAAATGCATTGATTTTCATTAATTTTAATTAATTAATTGAGTTAATATTCAGTATGCATTGCCTTCATGCAGACTACATGCTGGGCTCTATAGCTTTAGGTAGAAAATACAAGGATCTTGGCTCAAGGCTACCCTCGGAGGTAACTGAGAATTATAATAGGTCGCTGCCACATTTTGGTATAATAGGATCATAAGTAAAGACCTAAAATGATTCAGGTCTTGTTGAGAACAAAAGGGCAGAAATATTATCAAAGAAGCAAGGGAAAAAAAGAGCATCTACTATTAAGCAAAACTTGTACTTGCCATGCATTCATGCAACCCTTAAGAAGTCTTCAAAAGTAAAAACAATCCCACTTGACCCATTACCTAGCTTAACATAAATACTTGGTAGCTAAAATTTTATATATATATATATATATATATATATATATATATATATATATATAATTATCCATTCTCATTATGACTCAATTTTATATGAATAATACAACTAAAGTAAAAGGGATACTTGTCAATTTTCTCTCACTGTTTTATGTCCATAATTCCTCATGTGTAGCATTTCAAATAAAACCTATTTTATATTTAAATTCACTTCCATTCTCCTTCCTTTTATCCCCTCTACACTCATTTTTGTGAACTACTGTTTAAACATAGAATTTTCCTAATTACCTTATGCACATTCATTTTCTAAAATGAAACTATGGTCAAATAAAGTAAGTTACCTAAGGAGACAAATGATTAAGAGACATATGAGAATAGCTAATAGAAATATCACCTAGGGGTTTGTAATCAAGGATTTCAGTCACAGGAAGTAGGCATCTAGAGCTCTGGCAATTTCAAACAGAGTATCCTTGAACAAGTTTCTTTATTATCAAATTATAGCCTTTGGACTGTATGATATTGGATATAATTTCAAACATTAAAAAATAATGTCTGTAGGGCCGGCCGAGTGGTGCGGTGGTTCAGTGCTGGCTTGGGAGCCAGTGGCCCCGGTTTGGGTCCCACATATGAGGGCTGGTGACACTACCCTCAAAAAAAATAAATAAATAATATAATGTCTCTAAAATGAAGCCTTTCTCCCCTGGGTGTATACTACCAACAACTTGGAATTCTAACATGAAAGGGATTCTCACCTCAGTTTTTTCCCTTCTTGTATTATAAAACATATATATTATTGAAAATAGAAATGATTGACTTGGTTATTTGTATTTAGTCATTCTTCTGCATAAAATTTCTGAAATTAATACCTTAAATGTGCCCCTTTCAAAACACATCATTTAAGATAGCAGTAAAGTAAGTGTGTGGTAATTCTAGCATGTACTAGTGTACTTCTCATCTTAAAAAGAGGGTCATAATGAGTATTAACTACTCAGGGAGGTCTTACTAATAAAATAGTGGCCCTTCAATTGAAGTAATGAGAGATAACTCAGAAGAATAAGGTGGACTGATATTGATGGATCTTATAACAATGTGAGTCATCCTGAGATTATAACATGCTGGGGTCACAGACATATTCCTGATTGGGAGACTAGAAACAATTGATAGTGTTTGGTGCAGATATTGCTGGGCTAATCTATCATTTATCATTCCATTGGAGAGAAAAGTTAGTAATAAATTCACTTGTAAGTTGGAGACATGGTTAAATGGTTACTTTATTTTATGTTGTAAAAATAAACATGCATGTAACTATTTCTTCCTTTCTTCCCCTCCCCCTCTCTATTTCTTTCTTCATGTATTCTACTGTTTTCTTTCTCTTTATTTGAGTTCATATTATCATATTAATGCCCTTATTCATTGTCCATCTAGAGGCCATATGATTCTAGAAGAGCTAAACTTATTTTTCTCTTGATAGCTTATCATCAAATTAGTGGTATGATTTTTCCCATTGAACTCACAGGCTGTTTGTTTTCACCCAACTGTTTGTTTTGTTTTTTTTTCTTTTCCCCAGGAAGACACACCACGTTATGTGAGATTCTGGGGAAAGCTGAAATTTGGCTAATTCGAACATACTGGGATTTTGAATTTCCCCGTCCATACCTACCTAACTTTGAATTTGTTGGAGGACTGCACTGCAAACCTGCAAAACCTTTACCTAAGGTAGGACTAGTACATTGAAGGACTTTATGTACCTTATCATATGGTCCCTGAATGCACTTTAAAGATTACAGTCTAAATAACAGAGACATGATGCTGAACATCTCTGACAGGCCACTCCACTTACATTTTCTGTGTCAGAGGGGCTCTTGTGCATTATAGACCTATGTATTTTAGGCATCATATTGAGAAATTAGGCTGAAAATGGAATGATTAAAGTGCATCTGAAAATCTCATTGATAGGAGTGACAGAAAACTAGAGCCATGAAAATCTCTAAGAAGACTGCTATAATCTTCCTCACAAGCATGATGGAGTTATGAACAGGGGCTTCTATCATGACAGTAGAGACATAAACATGAGACACTTTGGGGGAAGCTCCACACTATTTAGTGGGTGAGATGCAGTAAGAGTTAAGGGAAGAGAAGAAAATAAGAAAGACTCCTATATTTCCTCTCTGCAGGCTTATTTCATAATGATGGCTCCTACTGAAATAGGAAACATGTGGAAGTAAAATGTGTTTTAGATTAATACAATGCATTCTATTTGGTGACTATCAACTTAAAGGAGTCAGCGGGATTTTCAGGCAGAATTTTCTAGAAGCCATTTGGGTACTACAAAGTCTCAATCTCAGCATACAGCAAAGGAGAGATTGGGGGTCATCAACAAAGAATTCATGAAAATGAGAGACTCAAACTTTGATTGATTCTTCACTGAATGAATGGTTTCTTTTGGGATAAAAAAAGAAATATATACCACATCCCTAAGTCTTCAAAGAAAAATGTTGAGTGGCAGGGATGTTGGAAGGAAACAGTATTGAGAAACAAAAGAGGGTAATAGATAATTATTATAAGGATACTATATTTAACTATCAATAGGGAGTGAGGAGGAAAATTCTCATTTGCTTATATTGTGGGAAAATTAACAAAACCCCTTTAGGAAGGTTGCAGGTAAATGGTGTTCTGGGGCTACATCCTGATTAATTGTTATGGAAAACTGTATATTATTGAATGATATTTCATTTCATAATATTAATCTCCATTTTCATACCAATTGAGCTATAGCTATAATCCAAGCTCTATTAAGTCTTGGTATAATGAACCAATATCTAACTAGAGGATTTTTAAAAAGACGTGACAATTTCTGTGGCTCTCTAAGTAAACTCCCATGTTGTTTTTTATACTTCTATTCCCACTTTTAGAGATACACAGATACACACACACACACACACACACATGCACACACACACACACACACACACACACACCAAGGAGCCACATAATTTCGCAAAGTCATCTCAGATAAAATTATGTAAAAGGGGGATATTTATCCCCTTCTAAATTCAATTTACCTACTGATAAGAAGTTTGCACAGTAACAATACTAATCTCTGCCATGGTTGTTATGTAAAAATTATTCTGTCACTGGATATACATATCAAATAGCAGTGAGCAAGGCAGAAGTCAGCATGATGGCAGAGTGTAAAAGGCCCTTTCTATCTTCCCTTATACTTACAACCAATTAGACAACTATAGTTTAGCAAAGGATCCCCTGCTAAACACACAAATACATCTGAGAGATCTATATATCAGTATATCTGAGGTGGGAGTACTGGAACAAGCAGTCATGAGGGTTCCTTTTCTTCACAGACTCTCCAAGATTTGTTATATTACTTGACTTGTTGATAATAACCATTCTAACAGATATCTAAAATATCTCATTTGATTTGTATTTGATTTGTATTTCTGTAATAGCTAGTGAAATTGGGCATTTTTTTTTATATATCTGTTGGCTGTTAGTATGTCTTCTTGGGAGAGGTGTCTGTTCAGGTCCTCTGCCCATTTTTTAATTGGATTTTTTTATTTCTGTGGTTGAGTTGTATGAGTTCTTTATATATTTTGGATATTAGCCTCTTAACGGAGGTGCAGTTTGCAAATATGTTCTCCCATTTGGTTGGCTGCTTCTTTGTTGGTTGATGGTTTCTTTAGCTGTGCAGAAGCTTTTTAGCTTGATAGAGTCCCATTTATTTAGTTTTGCTTTTACTTTCCTTCCCTTTGAGGTCAAATTCCTAAAATTTTCTATGAACCCAACCACAATTTAGTATCTACTCTTTTTTCTATGCAATTTATTGTTGCAGATCTTATGTTTAGGTCTGTGATCCATTTTGAGTGATTTTGGATATATGGTGACAGATATCAATCTCATTTCATTCCTTTGCACTTGGCTTTCCAATTTTCCCAGAACCATTTATTGAAGAGGATCTTTTCTCCATTGTATGTGTTTATCTTCTTTGTCAAAAATGACTGCCATATATATGTGAGTTGGTATCTCTATTCTCTATTCTGTTCAATTGGCATGTGTCTGTTTCTCTGAGAATACCATGCTGTTTTGATTATGGTTGCTTTGTAGTATAAATTGAAGTCAGGGAGTATGGGACCTCAAGCCTTGTTGTTGTTTTTTTTCTTTTTAGCTGAGCCATCCTGCCACCTGTTGGCAGCTTTGTGGCAGCTCAGCTTGGGCTGGGCATCGAACTGCTGTTGCTCTGAGCTCAGCTCGCACTCTTGAGTGAGCTCTTTACCAACTGAGCCACTCGGCCAGCCCAGCCTTGTTCTTTTTTCTTAGGATTGCTTTGGCTATTCAGGATCTTTTGTGATTCCATACAAATCTGATGATTTTTTGTTCTATTCCTTGAAAAAAGTGCCATTGCGATTTTGATCAGGATTGCATTAAGTCTCAATATTGCTTTCGGTAATATCGCCATTTTAACAATCTATGAACATGGAATATCTTTCCATTTCTTTGTGTGTTCTTCAATTTCTTTTAATAATGTCTTGCAGTTTTCACTGTCATTCACACCTTTTTAAAAAGTTTTTTTCCTAGGTATTTTTATTCTTTTTATTTTGCAATGCAAAAGGAATTTTTTTTTTCATTTCTTTTTCTGAAATTTCATTGTTACTATATAGAAACGCAATGCATTTTTGTATGTTGATTTTGTATCCTGCAATTTTACTGTATCTGTTTATTGTTTCTAATAGTTGTTTGGTGGACTCTTCAGGGTTTTCTATACTAAGAATCATGTCATCTGCAAAAAGTGACAATTTGACTTCTTCATTCCCAATTCAGATGCTTTTATTTGTCTCTCTTGCCTGCTTGCTCTGGCTACGACTTCCAGTACTATGTTGAAAAACACTGGTGAGATGGGGCATCCACGTCTTGTTACAGATCATAGAAGAAAATATTTCAGTTTTTTACCATTAAGTATGATATTAGCTGAGAGATTTTCCTATATGGCCTTTATTATGTTGAGGTACTTTTCTTCTATATCCATTTTATTAAGTGTTTTAATCATAAATAGATGTTGTATCTTGTCATTGCTTTTTCTGCATATATTTATGTGACCACATGATTTTTATCCTGTATTTTATGTGGCATATCATATTGATTAATTTGCATTCTTGCCCCCCTGGAATGAACCCCACTTGATCATGATGTATAATCTTTTCAATGCATTGTTGTACTTGATTTGCTAATATTTAGTTTATTTTGCCTCTGTATTCCTCAGAGATATTGGTCTATTGGTTTCTTTTTGTGTGTGTTACCTTCACTTGGTATCAGGGTAATGTTGGCTTCATAAAATGTGTTAGGATATACTGCTTCTTCTTCCATTTGTTGGAAGAGTTTGAAGAGGAGATGTACTAAATCGTCTTTGAAATTTTGGTAGAATTCACTAGTGAAGCCATCTGGTCACGGAGTTTTGCTTTTGGGGAGGTTTTGTATAGTTGTTTCAATTTCCTTATTGTTGATCAGTCTATTTATATTTTCCAGTTCTTCATGATTCAGTCTAGGAAGGTTATATATTTCTAAGAACTTGTCCATTTCTTCTAGATTATTAAATTTGGTGGTATATAATCTTTCACAGTATTCTTGTATGATTCTTTGTACCTCTATGGTATCTGTCATAACTTCTCTTTCATTTCTGATTTTGAGGTCTATTTTTTTTTATCTTGAAATCTATTTAATCAGATATCAGTATGATTAGGCCCGCTCTTCTCTGGATGCCATTTATTTGGAGTATGAGTTTTCACTCTTGCACTTTGAATCTATATTTGTCCTTGCAGTTGAGATGTATCTCTTGAAGGCAATATATTGTTGGGTTTTGTTTTTTTATGCAATCTGCTACTATGTGCATTTTCATTGGTGAGCTCAGTTCATTTACATTTAGGGTGATGATTGATATATGGCAATTTCATCTTTTGTTTTCCAGTCATTTGATATCTCCATTGTTTCTTTGCCTTTGTGTTTCTGTCTGTTATTTTAATTTGGTAGTATTCTATGATTTTCCCTCTGTTTTTGTATATATATAAATATATAATGTATCTCAGCTTTGGATTTTTTTGAGTGGTTATCTTTAAGTTTATGAAAAAGACAGTTTCATATATACAGTAGTTCATTTTCTTTAGCATGCATTTTATCTCCATTCCTCTTTTAAAATCAAACCTTTACACCCTCCTCTTTTATGTTTTTGTTGTTGCAAAGTATCTACTTATGTTTTGAGTTCATTTCTGAGTTGCATCAGCAAATTGTCTTCTTTTTTTACTCTTTTTTATGTTTTTATCTGCTTTAACCTTTATGTTATATTTAAGTGTGCAGTGCCATATTCTGAATAAGGGTTGCCATTTCCTGCTACTGTTGGTCTCTTAGGCATCTTACTCATAATTTTGCATCCTTTTATCTTTGTTTCAGGTAGAATAAGCCCTCTTCTGTAATACAGATCTTGTGGTGGAAAATTCCCTCAGATTCTGTATATCTGGAAAGATCTTTGTTATCTGTTCATATCTGAAGGATAAATTTGCTGGATATATTATTATTGGCTGGTAATTTCTGTCTTTCAATAGCTTGAATATTTGATTCCACTCCCTCCCAGCTTGCAGAATTTCTGCTGAAAAACCTGACAATAATCTCACATGCTTTCCTTTGTAGGTTAATCTACCTTTCCCTGGCTGCTATGAGAACTCTTTGTCATTAATTTTTCACAGTTTCAACATAATGTGGTTTGGAGAAGGCCTTTTAGGATTGAGATAATTAGACGTTCTGTTTGCTTCTTGGATTCGAGGATCCAGTTCTTTCCATTGGTTTGGTATGTTCTTATTGACTATTTGTTTGAATAGGCTCTCTATGCCCTTCCCTCTCTTTTTTCCCTCTGGTATACCCATATTTCCTATATTGCTCTTTCTGATGGAGTTAGATAGTTCTTGTAGAATTCTTTCATTCTTTTTTTTAATGCCCAAGTCTCTCTTTTCTTCCATCTGCATCATTTCCAGATTTCTATCTTCAATATTACTAATTCTTTCCTCCATCTGGTCAGTTCTATTTCCTAAGTTTGATATTTCATGCTTCATCTCTTTTATTGAGTTCTTCAGCTCCAGAATTTCTATTTGATTCTTTTTTAAAATTTCAATCTCTTTGGTGTTTTGTTCATTGACTTTATTTCTGAGTCATTAAAATGCCTGAGTTTTCTTGCATCTCATGGAGTTTTTTCCAGAACTGCAATCTTGAATCTCTGACAAGTCATATATTTCCATTTCTTTAAGTTTTTTTATGGAGAATTTTCATTTTCCTTCTGAGCAGCCTTGTTACCATAGTTGTTCATGGTATCTGATGGTTTATTTCTCCTCCTAGGCATTTATGGGAATGAGCTCCACAGCAGATTGATACAAAAGTCTTTGTTTTCTAGTAGGTGGTGCTGGAGTGTTTTATTTTCTCTTGCCCTGTTCTGGTTTCTTGTTTTGGAAAATTTCCTGGGGAGGTAGGCATCTCCTCTATGACCAGGTCACCTCCATCTCAGAGCACAACCACCATGAGAGAATGTGGTGGGCAATGGTGTCCTGAATACCTGAAATTCCAGTGCTGTCCCTGTAGCCAGAAGCAGAGCTGTGCTGCCTGATCTGTCCAAGGTACACTCAATGGAATCAATTGCAAAAGGTGGGGTCGGGGTGGGCTGGGAGTGGCTGCTGATGTGTGTGTGGCTTTGTTCTCATCAGAGTAATGGTGACTCCCAGACATTAGCTGCCTTGCTTCTGTATCTCCACCCTTGTCACTGGGATTAGCTGTTCTGTGTGACTGCCACTTAGGAACTGTCTTTCTAGTTCTTAGGGCTATAGATATTCTGCTCTTTAACCCTGTATGCCCTGCTTTGTGTTCTTCTGGGGCCCACTTTCTAGTTCTTAGGGCTATAGATATTCTGCTCTTTAACTCTGTATGCACTGCTTTGTGTTCTTCTGGGGCCCACTGCTAGGTCTGGGAGGATACAGGAAAGCAAGCTCTGGGAGGATGCAGGGAGGCAAACTCTGGGGAGGTTGCCAGGCCCATGGTTCTTCTCTGCCTGGCAGTGAGGGCTGCTAGATCACAGCTGTCATACTTCTGTGCTCAGCCTCTTCCCCAAGGTCTCTGCCCCAATAGCAGGGTTCAGTGTTATTATATGCTGACCACTCAGGCAAGGATGCTTGGGGCCACAGCGTGCACATGCAGACTGAATCCACCTCTCTCATGGGACCCACAGTGAGCTCCAAGCTGTGTCTATGGCAGTGAGCTCTGGGTTGCATCTGCACTCCCATCTCTGTTCTTTTCCCTTCCCTCTTCCCATGTACACTCCGATTTGACTACTTTCAGATGTTTCAATGTACAAATATTTCAGATGTGTTCTTGTATTGTGTAGGGAATCCTTTGTTGAATTATAGCTGTTCAACATGTTGTAACTTCAGGGGGAGAGATCAAGGGGGAACCCTCAACTGCCATGTGTCTGATATCACTAACTGCTTTAATAAAATTAAACCTGGTGAGTAACAGTGTCCATCAACCATGAAAAGTAGTATATTCTTATCCTCTAATCCTTTTGTATAATGGCTTGGTCCCATGGCTATTCACTACTCAATGATTGCATATTTAAGACATAGGTTTTTAACACATACTTCTGGGGCTGGCCGAGTGGCTCAGTTGGTTAAGAGTTGGCTTAAAGTATGCACTCTGAGCAACAGGTCCGCCAGTTTGATTCCCACATGGGCCAGTGAACAATGCACCCTAACTGAGCTGTTACTGAGTTGCCAACAGGTGGCAAGATGGCTCAGCTGGTGTAACAACAAGATTGCATGTTCAATGGTGGCCTACACCCACCCGCAACTGAAAAAAACAGATTGAACTTGGCACCTTGAGCTGAGCTGCCACCCGGGTGGCTCAGTATATAAGGTGTGCGCTCTTAACAACAAAGCTGCTGGTTCGACTCCTGCATGGGATGGTGGCTGCACCCACCAGCAACTAAGATTGAACTCAGCACCTTGAGCTTGGAGACCACGAGCTGCCGACAGGAAGCCAGATGGTGACTGGTGCCCTCCACAATGAAGATTGAAGAACAACAGATTGGATGGTCCCCTCCCCGAGTTCCCCAACACTGTTCCCCTCCCCCAATTCCCCAATAAAATCTTAAAATGAATAAATAAATACATACATACTTCCTCCCAAAGAGACTAGGTGGCTTTTGGTGTCAAAAGATAAAAACAGTCAAACCATGCCTCTGGTAATCCCCTTGAAGTTTCAGGTTATGAGTGTAAATGAACTTTATTTTATTCACTGGGATGCTGTACCTTTATATACCAGGAATTTTTTCTCTCCAGGAAATAGAAGAATTTGTCCAGAAATCAGGTGAAGACGGTATTGTGGTGTTTTCTCTGGGTTCCGTTATCTCAAATCTCCCAGAAGAGAAGGCCAGTCTTATTGCCTCAGCCCTAGCCCAGATTCCACAGAAGGTTAGTACAACCTTTGGTCCTTCTGGGCAGCTCTTTACCAATTGGAGAGAGAGTGGGGCTAATGGTGTCTTTCCAGGTGAAAGCTGAATCTCATTTTACAGTTAATGTGTCAGGTATTAATATCAAGTAAAAATTTGTAGACCATCACAGTGCTGAGTTTTGGCACATTTGAACCTTGACTTCTGAGTTTTGCTGTTATTATGGAAACACATATCTTTGGAGTCATTTGTTTCTAATAAAATACAGATAAAAACATTAAGTCCAGGGGTGGCCAGTTGGCTCAGGTAATTGAAGTGCGTTGCTCATAACACCGAGGTTGCCATTTTGATTCCCACATGGGCCAGTGAGCTGCGCCCTCCACAACTAGATTGAAAACAATGACTTCACTTGGAGCTATGGGTCCTGGAAAAACACACTGCTCTCCAATAAAGTATAAAAACAAAACAAAAAAACTCTTTTTAAAAAAAGAAAAAACAACCTTAAGTCCATTGCTCTTTTTCTAGTATTGAAATCTTAAGGCCTGTTCTGACTATTGCCAAAATAGTTCTGAAGTGTAATCATCTAAGGACCTGTAGAAGGGAAAACTGAAAAGGCAAAGATACAGATGAAACATGCTCAAGAATATCTGCCATGTCTTTGGCTGTAGTAGGATTTGATCCAATATAGCTGAGCATGGAAGTAGAAGCCTAGATTCATCAAGTGTTTTTAATTAGAGTTTTCTATAATTAAAAGGCCATAGATATTTTAATCTTATAGTCTATCAATTTGTATGTTCTAACTTATGATATTCAATTAATTTTTTATGTTATCACCACAATTCTGGATTTCCACTTTTTTTATATTGGTATTTGTTAAACATTCTAGAGTCCTTTTATTTTTACATTGTTAAATTCTGTGAAACTATATAAAATTTTATGTAAAGCAAATATGCTAATTACAAAAACAAAATAAACAAGATTCTTCATTGGACAATGAATACAAGAAAATGTACTGCCTCATTCTTACTTTCAAAAAAAACAAAAGAAAGAAGTTGTGGGAGAAAAAACAAAGTAGAAAGAAAAGAAGGATGGAAGGAAAATCAATCATTAAAGTAAACAACTAGATGAAATCTAAAGCAATAGTATTTGTTAAAACACTAATATGAAGCTATAGCTGTGATGACCAGGGACATACATTTATACAGAAGTAAAGTTGTCATAAAAATTTTAACTTCCATATTCTAATTGAATAGATCAGTACTGCTTAATTTTCAATCTTTTTAAACTTATGATCTCATTCCCAGAAGCATTTAAGTAATAATAAACAAAGTAATAGTATATTTAATAGGCAACTCCCACAAGATCTTTAAAAGTGGTGGTTGTAAACAGTCCCACTATTCCTTTCAATGTTTACAAAGCATATCTATATATTCCCTTTTCAAACATCACCTAGAGCAGAGTAGATGCATGATTTACAAATAATTCTACAATCTGAAAGGTCATTATCTTGCAGTTTTACTTGTGAAATATATACATTGTCTTCCACAGGTTTTATGGAGATACACAGGAAAGAAGCCGGCCACATTAGGAGCCAATACTCGGCTTTATCAATGGATACCCCAGAATGATCTTCTCGGTAAGACTATAGGGAAGAAACACTGTGTAGAAGTTGATGGACTAGTTGATTAATTCTTTAACAGTAATGTTAATATATCTAATGTCAACAAATATTTAACAATTGTAAATGTTTCTCATTTACCTCCAGTTTTAAAGGATATAATTAAGGATTTGACCATTACATTTATATTGGGTTGTCTGTTGGAAAAGTCATGACGCATTTTTGCAACGAAAAACATACAAAAATATGTCATGAATTTTTCAACAACCCAATAGATTCATACTTGCTATGATTCAGAAAAGAATTTCAGGCAACATAGTAGGAACAAGTGCCTCCTTTTCCTGGGAGAGCAATTTTCTGTGTAGCAGTGCCCCAATGCTCAGCTTCAGTATAAAATACTGCTTTCTTCAGTAACGTATCCCATAGATCTTCCCCTTCTCTAAAATTCTGTTAATGTGCTATAGTGACACTTTCACCTGCTTCACATTCTATTCCCAAACTAGGTCATCCCAAAACCAAAGCTTTTATCACTCATGGTGGAATAAATGGGATCTATGAAGCAATTTATCATGGGGTCCCCATGGTGGGAGTCCCCATATTTGGCGATCAACCTGATAACATTGCTCACATGAAGGCCAAAGGAGCGGCTGTGGAGGTGAACATGAACACAATGACCAGTGCAGATTTGCTCAGCGCCTTGAGAACAGTCATTAATGAACCTTCGTAAGTACTACTGCTTTCTACAGGATTACCATTGGTTGTGTTGGGCCCCCACACAAGAAAATGTCTCATACCATGCTTACTAACCTAGTACTGGATATATTCTCAATCTTGAGTCATTCACCATTTTGGTCTTGGAATATTTCTGGGAAGTATAGTTCAGACAATGTCACATGTCCTTCTTGGTCTTGAATTAACCACCAGTTTATTCTGAGTTTTCTTCCTATGTGCTCATTTAACCACATTCTGTTAAGAATATATTTGGTTTTCAATCTCCCTACTACATCTATAAAATCCTACAAAAAGAGCAGAGTTAATATAATAATAATTTCTAGGGCCCTGACATTCTTTAATTTTTATAACATGTATCATATAACTAAGAAAAACAAAACTTCATTAATTTCTTTCTTTGCGTTTGCCTTCAGTTATAAAGAGAATATAATGAAATTATCAAGGATTCACCATGATCAACCCGTGAAGGCCCTGGATCGAGCAGTCTTCTGGATTGAGTTTGTCATGCGCCATAAAGGAGCTAAACACCTGCGGCCAGCTATCCACGACCTCACTTGGTTTCAGTATTACTCTTTGGACGTGATTGGATTTCTGACAGCCTGTGCAGCATCTGCTATATTCTTAGTCACTAAATGTTGTCTGCTTTCTTGTAGAAAATATGGTAAAACAGGAACGAAGAAAAAGAGGAAATAGATCCTTCCATGTTTGGCAAAGTCCTAAGAGGACAATCCTGTTCATTTCTGTCCTTAACTAGTGAGCATGTCCCATTCTTCCTTTTCCTAGTCCCAGCTCTTCTTACCCTGTTCTTCTTTACCCAATTTCTGACACAGGGACATAAATAATTCTAAAAGTTCTATATATATTAACACTATTTTAATGTATAATCTTAAGTGATTATGGTGATTGCTGGACAGAACAAAATATGAGCTGAATTTCATGAATGTAGGAAGCTTAGAATAGTATATTTTACAAGTTGCAACAGAGCATATGGATCAGGAAAGTATCCTCAAAAATTAGTTTTCTTTGAAAAATATGACTTCCTTTTTTAATAAAAGTATGCCTCTTTACCTGCCCGATGTTAGCAGTATTAAGCCAAAATAATGGTGATGAGATATTCTGCTTCAAAAGGTTTACAAAATTTTCATAGAGTTCATTTTTAGTCGGCTCAGGCACCATAACAAAATACTACACACTCACTGGCATAAACAACAGAAACTTATTTTTCTCACAATTATGGAGGCTAGATGAGCAAGATCACGATGCAAGCGGGTTTGGTTTCTTGTGAGACCTCTCTTCCTGACTAGTAGACAGCCACCTTTGCCCTTTGTCCTCTCATGGCCTTTCCTCTGTGCTCCCATAATGAGAAAAAGATGCCTTATGTCTCTTCCTCTTCTTACAAGGATGTAAGTCTTGTGGGGTTAGAGTCCTACTCTTATGACCTGATTTCATCTTAAATACTTTATTAAAGGCCTTCTCTCCAAATATAGTCAAATTGGGGGCTAAGGTTTCAACATATAAATTTGAAGTGGGTGGGGACACAATTCAGTCCATAACAAGATTTACCAAACAACAAATGTATCTTATGTGACTTTTATGTACAAGAAACAATTCTGAGAACTTCCTTAAAATAAAGATAATCAATGGGATGATTTTTTTTTGAGCATATGAGGTTGTCAGCACTGTTTTAAAGGTAAATAGGTTATTTTAGGAGAAATAAATTAAAGAATTGTTGAAAAATTATTTCACTAATTTTAATGAAATTTTTAAAGAACAGTGCAACTGAAAACCTTAAAGTTAAATGTGAATTCACACTATGCTTAAAAATCTGTAGCATTTTTAATTTAAATAATTCCATATAATCAAAGAAACAGTTTCCTACAGAAAAGCCATATACTTTAAATGTAAGATCATTGTAATTTTTTCCAGTCTCTATCTTCTACAAATGTAAATTCATCAATTAGTTGTTATTTAAGAATATAAGCTATTAGAAGACATGCCTCACCAACATAAGGCATATTAAATATTTATCAATGCAGTACTCTAATGTAGGGTTAATATTCATATTTTAATCAGCTGTACATTACTTTAACAAACATATGAAACATTGCAGTAAGTTTGCCCTTCTATAATCTCAATGATATATCTACTTGACATTTTATTTTCCATATTTGATAGGAAATACAAATGAACTCCATGGACTTAGTAAATACTTTAAAATTCCTATGTATTTTAATATGGCATATTTATAAACTACATTCCAATTTAAAATAACTATATAATGAGAAAATATAAATATTATTTCTTGAATGTCAGGTGACTAAAGTGCCAATAGTTTGCTGCAAAAAAAAATTTGACTACTGAAAATTACTTATGTAATGTTAAAAAAACACATTTAAGTACTTCATGTTTACACTTTTTGACTTTTACAATTGTGTTTTATCCTGAAAAGCTACTTACATTTGCTTTAAGGTTAGTCTGTTCTCTGCAAACAGAATGCAGCGAATGGCTAAGATCTAGTGAGGGGTGGCCTGCCATCCCTGGGGCTATGCCCTGTATACATTCAAGCATCCTCTGGACTCTGGTCTCTGAGACTTGCCATCCTGGCATAGAACATCTGCTGCCCCTCAATAGCTGCTGTTCATATTTCTTCCCTTTGAATTGAGTTAAAATCAGACTTGATTTAGCCTTGTAGCACTGTCTATACTTGCCGACAAATTAACAGTCTGCCACAGAAGGTATAAAAAGAGCTCCTTTTGCTCTGCACTAAGATTTATACACCTATTAGTAGCTCAAGCAGATAGATCAAGTCTAAAATTTAGAAAAGCACTCTATTTTAGAAATATAAAATTGTATATCCATATATATAGCCTTGATATATTCTACCATGGGACTAGATGAGATCATATATTAAGAGAAATTAAAAAGGTCTACATATCTATTATTGTCCCAATAGGAAACAGTATTTACTCAAGATAATTCAACTATAGAGACATTAGTATATGACTACTTTCAGAAATGTTGGCATAGGCAAGGGAATAAACAAGGAATGATGAGTGTCCAAAAAAAAAACGCTTTCAATCCCAGTGTGGAAAGGACAGGGAGAAATAGTATTATTATTAAACCCCAGAAAAACAAGTCACATCACAGACACAGGGTCATAGAGTAACACAGTTACTACCAGAGAAGTAAGGCCAAGACAGAGAAGTATAGGGAAAATGTTACCTGATTTCTTTCCTCTGCTCTAATTATCTGTAGGCTCTACTCCAGCTGAATCTAAGTAAATTCAGCTGCAAAAACTCCTGAGTGCTACAAACGGCACTAGCCAGAGTCCTTGGACAAATGTCAGGATGAAAAAGGCTGAGAATGGAATTCCCTTGGCAGTCATTCTTATAGTTGTTCAGATTAGGAAACTCTCATCTGTAACAGAGCAGAGCCTCTCAGCCAGGTACTTTTTGCACAGCCTTTACTGTCCCAGCTCCTAGAGCTGCTCAGCAGGCTGAAGTTGATAATTTAACTTTTTTCCCATAACATTACATTTGTCCTTTACACTTGGCAACTCCTCCACCATTTAGGGTTCTTCAATTGGTGGTATGATCTAAACCTTTATTCACTCGGAATCAATGTGATTTGGTTTCATTGGTTTGTTACACCTTTTCACTAACTTATTATTGGACATCAGAGTATTAAATAGTACCCTAGTAATCTTCATCTCATTCATTAAATGTCTACCAGAGCTCAGTTAAAACCCAGGAGCTGTTTCTCAAATACAGAAGAGTAGTCAGGAAAATATAGTGTGGTTTTGCTCCAAAATCCTAGATTTTTAAATTTATTTTTTATTGAGGTAACATTGGTAATAAACATAAAAATTCCAGGTGGGGCCAGCCGAGTGGTTCATTTGGTTAAGAGTTGGCTTAGAGCGCATGCTCTGAGCAAGAGGGCCACTTATTTGATTCCCACATGGGCCAGCAAACGCTGAGCCCTAGCTGAGCTGTCGCTGAGCTGTCAACAGGAGGCAGGATGGCTCAGCTGGTATAACAACAAGATTGTCTGTACAATGGTGGGCTACACCCACCTGCAACTAAAAAAAGATTGAACTCTGCACCTTGAGCTGAGCTGCTGCCTGGATGGTCACTGGATAGGGTGTGCGCTCTTAAACAACAGGGCTGCTGGTTCGACTGCCGCATGGGATGGTGGCTACGCCCACCAGCAGCTAAGATTCAACACAGCATCTTGAGACTAGAGGCCATGAGTTGCCATCAGGAAGCCAGATGGTGACTGGCGCCCTCCACAACGAAGTTTGAAGAACAAAAGCTTGGCTGGTCCCCTCCCCCAATTCCCCAATAAAATCTTTAAAAAAAAAAAAATTCCAGACTGCTATATTTAATTTTCCATTATTTAGATTATAATCTTCCATGACTTTGAAATTATAATTCCCTCCAAATGATTCAAATAAAGAAATTTTAATGACGATAATACATACATAAGAACAAGTTCTTAGAAACATCTTGCCTTCCTAGACTGAATCACTAAAAACTGGAAAATCTAAATAGACTGATCAACAGTAAGGAAATTGAATCAGTCATTCAAAGCCTTCCCAAAAGCAAAGGTCCAGGACCAGATGCCTTCACTAGTGAATTTCTGGAGCATTTTAATTTTCTTTCTGTGTTACCATGTTACCTTGGCTGCTCACGGTGCTTGCTGGGTTGTTTCTCTGCTGGCACATTTGAAGTAGTAAAGACCTTTCTTATTTATACATCCTTTTGATTTTCCTCTTACCTGTACTTCTTGTGCCTCAGGGGTTGTGGAGTGTGTGGAGGTAGTTTTGTGTGGCCATGAGAGTTGCCACCTGGGTCTGACATTATGGGTGTCCCCATTGTGTTAGGGTTGCTTTTTCTTGGGGCACACCACTGTGATGGGAGTGTGGCAGGTAGGGAATGTAGCTGGGTTAGTGAATCTGCCAGCCTGCTACCTGGTTTCCTGTGGCTTCTGGCACCACTGTACTATGGGAAAAATGCCAGAGACACATCTCCAAGCTCCTAAGTAATGTGAGCACCACTGCAATCAGGGCCAAAGCTGTTGCTGCTTCTCCTCTGACCAGCTCTGCCTGCTAGGTGTCAAGGGCACTCCCTGACATCTCCACCCCTACCACATTCATTGAGGCTGCAAGCACATCTAGAGCAGCCATGGAACCAGGATTGTGTGTACCATCCCCTGCCTTCCCCTATCCTGCCTCCTTCTGCATTCCAATACACCCACCTTCAGATACACCAATGGATGGATTCCTCAGGTGTCCCAATGGATAGATTCCTCAGGTGTCCTGGTGGGTTGAGGAAAAGAACATGGTTAGGTTACAGATGACCAATACATTGTAGATTTAAGGAGAAATATAAAAGGGTAATCTACTCTGCCATGATGCTGACATCACTCTAGAATTTCTATCTGTCATAGAGCACATAAAGTCACATTTTTTGAGTCAGAATGAATGTTACAGTGTAGCTTGTAATGCAGCCTGGACATATAATAGATAATACTCATGTGCTAGAAGAACTAAAAAGTTTGTAACTTACAGGTTACTTCTGAAAAAGGTTATACTTACATACCCATATATGGAATCATTTTCCCATTATTCAAAATGGGCCTAATAAGCTTTGAGCCCTCTTTTAGTATGATGGACAGTTAATGGTGCATTAAATTGTTAATCACACTATAGGGACTATTTCAACTCAGAATAACTTAGTTTCCCTATGGATAACAAAATTCCCTCCAAATGACTCAAACAGGGAAATTTTAATAAAGATAAAGCTTACATATGGACAAGTTCTTAGAAACATATAGCTTTCCTAGACTGAATTATGAAGAACTGGAAAATCTAAATACACTAATCAACAATAAAGAAAATTAAAGCAGTCACCCAAAACCTTCCCAAAACCAGGACTATATGGCTTCACTAGTGAATTGTACCAAACATTCAAAGATTATCTAACACCTGTCCTCCTTAAACGCTTCCAAATAAATTGAAGAAGACGCAATACTTCCCAACTCATTTTATGAGGTCAACATTACCTTGATAACAAAACTAGGTAAGAATAACACACAAAAAAGCAAATTACAGACCAATATCTCGGATAATACAGATGCAAAAATCCTAAACAAAATTCTAGCAAATAGAATACAACAATACATTAAAAAGATTATACATCATGATCAAGTGGGGTTCATCCCAGGGGCACAAGGATTGTTCAGCCTACACAGATCAATCAATGTGATATACCACATAAACAATATAAAAGATAAAAACCATATGATTATATCAATAGATGCAGAAAAAGCATTTGACCAGATACAACACAGATTTATGATTAAAACACTTAGAAAAATAGGTATAGAAGGAAAATACCTTAACGTAATAAAGGCCATATATGACAAGCCCTCAACTAATATAATTACCAGTGAAAAACTAAAGCCTTTTGCTCTATATTCAGGAACAAGACAGGATTGCACCCTATTGCCACTATTATTCAACGTAGTCCTGGAAGGCCTAGCCCAAGCAATTAGGCAAGATAAAGAAATAAAATCATCCAAATTGGGGATAAAGAAGTTAAATTGTCACCTTTTGCAGATGACATGATACTTTATATAGAAAACCCTAAAGATTCCACCAAAAAGCTATTAGAAATAATAAATGAAGTTGTCAGCTACAAAATCAATTACAAAAATCCACTGCATACTTACATCCTAACAATGAATTCTCAGAAAAAGTAATAAAAATAAAACCAACAATAATTCCTTTTGTAATTGCAATAAAAAGAATAAAATATCTAGGAATAAACTTAACAAAGGATGTGAAGGACTTGTATACTGAAACCTATAAACATTTTTTAAAAACATTAAAGAAGACACAAAGAAATTGAAAGACATTCCATGTTCATGGATTGAAAGAATCAACATATTAAAAATGGCTATATTACCCAAAGCAATATACATGCTTAATGCAATCCCCATCAAAATCCCAACTGCATTTTTTAAATAAATAGAACAAAAAATCATCAGATTTGTATGGAATCACAAAATACCCTGAATTGCCAAAGCAATCCTAAGGAAAAAGAATAAGGTTGAAGGTATCATAGTCCTTGACTTCAGCTGGTACTACAGAGCAACAATAATCAAAACTCTTCCAATACCAGCATGGTATTGGCAGAAAAACAGACACACAGACAAATGGAATAGAACTGAAAACCCAGAAATAAACCCAAATAAATATGGACATATAATTTTTGACAAAGGAACCAAAAACATACAACAAAGAAAGCCTCTTCAATAAGTGATGTGGGGGAAATTGGAAAGCCATGTGCAAAAGAATGAAACTAGACTGCTATTGGTCACCATGTAGCAAAATTAACTCAAAGTGAATCAAAGGCCTAAACATAAGAACTGAAACAATAAACTGCATAGAAGAAAGCACAGGTACTAAACATACAAACCTTGGGTTCAAAGAGGATTTTATGAATTTGACTTCAAAGGTAAGGAAGTAAAAGCTAAAATAAATAAATGGGACTATATAAATTAAAAAGCTTATGATAAGCAAAAGAAACCATCAACAAAACAAGGAGGTGGACTTCCGGTAAAATGGTGCAATAGACAGATGCTGTGCTAACTACCTCCCAGGATCACACCAAAATTACAAACAAATTATACAGCTTTCAACCTTGGAGGTCCCCGGAACACTAGATGAACAGAACCACTAAATGAAGAACTTAAAGAGGAAGCCACGTCAGTTCTGGTAGGATGGGAGGAGACAAGAGAGGGTGAACGCCGGGAGGGACACCCCAGCTGTGGGGAGGCTTCTCCGGTTGGGGGAGAGACCCTCCGGCCGCACTCCAAGCTCACCAGCCTAGAGTTCCTTTGCGGGGGAAGAGGAGTTCTAAGAGAGCCGGCAGTAAATTAATGAGGACTCTCTTTGCTCAGCTTGGTGAGGCTAAGAGCGGCTAGAGAATCAGTGGGGCCAGCGCCTGGGCTTGCTCGCCGGTGAGCACTTACCTGGTTCCTGGTGGAGGGAATGGCTGTGTGAGCCGGGAGCCTGCGGGGACGGACTGAACTGAGCACCTTTGGTGCAAAGGCTGGAGGTTTTTGGACTATTGTTCCCGTGGTGTGGAACCTGCACGTGAGTGGTGTAGGGAGGCTGCCATTTTGTCAGGTTTGGGCCCTCCCATGAAGGATCAGGTCCAAGACCTAATTGGTCGGGTGGAATTGGCGCAGAACTGAGTGTGTGCATGTGCGCGCGCGCACACACATACGGCCTTGGATTCCCACCCTCCACCCAGCTTATAATGCGTTGCCAGGGAAACGCTGGGCGGGTGCCCTCCAGCTCCAACAGGCTGCTCACTGAGATGCCTCGGGTCCCGGCTGTCCGCACTGCACTTGCAGAGTTGCCAGGCTGGTGATTGGTTGTCGGGCTGCTTGGCCTGATCTGCGAGCGGCTGATTGGGACAGGCTGAGACTGGGAGTTTTCCTGGGAGTGTTGGGCCGTGAGCTGTGTGCCTGCGTGATCCAGCCAGGGCTCTCCTGGTGATCTATCTAATACATCAAAGCAATCCCAGAGCGACAGCCAGAATGGGGAAACCAAGAAACACATCACAAGTAAAAGATCAGAAGAAACCTCTAGAAATGGAACTAAATGAAACAGAGGGAGCCAACTTTTCAGAGACAGAGTTTAGAACACTGATGATAAGAATGTTTAAGGAACTTAACGAGGACATAAAGAAGGATAGGGAAACCATAAAAAACAACCTGTTAGAACTAAAGAATACAATAACTGAAATGAAGAACACACTCGAAGGAATCACCAGTAGAGTAGATGAAGCAGAGGAGCGGATCAGCGATTTGGAAGATAAAATAGCAGAAATCACCCAGTTGGCACAGCAAAAAGACCAAAGTATAAAAAACAATGAAAATGGTTTAAGAGCCCTATGGGACAAGGTGAAACGCAACCACCTTAGACTCATAGGAATACCAGAAGGAGAAGAGAAGAAGGAAGGGGTCGAGAATGTATTTGAAAAAATAATGACTGAAAACTTCCCTACCCTGATGAAGGAAATCAACATACATGCCCAGGAAGTGCAGAGGGTTCCAAACAAGCTGAACCCAAACAGGTCCACACCAAGACACATCATAGTTAAAATGGCAAAGTTTAAAGACAGAGACAGAATCCTAGAGGCTGCAAGAGAAAGACAGCAGGTTACATACAAAGGAACTCCTGTTAGACTAACAGCTGACTTGTCTACAGAAACTCTGCAGGCCAGAAAGGAGTGGCAGGAGATACTCAAAGTGACACAAAATAAAGGCCTACAACCAAGATTGCTCTACCCAGCACGGCTATCACTTAAAATTGAAGGAGAAATAAAGAGCTTCTCAGAAAAGAATAAGCATAAAGGAATTCATTACCACCAAGCCAGCATTGCAAGAAATGTTAAAAGGGCTTTTTTAAACAAAAGAAAGGGGTAAACAAGCTTACCCAGGGAGACCAGGAATACAAATAACAAAATGGCAATACATATGCACCTATCAATAATCATTTTAAATGTGAATGGGCTAAATGCTGCAATCAAAAGACAGAGAGTGGCTGAGTGGATAAGAAAATAGGACACATGTATATGCTGTTTACAGATGGAATAAGATATTTCATGCAAATGGAAATGAGAAAGAAAAAAAAAGCTGAAGTACCAATACTTATTTTGGACAAAATAGACTTTAAAATGACTATAATAAAAGACAAAGAAGGGCACCATAATCCTAATAAACATCTATGCACCCAACATAAGAACTCCTAATTACATATAACAGATTTTGACAGACATAAAGACAGAGATCAACAGTAACACTACCATAGTAGGGGACTTCAACACCATTGTCACCAATGGACAGACCCTTTAGACAGAAAATCAACACAGAAAGAGGGGCCTTAACTGATACTTTAGACCAGCTGAACTTCATTGATATTTTTAGAGCATTTCACCCTGAAAAAACAGAATATACATTCTTCTCAAGTACACATGGGACATTTTCCAAGATAGACCATGTTAGGCCACAAAACAAGTCTCAGTAAATTTAAGAAGATTGAAGTCATATCAAGCGGATATAAAGGAAAAACTGATGGTTGCTGCCTGAGAGGGAGTGGGGAAGAGGGAGAGGGGGAAGGTTTTGGACAGTGTAGGTGGGACTACAATGTTGTTGCAGGGATATGGGGGCAGTTCTGGGAATGTAATTGATAATGCTGTGCAGAGATTATTATGTTGTGAGAAATAAGTCAGTCGGAGAAGGACAGGTACCAGGTGATCTCACTTGTGTGTGGATTCTGAAGAGCTGAGTGAACGATCAAAGTAAACAGACCCGTAGATGTAGAGGAAAAACTGAGGATTGCTAGTTGGGAGGGGGGTGGGGATGGGGGAAAGAGGAAGGGATTAGACAGCATAAATAGACAACTACAATATTGCCACAGGGATATGAAACACAGTTCGGGGAATATAATAATGTTGTAAAAATTTTGTGGTGTGTCAGATAGTCACATGTCTTGTTAGGGAGACCACTTTATGGATGGAGTAGAGGCTTGATCACTGCACTGTACACCTGAAACTGATGTTGTATAGTATTGTATGCCAACTGTAACTGAATATGTGGATGGTCACGGAATGTGAAGTATACTGTGGAGGGGCTCAGGGGAGTTGTGATAAATATGTATGATATGGGGGGGGAGTGGGGTGGCGAAATGGGGGAGGGGGGTTGTCACTTTGGGTGATAAAGAGTATAACTATTGCCTTGTGTTGTACACCTGAAACTAATAAAATAAATGAAAAAAAAAAAAAACAAGTAGGCAACCAACTAAATGAGAGAAGATATTTGTAAACAAAAGCTTCCACAAAGGGGCTAATCTCAAAAATGCATAAGGAACTCATACAACTCAACAACAAAAAGACAAACAATCCAATCAAAATATGGGCAGAATATATGAAAATACTTCTCTCAAGAAGACCTATGAGGTCTGACAATTAAGTTCATGAACTTTTTGCAGTGATGTTGTTAACCTTTTCTAATATCAGAGGGATTATTCATTATGAATTTATACCAACTGAACAAACAGTTAACCAAGTTTACTACTGGGAAAAAGTTAGACGACCTGAGCTTTTCATCAACAATTCATTGCTCTTGCATCATGACAATGTATCAGGTCATACAGCACTGTCTGTGAGGAAGTTTTCAGCCAGTAAACAAATAACTATTGGAACACCCTCCCTATTCACCTGAACTGGCCCCCAAGACTTCTTTCTTTACCTGAAGATAAAGGAAATACTGAAATGAAGACATTTTGATGACATTCAGGACATCAAGAGTAATACAATAGCTCTGATGGCCATTCCATAGAAAGAGTTACAAAATTGCTTTGAAGGGTGGACGAGGCACTGGCATTGGTGCATAGCTTCCCAAGGGGAGTACTTTGAAGGTGACCATCGTGATATTCAGCAATGAGGTATGCAGCACGTTTTCTAGGATGAGTTCTTGAACTTAATTGTCCAACCTCATACCAACAGCCAAGAGATATATGAAAAAATGCTTAACTTCACTAGCTATTACAAAAAAGCAAATCAAACCCACAATGAGATACCACCTCACACCTATTAGAATAGCTATCATCAACAAGACAAATAATAACAACTGTTGGAGAGGGTGAGGAGAAAAAGGAACCCTCATACACTGTTGCTGGGAATGTAAATTGGTACGGTCACTGTAGCAAACAGTGTGAAGATTCCTCAAAAAATTAAGAACAGAATTACCATATGACCTAGGAATTCCTCTCCTGGATATCTACCCATAAAACTGAAATCATTTATTCACAAAGATATATTTACTCCGATGTTAATTGCAGCGTTATTTGCAGGTCCAAAACATGGAAACAACCACAGTGTCCTTTGATAGATGATTACATAAAGAAGATGTGAGATATATATATATATATATATATATATATATATATATATATATATATATATATATATATATATAATATCAATATCTATATATACATATACATACACATACACACACACACACACACAATGGAATACTACTCTCCTATAAGAAAGGACGAATACTGCCATTTGCAACAACATGGATGAATCTTGAGATTATTATTATGCTAAGCGAAATAAGTCAGACAGAAAAAGTGAAGAACTATATGACTTCACTCATATGTGGCACGTGAAACTGAAGGCAACAAAGAAACAAAAAAACTCATGGACACAGACAACAGTATAGTGGTTACAGAGGGTAAGAGGGTAAGGGGGACAGTAGAAGAGTTAGGTAAAGAGTGTCAAATATATGGTAATAGAAGGAGAACTGACTGTGTGGTGAACACATAATGCAATATAGAGATGATATATTATAGAATTTTACACTTGTAGCCTACGTAATTTTGTTGACACTGTCACCCCAATAAATTTAAAAAATAAAAAAGAAAGGAAGCATTGCTATTAAAATATATATATAATATATACAAAAAGTGTAGATAATAAAGGGAATAAAAAGAAATGAAAAGTCATCCAGAGACTAAGAAGAGTGACCTAGAAGGTACTTGATTATTATTAACTGAATTAGTGAATGAATAATGAACACTTATATTTACTGGACAGACAGAGGCTCCCATAACAGAAAAAAAAGAAAAGAAAAAAAACACTGAGTAGAGCAAATAGAAGGTAGGTGAATAACCTGAAGGGTATAATAAGTCAAGATCCATAGTAATAATTTTAGTAGATGACGTAACATAGTAATAAACTCTAGGTCATATAAACAAAACTACTGATGCATTTCTATTTGATTTGAGATTTTGTTGCTAAACTTGGTATGACTTATTTCAGGGAAATGATGGGGCAGAAACTAGTTTACAATGTGGGAGATACGAAAATAAGACAAAACGTGTATACAACTCTCATAAAGTAGCATTCATGACGGTGAATAGGAAAGGGAGGTAACATGGAGCCTCAGGAATGTATGGCATCGAGATCACACAAATATGTCCATATATGTATTTTATTTCATAACATTATTAAGTGTGAAATGATTGACATAACTCTAAATACTCTATAAATATATTCAAATAATTCTTATAAGTCATTATTTTATTTATTTATTTTTATTAGTTTCAGGTGTACAAAACAATATAGTAGTTATTTCACCCCTCACAAAGTGATGACCCACCCTCCCCCCAATCTATTGCCCATCTGACATCGTATGTAACTGTTACAATTCCATTGACTCTATTCCCTATGCTGTACTCCACATACAACAATTATTATTAATATACATGTTTTACATACAAGGAAACTGACATACAAATAAATAACTTAAATAATGTTCCCAATGTCGTATTACTGGCTAGTAGTTGGGGGAGAATTTTTACCATAAGCAGACAGAGCCCAGAGTAAATATTGTTAAAAATTACATTATATATACCTCTTACTGCAAAAGAGCCAGTAAAGAGGAGTGGTTAAAGATATAAAAAAGGATAATGAATATTCTTCTAATTGATTGGTTTTCAATGTGCTGTCAACTGAAGCTGAAGTAGAATAATACTGTAAGTCTCTCTCTCTCTCTCTCTCTCTCTCTCTCTCTATATATATATATATATATATATATATATATATATATATATATATTCCCCCCCAACAGGAGCTGGAGTATAGCATAAGGAAGAATGTCAGTGATATTGTAGCAGCTATATAAGATGTCAGAGCGGTAGTAACTTGGGGGAGGGGGTTATCAATTTGTGAGGGGTATAAATGTCTATTATGTTGCTTTGTGCACCTAAAACTAATAAAAAAATATTGACTGGTCATAACAGAGGTTAAGGATAGGGATACTTTATTCATGTAAATGGGGTGGAGAAAGAAAAGATAGCTATATTTATAGGAAAGTTTATAACATTTAGGTAAGGAAGTAAATAGTTTGATTCCTTGCAAAAATAGGACAAGATATGACTTTATTTTTTTTCTTTCAGTATTCATTTAAGTTTTATGTTAATTAAAATGTTTTCAAAGTCAAGCTATGCATTACCTGTATTTTACCTAGGCTGAAATCAGTTTGTTCGCCTTATCTTCTATCAAATTCCAACCAGCAGCACTTCAAAACTTTCTTGAGTTCTTGGTGACCTCTGTGGCCCTTCTTTGCTGTAGGCAGAGACCTCCCCTCCTGTTTTAATACCATTTCATATTCCCTCTTCTCTTTCTATGATCACACTGCTCTTTCTCCATATTCAGCCACCCTCACTGGTGATACAACAAAGTAGCAGTCACTGCTCCTATGATATGGAGTCACCCTAAGAAACAGAGGCATGGAGTAGAGGCTTGATCACTGCACTGTACACCTGAAGCTGGGGTTGTATAATATTGTATACCCACTGCAATTGAATATATATAGATAGTCATGGGATGTGGATTATACTGTGGAAGGGAGTCAGAGGAAGTATAATAGATATGGGGGGAAGGAGTGAGGTGGAGAATTGGGGGAGAGGGGTTGTCACTTTAAGGGGTAAAAAGTATAACTAGTTCACTGTGTTGTACACCTGAAGCTAATTTAAAACAAAAAATGTTTATTTCACAATAAAAAAAAAAGAAACAGGGGCATTGTTGTTGTTTTATAGCTCCAATAATGAGTATCAACTGACATATCAAAACACAGAAAAGCAGTCTATCCCCCATAATCCTATATTTCCCCATTGTTTCCCTAAAATGTCAGTGCAATCCCATGTCTCCTCAGGATAATCCTGAGAACGTCAGTCAAAAATAAACTACTCATTTTTAAAACTTTTTCTTAACACCTTCCTTTTCCATCTTCCTAACTGTAATCCATATTGAGATTTTTGTCTGTTTTTCCTTAGGTTGTAAATACCTGTTTTCTACCACTCAGTCATTGGAAAATCAAACAAAGCACTTACACAGGCCATAGAATGACATACCATTACAGGAGAGACTATAAAGTAGAAGTCTTTATATCTTGCTTCAGAGTTGCTCATCTGGAGAATAAGTACACAAGAAGTTACACAAGAAGCAGAGCTGTGACCCCTGATCCCTTCTCCCATCTCTGGTCAGTGAGGTGAAGATGTGTGGCTTTACAGCTGTGGAAGTTGAGCAATCTAATGACAAAATGTCCAATGTCTAATTTTCTCAATATGTATTCTGTTACATTTAATGAATTTATTTCAGGTACAAGAGTCACACCAACTCTTGTATCTCCTGGATGCAATAAAACAGGGAGATCCTAAAGGAAAAGAAAATGGAATCTGGGAATCCAACCTTTCAGATAATCCACAATATATAATAGCTCTAAACCTTTATTCGGTCATAAATAAATAGGTATTCCTCTTAGTTTCAAATAAGAATGATTATGAAAAAGAGTCTCTTATTTTTTCTATTAAGGAGAATGAATCAGTTAATCAAAGAATTTTCTTTCAGTGAATACTATATTCTTTTCAATACAATCTGTATATAGAATCCAGTACTTTGAATACAGTATGAAAAAATGTTTTCCAAAAGCTGTAATCTTCCATGTTTTACTCACTAGGAGCCTACTCCCACAATTGTTCACAACACTTCTCACAATAACATTGAAATGTTCAGTTAAGTTACTAATAAACCTGTCTTGAAAAAAAGTGAAGTGCGGAGCTCTTTCTACTAATTATACAGGTAGAGTCAACATTGCATGAAAGACAGAAATCTAGAAGTCCCACATGTCTTTACCCTCTTTTTCTCACTCTCCTGATACAGGGGCACCATAACTAAAATGTTCTATTAAGGACATCATTATTTTCACTTTTTAACCTTAAGTGATACGTTGATTCCCGGGGAGTGCACCAAATATGGGCAAAATTTAATGGATGTAAGGATCTCAGAAGAACAAAATTCACAAGTTGCAACAGACCACACAAATCAGGCAAGTATCCTAAAAGATTAGCTTGTTATGAGAAACAATGATTTCCCTTTATCAATAAAAATGAGCCCTTTTACATGCCCGGTATTACTGGGATTGGAACAAGAATCGATATGACAATGATAGGGTCAAATCTAAGAAAGATTTATTTTATTTTCACAGAGCTCTTCTAGTTAATCCTGGCTTACATGTCTGCTATTAGGGTACCAATATTTCTTGTATGCCCAATACCTGCTACTGTCTTCAAACAATGAATGTAATCAGTTTTTTCTCAGGGAGAGAAAATGTCAACAATATGCTAAAGGTAAACAGATCATTTTAGAAAAAGTAACCATAAGAAATATAGAAAAATTATTTTACTAATTTTATGAAATGTTTAGTTAATAGTACACTGGATACACTTGAATTTAATGTCAATTAATTATATTAAAAAATTACTGGGCCAGCCAAGTGGCATATTGATTAAGAGTTGGCTTGGGATGCCGGCACTGAGCAGCAGGGCCCTGGTTGAGACCCCACATGAGGGCCAGTGACGCTGCACCCCCTATAGCTAAGATGGTGATCAACAGCTCGACCTGGAGCTGGGCTGCAGTGAGTCGCCAGCAACAGCGTAGGCTGCAGTGGGGCTGGCAGGGAGCTGACATGAGCTTTCGTGAGCTGCCATGAGCCACCTTGAGCTGCCATCCAATGGCAGGAGAGCAACTGCCTCACCCAGGAAAAGCGCAATGAAAATACCAACAGGGGCCAGTGAAGCGATGCCCTCCACAACTAGACTGAAAAACAAAAGGACAGCAACTTGTCTGTTCCCCTTCCCTGATTCCCCAACGCTGTTCCCATCCCCCAATTCCCCAATAAATCTTTAAAAAAAATTACTAATCTCTAATCACTATTTATAATCAAAGGTATAATTTACTATGAAGAAAATATTTACTCTAAAAGTAGAACATTATATTGTTTTCTAGTCCCTATCTTCTAGAAATGTAAATTCATCAAATAATTACTTTCATTCTAAAGATTTAAGATATTAGAAGGCCTGCTTGGCCAAGAATATGGTATATTAAATATTTATCAATGTAAATTTTTACTTTAAATATTCATATTTTCATAATTTTTACCTTAGTTTAACAACTATATTAAATTTTGCAGTTTTTTTACTCTCTTACAATCTTAATCACATATCTACTTTAAATTTTAAATTTAGTATTTGATATGTTAAGCTGATAAGTGGCATCAATTGGCTTGCTGAAAATTGAAATTTTTATACGTTTTTATGCATTTTAATATAGCATATACACAAATTACCTCCAATTTAAAAATAACTATATAAAGGGAAAAATGTATTTCTTGTAGTGTGTGTATGAGCCTAAAAATACAAATAAATTTACTAACTAAATATTTAAAAAATGTTTAAATTCTTCATATTAATGTGTATTTCAGCTTTTACTGTTCAGGTTTGCTCTATGTCCATTCTTCTCTCTAGAATGCAATAACTAAAGTACTGTGAGAAGTGGGTGGATATCCCTAGGGCAGGGCCTGCATACACTCTGGGGTTCTCTCTGGTCTCAGGCTGGCTACCTGTTGCTCAGTAGCTTCTCTTCCCCTTTAATCTGGTACTGTATTTTTAATGGCTGAAATTAGAATCCGACTGACCTTGTTGTATGTTCTGTCCTTACCACTTCCTCTGTCATCAGGATTCTGCCTATGTTGGTTCTCTCTTTCCTGTAGGGAATTCCTAGCCTCAAGGTCCCAGCACAGAGTTCTAAATACCATGGTAAAGAGAGAAGGGAAGAGTAATGGAGAGGCTTTTTTAATGATAGGTTATTGTTTTCATATGTTATCAGTGGGGAAAACAGAAGGATTTACATTTCTAAAATGATAGATAGTAGATAGATAGATAGATGATAGATAGGTAGATAGATAGATAGATAGATAGATGATAGATAGATAGAAGATAATGATATAAAATGAGTTTTTTGTGTCAAATGGTTAAGGTAGTGGTTTCCAAATTTTGCTGCATATTAGAATCACCTAGGGCACTTTAACAATACCAACGCCCATTTCCCATACAAACAAAAGCTGAATTTCTGGTGTTTAGACCAAAATTTAATATTTTAAAGAGATCCCTAGGTGATTCCAATATGCAGTAGAGTTTGGAAAATACTGATTAAGGTCTAGGTGAGCAAAGAACAAGGCTATTATTTTATTGTTGATCCATAATTTAAAGATAAATTTGGGGAATGGTTCACTCAATTAAGCATCAGTCATCCTGTTAGTGTCTAAATTAAATATCAAATATCTGTGTCTTTAAAACCTTTTAATAGGTTTAACCAAATTTGTGCTAAATAAATAAATAAATATTTTATACACATTACTTCCAAAGTAATGCTATGCAAAAGACCAGCACCCCTTATTTGTATGTCATTAACTGGTGTAAATGAATTTAGGGACGTTCTGTTTCCACATTCACCAGGTCCTATTTGGTTAATCTTATTTAGCCCAATCATGTTATCTACTGGCCAGCAGAGAAATGAGTTTATTTAATATCTCTCAGAAACTGTTTCTGTGATAAAGTGGAAGTAAGGAGCCTATATTATGAATGTCTCGCTCCCTAATTCCCTTTCATATTCTACTTAGGTATTTCTATCCACCTCAAACAATCTTATTCATGAGTGGCCAACTTCTCTTTGAAATCTATTAATATTTCGGGTTCCCCATTTCGGCTTTCTGCAAAATAACGTTGCTAAGTTTCAACTTTATGATTTCTTTTTCTATTTTATTATCAACAAATATGCTACATTAGTGATTTAATAATATCTATCATTTTTGTACCAAATGCAATTTAACAGCAATCATGTGACATGATTTTCACACATTAAGTTATAATTCTTAGTGATTCCACGTGGTTGATATTATCATTGCACTTTTTAGATGACATTAAGAGGCTCAAATGTCCTTGCAACATGCTAATCAGGGCCTTCAATCAGCAGATTAGTAAATTAATCATGTAAGTAACTACACAGGAAGGACTTACATCATATACCTGGACATCAAAGACAGGTCTTCTACATTGCTTACAGTTTACTTCTGCATCAATTTCAAATATAATCTTCTCTAAAAATAATTTAAGGTATATTATTTAATGATTTTGTTTAATCATTTATTTAAATCTTTAGCTACACTGTATTCCATAATCATTCAATATTTACATATTGAAATTTTGGTATCTTATCACTTAAGCAAATATTTATAAGATAAGTTGTTTCTACAAGAGAGATTCTAAATTCCAGATTACTAAATTATAAGCAAATCTTTGGACCATATCCACATTTCACCACTAGCTAAAAAAAAGAAAATGACAAAACATTGACAGATATAAAAGAACCCTAATGCACTGTTAGTGGAAAGTAAATGGTGTAGCCTCTATGGAAAACTGAATGGAGTTTCCTCTCAAAAAATAAAAATTGAATTGCCATATGATCTAGCAATCCCATTTATGAGTGTGTGTGTGTGTGTGTGTGTGTGTGTGTGTGTGTGTGTGTATATATATATATATATATATATATATATATATATATATATATATATAAAATTTTTTGGAGATATATATATCTCCAAAAAAAGGAAAGTAGGATGTCAAAGAAATATTTTCACAACCATGTTCACTAAAGCATTATTTACAGTAGTCAGGAGGATAAAGTAAGCCAAATGTCCATGAAAGCATGAATAAAGAAAATGGGGTATGTGCATACAAAAGAGCGTCACTCTGCCTTAAAAAAGAAGGAAATTCTGTCACTTGCCATAACATAGAAGAAATGTCAGGACATTATACTAAGTGAAACAAACCAGTGACAAAAAAAACATCAGTAGTAAATCAGAATATGATTCCTCAAAGTACATACCTACCATCACCCCAATATTAATAAAATACCACAGTGACAGAAAATGTTCTGTTCAAAAAAAACATTCAAATGAATCTAAAGAAAGGAACCCAAACCATTATATTTGAGCAGGTAAGACATGATGGTGGACTTTTTTTCAGGCCCAATTAGATATTACTTTGATTTGTATTTAATTTCAAGCACAAAAATTCCTAACCTTTAAATGTAGCTGTTAGGAAGCTTTTGGTAGTTTGATCTATGTTGCTCAATTTGATTAAACTTTTAGATCAGAGCAGCTTTTTAGATCAAACACTGGTATTGGCAGGCTGTCCAAAGTTCAGCCCCATTAACCATCAACTGAATGAGAGGTTGAGGCATGGAATACACTTATCCTAACTCTGGATTATGATTTTCCTGTGCTTAAGTTGAGCTCATGTTTAGTTAGAGCAAGATCTTTTCAAATGAAAACTTCAAGTGACTTTAGGAGCTTCCTCTGGGATGTAATCTAATTAGGGCATGCCATGTTTAGGTAACTACTGTTGGGTATAAATGAAAGGAAATAACACACACACACACACACCTATACACTTTTATTTTCATTTTTTTTATTAGTTTCAGGTGTACAACACAATGCAATAGTTATACTCTTTACCCCCCAAATGACAACCCCCCGCCCCCAGTTTGCCACCCCACTCCCCTCCCCCTATATCATACATATCTATCACAACTCCCCTGACTCCCTTCCACAGTATACTCCACATCCCGTGTTGTGGAGTTACAGTTGGCATACAATACTATACAACATCAGCTTCAGGTATACAGTGCAGTGATCAAGCCTCTACTCCATCCATGAAGTGGTCTCTCTAACAAGACATGTGACTATCTGACACGCCACAAAAATTTTACATTATTATATTTCCCAAACTGTGTTTCATATCCCTGTGGCAATATTGTAGTTTTCTATTTATGCTGTCTAATCCCTTCCCCTTCCCTGCATCCCCTCCCCCTTCCCAATTAGCAACCCTCAGTTTTTCTTCTACATCTATGAGTCTGTTTACTTTGATCGTTCACTCAGCTCTTCAGACTCCACACACAAGTGAGATCACATGGTACCTGTCCTCCGACTGACTCATTTCATGCAACATAATAGTCTCTTCACATTATCAATTACATTCCCAGAACTGCCCCCATATCCCTGCGCAACATTGTAGTCCCACCTACACTGTCCAAAACCTTCCCCCCTCCCTCTTCCCTACTCCCTCCCAGCCAGCAACCATCAGTTTTTCTTTTATATCCGCTTGATATGACTTCAAACTTCTTAAATTTACTGAGACTTGTTTTGTGACCTAACATGGTCTATCTTGGAAAATGTCCCAAGAACAGAATGTATATTCTGTTTTTTTCAGGGTGAAATGCTCTAAAAATATAAACGAAGTCCAGCTGGTCTAAAGTATCATTTAAGGTCCCTCTTTCTGTGTTGATTTTCTGTCTAAGGGACTGTCCATTGGTGACAATGGTGCTGAAGTCCCCTACTATGATAGTGTTACTGTTGATCTCTGTCTTTATGTCTGTCAAAATCTGTTATATGCAATTAGGAGTTCCTATGTTGGGTGCATAGATGTTTATTAGGGTTATCATGCCCTTCTTTGTCTTTTATGTAGTCTTCATTTTAAAGTCTATTTTGTACAAAATAAGTATTGATACTCCAGCTTTTTTTTTCTCATTTCCATTTGCATGAAATATCTTATTCCATCTGTAAACAGCATATACATGTTTCCTATTTTCTTATCCACTCAGCTACTCTCTGTCCTTCGATTGGAGCATTTAGCCCATTCACATTTAAAATGATTATTGATAGGTGCATATGTATTGCCATTTTGTTATTTGTATTCCTGGTCTCACTGGGTTAGCTTGTTTACCCCTTCCTTTTGTTTAAAAAAGCCCTTTTAACATTTCTTGCAATGCTGGCTTGGTGGTAATGAATTCCTTTAAGCTTTTTCTTTTCTGAGAAGCTCTTTATTTCTCCTTCAATTTTAAGTGATAGCCGTGCTGGGTAGAGCAAACTTGGTTGTAGGCCTTTATTTTGTGTCACTTTGAGTATCTCCTGCCATTCCCTTCTGGCCTGCAGAGTTTCTGTGGACAAGTCAGCTGTTAGTCTAACAGGAGTTCCTTTGTATGTAACCTGCTGTCTTTCTCTTGCAGCCTCTAGGATTCTGTCTCTGTCTTTAACCTTTGCCATTTTAACTATGATGTGTCTTGGTGTGGGCCTGTTTGGGTTCAGCTTGTTTGGAACCCTCTGCACTTCCTGGGCATGTATGTTGATTTCCTTCACCAGGGTAGGGAAGTTTTCAGTCATTATTTTTTCAAATACATTCTCGACCCCTTCCTTCTTCTCTTCTCATTCTGGTATTCCTATGATTCAGTTATGGTTGTATTTCACCTTGTCCCATAGGGCTCTTAAACTCTTTTCATTGTTTTTTATTCTTTAGTCTTTTTGCTGTGCCAACTGGGTGATTTCTGCTATTTTATCTTCCAAATCGCTGATCCGCTTCTCTGCTTCATCTACTCTACTGGTGATTCCTTCGAGTGTGTTCTTCATTTCAGTTATTGTATTCTTTGGTTCTAACTGGTTGTTTTTTATGATTTCTCTATCCTTCCTTATGTCCTCACTAAGTTTGTTAAACATTCTTATCATCAGTGTTCTAAACTCTGTCTCTGAAAAGTTGGCTCCCTCTGTTTCATTTAGTTCCATTTCTAGAGGTTTCTTCTGATCTTTTACTTGTGATGTGTTTCTTTGTTTCCCCATTCTGGCTGTTGCTCTGCGATTCCTTTGATGTATTAGATGGATCACCGGGAGAGCCCTGGCTGGATCACGCAGGCACACAGCTCATGGCCAAACACTCCCAGGAAAACTCCCAGTCTCAGCCTGTCCCAATCAGCCACTCACAGATCAGGCCAAGCAGCCCAACAACCAGTCACCAGCCTGGCAACTCTGCAAGAACAGTGCTGAGAGGGGGGACCTGAGGTGGCTTGCACACTCCCGGGTCTCAGTGAGCAGCCTGTTGGAGCCAGAGGGCATCCGCCCCGCGTTTTCCTGGCAACGCAGTATAAGCCGGGCGGAGGGTAGGGATCCAAGGCCGCATGCGCGCGCGCGCGCACGCGCACATGCACACACATACTTCTGCGCCAATTCCACCCGACCAATGAGGTCTCGGACCTGATCCTCCTTGGGCAGGCCCAAGCCCGACAAAATGGCACCCTCCCTACACTCGCGTGCAGGCCCCACACCAGGGGAACAATGGTCCCAAAACCTCCAGCCTTTGCACCAAAGGTGCTCAGTTCAGTCCATCCCCGCAGGCTCCAGGGCCCAGCTCACACAACCACTCCCTTCACCAGGAATCAGGTAAGTGCTCACCGGCGAGCAAGCCTGGGCGCTGGCCCCACTGATTCTCCAGCTGCTCTTAGCCTCACCGAGCTGAGCAAAGAGAGTCCTCACTAATTTACTGCCAGCTATCTTAGAACTCCTCTTCCCGGCAAAGGAACTCTGGGCTGGTGAGCTTGATGTGTGGCTGAAGGGTCTCTCCCCCAACTGGAAGAGCCTCCCCACACAGCTGGGGCATCCCTCACGGGCCTCGCCCTCTCTCGTCTCCGCCCGTCCTACCAGACCCGACACAGCCTCCTCTTAAAGTTCTTCGTTTAGTGGTTCTGTTCCTCCAGTGGCCTCCTCTTAAAGGTCTTCGTTTTTTGGTTCTGTTCCTCCAGTGTTCCGGGGACCTCCGGGGTTGAATGCTGTATAATTTGCTTGTAATTTTGGTGTGATCCTGAGAGGCAGTTAGCACACCGTCTGTCTATTGCGCCGTTTTACTGGAAGTCTACCACACCTATACACTTTTAATCATAATGCCAGAACATCTATACTTAAGTGTTTTAAAGTAATTATAGCAATATAAGTATACTATATTATATTATATTAATTATATATTATATTAATATCAAACCACAAGAGGATCTGGAAACCTCAATTTTTGTAATCAGTTTTACATTGTTGGCCATTTCTGGAATATTTCTCACTCACTAAATATTTCTCACTCATTAAAGTGAAAAGAATGGATTTATATTTATAATTTTGCTCTTCAAAAGTAAAAGAAAACAATAAAATTGTCTGCCCTGTCAGGTCTTAAAAAGAAATCTGTTTTCAACCCATTTTTTCCTATCCAGCAACTAGTACTGCGATCATATACTTGAAGATTAATCTTCTTTATTCAAACAACAAATATCTCAAAAATTGCTTGAGGAAAATAAAATACACCTACGCTGGTTGGCAGCTTTTCTTTCAACTCATTCTATAACATAACTTCATGATAGATAAGCTTCATAATTCAATCACCAACACTCAGTTTGCATCATGATTAAGTCTCATATAGCTTCACCTGAATTTTTCCTGAGATAAATTTTCACTGTAGCTATTCTTTGCTGCAACAAATTCTGATCTGCAAAGAATTCTGTTTTTAAACATAATCCTTTATTGTACATTTAGAATGTGAACTTGAATGTCAACACAGAATAGAATGAACTATTGTTTACCATTAAGGAATGACCTACGAGTATCTCAGAGATTTGGTTCAAATTCTGTGGCCTAGCTCAGAGCTAGACCAGTAATGTTGGCAAGATAGCAGAATAGAAGGTCACTTACTCATATCCACCCACAGCAATAATAATTTCGTAGCCATCTATGGACAAAAATGTTTTTGTGGAAGCTTTGGGATTCAGGTAGGAAGTGGTGAAACACTGATGGAGCCCAAGAATGAAAAGGTCTGTTTTTTGGGTTTTTTAAAAGATTTTATATGGGAATTGGGGAAGGGGAACAGCATTGGGGAATTGGGGAAGGGGAACAGACAAGTTTCTGTCCTTTTATCTTCAGTCTAGTTGTGGAGGACGTTGCTTCACTGGCCCATGTTGGTATTGTCATTGCGCTCTTCCTGGATGAGGCAGATCAGTTGCTGGCTTTGGATGGCTGCTCACCGTGGCTATTGGCAGCTCACGAGGAGGTCCATTTTAAGAAGGCCAGCCCACGCCCAGGCTGACCAACCATCATTCAGACCCCACAGCCTTGTAGATTTGACTAGAGCCCTGACTTGCCTTGGTCCTGCCACTAGCAGCATTCACTAAGGGCCACACCTGCCTGCACCTTGTGTAACAGCCTGCAGACCTTGGTCCATATTGCAGGTCAAGAAGCAGTCCTATAGCTTAGCTTCAGCCCCTCTCAGCAGTGGTCTAAGAGCACCCCTGCCAACCCAGGGATCCAGTAGAAGATGTGCTCATCTGTATTCCTGGAGGCAGGTCTGATGATCTCAGTGCAACTGCAAGTCCTGAAGCAACCCCTTAATTCTGATCTAACCCCTCCAAATCATGGTCCAGGAGCTGTCCTGCTTGCCAAGGAGGATGCCTATCATGCCCTGCAGACCTTGGACCTGTCTGTGGACCTTAATGCAGCTCTATGACTTGGTTTTAGCCCCACTTAACTGTAGTTCAGGACTAATCCTGCCTGCCCAAGGACCCATCAGTGACCCAGTGGGAATCTTCCCAGGAATCTGGGGAAAACCATGCCCGTGTAAACACCTGGTAACCAGCCTGCTACATGTGGACTCAACTGTGACATGCTAGAAAACTATAATAATTAGGACAATATGGTATCACAGCAGAGATAAGCAGATTGAGCAATAGAACCAAATATAGGACTCAGAAAAGTATTTATGCTTATATAGATATTTACTATATGACAGAGATGGTTAGAGACATCAGAGGGGAAAGACTACACATTTCATTTTATTGCATTGGGACAATTACTTATTTTTATAGGAAAACAAAATGACTGCCCACTTGCCTCACAACATATACAAAAACAAACCACAAAGTATTAAAGACCAAAATGTGAAATGCAAAACTATCAACTACTTTTAAATACATTATAGAACATTTTCATGATCTCAACATAGGGAAATGCTTTAAAAACAAGACAGTGACATCACAAAAAGAGGGGAAAAAAAGATAAATTTAAGCAAATTAAAATGAAGAACTTCTACTCATTAAAGATGCCATGAAATGAGTAAAATAGAAAACACACAGAATGAGCAGAGATGTTTGCAGTGGGTTTTATCACTCAGAAGTAGCTGCTTAATTGAAAAGTGGAGTGGCTTACTGATGAGTAAGTTACAACAATTTCGGAGTCAAGACCCTGAAAGGACAGGCTTCTGGTTTATAGGAGGCAGCGTATGCTCTGATTCAGAGACCGTTATATGGAACTGTCTCCCCATAGCCAGAATACATGGGTGCGGGGATCAAGGAGTAGAAGTGGGATACACTATTACACATACAGAATTTGTGCTTCCTATTCCAGCATCTATCTTAATCCTCAGTGGGAAATGCTTCCCTCAGGGGACACAATAATGTTTCTACTGAATTGGAAGGTAAGACTACCGCCTAGTCATTTTGGGCTTTTTTTTTTTTAAGATTTTATTGGGGAGGGGTACAGCACTGGGGAACCAGGGAAGGGGAACAGAAAAGCTGCTATCCTTTTGTTCTTCAGTATAGTTGTGGAGGACATTGCTTCACTGGCCCATGTTCATATCATCATTGTGCTCTTTCCCGGTGAGGCAGATCAATTGCTGGCTTCTGGATGGCTGCTCACAGTGGCTCTTGGCAGCACACACCAGCCATCTGCCACTCACGCCGGCTGCTGGCCACTCACTGTAGCCCATGGCAGCCCACTGCAGCAGGGGCTGTAGCTATGCCGTCCTGGGGACTCACAGCAGCCCAGCTCCAGTTGGAGCTGTTGTTCACCATCTTAGCTGTAGAGGGCAGTGTCACTGGCCCTCATATGTGGGATGTGAACTGGGGCCGCTGGCATCCCAAGCCAGCTCTTAACCAACATGCCACTCAGCCTGCCCCATTTTGGGCTTTTTATGCCATTGAACCAAAAAAAAAAGTTAATGCAGGTTAATCTACTATATGGAATGATTCATTCTAATTACCAAGGGGAAGTTTAGTTGTTGCTACACATTGGAGGTGAATAGAACTATGTCTGGACCCAAGGGGATTCTCTCGAATGCCTCTTTTACTTTCATGCCAAATTATAAATGTTAATGGAAAACTAAGAACAACCAGAATATGGGAAGATGATTAAAAACCTTTCAGGAATGAAGATGTGGCTCATTGCACCAGGTAAAGAACCAAGAGGAGTTTCTGCCTGAACAGAAAGAAAGTATGAGATTGCACTAAAGAAGGAAGCCATAGATATCAACTATGACATGGCCAATTTACAGAAATGAGGACTACAGTAGCTTTGATGTTCTCTTTGCTTGGCATATGAATGTGTTATTTGTATATATAACCATTTTCTTCTTCTTTCTTCTTCCCATTTTATTTATAAGTTGTTAGAGGTTTATCTCATAATATAATCTTTGACTAACAGAATATTTATTGGGACCATGATGGAATTTGAAGGGAATTTTTAAACATTGTTTTTGTAGAAAATTCACAAAGGTGGCTATTTATATACATTTGAATGTAAAAGTTAAGTGAACAGAAGTCAGTGTAGAGAATATAACAGGACTAAAGTAGAATATAACCATTTGCTGAATAAGTCTAATGTTATAGAACAATTACCTCTAATGATTAATAATCTTGGTCGTATATCTCCATCTAGGAATCAGGTGGCCCAGCATGTGGCTAGTTCTATGACTTTAAACAAGATACTTTTTATTACTTGTAAAATATGGATGGCTTAGGGTTGTTATGAGAATAAAATGAGATAATGTACACAAAGAACTCACTTCAGTGAAATTTGTACATATTCCATAAATGCTATATTTTGCAAGTCATCCATTAACTCATTTAGTCATTAAACTAGTTTATCATGCACTTACAATGGGATAGCCAATGTGCTAGGTAGCAATGCCTCTTTTCATAGAAATGAAAGTCTTTTGCAGGAGGGGATGACAGATATTAAACTTCCATTTTAACAATTTTTACCTGAGCTTTTCTCACTTCTCTACCTCTGTTTCCTTTACAGCACTTGTAATCGTTTTTCCCTTGTTTGCTCTTTTACATCTCCTCTTTTAGACTGTAAACTCAAAATAAGAAGGGGTCCTTCCTGACCTGTCTCTTTCTCTTGTTACCGCAGTGTACAGCATAGTAAATAATACTATCAGTAATTAAAATCAAGATTTTAAAATAAAACAAATTATCATTCTAATGCATACTTATAGGTTTTGATAAGTACTCTAAAAGGTAATAACAAGAGACTGGAAAAATAATAACCAACAGAAGCAACAAATGAGAAGAAAACAAAAACAAAATAATATATCAAGGTTCCCAGCCCAAAGGGGAGGTTAGAAGAGCCAGTTTTAGAGTTCAGATCTCCCAGAGGAACTATTACTCAATCATTGGAAAAGCTAAACAGTAATGTTTTCAAAGTTCACAAATGTATTGTGTGCAGCTTCACCATGAAAAACCTCCTGCTGGGCTCTGAACACATCCTGAACACAAATTGGTTGTTTCTTACCAGTGCCCAAATGTGGCCTCTGTTATATGTCCTGTGCCTGTCTGTGCAGGCACCTCTTCTTTGTGCACAAGTTAAAGGAATCTCAACCAAAGTGCAAGCAAAATGGGTTTGAGAAATATAATGGACAGGAAAACAAACGCAGGCACAAGGATAAATCATCTGAGGCTGTGGTGTCAGATAGAAAATGCAACATGTGCACAAACACTTCCGTAGATGAATCTGCCTTAAATACTCACATGTATGCCATGACCTTCATTAAATCCAAAAGAATGAGTTCAACTGAGAAGCAGCTACAGATGTCCATAAGGAAAATCTCTGTCCACACTGGAATAAAAAAACAAAAAACACAGCATTTTTGTTACAAAATGTTTGCAACGTAATAGAGTTAATAGTACTATCTAGATTATTGAGATATATTCTCTTTCAGCGTATTGTTTTCATCTGATATATGTCCTGGATGAGAATTACAAGAGTATTTGGTTTAAAAGAGTGTACATATTGTATATATTTAAATGAATAACTTTTTATACCTTGTGCTACATGTTTATATCAGTATTTAGTGGAAAATGTTTTGAGATTTTTAGTTTTTTTTTGTTTTTGTTTTTTACTGTTTGTTTACAAAAGAGTTCTTAATTACAGGGGCAGCTCCCAAATTCAAATCAACCATTTTGTATGATACAGATATTAATGGGTTAACTAATTATAAACTAAAATAATGCCATTTGTAGGGTTTTTAATATTTAGGTTTACTATATAAATTATAGGTGGTTGCAGGTCTCAAAAATGCTAGGAACTTTTAATTATCTTAGCACTGCCCTTAGTATACCTATTCAAAGTAAAAGAATGTACATTTGAGATGCAAATGCACTGATAAGGTCACCACAGTTTTTTCAGACCATTGCAGTATTTAAAGCAGCTTTGCAAGTAGTTTCTTTTCCAGTGGTGGATAAAAACATAGGCTAAGAATCCAGTAATGAATGTGGATTTCCTTAACTTAACCTCAAGGGATGGGGATGAATGATATTATAAAGAAAAAATGGGAAAAGGTTGTTTTCAGGGAAATTTGCAACACTGGTTTAAAGAGCATAAAACATAAAGTTACAAAAGGGCTGGACTACTGTAAAAGCTACAAATATGTAGTTAGAGCAATCCAATTATATAGTCAGGTTTCTGTAATGTATTTTATTTACCATTACAGAGAAACAATAAAGAATATCAAGTAATTCTCTGACTCTTCACAGTAAATCACAACTGACTTAACCCATTACTATTGAAAAGAGTTGGCATTTCCTATTCTGGGTGCTACTGCCAAACATTCCGGTACATGGTGTTGGTGTGCACAACTACCAAAGACTGACTTAACAGTGCAGCAATCTGACTTTGCAACTGGCTGTTAGATTAAGCACTGAGCCACCTGGGTTTCGTTCACGAGCTTCAATAAGCATATTTAATGTTGGTAGCTCTACTCAATTAAAGTGCAGTAATGGTACTCTTTTGTCTCTTCCATTTGCAGTTCTTTGGGGGAGTTATACTGTTTTTGTTCTTTTTTGTGGGTGCTTATGTGTGTTTTATTTGGAACTTTATATGTTGTATTTATCCCTGAAAATGGTATGTATTAAAAAAAATTCAGGGGGCCGGCCAAGTGGCGCGGTGGTTAAGCGCCAGCTTGGGAAGCCAGCAGCCCCAGTTCGGTCCCACATATGAGGGCCAGTGACACTGCCCTCAAAAAAAAAAAATTAATTTGTATGCACCTAGATAAGTATCTTTTAAAAGGCCCCAATTGGTGTTTTCTTATATCGTCTTAGAAAAAAGCACCATGACAGAGTGAGGAAGATAGTGCAATATAAGAGAGCATGGTGGTAAGAAGACCAATCAAGAAGCTATTGAAAATTTATGGGTCAGGCATAATTAGTATCTGGCAAGTATGGTGATTTATTTGCCAATTCTCAACAATAGTTGGCAGTAAAGAGAAAGTTTTCAATGAAGAGTCAGTCACATTGTAGCTACACAGGCTTACTTTTCTTAAGACCCTACCCCTCTCAACTCGCATGCCCAGTTGGAATCTCTTTTAGTGGCTTTTCCATAGAAACAGGCTGCTTCAGCTTGCACTGAGGACTTTCCTAAAACTTTTCAAAGGTCCACAAACCCTAACAAGTGGCAGCTGGCCTCAGCGAACCCTATACCTCTTGCTAAGTAGCCTTAAGTCCAGCACTAGTGGCAGCTAGCCTCAGTTCACACCATAGCCTCTCCAAGGTACCTCCAAGCCCAGCACAAGGGCTACTAACCACAGATCACTTTGTAGATCCTACCAGGTGGACCTGGGCCTGGCACAGGCAACAACTGACATTGGCCTGCACCAGAGCCGCTCCCAAGATATCCCCAAATCAACACATCTGATGTCTGGATCCAGATGACACCAGAGCACCACCCAACCAGTTCCACAAATAACACACATAATGGGTGGACTCAGCAGGCACCAAAGCCCCACTAAAGCAAATTCTGCTCTGTGATATCAGCTCCTACATAACTCATCTGCTGTAGTTACAGCCATCCCTCACAGCCAATCAGCCTGAGGGTCAATCCCTGGCACTGACATTGCAACAGCAACCAAGGCTCACCTACAACAGAAGGACACACACAACCCACACATGGGACACCCCTGCACCACACAACTCAGGTGAACAGGGAGATTGTGCCACTGGGCTGCACAGGACACCTACTACATAAATTCACTCTGCCAAGATGGGAGATATAACAGACTTACATAATACATAGAAATAAACTCAGGGAGGCAGAAAAATGAGGACACAAAGAAACATGTCCAAATGAAAGTACTGGACAAATCTCCAAAAAAAGAACTAAACAAAATGGAGACAAGAAATATACCACCCGCAGAGTTCAAATCACTAGTTATAAGTATATTCAATGAATTTAGGGGAAGAATAGGTGAACTCAGTGAGAACCTCAACAAAAGACAGGAAACATAAAAATGGAGATAGAAAACATCAAAGAGAACCAGTCAAAAATGAAGAATAGGACCGGCTGAGAAGCACGTTGGTTAAGAACTGGCTTGGGATGCCAGCAGCCCTGGTTCAAATCCCACATATTAAGGGCAGTGACACTGCACCTACAGCTAAGATCGCGAACAACAGCTCCACCTGCAGCTGGACTGCTGTGAGTCCCCAGGATGGTATAGCTGCAGCCCCTGCAGCATTGGGCTGCCATAGGCTACAGTGAGTGGCCAGCAGCCAGTGTAAGCTGCTGGCAGCCGGTGTAAGCTGCCAAGAGCTGCTGTGAGTGGCCGTCCAGAGGCCAGCAACTGATCTGCTTCACCTGAGAAGAGCACAATGATGATACCAACATGGGCCAGTGAAGCGATGTCCTCCACAACTAGACTGAAGAACAAAAGGACAGCGACTTGTTCGGTTCCCCAACACTGTTCCACTCCCCCAATTCCGCAATAAAATCTTTAAAAAAAAATGAAGAATACATTACAGGGGATCAAGAGATTAGATGAAGCAGAGGAGCAAATCAGTGATTTAAAAGACAAGGTAGCAGGAAACACCCAATCAGAACAACATAAAAAAAAGAATCCAAAAAACTGAGGACAGTTTAAGGGGCCTCTAGGACAAAATCAAGCATAACAACATTCACATCATAGGGATACCAGAAGGAGAAGGGAGAAGAATTGAAAGAAACTGAAAATATATTTGAAGAAATAATGACTTAAAACTTCCCTAATCTGGCAAAGGAAACAGACATATACGAGTAAGCCCAGAAAGCGCAGAAGTCCTAAACAAGATGAACGCAAAGAGGCCAATACCAAGACACATCATAATTAAAAAGCCAAAGGTGAAAGACAAAGAGAATATCTTAAAAGCAGCAAGAGAAAAGCAGTTAGTTACCTACAAGGAAGCTCCTATAAGACTGTCAGCTGATTTCTCTACACAAACTTTGCAGGCCAGAAGAGATTGGCATGAAATATTCAAACTGATAAAATGCCAGGACCTACAACCAGGATTATTCTTCCCAGAAAAGCTCTTGTTTAGAATCAAAGGACAAATGCAGATTTACCCAGTCAACAAAAAGTTAAAGGAGTTCATCACCACCAAACCAGCATTACTAGAAATGTTAAAGAGATTGCTTTAAGATGAAAAAAAAAGATAAAAATTAGGAGTAATAAAAGTGGCAATAACTACATATTATCAACATTTACATTAAATGTAAATGGACTAAATACTCCAATCAAAAAACACAGGATGACTGAATGGATAAGAAAACAAAACCCTTACATATGCTGCCTACAAGAGACTGGCTTCAGATTGAAAGACACAGAAAGTAGAGTGATGGAAAAGTTATTTCATGAAAATTAAAAAAATCTAGGGTAGCTAGCAATAATTATACCAGACCAAAAAAAAAAAAAAAGAACTTTAAAACAAAGACTATATAACAAGAGACAAAGAAGGACCCATTGATCCCACTTCTAGGTATTTAACTGAAGAAACCCAAAATGACACTTCAAGGGGGCATGTGCATCCATATGTTCACTGCAGCATTATTTACAATAGCCAAAATCTGGAGGAAACCTGGTCATCCATCAATGGATGAGTGGATAAAGAACAGGTGGTACATATATACAATGGAATATTACTCAGTCACAAGAAAGAATGAAATATTGCCATCTGCAACAACATGGTTGGACCTAGAGGATGTTGTGCTGAGTGGAGAAAGTCAGACAGAGAAAGACAAGTGTCATCTGACGTCACTTATATGTGGAATCTAGAGAGCAGGATAATTGAACAAAGAAACAGAAACAAGCTCATAGGTACAGAGCATTTTGATGATTGCCAGACTGGGGACTGGGGCTGGGAATATAGGTGAAGAAAAGGAGGGTATTCAGAGGTACAAATTAGTAGTTACAAAATAGTCATGGTGATGTAAAGTACACCATGGGGAATATAGTAAACAGTATTATAATAATTACATATGATCAGATGGGTACAGGACTTAGTGGGTTGATCACTTCATAAGTTAGACATAAATGTCTAATCACTGTGTTGTACACCTGAAACTAATATAATATTGTATGTCTACTGTAATTAGAAAATAAATTTTTAAAAGTGGTATATATACAATGGATTATTACTAGGTCATAAATAAGAATGAAATCTTACCATTTGAGACAACATAGATGGACTCTCTAGAGGGTATTATGCTAAGTGAAATAAATCAGAATGAAAAAGACCAATACCATATTATTTTACATATTGGTGGACTCTAAAAAAACAAACAAACAAACAAAACAGAAACATCTCATAGATACAGAGAACATTTTGATGGTTGCCAAATGGGAGGAGGGTTGGGGGGAGGAGTGAAAATAGATGGGATTAAATGCACAAATTGTCAATTATAAAAACAACACTTGGATGTAAAGTACAATATAGGGAATATAGCCAATTATATTGGAATAACTATGTATGGTGCCAGATGGGTAATAGATGTACTAGGGGGATCACTTCTAAGTTTTATAAATGTCTAATCACTATGTTTTAGACCTGAACCTAATGTAATATCATATGTCAAATGCAATTGAAAATTATAAACCAAAGGGATATCATTGTATGTCTGAATCTTTAAAATCCACCCGGGAACTATTTGGAGACTGTAAATGGAGCAACAAGGCAGAAGATGTCTGTTTCCCTAAAACAGCCATTTACTGTCTGCCTGTTTAATTTTTCCATGATGGAGAAATAAATGTTAACTTTATTTAAGGCATTGAAAAAAAGAAAAAGAAGCTATTAAAAAATTATGGGTCAGTTGGAAACAACCAAAATGCCCATCGGTGGATGACTGGATTAAGAAACTGTGGTATATTTATACAATGGAGCATTACACCGCTATAAAAAAGAATGAAATCGTACCATTTGGAACGATATGGATGGATCTAAAGACTATTATGTTAAGTGAAATAAGTCAGTCGGAGAAAGACAAATACCATATGATCTCACTTATATGTGGAATCTGAAAAACTGAATGAATGAGCAAAGTAAACAGAAACAGTCTCATAGATATAGAGGAAAAACAGGGTTGCTAGTTGGGAGGGGGATGGGGATGAGGGAGAAGGGGAAGTGATTAGACAGCATAAATAGGTAACTACAATATTGCCACAGGGATATGAAAGACAGTTCGAGGAATATAATAATGTTGTAAATATTTTGTGTGGTGTCAGAAGGTCACATGTCTTGTTAGGGAGACCACTTCATGGATGGAAATAAAGGCTTGATCACTGCACTGTATACCTGAAACTGATGTTGTATAATATTGTATGCCAATTGTAGTTGAATATATAGATAGTCATGGGATGTGGATTATACGGTGGAAGGGAGTCAAAGGAATTGTAATAGATATGTATGATATGGCGGGGAGGAGTGGGGTGGAGAATTGGGGGAGGAGGGTTGTCACTTTGAGGGGTAAAAAGGATAACTATTGCACTGTGTTGTACACCTGAAGCTAATTTTTTTAAAAAAATGTTTATTTCACAATTAAAAGGAAAAAAGAAAGAAAGAAACGGACAAGCATTATCAGATAAAGCTTTTCCAAGGAGCCAGCCTTCAGAAAAGGTCAGTGCATTTCACTGAAGAACCATGTTGACTTGATAAAAGGTCCTGCGTTTTTGTGTATTTACAATGTACAATGGGCTCTGCCTACAATGATTAAAGAGAAGGGAAATGAAAAAAAAAATTTTATGGGTCAGGCATAACTAGCATTCAGCTAGTATGGTGATTTATTTATCAATTATCAACAATAGATGGCAGTAAAGTAAAAGTCTTCATTGCAGAATCTGTCACATTGAAGCAACACAAGTTTAATTTCCTTAAGTACCAAAAACAGTACACATTCTATTTCATGTGTCAAACAATACCAGAACCAGGAACGTTTTTACTGGTCCTGTTTTAGATAATACTAAGACCAAGGAAAAACAGCTTAGTAATTTATCCCAAGATGACAAGATGTCACCAACTAAACAGTGTACTTATTAAAACGTGTGGCTTGCTCACTAAGACAAAAGTCAAGACCTCACCTCACTGTGCCCAGCAATCCAAAATTATGTCATGAGGGCCGGCCGAGTGGCGCAGTGGTTAAGCGCTGGCTTGGGAAACTAGCGGCCCTGGTTCGGTCCCACATATGAGGGCCAGTGTCACTGCCCTCAAAAACCAAACCAAACAAAACAAAACAAAAAAGCAAAACAAAATTATGTCATAAATTTTGTGCAGTTCCAACCAGTTCCCTACTTTACAAAGCCCTCCTTTGCGGGAAGCCAGCCCCTGCGAGGGATTCCCTCGGGTGGGATGGCGTTGGTGAGGAAAAAGAAAGATGGAGATACAGGAAAGAAGTTCGTAGGAGTGTCACGTTTTATTGTTACAGCCTGTCTCCTTTTATAGGAGCTTCTGACCATTATCTCAATCACATGTTATGTTTCACATGATCATGATGTTTTCTCTTACTCAGGACTTTTACAGTCTTTACTTTTTTGTAATTGTATCTTTCCAGGGTACATTGTGGCCTATTCTATGCTCAAGGATTTCACTTATCATCTAAAGAGTGGTTACCATGACTATGATACAGGGAGCATACTTGAGCTATTGTCAAGAGATTAGCAGTGGCTGGGTTTAGGGCAAAAACCATCTAATATCTATTTTTATGTGATTAATAATACTTAGTAGCAAAACTAGTCTCAAACTTTTCTTATCCTACGAAGGGCTACGTATTAATGTTATAGAGGGGGACATCTGTTTCTCAGTCAAAGCTTCAGTATTTGTTGCTACAGCAATGTACAAAGCAAAGAGTTAAAACAAAGCTATTAATTAAAATAACTCATGATCAGTAAGTTGTCTCTTATCAGAACTCTCACGGCCGAAAGACCTTGGTATTCATGGAGACGTTTCACAGCTGCATAGGTAAGCAGGCTCAAGGACGGATGATATCACGTTTCTCACAGACACTGTCGGTTTCTCACAGACAGGCTGTCAGTTTCTCACAGCCAGGCTTTTTGGCCTATGTGGCCAGAGGCCTGAGTCTCAGTTGCCAAGGGGCTTGAGTCCCCTATTTCTCAGTCCTGGAAACGGGGCTATAGCCTGCCTTGGGTTGTCTCCTCTCTTAGGAGATCTTACCCGACCTTGCCTTACACAGCCAGCTGTCATTGGGGCACCACAGGGACTTGCCATAAATGCAGTGAAAGTACTGTCTCCTATAGGATCTGATGTGGAGGAAAGGCACATGGTTTCATAGAGACAGGAGATATTACATGACCAACCATAAGGCAGCACCCCAAACATCCAGTGCTGAGTGTACATCTTTATTTCAATGTGGCCTTGTCAGACACTGGGATGCTGTCGGCCCCCATCACTCCTTGATGTCACCAACCCAGGCCCCAACACCTTAGAATTCTCTTCCTCTAACTTCCCTTTTCTGATATAGTAATAAAGCCCTGTCAAGGCCCTATTCTCCTTTCCTGCAATAAGTCAAATAAACTGACCTCTGCTTGATCAAGAGGTTTGTCTGGGTGTTTTGTTTTATTTTGTTTTGTGTTTTGGGGGTTGTGTATGTGTTTGTGTGTATCAGTGTTCTTTCAAGGAATAAACAGGTGACTTAAGTTTTCAAAAGGATCTGACAGAATTCCTTGAATAAAGTGAAATACAGTCTGTAACTAGTTTTCTTAAATTTGTATGTCATCCTATATCCAATGTATTTGTTACTGAATTGATCCACTTTTCTTCATGGCAGCTTCCAGGAAAACTGTTTTTGTATGTGGCTTTCCTGATTATGAAGGCTACATATGATAATATAACCTAATAATGAAAATACATATAATTGCTTTCCTAAAAGAAGTAAAGTGCTCTTGTTAAATCATCTATATGTATATAAATAAAAACCCTCAATTTATTAACCACAACTTTTGCTGGTGTTTTAAATTCTCATTACCATTAGGCTCCCTAAAGTAAACCTCAGAGGAGACTCTGATCTATGGGCCTAAATTGCAATGATGTATATCAATATTACTTTATATAGAATGGCTAAATATTAATACAAATTGATTCTATTTCTGATCCTGGCCCAGATATTGTAAGGGAACTAAAGCCATGATTTTGTAATGAATATGACTAATTTAGCCTGTAAACTATTTATTTGGGGGGATTTTTACTCTCAAAATCCACTCAAAATAAATGGGCTAATGAATAAATATATCAGTGAGTAAAACATCTGATCAGTCTATCTATGATCTAACTGGGGTCCATGACAAACTTATGGAAAATCTTCATTTATATTTCTAAATCTGTGGTCTGTTATGCAAGCTAATATGATACCAGGCATTTTTCACCTTGATTTCTTACTTACTCTATTTGTTTTCAAGCCTAGCCAATGAGATCAGGCAATTTAGAAGTCTGAAATAGAATTATATCTTATCTAACGTACACTCTACTGAAGGATTTATAATATATCACTATTACTAATTCCTGAGAAAGGCTTATTTCCGTGTAATCTATTACCAGACTACAATGATCTCTGCTTTGTTTGTGCCGTGAATTTCCAGATCAAATATTGGAGTGCATTCAGAAATGATAGTTACAGGTATAGGTAGAGAGGTAGAAGTAAAGGTAGAGGTAATGTGGAGCTAGAGTAGAGATATATCAGAAGAAATCCCTCCAAACTAGCTACTGGTGGAGACTGCTTACAGCTTCAAATTGATTTTAACATTTTCATCTGCTTAGTTTGGTTTCTGAAACTAATTCCTTTCATTAAAAGGGTCACTGTTAGAAATGGAAATCACAATAGCTAATATTTATTAAGAACTGTGTTTTCTACATTGCTTAAGGGTCGCCAGAGGCTAGAGGGGATGTCAAAGAGGGGACTAAATCCAGAGCAGCCGTGATCGGGTTCTTGTGTGCATGGAAGACAAAATTCAAGAGCGAGACAGATGCATGAAAGCACAGGAAGTTTACTGACACAAAAGTACACACTTGAAAGGGGAATTTGGAGAACTCAGAAAATGAGTGGAATTCCTGACCAGGGGTATTTATCCCTCCTGGGACCTGAAATTAATGACGTCTCATTGACAGGGCTCATCAATTTCCTTCCAGGAGGTGGGATCCTCAATTTCCTGCTCTTTCTTCCTTTTTTGGCTCCTTCAGAATTATCATGGTGCTTGGCACATGATGGGAGTCATAGTAACCACAATATAAATAAGATTATAATGACACTATAATTAGCTAAAGGTCAGATCCCAGTCAAGGGAATTAGCCTTACTGGGTGAAACTGGTTCTTGTTCTCCAACTGCAGTGCCAGACACAGTCACTTGTTACTTGTGTAACCAGCAAGGCAACTAACTCATCTTGTATCCTGAAAGGGGTTGTCAATTTCCTAGGCTACCTATCCTGCCTCATAAGGGCTTTACATTTTCTTATTATTCACAGTGGGTATGTTCTATAAAGTTGCCACAAACATGTCGTTAGCAAACATTGATTCATTGCTCCTAGGGGAAATACAGGGTTAGGTTCCTGCAAGTCTGTCGTCATAACATTTTTGTCAACTGATTAATACATAAACTTTTTAAAATGTGTTTATGTTTTGAAATACCTATCTAATATATATTGTTGATTCATGAACATTAAATTCATAACCAATAGTACTCTTGCAACAGAATTAAGCTTACCCAACATATTTTCTCCCTAAGGTATGCCACAGCCTTCTTCATTCTTCTTAGGAACACTAGAAAGCACTGAACCACTATCTTCAGGGGTCATTTTAAACAGTATATTAACCAACAAAAGGCACAAAAATGCAAACACAAAAAAAGTGGCATTAAATAGATCACAGAAAGGACACTTGTTTACAGTGTGAAATGCAACAACAAGGCAGGCTTCACAGCTGGCAGCATGCCTGTCCAGTGAGTCAATTTTTTTGCTGCTCTGAGCACAGCCATGAATGACCATAAAAGCATCACAAATATTGAGTTTGGAGTTATCAATAAATTTTAATGAGTAGGCAAATTTGAAAATATGGTCTGAGAATAATGAGGATTGACTGTATTAGAGCATTTTATTCTCACCCCAATCCAATGATATAGGTGCTTGTTTTACAGATAAAGACACTGAAGCATGAAGAAATTAAGTAATTTGTCCAAATTCACACAGCTGGTAAGTGGAAGAGCAGAAACCATAATTTGATTTCAATTAGTCTGACTATCTTATCCACTTCGTTAAGCTGTCCACTTCACTTTTAAAATTAGTCTGGAGTAGTAGATTTAATTTCAAAACATATATTTGTATTCAGATTGAAAATTACTTTTTAACTACAACATAAGGGGAAGGGTATTGTCCCTCTTCTTTCCCCAAATTTATATACCTTCCTCCTCATTGGAAGTATTCCTGAAAACATTATACATAAGGATCTTGTACTTCTGCCTTGTACTTCTGTGGTGCCAAGCGTCAAATGTGGTGATCCTGTTCTCCTCTTTGCACACATACATTCATCTCACAACCTGAATTTCTGATGAGAAACTCTTGTTAAGGTTCACATTTAGAGACCAGACTTTGAGCGGTAGGCATACAATGCAGTATACAGATGATGCGTCATACAATTGTATACTTGAAACTTATACAGTCTTATTAACCAAGGCAGCCAAAAAAAATTAATTAAAAAAGAAATCATTCAGATATAAAAAATATTTAGACTTCACATTTTGTGACTGTAGAATCACAAAACATACATTGATAATTCCAATGTTAATATCCAAAATTTTAGGTTTACTTACTGGATGACGTTTTCATCCATTGAGAAGGAAGGAGTAATACAAGTTAATGTCCTGAGAAAACGCATTGAAAACTAAGCAATTTCCCATCCTAATGGAAATATTAAGACAATTCAAAGGAATACAACAGATAAAATAACAGAAAAATCAAACCGAGAGATATCAGAAACTTTGATTCTGAAAGCTGAAAAGAACCTTAGCTATGAGCTCATGGGAATGTCTAATTGTACAGGCAAATAAACACAAAGTTTACACAAAGTGTCATACTGTCTTATAAACAAAGTACATATTTTTACTAGAATCAGGTTTGAAAAATATATGCCTGACCACATGACTGAACTTCACTTGATTTTATAAATATATTTAATAAAGTTTCTTTCTGTAATATATTTAAAATGGCTTGGGCCGGCCATGTAGCGCGGTGGTTAAGTGCTGGCTTGGGCCGCCGGCGGCCCCGGTTCAGATCCCACATGTGGGGGCCAGTGACACTGCCCTTAAAAAAAATAAAAATAAAATAAAATAAAATAAAATAAAACAAAATGGCTATGTACTCTTTGCAACATCTCTTATTGAGACATGGAGGCTATTTCTCCACCCTTTAAATTTGGCTTGCCTCATGACCTGTTTTACCTAGAAGCTGGCAGTGACTTCCACACCTAGGCCTATAACTTTCAGGCAAGCTCTTCTGGAATTCTGCTAGTGATAAAGCCCAGACTTGCCTGTTGGAGATCTCATATGAAGTGAGAATCAAAATGTCCTGCTAATCTGCCAAACCCCAGACATGTGAGTTGTAGCTTAATGAATGAGCACAGGCAAGTACCAAAGAAGCAACATTTCACTAAGTCCAGCCCTAATTGCTGATCCACCGGACCATGTTCTCATGGTCCTGTTAGTTTGCTAGTTTAAACCCTAAGTTTAGGATGGTGGGTTATATAACAATAAATATTAGAAACATAAAAAAAAAAATGGAGACATTATTATTTATGAAAAACACAGTGCATATGTAGCTGTTTAAATAATAAGTCCTAAGAATATAAATATAGTAAATCAATGTTCAACTGGAGGGAGGTCTAGAGTATGACAGACTTCTAGGTTACTTTGTACAAGCTATCTGTGAAGGTATGGAAGTCATGGCAAATAGCCATTGCCCAACTCTCATGGATCAACATGCTGTGTGGCTGAGATTACCCAGCGCCTGAGAAAGGAATTATCTACTGGAATTTACAATGGAACATCCGGCTGGGATGTGTGAGTTACTAGCACAGCCAATATCGCTCTCCTTGGGGCCAAGTTGCCAGGTTCTACTTTCCACTAATACAGTCATTTGTCTACCATCTTTGGTCCTTCCATTGACCTGGAGAACGGTACAAAACACATAGAAGCACTTATTAAATTCATCTAGCAATTCTTGAATGATAATCAACAAAGCCTGTCCTTACTGAACACTGAGATATCTCCAATGAGAAAAGCTGCCCTTCAAAATAGGATGGCCATGGACATTACTATTGCCTTGCAAAGAGGTACCTGTGCCATTATCCAAACAGTGTTGCATGTTCATATTTGATGAGTCTGCAAATATATTATATTTATTAAATCATGTGAACACAAGTGAGTTCCCTGAGTGCTTTAACCCCAGCCTAGAGGACTTGGTAAATCAATGGTTAAAATCATGAGACTCTGTTTTTTTTATTATTATTATTAATAGTTACAGATGTACAAAACTATGAAATAGGTATCTTTTTCACCGCTTACAAAGTGACTACCCCCTCCACCTCCCCTGTCCCCCCCACTCCCTATATAATACATATCTATTACAATTCCATTGACTACAACCCCACACTATATTCCACATCCCATGATGATATATGTGTTAAATTATAGTCAACATCTAATATTAATCAGTGGCAGCTGCAGATGTACAGTGCAGTAGTCAGGCCACTACACCGTCAATAAAGTGGTCTCCCTGACAAGACATGAGACAACCTGGTCCCCTAAAAAAATATATACAACATTATTGATTATATTCCCTAAACTGTATCTTCTGTCTCTGTGGTAGTATTGTATTACCAGTTTATGTTGCCTCGTCCCTTCCCCTTCTCCCTAATGCCCACCCCGATCCCATTTAACCCTTGTCAGTTTCTCCTTTGTGTCTCTGACTATTTCTGTTTATTTTGATCATTTATTCAGTTCTTTAGATTCCATATATAAGTGAGATCATATGGTATTTGTCTTTCTTTGACTGACTTATTTCACTTAGCATAATGTTTTCTAGGTCCATCCATATCATTGCAAATGGTATGATTTCTTTCTTCTGTATAGCTGCATAATACTCCATTGTGTAAATAAAAAACAGTTTCTGAATCCAGTCATCTACTGATGGGCATTTCGATTGTCTCCAAGTCTTGGCTATTGTAAATAACGCTGCAATGAATATAGGGGTACATATAATTTTTTAATCAGTGTCTTGGGTTTTTCAGAATAAATACCTAGGAGTGGAATAGCTGGGTCAAAAGATAGTTCCATTTCCAGTTTTTAGAGATACCTCCATACTGACTTCCATAGTGGCTACACCAGTCTGCAATCCCACCAACAGTGCAGCAGAGTTCCCTTTTCCCCACAGCCCCGCCAGCACTTGTTGTTTGTTGATTTATTGATGATAGCCATTCTGAATGGAGTGAGGTGGTATCTCATTGTGGTTTTTATTTGCATTTCCCTAATTATCAGTGAGATTGAACATTTTTTCATATACCTTTTGGCCTTCTGCATGTCCGCTTTAGAGAAATGTCTCTTCATATCCTCCGCCCATTTTTTAATTGGGTTGTTCGTTTTTTTGGTGTTGAGTTTCATGAGTGTTTTATAAATTTTGGATATTAACCCCTTATCAGATATATCGTTCACAAATATATTCTCCCATTCAGTAGGCTTCCTTTTTGTTTTATTGGTTTCCTTTGTTGTAAAAAACTTTTAGTTTGATATATGTCCATTATGTTAATTTTTTCTTTTACTTCCCTTGCCCACAGGGATGTATCAGTAAAAATATTGCTCAGGGTAATGTCTGCAAATTTACTCCCTATATTTTCTTTTAGGAGTTTTATGGTTTCAGGTCTTACAGTTAAGTCTTTAATCCATTTTGAATTTGTTCTTGTATATGGCATAAGGAGGTGGTCCAGTTTCAGTTTTTTGCATGTGTCAGTCCAATTTTCCCAGCACCATTTATTAAATAGACTATATTTACTCCAATGTAAATTCTTGCTTGCATTGTCATAGATTAACTGTCCATATATGCCTGGATTTATTTCTGGGCTCTCATTTCTGTTCCACTGATCTATGTGCCTGTTTTTAATGCCAATACCATACTGCTTTGATTACTGTAGACTTGTAGTATGTTTTGATGTCTGGTAGTGTGATACCCCCAACTTTGTTCTTATTTCTCAGGAATGCTGAGGCTATTCGGGGTTTTTTATGGTTCTGTATAAATTTTAAGATTATATTTTCTATTTCTGTGAAAAATGCCCTTGGTACTTTGATAGGAATTGCACTGAATCTATATATTGATTTAGGCAGTATGGACATTTAAATATACTAATTCCTCCTATCCATGAGCATGGTAGGTGTTTCCATGTATTTGTATCTTCTTTTATTTGTTTCTTCAGTATCTTTTAATTTTCTGAGTACAGATCTCTTACTTCTTTGGTTAAATTTATTCCTCAGTATTTTATACTTCTTGAAGCAATTATAAATGGGATAGTTTTCTTAATTTCCCCTTCTGATAGTTTATTTTGGTATATGCAAGTGCAACTGATTTCTGAACATTGATTTTGCATCCTTCTACCTTACTGAATTCATCTATCAACTCCAATAGTTTTTTGTTGGAGTCTTTGGGGTTCTCTATATAGCATATCATGTCATCTGCATATAATGACAATTTTACATCTTCCTTGCCAATTTGGATGCCTTCTACTTCTTTTTCTTGTCTGATTGCCGAGGCTAGAACTTCCAGAACTATGTTGAATAAAACAGGAGAAAGTGGACAGCCTTGTCTTGTTCCTGATCTTAAGGGGAGTCATTTTAGCTTTTTCCCATTGAGTATGATGCTAGCTGTAGGTTTATCATATATGGTCTTTATTATGTTGAGATATTTTCCCTGTATTCCCACTTTGCTAAGGGTTTTTAACATAAATGGCTGTTGGATTTTGTCAAATGCTTTTCCTGCATCTATTGATATGACCATGTATTTTTTATTCTTCATTTTGTTGATGTGGTGTATCAATTAATTGATTTATGGATGTTGACCCAGCCTGGTGTACTAGGGATGAAACCCACTTGATCATGATGTATGATCTTCTTAATATATTGCTGAATTCTGTTTGCTAATATTTTATTGAGAATTTTTGCTCATAGTAATTTCTTAGAATGTTTTGTATTTCTGTGAAGTCTGTAGTCATTTCCCCTCTTTCATTCCTGATTTTACTAATTTGAGTCCTCTCTTTTTTTTTGATGAGCCTGGCTAGAGGTTTGTCAATTTTGTTTATCTTTTCAAAAAAAACAGCTCTTGGTTTCATTGAGCTTTTGTATTGTTTTTCTGTTCTGTATATCATTTATTTCTGCTCTGGTCTTTATTATCTCCTTTCTTATACTCCCCTTGGGCTTCTTTTGCTGTTCTTTTTCCAGTTCCCTGAGGTGTAAGGATAACCTGTTGATTTGAGATTTCTCTTCCTTCTTTAGGTAGGCCTCCACTGTTATGAGCTTCCCTCTTAGGACTGCTTTCGATGCATCCCAGAGAATTTGGGTTGTGGTGTTTTCATTTTCATTTGTCTCAAGGTATCTTTTGATTTCCTCCTTGATCTCATTTGTGACCCACTCGCTATTTAGTAGCATGTTGTTTAGCCTCCATTTATTTGACAGCTTTCCGGGTTTCTTCTTATAATTGTTTCTAGTTTCATAGCATTATGCTCAGAGAAGACACTTGAAATGATTTCAATCTTCTTAAATTTATTGAGACTTGTTTTGTGGCCTAACATGTGGTCTATCTTAGAAAATGTTTCATGTGCACTTGAAAAGAATGTATATTCTGTAACTTTGGGGTGAAATGCTCCGAATATATCAGTTAAATCCAGCTGGTATAATGTGTCATTTAAGGTCGCTGTTTTCACATTGATTTTCTGTCTGGAGGATCAGTCCATTGGTGACAGTGGGGTGTTGATAGTTTTACTGTTGATCTCTGTCTCTATGTCTGACAATATCTGTTTTATATATTTAGGAGCTCCTATGTTAGGTGCATAGATGTTTACTAGGGTTATGTCCTCTTATTGGATCGATCCCTTTATTATTATAAAGGGTCTTTCTTTGTCCTTTATTATATTCTTCAATTTAAAATCCATTTTATCTGAAATAAATATCGCTACTCCAACTTTTTTCTCAGTTCCACTTGCATGAAATACTTTACTCCATCCCTTTACTTTCAGCCTGTATGTGTCTTTGATCTGAGATGTGTCTTGTATACAGCATATGCTGGGGTCTTGCTTTCTTATCCATTCAGCCACCCTATGTCTTTTGATTGGAGCATTTAATCCATTTACATTTAATGTGATTATTGATAGATGCGTAGTTATTGCCATTTTGTTATTTGTGTTCCTAGTCTTCCTTAGTTAGGTTGTTTTTCTCTTCTGCTTAAAGAAGCCCTTTTAAGATTTCCTGCAAAGCTGGCTTGGTGGCAATGAATTTGCTTAACTTGTTCTTTTCTGGGAAGTTCTTTATCTCTCCTTCAATTTTAAATGATAACCTTGCTGGATACAGCAATCTGTTCTTTTCTGGGAAGCTCTTTATCTCTCCTTCAACTTTAAATGATAACCTTGCTGGATACAGCAATCTCGGTTGTAGGCCTTTATTTTTCATCACTTTGAAAACCTCCTACCACTCCCTTCTGGCCTGCAAAGTTTCTGTAGAAAAATTGGCTGATAATCTTATGGGGGTGCCCTTGTAAGTAACTTGCTGCCTTTCCCTTGCTGCTTTAAGGATTCTATCTTTGTCCTTAACCCTCGCCATTTTCACTATAATGTGTCTTGGTGTGGGCCTGTTTGGGCTCATCCTGGTTGGAACTCTCTGCACTTCCTGGGCTTGTGTTTCAATGTCCTTTGCCAAGTTAAGGAAGTTTTCAGACATTATTACTTCAAATATGTTCTCAATCCCTTGCTCCCTCTCTTCTCCTTCTGATATTCCAATGATTTGAAGTTTGTTGCATTTGATGTCTCCCAGCTCTCTTAAACTATTTTCAATGTTTTCAATTCTTTTTTCTTTTTGTTGTTCCACTTGGGTGATCTCTGCTATCTTGTCTTCTAAGTCACTGATTTGATTTTCTGCTTCATCCAATCTGCTAGTAATTCCATCGAATTTGTTATTTAATTCAGTAATTGCATTCTTAAATTCTAGCTAGTTGCTTTTCATGATTTCTCTATCCTTCTTTATATTTTCATTAATTTCCTTGAACATTCTAATAATCAGTGTCCTGAACTCTGTCTCCGATAGGTTGTTTACCTCTATTTCTCTAGTTCTACTGATTCAGGAGGTTTCTTCTTTTCTTTTATTTGGGTTGTATTTCTTTGTCTCCCCATTCTGGTTTACTCTTTGTGCTTGCTTCGATATAACAGATAGATCCCCTAGGTCTCTCAGTCTTTTCTGGGTAAACTTACACGGTGTGTGTCCTTTATATTTGAATTACTCAGTCTCCTATTCTCTTGTGTGTGTATATCTGAAGTGTTCCTTGTGTTGTGTGTCTTCACCTGTTGAAGTTTAGCTTTGATTACTTTTGGCTTGTCAGTAGGTAGACTTGACTCCCAGACTGATTAGCTGTGAGGATCAGCAATTTATGAGCTGCTGTGTGAGGGTTGACCCCTCTGATGATGCTTAGACCCTTTGGGCCCTTGCATCTGTAGCCCTTGTAACTTCCTTTTGGGTGTGACTCTTGTATGTCAAACCCAGAAATGCTCTGGTTTTATCTAAAATTGGCCTGTGGGTATGATGATTCTTGTGTCTTCAGTGCCAGTCTTGGCTCAAGTCCACCAAGCTGTCTTCAGGTTGTCCTCTGCTGTACAAAAATTCCTCTGCGTCTTGTGGGAACAAAGATGGCCACCTGATGCCTAACGTGATCCTGGCACTGCAGGTTTGCTGTATATGAGTGTGGTTGTGACTTGTGATTGGTAGTTTTTACAAAGTCACTGTCGTTTCTGCTCTCATCTGTCCCAAGGCAAGCTGTGCACCCTGCAGGCTCAATGAGTGTCTTTGGGCACCCTTTTCATTGACAGTCGTGGAGAATGAGAGAGTTCCTCATTGCCAAAGCCAGCTGCCAGGAATCTGTTTGTTAGTGCCTCAGCAGTTGAACCTGTCCTGCCCCCCAAGCCTTGTAGGAAAGGTGGGGGCGGGGTAGGTTGTCTCACTCTGCAGCCTCTTCTGGGGCAGAAATTCTTAACCCCCTATGGGTAGGAATACCTCTGTAGTCTGCCCCTATTGCTTCATTCAGGGATCAGTTTAAGACTCTGGCTTGGCAGGGGCCAAGGTTTCTGAGGGAGGGTGGGAGTGGGCTTTTATTTCTGTAGCTATTTTTTTATTTTTTCTTTCTGTCCAAGAGAGGAGGAAAAACAAACAAACAAGCAAGCAAAACAAACAAACAAAATAAAACAACAACAACAAAAACAGTCCCAACAGAGTTTTGAACTAAGGCCTTTGCCTCATACGCTCCAGAGGAGTTCCTGCTGCTCTCCCAAAGAGACTGCCGGTGTTTAGGGCGCTGTGTGCACCCTGCAGCGGCTCAAATCTCCTGTCTGTCTCCTGGGGTCCTGTGTCTCTGCCCGGCACGCACTGCGTCTCCCCCCGTGGATATTCTTTCTTTCCTTGCTCACCCAGTTTCAGGCTTCTGCTTCAGAGTCTGTACGTGCTGCTGTGTTTCTGCTGCTCTCCCTGAGGGACTGCCATAGTTTAGGAGACTGTGCGCACCCTGCAGCGGCTCAGATCCCCGCTCCGTCTCTCCAGGACCTATGTCTCCGCCCAGCACGCAGCATCTCCCCGCTTCTTGAGTATTCTTTTTTTTCCCCCTGCTTGCCAGGTTGCAGGTATCTACCTCAGAGCCTGTGCCCCGCAAGATGCTCTTGCTGCGCTCCGTGGACCCAGTGGACACAGAGACTGATCCCTGCACCGGGCGGGTGCAGGGATTGATCTTGCCGTGTCGCTGTCGCTGACGCACTCTGTACCCTGCTTCCTGGGGACCCGGGGAGCCACGGATGCAGCTGTATGTCTCCCCTCTCTCCTCCCCCACTCACCTGGCCTGAGGCTTCTTCCTCAGCCTGCAGATTGTTGTGCTCTTGCTGTACTCTAGGTGGGCTGCAGGGCACGGGGAGCGAGCAGTGGGAACACTCACAAATCTGCTCTCTGAAGCTCAGGGCCTCTGCAGGCGCGGGTGCAGGCTGCACCTCACGCCTTCTTCCCCCACCCACCCAGCCTGCCCACCTTCCAGCAATCGTTCAAAATCATGAGACTCTTAATGGAAAAAAGTTGTCGCTAATTTGGGTAACTATTGTCTTAACCTGTGTTTCCTCTTGCATGTGCCTGTAATGATTGCTGTGGCATCTGCTTCCAGTGCAGCCAGATAGCCATCAAATGAGCCACCTCCATGATAGTGAACTTCCCCTTGCTGAATGCACAGGACACAGTGTGGAAGAGAGGGGTGTGTGAGATTCTAAGAACTGGTCACGAGAGGTGGAGTGTTGTGGAAGGTCATCAAGGAGATATGACCATTGGTTTGACCCATGAGCTGGACCCAGGCAATTGGAAGCTACTCATCCCCTCCACTATGCTATGCTCCACTGGCCTTCCCCATGATAGGACCTGCCCAAGGACACAGCCTTGGTACAGAAATATGAGGGACTATCTGGATGGATATGTGACTAAACCCTATGAAAGCCTCCTGTGTATGTGACTGACCCCAGTTAGGGGTTCTCATCTTTAAGATTTTGCAGACAGAGGATGGAAAACTACTCATCTAGAGGCCACCCAAGACAAACCTCATAAATTCCTTTGCTTATTAAAACCTGCCTCCTACCAATCTGGAGTAGTTTGCCTTTTGTTCTTTGGCATTTTACCCACATCTGTCCATTTCTAAAACAGCTCATTCTTGGATCTTCCTATTTTTCTGCAATTTGATTACACAGATCTCACTACTACATGAATCAACAGAAGTCCCCCCATTTCTCAGTCTTTTCAGGAGAGTTTTTTCATTATCCAAATGAATCATTAACGGAGGGGACTTTAAAAACTCAGGTGACATTTTAAAGCTAAGGTTCTCTTAAGTTCCATCACTTAGTACAAGCTAGAAAAGAAAGAAGGGAATGGAATTTATTGAGTACCTGTTTTGTCCTAGGCACTTATAATATATTTTGTCAATTAAGGTAACTTTATAAGACAGGTGACATAATTGCAATTTTACTAAGGAGAAATCCAATGCTTGGGAGTGATTAAATAACTTGCAAGCTTCTAAATATTAAATAATTGGTAGAATTAGAATCTAAACTTAGATCTTCCTAGTAGCATGACTCATGCTCTTTCCACAAATAGAGTCAGTAACTTTCTAGGATCCCTCTGGAAAAATCTTAAATTCTTGAATTATAAGAGTGAAGGGAGAGGAATTTCAGCTCCCTTTCCCCGCATTATCTCCCACTATTTCACTTCTTCCTCCTCTGTCACCTTTTTGTGTGGAACCTGAAGCCTGGGTTGTGCTAATGCTGATCTTTTTCTCCACTCAGTGAAAATGGCAGTGGTTTCTCCTTCAGAATGGTAAATGAGATCTCAATACCATTATCACCTTCCATTCCTCTAAGCCTAATTGAGTTCAGTTTCCAGTGTGAGCCCTGTCTTGGCTTCCAGCAGAGGTAAGGCATAACCACTTCTTGAAGAATCAAGAAGGCCTACCTACTTGGGTCCCCAACTGAGTTACTCTGTTGACTTTTCTAACTGATCTTCGACATTCTTGGCTTGGCCAAATAATAGTAATTTTAGTGATGAACTGCTACTGATTGTTTTGGGCCCAATTTCAATTCCTGTGCAGCACCATACCAGTTATACGTGTCATCAAATATTGTCTTGAATTATTTATTCACATTAAATATTCATAATAAATGTTTTTAGTTTCTTATGCCAAATTCTATTTTTATGCATCATTTTTATAGTTGGTTACACATACTTTTGGTTATACACTCTTACTAAATGAACAAGAAATATATCTATTTCTGGACTATCAATACTAAATTTTGTAAAGCTCTCATGCTACTCTGCACTTTTCCTGGCATTTTTTTCAAGTAAGGCTATGCTGATTCCCTAAACACAGGAATAGGTATTATGCCAAAATGACTCTTTCATTTCTTGAAGACTTGCATTTGCCTAGGCAAGGTCATTAAGAATTTCATTACCAAGATAAGGATTCCATTAAGTTTAAAATAGGTTTGAATGATCATCTGGTGATGTTTTTGGGAGGGGACCTTATGTCCTTCATGCCTTTCCATTCTGATAGGATTAATCAGTTAAGAAATAGTCCATACTAAAGAAGGCAAATAAATTATTGAGCAATAGAATATTCAAGAATTGGGGTTATATTGTCCGACTGGGGATAGAAACACAGGGTTAGGAGTAAGAGAGGAGGGGGCTGGGTGGGAAGCAGATATAGCAAACCAGGAAAGCTGTAACAGGAAACGAGGTTGCCAAGATGAGGTCAGGAACACTAGAATACAAGAGTCAATATGTGAAAGAAGAACATCCTGGGCCTTATAAGTTACCACTTTGCTATCCAGAAACTTTGGTAGGTCCCTATATTTTACAAAATCCAAACTCTTCAATGTTGTAAGGATACTTTTGAAAAATATTAAACTAGTATATTGATTTCAGATAATCTCTCATTATTCCTGTTCTGTTGATTTTTACCCATTGAAGAATTCATTTGCTTTAAGGCAAGGCAAATATAGCCTGAAGCAAGGAAGTCATTACTCAGTATTGAGTTTCCAAAGTTCATAGTAAGAAAGTTAAAACTTTGGAATTTTGCAGGAGCCTATTTTTGTCAAGATTTTCTTGGAATTTCCAGAGCTGATATTTTATTTAAGAGCGAAAGCTGCCAGAATCAAGTTTTTACTTTATGTAAGTCATAGAGGAAGGAAAACAAACAAAACAAAACAAGCAAAACAAGAGGGCCAGCAGAGTGACTCAGTTGGTTAAGAGTTAGTTTAAGAGTGCAAGCACTGAGTAACAGGGCCGCCAGTTCGATTCCCAAATGGGACAGTGACACTGTGCCCAAGCTGAGCTGTAGTTGAGCTGCCAAAAGGTGGCAGAATGGCTCAGCTGGTAAGAGCACCTGCTCCTAACAACAAGACTGCCTGTTTGATGATGGGCTACACCTGCCCGCAACTAAGGCTGAACTCGGCACCTTGAGCTGAGCTGCTGCCCAGATGGCTCAGTGGATAGAGTCTGTGCTCTTAACAACAAGACTGCTGGTTTGACTCCTGGATGGGATGATGGCTCTGCCCACCCAAAACTAAGATTGTAACACAGCACATTGAACTTAGAGGCAACAAGCTGCTGAGGCAGCCAGATGGCGACTAGCGCCCTCCACAACTAAGATTGAAGAACGAGAACTTGGCTGGTCCCCCTCCCAAATTCCCCAACACTGTTACCCTCCCCCAATTCCCCAATTTCCCAGTTTTAAAAAAAGGAAAAAAAAACAACTATAAATCGATATCTCAAATGAACAAAAATGCAAAAATCGTCAATGAAGTACTATCAAAGTTCAATAATACATTAAAAAAATCATACACAATAACCAAGTGGGATATATCTCCAGGATGCAAGAAATGAAAATGACTTAATGACATACACCACAATAACACAATGAAGAATAAAAATAAAAAATAAAAAAACCTCATGATCATCTTAAAAGATGCAGAGAAACCATATGAGAAAATTCAACCCCCTTTCATGGTAAAAAATCTCAACAATCTAAGAATAGAAGAAAAGCACCTGTTCATAATGAAGCATATATGAGAAGCCTACAGCTAACATCATACTCAATGATGAAAAACTGTTAAGCATTTCCTCTAAGATCAAGAATCATGGCATATGGAGTATAATATATATATAGGGAAGGGGTCCGCAAACTTTTGAAGTGAAAGGGCCACCAGGGGTCTGCAAACTGCGGTTTGTGAGCCACATGTGGCTCTTTGAGTACGTACATGAGGCTCTGAGGTAAAATTGAAAATGAAAATAAAACTATCATAGTTTCATTTATAAAATTTTTAAAGGCTATTATTCTCATAATGGTGATTTCATTTGTTTTAAAGGTCTCACAAAATTTCGAGGGACAAGATTGTCTCTTCCAGGAGTCGGCAAACTTTTGAGACAGAATGTACCCAAAGAGCAGTATGTGGCTTGCTAGCCGCAGTTTGCCGGCCCCTGGTATAGGGAATAGTGTCAATGTTATTGTAATACATATACACGATGTCAGAGGGGCAACAGATTGGGGAAGGGAGATTATCAGTTTGTGAGGGGTGAAATGTATGATTATTGCAGTGTTTTGTACACCTGAAATTAATGATAACAAAAATTTAACAATAAAATAAAATAAAATAAAATAAAGCAAAAAAAATAAAAAGAACACGGCAAGGATACTTGCTCTCACCACTTCCACTCAACATTTTATTTATGTCCTAGCCAGACAATTAAGAAATAAAATAAAATAAAATATAAATACAAATCAGGAAGGATGATGAAATAAAATGATCTCTGTTTGCAGATGACCTGGTCTTAAACAAGAGAAACTAAGACGCCACCAAAAAAATATTAAAACTAACAAACAGTAAATATGCAAGATACAAATCAATACACAAAAATCATCTGTATTTGTACACACTATATATAAAGGATTTATATCCAGAATATCTCCATTAAAAAAAAAAAACTCTTACAGCTAAATCAGAAAACAAATACTCACTTAAAAAGGAACAAAGCGGGCCGGCCGAGTGGCGCATTGGTTAAGCACTGGTTTTGGTATGCCAGAGGCCCCGGTTCGGATCCCACGTATGAGGGCCAGTGACACTGCCCTCTACAGCTAACAACAGCTCCATTTGGAGCTGGACTGTGCGAGCCCCGGCGACGGTGTAGGCTGCAGCCCCTGCTGCAGTGGGCTGCCATAGGCTACAGTGAGTGGCCGGCAGCCAGTGTGAGCGGCTGGCAGCCAGCGTGAGCTGCCAATAGCCGCAGCGAGCGACATCCAGAGGCCGGCAACCGATCTGCCTCATCCGGGAAGAACGCAATGATGATACCAACATGGGCCAGTGAAGCAACGTCCTCCGCAACTAGACTGAAGAACAAAAAGACAGCAACTTGTCTGTTCCCATTCCCTGATTCCCCAACGATGTTCCCCTCCCCCAATTCCCCAATAAAAATCTTAAAAAAAAAAAAAGTAACAAAGCTTCTGACGATATTTCTCCAAGGAAAATATATAACTCGAGTGGCTCATTGTTTAAAAGTTGGCTTGGGAACATGTGCTCTGAGCAGCAGGGCCACTGGTTCAGATCCCACATGAGCCAGTGATGCTGCGCCCTCTACAGCTAAATGGTGAACAACAGCTCGACCTGGAGCTGGGCTGCGGTGAGTCACCGGCAAAGTCATAGGCTGCACTGGGGCTGCCGTGAGCTATCAGGAATGGCTGGAGCTGGCGTGAGTAGCCATGAGCCGACATGAGCAGCCGTCCAATGGCCAACGACTGACTGCCTCAGTGGGAAGAGCACAATGATCATAATACAGTACCATCACGGACCAGTGAAGCGGCGTCCTCCACAACTAGACTGAAGAACAAAAGGACAACTTGTCTGTTCCCCTTCTCTGATTCCCCAACGCTGTTCCCCTCCCCAAATTACCCAATAAAATCTTTTTAAGAAATAAAATAAAATAAAATACACAACTCATCAACAAGCATACGTAAAGGTATTTAACATCACTAGGCATCAGGGAAAGGTAAATCAAAACCACAGTGAAATATGACTACATCCACACTAGCTTGGCTATAATCATAGAGACAAACAATAATGTTTTGGCATGGATTTGGAGAAATCAAAACCATCATATATTAGTAGTAAAAATGGAAAATGTAGCAGCAAGTTTGGAAAAATCTAACAATTTCTCAATAATTAAACAGAATTACTGGATGATGCAGCAGTTCCACTTCTAGGTATATACCCAAGAGAAAGAAAAATATGTTCAAGTAGTTTACACATTAATGTTACAAAAATAACATTATTCATAATAGCCCAAAATTGGGGGAAACTATCAAATGATGCACTGATAAACAAAATGTGGTATATCCATAGTATATAATATCATACTGCAATAAGAGGGATAAGTTTTACATGCAACAAAATGGATGACTCTTTAAAATATGCTAAGTAAAAGAAGCCAGTTATCAAAAACCACGTTTTCTATGATTCCATTTACAGAAAATACTCTGTTTCTATAGAGGGACAAACTAGATTAATCATTGGATAGAATTTGGGGAATCAGAAGCTAGAGTATCATGTAAAGTATAAAGGTTTCTATTGGGGAATGAACATGCTCTTCATATGATCATCACGGTGGTAGCACAATTCTGTGACGATACAATGAACCATGAATTCTACATTTTAAATTCATCAAGTGAATGGTGTGTGGGTTAGATGTCAGCAAACTTTTATGAAAAATTAAAAAAATTTCTTGAATCATCATCCAGGAAATTCTGAGTCAGCTGTATAATAGTTTTATCTCTGGTTCGTCTAGAAAAGAGACTACAGACACAGTCACCTCTCACTTCTTACAGTTCTAACACTCACATAAAGAGAGTGCCAAAAAAGTGTATATTCTTTAAAAAGGAAAACAAACTGTATTAAAATTGTAACTCAATATATACCGATAACAGAAGATACATACAAGTCACATTTGGCTTCTGCAGTTACAAGAGGTGCTCAAAGTGCTTATCATCAGTGTAATATTAATACAGCTCTTTCCTTTCTTAAAATGTGTATACATTTTGTTGGCACTCTCTGTATATTACATAATTCATGGGTATTGCACATGACAGGTTAATTCTTAGGTGGATGATAGCCCTTGTAGACATTAAACACATTTGTATAAAGAGAGAGATCATCTACTTTATGTGTTTGTCTACTTGCCACGAAATGTTCTCTTTTAATATATTTACTTTGAGATGTAGTGAGTTATACTTTAACTTTCTGATTGATTTCTCCTTGGATATACGCATGAGCAATGACAGAAGGGATCAGTGATTTGAAAAGAACCATTACATTCCACCAGGATGTCTATGAAGTGGATTTCAGTTCTGCTGCTGCTCCAGCTGGGTGGTTACTTTAGCCCAGGGAATTGTGGAAAGGTGCTGGTGTGGCCCACAGAATATAGCCATTGGCTCAATATGAAGACAATCCTGGATGAACTTGTCCAGAGAGGCCATGAAGTGACTGTTCTGACATCTTCAGCTTCCATTCTTATTGATCCCAACAAACCATCTGCTATTAACTTTGAGGTTTACCCTATATCTTTAACAAAAAGTGATTTGGTGCTTTTTCTCAAGCAAGTGATCTCTAATTGGACATATGATCAGCAAAAAGATACAATTTGGACATATTTTTCAAAAGTACAAGAAGTGTTTGTGGAATTTTCTGACTTGACTCAAATGCTATGTAAAAGTGTAATTTTTAACAAGACACTTATGACAAAACTACGAGAATCAAGGTTTGATATCGTTCTTTCAGATGCTGTGCTACCCTGTGGTGAGCTGATGGCTGAGCTATTTAAAATCCCTTTAGTATACAGTCTCCGCTTCTTTCCAGGCAACACAGTCGAAAGGTATAGTGGAGGACTTCTAAGCCCTCCATCCTACGTACCTCTGGTTTTGTCACAATTACGTGATCAAATGACATTCATGGAGAGGGTAAAAAATATGTTATATGTGCTTTACTTTGACTTCTGGTTCCAAACATTTGATGAGAAGAAGTGGAATCAGTTTTACAGTGAAGCACTAGGTAAGTCATGTTTTTAATTGGTAGCATGAAGTCCTTACTATCGTAGTGCCTTGCAGGTGTTTGTATAAATATTAAGTCAGATAAATTTGTCTTTTATATGTGAAATGATAAAACAAAATTCTAAAGTGATCTGTCAGTCGAACAAATATTATGGAAATGCTCAAATTACAGGGTCATCGAGGAATGTTTCCTTTTGTATAGTTTAGTTTCATTTAAAAACTAATCTATTTTGCCATATTACTTGAAGGATTCCTTCAAAATAGAGAGATATAGTGGCTCTATCCCATATTGAGAATTTATAATTTGAGATTTCTTGAATGCATTTAATGAATTTAAATGCATTCACCAAGTACTTACAAATCATATATTCAAAGACCTAAAATTTTGTCAAAGAATGGGCATAAAAATCATTAAACTATATTTTTTGAAACTGTCCCTTCATTAAAGACAAAATGAGCCAAAATTAAGAGTGTGCAAGTCTATTACTATACTCATGAAAATATTCCAGTGCTATTTACAAACAATTTTATCAATGCACAATTATTATTACGCTGCTAATATGAACTAAATGCAGTCATAGCCCAAGGCATTGAGCCACATTCTCAAAACCTCACAGTTTACATCAAAAATCTGAGATCAAGGAAATAGCTTGCTTAATTGTAGAAACTAGAATAAGTAGTCTAGTAAAAAGTGTTTCTTTCCATGTCTATGATAGGGTTAGTTGATTGAGGGGTTGAAATCATTGTTTACATTTGCATCTGTTAGTTTTGTAGCTTACAGAGTAAACACATGCATGTTTAATGCTATAGTGTCTTCGATTTAATCGTTTTTTATGGTTATGAATGTACTGATGTGAGGTTAGAGATGAAAGACACATACTTTGTCATAAGTATATGATAAAAGTCTGACAATTAAGTTCACAAAATTTTGCAACAATGCTACTAACCTTTTTTGATATAAGAGGAATTATTCATTATGAATTTGTACCAACTGGACAAAGTTAACAAAGTTTACTAATTGAAAGTGCTGACAAGGCTGCATGAAAAAGTTTGATGACCTGAACTTTTCGCTAACAATTCATCATTCTTGCATCACGACAATGCATCAGCTCACACAGCACAAATCTGTGAGAGAATTTTTAGCCAGTAAACAAACAACTCTATTGAAACACCCTCCCTACTCTCCTGATCTGGACCCCAATGATGTCTTTCTTTACCCAAAGATAAAGGAAATATTAAAAGGAAGGCATTTTGATGACATTCAGGACATCAAGGGTAATAAGACGACAGCTCTGATGTCCATTCCAGAAAAAGAGTTCCAAAATGCTTTAAGGGGTGGACTAGGGGATGGCATCAATGAACAGTGTCCCAAGGAAAGTACTGGGAAGGTGACCATAGTGATATTCAGCAATGAGGTATGTAGCTCTTTTTCTAGGATGAGTTCGTGAACTTAATTGTAAAGCTGCGTATGTTGTTCATACATATATGAACTATATATAATATATATTATATATATATATAAAGTATATATATATATTATATATACATATAATATATATTATATATATACAAAGTATATATATATATATAAAGTATGTATATTTCTATTATCAAACAACAGACACTTTAAACATCGTTGACTACATGATTCTAAGCTATTTTTAGAAAATTACATGTATGCTCACATTACAATGTTCTCATGATCCCAACAATTTCTTTGCTTTATTCCCTTCAGGAAGACCCACTACAATATTTGAGTTAATAGGGAAAGCTGAAATGTGGCTCATTCGAACCTATTGGGATTTTGAATTTCCCCGCCCACTCTTGCCACATTTTGAGTTTGTTGGAGGACTCCACTGCAAACCTGCTAAACCTCTTCCTAAGGTAAACCTATTCAAGCTTGTTTTGGTTACTTTAGTTTGCATTTTCCCTAGGAAAGCATCTGTGCTCTTTATTTAAAATATTTGGTCCCACTGAGAGAGAGAGAGATGAAAATCTGGGTAAAGTGGCCTACTATATAGGCCTATCATATATTTCTATCTATTACAAGAATCTGAATTTAATTATCATTACCAAATAAAGAATTGTATCCAGGAGATTTGGAAATACTGTCAGCTAAATTAAGACCTTCGTTATTCAACACATAAAGTATCAGCCATAATTCAAAGAACAATTTTAGCATGACTAGCATAATGCAGGGGTAAGTACTGGATATGCAGAGAAGCAGTGTAGATACAGTTTTTGCCTCCACACATCAGATATTCTCCTTGGAAAGGTATGTGTAGAATATAAGCAAGTGATTTTTTTTAAGGGCACATGAAACATTCTTAGGAATAGATCACATGTTAGCTCACAATATAAGTCTGAATAAATTCAAGAAGATTGCAATGATATTAAGTATATTACCTGACAACAACAGTATAAAATTAGAATCAATTACAAGAAGAAAACTGAAAAAAAACACAAACACATGTAGCCTAAACATGACTCTATTTAACAACCAGTGAGTCAAACAGAACATCAAAATTTACCTTAAGACAAACGAAAATTCAACCAGTACATTCCAACATCTATAAGATGCAGAATTAGTAGTCTACGAAGGAAATTCATAGTGATACAGGCCCACCTAGAAAAAAATAAAATCCTGAATCACTAATCTAGCATTACACCTAAAAAGACAAGAAAAAATAAAACAAACAAAAGCCTCAATAAATGGAAAGAAGGAAATAATAAAAGTCAGAGTGAAAATAAGTAGGCTAAAAATCAAATAGAAAAGACCAATGAAAGCAAAACTTGCTTTTTGAAAAGATAAACAAATTCCATAAATCTTTAGCCAGGCTCATCAAAAAAAAAAAAAGGGAGCCCAAATAAATAAAATCATAAATGACAAAGGAGAAGTTACAACTAACACCACAGAAATACAAAGCATCATAAAAGAATACTGTGAACAATTTTATCCCAACATACCAGACAACCTAAAACAAATAAATTTCAAGAAAAATACAACTTTACAAGACTGAACAAGGAATAAGCAAAACATCTGAACAGGTCAATTACAAGAAATAAAACTGAAGCAGTAATGAAAAAACTGCCAACAAACAAAAGTCCAAGGCCACATGATATTCACACATGTGAATTCAACAAACATTTAATTCTACAAAACAGTTAATACCTATCTTCCTAAAAGTATTCCCCAAAATTGAAGACAAAATAACACTTCTAAACACTTTTGATGAAGCCAGCCGGCATTATCCTAATAAAAAAAAAAACAGACAAAGACACTATAAAAAAGAAAATTACAATCCTATATCCCTCATGAACATAGATATGAATACTCTCAACAAAATATTAGCAAATTGAATTGAACAATACATTAAAAGAATTATGCATCATGCTCAAGTGGGATTTGTTCTAGTGCTACAAGAATGGTTCAATATCCTCAAAATTGTAATACACAATATCAACAAAACCAATGATAAAAATCATATGAGCATACCAATAGAAGCAAAAGAAAAAAAGAAAAAAACCTTTGACAATTTCCAACATCTATTCATGATAAAAACTCTCAACAAAGTGGGTATAGAGAGAACATACTTCAATATGATAATGGCCATGTATGACAAACCTACAGCTAATATCATACTCAATGGAGGAAAGCTGAAATCTTGTCCTCTAAGAGGAAAAAACAATATCATCACTTTTATTGAACACAGTATTAGAGTGCCATAGCAATCAGACAAGAAAAAGAAGAGAAAATAAAAGGATTTCATATTAAAAAGGAAGATATAAAACTGTCTATTTGCACATGACATGATACTATATAGAGAAAAACCATAAAAACTCCACCAAAGAAACTATTAGAACTAAATGAATTCAGTAAAGTTGCCAGATATAAAGTTAATACACTTAGATATGCTGTGTTTCTATACACTACTAATGAACTATCATGAAAATACAGAACATCATGCAATTTAAAATGTATCAAAAAAAACATAACAAGAAATGAATTTAACTTAAGGAGGTGAAAGAATTGCACTTTGAAAACTGCAAGACATTAATGAAAGAAATGAGAGACACAAATAAATGGAAGGATACACTGCTCATGGATAAGAAGGATTAATATTGTTAAAATGTCTATACTGCCCACAGCAATCTACAGATTAAATGCAATCCCTATCAAATCCTATCAACATTTTTTCTCAGAAACAGGACAAATAATCATAAAATTCATAAGATACCAAAAAAGATTTCAAGGAGCAACGGGCAACCCAGTAGCAATGAGCATCTCTAACAACCACACCATAGCTTCTGTCCCATTTCTCACTAAACACAAAATCAAAACCAAAGGAAATGGCTGATTTCAGGTGTGGGTAAGAAAAGAGTCAAGATGAGTCTGAAGGATCTTACCTTATCAGCTGGAGAGGAAAAGGTCAAAGATTACCAGCTTGTATCAAAGGGTTGGGGGAGCCAAGGAGAAGAGCTGTCCATGGTCAAGGCTGGACAACTCCAGCATCAGTGAGGAAAATAAATACGGTAAAATGAAACAGGCAGAGGGTGCCAAAACAATCTTAAGAAAGGAAACAACTGTATTAAAATTGTAATACAATGAAAAAAAAAAAAAAGATTCCAAATAGCCAAAGACATCTTGGGAAAGAACAAAGTTGGTGGTATCATGTTCCTGATTCCAAAATATACTACAAAGATATAGTAATCAAAACATTTATAGTACAGCATAAAAACAGAGATGTAATTCAATGAAACAGAATAGAGAGTCCACAAAAAAAAAATCCCCTGCTTTATATGGTCAATTAATCCATGACAAAGGAGGTAAGAAAATATATATCAGGAAACTGACAGGCTCTTCAATAAGTGGTATTGGGAAAACCGGGCAGATACATACAAAAAAAAAAAAAAAAAGAAAGAAAGGAACTAGACTACTTTCTTACACCATATACAAATGTAAACTCAAAGTGGATTAAACTTAAATGTAAGACCTAAAACCATAAATCTCCTAGATGAAAACATAGGCAATAAACTCTTTGACACTGGTCTTAGCAATTTTATTTTGAATATAACTCTTTGGCAAAGGCAACAAAAGCAAAACAAATGGAAATGTATCAAAGTAAAAAGTTTCTGCTGAGCAAAGGAAATCATCAACAAAATCTAAAGGCAACCTATTAAACGGGAGAAGACACATGCAAATGTATATCCTATAAGGTAATCCATATATCCAAAAGATACATGGAACTCATACAACTCAACATTAAAAAACAAACCATCTGATTAAAAAGTGGGCACAGAGCCTGAATAGACATGTCTCCAAAGAAGACATGCACATGGTCAACAGACATATGAAAAGACTCTTCGCATCAGTAACCATCAGGGAAATGCAAATCAAAACCACAGTGAGATATCACCTCACACCTGTCAGAATGCCTATCAGTAAGTCACAAAGCAAGTGCTGGCAAGGATGGGGATAAAAGGGAACTCTCATGCAATGTTCCTGCGACTGCAAATTGGTACAGACACTATGGAATACAATTTAGAGTTTCCTCAAAAATTAAAAATAGAACTACCTAATGGCCCAGCAATTCCACTTCTGGGTATTTATCCGAAGAAATCCAAGACACTAGTTGTAAAGATGTATGCACCACCATGTTATTGCATCATTATTTATAATAGCCAAGAGACACAAGCAACCTAGATTTCCACGGGCACATAAGTGAACAAAGTAGAAATATATATATATATATACAGACACACACACACAATGGAATATTATTCACCAATACAAACAAATGACATCTTGCCAAATGCAAAAACATGGATGGACCTAGAGGCTATTAGGCTAAAAGAAATAAGACAGAGAAAGACAAATACCATATGACATATATATCTAATCTAAAAAGAACAAAACAAACAAAAAACAGGAACACACTTGTAGATACAAAAAACAAACTGATTGTTGCCAGAGGATGAGGGATGTCAGAGGAAGAGGGAAGGGGGATGAAGGGAAAAGGTGAAGAGGAATAGGAGATACAAATTTCTAGTTGTAAAATAAGTCATTGGGATGTAATGTACAGGATAGGGAATATAGTCAGTAATATCATAATAACTTTGTACAGTGATAGATGATCACTAGATTTTTCACAGATATTACATGGAAAGGTATATCAATGTCAAATCACTATGCTGTACACGTGAAAATAATATAATATGCTTGGGGCCAGCCGAGTGGCGCGGCGGTTAAGCGCTGGCCTTGGAAGCCAGCAGCCCCGGTTTGGGACCCACATATGAGGGCCAGTGACACTGCCCTCAAAAAATAAAAAAATAAAAAATAAATAAATAAATAAATAAAATATGCCAACTATAGTTTAATAAACTTTATTAAGAGATGCAGAAAGATAGCTTGGAAAATTTTACAAAGGTTAAGCTGAGGTATAAATTATTATAGAGCTAAGAGAAGATATAAAATCATCCTAATGATAACAAAGGTTTTTGTAGTACTCAGAGTCAAAGAAATAAAATATTAATGAGTTAACAAAAATAATTCCTCAGAAAACCTGTCAGGAATAAACACATTTAGTAGAACTATCACAATAAAGAATTAAAGGTGAATTAAGATTCTGCTGTGTAGCAATATTTGAAGAATCTATATTAGGAATTGATAACATTATAAATGAAGAGTCTGTATGTAATATCGTCTAAAAGCATTTCCTCTTCAATACTGTGTACTGATACTATTTCATTTCTTTTTATGCACACACAGAGACACACACACATTTGCACAAATATAGAGGAATTCAAACTTGTATCAAAAGTATACACTACCAAAGGAACTGAGGAATTTGGTCTGTTAAAAACAGCCACTGATAAAAACAGAATGGAGGGGCCAGCCGAGTGGTGCATTGGTTGAAAGCTGACTTGGGACGCCAGCAGTCCTGGTTCGGATCCCACATATGAGGGCCAGTGACACTGCCCTCTACAGCTAATAACAGCTCCACCTGGAGCTGGGCTGCGAGCCCTTGCGATGGTGTAGGTTGCAGCCCCTGCTGCAGTGGGTTGCCATAGGATACAGTGAGTGGCTGGAGGCCAGCATGAGTGGCTGGCAGCCAGCGTGAGCTGCCAATAGCCGCGGTGAGCGACGATCCAGAGGTCAGCGACCCATCTGCCTCATCTCGGAAAAGCTCAATGACGATACCAACATGGGCCAGTGAAGCAACGTCCTCCGCAACTAGACTGAAGAACAAAAAGAGAGTAACTTGTCTGTGCCCCTCCCCCAACGCTGTTCCCCTCCCCCAATTCCCCAATAAAATCTTTTAAAAAAAAAACAGAATGGAGGTTCCTCAAAAAATTAAAAACAGAATTACCTCCACAATTATACTTCTGGGTATATATTCAAAACAAGACATTAGGATCCTGATGAGATATTTCTACACCTATCTTCATAGCAACAATATTCACCAGAGCCCACAGGCTGAAGCAACCCAACGGTCCATTGGTGGATGAATCATTAATCAAAATACGGTATTTACACACAATGCAATATTGTATGTTACGAGCTGTTGAGAAAGCTCCAACTCTGGACAAACTTACAAATGATGTCCACAAAATCCTAGCCTCAACAGCCCTGTTCAGCTCCTTTACACTCAAGCCTATGATTTATTTGATGAAATCAATCCATCTCATGTCTGATCTTCTGCTTCCATGTAGCCTTCCTTTTTTCTTAGCATTATTTTCTTTAAATAACCCTGCCTTGTCATGAAGTGCCTGAAGAATGACAGTCTGTTTTGTTATTTTTGCCTCCAGCAATATTTCAGGTTTCATTTGTTCCAGGAACCAACCATTTGTCTTTCTCGTGGGTCAGGGTATCCTTAGAGGAATATTACTCATCCTTAAAACTAAAGAAATTCTACCATATGCTGTAAATTAGAGGAGACCTAAGCACATTGTGTTAAGTGAAATAAACCACTCACAAAAAGACAAATACTGTACAATTCCACTTATTCAAGGTATCAAGATTACTAAAATTGATAGAAAAAAAAAAGAAGGATAGGGCCGAGTGGCTCAGTTGGTTAAGAGTTGGCTTAGAGTACATGCTCTGAGCAACAGGGTTGCCGGTTTGATTCCCACATGGGCTAGTGAACGCTGCACCGCAGCTGAGCTGTTGCTGAGCTGCCAACAGGTGACAGGATGGCTCAGCTGGTGTAACAACAAGATGGCCTGTTCAGTGGTGGGCTATGCCAGGTGCTGCCCAGATGGCTCAGTGGTTAGGACTTGCACTCTTAACAACAAGGCTGCCGGGTTCTACTCCTGCATGGGATGGTGGTTATGCCCACCTGCAACTAAGACTGAATTCAGCATCTTGAGCTGAGCTGCCGCCCGGATGGCTCAGTGGATAGAGCGTGCGCTCTTAACAACAAGGCTGCTGGTTCAACTCCAACCATGGAATGGTGGCTACACTCACCCACAACTAAGACTGAGCACAGCACCTAGAGCTCAGAGGCCAAAAGCTGCTGACAGGAAGCCAGATGGAGGCTGGCGCCCTCCACAATGAAGACTAGAGAACAACAACTTGGCTGGTCACCTTCCCCAATTCCTCAATACTGTTCCCCACCCTCAATTCCCCAATAAAAAAATATTTTAAAAAAGTAGGATAGCTGTAAGGCATTAGTGAATGTGGGAAATGGGAGAATTATAGAATAATGAATACAGTTCCAATGAGCAAGATGAAAAATTTCCAGGTGAGGGTACAGAACAATATCACTGAAATGTATATTTAAAATGGGTTAAGTATATTTTACAGTTAGAAAAACACAGGAACTATACTAATGATTCCTGATAATAGTTGATTTTCTCTCACCAGCTGTTCTTAGCACTCCTTCCAAACTATTGACTCTGCTGATATTCTTTTGTGATGGACCAAATTCTTTCTTCACAGGAAATGGAAGAGTTTACCCAGAGCTCTGAGGAAAATGGTATTGTGGTGTTTACTCTGGGGTCAATGGTCAGTAACATGACAGAAGAAAGGGCCAATGTGATTGCATCAGCCTTCGCCCAGATTCCACAAAAGGTTAGATAAAGTACAAAACTATTTGAGTGTGTTTTTAAACTCTGTATAGAATCTGATTACAGAAATTTTCTTCATGAAAGGTAAACTATTATGATAGCCCCTATTAATCTCAGAGCGCAATTTAAAAACCAAAATATACATGGCAGGTGCTACAGTAATGCAGATGATGTTTCTGATTGACAATAACTTTGGCATTCAAATTGTGAAGACAAAGAAGTGTATTTAAGAGGTACAGTGTGAAGTTTGGTATTATAATGGTATTCGAACTAGGTACACATACCACCAAATTCTGTCCTGTCATTTGTCCTTTTCCTTGCAGGATTCCTGAGTGCATTGTAAACACTACAGAAGTTCTCAGAAAGGAGTTAAATTTTAACAGTAACATTAAACAGGAATTGGTAACAGTCAGAAAGGCAGCATGCCGCTTAGGCCAGGTCATCTAGGCCCCTCTTGCTTCCCCTGAATTTTGGAATAGGCCTATGCCCTGTGTTTTTCAGGGTGCTATTCACAGAAAGGATGTCAATGGCTCACCAAGCTGTACTCAGGTGCCAAACCAGCCATGAAGATTTAGATAAACAGAAAAACTGGCCTGTAAAAAAAAAAAGAAAACCTTGCTGGTGGGCTGGGCCCTGCTAAAGTCTGAAGCAGGAAGACAAAAAAGAAAAGGTGGAGGTGGGTCCAGCCCTTAAGGTGACCATGTGGTTTATAAAATGTGGCTCCACAACAACTCTGCTTCTAACCAATGAGAATAACGCCCCTTGACTGAACAAGGGGAAATAAATATAAAATAGAGTCAACCAGAAGCAAGCCGAGTATGGGACAATTTCAGATGCCTCCTTCTCCATAAAATATGGTAGCAAATTATTTCTAACATAAAATTGCAATCTCTGGGTATTTGGGAACTACTTTTTAACTTCCTAACTGATGTAGCTTTCTCCTTTTCATCCACGCTTGTTTGATGAGAACCTGAAGTTACATGAACACTCACACAGCAAATAGATGTTAACCACTTCTAAATTAGTATCCAGCTTTTGAGGGTTGCTTGGGAATTCCAAAATCTGGACCTAATTTTGGTACCAAGCCTGCAAATGGCTTGGCCAGTTATGATTAAGTAACCATATTAATCAGTGTTGTCAGTGTTCTGTAGCTCATCATGAAGTGTTAACAGTTGGTTGAATAAAATTTAGCATCCTCATATTTCATCTTTTTTCCACAGCTATACTTTTCTTTATGAAGTGCCAATGTGCTCTTCTTTTCTATATTTTAAGAATTTTAAATCCCAGCCTCAGTGATAACTCTATACCGGTGTAAAAATTACCACCTGAAACTTTTCTTAGAAGCAGTGATTAATACTTAGTAAACTAAAAGAAGCTAAGTATACTTATTAAGCAGAAAGTTTTTATTATTAATAAATTGTTAAAATTCAAAATTACTTCTCACAGTAGATGACTGCATGGATTTTGTAAATCAAAAGATGTAAAACTCTAATAAAAATAACTTATGGAACTAGTGTCTATAAGTAAAGCATTTCCTTCGTAATTCAAAAAGAAATAAACAGCATAACATTAAATCTGTAAGATGAAAGCTAGTAAAATCAATAGTTAAAACAAAATATATGTGCAAATTATTAATTTGCTACTGTTTTTGCACTACAATTACATGACTACTGAAAATAATTTTATATGCTAAAAATGGTCATTGATAATCTCATTTGTTTAGCCCCTAAGTGTGAAACATCATTTCATTCATACCAATTGAATACAAAAATAAGTACATGTAATATGAGTATTCCTCCTACATCAGTGTTATATTCCTTCTCATTATCTAACATCTCTTGTCCTCATTTCCTTATCTGTAATATGTAAGGGGGTTAACTAATGTCTCTTAATGTATTTAGAATCTAACATGCTATAAATTTGTAGTTTGACTAGTGGAATCAGTTATTTTCTTTACCCTAACAGGTTATATGGAAATTTGATGGCAAAAAACCAGATACCTTAGGGCCAAATACTCGGCTCTATAAATGGATTCCCCAGAATGACCTTCTTGGTAAGACTCTGGAAAACACTGAAATGAGAGCCAATCTGACCAGAGTGATAAACAATTCATCAGCAAAAAAAATTATTAAACATTTCCTATTGAAAACCTCAAAACTAAAAATTAACTTCCTTATATATAGTTCCCAGCCCTCTGGGAAAAGGGAAAGATATAATGGTTGGCATCTTATTATACACATTCAAAATTCTTATGACCAGAAACAAATGATCTTTGTTTCATGTGTAATTACCTCTCACAGAGAATACTTCTACACTTTCTGGATTGTCACTGTCTCTTAATTCTCTCATTCCACTAATCTTTGAATCCACTCTATGGTGAACAGGTGCCCCTGAAAAAGACCACTCATATTGTAGTGCCATTGAGTTTCCTTTCCCAAAGGAAACATTCAAAACCTCTTTCCAAAGTATAACATATTTCACTATAATGTGCAGCTTTTCCTTCCTGTGACTCCTATGCTATCAACACAACATTTCCAGCTGCTTTGATACCCTACATATCAGACTTGGTGACTTCACTATTTCATTAAAAGAATATATGATAACATATTCCCCTCCCTCTTTTATACCCCATGCACTTTTTTCTTTTTTTTTAAATCCATCATGGTCTTTTCAAATTGTCCACCAGGTAATCTTGTATTCATTTTTAAGTCTCAAGCCACACACCAATCTTCTATCTATCTTTCACTTACTTTGCCAGCTGACTTATTGCTTCTTCCTTTAAGTACTGGAAGAAATTTTAATGCACTTCATGTGTATAATAATGTGTTATCTAGAATATATTGGCTCTTTCAGTGCGTTATGTTGCCCTACTCTCATTTTATTCTAAGAGTATAGTTAATAATTTGCTGAAATTTAATGAATCCTAGGTCATCCAAAAACCAAAGCCTTTATAACTCATGGTGGAACCAATGGCATCTATGAGGCGATCTACCACGGGATCCCCATGGTGGGCATTCCTTTGTTTGCGGATCAACCTGATAACATCGCTCGTATGAAGGCCAAGGGAGCAGCTGTCAGTTTGAACTTCCAAACAATGTCAAGTACAGATTTGCTCAATGCATTGAAGACAGTTATTAATGACCCTTCGTGAGTATCACAATTTTTTTAATGGATGGTATTTATAGATAGGCTCTTTTGTCAATGATGCATATGAGTTTCATCCCATTTTTAAGAGGCTAATTTTGACATTAACATAATTAACCCATCTTAAATCTACTTTTATTTTCAACCACACATTGATTTCAAAGTTGCATTTTTAACCCCATATGTTTACTTAATAGGTAGCCAACTAGTGCAACAATTTTCTCCTCAAATAATGTAAAGCTATCCAGGTAACTAAAAAGAATACATTTTTTAAAATACGATAGAACCCATAGAAGGAAAGAATGATGTGCTAGAGGAAAAAATCATAAACTCTTGCCACTCAGTACCTAAAAATTCTGAAACTATAATCTCTCTACATTCTAAAACTTCTTTTTATTATAAACATTTGAACAGATTTTACAATGAGATATAATTTACATATCATAATATTCATAGTTAAACTTATAAAATTCAAATCTATGTAATATGTGTACACAGCTATGAAACCATCACCATAATATAAATTTAGGTCATTTTCATCACTGCAAAAAGAAATGTCATATGCCTTACAAGTCACCTCCCATCCCCCCATGCCCAAGCAACCATTAATAAACCTTCTCTCTCTATTAGTCCTTTTGAACTATTCATAATAACTGAATCATATAATGTACGATCTTTTGTAACAGGCTTCTTTCACATAGCATAATGTTTTTCAGTGTCTTACTGGCTTTGCACTACTGAATAACATTCTGTGATATGGATAAAGCACATGTTATTTATCCATTTATCAGTCCATGGACATTTTGGTTGTTTTCATGTTTGCCTGTTATGAATATTGCTATCTCTGATTTTCTGTGAATATAGGTAAAGATGCCAGTACTTACAGCATACGAAAACAGACTAAATAATTTTTAAAAAAATACCATCAGACAACATATATCCTATTTTAAAGCCATGCTTAAATAGATGTGACAAGAAGATTGTAAGTACAAAGGTACAAACAAGATCTATTTCAACAATGACCATAAAAAGATGTAGTTGTACCAGTATCAGATACAGTAAACCAGAAGCACTACAAAAAATAAAGATGATGATAAATAGGTTAATCTTTCAAAACACCACAAATTATTAATTGGACACTCCTACTAATAAATCCCCAAGTAAAAACAGTAAAGGTAGACAAAAAGAAAAACCAAAATAAATATGTAGTTATAATAGTTTTTTTTAAAAGAACTTTTCTAAACAAATGACAAAATGAGTAAGTACATAAAAGATCTGAAACACAATTTTAAAGTGCAACCTATTTGAGATATATACAAGAGTGGAGAACACATATTTTTCAACAGCATAAGGAATAGTTAATAAAATTGAACATACATGCTGGAGGAAAACCAAGACTCAGTCTTTGAAATTTTACAAATTGTAAAGAGCACATTGTTGGACCAGACTAGGATTAAGTCAGGAATTAAGAAAACCAAAACCAAAAACCCTAAACTAAAAAATAGAAAAATCTCATAATTTTGAAAATTAAGCAATACATTTCTAAATAATTCAGAGTCAGTACTGAAATCATAATCATACATGGAACTTCTACAAAGCAATTCCTCTTCTAGGTACATACACAACAGAAATGGGTCAATATATAAACCAAAGGACATATACAAGAATATTTATATCAGCATTAGTAAACATGGCCCAAGAAAATTAACAATCCAAATGTGCATTGAATATTATGAAGCAATAATCTGTGGTACTGTCAGATGATACAGCATTGGCTACAATACAGCATTGGAATTAACCAACAACTACTTCAGAAAAGACAAAAACAAAGAAGTCTTGCTAGTTGATTCCAATATGAACATGAGAAAAACTAATCTGTGATGTTAAAAGCAATGACAGTAGTTAATTCATGGAAGTGATTAATGACTAAAAGGTCCAAGAAAATGGGTAGCTCCTAGAAGCTCCCTATTTTCAGATATCTATATCAGTATGTACATAGTAGGAGCATAGTTATATTTTACTTCATGACAATTTTCTAGTTAATTATATAATTTTGATCTGTTTACGAGTATATGTATATTTTTCTTAGTTTTTTACACTTAAATTAAGGGTATATTTTACAAAATGATTTGTTTCCTTTTGTTTAGTTTTCTTTTGTTTTGTTTCATAGAAGCAGAAAAATATACTGATTTCTGTCTTTGCCAAGAATCCATATAGCACCGATCACCATGGGAAATATAATACTTTCACAGGCCAATAGCATACAGGATAATGCCTTAACGAACCAAACAAAGAAATAACATATGCCAAATAAATGACCATAATCACAATTGTTCCAAGCAAGGGGAGATGGAAGAATAAAGCCAATATTTAACATGAGGTGTACCCTCAGATGAGTGTGGACCCGGAGAAAGAATATGTCTACTAAAAAGCGCTCCAGGTAGCTAACTAGGGTCAAATTAAAAAAAAAAAAAGTACAGAGTCTAGCAGCCATTTCTACAGAGATGTCTCTTCTGCAGGCTGCACTTTGGGTAGACATCTACGCTAAGCAGCCTGCCTCCTGCATTAAACTGCGTTCCTGCACTGTGTTCCTGACATCTGAGCCAGCCCTTATAAAGGAGTTCCTGGAATAGTATTTCAACCAATAGGACTGAGGCTTTCCCCATCCAACTAGTGTTGAGCAGCTACATCCCATCAGCATCTTCACAGACCACAGGGGCTCCATTCTGACCAATGAAGGCAGTGCCTTTGAAACCAATCAAACTGTGAGGATTTGAAGTCTCCATTTGCATTAGGATGGGCCAACAGGGACCAGGGGAAGGAACTTATATCTATATAAGGCAGCTCCCCTCTAGCTGGGGAGCACACTCTCTCTTTCCAAGGAAGACCAAAGGCTGTGTTTCCCCAGCTGGAGATGAAACACCAAAAGGACTCTGCAGAGCAGAGCAAGAGAAACATACTGGCTCAAGGCAGAGTGGTGTCAACAGGACCAGAGCAGAGCTGTCTAGCCAGAGAGGGGCCTGGCCTCAGGGCCACCTCACAGCTATGCTGTTTCCCAATTGACCTATAACACTATTGAGCTGTTTGCACTGAACAAAGTTTTCCTCTTACTGCACCCCAAATTGGGGATTCCTGTTGGTGTTGAATTGGCACCCATGACCATTGGCTGATAGGAAGCACTCCTGACACACAGTCAACAACCAAGACCTGATTTCCATCATCCAGCATAAAAGTGAATGCCCCCTGCTGCTAGAACAGGTGCTAGGAAACAAAGTTGCCAGTGTTGGCAGGCTGGCTGGTCTCTTTCACAGGGCTCTTCTGAGGTTTAGCACCACTAGGAGGGGCTTTTCAACAAGACAAGAAGGAAAGCCTCAAGGGTGTCTACAGTTTTTAGGTTAGTAATGATGGTCATGTGCCCCAAACTGAAACTCTCAAATACTGCTCACAGATTCAGTATTCATACTCTAAATGCCCCCTTGTCATAGGTGCTTCTCCATGGGTTCTTAAGAACACCAGATGTAGAAGGATGACATCAAAAAATGATTTACTTCATTGTTATAGGAATTTTTCTTTTGGTCTTTGTCACAAACAAGTGAATTAAAACTTCACTCATAATTTACAAGTGGATTTGAAATCATATCAAACCAATATACCTCATGTATTGAGAAATCTTATAAAAAAAACATAGAAAAAAATGCCTAAGGTATACTGTATAGTATCCAAATCTGTATCATAGTGTGGCCAGGAAAAGCCTCTCTCAGATATAACACTGAAACCAATGCCTCCATCAGAAGTTAGAAGTAGCCTTGGGGTGCTGTAGGGAAGACTATTCTCAGAGAGGACAAAGTGGGACAAATTGCAAAGGTGCTGAGGTGGGGACGCATTTGGCAGCTTAACTGAACTGCCAGAAGGCCAACATGCCTACAATAGAGTCTGCATGGCACAAAGTGATAAGATTGAGGTTGCCAGGAGTCTGTCCATTTTCAAAACACAAAATTCAACAGAGTAAATTTTCAGGTGTAATTAGCTTTATTAAGCGATTCATGAATCAGGCAGCATCCGATAAGGAACTACAAGGACTCTCTGAGGGGTTGTACAAAATGGAAAGCTGTATAGGAAGAAGGGTGTGGCAGGGGACTTATTAGCAAAAAAAACACCAAAAAAAAAGCCATAAGGATTATTTTTAGACAAGGATATCTCTTTCCAGCAAAGAAATGGCAAGGGTTTTATCATGTAGATTGCCTCTTCTCAGCAAGATAAAATGCTTGCCATTGAGAGGGCCCAAGTAAGGTTACCTCCTGGATGTTGACCAGGAAATTCCAGATTGGTTGATTAAGATTATATTTCTAGAAGAGGCTGCAATTTAAATGAAATCTGTTATTAAAAATTAGGTTTGGCATCATGGGCTTTTAGCAGGAATAATGCAATTTAGGGCCTATGGTTATCTCTTTAATGCCATGTAGGGTCCTGTAGGACAAAGGAGAGATTTGGAATTTATTCTAAATGGGATGAGAAGTCAGATGAAAATTTTGAGCAGGACAGTCTCATAATCTGATGTTTTTCAAAAAAAACTATGATTCTGGCTATTGGGTGGACAAGGACAATACAGTTGTGAAGCAAAGAATAGAATGCACAGGGACTAATGAGGAGGTGTTTCTCCCGCCAAGACACAATTCCTCTTTAAAACTTCAAAAACACCATCCTAAAACTGCATTTTACTATCGACTTATGATAACAAAAGAAAGTTCAAACCTGCAGAAAAAATGTTTAAGGGTTTATTTGAGCCAATGCCTGAGGACCGACTTGAAGACAAATCTCAAAGAATGAGATTATGTTCCAAAGAATGGTAGTTTGGCACTCCTTTTTTTTTTTTTAATATTTTATTGGGCAATTGAGGGAAGGACAACAGTGTTTCAGAATCAGGAAGAGGAACAGACAAGTTGCTGTCCTTTTGTTCTTCAGTCTAGTTGTGGAGGACACCTCTTCACTGGCCCATGATGGTTTTATGATTGTGCACTCTTCCTGGCTGAGGAAATCAGTCACCAGCCATTGAAAGGCCGCTCATGGTAGCTCAAGACAGTTCATTAAAGCTCATGCCAGCTGCCAACCAGCCCCACTGCAGCCTATGTTTTGCCAGCAATTCACAGAAGCTCAGCTGCAGGTTGAGTTGTTCACCATCTTAGCTCTAGAGGGCAGCGTCACTGGCACTACATGTGGGATCTGAAGCCTGGCCCTGCTGCTCTCAGCTGGCATCCCAAGCCACTGTTAACTAATGTGCCACATGGCCAGCTCTGGCAGTCCTTTTTATACATTTAGAATTTAAGGTGAAAATATAAGGAAGGTCACATGAAATCTATTAGTGGTAGATTAAGGACGGGGAGAAAACAAAGTGGAGGTAGGAGAGATCTCTAGGATTGGATACAAAGTAAAATGGAGACATACAAACCTTTTTTTGCATTGACATACAGGATAACTAATATTTAACATTTATAGTAAATAGAGATGGTATTGAAATAACTGAGTCGACAGAACCCCTTTTCTAGCCTCTAGCCCCCACTTTCTCTGAGTCTCTGCATGTAGAAAAACCCCTCTCTAGCTGACTTGCTTAGATAACTCAGGATATGGCCTGCAGTTGACTGGCTCACACTGATATGACACCTGATAATTAATGCCAGCTTTCAGCTTCTGTAAAATGCTTTGCTTATAAGAAACTGTCTGAAACCTATAGAAACCACCTACAAACTTTAAGAAAAGCAGCTTGCGGTTTTTACCTTTATAAGCTCTTCACCTTGCTTGTTCAGGGCTGTGAGTTTATTCAGGGCATGAGCCCACTCAAAGTCGCCGGCCACAAATTAAAACTCCAAACAACTGTTCGTTTTGTATTTATTTGCTGGGTACAACATTTGGAGGCCCCAGCAAGATTTACAAACCAGCAGGGCCACTTGCCTGGTCCCAGCCTCCACACCTGGCCCCCTGGGGATGGTCCTGTCATATGGGGGTACCCCCTGAAGACGTTCCAGGGCCCCATGGCAGCCTTCCTCTCCCCTAAGAGCCAGTTGCGGATGCCCTATGGCGATTCACCCATTTGGAGTCTGTCTGCTTCTGGAGGTGAGTCTCTGTCTTGATGTTTTGTGTTATACTGACTTCTTGCATGAATATGAATGTATGAGAGATGTTTAATGAGTTTGGGTTTATCTGTTTTGTGTTTCGGCTGAAGCTTATCTGTTCTGTTCTGGGTAGGATTAGTCCTTTCTGGTAGGTGGAGACTAAGGTCAGAGGTGGCCATACATATCCCGACCCTTTCTCTAGAACTAGGACGCCAGTGGGAGAATCTGTTCAGCCCATAAAGCTGGGCCTGTTCATCAGGACGAGTGGGACAGGAAATTGTGTTTAAGTCTATTTTATATGAGTCTTGGGCCCTTGTCCAGTCGTTTCAGTCAATTTGTATTTGAATTGTGCTGAGATCTCTTTTGGTTCAAAATTAATTCAATAGGATCCTTAATTGGCTATATTAAAGATTGTTGGTTGCAGGAGGATCTCATAGACTTCTCTCCAGATAAGATCCTTCTTCTAACTTTCCTTCTCTGTCTCTGCCTCACTGTCTAGTCTCAATTACTTCCCCTTCTCCTGACAGGTCAGCTGGCTCTGGACCCTGTCTCCCTCTGGACTTCACCCCCTTACCTCATCCTTTTGTCTTTAATTACTGTCTTCACTGTCACACTCCTATTTTCTCTTGAAATGGGTGAACGTCCTCTAAGGTCCCCACTCCCCTCCAATGTGTCTTTGACCACTGGGCTGCTCTGACCCTCATGCCACTCAGTGGGTATGGAATATTGTCTCTAACAACTCAGGACACTCAGATAAATTCCCATATATAAATATGTGGAACAAACTTACCCAAAAATCCATCCCGTTGGGTTATAGAATACGCCAAACAAATGGACATTAAGGTTTTGGTGATTCGTTCCTATCCTCCTCCTAAGGAGATACCCGTAAGCCTAGCCACGTTCTACAGGCCCCTTAACCAGATTCGACTGTCTTCTCCTCACCTCAGACCTGTAACTCTTCCCTCTGAGCTCTTCAGGTAAATGCTCCCTCCACTTCAGGTGCCCCTATTCTCCCACTGCGAGAGACACCACTAGCAGACGGGGGCTCTCATGACATGGCTCCATTTCTTGTATAAATCCCTTTTTCCTCCAGTGACCTATATAATTAGAAAACTCAAAATCCTTCTTTCTCAGAGAAGCTCCAAGCCCTAATCAGTCTTCTTGAATCTGTCTTTCATACCCACCATACACCTGGGATGATTGTCAACAATTATTACTCTGTTCACCTCTGAGGAAAGAGAAAGGATCAAATCTGAGGCTAAAAAGGCTGTTATTGGGCCCATGGGAAGGTCACTGGAGAAAAATCAGGACCTAATAGAAGAAACTTTTCCCTCTAAAAAACCCAGGTGGAACCCCAACACCGTGGCCAATAGGGACGCTTGTGGGATTTTGGAACTTCTCTGCAATTGTTAATAGTTCTGTTTTATGTGATATAGTGTTGTTGCCTCCCGATGGTACTACATATAATGTAGATGCTTAGATAAGGTTTCTCTACATCTATTAACAACTTAAGATTTCAGTTTTACTAAGTTCATCTATTTCTAGCTTCTTGTCACAGGAATGGTTAAAAATAGATTTGGATCTGTTAGTAAGTGTATCTTGTGTTTTATCACAAGCCTGTGCTTTTTAAAGTTACCAAATATCTTCCTGAATTTGCCAGTGAAAATACTAATTGCTTGTTTCTGGTTATCAGGAAAAATTAAGGATTTAGAGGTTATAGATTCTAATAAAAAATAATATAGGGTTTCAAGAAATATATAATGTATGGAAATATTTTTTTTTAAGGAACTGAGAGAAAGTAAAGATGGTTATTTCTGAAAGAATAAGAAGAGAAGGACTGGGAAGGACTGGGAAAGTTATAAAAGGTTTACAAAAGGTCTTGAGAATTTTATGTATAGTTAAGCTAAATACAAGGACTCAGACAGATTTGAATATGAAACATAAGCTAATAGAGTTACGTGTTTTCTTTCTCTTTCGCTGCTAAGCAGGACAGATTTCTTAGCTATGTTTCATATTGTCTCTCAATCAGTCAGGTTCCTAGTTACTAACAAAAAAAAAAAATTAAAGTTCTAAAGGTTATATGTTAAGTTAAAAACAACTGATTAAGTAAATTTAAATGTCAAAGGTAAGCTAGTACAAAATCTAAGTTAAGTTTTCTCTCTGTTAAATAAGATCAAGCTTACTAGACTATTGGTCTACTACTGATCTTAATACAGGATAATTTAAAAATGTCCGGGATTCAAGGTCTCATAAAACTGAATAATAGAGACATGGACCAGAGAGACAAAGTTTGAAAAAACAAAACAAACAAAAAAATAAGTTTATTACAACAAAGAGACACAGCTCTCTACCCTAGAGGGAGCGTCTGAAACTACAGTACCCACTGATTAAGGGGGTGGAAGCTTCTGTTTAGGTTTTTCCTAGCCTATCTAGGGAAAAACTGGTGTCTTCTCCAACAGATTAGATTTATTTTGTTGGCCATTTCAGCCTGGAGAAGGTTTATTCAAAAAAAAAACTAGTCAGGGCTGAGAGGCAAAAGTCTTGTAAGTCCAGTTGCCTCAGTACGTGATTGATAGCTCTGGTTGGAAGGAGTTAATTATATTTATTCTACCAGGGAATTCATAACTGCCTAATTGTTACACTAACTAATCTGTCTTAATTTTACCAAAAGAACAAAAATTGTATCAAAATAATTATCTGTTTTATAAACTTATATATTTTAAGGCCAGTAGAGTTCAGGTACATTCCTCGGTATCAGATATAGGCCAATATAAGGAAACCTCCTTAATAGTTCCCCAACTGGCAAGGTATTCTAATAGTTCTGGCCCACTAAAACAGGCCCAGAACCTAAAGAAGGCCAGGAATTTGTTTCAGTGTCTTTTACAACCGAGACTGAAAGACAAGGAGCAGAGAAACAGTAAGACCAAAGACAGGCCAGACTTTTGGACACTATTATAAATATCACAGGACTAGAGCCAACTCAGGTCACCCCCGCAAGCCCAAGAAAAAGAAACACCACGTAAAAGGATCCTGCTTTTGGATGTGAAAGCCCAGACCACTGGGTCCTAATCCTGCTAAACAGCTGTGATCCCTATGCAAGGGAACGAAAGGAGGTGTTGTCCCCTATTCTGAAGGGAACAGGGACCAAATCCTTCCCCACAAGTGGCTGTGATTGACTAATGGGCCTGAGGCTCCCAGTGGCTCCCAAACTGTTCCCACCACAATGGAAAAACTATGGATGACCCTGACGTGACAGATAAGCCTGTTAATTTCCAGATTAATATAAAAAATTTTTATTCTGTCTCCACTGCTCACTCTGGACCTTTCTTTCTGAAAATTGCTTGAGAGCCCCCAGATTTGGGCTTGTCTTACTCAGCTGGTTCCTTACCATTGGTCTCTATCTTAGAGGAAATATAAAATAAACAAATCAGACTTAAAAGGACTCTGAAAAAGTTTTGTCAAAAGACCTCTAAACACAGCTCTAATTGCTGTCCATTACTTTACGTTTTAATCTCAATTCTGTTATCTCCTATGTTGTTAACTTAGGAAAGTTTCAACAGTCATTTATAAGGGATCAAGTACTATTAGAAATCCTAAAGAGAAAGGTCTTTAACAAACCAGTTAGTTCCTATAGAGAAAAAAACAAACAAACAAACAAACAAAAAAAACTCTTTACAATTTTCTGAACACCCTAAAAGTTGTTGAGCTTCAGAAGGTCAGAGACTGGGTCCACTTCCCTCAGATTAAACTTCATTTAAGTCTCCACAGGACTCCCCCAAAAGAAAGATTGTCATTCCTGTTCCTGTGAGCCAATCAAAGACCTTAAGCTCCTCTTTAAACAGAACTACTAAGCTAGTCATTACTACTGTTGTCTTACAACCCTGGAATTTCTCTGTAGAACTAGGTCGTATCTGTGCCTTCCTGTTAATTAGACAGGGACCTACACCTTATTCTACTTGACTCCAAAGATCAACATAGCCCCCAATAATCAGTGTCAAAAGGGGAAGCTATGCTTATTTTAAGAACCTGTTGTTTCTATATTAATCAGTCTGACATAGATTAAAAACACTGCTCAAAAGTTAAAAGATAGAGCTTACAGGATCTGCCAACAATTAAATAAGGCTTGGGGATCCCACTCTACTAATTCAAAAAATCCTATTCTCATCTGAGATCAGCTAAGGTAAGAGTCCCGTGAATCCCCAATGCAGGACAGCTCTATGCCCTTGCCCAGCAATAAGCAGATACAGAAAAAATGTCCTCCTGTCCCTTAGCTTCCCATAGAAAATTTGCGGGGATCAAGCCTCTCAAGAAAAACAAAAAAACTAGACAGACATTCTTACACATCCTAAACTTATCCTAGAGACAGTGAAAATTAGGTCAATCTTCTCCCCCTAGCCGTTCTCCACACCAGATGTATCCCCTACAAAACTGGATTTACCCCTTTTAAAATTATGTCTGGAAGGCTGCCACCTCTTTCCCCATTTCACAGCCGAACCCAGGCTAAAATTCATGGCCTGTCTCTGCTTGAGTTTCTCAACTCAGAGTGCCCTATATGGGCACTCTGACAGGTCCAAGAAGTTCTTCCCCTTTTCCTCTGAGCCTGTCCACCAGATCCAACTCGGTTACTCAGTCTGGGTAAAGGCCCATGTCAAGGACGGACTACAACTGGCTTGGAAAGGGCCTCACCTGGTGATCCTGACCATTTCAACTGCAGTGAAATTCGACCATTCCCAACTTGGATCTACCACACTTGACTCAAGCCAGCAGACACAGAATGGACATCTCAGCCCACTGGTGACCTGCTAAAGCTAAGACTGAAATAAACCTTCATCCCCCCCTTTGATTTTACTCTGTCTCCTGTTCTTATCTGTACAGACCCTTAACAATGAATATTATTAAGAGGTCAATATCACCCCTTCCTGGTGGATGAACAAGAATCAATGATTTGATTTCCGTTATTCACAACAGGAGTGGGGAATGAAATAACTGAGTCGACAGGACCCCTTTTCTAGCCTCTAGCTCCCACTTTCTCTGAGTCTCTGCATGTAGAAAAACCCCTCTCTAGCTGACTTGCTTAGATAACTCAGGATATGGCCTGCGGTTGACTGGCTCACATTGATATGACACCTGATAATTAATGCTAGCTTTCAGCTTCTGTAAAATGCTTTCCTTACAAGAAACTGTCTGAAATCTATAGAACCACTTACAAACTTGAAGAAAAGCAGCTTGTAGTTTTTACCTTTATAAGCTCTTCACCCTGCTTGTTGGGGGCTGTGAGTTTATTCAGGGCATGAGCTCACTCACAGTCGCCGGCCACAAATTAAAACTCCAAAACAACTGTTCGGTTTGCATTTATTTGCTGGGTACAACAGTATGTGGGTAACAAGACAACAATGAGAAATTTGTGGTCCTTATGCTCTGGTGCCTGCAGTTATGCTTTCTAGGCATCTGGAAGAGAGCTTAACTCTGACATTCAAAAGGTAAGGTATCCTAGGTGCATAAAAACAATGGACAGGCTCCCTTAAGGTAAAGATTAACAATTTACTAGGCCTGGGAGGTGACTACTCACCAGGACTTGCCCAGTGAGGAATTTATGATGAGATCATCCTACATGGTTACTTTTGGTCATTGAACTCGTTGGGCCTCCTATGTAGACCCTTTTCATTCACACTTACAGCCCTTAGAAAGGTTCTATCATTTGCTCTGCTAAAATGCTGTAACTTTCCCAGCTTATCTTCTTTGTTCACTTTGTAAAATATTTGTCATCACAAAATTCTAATGTAAAAAGCAGACCATATATGAAGACGCAAATGAAGATAACTTCTACAATTCTGTGACATTTATTTTGAAACATATGTGTGAGACTTAAAAACTTTTCATGGGAATAATATACGCTTAGGCAAATTAACTTCCTTTCAATGTTGGTGTTTTTTTGTTTCTCCTTTAGATATAAAGAGAATGCTATGAAATTATCGAGAATTCACCATGATCAGCCAATGAAACCTCTAGATCGAGCAGTCTTCTGGATCGAGTTTGTCATGCGCCACAAAGGAGCCAAACACCTGCGGCCAGCCTCCTATGACCTCAACTTGTTCCAGTACCACTCTTTCGATGTGATTGGGTTCCTGCTGGCCTGTGTGGCAACTGCTATATTTGTCATCACAAAGTGTTTTCTGTTTTGTTGCCGGAAGTTTGCTAAAACAGGAAAGAGAGAAAAGAGGGAATAGTTGTATCTGAACTGAGGCTAGAATGCCTCACAGATGAGACTCCTCCAGAATAATCCAGCAAGGAGTTGTGAAGTAGGGATCCCTTCCTCCAGGGACAGAACAATGCTGCACCATTCAGCTTGTCAAATCAGAGTTTGTTTTCAAGTGATTTACTACCAATTTAAAAGTTACAGAAATATGTCATACAGGAGATACAAACTGGCAAAAATAAAATAAAAACAAAGCTATATAGATATATATTGAAATGTATTATTCTAATGCAAAAGTCATAACGAAACAAAATGAGCTCACTGTGTTTCAAATATTATACATGGACACGAGAACACATGTAATATGTAAGTCTATTTACATAGCAATATTATTTTGCAAATATTCAGAATATTTTAATTTAATTCTGGCACAGAATTCTATAATTGCATCTTTTTGCTAAAGAGATTATTCAATGGTTAGAATTATGGACAAAAATTCACCCTTCCAGTTCATTTTGGGAGACCAATAATGCTCCTTGGTTTGCCTGTGCATGCAAACTCAGCATCACTCTTACCTACACACATGGCAAGCCATTGACATTTATCCAGTTTAACCTATTTCCCATCAAATATATGTGGATTTAGAAATATAACAACAGCTATAGCTGCTTCTTATTACAAAACTGTGCTATTGATAAAAAAAACTTGGGTTTCAGTAACTAATTCACTTTACCTCATAGCCCTTTAAAAAGATTCACTTGATTGCATTCACTCTCATTTCAGCCTTTGATCGTGGATGTGAGGTCTCCCCACTGTTAGGTTGGATAATGTAGAACCCATACTCTAAAGAAACTATTAAATTTTCATTCTCTCCAATGTGTGTGTATATATATAGGTCCACTTCGTTCAAAACAGGGACAGCATCACTTAGCTACTTACAGATATGTTGTGCAACTCTTGTCTTTGTTGAAGGAAGTTTGAAATAATGACTATTATTTATATAACCATATCAGATTAGCATGTCACATTCCTTCTCTCATTCCTCAGAATTGTGCTGTCTCTTCCTTCCCATTAACCTAATATGGATACAGTAAATTCTTTGGCATGACAAATATAATACAATCATCATTTTCTTTGAAACCTAGGACCACTATGAATGACCATAATCAATAACAATGTAAAGAATACAAACATCATGTAAATTTTATGAAATAGGAAAATAAAATCCTGTCTTTATTGGTTAAGAATACCATTATCAAGCCTCACAACAAATATTCTCCAGCATAAGGTGTGAATTCATTTATAAAAACAGTTAAAATTTTTATTTTGGGGGAATTATAGGAAATATTATTACAAAATTTTCCATACAACTCCTTTAGATAATTGACACAATTTGAGAGAGGTCCAAAATGGCGGATTAGGTAAATGCTATCCCTACTAAATCCCAGGATCCAACCAAAATTACAAATAAATTATAGAACAACCAACCTCAAGAATCATCTGAAGACTAGCTCAACAGAACTCCTATAACTAAGATATAAAGAAGAGGCCACATCGAGACTGGTGGGAGGGGCAGAGACATAAGTTGGACTGACCCCAAGCCCATGTATGGTGGTTGAATGCTGAGAGGGACATATTAGTGGCAGAGGTACCCCCTGAAGAGAGACAGGTCTCAGGCCCATGCAGTGCTTCCCAGCCCTGGGGTCCTGTGCCGAGAAGAAACTGGCCCTCACAGTGTAAATCAGAGAGGACTCAGCCTGCCCTTCCTGGTGGGGCAAAGGGCAGTTAGAAACACAGGAACCCACTTGCAGAGCCAGCACATGGACTCGCTTGCTAGTAAACACTCACCTGGTCTCTGGAGGAGGGGCAGAAGCTTGGGAGGCTTAAACCTGTGGGACAGTTGTACAGCTTTTGGGTGGGACAAGAGGGACAGGAGCCATAATTGTGCCTGTATCGAGCCTGACACATAAGGAAGATGGGAAGGTGCCACATTTTCAGTATTGAGTGCTCCCCCAAAGGGCCAAGTCTGGGACCACACTGGTCTGCAGGAATCTGTGCGTGCGCACCACCTTGGTGACATCCTGGGTCCCCATTCCCACACACAGCTGGTGCTACATCTCCCCGGATGCTCTTCACTGCTAAGTTGATGGCACCGCAGTAGAAGCCTTTTAAAGCAGCAGAGGGCCCATAACAATCCTGGGAGATTTTGATGGTGGACAGTGACCCAAAACCTGCACACAGCAACTCTTGGGCAGCTCTTGGGAATTTGTGAGCCTGTGACAAGCAGTGGCTAGCTGCGGTACTTAAGGGTATTTCACAAAGTGATCACAGGACAGCCACTGCCCCAAGGCAAGGGTGACTGGCTGAGGTTTTCTCAGGGTGCTGGGCGATGTGGTCACAGCATGGGTACTAGAATAAGAACTGAATCTGCATTAACTTTGTAAAAACCACTGGCCACATCTCATGATGTCTGGGACTAATCTAGCCCAAGAGTGCTGCATTGCTGTGGGCACTTTCAACACCAGGTCAACTAGCCGGTCGTGTACACCTAAGAAGTCTCTTTCTTTGTTTTTGTTTTTGTTTTTGTTTTTCTATGGAGACAGCAGGTTGGTGGCATGGCCTATGGGCCCTGAGCCTTTTGTTAAGCTACTGCAGGCCCACTACTGGTGAAAGCAAGCCTCAGTTAACAGCAAGGCCAACACCACATGACTTCAGGTTCAGAACAGGCAGCAGCCAGACACATAATATTTGGGGGTCCTACCAGGTAGGCATAGATTGGTAACAGGCAAGATTGAAATTGGCCTATATGGGAGCTGCCCCCAAGAGACACCAGGAACAACAAACCCAGCTTCAGACCTTTCCATAGTGCTACCTAATTAGCCCCACAAACAGCATACCCAATCTGGGGTTTCAAAAGGTACAGGAACCCACAGGGGCAAATCCTCTTCTGAGGGGTCAGCCCCCACACAACATCTCATATACTTTCTGCATAGCTACTCCTCACAGTCAGGCTGGATGTAGATTCCACCTACTGATGAGCCATAAGCAATTGAGTCTCAACTACAATACGAGAACACACTCAAGGGAAATTCCTGGAACACACGTAGGAGATCAGGGAAAATGAACCATTCAACCACACAGGACACATATTAAATACACCCACTGAGCAAACATTGAGACACATAGGACATCTACCTAATTCATAGAAGCAGATACAGAATTGCAGCCAGACTGAGAAAACAGAGAAACATGTCGCCCCCACCCCCCAAAAAAAAAACCAGGAGAAATCACCAGAAATAAAATTAAATGAAATGGAGGCAACCAACCTATGAGAGATAGTTTACAACACTGCTTATAAAAATTCTACAGGAACTTGGTGACAATTTCAACAAAGAGATAACAAGCTTAAAGCCGGACACAGAAACCATGAAAAGGAACCACTCAGAAATAAAGACTACAATAATGGAAATGAAGAATACACTAGAAAGCATCAATAGCAGGTTACATGAAGTAGAGGATCAAATAAGTGATTTAGAAGACAAAGTTGCAGAAAACATCCAATCAGAACATCCTAAGGGAACTGTAGGACAACATCAAGAGTAACAAATACACACCATAGCGGTACCAGAAGAAGAAGAAAGTGAGCAAGGGATTGAGAAAGAACCTATTTAAAGAAATAATGACTGAGAACTTCCATAACTTGGTGAAGGAAATAGATATATAGGCCCAGGAAGTTGCGGTGGCAATACTTATATCAGACAAAATACACTTTAAAATGCGGACTATAATAAGAGACAAAAAAGACATTACATAATAATAATGGGATCATCCAACAAGAGGACAGTGCTCCAGTAAAAATTTATGCACCTAACATAGCAGCATGTAAATATATAAAGCAGATACTGATGGACACACAGTAAAACAATCATAGTAGGGGACTTTCACACTACACAGACACCAACGGAAAGATCTCCCAGACAAAAAATCAACACAGAAACAGCAGCCTTCAATAACACACTAGACCAGATGGATTTAAATGATAGTTTTAGAACATTTCACCCAAAGCAGCAGAGTACACATTCTTTTCAGGTGCAAATGGAACATTTTCCAGGACAGACCACATCTTAGGCCATAAACCAAGTCTCAACAAGTTTATGAACACTGAAATCATATCAAGCATCGTCTCTGACCACAGTGGTATGAAATTAGAAATTACAAAACAACAACAACAAAATAAAAGAAAAAAAAGAACTGAAGAACACACAAACAACACAAAGACTAAATAACAGTTACTAAATAATGGATGGGTCAACAACGAGATCAAGGAAGAAATAAAAAAGTACCTTGAGACAAATGAAAATAAAAGCACAACAACACAAAACGTATGGGACACAGCAAAAGCACTCCTACCAGAAAAATTCATAGCACTACAGGCCTACCTAAAGAAACAAAAAATCTCCACTCAATAGTCTATCTTTACACCTATGGGCACTGGAAAAAGAATAGCAAAGCCAAAGTGAGTACAAAAGAGAAATAATAAAGATCAGACATGGTAAAAAGACACATTACTTTCAGGGGAATAATAATAAGACCAACAACTGATTTGTTAACAGAAACCATAGAAGCCAAAAAAGGCAATGGAATGAGAGCTCTAAAGTACTGAAACCAAAAAACTGCCAACCTAGAATGAACATATACTCAATGAATATATTCTTTAAAAAATGAAAGCAATATGAAGACATTCTCAGGCAGTCAAAGGCTGAGACAATCCTTTGTCATCTGACCCACTTTACAAGAAACACTTCAAAAGTAATTTATAAGTAAACAAGGAATAAAAGGAAACTTCCTAAATCTAATAACTATGCATTAAAAACTTACATCTGACATAGTGGTGAATACCAAATACGTCCCCACATATTGGAACCAGAACAGAGATGTCTGATATCACCATTTCTATTCAACATTGTACTGTAGGTTCTAGTCAGTGCAATATGGCAAACAGCAAAGGAAAGAAAGAAAAAGAAAGAAAGAAAGAAAGAAAGAAAGAAAGAAAGAAAGAAAGAAAGAAAGAAAGAAAGAAAGAGAGAGAGAGAGAAAGGGAGAAAGGGAGAAAGGGAGAAATGGGGAGAGAGAGAAAGGGGGAGAGGGGGAGAGGGAGAGAGAGAGAGAGAGAGAGAGAGAGAGAGAGAGAGAGAGAGAGAGAGAGAGAGAAAGGAAGGAAAGCAGGCAAGATGGAAGGAAGGAAGGAAGGAAGGAAGGAAGGAAGGAAGGAAGGAAGGAAGGAAGGAAGGAAGGGCATACATATAAAGGAAGAAGTAAACTATTCACAGATGAAATGGCTGTGATATAGGAAACTCAAAAACACCATCATCTTCTTGATAACCAGCCTTATACTACAGAAGAGAGGGTGTATGTGACACAGGCTAGTTTTCTGTGGACAGTAATTAAAAAAGAAGTACAGATGTATTATCTAATCTTAAGATGATGAATTCAACAAACACCCAATGAGAAAAATGTGTATTGAAGTGGTATAAGAATCATGGCAGCGTGAGGAGTGTTTCTTGAAATCTCCCCTGGAAGTTACAACAAACTGAACAGCTATAACTCAACAAAGGATTCCCTGCACAACAAACAAGCACACCTGAGAGATCCTCACATCGAATAACTGGAAAGTAAGCAAATCAGGTGAGCAGGGGAGGAAGGAAGGGGAAATGGTAGAGATGTGGGCCAATGGCTACAGAACATAGCCCAGAGCCTACTGCCACCTCAGAAGAAGGAAGGATTCAGGCTACAGATGAACTTTCTGTGGCCCAGAATCCTGTGTAAGGGATCATCATATAATACAGTTGAATCCAGTGATCAGGGCAGAGACCTCGGGGCAAAGGCCAAATACAAAAAAGAATTACAGTGTAAGCCCAAACTGCCAGGCAGAAAACAAAGACACAGAGCCTAGCTTCCATGCCCCATCCTCCCAGTGTTAGAAGTGGGCTCCAGAAAAATCGGTAGCAGTGTCAGATTAAAAAGCAATGTATCTACAGCGCTGAGCACTGGAGAGACAGTCCAGCAATGGCTGACACACATTGCGGCTAATTTGGTGAAAGAGAAGAAGAGGGGAGAAAGCTGTGGGCTGGAATTCACCATTGCTCAGAGCCACAAACACACTAGCTGCCTCTCCCATCCCACAACATCTCCACCTTTCTGGGTGGGTCCCTGCAGGGGCAATCATGGCTGCTGAGACACACAAGCTCTACATCAGTCTTCAGGAAAAGCATTGGACGTTTCAGAGGTTCAAAACCCCAACACCCACCACATTCTCTCATAGAGGCAGTACCCTGAGACCCATGGGCCCTGCTCATAGAGGAGAAGCTCACCTCTCAAGAAACCTCCATTCGCGTGGGAAGCTGGAATAATGCAAGAGAAAATAAAATGTTGCAGCGATGCCTACAGAACAACAAAAAGAGACCTCTTCATATCAACCTGCTGCAGAACTTACTCCTGTAGATGCCCAGGAAGAGAAATAATAATTCATTAATTGCCAAGAATAACCAACATAATAAGGAAGCTCAGAAAGGAACTGAAGAAAGTCCAGAAAATGAAATTAAAGACATGGAAATACAAGTTCTGACAACTAAGTTCATGAACTTATCCTAGACAATGTGCTACATACCTCATTGCTAAATATCACTAGGGTCACCTATGAAGTACTCCCCTTGGGAAGCTACATACTGACGCCAGTGCCAAATTCAACCTTCACAGCAATTTCAGAACTCTTTCTGGAATGGCCATCAGAGCTGTCTTCCTATTACCCTCAATGTCCTGACTGTCTTGAAAATGTCTTCTTTTTAATATTTTCTTTATATTCAGTTAAAGAAAGAAGTCACTGGGGCCAGGTCAGATGAGTAGGGCAGATATCCCAATACAGTTATATTTTCACTGGCTAAAAACTCCCTCACAGACAGTGCCGTATGACCTGGTGCATTGTCGTGATGTAAGAGCCATGAATTGTTGGTGAAAAGTTCAGGTCGTCTATTTTTTCACACAGCCTTTTCAGCACCTCCAGATAGTACACCTGGTTAACTGTCCAGTTGGTACAAATTTATAATGAATAATCCCTCTGATATCAAAAATTGTTAGCAACATCGTTGCAATAAGTTCGCAAACTTAATTGTCAGGCCTCATATGTGACTTACATGACAGAGAATTCAAGATCGCTGATCTGAAAAAAACTAAACGATGAAAGAAAACTCAGGTAGGCAGGTTAATGAGCTCAGACATAATATCAATGAACAAAATAAATATTTTATCAAAGAGGTTAAAATATTTTAAAAGAATCAAATAGAAATTCTGGAGGTGAAGAGCTCAATAAAAGAAATGAAGACTGAAATAGCCAGCTTAGAAAATAGAGCTGACCACATAGAAGAAAAGGATTAGTAATAAGGAAGATAGAAATATAGAAATGACACAGATGGAAGAAGACGGAGACCTGAGAGTTAAAAGAAATGAAATAATTCTACAAGAATTATCTTACTCCATCAGAAAGAAAAACAAGAATAATGAGTATACCAGAAGAAGAGAGGGAAAAGATAACAGGGAGTCTATTCAGACAAATAGTCAATGAGAACTTCCCAAACCTATGGAAAGAACTAGATCCTCAAATCCAACAAGCAAACAGAAACACCTAATTACGTCAATCCCAACAGGCCTTCTCCAAGGCACATTTTATTGAAGCTGTGAAAAATTAATGACAAAGAAAGAATTCTCAAGGCAGCCAGTGAAAAGAAGACAGTATCCTATAAAAGAAAGCCCATTAGATTAGCATCAGATTTTTCAGCAAAATCTCTATAGGCCACAAGGGAGTAGAATCAAATATTCAAACTACTGAAAGAGAGAAACTACCAGCCAAGAATAATACAGACAGCATAGTTAATCTTAAGATAAGGATGAGGAATAAAGATGTTTCCAGACATAGACATACAGAAGCTGAGCAAATTTTCCACTACTCAGCCTGCATTTCAAGAAATGCTAAAGAAGGTTCTTTGGTCCAAAACAAAAATTCAAAACAATAGAAAACCATGAGTAAGTTACTAACAGACAGACAGAAGCAGGAAATGGCAACCCCTACAAAGAATTGGGAACTATATACTTAAACATAACATAAAGAGTAAACAGATAAAAACATAAAACAGAAAGGAAGATGAGAAAAAAGAGACAGCTTGCTATTGCAATTCAGAAACCAACTCACAGCATAAACAGGGACAAGTTGTAAAACAAAAACATAAAAGGCGTAACAGTAAAGGTCTGACTTGCAAAAGGGACTGCAGATAAGAAGCATGCTGAAGAAAAAGGACTGCTGTATATATGAAATATTCTTTTGCATAACTTAATGGTAACCACTCCAAAAAAATCCAGAACTTAGATACATAACATAAAAAAAGAAAAAACATAAGGAAAAAAAAGGGGCAGGGCAGAGAAGAAAAAAGAAAAAACAGGGGAAAATAATCATAGACTACCAGCTCACCAAAATGACATAGGAACAAAAAGGCAAAGAAACAATGGAGACACTGAGCTATCAGAAAACAAAAGATAAAATGACTACAGGAAATCCTCACATATCAATAATCACTCTAAATGTAAATGAACTGAAGTCACCAATAAAAATGCATAGAGCAGCAGATTGGATCAAAAAACAAAACCCACCCATACGCTGCCTCCAAGAGACACATCTCAACTACAAGGACAAATACAGACTCAAAGTGAAAAGGTGGGAAATGATACTCCATGCAAATGGAATCCAGAGAAAAGTGGGTGTAGCCATACTTATATCTGATGAAACAAGCTTCAGGATAAAAAAGATGACAAAAGACATAGATGGACATTTCATAATGATAAAGGGGACTATACAACAAAAACACATAACACTGGGCCAGCCGAGTGGCGTGGTGGTTAAGCGCTGGCTTGGGAAGCCAGCAGCCCCGGTTCGGTCCCACATATGCCCACATATGAGGGCCAGTGACACTGCCTTCAAAAAAACTATATATATATAAAGCAACTACTAACATGACTAAAGGAAGAAATTCACCAAAACACAATTATAGTATGGGACCTAAATACCCCATTGACAGCTATGGTAGATAAATCATGCAAACAGAAAATCAGTAAGGAAATATCAGCCTTAAATGACACATTAGAACAAATGGGCATAATTGACATTTATAGAGCACTTCATACTAGATCATTAGACTATACATTCTTTTCTAGTGCACATGGAATATTCTCAAGGTATGCCATGTGTTGGAACATAAAACTACCCTCAGCAAATTTAGAAAGACTGAAATCATACAAAACATATTCTCTTACCACAGGCTATGAAATTGGAGATCAACTGTGAAAAGAAAGTAAGAAAAAACAAAAATATGTGGAGATTAAACAACATGCTATTAAGAATGATTGGATCAAAGAAGAAATAAAAGGAGAGATTAAAAGATACACAGAAACAACCAATAATGAAAATACATCATATCAAAATTATTGGAATGCAGAGAAAGCAGTATTATCATGAAATTTTATATCATTTAGGCCTATCTCAAGAAAAAGAAAATACCCAAATAAACAACCCAACATTACATCTTAAAGCACTAGAAAAAGAACAAATGAAACCCAAAGTCACCAGAAGGAAGGAAATATAAAAATTAGAGCAGAATTAAATGAAATAAAGAACTAAAAGACAATAGAAAAAAGCTGATGCAACAAAGAGCTGATTATTTGAAAAGTAATGCAATTGACAAACCCTTGGTCAGGCCCACTAAGATAAAAAGAGAAAATACAAATAAACAAAATCAGAAATGAAAGAGAAGTCACCACAGGTACCACAGAAATACAAAGGATCATGTATGAAGGACTATACACTACCAAATTCAATAACCTAGAAGAAATGGACAAGTTATTAGAAACATCTAGCCTTCCTACACTGAATCACCAAGAACTGGAAAATCTAAATAGACTGAACCACAGTAAAGACATTGAATCAGTTATCCAAAACCTTCCCAAAAGCAAAAGTCCAGGAACAGAAGGCTTCACTAGTGAACTCTACCAAACATTCAAAGAGGACCTAACAACTGTTCTCCTCAAACTCTTCCAAAAAATTGAAGAGGAGGCAATACCTCCTAACTCATTTTATGAGGCCAGGTGATACCAAAACCTGGTAATTATAACACACACACACACACACACACACACACGCACACTAGAGCAATATATCTGATGAATATAGATGCAAAAACCCTAAATAAAATTCTAGCAAATCAAATACAACAATACATTAAAAAGATTATACATCACGATCAAGTGGAGTACATTCCAGGGGCACAAGGATGGTTCAACATATGAAAATCAATCAATGTGATACACAACATAAACAAAATGAAAGATAAAAATCATGTGATTATATCAATAGATGCAGAAAGAGCATTTGACAAGATACAACATAAATTCATGATTAAAACACTTAATAAAATGGGTATAGAAGGAAAGTACCTTAACAAAATAGGTCATATACGACAAACCCTCAACTAATACCATACTTAATGGTAAAAACTGAAGGCTTTTGCTCTATGATAAGGAATAATACAGGGCTGGCCTATCTTATCACCACTGTTATGCAACATAGTATTGGAAGTCCTAGCCAGAACAATTAGGCAAGAGAAAGAAATAAAAGGCATCCAAATTGGAAATGAAGAAGTTAAACTGTCACTTTTTGCAGATGATATGATTCTTTATATAGAAAACCCTAAAGACCACCAAAAAGCTATTTATGGCCTCACAGCAGCCTCGCTGTTTGCCTCCCTGCATTTGTCCATAGCAGCAGGGCCTCACGGGGACAGGATAATTCACTATGTTTATGGCAAAACCCCATGGGACCCTAAGAGAGAGGGCGGGTCAGTCAATGATGGGCAAGACCCTAGATATGCCCATTAGGGCGGCCTAAGACAGGTGTCATCCTTGGGTACCCTGGGAGGAATCAAGGAGGTGAAGCATATGAGGCCTAGGGGCCTGTGAACCCTTATCTGCAGTGATAACAGCCTGCCAAAGAAGAGAGAAATCTTCCTAAGAAGATAACAGCAGTCCTCCTTACATTCTTGCCTCAAGGTGTCATAGTGAACCATTATCTGTCCCCATAGGGGGCAAGGTTGTATTGAACAAAGGGTCTTTTGGCTGAGATGGTCTGTGAGGCATAGGGAGATTTGGCTAAATTCTTGGATGATGCATGTGATTTACAGACCTCGGAAAGAACGAAGCCCCTTCTCTGATTGTACTCAATAAAAGCTGCAAGCTGACCAGATTCTGGGCTCTTGTCCATCAGACAGAGACCCCTGGCTCAGTTGCTTTTTAAACTATCCCTGTTTCTTGCTCTTTATTTCTTTTTCTGAGTCCCCGCCAGTCCTCTCGAGAAAGCTAGACCCAGCCGCGCAGAGACGCGACAGCTATTAGAAACAATAAACTAGTAGAGTGAATTTGTTGGCTACAAAATCAATGTACAAAAATTCACTGCTTTCCTCCATACTAACAATAAAATTTCACAAAAAGACACAAAGAAAGGGAAAGACATTCTGTGTTCATGGGTTAGAATTAACATAGTTAAAATGGCCAAATTACCCAAAGCAATATACAGAATTAATGCAATCCCCATCAAAATCTCAATAATCCTTTTTCAAGAAATAGAACAACAACAAAAAAAATCCATCAGATTTGTATCGAATCACAAAAGACCCCGAATAGCCAAAGCAATCCTAAGAAAAAACAACAAGGCTGGAGGTCTCACACTCCCTGACTTCAAATTATACTACAAAGTGACAATAATCAAAACAGCATGGCATTGACAGAGATACAGACACATGGACCAATGGAATAGAATTGAAACCCCACAAATAATCCACATATAATGTGGGCAGATAAGGTTCAACAAAGGAGCCAGAAACAATCAGTGGAGAAAAGAAAGCCCCACATGAAGCTGCGTTTTAGCTGCTGAATTATTGCCATGGCTTCCTGTGACACAGATATGATTTGACCTCCATCTCCACCTAATTATGGCATTATCTCTACCCCTATATAGATAAGTGCAGAACCTCTTGTCCCTTTAGGGACAGACAGGACACGCATGAGCCAATCCCTCCCATTCCAAAGGGAACTCTCTGAACTTTGACTCTTACTAGAGCCAGAAGAATAACGAAATGTTATCAAAGCAGGAGTTTAGAGATCAAATGCTGTCTGGCAGTGTGACAGGCATTCTACACAGCTGAAAAGGCAGACACCAGTGCGGGCACAGTAGTGTGTGGGACTGGTATCACACTTGTGGCTTAAGCTGCACTCCCATACCAGCTTACTGTTCTCCAGGGCTTACCTATTTCTCAAGCAAGTGCAGAGGACATTTAACAAGAATCCTGAAGACACGGCTATGCATGTTTTTTAATTAGCCTCAAGAAAGTTCAACTGAAAGTACCTGAAGCTATTGAAAACATACTAGCTACATCATGTGCATACTGTTACCTTTTCTGGGAAAGATAAAAAGCTGTACCAGGGAAAGATGGTCCAGTCTGTGTTCAACAGGTGAACTGGGCACATTTGGAAAACGTACAGCTCTTCCATCAGGAACCTTTCGCCTCCATCCCATCTTCTAGGACTCAGTCCTCCAAGACAGTCCTGCCTTCACTAGGAAGTCAAACTTGACATAATAGGGTCCTTGGAGTGAGTACATGGATGGTATGCCTCAACCTCTTTGTTCTTAAAAGGATTCCTGTGGGATGAACCAACCCTTACTGCCACCTAGGACCTAAGATTTCAAGCCTTGCCTAAAATGGTGTTCCGGGAAGTTCTGATTCCTAGATTGTGATGTTTTATGTGTGGTGACAAATTAATGGGAGATAATGGTAATTAAAGGGCCAAAGATAGTTTATATTCATTGATCAAAAGATGACACCTACTATGATTCCTTTAGTAAAGAAAAAAATCACTGCATTAACCCTCTTTTTAATGGCTTAGTACAGTCTTCCCCTGATTTTTTTGGTAAGGCCAAAAGTACTGATTTACCATTTCTTCTTGAGGACCCTGTAGAAGCCGTGTCTAAGTGAATGTACCTGGAAACAGCAACTTAGAATGAGACTGCTTCTTTGCCATATATCTAGTGTTCCTGCCACTTGCTATCTCAGTGCTATTTCATTCTCCAACTGTAAAGAATCTCTTTCCCATTGCCAAACACGATTTACTTAGCCCTCTCTATACCATGCTTCATGGCGCATAATACTGCAGCTGTTTATTTAAATGTGAAAAAAATGTACAAATATATTTCAGTGCATAGCGCCTGATACAGAGATCAAACTTTTAATGCCTGAAAAAAAGATTTTTTTATAGCAATACCTACAAGAAACTTGGAGAACCACCAACATAGTCTAACACGTGGACCCTTCATTGCCTAACTGATATGAATCAACGAAGTCACCCATCACTGCCACCTGCACCTGGGCCTTTCCCCCAAGCAACCCTCTATTTATCTAATCCTAAGGACCCACAGTTTCTGCAGCATCCACTGAAAGTTACTTTTCTAACTTATGGGATGATGGATGACAGACAGCAAGAAGGCCAGTGCCCTGTCTTTTATTCTAGTAGGCTCAGATGTTCAGGAAGCACAGGATTTGAAAACTCTTTCTGACGTGCTGTGGTTTCCCAGACAGATACCTTGAAGAGATATGCTGCAGTCCAAGTACCCACTGCTATTCCTGAAGATCAGAAATTCCAAGGCCGGCTGAGTGGTTCAGCTGGTTAAGATCTCGCTCAAGAGTGCTAGCTGAGCTCTGAGCAACAGCATTTGATGCCCAGCCCCTGCTGAACTGCAGCTGAGCTGCCAACAGGTGGCAGGATGGATCAGCTGGAAAAAAAAAAAAAAGAAATTCCAGAAACACCCCCAAAGTGCCCCAGAATGCTAGTACCCCTACAAGTGGACAAGATGTCCTCAGGCCACAGAGCTCAGATTTTCTTTCTGTTGCTTTCCAGTAGAAGATGTAGACAAAAAGGTTCAGCATCTGGTAACAAAAGTACTCCCTTTGGAAGTTATGGTGTTGCTAAAGAAGACTACTGCCCATCTTGGCAAAACAGAAACTTAAAACTAGCAGGTCAATCTTTCCACCATAATGAGTGGGCCTTAACACACTTGATTTTTCAGCATTTTGATTTGTTTACCTGGAGTCTGAGATATTTTTAAAAATTAAATTGAATTGTGACATGCAATGTGTTAGGATAGGCTCTAATTTGATGAGGTTGTTGTCTCCAGCTTCCTTACCGCCAAGCACTAATGAATGCACAGCTGTGCACTGCAGGCATCGTGATGCCTCACACCAAGGATCTGGTGCCTAATACAGGGACCAATCAACTAACCACCTTTAATACCTGGTTCTGTGTCTAACCATGGAAGATGCTGAGGGGCAGTGATTTGAAAAAAAGAGACAGCCTTATGTGGGAATTTACAATAGAGCCTACACCTCAGTGGGGGAGGTGGACAAAAAAGTAAGTTACAATGTGTTAAGTATTATGAAGAAAACAAATCAGATACTGAGACAGGCCCTCCTTTACTAGGCCCACATGTAAAATGAAACATGAGTCCCAAAGGAGCCAGCCTTGTAAAAAAACCCACAGACAGAGGCCTAGGGCACGAAAGAGCATAGGAATTCAAGACACTGTAAGTAAGCCAAATGAGACTGGCTGGATAGAGCTGGTGCGGGGGGGCGGGGGGGGGCGGGCGAGGGGGGCGGGGTACAAAAGAGGAAGTTGGAGACATAAAGTGGGGACCATAATTCAGGGTCCCTACATACCAAGGAAAGAGATGTGGTCTGAGAGTTCAATGAGGAACCAGAAGAATGAGAGATCTTCCTGGCTGCTATGTGGAGAAGAAGTCAGGAGGTGGTAGTGCAAAGATGGGCTAAGACTATATAATACAAGTGTTAAGAGTATACAATAGCTATACACCAACAAGTTCCGTTCCTTAAAACAATGAGTGAGCCTTTCAAGCTGAACATCTGATGGACAAAAGCTAGATTTCACGCACAGGCAGGTTCAAGTGCTACAGTTACTATATTTCAGGTGACAACTCTCAGTTATCGAAAAGTCTTATGGCTATGTGCATTCACTTCTTATCCCCCTGTTTAGACTTTCAGTGGAATTGTCAAAGTGGCTGTTTTCAGCATGAAATGCCAAGATACCTTAGTGCAAATGCACAGGTTACTGATTAGATTAGTGATGAGCTTAATGACAGAGCAGGAGGGGAGGCCTGGCATTTCTGATCTACTCTTTTCATGATTAAATTTAAACAATTTGCTAATTATACTGTTCCTATCAGATGCTAAAAACGAGGCTGTTTGAGTCCGCATTCAAGGTGGAGCCTGCTTCCAAGCGTTATGTATCAATAAACTTCATACAGGCATAAAACCTCATACTCTTGCTTATTTGTAATTTAGGAGGTATACAGACAACCAAATACAAAAGGCCTTTACATCTTTTCAGACTTGTGAAAATGCATTTTCCAATGCTTGTACACACTGTAAAAAAACACATAAAAATATATCCACCCCCACTGTAGCTTTTCTAGCCAGGTATTCCCACTTGATAATTCTATATTTGGCATTCACACCCAATGAAGAACAGCACCTTGCTATAATACTGTATGTATTGAGTTGTCAGAAAAATCATGATTTATTTTTTCTGGTTTTTTTTGTTGCAAAAATGCATCATGATTTTTCTGACAACCCAGTATTTCCCCTGAGAATACTTACTAGGGCCAACTGTCTACTGACCACTGTGCATGCCAGGTAGCTGGTATCTATTTGGCTCTGGGGATGGCAGGGCCACAAGGAATTCTTTATAAGAACATTCTTGATAATTTAGGATAGTATAAAGTGGCAATGTTAGTACATTTGAAATTTTAAAAGAAATAACACCTTTTTGTTGAACATTCTGAAGCTTTTACTTAGCATCACGTAGATTATTTCATTATAACACTTGTTAACTTCAAGGTGGCTTTCACTCTCATTTTAAACCTTTGATAATGGATGTAAGGTCCCAATAGCAGGTTTTATAGCATAGAAACTGCTCTAAAGGAACTTAACTAAATTTTCATCCTCTCCAATGTGTGTGTACGTATATATGTCCACTTCTCTCAAAACCAGACATAGCATCACTTAGTTACTCACGATAGGGTGAGCAATTCAATGTCTTTGTTGAAGGCAGTTTGAAATAATGATCATTATTCTATATAACCATATCAGATCAGCAAGTCTCATTCCTTCTCTTTCCCCAGTAACCTGTTGTCTCATCCCTCCCATCAACCTAATATAGAAACATTAAATCCTTTGACATCTCACAAACACACATACACCAAAAAAAAAAACACCACAACACACAATCATCATTTTCATTAAAACCTAGGCACACTATGAATGACCATAATCAATAACAATTCAAAGAATACAAATATTTAAATTTTATGTACAAAAAGTCAAATCATAAGGATTCGCAAGGCCCTCCTAAAACATACACACCAGGATCCAAGTGGTTCAAGTGGGAGAAACATTCCTGTTTTTATTTATCAGTCTCACAACAAACATTCTGAAGCATAAGGCATGAATTCATTTTAAAAACAAGTTAAAACTGGGATACTGGGGAAATTATAGGAAAAGTTTACCCCAGAATTTTCCCTAAAACTTCTCTAGATAATTGACATGTATTTGAAGAAAATAGAATTAATATAGTGTCATATCAGATTCTGTTAAATCATGAGTATAGGCTTAATTTTCCTGAAATCTATCCTCCAACGCAGATAACAGAAACATTAATTGGCATCCACTGTATGGTGAGAAATCTTAACAAATCAAAAACAAAAAGAAAAACATCCAATATGAAAATAGATGGAGGATGTGAACAGGCAATCCACACAAGTAAAATGATCGATAATGTATGTAACACATGACAAAAGTCACAATACTTAGGGAAACATACATTAAGCCATCAAATTATTTTCCCAAGGAAGACTTATCAAACATAAGAATCTGAGAAACTGTTTTTTAGGGAGAATAATGTAGAATAACACTACCAAATAAAATTAAACATACTGTTTAAAGCTATGATTCTACATCTAGGAAACTGTCATGCAGAAATATTTACTCATCCACACATTATGTGCATGACATTCCCTCAAGCACTTAAATAGCTATTCGTCAATGAACATACTTACCTCCAATGAAAGTTATAATTATAAAGCAGTTACAGACAAAAGGTAGATTACAGGCAATATTTTTAAATTGCTCTTTGTTGTCATACTGCTAAATAAACAAGTTCCACTTTTTAAAAAAAGAAAAAAACAACTCAAGAGATACACAGACCAAAAGGTAGACCAGTTGCTGAAAGGTAGACCAGTGGAAAGATGGGCAAGGAAGGGGAAGGAGATTAACAGGTAAAAACTTTCTGTTATACAGGTCCACCTGGAGCTGGGCTGCTGTGATTCCCCGGGATAGCATAGCTACCGCTCCTGCTGCAGTGGGCTGCCATAGGCTGTAGTGAGTGGCCAGCAGCCTGCGTGAGCGGCTGGCAACCGCTGTGAGTGGCTGTCCAGAGGCTGGCGACTGATCTGCCTCACCCGAGAAGAGCGCAATGACGATACCAACATGGGCCAGTGAAGCAACGTCCTCCACAACTAGACTGAAGAACAAAAGGACAGCAACTTGTCTGTTCCCCTCCCCCAACTCCCCAATAAAATCTTAAAAAACAAAAAACAAAAAAATACTTGCTGTTATAAAGTAAATCACTGGGATATCATGTAAATCATAGGAAGTACAGTCATTAATCTCATAACTATCTATAGTGATAAACACTTTGTAAGGTATATAAATGTTGAATCACTGTTGTACACCTGATCCTAATGTTGTATGTCAACTTTAGTTACAAATGATTTTTAAATAAAAAAATAAGTTTTTAACAATTTAGCATTAGATTATTTGGAAATAAAATTAAATTAATATATAAATTTGTATAAACACAAAGGAAATCATTTGAAAGAAAATAAAATTTATGATGGGAATTTAAATCTTTTGATATGCCTTCACTGTTGACCTTTCATAATTTTTTCAACTATTATGTAGTTTAAAAAATTAGTTAAGTGAATATATTGATTCAAGATAACAAGTTCCAAGATTGTGATAGTATGTTATCAATTATTTAGTGTCATTCAGAATACTTGAGCTAATCAGAAATCTGGTATCAAATTCAGGACCATTTTCATATTTAAAAAAAATATTTCATTTAAAATATCCAGGAATAAATATATTACAATGGTTATTAAAAATTTTAATGCATGTGAAAATCTCAAATCACAACTCTTAATGATGTTACTGTGTTTTGACTGTTAATATTTCATGAATTTTATAGTAGATTAGTGACCTCTGATAGCTTATGTTGGTTATATTTTGTGGTGATTTTGAGACATAATTACAAATACTTTCACAATCCTCCCATCATGTCTCTTCTCCTTGAACTTTGTCAGGTCTTGCAGCTGTCTCAACAAAAACAATGCAGTGGAACTGATGCAGCTTAACATCCAAGGCTCTGATAGAAAAGGCTCTGATAGGGCCAACCAAGTGGCGCATTGGTTAAAAGCTGGCTTGGGAGGGTGAACTCTGAGCAATAGGGCTGTCGGTTCAGATCCCACATGGGCCAGCGACACTGCTTTCTACAGGTAAGATCGTGAATACAGCTCGACCTGGAGCTGGGCTGCCATGAGTTTCCAGCAGCTGGCGTGAACTGCTATGAGCTGGCCTGAGTGGCGGCCCAATGGCTGGCCACTGACTGCCTCACCCGGGAAGAACGCAATGATAATACCAACATGGGCCAGTGAAATGACATCCTCCACAACTAGACTGAAGAATCAAAGGACAGCAACTTCTCTGTTCCTCTTCCCCAATTCCCCAAAGCTGTTCCCTTCCCCAATTCCCTAATAAAGTCTTTAAATATATATATATGACTCTGATAGACATTGTCTCTGTCTCTTTCTCTCTCACTCTGTTTCCCTCTTCCTCTCTCTCTTCCTATCTACTCATTTTATAACCCTAATCAATTCTGGAAGTACCCAAGAAAAGGAGATCATATGGTAGAGAGATTACAAAGATGTACCTAAAAAGTCTCAGTGCGCAAGCCCCCCAGCAGTTTGAGCTTCTCAAACCCATCACCAGAGGTGGGAAGGAAGCACCTTTAGATGATTACAGCTCAGCCACCAAATGACTATAACCACCTGAGAAACTGTACAGAACCAACTAGCTGAGCCCAGTCAACCACCAAATTATGAAAGATAAAAATCAGGATTATTGTTCTAAGTCCCATATTTGAGGAATGTTTGTTAGGTAGTCATTGATAACTGAAACAATATTTGTACTTATTTTAATTATAAATATGTGGTAATATTACAATAAGTTACAGCTGCATGAATGAGAAACTATATATGTTACATCTTGTAAATATGCCATCAGAAAAACGAGTCAGAGTAGCATGGTGGGTTAAGAGCTTGCTCTCTGTGGACCCTGATACCCTGGATTCAAGTCCCTGGAAAACTGCTACGAGGTTATGTCGGTTGGGTAAGTACTTAACCTCCCTATACCTTACCTTCCCAGTGAAATGGAAATTACAGTGATGCTATTATCTTCATCTTGAGGTTGTTGTATGGATGAAAGCAAAACACAGTAAAATGCTAAAAACATTTGTTCTATATACTTGTTATATGCAGCAAAATTCAATTATCATTAACTATCACTATTACATGAATAGAAATATTTTCATAATGATCCTACCTTCTATATAAATTACCTAACATATATTTGAAATGTAACATAGTTCACATGTAAATAACAAAAATAACAACAATTCCTATTTCAACTATGTAGGAATTACATTATGGTATAAGCCAATGACTAGCAAAGTAGGGCCTCTCATCTAAATTTGGCCAGCCATTGGGCTAAATGCCTTTTTTTTTTTAATTGAGGTACATTGACATAACATAAAAGTGACATTTTAACCACTTTAAAGTAGGCAATTCAGGAGCATTTCAATTTCTTACATTTACAATGTTGTGTGATATCACCACAACTAAATCCAGAGCATTTTTATCATCTCAGAAAGAGACTCATACATCAAATAATCACTTCTCATATCTCTCTTCCCATAGTCTCTGAGAACCACCTACATGCTTTCTGTATCTACGGACTGCTTATTCTGCACATTTAATATGAATAGAATGGTAAAATCGGTGGCCTCTGGTGTCTAGTTTCTTTTATTTAGCATGTTTTAATATCCATCAATATTATAGCATGTACTATTACTTAATTCTTTTGATGGTGAATTCTATTCTATTGTATGAGTACAGACATACTATATTCATTTTTCTATTCATTCATTGGTGGACATCTGAATTGTCTCCACAAGGAGTCTATTGTGAATGATGCTTCTATGAACATTCATGTCAAGCTTTGAGTCGAACTCCTGTTTTCAACTGTTGGGAGTATGCAGAAGCCTAAATGTGGTAATTCTGTGTAACCATTTGAGCTACTGCCAGATGGTCTTCCAAAGTGGTTGTACCATTTAAATATCAGCAGCAATGCATGAGGTTTCTGATTTCTCCCCATCTTTTTCAAAACGTCTTTGTTTTGGTTTTGGTTTTCTACCTTTTACTGCGGTCCAACTAGTGGTTACAGAGTGATATGTCATTATGGTTTTAACTTACATGTCCTTGATGACCAATGATGTTAAGCACCTTTTCATGTTCTTGTTGACAACTTGTATATCTTCCTTGGAGAAATGTCTATTACAAACATCTGCCTGTTTTACTTTTTCTTTTTTTTTTAATTGAGTTGTTTTGTTCTTCTGTTGTTGAATTGTAGGAATTCCCTACATATTCCTGATACAAGCCCCTTCTCAGACTCATGAGTTGCAAATATGTAAATTCTTGAATTCTGTGGGTTGCTCTTTCACTTTTTGATGGCATCCTTTGATGTACAAAAGTTTTGAATTTTAATAAGGCCAAATTATCTATTTCTAGTTTGGTTGCTTGTATTTTTGTGTCATTTTAAAGAAACCACTGCCAAATCCAAGGACAAGATAATTTACTTCTATGTTTCCAAGTATTTTATAGTTCTATCTCCTGCATTTGGTTTAAATCCACATTGAGTTAATTTTTGTATATGATATAAAAATCCAACTTCATTCTTTTCATATGGATATCCAATTTAGCCAGCAGCACTTGTTTAAAGGGCTGTTCTTCCCCTGTTGAATTGCTTTGGCACTCTTTCCAAAAATCAGTTGAACAGAAGGTAAAGGTATACTTCTAGATTCTCACATTTATTTTATTGATCTATATATCTATTCACTGTCAATACCACATGGTCTTGTCTTGTGGATTTGTAATAGCTTCTGAAATCAGAAAGAATGAGTCCAACAACCTTATTCTTCTTTTTCAAGATTGTTTGCCCTGTTTATGTACCCCTGCAGCTCCATGTGAATTCCAGAATCAACTTTCCACTTAACAATAAAGGCCATTGGGATTTTATTAGGGAATTGCACTGAATATGAGATTGTGTTGGGGCTTATTGCCATCTTTACAATATTGTCTTCCAGTCTGTGAACATGACATGCCTTTCCATTTACTTAAGTCTTCTGAAGAACTTTCAGTAATATTTTGTATTTTTACCATACAAAACTTTCACCTCATTCCTAAGATTTTTATTCTTTTTTATGCTATTATGAATGTGTTGTACCCAGCAAATAAATACAAACTGAACACTTGTTTTGGAGTCTTTATTTATGGCCGGTGAGTGTGAGTGAGCTCATGCCCTGAACAAATTCACAGCCCCCAACAAGCAGGGTGAAGAGCTTATAAAGGTAAAAACCACAAGCTGCTTTTCTTAAAGTTTGTAGGTGGTTCTATAGATTCAGACAGTTTCTTGTAAGCAAAGCATTTTATAGAAGCTGAAAGCTGGCATTAATTATCAGGTGTCAGATCAGTGTGAACCAGTCAACCGCAGGCCATATCCTGAGTTCTCTAAGTAAATCAGCTTAAAAAGGGTTTCTCTACATGCAGAGACTCAGAGAAAGTGGGGGCTAGAGGCTAGAAAGGGGGTCCTGTCAACTCAGTTATTTCATTCCCCACTCCTGTTGTGAATAATGGAAATCAAATCATTGAGTCCTGTTTGTCCACCGGGAGAGGTGATATTGACATCTGGCCTGAGTGACTGGATTCTGAATAAGAAAACAAGACAGTTCAGGTGGTATGGTCCAACCAGGAGAGCAAGAAGAAGAATGAAAAAGGGTTGATTGTATATATTAAAAGCAGCAGGATTTTTTTTTTTACCTTAAATGATCTATAAGAATTATTAGGAGATATTAATTGGCTATGATGGCCCCGAGGTAAATACTCTGGACCTCCCAATAATATTCATTGTTAAGGGTCTGTATAGGTAAGAACAGGAGACAGAGTAAAATCAAAGCGGGTATGAAGGTTTTTTTCAGTCTTAGCCTTAGTGGGTTGCCAGTGGGCTGAGATGTCTGCTGGCTCTGTGTCTGCTGGCTTGAGTCAAGTGTGGTGGATCCAAGTCGGGATCTGGTCGACTTTCACCACATTTGGAGTGGTCAGGATCACCAGGTGAGGTCCTTTCCAAGCCAGTTGTAGTCCGTCCTTGACATGGACCTTTACCCAGACTGAGCACCAAGTTGGATCTGGTGGACAGGCTCAGAGGAAAAGGAGAAGAACTACTTGGACCTGTCAGTGTATCCCAGCTTGAGTGGCCTGTAGGGCCTGGAAAACTCAAGCAATGACAGACCATGACTTTTAGCCAGGGTTCGGCCGCTAAATGGGGAAAGGGGTTGGTGACCTTCTAAACATAATGTTAAAAGGGGTAAATCCAGCTTTGTAGGGGGTACATTGGGTGGAGAACGGCTAAGGGGAGAAGATTGACCTAATTCTTACCGTCTCTACAATAAGTTTAGGATGTGTAAGAATGCAGAGATCTAGGGCCTGCCGAGTGGCGCGGCGGTTAAGCGCTGGCTTGGGAAGCCAGCAGCCTCGGTTCGGTCCCACATGTGAGGGCCAGTGACACTGCCCTCAAAAAAAAAAAAATTAGAAAAAAAAAAATAAGAATGCAGAGATCTAATGTCTGTCTTTAACTGTCTGTTTAGTTTTTTCTTGAGAGATGTGATCCCCACAAATTTTCTCTGGGAAGCTGAGGGACATGAGGACTCTTCTTCTGTATCTGCTTCTTGCTGGTTAGGGGCATACAGCTGTCCCTGCCTATTGGGGCTCACGGAACTCTTACCCTAGCTGATCTCGGATGAGAGTAGGATTTTTTGAATTAATAGAGCAGGATCCCCAAGCCTTATTTAATTGTTGGCAGATCCTGTAAGCTCTATCTTTTAACTTTTGAGCAGTGTTTTTATCTATGTCAGACTGATTAATATAGAAACAAGAGGTTCCCAAAATAAGCATAGCTTCTCCTTTTGACACTGATTATTGAGGGCTATGTTGATCTTTGGAGTCTAGTAGACTAAGGTGTAGGTCCCTGTCTAATTAACAGGAAGGTACAGATACAACCTAGTTCTATAGAAGAAATCCAGGGCTGTAAGACAACAGTAGTAATGACTAGCTTAGTAGTTCTGTTTAAAGAGGAGCTTAAGGTCTTTGATTGGCTCACAGGAACAGGAATGACAATCTTTCTTTTGGGGGAGTCCTGTGGAGACTTAAATGAAGTTTAATCTGAGGGAAGTGGACCCAGTCGCTGACCTTCTGAAGCTCAACAACTTTTAGGGTGTTCAGAAAATTGTAAAGAGTTTTTTTTTTGTTTGTTTGTTTGTTTTTTTCTCTATAGGAACTAACTGGTTTGTTAAAGACCTTTCTCTTTAGGATTTCTAATAGTACTTGATCCCCTATAAATGACTGTTGAAACTTTCCTAAGTTAACAACATAGGAGATAACAGAATTGAGATGAAAACGTAAAGTAATGGACAGCAATTAGAGCTGTGTTTAGAGGTCTTTTGACAAAACTTTTTCAGAGTCCTTTTAAGTCTGATTTGTTTATTTTATATTTCCTCTAAGATATAGACCAATGGTAAGGAACCGGCTGAGTAAGACAAGCCCAAATCTGGGGGCTCTCTGTATCTTTACAACCAAGAAATTTTCAGAAAGAAAGGTCCAGAGTGAGCAGTGGAGACAGAATAAAAAATTTTAATATTAATCTGGAAATTAACAGGCTTACCTGTCATGTCAGGGTCATCTGAAGTTTTTCCCTTGTGGTGGGAACAGCTTGGGAGCCACTGGGAGCCTCAGGCCCATTAGTCAATCACAGCCACTTGTGGGGAAGGATTTGGTCCCTGTTCCCTTCAGAATAAGGGACAACACCTCCTTTCGTTCCCTTGCATAGGGACCACGGCTGTTTAGCAGGATTAGGACCCAGTGGTCTGGGCTTGGGCCGGCCGAGTGGCGCAATGGTTAAATGCTGATCTTGGGAAGCCAGCGGTCCTGGTTCGGGTCCCACATATGAGGGCCAGTGACACTGCTCTCAAAAAAAAAAAAATAAACAAAAAAACAAAACAAAAGCAGGCTCCTTTTACCTGGTGTTTCTTCTTCTCGAGCTTGCATGGTGACCCGAGGTGGCTCTAGTCCTGTGATATTTATAATAGTGTCCAAAAGTCTGGCCTGTCTTTGGTCTTACTGTTTCTCTGCTCCTTGTCTTTCAGTCTCAGTTGTTAAAGACATTGAAACAAATTCCTGGCCTTCTTTAGGTTCTGGGCCTGTTTTAGTGGGCCAGAACTATTAGAATACCCTGCCAGTTGGGGAAATATTAAGGAGGTTTTCTTATATTGGCCTATATCTGATACTGAGGAATGTACCTGAACTCTACTGGCCTTAAAATATATAAGTTTATAAAACAGATAATTATTTTGATACAATTTTTGTTCTTTCAGTAAAATTTAGACAGATTAGTTAGTGTAACAATTAGGCAGTTATGAATTCTCTGGTAGAATGAATATAATTAACTCCTTCCAACCAGAGCTATCAATCACGTACTGAGGCAACTGGACTTACAAGACTTTTGTAAGGCAACTGGACTTACAAGACTCAGCCCTGACTAGATTTTTTTTTTGAATAAACCTTCTCCAGGCTGAAATGGCCAACAAAATAAATGTAATCTGTTGAAGACACCAGTTTTTCCCTAGATAGGCTAGGAAAAACCTAAACAGAAGCTTCCACTCCCTTAATCAGTGGGTACTCTAGTTTCAGACACTCCCTCTAGGTTAGAAAGCTGTTATCTCTTTGTTTTAATGAACTTCTTTTATTTTTTCTTCAAACTTTGTCTCTCTGGTCTGTGTCTCTATTCTTCGGTGTTATGAGACCATGAATCCCGGACATTTATAAATTATCCTGTATTAAGATCAGTAGTAGACCAGTAGTCTAGTAAACTTGATCTTATTTAGCAGAAAGAAAACTTAACTTAGATTTTGTACTAGCTTACCTTTGACATTTAAATTTACTTAATTAGTTGTTCTTAACCTATAATCTTTAGAACTTTATTTATTTATTTTTATTTTTAGCAACTAGGAACCTGACTGATTGGGAGACAATATGAAACATAGCTAAGAAATATGTCCTGTTTAGCAGAGAGAGAGAAAGAAAACACGTAACTCTATTAGCTTACTTTTGATATTCAAATATGTCTGAGTGGTTGTATTTAGCTTAACTATACATAAAACTCTCAAGACCCTTTGTAAACCTTTTATAACTTTCCCAGACCCTCCCAGTCCTTCTCTTCTTATTCTTTCAGAAATAACCATCTTTACTTTCTCTCAGTTCCTTAAAAAAAATATTTCCATATGTTATATCTTTCTTGAAACCCTATATTATTTTTTATTAGAATCTATAACCTCTAAATCCTTAATTTTTCCTGATAACCAGAAGCAAGCAATAAGTATTTTCACTGGCAAATTCAGGAAGATATTTGGTAACTTTAAAAAGCACAGGCTTGTGATAAAACACAAGATACACTTACTAACAGATCCAAATCTATTTTTAACCATTCCTGTGACAAGAAGCTAGAAATAGATGAACTTAGTAAAACTGAAATCTTAAGTTGTTAATAGATGTAGAGAAACCTTATCTAAGCATCTACATTATATGTAGTACCATCGGGAGGCAACAACACTATATCACATAAAACAGAACTATTAACAATTGCAGAGAAGTTCCAAAATCCCACAAGCGTCCCTATTGGCCACGGTGTTGGGGTTCCACCTGGGTTTTTTAGAGGGAAAAGTTTCTTCTATTAGGTCCTGATTTTTCTCCAGTGACCTTCCCACGGGCCCAATAACAGCCTTTTTAGCCTCAGATTTGATCTTTTCTTTTTCCTCGGAGGTGAACAGAGTAACCCATAATTGTTGACAATCATCCCAGGTGTATGGTGGGTATGAAAGACGGATTCAAGAAGACTGATTAGGGCTTGGAGCTTCTTCGAGAAAAGAGGATTTTGAGTTTTCCAATTATAGAGATTACTGGAGGAAAAAGGGATATATACAAGAAACGGAGTCCCCGTCCTCTGGTGGTGCCTCTCGCAGTGGGAGAATGGGGTTGCCTGCAGTGGAGGAAGCACTCTCCTGGAGAGCTCGGAGGGAAAAACTACGGGTATGAGGTGGGGAGAAGGCCGTTGGATCTGGCTCAGGGGCCTGTAGAACAGGGCTAGGCTTCCGGGGTGTTTCCTTAGCGGAGAGAGAGGAACGAGTCGCCAAAACTTTAATGCCTATTTGTTTGGCGCATTCCTTAACCCAAGGGGGTGGATTCTGGGCAAGTTTGTTCTACAGATCTATATATGGGAATTGATCTGGGTGTTAAGAGTCGTTAGAGACAATATTTTATACCCGCTGAGCAGCATGAGGGTCAAAGGAGCCAATGTCAGGCTATCTGACACTAAAGAGAGGCCAAACGGTCTCACACAGAGTACGGAGGGTTTCTTTTGAGAGGCTGGGCCCATACTCAGTAGTGAAACCAGCCTCCTTCCCATGGTGAAAGACGCATTGGAGGGGAGTGGGGACCTTAGAGAAGGTTCCCCCCATTTCAAGAGGAAATAGGAGTGTGACAGTAAAGACAGTAATTAAAGACTGTCTTTAATTATTGTAGGTAAGGGGTAAAGTCCAGAGGGAGACAGGGTCCGGAGCCTGCTGACATGTCAGGAGAAGGGGAAGTAAATGAGACTAGATAGTGAGGCAGAGACAGAGAAGGAAAGTTAGAAGGAGGATCTTATCTGGAGAGAAGTCTATGAGATCCCCCTTCAACCAACAATCTTTAATATAGCCAATTAAGGATCCTATTGAATTAATTTTGAACCAAAAGACATCTCAGCACAATTCAAACACAAATTGACTAAACGACTGGACAAGGGTCCAAGACTCATACAGAATACAGAATAGACTCAAACACAACTTCGTGTCCCACTGGTCCTGACGAACAAGCTCAGCTTAATGGAACAGACAAACTCCAGCTAAAACACAAAACAGATAAACCCAAACTCAATCAAACATCTCTCATACATTCATATTCATACAAGAAGTCAGTATAACACAAAATATCAAGACAGAGACTCACCTCCGCAGGCAGACAGAGAGACTCCAAACAGGTGAATGGCCATGGGGCATCCACAACTGGCTCTTAGGGGAGAGGAAGGCTGCCGTGGGGCCCTGGACCGTCTTCAGGGGGTACCCCCATATGACAGGACCATCCCCAGGGGGCCAGGTGTGGAGGCCGGGACCAGGCAAGTGGCCCTGCTGGTTTGTAAATCTCGCTGGGGTCTCCAAATGTTGTACCCAGCAAATAACTACAAACCGAACAGTTGTTTTGGAGTCTTTATTTACGGCCTGTGACTGTAAGCAGGCTCATGCCCTGAATAAACTCATAACCCCCAACAAGCAGGGTGAAGAACTTATGAAGGTAAAAACCACAAGCTGCTTTTCTTACAGTTTGTAGGTGATTTCTATAGATTCAGACAGTTTCTTGTAAGCAAAGCATTTTATAGAAGCTGAAGGCTGGCATTAATTATCAGGTGTCAAATTAGTGTGAGCCAGTCAACCACAGGCTGTATCCTGAGTTCTCTAAGTAAGTCAGCTAAAAAGGGGTTTCTCTACATGCAGAAACTCAGAGACAGTGGGGGCTAGAGGCTAGAAAGGGGGTCCTGTCAACTCAGTTATTTCAAATGGAATTATTTTCTTTTCACAATTTTCATTGCTAGTGTGGAGAAATACACCTGATTTTGTGTGTTCAGCTTGTGTCCCAAGACTCATCTAAATTTATTTAGTAGCTCTAATAGTTTTTTTGTGAATTCCTTAGGATTTTCTATAAATAAGATCATATCATCTGTGAATAGAGGTAGTTTTACTCTTTCCATTCCATTCTGAATGATTGTTTTTCTCTCTCCTCTCTAATTTCTCTGGCTAGAACTTCCAGTACCGTGTGGAATAGAAGTTTAAAAAAAAAAAAATCAATTTTTGTCTTGTTCCTGGAATTAGGGGTAAAACTTTCAGTCTTTCAGTATTAGGTATAATGTTAGTTGTTGACTTTCATAGATGCCCTTTATCATGGGACAAAATTGCCCCTGATTAATATACTGACTTTATTCATAAAGACAACGTGTTGGATTTTTAAATATTTTTAAGTGTTTACTTTGATAACCATGATTTCTCCCCTTCATTCTATTATGTAGTGTACTTTAACTGCTTATTGTATATGAAAACACCCTTGTAGGGCCAGCTGAGTAGCATGTTGGTTAAGAGTTGGCTTGTGGGCACCAGCTCTGAGCAGCAGGGCCATGGTTCGGATCCCACATGCGGGCCAGTGATGCTGCTCCCTCTACAACTATCCACCTGAAGCTGGGCTGCCTGAGTTGCTGGTGACAATGTAGGCTGCAGTAGTACTGGCCGCCAGCTGGCCTACGCTTTCATGAGCTGTCATGAGCCACCGTGATCCCCCATGAGCGGCCTTCTAATGGCTGGTGAGCGACAGCCTCACTCGGGAAGAGCGCAATGACAATACCAACATGGGTCAGTGAAGCGACGTCCCTCACAATTAGACTGAAGAACACAAAGGACAGCAACTTATCTGTTCCTCTTTCTGGTTCCCCAATGCTGTTCCCCTCCCTGAAATCCCCAATAAAATATTTTTTAAAAAACCACAAAAACCAACCCTTGCATATCTCGGGCAAATCCCACTTCAAAATGCTGTATAATTTCTTTTATATGCTAGTGGATTCAGTTGACTAATATTTTGTCGAAAATTTTTACATCTATATCGTAAGTGACATTAAGTGAACATCACAAGTTCATCTTTGTGACTTTTTCTGGATTTGATTGCAGGGTAATGTTGGCCTCATAAAATTCGTGTATTCTTCAGACTGCATTAAAATGTCTCTCAGCGCTCAAACAAAGAGGCACCTATGTCTGCTGAGGAGGTAGTGAAGGATACATAAAAGATTGGTGTGTTTCCTGTGGCTTAAAAAGTGAATACAAGTTTCCAGTGGACAAATTGAAAGAGTATTCTGGATTAAAATAAAAAAAAGAATATGCAAAAAAGAACTGGGGAGGCATGTTAGAATATATTATTTTAATGAAATAATAAAGCCACTGAGTATGATAAGTAGTCTGTCAAGGCAGCAGGAAGTATGATGTACACACTCATGTACAACCAGTGGGTCAAAGAAGAAATCAAAAGAATAATTAAAAAATAGCTTGAGAAAAATGAAAAAACAACGTACCAAAATTATGGGATGCAGCAAAAGCAGTATGAAGAGGGGAGTTCATAAGGAAAAAATGTCTACCTGAAAAAAAGAAGAAAGATATCAAAAAGTCACTTAACTTTGTACCTCAAAAACCTCAAAAAAGAACACATAAGCCCAAAGTTAGCATAATGATATACTGAAGATAACAACAGAAACAAATGAAATAGACAACAGAATAACAATTGCAAAAATCATCACAATTAAAGTTGGGTTTTTTTAAAGATAACAAAAAATTGCAAGCTATAAGATAAACTAACTATAAAGACAGGCAGATCAAAAACAAAATCAGAAATAAAAAAAAGGGAGACATTACAAGTAATGCCAGAGAAATTAAAGGATCATAAAAGATTACCAGGGGCCCTTATACAATATAAATTGCATAACCTATAAGACAGTGATATATTCCTAGAAATATAAAAACTAGCAAGACTGAATCATGAAGAATAAGAAATCTGAAGGGACCTATAACTATCAGATTGTCAGAAAAGTCATGACACATTTTTGCAATGAAAAACAGAAAAAATAAGTCATGACTTTTCCAACAACCCAATAGTAAGGTCATTAAATCAGCAATCAAAAACTTCCCAATAATGCAAAGCACATGATCAGGTGATTTCACTGGAATTTGGACCAATGCAAATTATTCATAACCTCTTCCAAAAAAGCTGAAGAGGAAAGAACATTTATTTCCAAGCTCAATTTATGCAGCCAGCATTACCCTGACACCAAGTCAGAGAAAGACATACAAGAAAAGTACAGATTGATATCTCAAATGATCAAAAATGCAAAAATCATCAACAAGGTACTCTCAAAGTTCAATAGCATATTAATAAGATCATACACCATAACCAAGTGGGATATATCTCTGGGATGCAAAAAATGAAAATCATTTAATGTGTACAGCAAAATAATAGAATGAAGAAAGAAAAAACCTCATGACCACCTCAACAGATGTAGAAAAAACCACATGACAAATTCAACACCCTTCCATGATAAAAATTCTCAACAAACTAAGAATAGATGACAATTATCTGAGCATAATGAAGGTCATATATCAGAAACTTACAGCTAACATAATATTCAATGGTGAAAAACTGTAAGCATTTCCTCTAAGATCAAGAACAAAGCAAAGGTACTTATTCTCACCACTTCTACTCAACATTTTATGATGTTCTAGCCAGATGATTAAGAAATAGAATAAAATGATAAAAACTCTTAACAAAGTGGGAAGAGTGGGATCATATCTCAACATAATAAAGCCCATATATGATAAGCCCACAGCAAACATCATTCTCAATGGGGAAAGGCTAAACGCTTTCCCCTTAAGATCAGGAACAAGACAAGTCTGCCCACTTTCACCACTTCTATTTAACATAGTTCTGGAAGTTTTAGCCACAGCAATCAGACAAGACAATGAAATAAAAGGCATCCAAATTGGAAAAGAGGAAGTAAAAATGTCATTATATGCAGATGACATGATACTATATATAGAGAATCTCAAAGACTCCACCAAAAAACTGCTAGAACTGATACACGAATTTGGTAAGGTAGCAGGATACAAAATTAATATTCAGAAATCAGTGGCATTTCTATACACCAATAATAAACTATCAGAAGAAGAAATCAGGAAATCAATCCCTTTTACAATTGCTTCAAAAACAATAAAATATCTAGGAATCAATTTAACTAAAGAAGTAAAAGACCTGTACTCACAAAATTATGAGACACTGAAGAGAGAAATCAAAGAAGACACAAATAAATGGAAATACATACCATGCTCGTGGATAGGAAGAATTAATATAGTTAAAATGTCAATACTTCCTAAAGCAATATATAGATTCAATGCAATTCCAATCAAACTACCAAGGACATTTTTCTCAGAAATAGAACATAGAATCCTAAAATTTATATGGAGTCACAAAAGACCCCGAATACCTACAGCAATGTTGAGAAATAAGAACAAAGTGGGAGGCATCACACTACCTGACATCAAAACATACTACAAGGCTACAGTAATCAAAACAGTATGGTACTGGCATAAAAACAGACACATAGACCAATGGAATAGAATAGAGAGCCCAGGAATAAACCCATCTATATACGGTCATTTAATCTATGACAATGGAAACAAGAATTTACACTGGAGTAAAGACAGTCTATTTAATAAATGGTGCTGGGAAAATTGGACTGAAACGTGCAAAAAAATGAAAATAGACCATCTACTTACACCATATATGAGAACAAACTCAAAATGGATTAAAGACTTAAATGTAAGACCTGAAACTATAAAACTCCTAGAAGAAAATATAGGGAGTAAGTTTGCAGACATTACCCTGAGTAATATTTTTACCGATATATCCCCTCGGGCAAGGGAAATGAAAGAAAAAATGAACATACGGGATTACATCAAACTTAAAAGTTTTTTCACAGCAAAGGAAATCATCAATAAAACAAAAAGGCAGCCTACTAAATGGGAGAAGATATTTGCTAATGATATATCTGATAAGGGGTTGATATCCAAAATTTATAAAACACTCATGCAATTCAACACCAAAAAAACAAATAACCCAATTAAAAAATGGGCGGAGGATATGAGGAGGCATTTCTCTAAAGAGGACATACAGATGGCCAACAGGCATATGAAAAAATGTTCAACTTCACTAATCATCAGAGAAATGCAAATAAAAACCACAATGAGATACCACCTCACTCCAGTCAAAATGTCTATCATCAACAAATCAACAAACAACAAGTGTTGGCGAGGGTGTGGAGAAAAGGGAACCCTGGTGCACTGTTGGTGGGACTGCAAATTGGTGCAGCCATTATGGAAATCAGTATGGAGGTATCTCAAAACACTGGAAATGGAACTGCCATATGACCCAGCAATTCCACTCTTGGGAATCTACCCAGAGGAATCCAAGACGCTAATTCGAAAAAATATATGTACCCCTATGTTTATTGCTGCGCTATTTACAATAGCCAAGACTTGGAAACAACCGAAATGCCCATCGGTGGATGACTGGCTTAAGAAACTGTGGTACATTTATACAATGGAGTATTACTCTGCTATAAAGAAGAATGAAATTGTACCATTTGCAACAATATGGATGGACCTAGAGACTAATATGTTGAGTGAAATAAGTCAGTCAGAGAAAGACAAATACATGATCTCACTTATATGTGGAATCTGAAAAACTGAATGAACATAAGAAACAGAAATAGTTTCATAGATATAGAGGAAAAACAGGGTTGCTAGTTGGGAGAGGGGTGGGGATGAGGAAAAAGGGGAAGGGATTAGACAGCATAAATAGGTAACTACAGTATTGTCACAGGGATATGAAAGACAGTTCGGGGAATATAATGTTAAAATCTTGTGGGGTGTCAGATGGTCACATGTTTTCTTAGGGAGACCACTTCATGGATGGAGTAGAGGCTTGATCACAGCACTGTATACCTGAAATTGATGTTGTATAATATTGTATGCCAACTGTAATTGAATATATAGATAGTCACGGGATGTGGATTATATGGTGGAAGGGAGTCAAAGGAACTGTAATGGATAGTATGATATGGGGGGGAGGAGTGGGAGGGGAGAATTGGGGGAGGGGAGTTGTCACTTTTAGGGGTAAAAAGTATAACTATTGCACTTTGTTGTACACCTGAAGCTAATTAAAAGTATATATAAAGAAAAAAAAAAAAGAAAAAAAATTCTATTGAAATATACTTTCATGCCAATTAGAGAGATGATCAATATATATATATATATATATATTGCACTGTTGGCCACTGAGGCTATAAATTGGTGATGTTTTCTAAAAACTATTTATCAACAGCTTTCAAAATTAAAAAACTATATACTCTTTGACCCAGGAATTCTAATTCTTTGAATTTATACCACAGACATAACAGTATATGTGCAAAATTAAATACATATATGGATATTGTAACATTGCTTTAAATATCAAATTTTTAGAAACCAAATAGGTTCTTATTAATAAATGTTAGTTAACTAAATTATAGTATATCCATAAATTGAAATACTATGCAGCTACCAAAAATATGATGTAACTATATATACACTGCCTGAAATTATCTCCAAAATATTGTAAGTGGGGAAAAAATAGGCAGAACAAGGTGTATTTTGTTCTACTCTCTGTGTAAATTTGTGTTTCTGTTGACAGCAGTGCTCCTGTGTTGCTCAACTTCAGAGTCATCATTACATCATAATCCATGTGAATGTTGTACCTGGATTACACAATGCTGAGGTTTTCCTGCCATATGTCCCTATCCTGATATATCGGTTGGACCTCACTGGAAAGATATACAAAAAGTAGTATCAGAGATTGTCTCTGGGAGGGCAACTATGTGGCTTAGGAAAGGAATGGGAGGAGGATTGAATTTTCATGAATATTTTTTGAATATTTTTAATTATGTACAATGTGTCTTAATACCTATTCACAAAATAAGTAAACATAAATTTAAAAAATTATTAATAAAGTATTATGATGTAATCTATTGGATAAGAATACTTGACCCTCTGCTTTAAGAAAACGTTTTGACTTTTCTATTTAGTCAGGTCTATTTGACAGTAGAGTACCTTATTTCCCCCTGGAACACAAACACGTTGTTTGGGTCTTATGTCTGAGAATAAAGTACCACTTAGATCTAGAATGTTACTTCAGGGGTTACCATATTAAGTAAGCAATATTTCCTTCAAATTTCATGAATGATTATAGTATTTGCAGTTTAATTTTAGGAAAAACATCTAAGAGAATTGCTAGTATGCTCCATTTGGTCTTGCTTCAGATGTAATTTCTTTTTCTATACTGCTGAGCTGAGAATACGGATTCGTTTTTAAAGCCTTGATATATTTTCTTCAAAAATGAGATTGATCTGCATTATAGCTTTTGAAAGTTGGTAGAAAAATGAACTGTTAATAATTTTGAAACAAACTGACTTCCTTAGTACCATAAAAGATATAACCTAAGGTTAATGGTCTATTACTTGTTAATGCGTTAGCTCCTCTGTTTAGATAAGTACATTTCCTTAAAAATTGGCATTTTCCATGATTGAAGATAAAACTATTTTTCTTTTCTTTTTACTGAACGATGTTTGTTTCTTCAGCTTTGTTAATAGAAAACCCTACACTGGAAAAAAAAAAAAAAAGGCCAATAGCCTACAATCAACTCTGTGACGTAGAGACTTGTTCCAAGTTCTATCATCACACAGAATGTCCTTTTGGGTCATCTGTGCAGGCACATCCAGCAGGGATGAATTCAACAGAGCTAAGGTCAAAGGGCAGGAATAAACATCCTGTGTTTTTAAAAGACCTTTAGAGGAGTAATAAATACAATGCAATATTTAAAAATAAAATGAAAATCTGAGGAACACCAAGGCAAACATAATAACAAAGAAAAAGGGAATGGTCAGATATCAACCAAATATTTTTGAAATTACAAAATCATATGCAATAAATGCTATGGTAGATCACACAAAATATGATGCACAATAAAGGAGGTAAATATATACACATAGTTTTTACTTTCTGAAAACACATTTTCAAGCATATTTTGATCTCTTTAAAAAACTTATTGAAATTTATATTTCTATTGTAATTGGACATTGTGTTAATGATTGTGTGGAATCAAATGGTATTTTATCCTAAGAATTCAATTTTTAATTTCTCTGTGCAACAGATCTGATTTTAACATATACTTAAATTAAATTAAAGATCATTCATGTCTACTTCATATATGAAAAAGAAAAAAAAAAGAAAATCAAATATTTAATATCAGGAAAAAAAGCATACTACAAGGCTACAGTAATCAAAATAGTATGGTACTGGCATAAAAACAGACACATAGACCAATGGAACAGAATACAGAGCCCAGGAATAAACCCATCCATATACGGTCATTTAATCTATGACAATGGAAGCAAGAATTTACATTGGGGTAAAGATAGTCTAATTAATAGTGCTGGGAACATTGGACTGACACGTGCAAAAAAATGAAACTGGACCACCTATGTACACCATATACAAGAACAAACTCAAAATGGATTCAAGACTGAAATGTAAGACCTGAAACCATAAAACTCCTAGAAGAAAATATAAGGAGTAAGTTTGCAGACATTACCCTGAGTAATATTTTTACTGATATATCCCCTTGGGCAAGGGAAATAAAAGAAAAAATGAACATATGGGATTACATCAAACTTAAAAGTATTTTCACAGCAAAGGAAATCATCAATAAAACAAAAGACAGCCTACTGAATGGGAGAAGATATTTGCCAACGATATATCTGATAAGGGGTTAATATCCAAAATTCATAAAACACTCATGAAACTCAACACCAAAAAAACAAACAACCCAATTATAAAATGGGCAGAGGATATGAAGAGGCATTTCTCTCTAAAGAGGACATACAGATGGCAAACAAGCATATGAAAAAATGTTCAACCTCACCTATCATCAGAGAAATGCAAATAAAAACCACAATGAGATGACACCTCACTCCGGTCAGAATGTCTATCATCAATAAATCAACAAACAACAAGTGCTGGTGTGGATGGGGAGAAAAGGGAACCCTGGTGCACTGTTGGTGGGACTGCAAATTGATATAGCCTGTTGGGAGCCATCAGCACCCCAATATGTGACAAGGTTTCAGGGTTGGTTTTAATCTCCACTCCTGTGAACCCATGTACCTTTCCTCTACATCAGATCCTATAGGAGACAGTACTTTCACTGTATTTATGGCAAGTTCCTGTGGTTCCCCAATGAGAGATGGCTGTGTAAATCAATGACAGGTAAGATTTCCTAAGAGGAGACAACCCAAGCCAGCCTACAGTCCCCATGGGGACCCCAGGACTGAGAAAAAGGGGACTCAAGCCCTGTGGAAACAGAGGCTCAGACCCCTGGCCACATAGGCCAAAAGCCTGTCTGTTTGAAACTGACAGCCTGCCTGTAAGAAACTGATGATAATATCAGTCCATTGAGCTTGTTTGCCTAAGATAATCACAGTGAGAAGTCTCCCTAGAGACCAAAGGTCTTCAGGCCATAAAAGTTCCGATAAGGACACTTACTGACCATGAGCTATGTTAATCAATAGCCTTATTTGAATTATTTGCCTGGTACATTGTTGTAACAACAGATACTGAAACTTTGACTGAGAAACAGATGCTACCCTCTATTGTAAATACTATCGCTCTCCGTAGGATAAGAAATGTTTGAAACCCCCTTTTGGCTTCTAAGTAATCTCAAAGGAATAGACTTTAGACTCAGCCACTCCTAGTCTCTTAGTAATAGCTCTTAATAGTTCTTAAAATGGCACAATCTGTATATTACATAATTTACAGGAATTGCACATGAAAGGTTAACTCTTAGCTGGATGATAGCCCTTGTAAACATTAAACACATTTGTATAAAGAAAGAGATCATCTACTTTATCTGTTTGTCTACTTGCCATAAAAAATGTTCTGTTTAATATTTACTTTAAGGTGTGGAGAGTTATATTTTAACTTTCTGATTGATTTCTCCTTGGATATAAGCATGAGCAATGACAGAAGGGATCAGTGATTTGAAAGGAACCATTACATTCCACCAGGATGTCTATGAAGTGGATTTCAGTTCTGCTGCTGCTCCAGCTGAGTTGTTACTTTAGCCCAGGGAATTGTGGAAAGGTGCTGGTGTGGCCCACAGAATACAGCCATTGGCTCAATATGAAGACAATCCTGGATGAACTTGTCCAGAGAGGCCATGAAGTGACTGTTCTGACATCTTCAGCTTCCATTCTTATTGATCCCAACAAACCATCTGCTATTAAGTTTGAGGTTTACCCTATATCTTTAACACACAATGATGTTTTGTTATTTTTCACAAAACTTCTTAATAGATGGATATATGAGCTGCGAAAACAAACAGTTTGGACATATTATTCAGTAATGCAAGATACCTTTCTGGAATATTCTGACTTTACTGAAAAGCTCTGTAAAGAAGTCATTTTTAACAAGAAACTAATGAAAAAACTACAAGAATCAAGGTTTGATATTATTCTTGCAGATGCTGTGATACCCTGTGGTGAGCTGATGGCTGAGCTATTTAAAATCCCTTTCGTATACAGTCTCCGCTTCTTTCCAGGCAACACAGTCGAAAGGTATAGTGGAGGACTTCCAAGCCCTCCATCCTTTGTACCTATGGTTTTGTCAGGATTAAGTGATCAAATGACATTCATGGAGCGGGTAAAAAATATGATATATGTGCTTTACTTTGATTTCTGGTTCCAGACATTTAATAAGAAGATATGGGATCAGTTTTATAGCGAAGTACTAGGTAAGTCATGTTTTCAATTGGTAGCATGAAGTTGTTACTTTCATAGTGCCTTGATGGTGTTTGTATAAATATTCAGTCAGAGGAATTTGTCTAAGTGAAATAATAATAGAAAATTATAAAATGATCTTTTAGTCTCACAAATATTATGGGAAAGTTCAAATTATAGGGTCATCAAGGAACTGTTGACTCTTGTATGGTTTAGTTTCATTTGAAAAATACTATTTTGCCATATTACCTGAAGGATTCCTTCGTAATAGAGAGATATAGTTGTTCTATCTCGACTCAGGAATTTATAATTTAAGGTTTCTAATGATTTCACATTCCTTCACCAAATACTTACAAATCATATATTCAAAGACCTAAAATTTTGTCAAAGAATAGATATATAAATTACTAAACTGTACTTTTTGAAAACTGTCCCTTCATTGAAGATAAAATGAGCCAAAATTAAGAGTGTGCAAATCTATTACTATACTTCATGAAAATCTTCCAGTTGCTATTGAAAAATACTTTTATCAATGCACAATTACTATTAAGCTGCTAATATGCACTAAATACAGTGATAGCCCAAGGCTTTGAGCCACATTCCCAAAACCTCACAGCTTACAACAAAAATCTGGGATCAAGGAAATAGCTTGCTGAATTGTAGAAACTAGTCTAGTTTCTACACTTCCTTCTGTCTCAGTTCCCAGCTCGGCCCTGCTGACACAAGGGACAGGGAAGGGAGAAGCTGTTTCTTTCCATGGCTATGGTAGGGTTAGTTGATTAAGGGGTTGAAATCATTGTTTACATTTGCATCTGTTAGTTTTATAGCTAACAGAGTAAACACAGGCACGTTTAATTCTATAGTGTGTTCAATTTAATCTTTTTTTTTTTTTATAATCAAAGCTTGTACTTTATTTTTATTTTTTGAGGGCAGTGTCACTGGCCCTCATATGTGGGACCCGAACTGGGGCCCTGGCTTCCCAAGCCAGCGCTTATCCACCACGCCACTAGGCCTGCCCCAATTTCATCTTTTTTTATGATTGTGAATGTACTGATGTGATGTTAGAAATGAAAGACTCATACTTTGTCATAAATATATGGCAAAGATCTGACAACAAAGTTCACGAAATTGCTGCAACAGTGCTAACCTTTTTTGATATCAGAGGGATTATTCATTATGAATTTGTACCAACTAGACAAACAGTTAACCAAATTTACTATTTGGAGGTGCTGAAAAGGCTGCATGAAAAAATTAGACGACCTGAGGGGATGGCCGAATGGCTGAGTTGGTTAAGAGATCACTCAAGAGTGCAAGCTCTGAGCAACAGGATTGCCAGTTGGATTCCCAGCCTGAGCTGAGCAGCTCCTGAGTTACCAACAGGTAGCAGGATGGCTCAGCTATTTAAAAAAACAAAAAACAAAAACACAGACGACCTGAACTTTTCGCCAACTCATGGCATTTGCATCATGACGATGCACCAGCTCACACAGCACTGTCTGTGAGGGAAGTTTTAGTCAGTAAACAACTGTATTGGAACACACTCCCTAATCACCTGATATGGCCCCCAATAACATCTTTCTTTAGCCAAAGATAAAGGAAATATTAAAAGGAAGGCATTTTGATGACATTCAGGATATCATGGGTAATAGGATGACAGCTCTGATGGCCATTTCAGAAAAAGAGTTCCAAAATTTCTTGGACGGGTGGACTAGAAGCTGGTGTCGGTGCACAGGTTCCCAAGGGGAGTACTTCAAAGGTGACCATAGTGATATTCAGCAATGAGGAATGTACCACTTCATGTAGGATGAGTTCGTCAACTTAATTGTCACACCATGTATATTGTGTGACCATGTACATATATATGACATGTTTATCGAATTATCAAAACACAGACACAGTTAGTGGTACATTTACACAATGGAATATTATGCAGCTATAAAGAAAGAAATCGTACCATTTGCAACGATATGGATGGACCTAGAGAACATTATGTTAAGTGAAATAAGTCAGTCAGAGAAAGATAAATACCATATGATCTCACTTATATGTGGAATCTAAAGAATTGATTAAATGAGCAATGTAAACAGAAATAGTCTTAGAGACACAAAGAAAAAACTGATGAGGGCTAGATGGGATGGGAATGGGAGAAGGGGAAGGGACGAGGCAACATAAACTGGTAACTACAATATTGCCCAGGGATTGAAGAGAGTTTGGGGAATATAACCATAAGGTTGTACATATTTTTTTTAGGGGAACAGACGGATGCATGTCCTTTTAGGGAGACCACTTCATGGACAGTGTAGTGGCCTTACCACTGCACTGTACATCTGAAGCTGCCACTGAACAATATTATATGTCAACTATAATTGAACACATATATAGTCATGGGATGTGGAATATAGTGTAGGGATGGAGTCAATGGAATTGTAATAGATATGTATGATATCGGGGGTGAGGGGGCAGGGGAGGGGGGAATCACTTTGTAAGGGGTGGAAAAAAATAACTATTGCATTGTTTTGTACATCTGTAACTAATAATAACAATAATAATAATAAAATAAAATAAATAAAAAAATAAAAGAAACACAGACACAGTTAAACAGTTTGACTCCATAATCCTAAACTATTTTTAGAAAATTACGTAGTATGCTCACATTACAATGTTCGCATTTCCTGAAACTTTTGTTTGCTTTATTCCCTTCAGGAAGACCCACTACATTATCTGAGTTAATGGGGAAAGCTGACATGTGGCTCATTCGAACCTATTGGGATTTTGAATTCCCTCGCCCACACTTGCCACATTTTGAATATGTTGGAGGACTCCACTGCAAACCTGCTAAACCCCTTCCTAAGGTAAAGCTATTCATGTTTGTTTTTGCTTTATTTACTTTGCATTTTCAGTAGGAATGTATTGATTTCTTTATTTAGGAAATATGGTCACACTCAGAGGGATGAGAATCTGGGTAAAGTGACCTGCTAATTAGATACTCATATAGTTCTATTTATTAAAAGAATCCGAATTTCATTATCATTACAGAATAAAGATGGGCTCGGAAGGCTTTGGAAAGTGTCAGCTAAATTAGGGCCTTCATTATTCAACACATTAGAAAGTCAGCCATAAATTCAAAGAATAATTTAAAAGTAACTAGCATAATGCAGGAATTAAGTACTGGATATGCAGAGAAGGAGTGTAGATACAGTTTTTGCCCCTCTCCCCTTCACACACACACACCAGACATTCTATTTGGAAAGATATGCATAGGATATAAGCAAGTAATTAAAATCTGTGTGAAAAGCATTACTGTAAGGAAAAAACAATGCTACTATAATGTTAGAGAACATCCCATGGGAATGGATCATAATACCTCAGGAGTGACGATGCAATCTGGCATGAGTGAGCATAAAAATCCCTTACTTTTGTCCCCCTGCTTCAAACCTTTGGCATCTATCATGAATTAAATTGCCACTGTGGGAGTTTTAGAATCCAGCATCATATGCCAAGAGGCTGGGGAAAAGTCTTGCCAACCTGTGCATCAGGTAACAGACAGAAAGACCCCAGTACCAGGAGTGATACCTACAGACGATTATGAATTGGTTCCAGCCCCTCATGGGTGTAGTCCAGGAGCAGCTACAGAACCCTCAGTTGGGCAGTTGCCTATGGATTACAGAGCCTTAGTGGAAGTCCAGAATTGCAGAGAAGTTCCAGCACTCTATCAGAACACAAAATACTATATGTTTGAATGCGTTCCTGTGGGTGAGACAAAAGTTTGACACTTCCAGCTCACATGAGCCTCCCGTAAGGCAGCATAATTTAGGGAGAAAAGAAGGCCTATGACTTCACCCGCAAGAGAAAGGGTGAGCCGTTGAGAGGATGCCCAGCTTCTCCAGCTGTGCAGGATGCTTCCAAAGGGCTTATTTCTCACAGCATCCAGAGTATTAAATGAGGAGCTCAGTGACCGGTGAGAAGGAGCAGAGCAGGGGAGTAACAAACAAGATTTCCAGAGGGCATTAAAGAGACATGATTCCTCCTGACTGTATGCTGCACTCCAGCAGGAAGGTTGACAGCAAACCACAAAGAACACCTCTCGCACTAACAACATACTGTGGGCGCTAACAGCATACTGCGTCCAAACACACACCTCCCTCACTCTGTGGCCAGCTCCCTGTACATGCTGCCAACAGCTACAAGAAGAGCTAGATTTGATAGGAGCCTAGGGAGCAAGACCAGAACTCAGGCAAGGCTTTTTGGCAAGAGAAAACCTACAAACTTGAGCTGCAGCTCCACCTTCAGGAAAACAAAAAAGAGGCTGTCAGCATCTGACCTCTGCTTTTATAGGCACACAGGCTTAAGAATTCTTCCACACAAGGAAGGAAGAAGCAAGCAGAAGGTATGTTCATACAAGATCTGAAAAGCCTTATGTACAGCAGGACTGACAGAAGGCATTCTACCCTGAAAGTAGTTACCATAATAGAGACAGAAGTAAGTAATTGTAAAACTGCAACACAAAACTCCAAAGAATATGAAAATGCAAGGAAACATAAGATTACCAAATTTTAAATAATGTTCCAGTAACTAAATGTAGGCATGGAAATATATGATTTGCTTGATAAAACATTCAAAATGGCTGTTTTAAGTTAACTCAGTGATCTACAAGAAAACACAGAATCCCTATACAATGTTGGGAGGAATATAAATTTGATGTAGCCACTATGAAAATCAGTAGGGAAGTTCTTCAAGAAATTAGAAATAAACATACCATATGATCCAGCAATCCCACTTCTGGGTATATATCCAAGAAAAACAGGATATCAAAAATACATCCACAATACTAGGTTTATTGCAGTATTCACAATAGCCAATAAATAAAAACACCTTACTATCTGACAACAGATGACTGGGTAAAGAAGTTGAGAAACACACACACACACACACACACACACATTCACACAGAAATATTATTCAACCATGAGAAAGAGGGAAATTCTGCCATTTGGGACAATGTAGAGGGACCCTGAGGTCATTGTGCTAAGTGAGACAAGTCACACTAAAAAATATAAACAATGTATGATAACACTTATATGTGGAATCTGAAAAAGGCAAACTCATAGAAATAGAGGGTACAATGATGGTTACCGTGGGCTGTGAAAAGGGGGAGTTGAAAAGATGTTGGTCAAAGGACACAAACTTTCAACTCGAAGATCATTAAATCCTACATATATAATGCACAGCACAGTGACTTAGTGACTACAGTCAACAATACTCTACTACACACATGAAAGTTTCTACAGACTAGATTTTAAATGTTCTCACAATAAATACAAACAAAAATTATAATTATATGATATGATAGCAGTGTTTGCTAATGGTAAGGTGGTAATCTTACTGCAATATGAGTAGATTCAATACAAACACTTTAAACTCACAATATGTTATATGCCAATTTTATCTCAATTTTAAAAGGAGAAACAAGATAGAATGATTACGATGAGAAAACAAATTTTTTTATAAGGTTACCACATTATTTCCAAACAGAAAAAAAAAAGTTAAACAATCGAAAACACAAGTCCATGCTGAAAACCAATAACCAAACACATTAGTATAAAGTTTGGACCAGATATCCATGAAATTTATGACTCCTTACATATTTCTTTGGGGACAGGGCAGGGTTTAGAAAGTACATTGAGCAATAGGGAACTTTTCAAGTACAGAAAGTAATACAATTTGAAAACTGACAAGCATCAGGAGTCACAAGTCGGAATAATTCTGAAACAATTCTAGGTGAACATGACTTCACCAGGAATTTATATAGTTTGAACTAAGCTACTCAAGAGGGTAACCATGTCTCTGCTACACAAAGCCCAGATATAATGAGCACACTGTGACACAGGTCCTCCCTGGGTGTCTCAGTGAGGTGACAAAGAAGGTCCCTCACAGCCAGTTATACACAGCACATTCTATTAGGACATCCATTTTGCAATATGATTTCAGGGCAAAAGCTGTCATATGTAAACAAAACAGAAAGATACCTACTCAAATAAGTAACTATATATGAATATTTCTGGATTATAAATATGGATCTTCTATTTCATGGAGGTTCTAGAGAGTAATACTAGATTCATGAATTACAGTGATTCTCTAGCCTATAAAAAGTGATTTAAAGAGAGGGTCCCAAGGTATCAGCATAAGAAGACCCTGAAACCACATCCTCCCATGTACACACCAAATATACATCCACATACAGAGCAATTCCTACTGAGGAGCGACTGAGGGTTGATTGAACAGCTTCTGCACAGCAAATAAGAGAGAGAGAGGGACTGCACAGAGTGTCTTGGGGAGTCACAAGAACTTTCCACTCTGGGAACTCTGTGGGATTGGGGTGCCAGTGAGTATAAATTCTTATGTTCCCTCTCCACATAGACAGCATGAGCAGGAACACAGTTCAAATGCTCTAGTCGACCTGAAAGGCCACCACAGTGTGCCTTAGGCTACTCACGCCACACCCACTCTAGGCTCAGACAGCCAGACTGCCATGGGACCGTATAGTCACGTCCCCCTGGCTGCTCCAAACCAGGCCAGCCAGCCTAACAAGGTGCCCCCAGAACCATGCTCTCTGGTAAATCTGGCCCATGTGCTGTCCCAACTCTGACTAGCCTGCTGGCTAGAGCACTCCTGGTGCCTCAAGCAAACACTTTGGCTCCAGCCAGCCTGCCAATGCCAGCCAGCACATGCAGCATACACAGAGGTCATTCCTACACAAGGCCTCTCCATCAAGTTCCAGAGAGGTAGCTGTTCCATCTAATTTATAGAAACAAACACAGAAAGTAAAACACATTATGAGAAAAATGAAATGTGTTCCAAATTAAAGTACAAATAAAAACCCCAGAAAAGAAAAAAAATCCTCAAAACAAACATAAGTAATTTGCCTGAGAAAGTATTCCAGGTAATACAAATAAGGATGCTCACCAAATATAATAGAGGAATACAAGAACACAGTGAGAGCTTAAACAGTGTTAGAAAAACAACAACAAAACAAGAACAACAAAATCAGAATTGAAGAATACAATAACTGAAGTGAAAAATGTGCTAATTGAGAGCAAAAATAATAGCTAAGAATGAATTAGCGACTGGGAAGACAGAATAATGGAAATCAAACAATCAGAAGAGCAAAATTAAAAAAGAGTTTTAAAAAACAAGAATAGTTTAAGGGTCCTCGAGAACAACATAAGCCTATTAACATTTGAGCTACAGGGGTCACAGAATGAAGAGAGAGAGAGAGAGACAGAGAGAGAGAGAGAGAGAGAGAGAGAGAGAGAGAGAGAGAGAGAGAGAGAGAGAGAGAAAGAGAGAGAACCTATTTAAAGAATAATGGCTGCATGTTTGCAACCTAGGAAAGGAAACAGACATCTACATCCAGGAAGATCAGAGAGTCCCAAATAAGATGAACCAAAAGAGAGCCACACAAGACATACTATAATTACAGTGGCAAAAGATAAAGAATCTTTTCAAAAAAATTTTATTAAATTTATTGGGATGACATTGGTTAGTAAAATCATATCAGTTTCAAGAATACATTTCTATAATACATCATCTACATATGGCAGTGTGTTTTTACCTCCAGTCAGTTCTCCTTCAATCACCATATAATTGACATTCTCTTCCCTCTTCTATCACACCCCTACCACCCTTTACCCTCTGGTAACCACTAAACCGTTTCCTGTGTCTATGAGTTTTTGTTTCTTGGTTTAATAAATGCTTCAAGAAAAAAAACACAGGATAGCTGAATGCATTTAAAAAAAAAGACTCATCTATATGATGACTACAAGAGACTCACCTCGGATTGAAAGACATATACAGATTGAAAGTGAAGAGTGGAAAAAGATGTACAATGCAAACAAAAATGAAAAGAAAACAAGAGTAGTAATATTCATATCAGGCAAAATACACTTTCAAACAAACACTATAAAAAAGACAAAGAAAAGCGTTATGTAATGATAACAGGGACAATGCAAGAAGGGACTATAAGATTTGGAAATATCTATACAACCAACCTAGGAGCACCTAACTATATAAAGCAAATATAACGGACATAAAGGGTGAAAAAGATAGTATTACAATATTAAGAGTAGGGAACTTTAACACCAAACTTACATCAATGCATACATCATCCAGACAGAAAAATCAATAAGGAAACAATGGACTTAATCATCACATTAGACCAGATGGATTAGAACACCTCATCTAAACAATGTAGCACATGTAACTTTTTTAAGGGCACCTGGAACATTCTTCAGAATAGATCACATGTTAGCTCAAATATGAGTCTGAATAAATTCAAGGCGATTGAAATTATATCAAGTATATTTTCTGACAGGAACAGTATAAAATTAGAATCAATTACAAGAAGAAAACTGTGAAAAACATTAACACACACAGCTGGAACAAGACTGTTTAATAACCAATGAGTCAAACAGGACATCAAAATCTACCTTGAAACAAATAAAAATTAAATCACAACATTCCAACATATATGAAATGCAGAAATAGCAGTTCTAAGAGGGAAATTCATAGCGATACAGGCCTACCTCAAAAAGGAAAAAACAGAACAAAACAGGGAAAAAAGTCCCAAATCAATAATGCAACATTACACCTAAAAGACAAGAAAAAATAAAACAAACAAAAGCATCAATACATGGAAAGAAGAAAATAACAAAAATCAGAGTGAAAATAAATAGACTAAAAATGAAATAGAAAAGACCAATGAAAGCAAGAGTTGCTTTTCAAAAAGACAAAATCCGTATGACTTTAACCAGACTCATCAAGAAAAGAGAGAGTTCCCCAATAATTAAATTCATAAATGACAAAAGAGAAGTTACAACCAACACCACACCATAAAAGCCTCATAAAAGAGCACTATGAACAATTTTATGCCAACATACTGGACTACCTAGAACAAATAATTTTCAAGAAACACACAACTTTCCAAGATCGAACCAGAAATAAGCAAAAAATCTGAACAGGTCAATTACTAGCAAGAAAATTGAAGCAGTAATGAAAAAACTCCCAACAAACAAAAGTCCAAGACCACATGATTTCACAGGTGAAGTCAACAAACATTAGTTCTACCAAACAATTAATATCTATCCCTCTCAAAATGTTCCCCCCAAATTGGAGAAGAAATCACACTCCCAAACTCATTCTAAAAAGACAGCCAGCATTTTCCTGATAGCAAAACCAGGCAAAGACACTATAAAAGAAGAAAATTACACGCCTCTATCCTTCATGAACATAGATGGAAATATTCTCAACAAAATATTAGCAAATCGAATTCAACAATATATTAAAAGGATTATGCATCATGCCCAGGTGGGATTTGTTCTAATGCTAAAAGAATGGGTCACTATCCACAGAAAATGTAATACCCAACATCAACAAAACCAGTGATAAAAATCATATGATCATACCAATAGAGGCAAAAAGAAAAAAAAACCTCTGACAAACTCCAACATCTATCCATGACAAAAAAATATCAACAAAGTGGGTATAGAGAGAACATACTTCAACATAATAAAGGCTATATATGATAAATCTACAGCTACTATCATACCCAATGGTGGAAAGCTAAAATCTTTTCCTCTAAGATCAGGAAAAGATAAGGATGCCTACTCTCACCACATTTGTTCAACACAGTATTGAAGTTCCTAGCCATAGCAAACAGGCAAGAAAACAACTGCAACAAAGGCATTCATATTGGAAAGGAAGATATAAAACTGTCACTATTTTCAGATGACATGACACTATATATAGAAAACCATAAGAACTCCACCAAAGAAATTGAACTAATAAATTAATTCAGTAAATTTGCCAGATATAAAATTAATATACTGAAATATGTTATGTTTCCATACACCAATAATGAATATCACAAGAAAATATCACAATTTTTAAAATGTATCAAACAGAATAACATGCCTAGAAATGAATTTAACCAAGGAGCTGAAAGACTTGCACTTTGAAAACCCTAAGACATTGATGAAAGTAACTGAAGACACACAAATAAATGGAAGGATATATCGTGCTCATTGATTAGAAGGGTTACTATTGTTAATATGTCCATACTGCCCAAAGCAATCTACAGATTAAATGCAATCCCTATCAAATTCTATTTGCATTTTTTTTCTCAGAACCAGGACAAATAATCATAAAAATTAATTGACACCAAAAACGATCCCAAATAGCCAAAGATATCATGAGAAAGAACAAAGTTGGAAGTATTGTGTTCCCAATTTCAAAATATACTACAAAGATATAGTAATCAAAACATTATAATACAGGCATAAAAATAGACACATAGGCCAATGTAACAGAATTTAAAAATCCCTTGCTTATATGGACAATTAATCTATGACAAAGGAGGCAAGAAAATATAATAGGAAACTGACAGGCTCTTCAATAAGTGGTGTTGGGTAAACTGGATACATGAAAAAATATGAAACTAACTACTTTTTTACACTATGTACAAATGTAAACTCAAAATGGATTAAATTCTTAAATGTAAGACCTGAAACAATAAAACTCCTAGAAGAAAACATAGGGAATAAACATTTTGACATTGGTCTTAGCAATTTTATTTTGGATATATCTCTTTGGGCACAGACAACAATAGCAAAAATAAACAAATGGAAATACACCAGGTAAAAAGGTTCAGCTCCACAAAGAAACCCATCAACAAAATGAAAAGATAAATCCTGAATGGCAGTAAATATATACAAATGTGTTTCTGGTGGTTAAGCGCCGGCTTGGGAAGCCAGCGGCCCCGGTTCGGGTCCCACATATGAGGGCCAGTGACACTGCCCTCAAAAAGCAAAACAAAACAAAACAAAAAAACAAATGTATTTCCAATAAGGGGTTAATATCCAAAATACACATGTAATTAATTCATACAACTCAACACTAAAAAACAAACAACCCAAATAAAAAGTGGGCACAGGACCTGAATAGACATGTCTCCAAAGAAGACATACACATGGCCAACAGACATATGAAAAGGTTCTTCGTATCTGTAACCATCAGGGAAATGCAAATCAAAACCTCAGTGAGATATCACCTCTCACCTGTCAGAATGCCTAACAATAAGTAAAAAAGCAAATGCTGGCAAGGACAGGGAGAAAAGGGAGCTCTCGTGCACTGTTACTGGGGCTGCAAATTGATACAGCCACTGTGGAAAACAGTTTGGAGTTTCCTCAAAAAATTGAAAACACAACTGCCTTATGGCCCAGCAATTCCACTTCTGGGTATTTATCTGAAGAAATCCAAAAAATTAATTTGAAAAGATATATGCACCCCTATGTTTACTGCAGCATTATTTACAATAACCAAGACATGGAAGCAATCTACATTTCCATCAATAGATAAGTAGATAAAACGGAAGTGATTTTTATACAAATACAAACACACACTCACACACACACACAGTGGAATATTACTCACCAATACAAACAAATGACATCTTGCCAAATGCAAAAATATGGATGGACCTAGAGTCTATTATGTTAAGGGAAATAAATCAGACAGAGAAAGACAAATAGATCGTATGACATATATGTGTAATCTAAAGAGAAAAAAACAAAAAAAAACCACAAACACACTTGTAGATACAAAGAACAAGCTGAATGTCCCAGAGGGAGAGGGAAGGGGCATGAGGGCATAAGAGGAGAGGAATAGGAGATACAAAATTCAAGTTGTAAAATAAGTCATTGAAATGTAATGTGCAGCATAGGGAATATAGTCAGTAATATTGTAATAACTTTGTACAGTGTTGATGATTACTAGATTTATCACAGATATCACATGGTAAGGTATACAAAAGTCAAATCACTATGCTGTAAACCTGAAACTAATATAATATGCCAACTATACTTCAATAAACTCTATTAAGTGGTGTAGGAGGTGAGCTTGGGGAAATCTGACAAAGGTTAAGGTGAGGTATAAATTATTATAGAGATAAGAGAAGAAAGATATAAAATCATCCTAATGATAACAAACTTTTTCTTAGTACTCACAGTCAAAGAAATACTAATGAGTAAACTAAAATAATTCTCCAGAAAACCTGTCAGAAAATAAACACATTTAGTAGAAATATAACAATAAAGAATTACATGTGAGCTAAGATCCCACCATGTAGTCTCTCTCCAAGAATCTATATTAGAAATTAACAACATTATTAATGAAGAGTATACATGTAATATCATCTGATAGCATTTCCTCTTCAATATTATGTACAGAAACTATTTCATTTCTTCTCATACAAACACAGAGACACCCACACACATTTGCACAAATATACATAATAGAGGAATTCAAGCTATAATAGTACCAATTATATACATCAAAGAAACTGAGGGATTAGGTCTGTTAAAAATAGCCACTGATAAAAAGAGAATGGAGGTACCTCAAACAATTAAAAACAGAATTACCATTTGCTCTGCAATTCTACTTCTGGGTATGTATTCAAAACAATGACGTTAAGATCCTGATGAAATATTTCCACACCAATCTTCATAGCAAAACTATTCACCAGAGCCAAAAGACTGTGAAGCAACCCAAGGGTCCACTGGTGAATGAATCAATAAACAAAATATGCTATTTACACACAATGCAGTACTGTATGTTATGTGCCATTGAGAGAGCTCCAACTCTGGACAAACTTATGAATGATATCCACAAAATCCTAGCTTCAACAGCCCTGCTCAGCTCCCTTACACTAAAGCCTATGCTTTCTTTGATGAGTCAATCCATATCTTTTCTGATCTTCCTCTTTCCTGTAGCCTTTTCTTTCCTAACGTTATTGTCTTTTCAAAAAACTCTGCTTTCTCATGAAGTGCCTGAAGAATGATAGTCTCAGTTTTGTCATTTTTGCTTCCAGGCTTCATTTTCAGGCTTCATTTGCACCAGGACTCACTTGTCTTTCTTGTGGGTCAGGGTGTCTGTAGAAGAATATTACTCATCCTTAAACTGAGGAAATTCGATCACAGGCTATAAATTAGTGGGATCTTAAGGACATTGTGTTAAGTGAAAAAGGCCACTCACAAAAAAGACAAATACTGTATGATTCCACTCATGCAAGGTATCTAGAACACTAAAATTCACAGAAACAAAAAGTAGAATGATAGTTGTAAGGGACTAGTGAATGTGGGAAATGGGAGAATTACAGAATAATGAATACACTTCTAATCAGCAAGATGAAAAAGTTCCAGATGTGGGTTACAAAACAATAAAAATATTACTGAAATGTATACTTAAAATGGATTAAGATGGTAAATTTATGTTATGTGTATTTTACAATTAAAAAAAACAGGCAATATACTAATGATTCCTGATAATAGTTGATTTTCTCTCATTAGCTGTTTGTAACACTCCTTTGAATAGTACTGACTCTGCTGATATTCTTTTGTGATGGACCAAATTCCTTTTTCACAGGAAATGGAAGAGTTTGCCCAGAGCTCCAAGGAAAATGGTATTGTGGTGTTCAGTCTGGGGTCAATGGTCAATAACATGACAGAAGAAAAGGCCAATGTGATTGCATCAGCCCTCGCCCAGATTCCACAAAAGGTTAGATAAAGTACAAAACTATTTGAGTGTGTTTTTAAACACTGTATAGAATCTGATTACAGAAATTTTCTTCATGAAAGGTAAACTATTATGATAGCCCCAATTAACCTCAGAGCGCAATTTAAAAACCAAAATATACACGGCAGGTGCTACAGTAATTCAGAGAATATTTTGATGGAAAATAACTTTGGCATTCAAATTGTGATAAGTAGTGTATTTAAGAGGTACAGTGTGAAGTTTGGTATTATAATGGTATTCGAGCTAGGTACACATATCACCAAATTCTGTCCTGTCATTTGTCAGTTCTCCTTGCAGGATTCCTGAGTGCATTGTAAACACTACAGAAGTTCTCAGAAAGGAGTTAAATTTTAACAGTAACATTAAACAGGAATTGGTAACAGTCAGAAAGGCAACATGCCACTTAGGCCAAGTCATCTAGGCCTCTCTTGCTTCCCCTGAATTTTGGAATAGGCCTATGCCCTGTGTTTTTCAGGGTGCTTCGGAGAAAGGGTGTCTAAGGCTCATCAAACTGCACCCAGGTGCCAAACCAGCCATGATGATCTAGATGAAGAGAAAAACTGGCCTGTAAAAAAAAAGAAAAGAAAACCTCGCTGGTGGGCTGGGCCCTGCTAAAGTCTGAAGCAGGAAGACAAAAAAGAAAAGGTGGAGATGGGTCCAGCCCTTAAGGTGACCATGTGCTTTACATAATGTGGCCCCACAACTCTGCTTCTAATCAATCGGTTAACTCCCCCTACTGAAGAAGGAGAAATAAATATAAAATGGAGTCAACTAAAAGCCTAGTATGGGACAGTTTCAGATGCCCCCTTCCCCATAAAATATGGTAGTAAATTATTTCTAATATATACAATTGCAGTCTCGGGCCAGCCAAGTGGCGCGGTGGTTAAGCACTGGCTTGGGAAGCCAGAGGCCCTGGTTCAGTCCCACATGTGAGGGCCAGTGACACTGCCCTCAAAAGAAATAAAAATAAAAGTAAAATTGCAGTCTCTGGGTATTTGGAAACTACTTTTTAACTTTCTAACTGATGTAGTTCTCCGTATCACCCATGCTATTTTGCTGAGAACCTGAAGCCACATGAACACTCAAACAGCAAATAGATGTTAACCGCTTCTAAACTAGAATCCAGCTTTTGACGACTGATTAGGAATTCCAACATCTGGACCTAATTTTGGTATAGAGTCTGGTACCTATTATTTGGCCAGAATGATTAAGTAACCATATTAATCAATACTGTCAGAGCTCTGTAGCATATCACGAAATGTTAACAGTCAGTTGAATAAAATTTAGCATCCTCATATTTCATCTTTTTCCATAGCTATATTTTTCTTTATGAAGTGCCCTTCTTCTCTATATTTTAAGAATTTTCAATCCTAGCCTCAGTGATAACACTATATCTATGTAAAACTGACCACTTGATTTTTCTTAGAAGCAATGATTAATAATTACTAAACTAAAAGAAGCTAAGCATACTTATAAAGCAGAAAGTATTTATTACATAAATTGTTAAACTTCAGAGTTACTTCTCACAATAGATGACTGCATGGATTTTGTAAATCCAAAGATGTAAAACTCTAATAAAAATAACTTATGGAACTAGTGTCTATAAGTAAAGCACTTCCCTCATCACTCAAAAAGAAATAAACAGGTTAACATTAAGTCTGGAAGATAGACCTGTAAAATAAGTAGTTAATACAAATTATATGTGTAAATTATTCATTTGCTGCTGTTTTTGCACTACGATTACATGACTACCTAAAAAATTTTATATGCTTAAAATGGTCATTGATAAACTCATTTGTCTAATTCCTAAGTGTGAAACATCATTTCATTCATACCAATTGAATACAAAAATAAGTACATGTAATATGAGTATTCCTCCTACATCAGTATTTTATTCATTCTCATTATCTAACATCTCTTGTCCTCATTTCCTTATCTGTAATATGTAAGGGGGTTAACTAATGTCTCTTAATGTATTTAGAATCTAACATGCTATAAATTTGTAGTTTGACTAGTAGAATCAGTTATTTTCTTTACCCTAACAGGTTATATGGAAATTTGATGGCAAAAAACCAGATACCTTAGGGCCAAATACTCGGCTCTATAAATGGATCCCCCAGAATGACCTTCTTGGTAAGACTCTGGAGAACACTGAAATGAGAGTCAATCTGACCGAAGTGATAAACAATTTATCAGAAAAGAAATTTATTAAACAGTTCTTACTGAAAACCTCAAAAACAAAAATTAACTTTCTCATATGTAGTTCCCAGACCTAATGGAAAAAGGGGAAGATATATCGGTTGGCATCTTATTATACACATTCAAAATCCTTCTGACCAGAAACAAGTATATTTATTTCTTGTGTAATTACTTCTCACAGAGAATATTTCAACACTTTCTATATTGTCTCTGTGTCTCTTAATTCTCTACCCCCACTAATCCTTAAAACCGCTGTGAGGGAGGACAGGTGCCCCTGAAAAAGGTCTGCTCATCCCTTATTACCATTAAGTTTCCTTTTTCCAGAGAAAAAATTCAAAACCTCTTTCAAAGTATAACATATTTCACTATAATGTGCAGCTTTTCCTTCCTCTGACTCCTATGCTATCATCACAACATTTCCAGCTGCTTTGATGCCCTAAATATCAGACTCGGTGACTTCGTTATTTCATTAAGAGAATATATTATAATATTCCCCTCCCTCTTTTTTCCCCACACATTTTTTTTCTGTTTTAATCCACCATGGTCTTTTCAAATTGTCCAGCAGGTAATCTTATAGCCATTGTTCAGTCTCAAGTCACACACCAATCTTCTATGTATCTTTCACTAACTTTGCCATCTGACTTACATGCATCTTCCTTTAAGTACTAGAGGAATTTTAATGCAGTTCCATGTGTATAATAATGTGTCATCTAGAAAACACTGGCTCTTTCAGTGCCTTATATTGCCCTACTCTCATTTTATTCTAAGACTATAATTAATAATTTGCTGAAATCACCCAATCTTAGGTCATCCGAAAACCAAAGCCTTTATAACTCATGGAGGAACCAATGGCATCTATGAGGCAATCTACCACGGGATCCCCATGGTGGGCATTCCTTTGTTTGCGGATCAACCTGATAACATCGCTCATATGAAGGCCAAGGGAGCAGCTGTCAGTTTGGACTACCAAACAATGTCAGGTGCAGATTTTCTCAATGCATTGAAGACAGTTATTAATGACCCTTTGTGAGTATCACAATTTTTTTAATGGATGATATTTACAGATAGGTTCTTTTGTCAATGGTGGATATGAGTTTCATCCCAATTTTAAGGGGCTAATTTTGACATTAACATAATTTAACCCATCTTAAATCTACTTTTATTTTCAAACTCACATTGATTTCAAAGTTGAATTTCCCCCCATATATTTATTAATGAGTAGCCAAATGGTGCAATAATTTTCTCCTCAAATAATGTTACATAGGTAATTGTAAAAAGAACACATTTTTTAAAAAACAATAGAACTCACAGAAGGAAAGAATGATGAACTACAAGAAAAATTATAAATTCTTTCTATTCAGACCTAAAATTTCTGAAATTATTTTCTCTTTACACTCAAAAATTTCATTTTCTTATAAACATTTGAACAGATTTTATGATATATAATTTACATATCATAAAATTCATAGTTAAAATTAAGAATTCAAATGTATATGTTTACACAGCTATGAAACCATCACCATAATATAAACTTAGGACATTTTCATCACTCCAAAAAGAAATCTCATGTGCTTTAGAAGTCACTTTCTATCCTCCCATGCCCAAGCAACCATTAATAAACTTTCTGTTTCTATTAGTCCTTTTAGACAAAACATAATAACTGAATCATATAATATATGGTATTTTACAACTAGCTTTTTTCACATAGCATAGTTTTTGAGTTTCTTACTAGCTTTGCACTGCCGAATAACATTCTATGATATGGATAAAGCACATGTTATTTATCCATTTATCAGTCCATGGACATTTTGGTTGTTTTCATGTTTGCCTGTTATGAATATTGCTGTCTTTGATTTTGTGCGAATATAAGTAAAGATGCCAGTACTTACTGCATATGAAAAGACTAAATCGTCTTTTAAAAATATCATTAGGCAAGATATATACTATCGGGTTGTCGGAAAGGTTATGATGTATTTTTGTAATAAAATACATAGAAAAAAATACATCATGACTTTTCCGACAACCCAACATTTTGAAACCATGCTTAAATAGACATGACAAAAAGATCGTAAGTACCAAGAAAGAAAAAAGGTCTATTTCAATAGTGACCATAAAAAGATGTAGCTATACCAGTATCAGATACCCTAGACTAGAAGCACTACTAAACATAAAGATGATGATAAATAGATTAATCTTTCAAAACACTACAAAGTATTAATTGTACATACCAACTAATAAATCCCCCAGTAAAAAAAAAGTAAAAGTAGACAAAAAGAAAAAACAAAATGTTGTAAAGCACTTTTTCAATAATATAAAAAAAAAATGACAAGATAAGTAAGTACATAAAACATCTGAAAGGCTATTTTAAAGTGCAACCTATTTGAAATATATACAAGAGTGAAGAACATATATATTTCAACAGCATAAGAAATAGTTCATCGAGTTATACATATATGTTGGAGCAAAATCAGGACTCATTATTTGAAATTTTACAAATTGTAAAGAGCATATTTGTAAATATTTGTAAAGAGCAAATTGTGAAGAGCATAGACTAGAATTAAGTCAGGATTTAAGAAAGAAAGAAAAAACCCTAAACTAAAAGAAAAAATCTCCAAATTTTTAAAATTAAGCAATAGAATTCTAAATAATTCCAAGTTCATACTGAAATCATAATCTTACATGAACCATCTCCTAAGCAATTCCCCTTCTAGGTATATACACAACAAAAGTGTGTCAATATGTAAACCAAAAGACATCTACAAGAATATTTACATCAACATTAGTAAAACTGGCCTAAAAAATTAACAATGCAAATGTCCATTGAACATTATGAAGCAATAATCTATGGTACTGTCAGATGATACAGCATTGGCCACAATACAGCATTGGAATTAACCAACTACTTCAGAAAAGACAACAACAAAGAAGTATTACTACTTCATTCCAATATACAAATATGAAAAACTAGTCTGTGATGTTAAAAGCAATGACAGTAGTTAATTCGTGGAAGTGATTAGTGACTAAAAGCTCCAAGAAAATGGAGAGCTTCTAGTGGCTTGTGATATCCTATATTAGTATCTAGGTAGTAAGTACATAGTTATATTTACTTCATGACAATTTTGTAGGTAATCATAAAATTTTGAGCAGTTTACATAGGATATGTACTTTTTGCTTATTTTTTGATACTTAAATTAAGGGTATATTTTACAAAATGTTTCATTTCCTTTTGTTTTGGAGAAGTAGCCAAATAGGCTGATTTCTGTCATTGCCAGGAATTTATATAGCACTAGTTCATCATGGGAAATATAATATTTCACAAACCAATACCATACAGGATAATGTCTTAATAAACCAAGTAAAGAAATAACATATACCAAATAAATGACCAATTAATCACACTATTGTTCCAAACAAGGGGCGATGGAGGAATAAAGCCCAAATTTAATTTGAGGTGCATTTTTTAAGATGAGTGGACCCCGAGAAAGAAGACACCTACTAAAAAGGGTTCCAGGTAGCTAACTAGGCTCATCTTAAAATAAAATTTTTAAAAAAAGTCTAGCAGCCATTTATACAGAGAGGTTTTTTCTGCAGGCTGCACTTTGGGTAGAACCTACACTAAACAGCCTGCCTCCTGCACTAAACTGCCTTCCTGCACTGTGTTCCTGCCATCTGAGCCAGCCCTTATAAAGGAGTTCCTGGAATAGTATTTCAACCAATAGGACTGAGGCTTTCCCCTTCCAGCTAGAGCTGGGCAGCTACATCCCATCAGCATCTTCACAGACCACAGGGGCTCCATTCTGACCAATCAAGACAGTGCTTTTGGCACCAATCAAACTGTGAGGATTTGAAGTCTCCATTTGCTTTAGGATGGATGAAGAAGGACCAGGGGAAGGAACTTCTATCTATATAAGGCAGCTCCCCTTTAGCTCAGGCAGCACACTTTCTCTTTCCAAGGAAGACCAAAGGCTGTGTTTTCCCAGCTGGAGCTGAAACACCAAAAGACCTCTGCAGAGCAGAGCAGAGGGGAGCATACTGGTTCAGGGCAGAGTGGCGGCAACAGGACCAGAGCAGAGCTGTCTAGCCACAGAGGGGCCTGGCCTCAGGGACACCTCACAGCTATGCTGTTTCCCAAATGACCTATAACACTATTGAGCTGTTTGTGCTGAATAAAGTTTTCCTCTTTACTGCACCCCAAATTGGAGATTCCTGTTGGTGTTGAATTGGCACCAATGACCATTGGCTGATAGGAAGCACTCCTGACAATCAACATCCAAGACCTGATTTCCATCATCCAGCATAAAAGTGAATGTCCCCTGCTGCTAGAACAGATGCTAGGGAAAAAAGTTGCTAGCATTGGCAGGCTGGCTGGTCTCTTTCACAGGGCTCTTCTGAGATTTAGCACCACTAAGAGGGGCTTTTCAACAAGACAAGAAGGAAAGCCTCAAGCGTGTCTAGAGTTTTTAGGTTAGTAATGATGGTCATGTCCCCAAACTGAAACTCTCAAATACTGCTCACAGATTCAGTAATCATACTCTAAATGTCCCCTTGTCATAGGTGCTTCTCCACAGGCTCTTAATGATATCTCCCCAGAGGGGCCCCTCTACTTACCAAAGAGCACCAGATGTAGAAGGATGACATCAAGAAATGATTTACTTCATTGTTATAGGAACTTTTTTGTCTTTGTCATAAAAAAGTGGATTAAAACTTCACTTATATCATAAAGAAGTGGATTTGATATCATATTAAACCAATATACCTCATGACTGAAAAATCTGGTAAAAAAAAGAAATAGAAGAAATGCCTAATGGGTACTGTATAGTATCCAATTTTGAATCATAATGTGGCCAGAAAAGCCTCTCTTAGATGTGACACTGACACCAATGCCTCCATCAGAAGTTAGAAGTGGCCTTGGGGTGTTGTAGGGAAGACTATTCCCAGAGAGGACAAAGTGGGGAGAAAATTCAAAGGTGCTGAGGTGGGAACACATTTGGCAGCTTCAACAAACAACTAGAAGGCCAACGTGCCTACAATAGAGTGTGCATGGCACCAAGTGATAGGAGAGAGGTTGCCAGAAGACTGTCCACTTTCAAAATGCAAAAACAGACTGAATTTTAAGGTGTAATTAGCTTAAGGGATTCATGAATCAGGCAGCACCTGATCAAGGACTACAAGACTGTCTGAAGGGGTTGTACAAAATGGAAAGCTGTGTAGGAATAAGAGTGTGGCAGGTGACTTATTAGCAAATATGTATATATAATTTTAGACAAGGATATCTTTTTCCAGCATGATAATGGCAAGGGTTTTATCATGTAGCTTGCCTCTTTCTACAAGGTAAAATCTTTGCCCTTGAGAGGGCCCAAGTAAGATTACCTCCTTGATGTTGACCAGAAAATTCCAGACTGGTTGATTAAGATTATATTTCTGAAAGAGGCTGGAATTTAAATTCAATCATGTATTAAAATTTAGGTTTGGCATCATGGGCTTTTAGCAGGAGTAATGCAATTTAGGGCCTATAGTTTTCTTGTTAATACCATGTAAAGTTCTGTAGGACGAAAGAACAGATTTGGAATTTATTCTAAATGGGATGAGAAGTCAGATGGAAATTTTGAACAGGGGAGTCTCATAATCTGATGTGTCTCAAAAGAAACTATCATTCTGGCTACTGGGTGGACAAGGACAATATATAGTTATGAAGAGAAAAACAGAAGAACAGACCTGCCATGACACAATTCCCTTTAAAACTTCAAAAGCATCATCCTAAAACTGCATTTTACCATCTGACATATAATGATGAAAGAAAGTTCAAACCTACAGAAAAAATTTTTTAAGGGTTTATTTGAGTCAATAACTGAACCGACTCAAAGCAAAATCTCAAGAAATGAGAATTTGTTTCCAATCATGGCAGTTTGGCAGTCCATATTACACATTTAGTATTTAAGGAGAAAACATAAAGAAGGTCCCATGAAATCTATTAGTGGTGGATTAAGGAGGGGGAGAAAACAAAGTGGAGGTAGGAGAGGTCTCTGGATTGGATACAAAGTAAAATGGAGACATACAAACTTCTTTTGCATTGAGATACAGGATAGCTAATATTTAACATTCATAGTAAACAGAGATGGTATGTGGGTCACAAGAAAACAATGAGAAATTTGTGGTCATTTGGCTCTGGTGCCAACAGTTATGCTTTCAAGGCATCTGGAAAAGAACTTACTTTGACGTTCAAGAGGTAAGGTATCCTAGGTGCATAAAAACAATGGACAGGCTCCTTAAGGTAAATTTAACCTTTTACTAGGCCTGGGAGGTGACTACTCACCAGGACTTGCCCAGTGAGGAATTCATGATGAGATCATCCTACATGGTTATTTTTGGTCATTGAACTCATCAGGCCTGCTATGTAGACCCTTTTTCATTCACACTTGTAGCCCTTAGAAAGGTTCTATCATTTGCTCTGCTAAAATGATGTAACTTTCCCAGCTTATCTTCCTTCTTCACTTTGTAAAATACTTGTCATCACAAAATTCCAATGTAAAAAGCAGACCATATATGAAGACCCAAATGAAAATAAGTTCTACAATTCTGTGACATTTATTTTGAAACATATGTATGAGACTTAAAAACTTTTCATAGGAATATACCCTTAGGCAAATTAACTTCCTTTCATTATTGGTGTCTTTTTGTTTCTCCTTTAGATATAAAGAGAATGCTATGAGATTATCGAGAATTCACCATGATCAGCCAATGAAACCTCTAGATCGAGCAGTCTTCTGGATCGAGTTTGTCATGCGCCACAAAGGAGCCAAACACCTGCGGCCAGCCTCCCATGACCTTAACTTGTTCCAGTACCACTCTTTGGATGTGATTGGGTTCCTGCTGGCCTGTGTGGCAACTGCTATATTTGTCATCACAAAGTGTTGTCTGTTTTGTTGCCGGAAGTTTACTAAAACAGGAAAGAGAGAAAAGAGGGAGTAGTTGTATCTGAACTGAGGCTAGAATGCCTCACAGATGAGACTCCTCCAGAATAATCTAGCAAGAAGCTGTGAAGTAAGGATCCCTCCCTCCTGTGACAGAACAATGTTGCACCATTCAGCTTGTCAAATCAGAATTTGTTTTCAAGTGATTTACTACCGATTTAAGAGTTAGAGAACTATGTCATATCAGAGATATAAACCAGCAAAAAAATAAAATAAAATAAAAACTGTATATATATATTGAAATTTATTGTTATGATACCGAAGTCATAACAAAAGAAAATGAGCTCTACTGTTTCATGCATTATACATGGACACAAGAACACATGTAATATGTAAGTCTATTTACATAGTAATACTATTTTGCATATACTCAGAATATTTTAATTTAATTTTGGTGCAGAATTCTGTAGTTTCATCTTTTGCTAAAAAAATTATTCAATGGTTAGAATTATGTACAAAATTTCACCCTTCCATTTCACTTTGGGAGATGCTCCTTGGTTTGACTGTGCATCCAGACTTAACATCATTCTTACCTAAAAACATGTCAATTCATTTACTTTCATCCAGTTTATGTCACTTCCAATCAAAACGTATGTAATTTATAAATATAACAATAGCTATAGCTGCTTCTTATTTTAACACTAAGCTATGTAGAAAGACTTGGGTTTCAATAGCTAATGCTCTTTACTTCAAAGCCCTTTAAAAAGGTTCACTTGATTGCATTCACTATCATTTCTGCCTTTGATAGTGGAATAAGGTACCCCCACTTGTAGGTTTGATAATGTAGAACCTATGGTCTAATGAAAGTATTAAATTTTCATTCTCTCCAATGTGTGAGTGTACATATATAGGTCCACTTCTTCAAAACAGGCACAGCATCACTTAGCTACTTACAGATATGGTGAGCAACTCAATGTCTTTGTTGAAAGCAGTTTGAAATAATGATTATTATTCTATATAACCATAACAGATCAGCATATCTCATTCCATCTCTCTTTCCTCAGAAACCTGCTATCTCATCACTTCTATTAACCTAATATGAACACAATGAAACCTTTGGCATAACAAATATAATACAACCATCATTTTGTTTTAAACCTAGGAACACTATGAATGACCATAATCAATAACAATGCAAAGAATACAAAAATCACGTATATTTTATGAAATAGGAAAATAAAATCACAAGAACTCTCAAGGCCCTCCTAAAACATACACACCACGATCCAAGTGGTCTAGGTGAGAAAAACATTCCTGTCTTTATTGGTCAAGAAGAACATCACCAGTTTTTACAACATTCTCCAGGATAAGGCAAAAATTCATTTTTAAGAACAAGTTAAAATTTTGATCCTGGGGGAACTATAGGAAAAGATTACCACAGAATTTTCCATACAACTCCTCTAGAAAATTGAAACAATTTGAGAGAGGCCCAAGTTGGTGGATTAGGTAAACACAATGCCTACTATATCTCAGGATCACACCGAAATTACAAACAAATTATAGACCAACAACCTTAAGAATTATCTGCAGAGTAGCTGAACATAACCCCTATAATAAAGGATATAAAGAAGAGACCACATTGAGACTGGTAGGATGGGTGGAGACGCAAAGTGGATTGACCCCAAGCACACATTTGGTAATTGAATGCTGAGATGGACATATCGGTGGCAGAGGTCGACCATGAAGAGGAAGGGGTCCCAGCCACACATGGGGCTTCCCAACCCAGGGGTCTTGTACTGAGAAGAAAAGGTCCCATGGCATCTGGCAGTGAAAATCAGAGAGGACTCCTTTTGTCCTTCCCGGTGTGGTTTAGGGCAGCTGGAAATACAGACACCATCTTGTAGAGCCAGCACATGGATTCATTCACTAACAAACACTCACCTGGTCTCAAGTGGAGGGGCAGCAGCTTAGGAGGCTCAAACATGTGGGACAGTTGTATAGCTTTTTTGCTGGAGCTAGAGGGACAGGAGCCATTGTTGTGCCTGTATCAAGCCTGACACACAAGGAAGCTGGGAAGGTGCCATATTTACAATATTGAGCACTCCCCCAAAGGACCAAGTCTGGGACCACACTGGTCTGCTGTAATCCATGCATGCACACCACCTTGGTGACATCCCACACACAGCTGGTGCTACATCTCCTGGGATGCTCTTCACTACTGGGCTGCTGACCCCGCACCACAGGAAGCTGAAGCCTTTTTAAAGCAGTGGACATCCCATGACAATCCTGGGAGATTTTGATGTGACTCAAAACCTGCGCATGGCAACTCTTAGACAGCTCTTAGGAATTTGTGGGCCTGAGGAAAGCAGCGTCTGGCTGAGGTGTTCTAAGACTATTTCAGAAAGTGGTCACAGGACAGGCACTACCCCAAGGGTAGCAGTGACTGGCTGCGGTGTTTTCAGGACACTGGGTGATGAGGTCACAGTATGGACACTGGCATAAGAACTGAATCTGCATTAACTTTGTAAAAACCACCGACCATATCTCATGATGCCCTGGGATTCTACCTCACCCAGGAGTGCTGCATTGCCATAGGCACTCTCAACACCAGGGCACCAAGCCTGGCCTGTAAACCTACGAGACTCTTTCACCTGACGTCCTAGGCTGTTCACTAACTTCCAAGCACACAGTTGGCTTTCCCTAGTACATTAATGTTTCAGCTGATACCTTACCAGCTAGCATGGTGGTGCCTCTCCTTTCCAGGCCCTGCCACAGATCAGACAGTTACTGTGGTCCTTTTCTCTTGGAGGGGCAGGTTAGACTTGGAAGTCACATTACTTCATTGCTTTGTCTTTCCTTTCTCTGATGGGCTCAAGAAAAATAATTTTATGATTTATGTGACTTTTCGTCTTTATAATGGGAATGACATTTTTTCAGATTTCTGTATCTTAGGTGTAAAGCTAGATTTATTTAAATAAATTTTCCCATATTCCCCCAGCCCAAGTTGTTCTTTTCTTCATTTGAATGTTCATACATCTTTCTTAGGACCATTATAAGGTACTTATACATTTTTACCCATAATATTTGTATATCTGACTTATCTCCCCTACTGAATGTAAGTTTTGTGAGGCATCATCTTAATAATGTTTATGTCCTCAACAGTGCCTGGTACAGTGTCTTACACACACAGCACAAGCACTCAGTCAAGTGTATTAGTGGATAAAGGGTTTTGTTAAAAATTGGGTGGGGAAGTCCCAAAGAGGGGATGGCTGGGTAAATTACATTACTGTTCTAAGCACAGGGAGGTAAGAGTAGATGTAGCTTTTCTTTCTCTGCACACAGGCATTTGGTGTGGTATCCATGTCCAGAACCAGACATCTGAAGAGTTTACAAGAAACAGCAGCTATGGCTGAAGGAGACACTGTTCTTCAATAAATAGCTGAACCTCAGAAAACATACATGTCTCCAAACCAAGTTTTGACTAAAGCAAATACGTTATTGTAAAGCAAGTTCCACTTTTCCTACAGATTTCATTATGATATTAGGGAAAAGTTTCCACAAGAGAAAATCCTCAGTAAAACAAGCAGGTATGAAAATGTTCAGTGAGTAACAACTAAGGTGGTTACGCAGATCTGTGAGTGACAAGCAGAAAATGGTTTTAGTTTTCCAGTCTAGGAGATTCTGTATGTCACAGCTGTCTTGGCCTCTAAGGCCTACAAGGAATTTCCTCATGCCTGAGGATTCACAGAGTCCATACTGATGGACCCAGGTCTCATCTCTGCTCCTCTTGTCTGGGACAAGAGGACTCTGGCTGCATTATCATACCTCACAAGCAGGAGCTACCATTTTTAAGTTGGAATACATGATGTTTCCTAACAAAAAAAAATGCCCTATCATCCTCTAGTTTGCAATTATTAAGCTAAACTTAATATACCCATTTACCTAAATTGAGAAGAATGCCTTTATTAATATGACAGCATTTGTTTCATCACTATTATTATACCACCTGAAGATTAGATATTCATTGGAGGTTTTCAGCTTCCTTATTTCTAAGCAGTTAGGATCTTTCCTCTGTTGCTGACCAGCTGAAAGTGGTATTTGATTATTAGTTTTGTCACTGTGCTACTTGGAGTCACTTATTTCTAAAGAGATGAATTGAGGTGTCTTCTGATTGGATAGGTCAGGGAAGTTTCGTTACCCACACTAAATAACAGATATTAAAAGATAAAGCAAAACTCTTTTGTACTTGTGTATATATTGACATTTGAATGCTCAATCTATTGCTGCTTTCTTTAAAATTCTTCATTTGGGGAAAATGGGCTCATTAATCATCTGGCTGTTATTTTCCTTGAGAAGCGGTAAGAAGGAACCACACAAGAGAAGGAAACAATGTGTGAAACAACCAAGAGGAACATCTACAGTTTCCCAAGAACATATATGGATGGAAAAATCTACAGAAACAGAGGAGGACAATATAGCAGAACCACTGTTTAGCAACAAAACCACTCAGTTCCCAGCAGTTCATGCAGAGTTGCTCCCAGAGCCTGACGACACAAGTGAAGCAGTTCGCTGTCCTTCAAAACCATCCACCCCTGAGATTAATACACCACCCTCATCAATGGCTTCTTCACTCCCCTTGCAGGATGGACAAGAACTTCCTGTTTATGATCAAGCTCCTGAGGTCCCTTTGCAGGTTAGTACTGAGGATACGCAACTGTTCATAAAACATCTATCTATAAAGATGAACTTATATGACTGAAGGAGCTATTTATGTTGAGCAAATTCCAGAACAAATAGCCATCCCTTTAACTGATCACATTGCTTGTCTAAAAGAAAATGAGCTGTTACCAACAGGTAGTATCACTCCTGTAGGCAAGACAGCCTCAAGCATGTCTGAAAAATGTTCAGGCTCTACCAAATTTGCACAGCTGGAGCATGCAAACTGATTCTTCAGTACATATGACGGGAAAGGAATACTTCTGACCTCTTTCACGTCTGTGAAAGTCCACCTACACAAGCCCTGGACGCAGAGGTCTCTGCCAAAGCAGAAAGCTGTGAACCATCTCTGTTCTTGAAGTGGAGATCACTGCCCTACTCCCTGGGCAAGAGTCATGGGAAAGCTCTGCATCCCAGGAGGCAGAGATCCAACTTGTGCTCCCTGGAGAAGCTGCTAAAGCTGTGCTATCAGCTCCATCCCTAAGATCCTCTAGTGGCCCTCCTCCTCCTGTTGCAGAAACCAAACCAGAATGGGAAGCAGCACCTGAGCGAGATTTGGAGGAGCCAGGTAAGAAAATTATATACTTACAAAGTTAATACTTTTTAGGTGACATCTGTATTTCAGGCCATCAACTAGGTAGCATCTCTGAAGATTGGTCAAAAGTCTTTATTTCCGAAAGTTTTTAAAATGCCAAACCTATTTAAAGACTGTTGTATTTGAGATTTTACTCTTATGAGATGAGTGATTTTAAGGTGACATCACCAAAACTTGACCCCAAAGTTTGGTCCCCTAGCACTTTTGTGTTATTGTTTTACACATATTATGTAGTGAAAAGCTTTACAGCCTGTTGTCAGGTATAAATATATTCATGTGATCTGGACATTCCAACTAAAAAACTGTTATTAGGAGTTGATGACTTGAAATATCTCACTTGTGAATATAAAGGCAAACTATAGCAATGCCTTTATGTGGCTGTGGCATTTTAAAAGTGAAAGAAATGCTGCTGTGTCTGCTTTCATATGAAGTCAGGAGAGCTCTGCAGCCAGGTTTGGGGAGCTGGTCAAGCACTGATTTCCTGCAGGCGAGCTTCCCGCAGCTGGAGGAGCAGCTTCATAGCTGGATGGAGAGGACAGGTCAAGTTGAAGGTCTGTCACATGGGAGCAGAGAGGTAGGAGCAGTGGAAAGGACAGGAAGACATTTAAGCCATAATGGACATAGCTAAGATGACTGCCTTCCTTCTATTAGTTCCCCCACATCAAGCTGTGTTTTGGCTGCTGAATTATTGCCATGGCTTCCTGTGACACAGATGTGATTTGACCTCTATCTCCACCTAATTATGGCATTATCTCTACCCCCATATAGATAAGTGCAGAACCTCTTGTTCCTTTAGGGATAGACGGGGCACGCATGAGCCAATCCCTCCCATTCCAAAGGGAACTCTCTGAACTTTGACTCTTACTAGAGCCAGAAGAATAACGAAATGTTATCAAAGCAGGAGTTTAGAGATCAAATTCTGTCTGGCAGTGTGACAGGCATTCTACACAGCTGAAAAGGCAGACACCAGTGCGGGCACAGTAGTGTGTGGGACTGGTATCACACTTGTGGCTTAAGCTGCACTCCCATACCAGCTTACTGTTCTCCAGGGATTACCTATTTCTCAAGCAAGTGCAGAGGACATTTAACAAGAATCCTGAAGACATGGCTATGCATGTTTTTTTAATTAGCCTCAAGAAAGTTCAACTGAAAGTACCTGAAGCTATTAAAAACACACTAGCTAAATCATGTGTATACTGTTACCTTTTCTGGGAAAGATAAAAAACTGTACCAGGGAAAGATGGTCCAGTCTGTGTTCAATAGGTGAACTGGGCACATTTGGAAAACGTACAGCTCTTCCATCAGGAACCTTTCGCCTCCATCCCATCTTCTAGGACTCAGTCCTCCAAGACAGTCCTGCCTTCACTAGGAAGTCAAACTTGACATAATAGGGTCCTTGGAGTGAGTACATGGATGGTATGCCTTAACCTCTTTGTTCTTAAAAGGATTCCTGTGGGACGAACCAACCCTTACTGCCACCTAGGACCTAAGATTTCAAGCCTTGCCTGAAATGGTGTTTTGGGAAGTTCTGAGTCCTAGATTGTGATGTTTTATGTGTGGTGACAAATTAATGGGAGATAATGGTAACTAAAGGGCCAAAGATACTTTACATTCATTGATCAAAAGATGACACCTACTGTGGTTTCTTTAGTAAAGAAAAAAAATTACTGTGTACATGCATTAGCCCTTTTGTCAATGGCTTAGCTTAATACAGTCTTCCACTGATTTTTTTGGTAAGGCCAAAAGTGCTGAGTTCCCATTTCTTCTTGAGGACCCTGTAGAAGCCATGTCTAAGTGAATGTACCTGGAAACAGCAACTTAGAATGAGACTGCTTCTTTGCCACAACCTTAGTGTCCCTGCCACTTGCTATCACAGAGCTATTTTATTCTCCAACTGTAGAGAATCTCTTTCCCGTTGCCAAACATGATTTACTTAGCCCTCTCTATACCATGCTTTATGGAGCATATTACTGCAGCTGCTTATTTATATGTAAAAATATGTACAAAGACATTTTTGTGCATAGAGCCTGATGCAGAGACCAAATATTTAATGCCACAAAATATTTTTATAGCAATACCTACAAGTAAAACAGGAAAACCACCAACATATCTCACATGTGGACCCTTCATTGTCTGACTGATATGAATCAAAAATGTCACCCATCACTGCCACCTGCACCTGGGCCTTTCCCCCAAGCAATCTTATCCTAAGGACCCACAGTTTCTGCAGCATCCACCGAAAGTTACTTTTCCAAATTAAGGAATGATGGATGAAAGACAGTAAGAAGACCAGCGCCCCACCTTTTATTCTGCTAGGCTCAGATGTACAGAAAGCACAGTACTGGAAACCTTTCCTCAACATGCTGTGGTTTCCCAGGAAGATCCCTTGAAGAGATATGCTGCAGTCCAAGTATCCACTGCTGTTCCTGCAGATCAGAAATTCCAGAAACACTCCTTAATCCCCCAGAATGCTAGTACCCCTACAAGTGGACAAGATGTCCTCAGGCCACAGAGCTCAGATTTTCTTTCCGTTGCTTTCCAGTAGAAGATGTAGACAAAATGGTTCAGCATCTGGTGACAAAAGTACCCCCTTTGGAAGTTATGGTGTTGTTAAAGAAATAACAAAGACTACTGCCCATGTTGACAAAACAGAAACTTAAAACTAGCAGGTCAATCTTTCCACCATAATGAGTGGGCCTTAACACACTTGATTTTTCAGCATTTTGATTTGTTGACCTGGAGTCTGAGATATTTTTAAAAATTAAATTCATTTGCGACATGCAATGAGTTAGGATAGGCTCTAAATTGATGAGGTTGTTGTCTCCAGCTTCCTTACCGCCAAGCACTAATGAATGCACAGCTGTGCACTGCAGGCATCGTGATGCCTCACACCAAGGATCTGGTGCCTAATACAGGGACCAATCAACTAACCACCTTTAATACCTGGTTCTGTATCTAACCATGAAGATGCTGAGGGAGAGGGACTTGAAAAAAAAGAGACAGTCTTATGTGGGAATTTACAACCTAGCTGGCATGTTTATGGGGTAAGGAGGAGCAGACACATGACATAAGAGCTGGGGACGACTAGAGAGTGGGAAAGAGATATGATGTTATATACGGAATACTCAATCAATGTAGTAAATTTCTCCCTCTTAGAGTAAATACTACAGCAGAAATGGTCAGATTGGAAACACATTAAAGAACTAAGACAACACGGGAATTAACCATAGATAAGTTTGATCACTTACTCATTTTTAAATATTTCATTCAACAGTACTTAATGCATTGTACTGTGCTACCCCTTCATCCCCCACATGTTTATAGGAGAGTGAGCAAAACATAGAGCCTACACCTCAGTGGGGGAAGTGGACAAAAAAGTAAGTTACAATGTGTTAAGTATTATGAAGAAAACAGATCAGATACTGAGACAGGCCCTCCTTTACTAGGCCCACATGTAAAATGAAACATGAGTCCCAAAGGAGCCAGCCTTGTAAAAAGCCCACAGACAGAGGCCTAGGGCATGAAAGAGCATAGGAATTCAAGACACTGTAAGTAAGCCAAATGAGACTGGCTGGATAGAGCTGGTGCGGGGTGGGGGGCGGCGGGGGGGCGGGCGAGGGGGGCGGGGTACAAAAGAGGAAGTTGGAGACATAAAGTGGGGACCATAATTCAGGGTCCCTACATACCAAGGAAAGAGATGTGGACTGAGAGTTCAATGAGGAACCAGAAGAATGAGAGATCTTCCTGGCTGCTATGTGGAGAAGAAGTCAGGAGGTGGTAGTGCAAAGATGGGCTAAGACTATATAATACAAGTGTTAAGAGTATACAATAGCTATACACCAACAAGTTCCGTTCCTTAAAACAATGAGTGAGGCTTTCAAGCTGAACATCTGATGGACAAAAGCTAGATTTCACTCACAGGCAGGTTCAAGTGCTACAGTTACTATATTTCAGGTGACAACTCTCAGTTATCAAAAAGTCTTACGGCTATGTGCATTCACTTCTTATCCCCCTGTTTAGACTTTCAGTGGAATTGTCAAAGTGGCTGTTTTCAGCATGAAATGCCAAGATACCTTAGTGCAAATGCACAGGTTACTGATTAGATTAGTGATGAGCTTAGTGACAGAGCAGGAGGGGAGGCCTGGCATTTCTGATCTACTCCTTTCATATGTTGTTTCATGATTAAATTTAAACAATTTGCTAATTATACTGTTCCTATCAGATGCTAAAAACGAGGCTGTTTGAGTCCGCATTCAAGGTGGAGCCTGCTTCCAAGCGTAATGTATCAATAAATTTCATACAGGCCTAAAACCTCGTACTCTTCCTTATTTGTAATTTAGGAGGTATACAAATAACCAAATACAAAAGGCCTTTACATCTTTTCAGACTTGTGAAAATGCATTTTCCAATGCTTGTACACACTGTAAAAAACACATAAATAAATAACCACTGCCACTCTAGCTTTTCTAACCAGGCATTCCCACTTGATAATTCTGTATTTAGCATTCACACCCAATATATATCGCACCTTGCTATAATACCTTATGTATTGGGTTGTCGGAAAAGTCATCACGTATTTTTTCTATGTGATTCCTTGCAAAAATGCATCATGATTTTTCTGACAACCCAGTGTTTCCCCTGAGAATACTTACTAGGGCCAACTGCCTACTAACCACTGTGCATGCCAGGTAGTTGGTATCTATTTGGCCCTGGGGATGGCGGCGCCACAAGGAAGTCTTTATAAGAACATTCTTGATAATTTAGGATAGTACAAAGTGGCACTGTTAGTATATTTGAAAATTTAAAAGAAATAACACCTTTTTGTTGAACATTTGTTGAAGCTTTTACTTAGCATCACGTAGATTATTTCATTATAACATTTGTTAACTTCAAGGTAGCTTTCACTCTCATTTTAAACCTCTGGTAATGGATGTAAGGTCCCAATAGCAGGTTTTATAGCATAGAAACTGCACTCTAAAGGAACTTAACTAAATTTTCATCCTCTCCAATGTGTGTGTACATATATATGTCCACTTCTCTCAAAACCAGGCATAGCATCACTTAGCTACTCACGATAGGGTGAGCAATTCAATGTCTTTGTTGAAGGCAGTCAGTCTGAAATAATGATCATTATTCTATATAACCATATCAGATCAGCAAGTCTCATTCCTTCTCTTTCCCCAGAAACCTGTTGTCTCATCCCTCCCATCAACCTAATATAGAAACATTAAATTCTTTGACATCTCTCTCTCACACACACACACATAAAATATACACATACACACACAAAAAAAAAAACAAAAAATCACCACAATCATTTTCTTTTAAATCTCTAAGAATGACCATAATCAATAACAATTCAAAGAATACAAACATCATTTAAATTTTATGTACAAAAGGAAGTCAAATCACAAGGATTCTCAAGGCCCTTCTAAAACATACACATCACGATCCAAGTAGTTCAGGTGAGAAAAACATTACTCTTTTTATTGGTCAAGAAGACCATTATCAGTCTCACAACAAACATTCTGAAGCATAAGGCATGAATGCATTTTTTTTTTGAGGTGTTTCTGGCCCTCATGTGGGAGACGAACTAGGGCCGCTGGCTTCCCAAGCCAGCTCTTAAGCACCACACTACTCAGCCGGCCCCGGTATGAATTCATTTTAAAAACAAATTAAAACTTGGACACTGGGTAAATTATAGGAAAAGTTTACCTCAGAATTTCTCCTAAAACTCCTCTATATAATTGACATATATTTAAAGAAAATAGAACTAATATAGTGCCATATTAGATCATGTTAAATCATGACTATAGGCTTAATTTTCCTGAAATCTATCCTCCAACACAGATAATGGAAATATTAATTGGTATCCACTGTATGGTGAGAAATCTTAACAAATCAAAAACAAAAAGAAAAACATCCAATATGAAAATAGATGGAGGATGTGAACAGAAAATCCATGCCAAGTAAAATGGTCTATAATGTATATAACACATGACAAAGGTCACCAGTACTTAGGGAAACATACATTAAGCCACCAAATTATTTTCCTAAGGAAGATATATCAAACATAAGAATCTGAGAAACTATTTTTTAGGGAGTATAACGTGGAATAACGCTATCAAATAAAATTAAACATACTGTTTAATGCTGCGATTCTACATCTAGGAAACTGTCATACAGAAATATTTACTCATCAACACATTATGTGCATGACATTCCCTCAAGCACTTAAATAGCTATTTGTCCATGAACATACTTACCTCCAATGAAAGTTAGTATACAGTGATTACATAGAAGAGGTAGATTACAGGCAACATTGTTAAATTGTTCATCATGTCATATTGCTAAATAAATAAGTTCCAGGTTAAAAAAGAAAAAAAAAAGCACTGTAAGACAAACTCATAGATACACAGATCAATCTGATGGTTGCCAAAAGGGAGACCAGTGGGAGGATGGGCAAGGAAGGGGAAGGGGAATAACAAGTAAAATCTTCCCATTATAAACTAACTATAGTTTAACACATATATATATATATATATATATATATAGTCATGGGATGTGGAGTATAATGTGGGGATGGAGTCAATGGAATTGTAATAGATATGTATGATATCGAGGGTTGAGGAGCAGTGGAGGGGACAGAGGGAGTCATTGTGTAAGCGGTCAAAAGGATAACTATTGCATTGTTTTGTGCATCTGTAATTAATAATAATAATAAAATAATAAAGTAAATCACTGGAATATAATGTAAAGCATAGGAAATAGTCATTAATCTCATAACTATCTCATAACTATCTACAGTGATAAACACTTTGTAAGGTATATAAATGTTGAATCACTGTTGTACACCTGACCCTAATATAATATTGTATGTCAACTTTGGTTACAAATGATTTCTAAATAAAAAAATAAGTTTTTAACAATTAAGCATTACATTCTTATTTGAAAATAAAATTAAATTAATATATAAATTTGTATAAACACAAAGGAAATCATTTGAAAGAAAATAGAATTTACAATGATGGGAATTTAAACCTTCTGATATGTCTTCACTGTTTACCTTTCATAACATCATTTTCAAGTATTATGTAGTTTAAAAACTAAGTGAATATATTCATTCAAGATGACAAATTCCAAGATTGTGATAGTATATTATGAATTATTTAGTGACATTCAGGACACTTGAGCTGACCAGAAATCTGGTATCAAATTGGGGTACTTCTTTCATAACAAAAAGAAAAAAATCTTTCACTTATAATATTTAGGAATAAATATATTACATTGTTTATTAAAATTTTTAATACATATGAAAATTCTAAACTCACAACTCTTAATGATGTTACTGTGTTTTGTCTGTCAATATTTCATGAATTTTACAGTAGCTTAGTGACCTCTGCTGGCTTACTTTGAAGGTTCCATTTTGTGGTGATTTTTGAGACATAATTACAAATATTTTCACAATCCTCCCATCATGTCTGCTCTCCTTGAACTTTGGCAGGTCTTGCAGCTGTCTCAACAGAAAGAATGCAGTGGAATTGATGCAGCTCAACATCCAAGACTCTGACAGAAAAGACTCTGATAGACATTGTCTCTGTCTCTTTCTCTCTCACTCTGTTTCCCTCTTCCTCTCTCTCTTCCTATCTACTCATTTTATGACCCTAATCAATTCCAGAAGTACCCAAGAAAAGGAGATCATATGGTAGAGAGATTACAAAGATGTACCTAAAAAGTCTCAGTGCGCAAGCCCCCCAGCAGTTTGAGCTTCTCAAACCCATCACCAGAGGTGGGAAGGAAGCAACTTTAGATGATTATAGCTCAGCCACCAAATGACTGTAACCACCTGAGAAACTGTACAGAACCAACTAGCTGAGCCCAGTCAACCACCAAATTATGAAAGATAAAAATCAGGATTATTGTTCTAAGTCCCATATTTGAGGAATGTTTGTTAGGCAGTCATTGATAACTGAAACAATATTTGTACTCATTTTAATTATAAATATGTGGTAATATTACAATAAGTTACAGCTGCATGAATGAGAAACTATATATGTTACATCTTGTAAATATGCCATCAGAAAAACGAGTCAGAGTAGCATGGTGGGTTAAGAGCTTGCTCTCTGTGGACCCTGATACCCTGGATTCAAGTCCCTGGAAAACTGCTACGAGGTTATGTCGGTTGGGTAAGTACTTAACCTCCCTATACCTTACCTTCCCAGTGAAATGGAAATTACAGTGATGCTATTATCTTCATCTTGAGGTTGTTGTATGGATGAAAGCAAAACACAGTAAAATGCTAAAAACATTTGTTCTATATACTTGTTATATGCAGCAAAATTCAATTATCATTAACTATCACTATTACATGAATAGAAATATTTTCATAATGATCCTACCTTCTATATAAATTACCTAATATATATTTGAAACGTAACATAGTTCACATGTAATTAAGAAAAATAACAACAATTCCTACTTCAACTATGTAGGAATTACATTATGGTATAAGCCAATGATTAGCAAAGTAGGGCCTCTCATCTAAATTTGGCCAGCCATTGGGCTAAATGCCTTTTTTTTTTTAAATTGAGGTACATTGACATAACATAAAAGTGACATTTTAACCACTTTAAAGTAGGCAATTCAGGAGCATTTCAATTTCTTACATTTACAATGTTGTGTGATATCACCACAACTAAAGCCAGAACATTTTTATCACCTCAGAAAGAGACTCATACATCAAATAATCACTTCTCATATCTCTCTTCCCATAGTCTCTGAGAACCACCTACATGCTTTCTGTATCTACGGACTGCTTATTCTGCACATTTAATATGAATAGAATGGTAAAATCGGTGGCCTCTTGTGTCTAGTTTCTTTTATTTAGCATGTTTTAATATCCATCAATGTTATAGCATGTACTATTACTTAATTCTTTTGATGGTGAATTCTATTCTATTGTATGAGTACAGACATACTATATTCATTTTTCTATTCATTCATTGGTGGACATCTGAATTGTCTCCACAAGGAGCCTATTGTGAATGATGCTTCTATGAACATTCATGTCAAGCTTTGAGTCAAACTCCTGTTTTCAACTGTTGGGAGTATGCAGACGCCTAAATGTGGTAATTCTGTGTAACCATTTGAGTTACTGCCAGACAGTCTTCCAAAGTGGTTGTACCATTTAAATATCAGCAGCAATGCATGAGCTTTCTGATTTCTCCCCATCTTTGTCAAAACGTCTTTGTTTTGGTTTTGTTTTTTTCTACTTTTTACTGTGGTCCAACTAGTGGTTACAGAGTGATATGTCATTATGGTTTTAACTTATATGTCCTTGATGACTAATGATATTAAGCACATTTTCATGTTCTTGTTGACAACTTGTATATCTTCCTTGGAGAAATGTCTATTACAAACTTCTGCCTGTTTTTCTTTTTCTTTTTTTTTTTAATTGAGTTGTTTTGTTCTTCTGTTGTTGAGTTGTAGGAATTCCCTACATATTCCTGATACAAGCCCCTTCTCAGACTCATGAGTTGCAAATATGTAAATTCTTGAATTCTGTGGGTTGCTCTTTCACTTCTTGATGGCATCCTTTGATGTACAAAAGTTTTGAATTTTAATAAGGCCAAATTATCTATTTCTAGTTTGGTTGCTTGTATTTTTGTGTCATATTAAAGAAACCACTGCCAAATCCAAGGACAAGACGGTTTACTTCTATGTTTCCAAGTGTTGTATAGTTCTATCTCCTGCATTTGGTTTTAATCCACATTGAGTTAATTTTTTTTTTTTTTTTTAGAAGGTAGTGTCACTGGCCCACATATGTGGGATCCAAACCGGGGCTGCTGGCGTCCCAAGCCAGCTCTTAACCACCGCGCCACTTGGCCAGCCCTGTTTTTTTTTTTTTTTTTTAGTTGAGCCATCCTGCTACCTGTTGGCAGCTCAGCGGCAACTCAGATCAGGTTGGGCATCGAACTGCTGTTGCTCAGAGCTCAGCTCACACTCTTGAGCGAGCTCTTAACCAACTGAGTCACTCGGCTGGCCCTAATTTTTGTATATGATATAAGAATCCATTCTTTAGCATATGGATATCCAATTTTCCCAGCAAAATTTGTTTAAAGGGCTGTACTTTCCCTGTTGAATTGCTTTGGCACTCTTACCAAAAATCAGTTGAACAGAAGGTAAAGGTATACTTCTAGATTCTCACATTTATTTTATTGATCTATATATCTGTTCACTGTCAGTACCACATGGGCTTGTCTTGTGGATTTGTAATAGCTTCTGAAATCAGAAAAAATGAGTCCAACAACCTTATTCTTCTTGTTCATGATTGTTTGCCCTGTTTAGGTCCCCTTGCAACTCCATATGAATTCCAGGATCAATTTTCCACTTAACAATAAAGGCTATTTGGATTTTAATAGAGAATTGCACTGAATATGAGATTGCATTGGGACTTATTGCTATCTTTATAATATTGTCTTTCAGTCTGTGAACATGACATTCCTTTCCATTTACTTAAGTCCTCTGAAGGGCTTTCAGTAATATTTTGTAATTTTACCATACAAAACTTTCACCTCCATGCCTAAATTCATTCCTAAGTTTTTTATTCTTGTTGGTGCTATTATGAATGGAATTATTTTCTTTTCACAATTTTCATTGCTAGTATGGAGACATACACCTGATTTTGTGTGTTCAGCTTGTGTCCCAGGACTCATCTAAAGTTATTAGCTCTAATAGTTTTTTTGTGAATTCCTTAGGATTTTCTATAGATAAGATCATATCATCTGTGAATAGAGGTAGTTTTACTCTTTTCATTCCATTCTGAATGATTGTTTTTCTCTCTCTTCTCTAATTTCTCTGGCTAGAACTTACAGTACTGTGTCGAATAGAAGTTTTTTGTTTTGTTTTGTTTTTTAAACCCATCTTTGTCTTGTTCCTGGACTTAGGGGTAAAGCTTTCAGTCTTTCATCATTAGGTATAATGTTAGCTATTGGCTTTCATAGATGCCCTTTATCATGGGACAAAATTGCCCATGATTAATTTACTGACTTTACTCACAAAGACAACATGTTGGATTTTAAAATATTTTTTAGTGTTTACTGAGATAACCATGATTTCTCCCCGTCATTCTATTAAGCGGTATACCTTAACTGTTTATTGTATATAAAAACACCACTGTAGGACCGGCTGAGTGGCACGTTGGTTAAGAGTTGGCTTGGGAGCGCCAGCTCTGAGCAGCAGAGCCCCAGTTTGGATCCCACATGCGGGCCAGTGATGCTGCTCCCTCTACAAGTAAGATGGTGAACAACAGCTGGACCTGGAGCTGGGCTGCCAAGATTCTTGGTGATGGCATAGGCTACAGTGGGGCTGGCCAGCAGCTGGCCTGCGCTTTCATGAGGTACTGTGAGCTGCCGTGAGCGGCCTTCCAACGGCCAGGGAGTGACAGCCTCACCCGGGAAGAGGGCAGTGATCATGTGCCAGTGAAGCGACATCCCTCTCAACTAGACTGAAGAACAAAAAGGACAGCAACTTGTCTGTTCCCCTCCCCCATTCCCCAATAAAATATTTTTAAAAAAACAACAAAAAACAGGGCCGGCCGAGTGGCTCAGTTGGTTAAGAGCTCGCTCAAGAGTGCGAGCTGAGCTCTGAGCAACGGTGGTTCGATGCCAGCCCAATCTGAGTTGCCGTTGAGCTGCCAACAGGTGGCAGGATGGCTCAGCTAAAAAAAAATAAAAACAAAAACAAAAACAAAAAAAAACAACTCTTGCATATCTGGGATAAATCCCACTTGGAAATGCTGTATAATTTCTTTTATATGCTAGTGGATTCAGTTAACTAATATTTTGTCGAAAATTTTTTTTACATCTATATTTGTAAGTGACATTAAATGGACATCACAAGTTCATTTTTTGTGATGTTTTTCTGGATTTGGATGTATGGTAATGTTGGCCTCATAAAATTAGTGTACACTTCAGACTGCATTAAAATGTCTCTCAGGGGCCGGCTGAGTGGCGTGTTGGTTAGGAGCTGGCTTGGGATGCCAGCTCTGAGCAGTGGGGACCCAGTTCGGATCCCACATATGAGGTCCAGTGACACTGCCGTTTGTAGCTAAGGTGGTGAACAACAGCTCCACCTGGTTGCCTCTATAGCTAAGATGGTGAACGGTCAGCTCCACCTGGAGCTGGGCTGTTGTGAGTCGCCGGAGATGGTGTGGGCTGCAGCCTCTACTGCAGTGGGCTGCTATAGGCTACAGTGAGTTGCCGGCAGCCAGTGTGAGCAGCTGGCAGCCAGCATAAGCTGCCAAGAGCCACCATGGATGGCTGTCCAGAGGCCGGCAGCCTATCTGCCTCACCTGAGAAGAACCAACTTGGGCCAGTGAAGCAATGTCCTACACAACTAGGCTGAAGAACAAAAGGACAGCAACTTGTCTGTTTTCCTTCCCTGATACCCCAATGCTGTTTCCCTCCCCCAATTCCCCAATAAAATCTTAAAAAAAAAAAAAGTGTCTCTCAGCACTCAAACAAAGAGGTACCTAAGTCTGCTGGGGAGGTAGTGAAGGCTACGTAAAAGATTGGTATGTTTCTTACGGTTTGAAAAATAAATACAAGTTGCCATTGGACAAATTGAAAGCGTATTCTGGATAAAAAAAATAAAAGGAGTATGAAAAGAAAAACTGGGGAGGCATATTAGAATATATTCTTTTAATGAAATAATAAAGCCACTGAGTATGTTAAGTAGCCTGTCAAAGCAGTAGGAAGTATGATATACACACTCACGTACAACCAGTGGGTCAAAGAAGAAATCAAAAGAATAATTTAAAAAGCTTGAGAAAAATTAAAACACAACATACCAAAATTATGGGATGCAACAAAAGCAGAAGAGGGAAGTTCATAAGGAAAAAATGTCTACATGAAAAAAGAAGAAAGATCTCAAAAACTCATTTAACTGTATACCTCAAAGACCTCAAAAAAGAATATGTAAGCCCAAAGTTAACAGAATGATATACTGAAGATAACAACAGAAATAAATGAAATAGAGAATACAATAACAATAGAAAAAATCACAATTAAAAGTTGGGTTTTTTTAAAGATCAAAAAAATTTCACAGGGGCCAGCCGAGTGGCGTGGTGGTTAAGCGCTGGCTTGGGAAGCCAGCGGCCCTGGTTCGGTCCCACATACGAGGGTCAATGACACTGCCTTCAAAAAAATAAATAAAATAAAAAAATTTTAAAAAATTCACAAGTCATAAGATAGACTAACTATAAAAGAGGGCAGCCAAAAATAAAATCAGAAATGAAAGAGGAGACATTACAATGAATGCCAGAGAAATAAAAGGATCATAAAAAGACTACCATGGACCATTATACACTATAAATTACATAACCAATAAAACATTGATATATTCCTAGAAATATAAAACCTACCAAGATTGAATCACGAATAGGAAATCTGAAGGGAACTATAACTGGTAAGGTCATTGAATCAGTAGTCAAAAACTTCCTAACAATGCAAAGCACAGGACCAGGTGATTTCACTGGAATTTTCTACCAAACATCTAAAGAATCAATGCAAATCCTTCATAACCTCTTCCAAAAAAGCTGACAAGAACATTTCCAAACTCAATTTATGCGGCCAGCATTACCCTGACACCAAAGTCAGAGAAAGACATTCAAGAAAACTATAGATTGATATCTCAAATTAACAAAAATGCAAAAATTATCAACAAGGTACTATCAGAGTTCAATAGCATATTAAAAAGATCATACACCATAACCACATGAGATATATCTTTGGGATGCAAGAAATGAAAGTCATTTAATGTCATACACCACAAAAACAGAATGAAGAATAAAAAATTTATAAAACTCACGATCACCTCAACAGATGCAGAAAAACCATATGAGAAAATTCAACACCCTTTCATGAAAAAAATTCTCAACAAACTAATAATAGAAGACAATTATCTGAGCACAATGAAGGTCATATATAAGAAGCTTACAGCTAACATAATACTCAATGGTGAAAAACTGTAAGCATTTCCTCTAAGATCAAGTACAAGGCAAAAATACTTACTCTCACCACTTCTACACATTTTTTTAATATTATAAATATCTATTTATTTATCATGCAACAATAATAGACAATACATTTTTGCTGTATTTGCTTCAGGTCCTTTTTCTATCTTTTTTAAAATTAAAGTTTATTGGGGTGACAACTGTTGGTAAAGTTACATAGGTTTGAGGTGTACAATTCTGTAATACTTCATCTATATATCACATTGTGTGTTCACCACCCAGGGTCAGTTCTCCTTCCATCACCATATATTTGATCCCTTTTACCCTCATTTACTACCCCCCTTCCCCCCTTACACTCTTGTAACCACTAAATTATTGTCTGTGTCTATATGTTTTTGTTTCTTCATTTGTTTGTCTTGTTCCTTTAATGTTTTCAGTTTTATATAACACATATCAGTGAAAACATGTTTCTCAACTTTTTCTGTCTGATTTATTTCACTTAGCATAATAACCTCAAGATCCATCCATGTTATCGCAAATGGCACTATTTCATCTATTCTTATGGCAGAACACTATTCCATTGTGTGTGTGTGTGTGTGTGTGTGTGTGTGTGTGTGTATCACATCTTTATCCAATCATCTATCAAAGGACTATTGCTTGTTTCCATGTCTTGGCCAAAATGAATAAAGCTGCCATGAACATCAGAGTACGTATATCTTTACGGATAAATGTTTTTGGATTTTTTTGATAGATACCCAGGAGAGGGATTGATGGGTCAGATGGTAATTCTAATTTTTTTGAGGAACCTCCACATTGCCTCCCATAGGGGCTACACCAATTTTCATTCCCACTAACAGTGTATGAGGGTTCCTTTTTCCTCCATCAGCCTCTCCAACAATTGTTATTATTGTCTTGTTGATGGTAGCCATTCTAACCAGTGTGAGGTGATATTCACTGTGGTTTTTATTTGTGTTTCTCTGATGATTAGTGATGTTGAGCATTTTTTTCCTCCCCTCTCCCCACATTAACTTCCCCCCAACCCCTGATACCATACATATCTATTACAATTCCATTGAGTCCATCTCCACACTATATTCCACATCCCATGACTATATATGTGTTAAATTATAGTTAACATCTAACATTATTCAGCCACAGATTCAGATGTACCGTGCAGTGGTAAGGCCACTACACAATCCATGAAGTGGTCTTCCTGACAAGACATGAGTCCATCTGGTCCCCTAAAAAATATTTACAACGTTATTGATTATATTCCCCAAACTGTCTCTTCAATCCCTGGGCAATATTGTAGTTACCAGTTTATGTTGCCTTGTCCCTTCCCCTTCTCCTCATGTTCACCCCTGTCCCATCTAACAATCATCAGTTTTTCCTCTATGTCTCTAAGACTATTTCTCTTTACATGGCTCGTTGACTCAGTTCTTTAGATTCCACATATAAGTGAGAACATATGGTATTTGTCTTTATCTGACTTACTTATTTCACTTAGCATAATGTTCTCTAGGTCCATCCATATCATTGCAAATGGTACAATTTCTTTCTTATTTATAGCTGTGTAATACTCCATTGTGTAAATGTACCACAATTTCTTAATCCAGTCGTCTATCGATTGACATTTCAAAAGTTTCCAAGTCTTGGCAATTGTAAATAATGTTGCAATGAACATAGGGGTGCATATATTTTTTCTAATTAGTGTCTTGGGTTTTTCAGGATAAATATCTAGGAGTGGAATTGCTGGGTCAAAAGGTAGTTCCATTTCCAATTTTTTGAGGTACCTCCATACTGACTTCCATAGTGGCTGCACCAGTCTGCGATCCAACCAACAGTGCAGCAGGGTTCCCTTTTCCCCACAGCCTCGCCAACACTTGTTGTTTGTTGATTTATTGATGATAGCCATTCTGACTGGAGAGAGGTGGTACCTCATTGTGGTTTTTATTTGCATTTATTTGCATTTCCCTAATCAGTGAGGTTGAACATTTTTTCATATGACTGTTGGCCATCTGTATGTCCTCTTTAGAGAAATGTCTCTTCATTTCCTCTGCCCATTTTCTAATTGGGTTGTTTGATTTTTGGGTGTTGAGTTGCATGAGTGTTTTATAAATTTTGGATATTAACCCCTTATCAGATATATCATTGACAAATACATTCTCCCATTCAGTAGGCTTCCTTTTTGTTTTATTGATGGTTTCTTTTTGTGAGAAAACTTCTAAGTTTGATATAATCCCATCTGTTCATTTTTTCTTTTACTTCCCTTGCCTGCAGGGATGTATCAGTAAAAACATTGCTCAGGATAATGTCTGCAAACTTACTCCCTATATTTCCTTCTAGGAGTTTTATGGTTTCAGATCTTACATTTAAGTCTTTAATCCATTTTGAATTTGTTCTTGTATATGGCATAAGGAGGTGGTCCAGTTTCATTTTTTTTGCATGTGTCAGTCCAATTTTCCCAGCACCATTTTTTTTTTTTGTGAGGGTAGTGTCACTGTCCCTCATATGTAGGACCTGAACTGGGGCCACTGGCTTCCCGAGCCAGTGCTTAACCACCGCACCACTCAGCCAGCCCCCAGCACCATTTTTTAAATAGATTATCTTTACCCCAGTGTAAATTCTTGCTTCCATTGTCATAGATTAACTATCCGTATATGCATGGATTTATTTCTGGGGTCTCTATTCTGTTCCACTGATCTATGTGCCTGTTTTTATGCCAGTACCATACTGTTTTGGTTACTGTAATCTTGTAGTATGTTTTGATGTCTGGTAACATGATACCCTCTAGTTTACTCTTATTTCTCAGGATTGCTGAGTCTATTCAGGGTCTTTTATGATTCCATATAAATTTTAGGATTATATTTTCTATTTCTGTGAAAAATGTCCTTGGTAGTTTGATTGGAATTGCACTGAATCTATATATTGCTTTAGGCAGTATGCACATTTTAACTATATTAATTCTTCCTATCCATGAGCATGGTAGGTGTTTCCATTTATTTGTATCTTATTTCTTTCTTCAGTGTCTTATAATTTTATGAGTACATATCTTTTACTTCTTTGGTTAAATTTATTCCTAGGTATTTGATAGTTCTTGAAGCCATTGTAAATGGGACTGTTTTCTTAATTTCTACTTCCGATAGTTTATTATTGGTATATGCAAATGCAACTGATTTCTGAATATTGATTTTGTATCCTGCTATCTTACTGAATTCATCTATCAGTTCCAGTAGTTTTTTGATGGAGTCTTTGGGGTTCTCTATGTACAGTGTCATGTCATCTGCATATAATGACAATTTTACTTCCTCCTTGCCAATTTGGATGCCTTTTATTTCTTTTTCTTGTCTGACTGCTGTGGCTAGACCTTCCAGAACTATGTTATATACACGTGGTTAAAGTGGACAGCTTTGTCCCTGACCTTAAGGGGAATGGTTCTAGCTTTTCCCCATTGAGTATGATGTTACCTATAGGTTTATCATATATGCCTTTTATTATGTTGAGACATGATCCCTGTCCCACTTTGTTAAGCGTTTTTATCATAAATGGCTGCTGGATTTTGTTAAATGCTTTTTCTGCATCTATTGATATGACCATATGATTTTTATTCTTCATTCTGTTGATGTGGTGTATCACATTAATTGATTTACGGATGTTGAACCAGCCTTGTGTACTAGGGATGCAACCCATTTGATCATGATGTATGATCTTCTTAATATATTGCTGAATTCTGTTTGCTAATATTTTATTGAGGATTTTTGCATCTATATTCATCAGGGATATTGGCCTGTAGTTTTCCTTTTTTTGTGCTGTCTTTACCTGGTTTTATAATCAGGGTGATAGTGGCTTCATAAAAAGAGTTTGGGAGCCTTCCCTCCTTCTGGATTTTTTGAAATAGTTTGAGAAAAACAGGTGATAGTTCTTTTTTGAATGTTTGGTAAAATTCACTTGTGAAGCCATCTGTTCCAGGGCTTTTGTTTGTTGGGAGCTTGTTGATTACTGATTCAATTTCCTTGGTAGTAATCAGTCTAGTCATATTTTCCATTTCTTCTTGAGTTGACATTGGAAGGTTTTATGCGTCTAGAAAATTATTCATATCTTCCAGATTGTCCAACTTGTTGGCATAGAGTTGCTCATAGTAATTTATTAGAATTTTTTGTACTTCTGTGATGTCTGTTGTCACTTCACCTCTTTTAATACTGATTTTACTAATTTGAGTCCTCTCTCTCTTTTTTTTTTTTTTTTTTTTTTTTTTTTTTGAGGAGCCTGTCTAGAGGTTTGTCAATTTTGTTTATCTTCTCAAAAAAACAGCTCTTGGTTTCATAGATCTTTTGTATTGCTTTTCTGTTTATTTCCTTCCACTCTGGTCTTTATTATCTCCTTTCTTGTACTCTCCTTGGGCTTCTTTTGCTGTTCTTTTCCCAGTTCCCTGAGGTGTAAGGATAACCTGTTGATTTGAGATTTTTCTTCCTTCTTTAGGTACGCCTGCACTGCTATAAACTTCCCTCTTAGGACTGCTTTCGCAGCATCCCAGAGATTTGGGGTCGTGCTATTTTCATTTTCATTTGTCTCGAGGTATCTTTTGATTTCCTCCTTGATCTCATTTGTGACCCACTCGCTATTTAGTAGCATGTTATTTAGTGTCCATGTATTTGTAAGCTTTCTGGATTTCTTCTTATAATTGATTTCTAGTTTCATAGCATTGTGGTCAGAGAAGATGCTTGAAATGATTTCAATCTTCTTAAATTTATTGAGACTTGTTTTGTTGCCTAACATGTGGTCTATCTTGGAAAATATTCCATGTGCACTTGAGAAGAATGTATATTCTGTAGCTTTGGGGTGAAATACTCTGAAAACATCTGTTAAATCCAGCTGGTCTAATGTGTCATTTAAGGTCGCTGTTTCCGCATTGATTTCCTGTCTGGAGGATCTGTCCATTGGTGACAGTGGGGTGTTGAAGTACCCTACTATGATAGTGTTACTGTTGATATCAGTCTTTATGATGGTCAATATCTGTTTCATATATTTAGGAACTCCTATGTTAGGTTTATAGATGTTTACTAGGATTATGTCATCTTCTTGGATCAATCCCTTTATTTTTATGAAGTGTCCTTCTTTGTCCTTTATTAGATTCTTCAATATAAAGTCCATTTTATCTGATATATGATATAAATATCACTACTCCAGCTTTTTCCTCAGTTCCATTTGCATGAAATACTTTACTCCATCCCTTTACTTTCAGCCTGTATGTGTCTTTTGATCTGAGGTGAGTCTCTTGTATACAGCAGGGGTCTTGCTTTCTTATCCATTCAGCCACCCTATGTCTTTTGATTGGAGCATTTAATCCATTTACATTTAATATGATTATTGATAGGTGCTTAGTTATTACCATTTTGTTATTTGTGTTCCTGGTCTTCCTTAATTAGATTGTTTTTCTCTTCTGCTTAAAGAAGCCCTTTTAACATTTCCTGCAACAGCTGGATTGGTGGTAATGAATTCCCTTAGCTTATTATTCTCTGGGAAGCTCTTTATCTCTCCTTCACTTTTAAATGAAAACCTTGCTGGATACAGCAATCTAGGTCGTAGGTCTTTGTTTTTCATCACTTTAAAAATCTCCTGCCACTCCCTTCCTGCCTGCAAAGTTTCTGTAGAAAAGTACAAAAGTCAGCTGATAATTTTATGGGGTGCCCTTGTAAGTAACTTGCTACCTTTCCCTTGCTGCTTTTAGGATTCTGTCTTTGTCTTTAACGCTTGCCATTTTCACTATAATGTGTCTTGGTGTGGGCCTGTTTGGGATCATCTTGTTTGGAACTCTCTGCACTTCCTGGGTTTGTATTTCAATGTTCTTTGCCAGGTTAGGGAAGTTTTCAGACATTATTACTTCAAATATGTTCTCGATCCCTTGCTCCCTCTCTTCTCCTTCTGGTATTCCAATGATGTGAGGATTGTTGGGTTTGATGTTGTCGCCCAGCTCTCTTAAACTATTTTCAATGTTTTTCATTCTTTTTTCTTGTTGTTCCACTTGGATGATCTCTGCTATCTTGTCTTTTAAGTCACTGATTTGATTTTCTGCTTCATCCAATCTGCTAGTAATTCCATCCAGTTTGTTATTTAATTCAGTAATTGTGTTCTTTACTTCTACCTGGTTGCTTTTCATGATTTCTCTATCCTTTATATTCTCATTAATTTCCTTGAATGTTCTAATAATCCATGTTCTGAACCTCTGTCTCTGATAGGTTGTTTACCTCTATTTTCTCTAGTTCCACTGATTCAGAAGGTTTCTTCTGTTCCTTTATTTGAGATATGTTTCTGTGTTTCCCCATTCTGGCTTACTCTTTGTGCTTGCTTTGATGTAACAGGTAGATCCCCTAGGTCTCTCAGTCTTTACTGGGTGTATCTATGCCGTCCTTTATACTTGGATTACTCTGTCTCCCTATTCTCCTGTGCTGTGTACCTGAGGTGTTCCTTGTGTTGTGTGTCTTCTCCTGTTGAAGTTGAGCTTTGATTGCTTTTGTTTTGTCCATAGGTGCGATTGACTCCCAGGCTGATTAGCTGTCAGGATTAGCAGTGTCCACAGTTTATGAGCTGTTGTGTGAGGGTTGACTCCTCCTATGAGGCGTGACCCCTTTGGGCTCTTGTGCCTGTAGTGACTTCCCTTTGGGTGTGACTCTTTTAGGTAAAACCCAGAAATGCTCTGGTTTTACCTAATGTTGGCCTCTGGGTATGGTGATTCTTGTGTCTCTTTGGGTGGGCCTTACTGCAGAGTGATTTTAGAGCAAAACAGATCAACAAGTACATCCACCACAGCCACCAAAGGAAACTAGATGCTCTCACATGTAAAAAAAAAACACAACCAACAACCTACAGTCAACTTATACAGAAATACCAAACATGCAAAAGAAGAAAACAAACAAAAACAAAACAACAACCACAAAAAAGAACAAAAGACAAAACAAAATAAAATATAATAAAATGAAAAATAGAATAAACACAAGAAACCAAATAGGAAAACCAAAAAAAATAAATAAATTTACAGAAAAAAGGAAAGGAAAAGTAGAGCAGTGAAAAGGATGAAGAAAAGAAGTGAGAAAGTGAGGGTGGAAAAGAAAGAAGGAAAGAAATAAAAAGAAGAAAAAAAATATATATATATATATACACACACCCATATAAATGGTCATAGATTCACATATATACACCTATATATATATACCTATATTAAAAGCTAAAAAATGATAGTAGTAATGAAATAGAAATAAAAAAAAACAAAAACAACCAAAACAAGCAACCAATAAGAGGAAAAAAAAAAAAAAAAGAAAAAAACCAGTGCCGGTCTTGGCTGAAGTCCACCAAGCTCTCTCCAGTTGTCCTCTGCTGTACCAAAGCTCCTCTGTGTCTCATGGGGGCAGAGTCAGCCACCTGGCACCTAGAGTGATCCTGGCAATGCAGGTCTATTGTAGATGAGTGGGGTTATGAGGTGTGATTGGTAGTTTTTACAAAGTCACTGCCGTTTCTGCTTTCGCCTGTCCCAAGGCAGGCTGCGCACCCAGAAGTCTCGATGTGTGTCTTTGGGCACTCCTTCCGCTGATGGCTGTGAAGGGTATGAGAGCTCTTCACTGCCAAAAGCCAGCTGCTAGGGGTCTGTTAGTACCTAAGCAGCTGAACCTGCCCTGCCATCCAAGCCTTGCAGGAAAGGTGGAGGCAGGATAGGTATGCTCACTCTTTGTGGCCTCTTCTGGGGCAGAAATTCTCGACCCCCTGCGGATAGGAATACCTCTGTAATCTGACCCTACAGAGTTTAAGACTCTGGCTTGGGGGGAGGGGGGGGCAAGGTTTCTGAGATAGGGTGGTGGTGGGTTCTTATTTCTACATTTGTTTTTTCGCTTTCTGTCCGAGAGGAAAACACACACACACACACACACACACACACACAATTTCCTCCACTGTTTTGAGCTAAGGCCTTTGCCCCAGCGCACCCTGCAGCTGTTCAGGTCTCTGCTCTGTATCCCGCAGTCCTCCTTCTTCTCCAGGTATGCGCTGTGACTCCCTGCGCCATGTTTCCCTCTTCCCCTGCTTACCCCGTTTCAGGCTTCTGCTTCAGAGCCTGCGGCCACAGTGCTCCTGCTGCACCTCCAGTGGGACTGGGTGGGTGCAGGGACTGATCTCACTCTGTCGCTGCCACGCTCTACACCCTGTTTCCTGGGACCCATGGTTTCACAGCCGCGGGTGCAGCTCGTACCTCTGGACGCTGGTCTCCTCTCTCTCCTCCCCCTCTCACCCGGCCTGAGGCTTCTTCCTCAGACTACAGACCATCGCACTCTTGCTGTCCTCTCTCAACATTTTATTGATATTCTAGCCAGACAATTAAGAAATAAAATGAGAGATGAGATGAGATGAGATGAGATTTGAACAGAAGAGAAGATAAAATAAAATAAAATGAAATATACCCAAATGAGAAAGGATGATGAAATAAAATGTTTTTTGTTTGCACATAACCTGGTCTTAGCGGTAGAGAAACTTAAAGCCTCCACCAAAAAATAGTAAAATTAACAAGTACAGTAAATTTGCAAGATACAAATCAATATACAAAAATCAGCTGTGTTTGTATACACTATATAAAAAGGATTTATATCCAGAATATACACATTTTAAAAAAAAACTCTTACAGTTTAATAAGACAACAAATACACAATTAAAAAATAAAGCTTCTAAAAAGACTTTTGTCCAAATAAAATATACAACTCATCAACAAGCATATGTAAAGGTACTTAACATCATTAGGCATCAGGGAAAGGTAAGTCAAAAACCACAGAGAAATACTATTTCATCCCCACTAGCTTGGCTATAATCATAGGGGCAAATAATAATGTCTTGGCATGGATATGGAGAAACACAAACCATTGTGTATTGGCAGTACTTTGGAAAAGTCTACCAATTTCTCAATAATTAAACAGAGTTACCACATGATGCAGCAGTTCCACTTCTAGGTATAATATACTCAAGAGAAAGAAAAATATGTTCACTCATAATTTACACATAAATGTAAAAAAAATACAACATAATAGCCAAAAATTGGGAGAAACTGACCATCAAATGATGCATGAATAAACAAAATGTGGTTATAGCCATATTATGGAATATTATCTGGCAATAAAAAGGGATAAGTCCTGAACATGCTACATTATGGATGACTCTTTAAAGTACTATGCTAAGTGAAAGAAACCAGTTATCAAAGACCACATATTCCATGATTCCAGTTACAGAAAATATTTCTATAGAGGGACAAACTAGACTAATGGTTGGACAGAACTTGGGGAGTCAGAAGCTAGTGTAACATGTAAAGGGTAAAGGTTTCTATTGGAGAATGAACATGCTTTGCATACGATCATCACTGTGGTAGCACAAGTCTGTGAAGATACAACGAACCATAAATTGTACATTTTAAATTAATCAATTGAATTGTGTGTGGATTAGATGTCAACAAAGTTTTATAAAAACAAGAAAATCTCTTGCACCATCATCCAGGAAATTCTGAGTCAGCTGAATAATTGTTTCATTTCTATTTCTTCAGGAAAACAGAAAACAGACACGGCCCCCCTCACTTAGCAGTTCTAACACTCATAAAAAGAAAATGCCAAAAAAAAAAAAATGTATACACAGTTAAATAAAGGAAAAAGAACTGTATTAAAATTACTCTGATGGTAACCACTTTGAGCACCTATCCTGTATTAAAAAAGTGTATTAAAATTGAAATATGCAATATATATCAATAACAATAGATGAATACAAGTCACATTTGACTTCTGCAATTAGAAGAGGTGCTCAAAGTGGTTACCATCAGCATAATGTTAATACAGTTTTTTCCTTTCTTAAAATGTGTATACATTTTGTTGGCACCCTCTGTATATTACATAATACATGGGTATTGCACATGAAAGGTTAACTGTTAGCTGGATGATAGCCCTTGTAGACATTAAGCATATTTGTATAAAGAAAGAGATCATCTATTTTATGTGTTTGTCTACTTGCCATAAAAATGTTCTCTTTTAATATATTTACTTTGAGATGTAGTGAGTTATACTTTAACTTTCTGATTGATTTCTCCTTGGATATAAGCATGAGCAATGGCAGAAACGATCAGTGATTTGAAAGGAACCATTACATTCCACCAGGATGTCTATGAAGTGGATTTCAGTTCTACTGCTGCTCCAGCTGAGTTGTTACTTTAGCCCAGGGAATTGTGGAAAGGTGCTGGTGTGGCCCACAGAATACAGCCATTGGCTCAATATGAAGACAATCCTGGATGAACTTGTCCAGAGAGGCCATGAAGTGACTGTTCTGACATCTTCAGCTTCCATTCTTATTGATCCCAACAAATTGAAACCATCTGCTATTAAGTTTGAGATTTATCCTACATCTTTAACAAAAGAAGATTTTTTGCTTTTTTTCACGAAAGCGGTTATGAAATGGACATATGAGCAAAAACATACATTTTGGGCATATTTTTCACTAATGCAAGATATAACTAGGGAATATTCTGACTGCATTGAAAAGCTATGTAAAAGTGCCATTTTTAATAAGAAACTGATGACAAAACTACAAGAATCAAGGTTTGATCTCATTCTTGCAGATGCCATTGGACCCTGTGGTGAGCTGCTGGCTGAGCTACTTAAAATACCTTTAGTATACAGTCTCCGCTACTTTCCAGGCTACACAATTGAAAAATACAGTGCAAGAGTTCCAATCCCTCCATCCTACGTACCTATTGTTTTGTCAGGATTAAGTGATCAAATGACATTCATGGAGAGGGTAAAAAATATGATATATGTGCTTTACTTTGACTTCTGGTTCCAAACATTTGAGAAGACATGGGATCGGTTTTACAGCGAAGTGCTAGGTAAGTCGTGTTTTTAGTTAGTAGCATGAAGTCCTTACTTTCCTAGTGCCTTGCAGGTGTTTGCACAAATATTAAGTCAGAGGAATTTGTCTAAGTGAAATAATAAAATAAAATTATAAAATCATCTTTCTGTCTCACAAATATTATAGAAATGTTCAAATCATAGGGTCATTGAGGAACTGTTTCTTCTTGTATAGTTAAGACTCATTTAAAAACTAATCTATTTTGCCATATTACCTGAAGGATTCCTTCACAATAGAGAGATATAGTGTCTCTCTATCCCAGATCAGGAATCTATAATATGAGATTTCTAATGACTTCAAATTCCTTCACTACATAGTTACAATTCATATGTTCAAAGACTTAAAATTCTGTTGAAGAAAAGGACACATAAATTACTAACCTATAATTTTTGAAAATTGTCCCTTCACTAAAGACAAAATGAACCAAAATTAAGAGTGTGAAAATTTATTACTACACTTTATGAAAATTTTCCGGCTCTTATTTAAAAATATTTTTATCAATGCACAATTATTACGAAGCTGCTAATATGAACTAAATGCAGTCATAGCCCAAAGCATTGAGCCACATTCTCAAACCTGCACAGTTTACAAGGAAAATCTCGGATCAAGGAAATAGCTTGCTGAATTGTAGAAATTAGACTAAGTACTATAGGGAAAAGTGTTTCCATGGATATCATAGGGTTAGTTGATTGAGGGGTTGAAATCATTGTTTACATTTGCATCTGTTTTGTAGCTTACAGAATAAATGAATGCATGTTTAATTCTATAGTGTCTTAGGTTTAATCATTTTTTTTATGATTGTGAATGTACTGATGTGATTTAGAGATGAAAGACTCTTTCACATATATACAAGGCCTAACAATTAATTTTGTGAACTTGTTGCAAATATGTTGCTAACCTTTTTTGATATCAGAGGGACTATTCATTGAGAATTTGTACCAACTGGACAAACAGTTAACCAAGTTTATATTTGCAAGTGCTGAAAAGACTCCATGAACTTTTCTCCAACAATTCATTGCTCTTATATAATGACAATGTACCAGCTCACACAGCACAGGCTGTGAGGGAGTTTTTAGCCAGTAAACAAATAACTGTATTGGAACATCCTCCCTACTCACCTGATCTGGCCGTCAACGTCATCTTTCTTTACCCAAAGAAAAAGGAAATATTGACAGGAAAACATTTCGATGACATTAAGGACATCAAGGGTAATAGGAAGACAACTCTGATGGTCATTCCAAAAAAGAGTTCCAAAATTGCATGGAGAGGTGGACTACGGGCAGGCGTCCATGCACAGCTTTCCAAGGGAGGCACTTTGAAGGTGACAGTAAGGATATTCAACAATGAGTACACAATACTTTTTCAAGGATAAGTTCGTGAACTTAATTGTCAGACCACGTATATTGATATATATATATATTTTATATTATCAATGATACATATAGTACATTTATATTATCAAACCACAGACACTTTAAACACATTGACTACATAATCCTAAGCTACTTTCAGAAAACAACCTGTTACATTCACATTACAATATTCTAATTTCCTCAACCTTTTGTTTGCTTTATTCACCTCAGGAAGACCCACCACATTATCTGAGTTAATAGGGAAAGCTGACATGTGGCTCATTCGAACCTATTGGGATTTTGAATTTCCTCGCCCGCAATTGCCACATTTTCAATTTGTTGGAGGACTCCACTGCAAACCTGCTAAACCCCTTTCTAAGGTAAACCTATTCATGTACGTTTTGCTTTGTTCATTTGGCATTTTCACTAGGAAAGCATCTGTGTTCTTTATTTAGAATGTCTGGTCACACTGAGATAGAGAGATGAGAATCTGGATAGAGTACCTGCCAATTAGATACCCATATATTTCTATATATTACAAGAATCCGAATTACCTGTGCATCAGGTAATAGACAGAAACACCCCAGTACCAGGAGTGATACCTACAGACAATTATGAATTGGTTCCAGCCCCTCATGGGTGTAGTCCAGGAGCAGCTACAGAACCCTCAGTTGGGCAGTTGCCTATGGATTACAGAGCCTTAGTGGAAGTCCAGAATTGCAGAGGAGAAGTTCCAGCACTCTATCAGAACACAAAATACTATATAAGTTTGAATGCGTTCCTGTGGGTGAGACAAAAGTTTGACACTTCCAGCTCACATGAGCCTCCCTTAAGGCAGCATAATTTAGGGAGAAAAGAAGGCCTATGACTTTACCCGCAAGAGAAAGGGTGAGCTGTTGAGAGGATGCCCAGCTTCTCCAGCTGTGCAGGATGCTTCCAAAGGGCTTATTTCTCACAGCATCCAGAGTATTAAATGAGGAGCTCAGTGACTGGTGAGAAGGAGCAGAGCAGGGGAGTAACAAACAAGATTTCCAGAGGGCATTAAAGAGACATGATTCCTCCTGACTGTATGCTGCACTCCAACAGGAAGGCTGACCGCAAACCACAAAGAAAACCTCTCTTGCAGATCCCCTCCACTGGCCTATGGGCACTAACAGCATACTGCATTCCAAACACACACCTCTCCCACTCTGTGGCCAGCTCCCTGTACATGCTGCCAAGGACAGCTACAAGAAGAGCTAGATTTGATAGGAGCCTAGGGAGCATGACCAGAAAGCAGGCAAGGGTTTTCTGGCAAGAGAAAAATTACAAACTTGCGCTGCAGCGCCACCTTCGGGAAAACAAAAGGGAGGCTGTCAGCATCTGACCTGGTGCTTTATAGGAGGGAGAATATGCATGCAGGCTTAAGAATTCTTCCAAGGGCCGGCTGAGTGGCGCGGTGGTTAAGCGCTGGCTTCGGAAGCCAGCGGCCCTGGTTCGGTCCCACATATGAGGGCCAGTGACACTGCCCTCAAAAAAAAAAAAAAAAAAAAAGAATTCTTCCACAAGAAGGAGGAAGGAACAAGCAGAAGGTATATTCATACAAGGTCTGAGAAAGCCTTATGTACAGCAGGACTGACAAAAGGCATTTCTACCCTGAAAGCAGTTACCATAGTAGAGACAGATGTAGCTGACTGCTAATTCAAATGCAAAAATTGCAACACAAAACTCCAAAGAACATGAAAATGGAAGGAAACATAAGATCACCAAATTTGTAATAATCTTCCAGTAATGAAATACAGCCATGGATACATGATTTGCCTGATAAAAAAATTCAAAACAACTGTTTTAAGTTAACTCAGTGATCTACAAGAAAACACAGAACCCTTATGCAATGATGGTAGGAATGTAAATTTGGTACAGCCACTATGGAAATCCGCAGGGAAATTCTTCAAGAAATTAAGAATGAGCTACTGCATGATCCAGCAGTCCCCCTTAGGGGACATATCCAAGAAAAACAGGATATAAAAAATATATCCAAAATACTATGTTTATTGCATTATTCATAATAGTCAATAAATAAAACAACTTACTGTCTGTCAACAGATAAGTGGGTAAAGAAGATGTAAAACACACACACACATGAAATACTTATTCAGCCATGAGAAAGAAAGAAATCTTGCCATTTGGGACAACTCACAGAGACCCTGAGGTCATTGTGCTAAGTGAGATAAGTGACACTAAAAATATAAATAATTTATGATATCACTTATATGTGGAATCTGAAAAAGGCAAACTCATAGAAACAGAGGGTACAATGTTAGTTACCATGGACTGTGAAAATTAGATTTTAATTAGTCTATGGAATCTTATTTTGAGAAAGTTTTGAAAATATTTGATTTATCTCAGTGTATAAATATGAGAATTTACCTAAAGGAAGGATATTATCTTTTGATAATTTTAAGATTCCTTTCCTCTCTCTAGTTTCTATAGAATTCTCCAAGACAGGGTTAATCAATTCACAAAAATTCTCTTGAACTTTGGTTTGGTTTTTCAAGTCTATTTTTATCTTGATAGGAACTTGGTCAAAGGGAACAAACTTGCAACTCAAAGCTGATTATTCTAAAGATATAATGCACACCATGATGACTACAGTCAACAATACTCTATTATATACATGAAGAGTTCCAGAGACTAGATCTTAAATGTTCTCACAAGGAATACATACAAAAATGATAATTATATGAAATAATATAGGTGTTTGCTAATGCTAAGGTAGTAATCTTATTGCAATGTATAAATGTGTCAGCTCAACACAAACACTTTAAACTCACAGAATGTTATATGTCAATTATATCTCAATTTAAAACAAAACAAAACATGAAACAATGATTAGAATGTGAAAGTAAACATTTTTCTAGAAGGTTTAAGTCATTATTTCCAAACGGCAAAAAGCAATTAAGCAATAGAAAACACAAGGACAGGACCAAAAACAAAACATGTTAGTATGAAGTATGGACCAGAAATCCATGAAATTTTTGATTCTTTACATATTTCTTTGGGCACAGAGCAGGGTATAGAAAGTACATTGAGCAACTGAAAACTTTTCAACTACAGAAAAAAAATTTGGAGCGCTGGCTTGGGAAGCCAGCGCCCCGGTTCGGTCCCACATATGAGGGCCAGTGACACCGCCCTCAAAAAAAAAAGAAAAGAAATAAAATTTGGAAACTGACAACCATCAGGAGCCACAAGACGGAATAATTCTGAAACAATTCCAGGTGAATACGACTTCACCAGGAACTTTATATAGTTTGAACTAAGCTACTCAAGAGCATAACCTGTGACACAGGTCCTCCCTGGGTGTCTCAGTTAGGTGACGATGAGGGTCCCTCACAGCCAGTTACACACAGCACATTCTACTAGGACATCCATTTTGCAATATGATTTCAAGGCAAGAGTTGTCATATGTAAACAAAACAGAAAGATACCTACTCAAATAAGTAACTATATACGAATATTTCTGGATTATAAATATGAATCCTCTATTTCATGGAGGTTCTAAACAGTAATACCATACTCATGAATTACAGTGATTCTCTAGCCTATAAAAAGTGATTTAAGGAGATATCGGCATAGGAAGAAACCAAAATCATATCCTCCCATGAACACACCAAATATACATGCGCATACAGAGCAATTCCTACTGAGGAGCGACTGAGGGTTGATTGAACAGCTTCTGCACAACAAATAATAGAGAGAGAGGGACTGCACAGAGTGTCTTGGGGAATCACAAGAACTTTCCACTCTGGGAACTCTGTGGGATTGGGGTGCCAGTGAGTATAAATTTTTATGTTCCCTCTCCACATAGACAGCATGAGCAGGAACACAGTTCAAATGCTCTAGTCGACCTGCAAGGTCACCACAGTGTGCCTTAGGCTACTCACGCCACACCCACTCTAGGCTCAGACAGCCAGACTGCCATGGGACCGTATAGTCACGTCCCCCTGGCTGCTCCAAACCAGGCCAGCCAGCCTAACAAGGTGCCCCCAGAACCATGCTCTCTGGTAAATCTGGCCCATGTGCTGTCCCAACTCTGACTAGCCTGCTGGCTAGAGCACTCCTGGTGCCTCAAGCAAACACTTTGGCTCCAGCCAGCCTGCCAATGCCAGCCAGCACATGCAGCATACACAGAGGTCATTCCTACACAAGGCCTCTCCATCAAGTTCCAGAGAGGTAGCTGTTCCATCTAATTTATAGAAACAAACACAGAAAGCAAAACACATTATGAGAAAAATGAAATGTGTTCCAAATTAAAGTACAAATAAAAACCCCAGAAAAGAAAAAAATCCTCAAAACAAACATAGGTAATTTGCCTGAGAAAGTATTCCAGGTAATACAAATAAGGATGCTCACCAAATATATAATATAGGAATGCAAGAACACAGTGAGAGCTTAAACAGTGTTAGAAACAACAGCAGCAACAAAAATCAGAACTGAAGAATACAATAACTGAAGTGAAAAATTTACTAATCGACAGCAAAAATAATAGCGAGAATGAATTAGCGACTGGGAAGACAGAATAATGGAAATCAAACAATCAGAAGAGCAAAAATTAAAAAAGAGTTTTAAAAAACAAGAATAGTTTAAGTGTCCTCGAGAACAACATAAGCCTATCAACTTTTGCATTACAGGTGTCACAGAGAGAAAAGAGAGAGAGAGACAAAAAAGAGAGAGAACATCTATTTAAAGAAATCATGGCTGAATTTATCCTAACCTAGGAAAGGAAACAGACATCTACAACTAGGAAGATTAGAGAGTCCCAAATAAGATGAACCAAAAGAGATCCACACAAGACATACTATAATTACAGTGGCAAAAGATAAAGAATCTTTCCAAAAAAATTTATTAAATTTATTGGGATGACATTGGTTAGTAAAATCATATCAGTTTCAAGAATACATTTCTATAACACATCATCTACATATGGCAGTGTGTTTTTACCTCCAGTCAGTTCTCCTTCAATCACCATAAAATTGACTTTCTCTTCCCTCTTCTACCACAACCCTACCTCCCTTTACCCTCTGGTAACCACTAAACCATTTCCTGTGTCTATGAGTTTTTGTTTCTTGGTTTGTTTGTCTTGTTCCTTTGTTGCTTTCAGTTTTATATCCCACATCTCAGTGAAATCACATGGTTCTTGAATTTCTCTGACTTAACTCGCTTAGCATGACAATCTCAAGATCCATCCATGTTGTCGAAAAAAGCAGTAGTGCATCTTTTCTTAGGACCCAGTAGTATTCCATACTATATATGTACCACATCTTCTTTATCCAATCATTTATTGAAGACACTTTGGTTGTTTCCATGTCTTGGCAACCGTGAATAATGCCGCAATGAACACAGGGGGACATATATCTTTATGGACAAATGTTACCAGATTTTTGGGGTAGATACCCAGGAAAGGGATTGTTGGGTCACGTGGCAATTCTAGTCTTAATTTTTAGAGGAAACTCCATATTGTTTTCCATAGTGGTTGTACCAATGTGCATTCCTACCAGCAGTTGTATGGGGGTCCTTTTTGTCTACAACCTCTTCCACACATGTTATTACTTGTCTGATGATAGCCATTCTAACAGGTGTGAGGTGACATCTCATTGTTCTTTGATTTGCATTTCCCTAACAGCTAGTAATGTCGAGCATTTTTGCATATTATCTGTTGGCTGTTTGTATGTTTTCTTGGGAGAAATGTCTGTTCAGGTCCTCTACATTTTTCAATTGAATTGTATATTCTTTTGGTGTTCAGTTGTATATTTTCTATATTTTGGAGAGAAACCCCTTATTAGAGGTGCTGTTCACAAATATCTTCTCACATTCAGTTGGTTGCCCCTTGTTTTGTTTTTTTGTTTTGTTTTGTTTTTTTTGTTGTTTGTTTGTTTGCTTTAGCTGAACCATCCTGCCACCTGGTGCCAGCTCAGTGGAAGCACAGTTCGGGCCATGAATCAAACCAGCCACCCTGTTGCTCAGAGCTCGCACTCATGAGTGAGCTCTTAACCAACTGAGCCACTTGGCCAGTCTATCTATTTGTTTTGTTGATGGTTTAAAGAGAGAATCTTGAAAACAGTAAAAAGAAAACAACTACTCACAGAAAAAGGAAACTTCATAAAGCTATCTGCTGATTTCTTGGGAGAAATGTTACAAAGGTAGTACAGAACATCTTCAAAGTCTAAATGCATAGAACCTACAACGTAGAATACTCTACCAGGCAAGGTTCATTCAGAATGGAAGGTGAGATAAATAATTTCCCTGACAAGCAAAAGTTAAAGGCGTTCATCATCAATAAATCTGCTTTATAAGAAATGTTAAAGGGCCTTCTTTAAGCAGAACAGAAAGGCTATAACCAGATATAATATGTACAATAAAAAAATCTTACTGGGAAATCAAATATATAATAAATATAGTGGATTAGTCACTTAAAAAGATAGTATGAAAATTCAAAAGACAAAAGTAGCAAATTAACTATAACTAAAATAGGTATTTCAGGAACATACAACAATAAAAAAATATATAAAATGATGTCAAAAATATAAAACTTAGAGGAACTAGTATAAATGTAGTTCTCTGAGTGCTCATGAACTTAAATGCATAACAGCAAAAAACATACTGTTATGGATCATAATTAATACATATAAAACCTATAACCAAAACCGATAATCTACAAAGAATACCCAAAAAATAAAGAGAAACAAACAAACACTAGATAAAACCAGCATACCAAGAGGAGACATCAAGAAGTAAAGAACAGAGAACTACAAAAGCAACCAAGAAAACAATCAACAAAATGATAATAAGTACATTCTTATCATAATTATTTTGAATGAAACTGGACTAAATGCTTGAAGAAAAAAACACAGGATAGCTGAATGCATTTAAAAAAAAAAGACTCATCTATATGTTAACTACAAGAGACTCACCTCGGATTGAAAGACATATACAAATTGAAAGTGAAGAGTGGAAAAAGATGTACAATGCAAACAAAAATGAAAAGAAAACAAGAGTAGTAATATTCATATCAGGCAAAATACACTTTCAAACAAACACTATAAAAAAGACAAAGAAAAGCGTTATGTAATGATAACAGGGACAATGCAAGAAGGGACTATAAGATTTGGAAATATCTATACAACCAACCTAGGAGCACCTAACTATATAAAGCAAATATAACGGACATAAAGGGTGAAAAAGATAGTATTACAATATTAAGAGTAGGGAACTTTAACACCCAACTTACATCAATGCATACATCATCCAGACAGAAAAATCAATAAGGAAACAATGGACTTAATCATCACATTAGACCAGATGGATTAGAACACCTCATCTAAACAATGTAGCACATGTAACTTTTTTAAAGGCACCTGAAACATTCTTCAGAATAGATCACATGTTAGCTCAAATATGAGTCTGAATAAATTCAAGGAGATTGAAGTGATATCAAGTATATTTTCTGACAGGAACAGTATAAAATTAGAACCAATTACAAGAAGAAAACTGTGAAAAACATTAACACACAGAGCCGGAACAAGACTGTTTAATAACCAATGAGTCAAACAGGACATCAAAATCTACCTTGAGACCAATAAAAATTAAATCACAACATTCCAACATATATGAAATGCAGAAATAGCAGTTCTAAGAGGGAAATTCATAGCGATATAGGCCTACCTGAACAAGGAAAGAAAAAAAAATTCCACTCCTAGGTATTTATCCTGAAAAACCCAAGACACTTATTCAAAAAAATATATGCACCTCTATGTTCATTGCAGCGCTATTTACAATACCTAAGACTTGGAAACAACTGAAATGCCCATCGGTAGATGACTGGATTAAGAAACTGTGGTATATTTATACAATGGAGTATTATTCCGCTATAAAGAAGAATGAAATCGTACCATTTGCAATGATATGGATGGACCTAGAGACTATTATGTTAAGTGAAATAAGTCAGTCAGAGAAAGACAAATACCATATGATCTCACTTATATGTGGAATCTGAAAAACTGAATGAATGAGCAAAGTAAACAGAAAATGTCTCATAGATATAGAGGAAAAACAGGGTTGCTAGTTGGGAGGACAGTGGGGATGAGGGAGAAGCGGAAGGGATTAGACAGCAAAAATAGGCAACTACAATATTGCCACTGGGATATGAAAGACAGTTCGGGGAATATAATTAATAATGTTGTAAATATTTTGTGGGGTGTCAGATGGTCATATGTCTTGTTAGGGAGACCATTTCATGAATGGAGTACAGCCTTGATCACTGCACTGTACACCTGAAGCTGAGGTTGTATAATATTGTATACCAACTGTAATTGAATATATAGATAGTCACAGGATGTGGATTATAATGTGAAAAGGAGTCAGAGGAAGTGTAATAGATATATATGATATGGGGGGGAGGTGTGGGTGGCGAATTGGGGGAGGGGGTTGTCACTTTGAGGGGTAAAAAGTATAACTATTGCACTGTTTTGTACACCTGAAACTAATTTAAAAAAATAAATTAATTAAGGAAAAAAAAAAACAGGGAGAAAAATCCCAAATCAATAATGTAACATTACACCTGAAAGACAAGAAAAAAATAAAACAATACATGGAAAAGCCTCAATACATGGAAAGAAGGAAATAATAAAAATCAGAGTGAAAATAAATAGGCTAAAAATCAAATAGAAAGACCAATGAAAGCAAGAGTTGCTTTTCAAAAAGATAAACAAAATCCATAAGACTTTAGCCAGACTCACCAAGAAAAGAGAGAGCTCCCAAATAATTAAACTCATACATGACAAAAGAGAAGTTAAAACCAACACCACACCATAAAGCATCATAAAAGAGCACTATGAACAATTTTATGCCAACATACTGGACTACCTAGAACAAATAATTTCAAGAAACATATGATTTTCCAAGACTGAATCAGAAATAAGCAAAAAATCTGAACAGGTCATTTACTAGCAAGAAAATTGAAGCAGTAATGAAAAAACGCCCAACAAACAAAAGTCCAAGACCACATGATTTCACATGTGAAGTCAACAAACATTTAGTTCTACCAAACAATTAATACCTATCCCTCTCGAAATATTCCCAAAAAGTTGGAGAAGAAATCACACTCCCAAACTAATTCTAAAAAGACAGCCAGCATTATCCTGATAGCAAAACCAGACAAAGACACTATAAAAGAAGAAAATTACACGCCTCAATCCTTCATGAACATAGATAGAAATATTCTCAACAAAATATTAGCAAATCGAATTCAACAATATATTAGAAGGATTATGTGTCATGCTCAGGTGGGATTTTTTCTAATGCTACAAGAATGGGTCACTATCCACAGAAAATGTAATACCCAACATCAACAAAACCAATGATAAAAATCATATGATCATAACAATAGATGCAAAAATAAAAAAATAAAAACCTTTGACAAACTCCAACATCTATCCATGACAAAAAAATCTCAACAAAGTGAGTATAGACAGAACATACTTCAACATAATAAAGGCTATATATAATAAATCTACAGCTACTATCATACTCAATGGTGGAAAGCTAAAACCTTTTCCTCTAAGATCAGGAAAATATAAGGACGCCTACTATCACCACGTTTGTTCAACACAGTATTGAAGTTCCTAGGCATAGCAAACAGGCAAGAAAACAACTACAACAAAGGCATTCATATTGGAAAGGAAGATATAAAACTGTCACTTGGGCCGGCCGAGTGGCGCATTGGTTAAGCGCTGGTTTTGGGATGCCAGTGGCCCCGTTCGGATCCCACATGAGGGCCAGTGACACTGCCCTCTACAGCTAACAACAGCTCCACCTGGAGCTGGGCTGTGCAAGCCCCGGTGACGGTGTGGGCTGCAGCCCCTGCTGCAGTGGGCTGCCATAGGCTACAGTGAGTGGCCCGCAGCCAGCGTGAGCGGCTGGCAGCCAAGCGTGAGCTGCCAATAGCCGCGGTGAGCGACATCCAGAGGCCAGCGACCGATCTGCCTCATCCGGGAAGAGCGCAATGACGATACCAACAGTGAAGCAATATCCTCCACAACTAAACTGAAGAACAAAAAGACAGCAACTTGTCTGTTCCCCTTACCCGATTCCCCAACGCTGTTCCCCTCCGCCAATTCCCCAATAAAATCTTTAAAAAAAAAAAAACTGTCACTATTTTCAGATGACATGACACTATATATAGAAAACCATAAGAACTCCACCAAAGAAATTGAACTAATAAATTAATTCAGTAAATTTGCCAGATATAAAATTAATATACTGAAATATGTTCTGTTTCCATACACTAATAATGAATTATCACAAGAAAATATCACAATTTTTAAAATGTATCAAACAGAATAACATGCCTAGAAATGAATTTAACCAAGGAGCTGAAAGACTTGCACTTTGAAAACTCTAAGACACTCATGAAAGTAACTGAAGATACACAAATAAATGGAAGGATATATCGTGCTCATAGATTAGAAGGGTTACTATTGTTAATATGTCCATACTGCCCAAAGCAATCTACAGATTAAATGCAATCCCTATCAACTGCAACTGATATTTTTATTCTCAGAACCAGGAGAAATAACCACAAAAATTAATTGACACCAAAAAAGATCCCAAACAGCTGAAGATATCTTGAGAAAGAACAAAGTTGGAAGTATCGTGTTCCTAATTTCAAAATATACTTACAAAGATAGAGTAATCAAAACATTATAGTACAGGCATAAAAATAGACACATAGGTCAATGCAACAGAATTTAAAAATCCCTTGCTTATATGGGCAATTAATCTATGACAAAGGAGGCAAGAAAATATGATAGGAAACTGACAGGCTCTTCAATAAGTGGTGTTGGAAAAACTGGATACATGGAAAAATAAAAAATAAAACTAACTACTTTTTTACACCATGTACAAATGTAAACTAAAAATGGATTAAAGGCTTTAATGTAAGACCTGAAACAATAAAACTCCTAGAAGAAAACATAGGGAATAAACACTTTGACATTGGTTTTAGCAATTTTATTTTGGATATATCTCTTTGGGCACAGACAACAAAAGAAAAATAAACAAATGGAAATACATCAAAGTAAAAAGTTTCGGGAGCCCACCGAATGGCTCACTTGGTTAAGAGCTCGCTCAAGAGTACGAGCTGAGCTCTGAGCAACAGCAGTTTCGATGCCAGCCCGAGCTGAGCTGCTGTTGAGCTGCCAACAAGTGGCAGGATGGCTCAGCTAAAAAAAAAAAAAAAAAAATTTCGGCTCCGCAAATGAAACCATCAACAAAATGGAAAGATAACTACAGAAATGAGAGTAGATATATGCAAATGTATTTCCAGTAAGGGGTTAATATCCAAAATATACACGGAATTCATACAACTCAATATTAAAAAACAAAAAGTGGGCACAGGGGCGGCCAAGTGGCTCAGTTGGTTAAGTGTTGGCTTGGGAACGCAAGCTCTGAGAAGCAGAGCAGCCAGCTGGTTCCCACATAGGCCAGTGTTGCTGCCCCCTCTACAGCTACAGGTGGCTGCTCAACCTGGAGCTAGGCAGCCGTGGGTGACCAGCGACGGCGTAGGCTGCAGCCCCTGCTGCAGTGGGCTGCCATGAGCTACTGTGAGTGGTCGGCAGCCAGCGGGAGCGGCGGGCGGCCACCAGCTGGCGAGAGCTGTCATGAGCCTCCTTGAGCTGCTGTGAGCGGCTGTCCAATGGCCGGTGGACGACTTCCTCAGCCTGGAGGAGCACAATGATTATGATGCCAACATGGGCCAGTGGGGTGGTCTCCTCCACCACTAGGCTGAGGAACAAGGGGACAGAGGCTTCTCTGTGCCCCTTCCCTGATTCCCCAACTCTGTTCCACTACCCCAATTCTCCCAATAAAATCTTTAAAAAAATAAAAAGTTGGCACAGAACCTGAATAGACATGTCTCCAAAGAAGACATACACATGGCCAACAGACATATGAAAAGGTTCTTTGTATCAGTTATCATCAGGGAAATGCAAATCAAAACCTCAGTGAGATATCACCTCTCACTTGTCAGAATGCCTAACAATAAGTAAAAAAGCAAATGCTGGCGAGGACAGGGAGAAAAGGGAGCTCTCGTGCACTGTTACTGGGGCTGCAAATTGGTACAGCCACTGTGGAAAAGAGTTCGGAGTTTTCTCAAAAAATTGAAAATACAACTGCCTTATGGCCCAGCAATTCCACTTCTGGGTATTTATCTGAAGAAATCCAAAACACTAATTTGAAAAGATAGATGCACCCCTATGTTTACTGCAGCATTATTTTCAATAGCCAAGACATGGAAGCAATCTAGGTTTCCATCAATAGATAAGTAGGTAAACTAGAAGTGATACACACACACACACACACACACACACACACACACACACAGTGGAATATTACTCACCAATACAAACAAATGACATCTTGCCAAATGCAAAAACATGGATGGACATAGAGGCTGTTATGTTAAGGGAAATAAATCAGACAGAGAAAGACAAATAGATCATATGACATATATGTGTAATCTAAAGAGAACAAAACAAACAAAAAAACACAAACACACTTGAACAAGAACAAGCTTAATGTTCCCAGAGGGAGAGGGAAGGGGCATGGGGGGATAAGAGGAGAGGAATAGAAGATACAAAATTCAAGTTGTAAAATAAGTCATTGGAATGGAATGTGCAGCATAGGGAATATAGTCAGGTATATTGTAATAACTTTGTACAGTGTTGATGATTACTAGATTTATCACAGATATCGCATGGTAAGGTATATAAAAGTCAAATCACTATACTGTACACCTGAAACTAATATAATATGCCAACTATACTTCAATAAACTCTATTAAGTGGTGCAGGGGGAGAGCTTGGGGAAATCTAACAAAGGTTAAGGTGAGGTATAAATTATTATAGAGATAAGAGAAGAAAGATATAAAATCATCCTAATGATAACAAACTTTTTCTTAGTATTCACACTCAAAGAAATAAAATACTAATGAGTAAACTAAAATAATTCTCCAGAAAACCAGTCAGAAAATAAACACATTTAGTAGGACTATCACAATAAATTTTTAGTCAGTTAAGATGCTGTTGTGTAGCATACTTCGAAGAATCTATATTAGGAATTGATAACATTATAAATGAAGTCCATAATATTGTCTGAGAACATTTCCTCTTCAATACAATATATGGCAACTATTTCATTTCTTCTTATACACACACACATTGCAGAAATATACAGAATAGAGGAATTCAAGCCATAATAGTATCAACTGTATACATCAAAGAAACTGAGATATTAGGTCTGTTAAAAATAGCCACTAATAAAAAGAGAATGGAGGTTTCTCAAATAATTAAAAACAGAATTACCATTTGCTCCGCAATTCTACTTCTGGGTATATATTCAAAACAATGACGTTAAGATCCACACCAATCTTCATAGCAACACTATTCACCAGAGCCAAAAGACTGTGAAGCAACCCAAGGGTCCACTGGTGGATGAATCAGTAATCAAAATACCGTATTTACACACAGTGCAATATTGTGTGTTATGTGCTGTTGAGAAAGCTCCAACTATGGACAATCTTATGAATGATATCCACAGAAGCCTGGCCTCAACAGCCCTGCTCAGCTCCTTTACACACAAGCCTATGGTTTCTTTAATGAAGTCAATCCATCTCATGTCTGATCTTCCTATTTCTTGCAGCCTTCATTTTTTCCTAGCATTATTGTCTTCTCAAAGAAACTACCTTCTCAAGAAGTGCCTGAAGAATGACAGTCTGTTTGTCATTTTGGCCTCCAGCAATATTTCAGGCTTCATTTGCACCAGTACTATTATGTCTTTCTCATGGGTCAGGGTATCTGTAGAAGAATATTACTCATCCTTAAACTGAGGAAATTCTATCACAGGCTATAAATTAGTGGGATCTTAAGGACATTGTGTTAAGTGAAAAAGGCCACTCACAAAAAGACAAATACTGTGTGATTCCACTCATGCAAGGTATCTAGAATACTAAAATTCATAGAAACACAAAGTAGAGTGATAGTTGTAAGGGACTACTGAATGTGAAAAATGGGAGAATTACACAATAATGAATATACTTCCAACGAGCAAGGTGAAAAAGTTCCAGATGTCGGTTACAAAACAATAAGAATATTATTGAAATGTATACTTAAAATGGGTTAAGTTGGTAAATTTATGTTATGTGTATTTTACAATTAAAAAAGAACCGTGCACTATACTAATGACTCTTGATAATACTTGATTTTCTCTCATTAGCTGTTTGTAGCACTCCTTTGAATAGTATTGACTCAGCTGATATTCTTTTGTGATGGAACAAATTCCTTTTTTCACAGGATATGGAAAAGTTTGCCCAGAGCTCAGAGGAAAATGGTATTGTGGTGTTTACTCTGGGGTCAATGGTCAGTAACATGACAGAAGAAAAGGCCAATGTGATTGCATCAGCCCTTGCCCAGATTCCACAAAAGGTTAGATGATGCATAAAGCTACTTAATGAGTGTGTTAAACTCTGTAAAGAGTTGATGACAAGAATTTTCTTCATGAAAGGTAAACTACAATGATAGCCCCAATTAATCTCCAAGAGCAATTTAAAAACCAAAATATGTATATATATTACTGCAACAGTAATGCAGACGGTGTTTCTGATTGATAATAACTTTGGCATTCAAATTGTGATGACAAAGAAGTGTATTTAAGAGGTACAGTGTGAAGTTTGGTATTATAATGGTATTCGAGCTATGTACACATATCACCAAATTCTGTCCTGTCATTTGTCCATTCTCCTTGCAGGATTCCTGAGTGCACTACAGACACTACGGAAGTTCTTAGAAGGCACTTAGTTTTAACAGTAACATTAAACAGGAATTGGTAACAGAAAGGCAGCATGCCGCTTAGGCCAGGTCATCTAGGCCCCTCTTGCTTCCCCTGAATTTTGGAATAGGCCTATGCCCTGTGTTTTTCAGGGTGCTATTCAGAGGAATGATGTCCAAGGCTCACCAAGCTGCACCCAGGTACCCAAACCAGCCATGAGGATTAAGATAAAGAGAAAAAGTGGCCAGTAAAAAAAAAAAAAAAGAGAGAGAGAAACCTCCCTGGTGGGCTGGGCCCTGATAAAGTCTGAAGCAGGAAAACATAAAAGGTGGAGGTGGGTCCAGCCCTTAAAGTGACCATTGCTTTACATAATGTGGCCCCACAACTCTGCTTCTAATTAATCAGTTAACTCCCCCTGACTGAAGAAGGAGAAATAAAAATAAAATGGAGTCAATTAAATGCAAGCCTAGTATCGGACAGTTTCAGATGCCCCCTCATAAAATATGGCAGTAAATTCTTTCTAACATATTAAATTGCAATCTCTGGGTATTTGGGAACTACTTTTTAACTTCCAAACTGATGTAGCTTTCTCTGTATCACCCACGCTAGTTTGCAGAGAACCTGAAGTTACATGAACACTCACAGAGCAAATAGATATTAACCACTTCTAAACTAGAATCCAGCTTTTGAGGATTGCTTGGGAATCACAAAACCTGGACATAACTTTGGTACAGAGCCTGGTACCCATGGCTTGGCCAGTTATGATTAAGTAACCATATTAAGTGTTGTCAGTGTTCTGTAGCTCATTATGAAGAGTTAACAGTCGGCTGAATAAAATTTAGCATCCTCATATTTCATCTTTTTCCACAGCTATACTTTTCTTTATGAAGTGTCAATGTGCTCTTCTTTTCTATATTTTAAGAGTTTTCAATCCTAGCATTAGTGATAACAGTATATCTATATAAAAATGACCACTTGATTTTTCGTAGAAGCAATGATTAATAATTAGTAACTAAAAGAAGCTTAGCATTCTTATTACACAGAAAGTATTTAGTTTATGAATTATTAAAATTCAGAATTACTTCTCAAAATAGCTGATTGCATTAATTTTGTAAATCAAAAGATGTAAAACTCTGATAAAATAACATATGGAACTAGTGTATATAAGTAAAGCACTTCCCTCATCACTCAAAAAGAAATAAACATCTTAACATTAAATCTGGAAGATGAGAGCTAATAAAATAAATAGTTAAAAGAAAATATACAGGCAAATTTGCACTAAAATTACATGACTACCTAAAAAGTTTTATATGCTTAATATGGTCATTCATAATCTCATTTGTCTAACTCCTAAGTGTGAAACATCATTTCATTCATACCAATTGAATACAAAAATAAGTACATGTAATATAAGTCTTCCTCCTACATCAGTGTTTTATTCGTTCTCATTATCTAACATCTCTTGTCCTCATTTCCTTATCTGCAATATGTAAGGGGATTAACTAGAAGTCTCTTAATGTATTTAGAATCTAACACACTATGAATTTGTAGTTTGACTAGTGGAATAAGTTATTTCCTTTACCCTAACAGGTTATATGGAAATTTGATGGCAAAAAACCAGATACCTTAGGGCCAAATACTCGGCTCTATAAATGGATCCCCCAGAATGACCTTCTTGGTAAGACTCTGGAAAACACTGAAATGAGAGTTAATCTGAACGGAGTGATAAACAACTAATCAGAAAGGAAATTTATTAAACATTTCTTATTGAAAACCTCAAAAATAAAAATTAACTTCCTCATATGTAGTTCCCAGCCCTAGGGGAAAAGGGTAAGATATAACGGTTGGCATCTTATTATACACATTCAAATTCCTAATGACCAGAAACAATCATGTTTATTTCTTGTGTAACTACCTCTCATACAGATTATTTCAACACTTTCTAGATTGTCTCTGTGTCTCTTACTTCCTTCCACTAATACTTGAAACCGCTGAAGGGAGGACAGGTGCCCCTGAAAAAGTCCACTCATCTTTTAATACCATTAAGTTTCCTTTATCCAGAGGAAAAATCAAAACCTCTTTCCAAAGTATAACATATTTCACTACAATGTGCAGCTTTTCCTTCCTGTGACTCCTATGCTATCATCACAACATTTCCAGCTGCTTTGACACCCTACATATCAGACTCGGTGACTTCACTATTTCATTAAGATAATATATGATAACATATTCCCCTCCCTCTTTTTTACCCAATGAATTTTTTCTTCTTTTGAATCCAGCGTGTTCTTTTCAAATTGTCCACCACATAATCTTGTATTCATTTTTAAGTTTCAAGTCACACACCAATCTTCTATGTATCTTTCACTAACTTTGCCAGCTATTTTATGTGCTTCTTCCTTTAAGCACTAGAAGAAATTTTAATGCAGTTTCATGTGTATAATAAAGTGTCATCTAGAATACACTGTCTCTTTCAGTGCCTTATATTGCCCTATTCTCATTTTATTCTAAGACTATAATTAATAATTTGCTGAAATTCACCCAATCTTAGGTCATCCGAAAACCAAAGCCTTTATAACTCATGGTGGAACCAATGGCATCTATGAGGCGATCTACCACGGGGTCCCCATGGTGGGCATTCCTTTGTTTGCGGAACAACCTGATAACATCGCTCGTATGAAGGCCAAGGGAGCAGCTGTCAGTTTGGACTTCCAAACAATGTCAAGTACAGATTTGCTCAATGCATTGAAGACAGTTATTAATGACCCTTCGTGAGTATCACAATATTTTTTAATGGATAGTATTTATACACAGGTTCTTTTGTGAATGGTAGATATGAGTTTAATCCATTTTTAAGAGGCTAATTTTGATATTAACATAATTTAACCCATCTTAAATCTACTTTTATTTTCAACCACACATTGATGTCAAAATTGAATTTTTAACCCCATATACTTAATGGGTAGCCAACTGGTGCAATAACTTTCTCCTCATATCTATATAATGTTATCTATATAATGTTATATAGATAATTGTAAAGACAGCACATTTTTTAAAAATATGATAGAACCCACAGAAGAAAAGGATGATGCACTACAAGAAAAATCATAAATTCTTTCCATTCAGTGCATAAAATTTTTGAAACTACAATCTCTTTACACTCAAAACTTTCATTTTATTATAAACATTTAAACAGATTTTACAATGAGATATAATTTACATATCATAAAACTCATAGTTAAAATTAAAAATTCAAATATATGTAGTATGTTTACACAGCTATGAAACCATCACCATAATATAAACTCAGGACATTTTCATCACTCCAAAAAGAAATCTCGGGCTGGCCGAGTGGCGCTGTGGTTAAGCGCTGGCTTGGGAAACCAGTGGCCCCGGTTCAGGTCCCATATATGAAGGCCTGTGACACTGCCCTCAAAAATAAAAAATAAAAACAATAATAAAGAGAAATCTCATATGCCTTAGAGGTCACTTCCCATCCCCCCATGCCCAAGCAACCATTAATAAATTTTCTGTCTTGTCTCTGTTGGACATTTGATAATAACTGAATCATATAATATATAGTCTTTTACTACTGGCTCCTTTCACATAGCATGTTTTTGAGTTTCTTAGCAGCTTTGCACCGCTGAATAACATTCTATGATATGGATAAAGCACATTTTATTTATCCATTTATCAGTCCATGGACATTTTGGTTGTTGCCATGTTTGCCTGTTATGAATATTGCTATCTCTGATTTTGAGTGAATATAAGTAAAGATGTCACTACTTACAGCATATGAAACAGACTAAATCATTTTTTAAAAATACTATGGCAAGATACATAATATTTTGAAACCATGCTTAAATAGGTGTGACAAGAAGATTGTAAGTACAAAAGAAGAAAAATAGTCTATTTCAACAGTGGTTATAAAAAGATGTAGCTATACCAGTATCAGATACTGTACACCAGAAGCACTACTGAAAATAAAGATGATGATAAATAGGTTAATCTTTCAAAACACTAGAAATTATTAATTGGACATACCTACTAATAAATCACCAAATAAAAAAAAAGTAAAAGTAGACAAAAATAAAAACAAAAATAAATCTGTAGTCATAATAGGATGTTTTAAAGCACTTTCCTATAATATAAAAAAATGACAAAATAAATAAGTACATAAAAGATCTGAAATGCAATCTTAAAGTATAACCTATTTAAGACATATACAAAAGTGGAGAACATGTATATTTCAACAGCATAAGGAATAGTTAATCGAATTGAACATACATGTTGGAGCAAAACCAAGACTCAGTCTTTGAAATTCTACAAATTGTAAAGAGCATATTGTCAGACTAGACTAGAATAAAGTCAGGATTTAAGAAAGAAAAAGAAACCATAAACTAAAATAAAAAAAAACTCTAAATTTTTTAAATTAAGCAATACAATTCTAAATAATTCAAAGTCAATACTGAAATCATAATCATACATGAACCGTCTCCTAAGCAATTCCCCTTCTAGGTATATACACAACAGAAATGGGTCAATATGTAAACCAAAAGACATCTACAAGAACATTTACATCAGCATTAGTAAAAATGACCAAAAAAAATTAACAATCCGAATGTCCATTGAACATTATGAAGCAATAATCCGTGGTACTGTCAGATGATACAGCATTGGATACAATACTGTATCCAATTGTGGAATTAACCAACTACTTCAGAAAAGACAATAACAAAGAAGTACTACTACTTCATTCCAATATACAAGTATGAAAAACTAGTCTGTGATGTTAAAAGCAATGGCAGTAGTTAATTCGTGGAAGTGATTAGTGACTAAAAGCTCCAAGAAAATGGGTAGCTTTCAGTAGCTTGGGATATTCTGTATTAGTATCTAGGTAGTAAGTACATAGTTATATTTACTTCATGACAATTTTGTAGTAATCATAAAATTTTGAGCAGTTTATATAAGATATGTACATTTTTATTTTTTTTTTACTTAAATTAAGGGTATATTTTACAAAATGTTTTGTTTCCTTTTGTTTTGTTTTGGAGAAGTAGCCAAACAGGTTGATTTCTGTCATTGCCAGGAATTTATATAGCACAGGTTCGCCATGGGAAATATAATAATTTCACAAGCCAATACCATACAGGATAATGCCTTAATAAACCAAGTAAAGAAATAACATATACCAAATAAAAGACCAATTAATCACACTATTGTTCCAGACAAGTGAGATGGAGGAATGAAGCCCAAATTTAATATAAGCTGTACTTTTTTAAGAGTGTGGACCCCGAGAAGGAAGACACCTACTAAGAAGGGCTCCAGGTAGCTAACTAGGCTCATTCTAAAATAAAACTAAAAACACTCCTGCAGCCACTTCCACAGACAGGTCTCTTCTGCAGGCTGCACTTTGGGTAGACACCTATACTAAGCAGCCTGCCTCCTGCACTAAACTGCCTTCCTGCACTGTGTTCCTGCTATCTGAGCCAGCCCTTATATATGGAAGAGTATTTTAACCAATAGGACTGAGGCTTTCCCCATCCAGCTAGAGCAGGACAGCTACATCCCATCAGCATCTTCACAGACCACAGGGGCTCCACTCTGCCCAATCAAGACAGTGTCTTTGGAGCCAATCAAACTGTGAGGATTTGAAGTCCCCATTTGCTTTAGGTTGAGCCAATAGGTACCAGTGAAAGGAACTTCTATCTATATAAGGCAGCTCCCCTTTAGCTGGGGAGCACACTCTTTCTTTCCAAAGAAGACTGAAGACAGCATTTTTCCCAGCTGGAGCTGAAACACCAAAAGACCTCTCCAGAGCAGAGGGGAGCATACTGGCTCAGGGCAGAGTGGTGGCAACAGGACCAGAGCAGAGCTGTCTAGCCAGAGAGAGGCCTGGCCTCAGGGCCACCTCACAGCTATGCTGTTTCCCAATTGACCTATAAAACTGTTGAGCTGTTTGTGCTGAATAAAGTTTCCCTCTTTACTGCACCCCAAATTGGGGATTCCTGTTGGTGTTGAATTGGCACCAATGACCACTGGCTGATAGGAAGCACTACTGACAATCAGCAACCAAGACCTGATTTCCATCATCCAGCATAAAAGTGAATGCCCCTGCTGCTAGAACAGGTGCTAGGGAAAAAAGTTGCTAGTATTGGCAGGCTGGCTGGTCTCTTTCACAGGGCTCTTCTGAGGTTTAGCACCACTAGGAGGGGCTTTTCAACAAGACAAGATGGAAAACCTCAAAGGTGTCTAGAGTTTTTAGGTTAGTAATGATGGTCATGTCCCCCAAACTGAAACTCTCAAATACTGCTCACAGATTCAATATTTATACTCTAAATGTCCCCTTGTCATAGGTGCTTCTCCACAGGCTCTTACTGATAAGTCTCAGGGCTCACCATAGAATACCAGATGTAGAAGGATGACATCAAGAAATGATTTATTTCATTGTTATAGGAACATTTTATGTCTGTGTTATAAACAAGTGGATTAAAGCTTCACTTACATCATAAAGAAGTGGATTTGAAATCATATTAAACCAATACACCTCACATAATGAGAAATCTGGGGGGCGAAAATAGAAGAAATGCTTAAGAGGTACTGTATAGTACCTAATTCTGTATCATAGTGTGGCCAGGAAAAGCCTTAGATGTGACACTGACACTAATGCCTCCATCAGAAGTTAGAAGTAGCCTTGGGGTGCTGTAGGGAAGACTATTCCCAGAGAGGACAAAGTGGGAGAAGGTGCAAAGGTGCTGAGGTGGGAACACATTTGGCAGCTTCAATGAACAACCCGAAGGCCAACATGCCTACAATAGAGTGTGCATGGCACAAAGTGATAGGAGAGAGGTTGCCAGGGGTCTGTCCACTTTCAAAATGCTAAATCACCTCAGTGAATTTCAAGGTATAATTAGCATTATTAAGCGATTTATGAATCAGATAGCATCAGATCAGTAATCACCGGGACTCTCTGAGGGGTTGTACAAAATGGAAAGCCATATAGGAAGAAGGGTGTGGCAGGGACTTATTAGCAAAAATATGTATATATATGTTTAGACAAGGATATCTTTTTCCAGCAAAGGAATGGCAAGGGTTTTATCACATAGATTACCTCTTCTCTAAAAGATAAAATCATTGCCATTGAGAGGGCCCAAGTAAGTTTACCTTCTTGGTGTTGACCAGAAAATTCCAGACTGCTTGATTAAGATTATATTTCTGGGAGTGGCTGAAACTTCAATTAAATCACATATTAAAATTTAAGTTTGGCATCATGGGCTTTTAGCCAGAGTAATGCAATTTAGGGCCTATGGTTTCTCTTTAATTCCATGTGAGGTCCTGTAGGACAAAGAACAGATTTGGAATTCATTCTAAATGGGATGAGAAGTCAGATGGAAATTTGAGCAGGGAAGTTTCATAATATGATGTGTTTCAAAAACAACCAACAGGGCCAGCCGAGTGGCGTGGTGGTTAAGCGCTGGCTTCGGAAGCCAGCGGCCCCGGTTCGAGTCCCACATATGAGGGCCGGTGACAAGGCCCTCAAAAAAAAAAAAAAAAAAACAACTAACATTCTGGCTACTGGGTGGACAAGGACAATGCAGTTAAGAAAAGAGGACTAGAAGCACAGAGACTAGTGAGCAAGCGCTTCTCCCACCATGACACAATTCCTCTTTAAAACTTCAAAAGCATCATCCTAAAACTGCATTTTACCATCCGACTTATGATGACGAAAGAAAGTTCAAACCCTACAGAAAAAATGTTTAAGGATTTATTAGAGTCAATAACTGAGGACCGACTCGAAGCAAAAAATCTCAAGGAATGAGAAAATGTTCCCAAGAATGGCAGTTTGGCAGTCCATTTTACACTTTTAAAATTTAAGGAGAAAACATAAGGAAGATGACATGAAATCTATTAGTGGTAGATGAAGGAGGAGGGAGAAAGCAAAGTGAAGGTAGGAGAGATCTCTAGGACAAGGTAAAATGGAGACATACAAACTTTTATTTTGCATTGAGATACAGGATAGCAAATATTTAACATTTATACTAAACAGAGATGGTATGTGGGTCACAAGAAAACAATGAGAAATTTATGGTCATTGTGCTCTGGTGCCTTTAGTCATGTTTTCCAGGCGCCTGAAACAGAACTCACTGCATTCAAAAGGAAAAGTATCCTAGGTGCATAAAAAACAATGGACAGACTCCCTTAAGGTAAAGTATTCTAGGCCTGGGAGGTGACTACTCACCAGGATTGCCCAGTTAGGAATTCATGATCAGACCATCCTACATGGTTAATTTTGGTCACTGAGTTCCTCAGGCCCGCTATGTAGACCCTTTTTCATTCACACTTGTAGCCCTTAGAAAGGTTCTATCATTTGCTCTGCTAAAATGATGTAACTTTCCCAGCTTATCTTCCTTCTTCACTTTGTAAAATACTTGTCATCACAAAATTCCAATGTAAAAAGCAGACCATATATGAAGACCCAAATGAAAATAAGTTCTACAATTCTGTGACATTTATTTTGAAACATATGTATGAGACTTAAAAACCTTTCATAGGAATATACCCTTAGGCAAATTAACTTCCTTTCATTGTTGGTGTCTTTTTGTTTCTCCTTTAGATATAAAGAGAATGCTATGAAATTATCGAGAATTCACCATGATCAGCCAATGAAACCTCTAGATCGAGCAGTCTTCTGGATCGAGTTTGTCATGCGCCACAAAGGAGCCAAACACCTGCGGCCAGCCTCCTATGACCTCAACTTGTTCCAGTACCACTCTTTGGATGTGATCGGGTTTCTGCTGGCCTGTGTGGCAACTGCTATATTTGTCATCACAAAGTGTTGTCTGTTTTGTTGCCGGAAGTTTGCTAAAACAGGAAAGAGAGAAAAGAGGGAGTAGTTGTATCTGAACTGAGTCTAGAATGCCTCACAGATGAGACTCCTCCACAATAATCCAGCAAGAAGATGTGATGTAAGAATCCTTTCCTCCTGTGACAGAACAATGTTTCACCATTCAGCTTGTCAAATCAGAATTTGTTTTCAAGCGATTTACTACTGATTTAAGAGTTCGAAATATGTCATGCCAGAGATACAAACTGGCAAAAATAAAATAAAACTAAAGTTATATGCATGTATATTGAAATTTATTATTCTAATTTATGTCGTACCAAAAAAAAAAAAACCACAAAAAAACTGAGCTTAACTATGTTTCAAACATTACACATGGACACAAGAACAGTAAGAGGTCTATTCACATATCAATATTATTTTGCAAACACTCAGAATATTTTAACTTCATTTTCGTGCAGAATTCTGTATTTTCATCTTTTGATACAGAAATTATTCAATGGTTAGTATTATGTACAAAATTCATCCTTCCATTTCATTTTGGGAGACCAGTGAAGCCCCTTGGTTTGACTGTGCATCCAAGCTCAACATCACTCTTACCTACACACATGTCAAGCCATTTAACTTCATCCAGTTTAAGCCACTTCCAATAAAAATGTATGTGGATTTAGAAATATAACAACCGCTAGTGCTGCTTCCTATTATAAAACTGAGCTATTTACGAAAGACTTGGGTTTCAGTAGCTAATTCTCTTTACTCCAAAGCCCTTTAAAAAGATTCACTTGATTACATTCACTCTCATTTCATCCTTTAATAGCGCTACCACTTATAGGTTTGATAATATAGAACCCATTCTCTAAAGAAACCTATTGAATTTTTATTCTCTCCAATGTGTGTGTGTATGTGTATAAATGTCCACTTCCTTCAAAACAGGCACAGCATCACTTAGCTACTTACAGATATGGTGAACAACTCAATGTCTTTGTTGAAGGCAGTTTGAAATAATGATTATTATTCTTTATAACCATAACAGATGAGCATATTTCATTCCTTTTCTCTTTCTTCACAAACCTGCTCTTTCATCCTTCCCATTAAACTAATATGGAAACATTAAGTCCTTTGGCATGACAAATATAATACAACCATCATTTTCTTTTAAACCTAGGCACACTATGAATGACCATAATCAATAATAATGCAAAGAATACAAAAATTATGTGAATTTTATGAAAATAGGGAAATCAAATCAGAAGGACTCTCAAGGTCCTCCTAAAATAATACATACCAGGATCCAAGTGGTCCAGTTCAGAAAAACATTCCTGTCTTTATTGGTCAAGAAGACCATCATCAAAGTCTCACAACAAATATTCTCCAGCATATGCATGAATTCATTTTAAAAACAAGTTAAGGGCCGGCTGAGTGGCACTGTGGTTAAGTGCTGGCTTGGGACGCCAGCGGCCCCAGTTTGGGGCCCACATATGAGGGCCAGTGACACTGCCCTCAAAAAAAAAAAAAAAAAAAACAAGTTAAAGTTTTGATGCTTGGGGAATTATAGGAAAAGTTTACCACAGGATTTTCCATACGACGCCTCTAGATAATTGAAATAATTTGAGAGAGGGTCAACATGGCAGAATAGGTAAATGCTATGCCTACTGCATCCCAGGATCACACTAAAATTACAAATAAATTATAGAAAAATCAACCTCAAGAATCATCTGAAGACTAATTGAACAGAATCCCTATAACTAATGATATAAAGAAGAGGCCAGCCACATCAAGATTGGTAGGAGGGGCAGAGATGCAAAGTGGACTGACCCCAAGCCCATAGATGGTGGTCGAACAGTGGGAGGGACATATTGATGGCAGAGGTCCTGAAGGAGGGGTCTTAACCCCATGCCAGGCTTCCCAGCCAGAAGTCCTGTAGCAGGAAGGAAAGGTCCCATGGCATCTAGCAGTGAAAATCAGAGAGGACTCTGTCTGCCCTACCCAGTGGGGCACAGGGCAGCTAGAAACACAGACACCCTTTTGTAGAGCCAATACAAGGACTGACTCACCAGTAAACACTCACCTGGTCTCTGGTGAAGGAGTGGCAGCTTGGCAGGCTCAAATCAGTGGGACAGTTGTACAGTTTTTGGGCGGGAGCTACAGGGACAAGGACCATTGTTGTCCATGTATGGAGCCTGACACACAAGGCAGATGGGAAGGTGCCATATTTTCAATATCGAGCGCTCCCCCAAAGGGCCAAGTCTGGGAACACACTGGTCTGCAGGAATCCATACTTGTGAACCACCTTGGTGACATCCTGGATCCCCACCACCATGCAAAACTGGTGTTATATCTCCCTGGACACTCCTGACAGCTGAGCCGCTGGTCCCTCCCCACAGGCAATGGAAGCCTTTTAAAGCAGTGGATGGCCCATGACAATCCTGGGAGATTTTGCTGGACAGTGATCCAAAACTTGCACCACAGCAACTCTTGAGCAGCTTTTGGGAATTTGTGAGCCTGAGGCAACCAGTGGCTGGCTGCAGTGTTCTAAGTGTGTTTCATGAAGTGGTCACATGACAGGCACTGCCCTGAGGTGAGGGGTGACTGGCTGCGGTGTTCTCAGGGTGCTGTGCAAAGTGGCCACAGGCTAGGCACTGGTGTAAGAACTGAATCTTCATCAACTTTGTAAAAACTACTGGCCACATCTCATGATACCCTGGGACTCTACCTTGCCCAGGAGTGCTGCATTGCCATGGGCACTCTCAACACCAGGTCAACTAGCCCAGCCTGTATACCTGAGGAGGCTCTTTCAAAGGCTGGATATATGGGCAGCCAACAGGTGGTAATAGGCCTGGGGGCCCTAAGTCTTTTGCTAAACTGCCTCAGACCCACTACTGATGGCAGCTAGCCTCAGTACACAGCAAGATTACCTCCACATGCCTCCAGGTCTAACACAGGCAGCAGCCAAACATATATCGCTTTGGGGCTCTGACCAGGTAGCCATGAGTTGGTAACAGGCAAGGCTGAAATTGGCCTGCATGGGAGTCCCTCTCAAAAGACACCAGAAACAACACACCCAGAGGCCAACTTTAGGCCTTTCCAGAGCACTACCTAATCAGTTCCTCAAACAGTGCACCTGAAGGGTGTGGCTCAGAGCCACAAACACACTAGCTGCCTCTCCCAGCCAACACTGTCTCCAACTTTTTAGGCAGATCCCTGCAGTGGCAACCAGGGCTGCTGAGACACACAAGCTCTGCATCAGGCTACAGGGGAAGTATCAAGGGTTTCAGAGGCTCAGAACTCCATCACCCACCACATCCTTTCATAGAGGCAGTACCCTGAGATGCAGGTGACCTGATCATAGAGGAGAAGTCCACCTCTCAGGAAATATTTCATCATATCCCAGAGCAGTACCTAGTTAGCCCCACAAGCAGCACACCCAAAGCTGGGGTCTCAACAGGCACAAGAACCCATGGGGGTGAATCCTTCTCTGAGGGGTCAGCCACCACACAGCAGCTCATATACTTTGGGCATAGCCAATCCTCGCAGTCAATCAACCTGAGAGTCAACCCCATCTACTTATGTGCCAAAAGCAACTGAGGCTCAACTACAACAGAAGAACACACTTAAGGGAAATTCCTGGAACGCACACACAGTAGATGAAGGAGAATGCACCATTCAACCCAGGACACATACTACATAAACCCACTGAACAAAGACTGAGAGACATAGGACATCTACCGAATTCATAGAAGAAAATATAGAACACAATGAGAAAACCAAGAAACATGTCCCAAATAAAAGAACAAGAGACACCTCCAGAAATAAAACTAAATGAAATGGAGGCAACCAACCTACCAGAGACCATTTAAAACACTGATAATAAAAATGCTTCAGGAACTTTGTGAGAATTTCAACAGAGGTAGCAAGCATAAAGAAGGACATAGAAACCATAAGAAAAGAACCAGCCACAAAAAAAGAATGCAATAGGGGAGATGAAGAATTACTAGAAGGAATCAACAGCAGGTTAAATGAAGCAGAGGATCGAATCAGTGATTTAGAAGACAAAACAGCAGAAAACACCAAGTCAGAACAACAAAAAGAAAAAAAGAATAAAAATATATATATATGAAGATACTTTAAGGGACCTGTAGGACGACATCAAAAGTAACAACGTTCACACCATAGGAGTACCAGAAGAAGAGAGTGAGCAAGGGACTGAGAATCTATTTAAAGAAATAATGATGGAAAACTTCCCTAACCTGGTGAAGGAAATAGACATACAAGCCCAGGACACTGGGGTAGTAATATTTATTATCAGACAGAATACACTTTAAAATGAAGACTATAAGAAAAGACAAAGAAGGACATTACATAATAATGAAGGGATCAATCCAACAAGAGGACATCGCCCTAGTAAAAATTTATGCACCTAACACTGGAACACCTAAATATGTAAAGTACATATTGATGGACATAAAGTAAAACAATCATAGTAGGGGACTTTCACACCCCACTGACACCAATGAACAGATCTTCCAGACAGAAAATCAACACAGAAACAGCAGCCTTAAATGACACACTAGACCAGATGGATTTAATTGATATTTTTAGAGCATTTCACCCCAAAACAGCAGAATATACATTATTTTCAAGTGCACATGGACCATTTTCCAAGATAGACCATATCTTAGGCCAAAAATCAAGTCTTAACAAACTTAAGAACACTGAAATCATATTGAGTGTCTTCTTTGACCACAATGGTATGAAATTAGAAATTACAAAAGTACAAAACTGAAGAACACACAACATGGAAACTAAATAATATGTTATTAAATAATGAATAAGTCAACAAAGAAATCAAAAAATACCTTGAGATAAATGAAAATGAAAACACAACAACCCAAAATCTATGGAACACAGCAAAGGCAGCCATAACAGGAAAACTCATAGCACTGCAGGCCTACCTAAAAAAAACAAGAAAAATCTCAAATCAACAGTCTATCTTTACACCTAAGGGAACTGGAAAAAGAACAGCAAACAAAGCCCAAAGTGAGTACAAGGAAGGAAGTAATTAAAATCAGATTGGCTATAAATGAAATAGAGGCTATAGAAACAATATAAAATGTTAATGAAACCAAGAGCTGATTTTGTTTGAAAAAATATACTGAACTGACAAATCTTTAACCAGACTCACCAAGAAAAAAAGAGAGAGGACCCAAATAAATAAAATCAGAAATGGAAGAGAAGTGACAACTGACAGCACAGAAATACAAAAAAAAAAAAAAAATTTAAGAAAATACTACAGGGCCGGCCGAGTGGCACATTGGTTAAGCGCTGGTTTTGGGATGCCAGCGGCCCCGGTTCGGATCCCACATGAGGGCCAGTGACACTGCCCTCTACAGCTAACAACAGCTCCACCTGGAGCTGGGCTGTGCGAGCCCCGGTGATGGTGTGGGCTGCAGCCCCTGCTGCAGTGGGCTGCCATAGGCTATAGTGAGTGGCCCACAGCCAGCGTGAGCAGCTGGCAGCCAAGCATGAGCTGCCAATAGCCGCGGTGAGCGACATCCAGAGGCCAGCGACCGATCTGCCTCATCCGGGAAGAGCGCAATGACAATACCAACAGTGAAGCAACATCCTCCGCAACTAAACTGAAGAACAAGAAGACGGCAACTTGTCTGTTCCCCTTCCCTGATTCCCCAACGCTGTTCCCCTCCACCAATTCCCCCCCCCACAAAAAAAAAAAAAGAAAGAAAATACTATAAGCAACCATACACCAACAAATTGGACAATCTGGAATAAATAGATGCCTCAAAGTATACAATCTTCCAAGTCTGAATCGAAAAGAAACAGAAAATCTGAACAGACTGATTCCTACCAACAAAATACAATCAGTAATCAACAAGCTCCCAACAAACAAAAGTCCTGGACCAGATGGCCTCCTAGGTGAATTTTACCAAAAATTCAAATAAGAACTAACACCTACTCTCCTTAAACTGTTCAAAAAATTGAAGAGGAGAGAAGGCTCCCAAACTCATTTTAAGAATCCACCATTACCTTGATTCCAAAGCCAGACAAAGACATTATAAAAAAAAAGAAGGGGCCGGCCGAGTGGCGCATTGGTTAAGCGCTGGTTTTGGGATGCCAGCGGCCCCGGTTCGGATCCCACATGAGGGCCAGTGACACTGCCCTCTACAGCTAACAACAGCTCCACCTGGAGCTGGGCTGTGCCAGCCCTGGTGATGGTGTGGGCTGCAGCCCCTGCTGCGGTGGGCTGCCATGGGCTACAGTGAGTAGCCTGCAGCCAGCGTGAGCGGCTGGCAGCCAAGCGTGAGCTGCCAATAGCCGCGGTGAGCGACATCCAGAGGCCAGCGAACGATCTGCCTCATCCGGGAAGAGCGCAATGACGATACCAACAGTGAAGCAACATCCTCCGCAACTAAACTGAAGAACAAAAAGACAGCAACTTGTCTGTTCCCCTTCCCCGATTCCCCAACGCTGTTCCCCTCCACCAATTCCCCAATAAAATCTTTAAAAAAAAAAAAAAGAATGAAGCTGGAATTATCATCTACCTGATATCAAATTATACTACAAGGCTATAGTTATCGAAACAGCATGGTAGGCCAGCAGAGTGACTCAGTTGGTTAAGCGCACGAGCTCTGAGCAACAGGGTCGCCAGTTCAATTCCCATGTGGGCCAGTGAGCCGTGCCCAAGCTGAGCTGCCAACAGGCAGCAGGATGGCTCAGCTGGTGAGAGCACATGCTCCTAACAACAAGGTTGCCAGTTCGACTCCTGCATAGGATAGTGGGCTGCAACCCCCCGCAACTAAGATTGAACATGGCACCCTGAGTTAAGTGACTATGAGCTGCCAATGGGCAGCCGGATGGCAACTGGACTTGGGGCTGAGTCCTCCACAACTAAGAATTAAGGACAACAATTTAGCTGTTCCCTTTTCCCAATTCCCCAATAAAATCTTGAAAAAAAAAAAAAAAAAACCCAGCATGGTACTGGCATAAAAACAGACACATTGATCAATGGAACAGAATATGGAACCCAGAAATAAATCCATGCCTATATGGTCATTTAATATATGACAAAGGAAGCAACAATTTACAATGGGGTAAAGACAGTCTATATAATAAATGGTGGGAAAACTGGACAGATCCATGCAAAAAAAAAATGAAACTGGACCACTTTCTTACACCATATTCAAGAATAAACTCGAAATGGATTAAAGACTTAAATGTAAGACCCAAAATCATAAAGCTTTTAGAAGACAATATAAGAAGTAAACTCTCAGACATTACCCTTAGTAATATTTTTGCTGATAAATCTCTTCAGGCAAGGGAAACAAAAGAAAAAGTACACAAATAGAACTACCTCAAACTAAAAAATTTTTGCACAGCAAAGAAAACCATCAACAAAACAAAAAGGCACCCTGCTGAAAGGGAGAAGACATTTGCCAGTGCTACATTTGATAAGAGATTAATATCCAAAAATTATGTTTAAAAAAACCCATACAACTCAACACCAAACTCAAACAATCCAATTAAAAAATGGGCAAAGGGCTTGAACAGACATTTCTCCAAAGAGGACATACAGATGGCTAATAGACATATGAAAATATGCTTAATGTCACTAATCATCAGAGAAATGGAAATATAAACCACAATGAGATAACACCTCACTCCAGTCAAAATGGGTATCATCAATAAATCAAGAAACAGTGCTGGCGAGGATGTGGTGAAAAGGGAATCCTCACGAACTGTTGGTGGGATTACAAATTGGTGCAGCCACTATGGAAAACAGTATTGAGTTTCCTCAAAGAATTAAAAACAGAACTACCTTATGACCCAGCAATTCCACTCCTGGGTTATTGATCCAAAGAAATCCAAAACACTATTTTGAAAAAATATATGCACCCCTAGGTTTATTGTAGTGCTATTCACAATAGACAAGATATGAAAACAATGAAAATGCCCATCAATAGACAATTGGATAAAGAAATTGTGGTACATTTATACAATGGAGTATTACTCTGACATAAAAAAGAATGAAATCCTACCATGTGCAGCAACATGGATAGACCTAGAGGATATTATGCTAAGTGGAACAAGTCAGACAAATAGCACATGATCTCACTTATATGTGGAATCTAAAGAACAGAACAAGCAAACTGATGGCTGCTAGATGGTGGGTGGGGTTTTTTTTATATATGTATATATACATACATACATAGGGTGCTAAAAATGTATACATATTTTAAGAGATGTTATCTATGTAGCAGTAGTTTGCCGTAATCAGAAGTATCTGGACACTGATGGTAACCACTTTGAGCACCTCTTGTAATTGCAGAAGTCAAAAATGACATATATTGAGTATTGCAATTTTAATATAGTTTTTTCCTTTCTGGAAATGTGTATACATTTTTTGCCACCGTGTGTATGTGTGTATACCAAGGGGTGCCAAAAAATATATACAAGTGGACACTTTGGTCAACGTTGCTCAAGCAGTAGTTTGCTGTAATCAGAAGTGTCTGGGGGCCAGCCAAGTGGCTCAGTTGGTTACGAGCTTGCTCAAGATTGCAAGCTCTGAGCAACAGTGTCGCCAATTTAATTCCCACATGGGCCAATGAGCTGCACCCAAGCTGAGCTGCCGCTGAGCTGTCAACAGGTGGCAGGATGGCTCCGCTGGTGAGATGACTTGCTCCTAACAAGGTTGTCTATTCCAGACAGTGGGCTACACCCACAAGCAACTAAAGACTGAACTTGGCACCTTGAGCTCAGCTGCCACCCGAATTGTTCAGTGGATAGAGCATGTGTTCTTAACAATGAGGCTGCTGGTTTGACTCCCACATGGGATGGTGGCTATGCCCACCTGCAACTAACTGAACACAGCACCTTGAGTTGAGCAGTGGGACTGGACTTGGAGCTGAGCTAGTTGTGCCCTCCACAACTAAGATTGAAGGACAACAACTTGGCTGTTCCCCTCCCCCAATTCTCCAGTAAAATGTTTAAAAAAAAATAAAGTGTCTGGACACTGATAGTAACCACTTTGAGCACTCTTATAATTGCAGAAGTCAAACGTCACTTGTATTCATATTTTCTTATTGGTATATGAGTATTAAAATTTTAATAGTTGTCGTTTCTTAAAATGTGTATATATTTTTTTGGCACCGTGTGTGTGTGCGTGTGTGTGTGTGTGTGTGTGTGTGTGTATGTATTTATTTACAGGATGTACATTACAGGGAATATAATCAGTGGTATTATAATAGCTATATACAATGTCAGATGGGTAGTAGACTTGGGGTAATCACTTTGTGAGGGGTATTAGTGTCTAATCATTACATTGCTTTGTATCCTTGAAATTAATAAAAAGAAAAAAAAACAATTTTAAAGAAAAATAGAACTAGTATAGTGCCATGGTAAATAATATTGTTAAATCAATAATTTTCTTCAAATCTATCCTGTAACACATGCAACAAATAAAGGTTGGTTATCATTCTATAGTGAGAAATCTTACAAATCACAAACAAAAAAAAGGCAGTCTAAGACGAAAAATCATGGAGGCTATGAACAGACAATTCACAGAAGTAAAAATGGCCAATAACACATAAACGATGGCAAAGGCACTGATTTTAGGTAAATGCAAATTGAGTCAATAAATTGTTACCCACAGAAGGTTTATCAAACAGAAGAATCTATGCGGGAAAAGGCAGCTGTGACTTCCGGGAAGCACTCACCTTACAGAGTGAAGTTGCTCAGGGTGAGGAGGCGCTGAGTTCCCGGAAGCAGAGGCTGCGGCAGCGATTTGGGCACACCGGGAGCCAGAACGGCTGGTTTTGGGGTCGTGCCTGCCACCAGGCAACCCGGTCCCGAGATGAGATTATGCGCTATGACCAGCAATCCATTAGTGCTGCCTGAGCTGGGCTTCCACCCAGCTATGCCTGGCGACCACGTCCCTGCTAATCGTTGGCTTCAGTGTACTCAGCTGCCCAAGGCTCAGCACCTGGCAGCGGCCGGCGGTGTAGCCGGCCTTTGGCCTTGTAATTACAATGTAGTAGAAATGAGCAAACCCTCCCTCAAGGCCAGGCAGGGTCTTCTGGGCCCCACCTCGCTGCATGGCCTCAGTTCCACCAGGAGTGAATGTCCTACGCTCCAAACCTACGTCAATCACGGCACTACACGTAGGCCGCCTCTGGGAAGTGCTGGCTGGTTGCGTGGACAACGTGCCCTCTCACTACCTGGTTAACTACACCTGGGTGCTGCTGGATTGGCCTCCGGGGTTGACCAGCGCCACCTGTTCGGGGGCCAAACCACAGCCTACCATTATCATGGCGGGCCTTGCCATCACTGCATATTTCCCCAGCCACCTCCAGCTGAGATGGTGACCAACTGCATGGATGGCAGGGTGCTTGGTGTCATAACTGGGGCCCTGGGTGGCCTGCAGGTGCTGGAGGTGCTGAAGATTGCTGCAGGTCTGGGCCCCCAAGACAGTGGCAACCTATTGCTCTTTCATGCCCGCGCGGACATTTCTGCTGTATTCGGCTGTGGAGTCAGAGGCCCGACTGTGCAGCTTGTCAGGAGCTGCCCACTGTGACTGACATGCAGAACTGAGAATGAGAAGCCTGTGCTCCTCAGTCACCAATAAGTGCCACTCCCTGCAGTTGCCGAGCCCAGAAGAGCAAGTTTCTGTCACCAACTATAAGTGATTTCAGGATTCTGGGTCACACTACCTGTTGATAAAACATCCGGCCTCAAGTGGAGGTGGACAATTGTTGTTTGCCTCATGCCCTATACATCTCTTTTAAACATTTGGAACCAAGAGATGCAGAGAGCCTGAAACTCTTAGGAGACGTAATGAGGGAAAGGAAGCAAAGCACACAGGAAGAAGCAGCTCTTCCCATTTATATGATATGCAAAGTGGTCTGTGACTCACAGAAAGCAGTGAAGATTCGCAGTTTTTGACAGCAGTCCAAGAGTTAGACTTTTTAAGAATCCATCACATTATGGGGGGCTTCATGGCCTACGCTGCCAAAATTGAGGGCACATTGTCGAAGTTCTGAGGTAGCTGATATAGTCTGTCCTGAGAAAGGTGTGAATTGCTACATACCCTAAAAATATTTTTATTTGCAAGTTTTTTCAGTAATGTACAAAAGAGCCTGGGCTTCTACAATATCTGTGAATAATAAATGGACACCTTTTTATAAGGGGCTTTTTTATTGTAATTTGTTGGATGATAGCAGTTATTAATAGGTTATAATAGTGTTTCTGACAACTGCTTTGTATTTTCAACATTTGGTATCTTGAGCATGTGAGTTATAATGTAAGTAAAAGGATTTTGTTTTAACCTGCAGATTTTTTGCCTGTCCTGGCAGCTTTTTTGCCACCTCCCCCAATCGAAAAGCTTTCTAAGTCATCCATTTTATACTTGGAATTAAGGTGTAGTAAACTGTCTTACTGAATTGATCACAGACCATGTACAAGTCAGCTTATTGTTTACTAAGACATTCTTTGGGTCTATTACTACTTCAAATAATAAAATATATTCTACAGAAATGTTTAAAATGTAAATTGTTTTACTTACGTGGGAAGTGGTCATTCTATCAAATATTTTGAATTAATATCAAAGTAAGATATTTACAGTTTAGCAAGATAAAGCCTACTACCTTTGCAGTATGCCTGTATCTCTTTTTATAAATTGCTGATTTTTTCTTAAAGTTAGCTTTAGGGTCCACCTTATGTTGTACATATGTAACATTTTCTAAACTGTATACTATGGTTTGGCTTGCTTTGAACCTTCAAGTCCAAGTCCCAACCTTCTTTTCTTTCCGTTCCCCTTTTTTCCTAAACAATCTGTTATTACTTTTATTTTGGGCTTTACTGTATGGCCAGGACCCCAAACAGAAAATTTATCAATTAAAGCAGAATAGTGAACATTCTTATCTCTTTCCCAATCTCAGGTGGAAAACTTTGACTATTTGACAAATATTGCTTATTATTGCTTTGCTGATTGAAGAAATTTTCTTCTATTAAAAAAAGAATTTGAGAAAACTATTTTTAGGGAGCATAATGTGAAATAATGCTTTCAAATAAAATCTAAACATACTGTTTAACCCTGCAATTCTACACTTAGGATGTGTTATGTGAAACCTTACACAGGCGTATATTTATGTATAGCATGTTCCCTCAGGTACCTAAATACTAGTCAATGAACACACCTCCAATGAAAGGTATAAAGTATACAGTAATAACAAAGATTAGATTACAGGCAATATTTTTGCATGTTCTCCATGTCACATTGCTAAATAAACAAGTTCCAGCAAAAAACATAAGTATGATACTCTGGAAATAAAATAAAATATATACAAATTTGTATAAACAGAGGAAATATTCTGGAAGAATACACAGAATTTCTAGTGATGGTAATTTAAATGTACAACATTGTTTTTATGTATTATGTGGAATAAAAAATTCATTAGTGTAATAAAAATATTAATTCAAGATAACAAGTTCCAAGATTTGGATGTTATCAGTTTGCTAGTGTCATTCAGAATACTTGAATTGACAAAAATCTGGTATGTTATCTATTGTATCAAACTGGGACACTTTTTTTGTTTGTTTGTTTTTTTGAGGGCAGTGTCGCTGGTCCTCATATGTGGGACCCGAACCGGGGCTGCTGGCTTCCCAAGCCAGCGCTTAACCACTGCGCCACTCGGCGGGCCGTAAGGGACACTTTTTTCATATTTAAAAACGCTTTCATTTAAAATATCTAGGAATAAATATATTACAATATCTATTAAAATTTGTAATGCATGTGAAAATCTGAACTCACAATTCTTAATGATTTCACTGTTTGAATATTAATATTTCATGAATTTTACAGTGGCTTAGTGTACTCTGCTGGCTTACTTTGCAAGGTATATTTGTGGTGATTTTGAGACATGACTACAGATACTTTGAAAATCCTCCCAACCTCTCTCTTTCCCCCTTGAACTTTGGCAGACCTTGCAGCTGTCTTAACAAAAAGAATCCAATGAAAGTGATGTGGCTTAACTTCTAAGGCTCTGATACAAAAGGCAATGCATTCTGTCTCAGTCTCTTTCTCTCACTCTTTCCCTCCCTCGGTCTTTCTATGCACTCATTTTGGAACCCTGTGCCAAACCAGCAATACCCAAGATAAAAGACCAAGTAGTAGAGATGACAAAGATGCGCCTTTGCTTCCCAGCTGTTCCAGCTCCCAGTCCCCCAGCCTCCCAGCAGTTTGAATCTTCTCAAACCAATCACCAGATGTGTGAGTAAATGACCTTTAGATGATTACAACCCCAGCCACCATATGACTCTAACCAACTGAGAAACCCAAGAACCAAGAACCAACCCAAGCAAGAAGCAACTAGCTGAGCCCAGCCAACACCCAGAACTGAAAGAACGATGATTATGTTCTAAGCCCTTACATCCGAGGGCAGTTTGTTATGCAATGATAAATATCTGGAACAACATTTCTACATTTTTTTAATTATACATTTGTAACAATATTATAGCTATAGATAGCAATAAATATGGAAAACTATAAATGTTACATTTTGAAAATAATTGTAATCCAGAAAGTTGAGTTACTATGGCACGGTGGTTAATAGCTTGCACTCTGACCCAGTCCCCGAAAAACCGCTACAGAGTTATATGGAGTTGGGCAAGTTACTTGACCTCTCTATGCCTCAGTTTCCCCACCAGTGAAATGTATATATACTAATGGTATTAACTACCTCAGGGGTTGTTTAAAGGATGAACACATTAATATGATAAAGCCCTAAAAACAGTTGCTGTATATAGTTATTGTATATAACAAAATTCAATTTGCATTAACTACTGTCATTCACAATCTTAGTCTCCAAATAAACTACTTAGCATATATTTTAAATGTAACCTCTTTCAAATAAAAACGTTATAAATAACAATATTTTCCATTTCAAATATGTAGGGATTTAATTTATGGTATAATGAATTTGCTTACACACTAATGCCTCTGATTAATTCTGGCCAGCCATTTTTCATCTTTACTCACATAACAATTACCATTTTAACCATTTTAAAGTATGTGATTCCTAGGGTATTTAATAAATTCATAATTTTGTGTGGTATCACCACTATATAGGTCCAGAGCACTCAAAGTAAACTCATTAAACAATTGCTTCCTATTTCCTTCTCTCCCAGCCCCTGGAAACCACTACTATACTTTCTATATCTATGGAACACCGATTCTTCATATTTAATATAAATGGAATCAAACAAAGTGTGGCCTTTTGTGTCTGACTTCTTTTATTTAGCAGTTTTCAATACCATCGATGTTATGCCATGTACCATTACTTCATTCTGTTTAATGGTGAAATCCAGTGAAATTTTTTTTGTTTTATTGGGGGTTTTTTGCTGAGCCATCCTGCCACCTGTTGGCAGCTCAGCGGCTGCTCAGCTCAGGCTGGGAATCGAACCGGCTACCCTGTTGCTCAGAGCTCACACTCTTGAGCGAGCTCTTAACCAACTGAGCCACTCAGCCGACCAACAGTAGGCATTTTTTTATAGTCACATTCCTTATGACCAGAAACAAAGTATCCTCGTTTCCTGTGTGGTTACCTGTCACAGAGAATAGTTCAACACTTCCTGGATTGTCACTTTGTCTCTTCTTTCTTTACAATCAATCCTTTTCCCCAGTCTGAGGGTGTATCAGGTGCCACAAAAATAACATCTCCTCTTTTATTAATAGTGACCTTCTATTTTCTATAGAAAAAAATCCACAATCTTTTTCATGAAGCGATAATACATTTTATCATAGAGTATACCCTATCCTTTCTCTTATTGCCGTGTCACCATCATACTTTAGGAATGCTGAAGTATCATACAGGAATGCTGCCTTGACAAACTATCAGATTCAGCGACTTCACCATTCTATTAACAGAATATATTCTAACATGCCCCTACTGTTTCTTTTTTGCATATACTCTTTTTTTATAATCCAGAATATTCTCTTTCCAGAATGTGTGTCCACTGGCAACTTATATTCATTTTTCAAGTCACAAGAAACACACCAGTCTTCTACGTGGCCTTTACTACATCTCGAGCAGATATTTTAATGCAGTGTAAAGTGTATACACTGTCTCTTTCAGAACCTTTATTGCCCAACTCTCATTTTATTCTAAGACTATAATTAATAATTTGCTGAAATTCACCCAATCCTAGGTCATCCGAAAACCAAAGCCTTTATAACTCATGGTGATGCCAATGGCATCTATGAGGCGATCTACCAGGGGATCTCCATGGTGGGCACACTTTTGTTTGCAGAACAATTTGATAACATCACTCGCATGAAGACCATGGGAGCAGCTGTCAGATTAGACTTCAACACAATGTCAAGTACAGATTTGCTCAATGCATTGAAGACACTCATTAATGAGCTTTTGTATTACAATTTTTTGACACGTTCTCGTGAACAGTATGACTTTCATCCCATTTTCAGAAGCTGATTTTAAAATTATTAACATGATTTAACCCATCTTAAATCTACTTTTATTTTTAATCAAACATTTATTTCAAAGTTGCATTTTAATACTATTGGTTTAATAGGTAACCAACTGGTGCAACAATTTTCTACACAAAAATTATAAAGTTACGTAGGTAATTGTAAAAAAGATACATTAAAAAATATATGATAGAACCACAGAAAAAAAGAATGATGGACTACAATATTATAAATTGTATCAATTCACTACATAAAATTTCTGAAATTATCTTTTTGCTCAAAATTTTATCATCATTCACAGATTTTATAATCAAGTATGTTATATACCATAAAATTCACCTGTTTAAAGTACAAAATTCAAATATATTTAGTATGTTTACAGCGCTATGAAACCATCACCATAATATAAACTTAGGATATTTTAATCACCCCAAAATGGAAATGTCGTTTGTGTTAGAATTCACTTCCAATTACCCTCCCCTTTATCCCCGCCCCCAAACACACACAGTCAAGGAACAATTCATCAACTTTCTGTCTCTATAGATGAGTCCTTCTGGACATTTCCTATAAACAGAATCATAATATATATATATATATATATATATATATATATATATATATATATATAAACTTTTATAACTGGCTTAATTCAAGTAGCATATTTTTGAATATTGTAGCTTTGTATTGCTGAATAGTATTTTATGGTATGAATATAGCATGTTTTATTTATCCATCTATCAGTTCAGGGGTATTTTGGTTGTTTTCACATTTGGCTATTACGAATACTGCATTGTGCTTTTGTGTGAATATATGTTTTCATTCATTTTGGGTAGATATCTACAAGTGGATTCTGGTTATATGGTAACTTTATGATTAACTGCCAAACTGATGTCCAAAAAGTCTGCACCATTTTATACTTCTGCCAGCTGAGTATGAGGGTTCCAGTCTCCACATTATTGTGAATACTTGTTATCATCAGTCTTTTAGTCTTTTTAATTACAGGCATCCTAGCAGGTGTGAAGTAGTCTCTCCTTGTGGTCTTGATTAGCATTTCCCTTATAGCTAAAGAAATTGAGCATCTATTCTTGTGCTTATTGGCCATTCATCAAACTTATTTTGAGAAATGTCTATTTCAATGCTTTGCTAGTTTTTTAAATTGGGTTATTTGTCCTCTCATTATTGGATTGTAAAGACTCTTTATACACTACAGAAAAAAATACCTATATTTGCAAATATTTTCTCCCAGTCTAGTTGGTTGATTTCTCGCTCTCTTATTGATGCCATTTCAAGCAGAAAACATTTCAAGTTTGACAAAATTTTAATGATTTTTTTTTCCATACTGCAAAGAAAACAACATTGTGGAATTTGTAGTGCCTAGCATAGCAACCATCAATTGCGAATTCATTACTACTCTCAGCATTTTTATTTATTTATTTATTTATTTATTTATTTATTTATTTATTTATTTTGAGGGCAGTGTCACTGGCCCTCATATGTGGGACCGAACCGGGGCTGCTGGCTTCCCAAGCCAGCGCTTAACCACTGCGCCACTCGGCCGGCCCTCAGCATTTTTATTATATTAAAATATCATATTAAAATAGTATATTATAGTATATTAATGTATACTGTAATATATACACGTTATAATAATATTAAACACCTATGGGATACTTTAAAAATGTATTATTAAGAAGAAAACAATAATACACTTGAATTATAAAATACTTTTAAAGGACACAAGAAAGAATAAGAAAAAAGAAGACTGTTGGACAAATAGGAAAAAAAAACGTAGGATAAGGTAATAGATGCAAATGTAAAAATATCAGTACTTACAGTAAATTCAAACAGCCTAAATAATTTAAACACAAAGATTGTCAGGCTGGATTTCAAAAACTAACTATGTACTGTTTACAAGATATGCTTAAATAGTAGTGTACAAGAAGATTGTTAAGTATAAAGGTAGAAAAAAATCTATTTCAGCAGTAACCATACAAAGATATTGGGCTAATATCAAACACAGTAAACAAGAAGCACTACTAAAAATGAAGATAAATATTTCAGAATAATAAATAAGCTAATCTTTCACTACAATAAAAATTATTCATTAGTAACACCTACTGATAAATCCACCAAATGAAGTAAAACTAGACAAAAAGAAAAAGAAAAATGTACAAATATATAATCATAACAGGACATTTTAAAAAACATTTCTCAATAATATAGAAAAAAATGACAAAATAATGAATCGGTACCCAAAATTTTGAAGAATATATTTAAAATGTAACTTATTTTACCTACCAATGTATAAATAAATATATTCCACAAGCTACATACAACCACCATCCTGGATGCTTTCATTGCTCCCTTTCCCAAATAGAAAACAGTGGGAAAACATATATTTCAAGAGTATATAATTTACTAATGGAATTGATCATATATTCTGTAGCATAAACCAAGAGGCAATATTTGAAAATATTCATATGATAAAGAGTATCTTGTTTGGCCAGACTAGAATTAAGTTAGAATCATAAGAAAAGATAACTTAAAAATCTCTAAATTTGAAAATAATTCTAAATAATTCAGTGTCAAGAAAGAAATCATAATTATAAATGCACCTTCTCATCAATACCATTTCTAGGTATATATGCTAAAAAAATGCATAAATATATAATCCAAAAGACATATAGAAGAACGTTTATAACACCATTAAGTAGTATCTAAAAACATTATTAATAATCTAAATGTCCATTCATCATTAAATGTAGAGATAATTTGTGGTATTATCATACAATGATACAGTATGTAGTAAAGGAATTAATCAATTGCTACAGAAAAGACAAAAACAATGAGTGTATACTATATGATTCTAATATATAAACAATAAAAACTAATTTATGGTATTAAAAGTCAGGATAACAGTTAATTTGGGGAAGGGAGTAGTTAAAACGTCCAGGAATGGGTTGCTTCTATGTAGCTTGTGAAATCCGTTATCAATATCTGTACAATAAGTATATTCATATGTTCATTTCATGGTAATCTTCTTGCTAATTTTGAAATTTTGAGCTGATAACTTAGGATATATGCATTTTTCATATGTATTTTATACATGAATTGAAGGTATATTTTACTAAATGTATTGTACTTAGAAATTCTAGGAATCAAATGGTAAGAAAATAAAATCAGACATAAAAGAAATGCCTAGGGATACTATGTGGCAAGGAAAAGCCTGTCTGAGATGTGACATTGAGCCAAGGCCAGGTAGCAGCGGCCTTGGGGGGTTGCAAGGAAGACTGCTCCAGGAGAGGGACAAAGGGGACAAAAAGTGAAAAGGTGCTCACATGAGAAAACATTTGGCACTCAATGAATAAAGGGTCAATGTGACTGCCACAGAATGTGCATGGGACAAAGTGAAAGAAGTTGTCAAAGTTCTGTCCATGTAAGGTCCTACCCATATAGGGCAAGTGATAGATCTGGGCTTTATTCTAAATGTGATGAGAAGCCAGATAGAAATGAGCAAGGAAGTGTCATAATCTGATGTGGTTTTTTTTTTTTAATTATTCCAACTACTGGATCGAAAATAGACAGTAGGTTTATGAAGAGAAGAGTAGAAGCCCAGAGACTGGTGAGGATGCATTTCTTCCTCCACAACACAATTCCTCTTTAAAATTTCAAGAGCATTATCCAAAATATGCATTTCTACCATTTAACATATAGCATATACAATGGCTACCATTTCCTCTGCTAAAAAAAAATTTAACTTTTCTACCTTATCTTCCATCATGACTGATTTGTCGATCAGCAAATTCCAATTTATTTATTTATTTATTTTTTGAGGGCAGTGTCACTGGCCCTCATATGTGGGACCTGAACTGGGGCCGCTGGCATCCCAAGCCAGCGCTTAACCAATGCTCCACTCAGCCGGCCCTACAAATTCCAATTTAGAAGTCAAACTTACCTAAGACCCAAATAAAAATCTACTACTACTTCTGAAATTCTAAGGCATGTATTTTAAATCCTTTAACAAAAACCTTTCAGGGGTTTGAATTGTTTGAGCAAATTAACTTCCTTTCAATGTCGGTTTTTGTTTCTCCTTTAGATATAAAGAGAATGCTATGATATTATCGAGAATTCACCATGATCAGCCAATGAAACCTCCAGATCGAGCAGTCTTCTGGATCGAGTTTGTCATGCACCACAAAGGAGCCAAACACCTGCGGCCAGCCTCCTATGACCTCAGCTGGTTCCAATACCACCCTTTGGATGTGATTGGGTTTCTGCAGGCCTGTGTGGCAACTGCTGTATTTGTCATCACAAGTGTTGTCTGTTTTGTTGCCAGAAGTTTGCTAAAACAGGAAAGAGAGAAAAGAGGGAGTAGTTGTATCTGAACTGAGGCTAGAATGCCTCACAGATGAGACTCCTCCAGAATAATCTAGCAAGAAGTTGTGAAGGATCCCTTCCTCCTGTGACAGAACAATGCTTCACCATTCAGTTTGTCAAATCAGAATTTGTTTTAAGTGATTTACTACTTGTTTCAGTTACAAATATTTCATTCCAAAGAGATAAAACTGGCAAAAAATTAATAAACTATGGGTTTATATTGAAATTTAGAGTTCTAATTTATAAGCAATACCAAAAAAAATTTAATTGAACAGTGTTTCACATATTGTGTATGAACGCAGAAACACAAAAAAGTCTACTCATAGTATCGATACTATTTTGTAGATACTGAGAATATTTTCACTTTATTTGATGCAGAATTTTGTAGCTTTAACTTTTCTTTTTTTTTTTTTTTTTTAAGATTTGTATTGGGGAATTGGGAAAGGGAAAGTCAAGTTGTTGTTCTTCAATCTTAGTTGTGGAGGGCACAGCTAGCTCAGCTCCAAGTCCAGTCACCATGTGGCCACCAGTTGGCAGCTCGAGGCCCCTCAGCTCAAGGTGCCATTTTCAACCTTAGTTGCAGGTGGGCATTGTCCACCATCCCATGTGGGAGTTGAACTGGAAACCTTGTTGCTAAGAACGCATGCTTGCTCTAACCACTGAGCGATTAGGCTGTCCATTGGCAGCTAAGGGCAGCTCAGCTCAAGGTGCCATGTTCAATCTTAGTAGCAGGTGGGCATAGCCTAGCATCTTATGAGGGAGTCAAACCGGAAACCTTGTTGTTAGAAATACGTGCTTTCACCAGCTGAGCCATCCTGCGACCTGTTGGCAGCTCAGCTCGGGCGCAGCTCACTGGCCCATGTGGGAATCCACCCAGTGACCGTTGCTCAGAGCTCGCACTCTTAACCAATGGAGCCATTTGGCTGATCCTTGTAGCTTTAACTTTTGCTAAGGAAACTGTTCAGTCATTGGAATTCTGTAAATAGATTCACCCTTGTGTTTCATTTTGGGAGACCAGTAATGCCCCTTGGCTTTTACTGTTCATTTAGCCTCAGCATCATTTGTTTCCTGAAGACATGGCAAGTTGTTTACCTTCATCCAATTCAAGTCATTTCCCAGTGGAATGTTTGTTGAATTAGAAATATAACAGCTGCTACCTGCTTCCTATTATACAATAAAATTGAGCTATTTGTGAAAGTCTTGATTCCACAGACTAATTCTCTTTTCCTCATGTCCTTTAAAAATATTCACCTGGTTGCTTTCACTCTCATATTCAACCTTTGATAATGGATGTAAAGTCTCAATTGTAGATTCAGATAATAGAAAACCTGTACTCTAAAGGGACTTACTGAATTTTCATTCTCTCCAAATGTGTGTGTGTGTGTGTGTGTGTATGTGTACTTCTTTCAAAACTAAGACATAACATCACTTAGCTACTTACAGATATGGGGTATAATTCAATGTGGTTTTTTAACATAATTTTACATGACTGTTCTCTATAACCATACCAGATCAGCATGTCTCATCCTTTTGTCTCTGTCTTCAGGACACTACTGCCCCATTCCTCCCATAACTCTTATAAACATTAAATCTTTTGTTTATGACAAAAAATAATATAATCATTTTTATTAAAAGCTGGGCATACTCTGACATAATCAGCAACAATGAGAATACAAAAATTACATAAATACTATGGAAAACAGGTAAATCAAATCAAAGGAACCTGAAGGCTCTCCTGAAACCTGCACATCAGGACAGCACTTTATGATCAAAGTGGTCCAGAAAAGGAAAAGCACTTATTGGTTCTTTATTGGTCAAGAAGATCACTATCAAAGTTTTACAACAAACATTCTCCAGCCAAAGGTACAAAATTTATTTTAAAAACAAATTAAAACTATGATGCTAGGGAAATAACAGAAAAAAATTACTACAGAATTTCTCATACTTCTCTAGATAAATGACAGACAAATTTTAAAAGAAAAATAGAATATAGTGCCATAGTATATATTAAATCATACATTTAGGTTTAAATAATTTACCTCCAATCTACCCTGCAACACAGGTAACAGAAAAGTATTGGTATTCATTGTATAGTGAGAACTACAAATCCCCACCAAAAGTCAAACAGTCCAAACACCATCTACGATAATAGACGATGGACATAAACAGCAAGTTCACAGAAGTAAAATGGATAATAACATATAAAAGATGACAAAGGTCATTGGTGCTTCGGGAAATGGAAATTAAGTCATTAAATTATTTTCTTACAGGTAATTTGTCAAACAATCTGGTAGAACTATTTTTAAGGAAGTACAATGTGGAAATACCCTATGCCTCAGCTTCCCCACCAGTGAAATGCAGATAAACTAATGGTACTACCTACCATTGGTTGTTGAAAGGATGAATGTTTTTAACATTGTAAAGCTCTAAAAATAATTGCTATATATTGAAAAATGTAATTTTTCATTACCATTTAAATGCATAGAAAAATTTCCATGATTTTAATCCTCATGAGTTACTTCATGTATTATTTCCTCTGTAGTCTTAACCAGGAGAGTAGCAATACCCCTAAGGCAAGGGGGGTATCCCTTAGCCAAAGGGCCCAGCTGCTGACCAGAATAGCCTAGGGATCTATGTTGAGCCCCATGTTTTTGGGTATGTACCCCAAGAGCATTCCCTTCCTTTTCATTCACAAATAAGGAAAAGGGAACCTGATAATTAGGATGCCCAAGAGCAGGTGGGTCTATTAAATTTTCCTTTAAGGCTTTAAAGGCTGCATCATCCCATTCTTCCCATAAAATTAAGTCAGAACTGTCATTTAGTAAAACCACACAGAGGTGTTACCATGAGAGAGAGGTTGGGATCCAATTTTGGCAATAGCCAACTACCCCAAGTAAACCTCCCAACTGACACTTATATTTGAGCCTTGGGAAACTTAGGACGCCCTGATTCAGGTATAGTCCTTGTTCTGATATAGATGTTTCAAATATCGCACCTGAGTTTGGACAATTTTTCTTTAGAGACTTTATATCCCTGTAAGGTCAAAAGTTCTAACAGGTAGATGCTTTTTCTTCCAATGAAGATTGAGAAGAGCAAAGAAGTAAATCATCCACATATTGCAACAAGGTAGAACCTAGGGAAAGTTCTGTCGCTCGAATCAGTCTTCAGAATGTGTGAGAAATTAAGGGGGCTTTCAGAAAAACCCTAAGGCGTCACTGTTCGGTTTTCCTTCCTAAGTGAAAGCAAAAAAGTATTGCTAGCTTCCTCAACTTGAATACCGAAGAATGCACTACATAAATGATTAAAGAATTTACTTCCAGTTTAGGTAGATGTTAGCACCGAACAGGGCTCGGAATGACAGGGTATCGAGGACTAAGTGTTACTTTGTGTTTGGGGGTTCTAAAAGAACCTCCACCCTCATCCTTCTAGCTTTTTCCCAGATAAAATGGGAGTGTTACAAGGATGAGTGCAAGGATGAATAAGGCCCCAAGTTACGTAATCTTCTACTATGGGCTTTATACCATGAAGGGCCTCTTATAGGATAATGATTAATTCTGGGATGAGGGTTTGAAGAACCAATTTGAATCTTCAATTTGAATTAGGAGATGCACTGTGGATTCTGCCAGTATCAGTTGAAGATTCTGTCCATTAGAAGATAGTAGATGAGGAGCATTTGAGATATTGCTTCCCTGCATGTCATTAGTTTGGCTCAAATAAACTCATAAAAATTCTCTACAGGTTTGGGTGATTCTTACTTGGTGTAGTATGGCAGGATTCTGAAGCCCACCCAGGACCACCTTGCAGAATTTGACATGGTGCTAGGTACAAGCAAGGGCACCTTGTGCCCCACCAGCTGCACACTCAAATCAGGTGGACTTGGGTGTTTCTCTCGGAATTTGGGCCTCCTTCAAGTAGCAGGCATGACTGAGTTATTCTTAGAAAAAGCCGGAGATAAATAAGGATGAGATAACCTGGGGTGGGGGGAATGGGTTGCTGCTTTTAATTTTGGCTTTTTAATTTCATTGCTTAATGAGAGTCTGAACAAAATCTTTGCCGGTTAAATGAGAGACTGAACTCTCTTTCTGGCTCTGAAAAAGATAGAGGACACTTACTTCCTCAACCCAAATAGCCAATGAGATGATAATTGTTCAGATCCTCTAAGCTGGAGTGGCAGAGATGGGTGCCAGGAGTTATCCAGTGCAGTAGCGCAGCTGACTCTGGAGAAGTTGGTGGAATACCAGGGAGAAGGGCAAAATGCCCTGGAATGGGTGCACCTGAAAAGAGGGGCACAAGAGAGGGGCCCATACCTTGGAAAGTGTCATGGTTTTGGCAGTGTCTGCTAAGCTCTCACTGGCCCTTGCTTGGATATTCTTAGGTGACTAAGAACCTTTGTGGGGTTGCCTGAGGAAAAATTTCCTCTTGGGCAAAAAGTGGTACTTATAGGGATATCCATCCCATTTAGCTCATCTGTAGATGTGCATGTAAGGGCTAGTTTTCCCTGTAAGTTTGCTCAGACTCTACAGATCTCAAAATTAACACAGGAAATCATGCCTCTGAGGCTATGAGGCCACAACAGTCAGCCTCCTATTTAAAACTAAAATGGCTGAGATGAGGCTACTCTGATACTTCCAAATTAATTTTTGCATGTTCAATTGGAAAAAGCGTGCTATAAAATGAGGCGGAATGAATGAAAGAAAAAAAACTACTAGAGACTGTCTCAGGACCTAAAAAGGCCTTCTTCGCTAAGCTAAAATGGCACTATGTCAAAATACTTATAAGGAAAAAAAGGAGATACATTATTTAGATAAATGGATCAACCTATGATGGGTCATTCATGTGTCAACCCAATTCTTTGAGATATTAAAAAGGGGAGAAAGGGGTTGTAGATGAGGGTAAACGGGATCAAATATATATGGTGATGGAAGAAGAATGACTGGGTGGTGAACACACAATGTGATATATAGATGAATTACAGAATTGTGCAATTGAAACCTATGTAACTTTACTAACCATTGTCACTCCAATAAACTTTTTTTTTTTTTGGAGGGCAGTGTCACTGGCCCTTATATGTGGGACCCGAACTGGGGCTGCTGGCTTCCCAGGCCAGTGCTTAACCACTGCGCCACTTGGCCGGCCCTCTGATAAACTTTTAATTAAAAAAAAAAAAAAAAGAAAGATAAATGGCTGTACCTATTTTAAAAGGAGGAAGGTCATTTGGAACTTGACTTGTCCAGCACAGATATAAATTGTAAAAAGCCTCCAAAACAAAATTAAAACTGTTCTGTTTTTATCTGTCTCTCTCTATACATATGTTGTAAATGTGAGATAATTTCCTACCTCCGGATGGTATTGAAATTAATTAAAGCACTTGTAAGAATTGGGTATTCTAAAGATATATAGAAACTAATTCAAATGCTTTTCAAGTTTCACATTATCTAAGATTAATCTTTAGTAAATAAAAGCTAGCTTTAGTTTGTTGGTTTCAGTAAAACAGACATGTCTTTATTTTGCCTGGGTTTCAAAAAAAGTCCATATTAATAACTGACTTTTATGTTTATGAAAACTGTTTCTAGAGGTTATAAAATGTCTAAGCTAAAGATGCTAATTTATTACTTCTTAGTTTTCATTAAGATTTTAAGGGTTAAAATCTCAATATACATAGTAATAACTTTGTAGTGTTCCTGAAAGGCTCCTGGAATGCCTCAAAGGATATGAAATGCATGGAAAGCATTGTAAAATAAGTGATGAAAACTTCTAGGGTATATTATATGGGTAAACAATGGTTGTAAATTAAAGGAATATTCCGGGCTATGGGAAACCCAACACAGCTGCTTGGTTTTGCCCTGTTCTCTGGCCATTTTGTTTGCATTCCTTCATGCGTCACAGTGCATTTGAGCTGGACATATGTGAAGGACTCATGAGCTGACATTATTGGAAGGAGACATCTTATTGCCAAGGTTTGAAAGTCACTTCAAGAAAATGCCAAGTTGGTAACTGCTTCCTTTCACAGTGAGCTCTCAGGAGACAAAGATTTTAGATCTTGCTTTTTTGGAAAGGACGTGAAATAAAAGACACTCTCCAACCTCACTGGAAGGCACCTCACTGCAATTGGAAATCCACTCCTGTATGAAGACATCAAAAGCTCCTCAAGGATGAGAAGCCACCAACACCAGAAGGTAAACAGGTATCTCAAGACATCAACAAGGCCTGTATACCTATGGGTTGATACTGAACTCAGAAACCATTTTGTTAGATCGCCTTTACCTATCTGCTAGTGATATTGGCCATAATATTAGTTACCAGGTCTGACAAGTAAGTTCGTGAACTTGTTGCAATGATGTTGCTAACCTTTTTTGATATCAGAGGGACTATTCATTATGAATTTGTACCAACTGGACAGATAACCAAGTTTACTATTTGAAAGTACTGAAAAAGCTGCGTGAAAGTTAGATGACTTGAACTTTTCGCCAACAATTCATGACTCTTGCATCATGACAATGCACCAGCTCACATGGCACTGTCTGGGAGGGAGTTTTTAGCCAGTAAACAAATAACTGTATTGGAAAACCCTCCCTACTCACCTGATCTGGCCCCCAGTGATTTCTTTCTTTACCCAAAGATAAAGCAAATATTGAAAGGATATTTTGATGACATTCAGGACATCAAGGGTAATACAACAACAGCTCTGATGGCCATTCCAGGAAAAAAAAATTCCAAAATTACTTTGAAGGGTGGACTGGGACTAGGCACTGGCCTTAGTGTATAGCTTCCCCAAGGGGAGTACTTCGAAGGTGACTGTAGTGATATTCAGCAATGAGGTATGTAGCACTTTTGCTAGGATGAGTTGGTGAACATAATTGTCAATCCTCATATACTTGTTCTTTCTATCTATTCCAACAATTTATGATTATTGAACATGTATAAGATAACTGTCAATACTCTTTTCATGGCTTATGTAAATGTTATACTAAATACCAAATAAAGAAAAATGAAACAGAAGGAAAAACTGGATCATGAGAGTTCACAGGACAGAGATGATCCAGAGTGTTTTTTCCTGCAATGAAAGCATCAGACCTGCCTGCCTTCCATTTACCTGCCCTTGTTGTTTAGGGAATATTCGGCCTCAACTTAGATTTCATGATTACAGTACTACCCATCCCCAACGGTCAACGGGATGACATCAAGACTGAGACTTCCTAGTGCTGTCAGACCACACTATCTGATCAAAAGTTGGTCATCAATACATCTTTGGATTGATTTATGACCAAAAGCGGGAACTGGATAAGAAGGGGCTTCTATAGAAAAATAACTTCACAGGGTGATCTGAGCATAAAATCCCAACTGGGCAGACATGGTGGGTAGTCAGGCCTGAGGCCTATAACTTCATTAGTGAAAGGTTTTCAGCCAGTCCTGTCCATTGTTCTTGTGCCTGTAGGTTAACACACTTTTGAAATAAGCCATAAACACCCTCAGGAGAGCATGTAATCTTGTTAACTATCCTGTAATCTATCCCAACCTTGTTTTTTTCCCACCTCCATGTAATCTTCCTTCTATTTCCTCCTTAATTTCAAATGCAGGGAAGCTGTGAAACTGTTATTCTCTAGAGCGTTTGAGATCTTGCTCCCTGGCATATGTCATCAGTTTGGCTCAAATAATAATAATAATAAAAAAAAATGGTAGTTAATCCAATAGGGACAATTGATCAGTCCCCCCAATTCGGCTATAGTACTATCAAAAACAGAATTAAAGATGTTGAAAAGCCATTTAATTCTCCTGATTGGCCATTCTGGCAGTTGCTGTCAAATTCTGAAATTATTTCCCCCTTTCAGGAGAAGGAAATTCCAGCATGATAATTCTCTAGGAAGTCTAGGCCTAATAAATGAATAGGGGCAGAAGAACTAAGGAGAAAACTGGGTATTTCTTAAAGAGACTAAGCAAAAAGGAATAGGTTCAGAGACATGAACCTGTTGAGGTTTATTTGAAGTCCCCACTGTTTGAATTGTTTTATTACTCCAGGGCAAGGGCTGTTTTGTAACAGTGGGGTTGACCACCAGTATAGCACTAGTGTCAATAAGGATAGAGATAGTTACTGAAGAGAGCCTTTTCAAGCCAATTAAGAGGAAGAACTGGGAAAAGTCCCTATGGTTCCTTGGAGCCCTATTGCTGGGCAATTGGAGGACCTTGCGAAGCCTGGTTAGACAACTGAGAGCATCTGAAGTGCTTAAGCTATGGCAGTCCCTTTTCCAATGTCCTGGCTCTTTGTAATAATGGCCAAGTTTGGAACCTTCTGTTTTCATATAGGGCCTCTCATTTGCCAAGGCTGAAAATTAAACATCTTGGCAATCTTACTTGTAGGTGGCTCATCTAGAGTACAAGCAAGCTGATTAGCCACACGTACCAAATCAGCCTGCACCTAGGTGCTGATGGAGATCCTCCCCTTTGGGACACTGACAGATCTAGGCACACCCTTAACTACTGGGAGCCACTAAAACAAAGAATGCAGCTTGGACAATCACAAAGGTTTGAGAGACAACAAAGAGCTACTGCCAGGCTGATCGATAAGGGTCATCTTCTACAAAAGATTACTACATCAACAGTGGGAGAGGTGACTGTGTTATCTAATGCAACACATAGAGTCAAGGAAAATGAAAAAAACAAATATGTTTCAAACATAAGAACAAGATAAAACTCAAGAAGCATACCTTAATGAAACACATGAGTGATTAATCTGAAAAAGAATTCTAAATAATGGCCATAAAGATGTTTTAACCAAGGTCAGCAAAGCAATGCATGAACAAAATGAGAATTTGAACAGAGACAGAAACTATAAGAAAGTACCAGCAAGGAATCACAGAGCTGAAGAATACAATAACTGAACTAAAAAGTCCAATACAGGGCCAGCCAAGTGGCACATTGGTTAAGAGTTGGTTGGGGGGCCGGCTGAGTGACATGTTAGTTGGGAGCTCACTTGGGACACCGGCTCTGAGCAGCAGGGCCCTGGTTTGGATCCCACATATGAGGGCCAGTGACGCTGTGCCCTCTGCAGCTAAGATGCTGCACCCTCTGCAGCTCCACTTGGAGCTGGGCTGCTGTGAGTAGCCAGGCGACAGCATACCTGCAGCCCCTGCTGCAGTGGGCCACCTTAGGCTACAGTGAGTGGCCAGCAGCTGGTGTGAGCTGCCAAGAGCCGCCATAAGCAGCCATCCAGAGGCCGGCGACCAATCTGCCTCACCTGGGAAGAGCGCAGTGATAATACCAACAAGGGCCAGTGAAGCAACGTCCTCCACAGCTAGACTGAAGAACAAAAGGACAGCAAATTGTCTTTCTCCTTCCCGGATTCCCCAACGCTGTTCCCCTCCCCCAATTCCCCAATAAAATCTTAACAAAACAAAACAAAAAAGCGTTGGTTGGGACACCAGCTCTGAGCAGCAAGGCCGTGGTTCGGATCCCACACGAGAGCCAGTGACGCTGCACCCTCTACAGCTAAGATGGTGAACAACAGCTCAACTTGGAGGTGGGCTGCTGAGAGTTGCCGGCCAGGTGTAGGCTGCAGTGGGGCTGGCCGGCAACTTGAGCTTTCATGAGCTGCCATGAGCAGCCATCCAATGGCCAGAGAGCAACTGCTTCACCCAGGAAGAGCGCAACAATAATACCAACATGGGCCAGTGAAGCAACATCCTCCACAACTAGACTGAAGAACAAAAGGACATCAACTTGTCTGTTCCCCTCCCCCAATTCCCCAATAAAATCTTAAAAAGAAAAAAATTCAATACAGGGGTTCAACAGCAGACTAAATCAGAAGACAAGATCAATTAACTCAAAAACAGGGCAGTGGAACTCATCCAATCAAAGGAGCCAAAAGAAAAAATAATGAAGAGTGAAGATAGCTTATGGGACTTATGGGACACCATAACACTGAACAATACTCACATAGGGATCCCAGAAGAAGAGAAAAAGGGGCACAAAGCATATTCAAAGAAATAATGGCTGAAAACTTCCCTAACCTGGGGAAAGAGACATCCAAGTCAAGGAAGGCCACAAAGTTGCCGTAAGAGGAATCCAATGAGACCCCCAGTGACCCTTTATAATTAAATTGTCAAATGTTAAAGAAAAAGAAAGAATTAAGAGAAGCAAGAGAAAACAATTTGCTATGTACAGGGGAACCCCCATAAAACCTATCAGCAGATTTTTCAGCAGAAACTTTGCAGGCCACAAGGGAGCCATATGATATATGCAAAGTGTTGACGGGAAAAAACTCTCAAACAAGAATATTCCACAGGGCAAACTTGTCCTTTAGAATTGAAGGATAAGGGGTTTGTCAGAAAAGCAAAAGCTGAAGGAATTCATCAAAACTATACCAGCCTCACAGGAAATGTTAAAGAGAGTTCTTCAGGTTGAAATTAATTCTGAATTAGTCTTATGTAGAATGCAATGTTTACTAATACAAATATACTGTTTTCTTCTATTTTCAAGTATATTCTTTAGTATTCTTAAGTATATTCTTTAATATATATATTCTTAAAACCCAAAAATAATCACAAAAATTACTGAATAATAATAAAGAAGAGTGGGGCCTTTAAAGGGCAGTGCCCCACCTCTTCCCCGCAACCCCCACCCGAAGCCATGCAGAGTCACTCTGGGGTTCTGTATTGATGCATCTAAACATTTAGCCAACTGGCAAAGGAGAAATATTTAAAGGGTCCAGATTTAATACCACAAAGCAGAATTTGGAGCTGAGACACAATAAATTACAAACTGGTACAGCAGACATTATTCCAAAGTTCTCATGTTAGCATCACAAAGCTTTCTGTACCATTGGACACTACATCATTATAAAACTTAGGTGAGTAAGAAGCATGGCTGTTAAAATGAAGTTTGTAAAAGTGGGGGTTATACAGAGGTTCTGACAAAGATGAGCTCAGCATAGGCCCATTTGGTCTGTAGCCCCTCTGCTGGTAACTTCTCTGATCTCCAAACATATAATCAGAATAGACATAGTAGCAGCCTAGATTCTTGGTTTCAGTAGTAGCTAGCTCAGTCTCAGTCAGAAGGACTCTATTCTGTTGGGCCCACATATAGTCTTCATCTCTGCACCCATCGCCAATCTGTTCAAATACTCATCAAACCAACACTAGAATGACCAATTATTTGGTTACCTCTCCTATTTTACCAACCTGAAATACATGGAAATGTATTTCATTAATTGCCATATCTCTATTAACCTGATTGGCCTTCATTTTGTATGTGTTCACCCAATTCAGGGTTTTGTTTTATTTTCGTATACTGCACTCATTTTCTATTGTGGTATTTTACTGCTGACTCTTCTTTAGTGTGGAGAAGTTACAAAGTGTAAATCTGTTATTTGTAAAAAGTCTAGAATCCTGGGATCATGGGTGACAAGTGGTTCAACGACTGGCAAGGAAACAAAACCAATGAAAAGTCAGATAAACTGGTAAAACTTTATCAGGAATCCAAGTCAGAGATGAGCTTTGGAGATGGGTTGATCAATCATAACAATCATTTACAAGAGTCAGTATGGAATGAAATAAAAGTTGGGACAAACACGTTGAATCAGATCACAAGTACTGCAATCTATGAAGGTCAAGAAAACAATTATAAATAAAAGAGCTTTAGAAACATAGCAGGTAATGAGGAAAGCTCTAATATAAGGTGTTAGCAAATAACACTTGTAGTATTTTAACCAGTTTACTGGAAATTCCTCAAACCTTTTGGTCTAGAAGGCTCAGAAAATTCTCTCTACAGCTGATCTTATTCATTCTTCTTCTATTCACTCATTCGGTTCCATGTTATTTCATATACTCAATTACATTTTGTATAATCGATGAATGTATGAGAGGTAATCAAGAAATACGGTGAATGCTTAAATTAAAAAAAAATATTACAGTAAAAGACACATTGCCATTAATCCCCATCAAAATACTCCCCCTCACTTCAAACACACTCATCACATCATTCTTGCCACTCTCTGAAGCAGTTCTGGAAGTCCTCTTTTGTGACTGTCTTCATTTGTGCTGCCAGGGCTACCTCGATGTCCTGAGTCATTTTGACTTTGGGGAAAAGCCAGAAGTTGCATGGTGCCAGATCCCGTGAATAAGGTCAATGAGGACACACCATTTTGTTTTTGACAGAAATTGCCGTACCAGAAGTGATGTGTGACACACAGCCTTTCTGTTGTGATCACAAAATATGGTGAATGCTGCTGCCAAGTGCCATCCAATGGAAAGGCAGAGATCTTCAAAAAGGAAACAGCGTGTCAAAACTTAATAAGTGTGTGACAAGTTTCAACTTGTTTGGTGCAGTCAGTTGGGTGTGAGCTACGGTTTTTTATTTAAAGCGTGCCATAAATCATCCTCGATCATAACAATGCTCTGTGTCACACATCACTTTTTGCATATGGCAATTTCTGTCAAATAAAACATCACAGTGTGTCCTCATCTACCTATTCACCGGATCTGGCACCGTGCAACTTCTGGTTCTTCCCCAAAATCAAAATGATTCAAGGTATCAAGGCAGCCACAAAAGTGCAATGAAAGTGGGCTTCCAGAATTGCTTCAGAAAGTGGCAAGAATGATGCGATAAGTATGTTCAAAGCAAGAGGCAGTATTTTGAGGGAATTCATGGCAATGTGTCTTTCACTGTAAAAAAATTTTTTTAAACATTCACTGTATTGTTTGATCACACCTTGTATTTCTCATTTCTAGAGTTTCTAAATGGTTCCTTTTGTATTCTCACCCTTTCTCACCCTATTTCAGTCTCAGGTTAACTGCTCTTTCATCTCTGAACATTTTTACCACCGTTATTTTAAAATTTCATTCTGATTTTTGTCTCTACAATACTCAGGTACAAGTTACCCTATTTTGTGTAGTTGGCAATTTTCTAATGTGGTTTTCGTGAATTAATCTTCAATAGGTGTTAATTTCTGCAAACATTTCACATGTCCCTTGCACTGTGAAAGCATCCCTTCAAATTGGTTGATTGCCTCTGCTGTAGCATAGGGGGGTTGTTTCTTCCATTATAATTTAATATTTTCTAGCCTTAAGTCACTGAAATCTGTAGAATTTTGGTCTCTACTTTTAATACCCTTATCTTTCTTTGATTCCTCCCCAAAGCCACTTTTTAAATAGGTCCCACAAGCACCTGTTCATGGAATTTCCTCTTATGCTAAGAATTGGTGAATATCCTTCCTTGGTTTCACCTTGGTTGTGTATGTTGTTCTGTGTTGTCTTTTGTTCAGGATGTGTATGTGATGTAGCAGAAGTGGGAAAGGTTGAGTCATTTATGATCAGCTCAGTCCACTACACTGAATGGAACTCAAGATGAGCCTGATACATCTTGTGGCATCAAAAAATAAAAAAGTATAGGGCTGGCAGAGTGGCACGGTGGTTAAGCGCTGGCTTGAGAAGCCAGTGGCCCCGGTTTGGTCCCACATATGAGGGCCAGTGACACTGCCCTCAATAAAAAAAAAAAAAAAGAAATAATGAAGTACATAAAATGATGAAAAACATGTCAAAAATATATGGGGGGGGGCAACTAAAATGTTACAGATTATAATCCATTGAGTAAATTAAAAAATCCATAAATCTAGAGTGATAAAGACAAAAATAAATAAAGGGAGGAAAGGGGACGTTTTCCCTTATGGTAGAATGCCAATTAATAATTATAGAAGAAATTATGGACCATTAGGCAAACACCATAGTAATATTTGCCTCAGGCAAGAATTATCCATCAGTAAATAGAAAAATTAGAGAGCAAAGCAGGCCAGCCGAGTGGCGTGGTGGTTAAGCGCTGTCCTGGGAAGCCAGTGGCCCAGGTTCGGGTCCCACATATGAGGGCCAGTGACACTGCCCTCAAAAAAAAAAAAAGAAAATGTCTGGGAGAATATCAATAAAATGATAAATCAAAAAAAGAAATAGAGAGCAAAAGCATGATGACAAACAGGATATTTTCAGTCTCAAAGTATCTGCTTACGGGCCGGCCGAGTGGCGCATTGGTTAAGCGCTGGTTTTGGATGCCAGCAGACCCGGTTCGGATCCCACATGAGGGCCAGTGACACTGCCCTCTACAGCTAACAACAGCTCCACCTGGAGCTGGGCTGTGCGAGCCCCTGTGATGGTGTGGGCTGCAGCCCCTGCTGCAGTGGGCTGCCATAGGCTACAGTGAGTGGCCCGCAGCCAGCGTGAGCGGCTGGCAGCCAAGCATGAGCTGCCAATAGCTGCGGTGAGCGACATCCAGAGGCCAGTGACCGATCTGCCTCATCCGGGAAGAGCGCAATGACGATACCAACAGTGAAGCAACATCCTCCGCAACTGGACTGAAGAGCAAAAAGACAGCAACTTGTCTGTTCCCCTTCCCCGATTCCCCAACGCTGTTCCCCTCCACCAATTCCCCAATAAAATCTTAAAAAAAAAAAAAAGTATCTGCTTACAAGATACTTAATTTCAAAGGGAAAAATAATAACTTTTACAGGGCAGAAACCTGAAGACATCATCTTAACCAAGTGATCAGTTAGTTAACACCACTAACAAGACACATTAACATCAAATCTATTGAAAATGATGTACTGAGAAGAGCACCTCACTCCTGTAGTATTCTTGCCAAAAGTGCATAATTTGAATTTAATCATAAGGAAGCATCAAAAAAACCTAAATCAAGGCTCATTCTACAAAATAACAGGCCAGTAATTCATCAAGTGTCAAAAATAAGAAAACCAAACAACAACAAAATAACCCCAAGGGATTATCCCAGATATAACAACAAAATGCAACATATGCTCCTGGCTTGGATCCTAATACAGAAAAAAAATTAGTGGGGAAACAGAAAAGCCTGAGCTAGACTACCTTATACTATGTCCCTAAAATTAAGAGTACTTTTCTAAAGAAATTAAAATATATTGTCCAGGGTGGAATAAAGTAACTGGAATTAGTATAATATCCAAGGAAAGCCTTTTTCATTGTGACATTTATGGGTTCCCTTAGTAACGTCTAGTAATACATGCTCAGCATAAAAGTCAAGGCCAGCCAGTTAACAAGTCCTTCACAGGTACAAAGAGATCTCAGTAAGTCATTCTACTGCCTCATTCTTAAGTATGGACATCCAACCGAAGATAAGCAAACATTTGGGGAAAGCTAATAAAATGGCAGAGTTAAGCCAAAAAAAAACGGGCACACACGTCAGAATAAACAGACATAGAAAACAAGAGAATTTTAGAACAAGTTTAACCTTACTAGTAACCTCAAAGATAGTCAAAAATATTTCATCCATATAAATAATAATATACTGCAAAATGAAATGAGAAAAAAGGGAAGGCTCTTATATATCTCACACCTTTCCACCATTTTTTTCTCTAGTTTCTGCTGCAGCAAGAAGCTTCTGCAGAGTTATAATCTGATAGCACTGACATATCACTTTCTGCACTAGGGCTTCTTTGATATCACTGCATGGAACTACTGAAGGATCAGCTAACACTCACACAGGCATAACATAGCAGTTCAGTAGGAGCCCTCTCCCATCCTGAGGTGGGCGTCCATATATATATACCACCTGGCTTCTTACTGGGTCCCAGTAGGCTTAACTCCAGTTTCTCACAGTGAATTAGTTTGGTAATATACCTGTACTAACTTTCCTCCCTACCTGTTTCACCCTTCCCTGACACTATACCACACTTAGACCCAAGGATTTTGGAAAATAAACTAATGCATTCTGATCCTTACTTATCTTGGGCTCTATTTCCTGAGGTGAACACAGACTAAGACAGTTTGTACCAGAACTGGCGCAGAAAAAACAAACTCACAAGATGAGATTTGGGAATTGGGGAATTCACTGGTAACAATCTCACTGCTGATGATGTGTGATGGTGATTAACTCTTAGAACTCAGTAAACCACAATTTATAAGATTTACACGAAGGAGCGAGGAATTGGGATGAGGGACATGGGGAAGGTAAAGTATTGACTTATGGACAGTATGGGGAACAATGGTAATTATATCGTTTATAGAGTGACATTGCTTTTATTAAGTCTTAGAAGCCTTGAAAAAACTATCTCAGTTTAAAGAAATACCAAATCAAAATATACTGTAAAAGTCAAAAATTTTCTTTGGCAGTGTTTAAAGAGACTCTTCTGCAGCAGCAGCAAACCAGGTTTAGAATTTAATTGCAAAGATAGCAGACCTACAAAGGAGGCTCAACTCAACCTCAACAAGCCTCATATGCGAGTCAGGGCCTGGATACAAAAAGAATGGGACCATGAGACCGGGGATGGGCAAACGATCCCGAAAATCTTGAATCCCCATCTTTTTCTGTTTTCTGCTTCTGGAGACATTTCTATCAAGGTTTCCACTGAACTTAAAGCTATGACTACCACATGGTCATTTTGGACTCCTCATTAACAGTGGGCAAAGAAAAGTTACTATCAGTAGGGATAACTGACCATGACTCCATTAAGGGGCTTGGATCACAGTTACATGATAGGGAAGGAAGGGACGTGTCCAAGACCCAGGAGCTGCAGAGCAGTGCTTCACATTCAGAGGCGTGGTAACTCAGGGCCTAATGATAACTCTAAGAATGTACTTGTAACAACCATGACCCAAGAAGGGTAAGGTACGTTGGGGATGAAAGCTCATGTCATCCCATCAGACTAGCAATTTAGAACATATAAATTGCTGGCCCAGAGAGAGGAAAATATGGAATTTGTAGTAGAGATGGAAGATGATAAATGCTAATTATTCCCTCGGGACCAGCTGCAGTAGTAGGGGACAAATGCTTGTTCCTCCTTTGTAAAGGCTGAAAATGATCACTATATTGAAAACTGACTGACTGGACTTCATAAAGGGCACCAAGGGATAAGAGCACTTCAAAAGGTGGACTACACTGATCACTTATTTTACCTTCCCTTACATCTTCACTCCTCCCCCATCCCCAGAAATTGCATTGTCAACCAGCTTCCTTGGAGAGACAACCTGACACCATTTATCTTCTGCTGCACTGCACAATCTGCTTTCTGCCTGGTTTCTCTGTTACAGAATGGGAGATCAGTGAGAAGCTGTATTGGCTCTCATCACATATACACCCAATTAGTGCAGAAACGCAGTATATATAATCCTTGCAATGGGAGATAAAAGCCAGTAAATACATTCTCTCCTCCACCATTTTTCAGGTGGACTAGTCTGAGAAGTGTTCTATGCACCACTTCAGATGGTCTCAGCAGGATAGAGACCAATTCTTCACATCAATCACCAGCTTGATAATGCACCCTGGTACTGGCTTTCCCACCTTCCTTGTGTCACTTTCCTTGACCCACACCTGTTTCATAAATCAGTTCCAGAAACAAAATACTAACATGCAAGTCCTTCTCTCACTTTCAGCTTTCTGAGGGAAACTAGGCTAAGACAGACATTCATAGAAGATAAAAAATATAGTTGCTGAAATTAAAATACATGAAATCAAAAGACATGTTGGAACATAACATAAAGAAAATCTCTTAGAATGTGAAAACAAAGGTGAAGAAACAAAACAGAGTATTAATCTAGGAGTCCAACTAAGATGAACTAAAGAAAAAAGGAAAGAGAAAATTAGCAGAACCATGCAATTAAGTTTTCCAGGGTACAGAAATGCATATGACCTTTGAAAAGAAATGGCCAATAGAGAGCCAAGCTAGATGGATAAAATATTCATTTATTGTGAAATTTCAAACCAGGATATATGGAGGAGCCTAAATGATTGGGGGGGGGGGGAAGAGGGGAGGGAAGAATTACCTAAAAATAAAAAGGAATTACACTGCCATTAGCTTTCTCATTAGTAAAAAGAAATGTTAGAGGATGTTAGAGCAATATCTTTATATTTCTGAGAAAAAAGAATATTTTTAATTTAGAATTTCATCTCTCTCCAAATTAACTATCAAGTGTCAGAAAACAACATCATTTCAAGTACTCCAGGAATCAAACAAATTTACATATCCTTCCTACATCAGGCAGGACATACTAGGTTACATGACTTAAAAACCTTCCTAACCTAAACCAATAGAAGTTTATTTCTCCCTCACGTTACATGTCCATTGCAAGTATACGGAGAGCTTTGTGTCAAATTATCCTCATCCCAGAAACTAGGCTGACAGAATTGTCTTTGTCTGAAACATTTTTGGTAATTGTCACATAGGAAAAGCAGCACTTGCACTGGAAAAAGTAAGTTACTTCAAGGCAGCAGAAACATACAGTTTTAGAGTTTTCCTGAAAGGTGGGTGGTGTGTGGGGGGAGAAAAATACAATATATGGTGAAGAGCATTAATGACAAACTTTCCTAGGAAGTCACATTTAAAATTGACTACAATTGGGCTGGCCGAGTGGCTCAACTGGTTAAGAGCTCCAACTATGAGCAACAGGGTCACTGGTTCGATTCACACATGGGCCAGTGAGTTGTGCCCACGCTGAGCTGCCTCTGAGCTGGTGAGAGCACATGCTCTTAGCAGCAAGGTTGCCAGTTCAACACCAGCATAATATGGTGGGCTGCGCCCCACCTCTCCCTGCCTCCCCTGCTACTAAGATTGAACACAGCACCATGAGCTAAGCAGCCTGGAGCTGCGGACAGGATGGCTCACTGTGCAACAAAGGCTGCCAGTTTGACTCCCACGTGGGATGGTGGACGACACGCGAAAGCGGCAACTGGACTTGGAGCTGAGCTGTGCCCTCCACAACTAAGACTGAAGGACAACTTGACTTGGGCAAAAACACAATGCTCCCCTTCCCCAATAAAAACCTTAAAATAAAATAAAATTTACAATAAAACAAAACTCTAAACTAAAAACAAAAAGAAATTGGAACCATAAAACAGTGGATTCACAATGGATTTGTTGTGCAAAGTCGAGGTAGTCAAGGTTAGAGAAGGAGGAGGAGGAGAACTTAAGTTGAAAAAGGTGAGGACATAATGAAAATTAATGAAGAGGCGCAGGAAGAAGGAAAGAAGATTAACAAGAAGAAAGAAGAGAGGAAGAAGAGGGGGTAGGAGGGAAAAAAAAATCCAATTAAAATTTACCCTAGGAATATTATCCATTCAGGAACATGGGTGTCATGATATGGAGCACATCAAGAGTAAATAGTACAACTGATTCTTGAACAACACGGGTGTTAACTGCGCGTGTCTACTTACATGCGTTACTTTTTTCAATAAATATTGTAAATGTATTTTCTCTTCCTTATGATTTTCTTCATAACAATTTTTCTCTACTTTATTCTAATATCATATATAATTCATACAACATACATGTGTTAATTGACTGTTACTGGTAAGGCTTCTGGTCAACAGTAGGTTAGTAGTTAGGCTTTAACAATATGAATGTTATCAACCTTGACAATGTAAAAGCAGCATACTGTAGAGTTGTTAGGTGAAGGCAAAAAGTTAGAGAGAACAGAAAAACTAATGTCTTCATCTTACAAAATGAAGATAGAAGTGAAGCTTTCTCTAAAGAAAAAGAGGTAGTGGTGCAGTACCTCAGTGCAGGAACTGAGACTAAAAGTGTGGCTGACTTGGAAGAAAGCAAAAAGTTTTATGAGGGTTGGGTAAAAGAATTAAATACACATACATAATCTAACTTGGACACATCTAGAAACAACTACATAAGCATATTTAGAAATATAATAACCATCAGAAGAAACAAAAGCTGAAATGGTAAAAGCTGAAATGATGGCTAGGAGACAGTTCTTTTTCAACATAAGCCCATATACAAGGTCTGACAATTAAGTTTCCGAACTCATCCTAGATAAAGTGCTACATAGCTCATTGCTGAATATCACTATGTCACCTTCAAAGTACTCCCCTTGGGAAGCTATGCACTGACGCCAGTGCCTTGTTCACCTGTCAAAGCAATTTTGGAATTCTTTTTCTCAAATGGCCACCTGAGTTGCTGTTGTATTACCCTTGATGTCTTGAATGTCATCAAAATGTCTTTTCAATATTTCCTTTATCTTCGGGTAAAAAAAGCAGTCAGTAGGGACGATTAGGTGAGTAGGGACAGTGTTCCAATACAGTTTTTGTTTACTGGCTAAAAACTCCCTCACAGAGTGCTGTGTGAGCTGGTGCATTGTCATGATGCAAGAGCCATATTGGCGACAAGTTCAGCCTAACTTTTTCATGCAGCCTTTTCAGCACTTCCACATAGTAAACTTGGTAAACTGCCCAGTTGGTACAAATTCATAATGAATAATCCCTGATATCAAAAACAGTAACATTGGTGCAAACAAGTTTGTGACCTTAATTGTCAGACCTCGTGTATACTATTTGGTCTGTATAATCACATGTATCAATTAAGATTTTTGTTGTTTATTTTTCTTTCACCAATGAAGTGTTACCATAAAAGTCAAGAACTGAACAAAGATGTTTAGTTGTCCATTTTAACTATTCAGTATTGTACTGGAGGTCCTGACCCATTCAGTAAGAAAAATATGTAAAAATACTAAAACTTGGAAAAGAAGGAGAATTTTTCATTATTTGTGGATAATATGGTGTCTGTTGTGAAAAATCAAACAGAAGAACTGAAACATTATTATAGGTTATTATAAGTTCTGTAAGATGGCTAATTATAAAAAATATTAAAAATCAACAGATTTCCTAGGAGTTGGAAAAAATTCATAAAAATATTGTAGAATTTACCATAATCACAACAGAAAAAAAATTAAAAAAATAAAATTCCTACAAGAAATGTGTAGTACATATTGGAAGAAAAAATATGAAGATTTACTTAAGAACATAAAGACATAAAAAAAAAATGGAAAGACCTACTATGTATCAGGATGGGTACCTCAACATTTAAATTATTCTCTCCAAATAATTCTATGAGCTCAATGCACTTATTTAAAAATCCTAAAAATATTTTTAAAGTCACAAATGTTATATATACTGTTATTATGGAAAATTCAATACGTAAAAATAAGAGATTGAAAGTGAAGAATATACACTAAGGGAGCAGTTATTAAAACACTGTGGCCCTGGTACAGTTATAGATATGTAGATTAACAGAGTAGAGTCTGAAACAGACCCAGGTGTATAGAAACTCAGTGTGTGATTAAAAGGGGCTTTGAAAATTATTCAGACATGATTACTAATTACAAATGGTGTTGGGACAACTATACAATCAAATTCCCCTGCCAGTCTCACAAAAAACAAACCAGATCAGATTAGATTTAAATATCTTTAAAAACTTTAAGACTTTAAAAATATAACAAAGAACATTTTTTCAGAAACTTGGATGTAATGGCATAAAATCAAGAACCCATAAATTATTTACATATGGAACTGTATAAAAGGTTTAAACTTTTACATAAAGGAAGATACCATAAACAAAATAGACAACTTTTTAGTAGAGAACATTAACAACACATATCACAAATCATTAATATTCATATGTATATTATTCATATGTATAAAGTATAATAAAAAAAAGTGAATTCATAGATACGTGAGCAGAGAACAGGAAAAGGCAATTGCCAGGTAAAGGCATCTAAATAAATGAATTTATGAAAAGATGCTCAAATTTATAAATAATTTTAAAAATGCAAATTAATACAATAATGAAAACTGTTTTTCTCCTGTCGGACTGACAGGAACTTAAGGGCTCTGTAGTTTTCAGTGCTGATAAGAGTATATAGTAAACGAGGAGGTCTAACAGACTGTTTAAGTAAATTGTACAGCTGTTTGGAGAATGATTTAACAATACCTATTAAAAAGTAAAATGACCAAAGTGTATCATTTCAAGATTCCTCTCCATTTTATAAAAAATAGTATAAGTGTTAAAGTATGAAAATATTCATTATGGTACAGTTGCAAGAGCAACATTTAGGAGTTCTCTAGTTGTCCAAGAATAAATGAATGAAGACATTTTGGTAAATCCATACATTAGAAAAGATGAAGCCATTATAAAGGAAAAAAAAGCACTTAATATGTACTAACTCAGAAGTATGTTCATGACACATTAAATGAAAGAAAGCTATTTGCATAAATATGTATATATGTTCTGAAATAATTTTAAAACAACATATACAAATAATTATGTAAACATAGAAAAGCCTGGAATAACATGAAACTGACAATATGCTACCCATAGAAATTAGATTGTAAAGTGTGACTACCATATTTATGTCCTTTTTCTTTAATATTTGTTCAAGGGGGCACATATTACTGTTTTAATTTCGATAATCATAGTACTTCTGTGATTTTCCAAAGCTTCACTTTAAAGAAACCAAACACCAGCATATAATTCCAGGCAGTCTGGCTCTAACATAGCTTTTGACTTCACTTTCAACTGTACTCTTCTCCCATGTTCTATCACCACCCCTTTCTCTATAACATTCTCATCTATTTCCCCAATCCTACTTAATCATCTGAATTCATACTCACATTCTACTTGAACATGTTTTTTATCTCCATATAAAATTTAATCCCCTTGAAGGCAGTGATTGTCTTTTATATCTATACAACTCCCAAAGTGTACCTCTGGAAATGTTTAATACATTTTTTTTAAATTTTATTAATGCAAATTTTAACGCTGTATTGAACATACTTTCAAAATTTACATTAGTTCATGTTTTCTATTTTTTTTTTTTTTTAACCAATGTGTATTTATTTATTTATTTTTTTAAAGATTTTATTGGGGAATTGGCGGAGGGGAACAGCGTTGGGGAATCGGGGAAGGGGAACAGACAAGTTGCCGTCCTCCTGCTCCTCAGCCTAGTTGCGGAGGATGTTGCTTCACTGTTGATATCGTCACTGCGCTCTTCCCGGATGAGGCAGATCGGTCGCCGGCCTCTGGATGTCGCTCACCGCGGCTATTGGCAGCTCACGCTTGGCTGCCAGCCGCTCATGCTGGCTGCGGGCCACTCACTGTAGCCTATGGCAGCCCACCATCACCGGGGCTCGCACAGCCCAGCTCCAGGTGGAGCTGTTGTTAGCTGTAGAGGGCAGCGTCACTGGCCCTCATGTGGGATCCGAACCGGGGCCACTGGCATCCCAAAACCAGCGCCTAACCAATGCGCCACTCGGCCAGCCCATGTTTTCTACTTTTAATGGAAGCTCTAAGAAGACTGGGTATAAATATTTTTTAAAAGGTGGTTCAACATGCAACGCAGGAAGATCCTGAATTCGCTGCCTCCCACAGACACATTGAATCTATAGCTACATGTGGAATACTTTTCTCTGAGAAGGACATGAAAACTAGCTGAACTCCTTCACATTGGGCAAATGAGAATGAGGCCACAGCAATGCAAGTAAAACACGCTGAGACTCTTGCCACAATCAGGAGGGAATTCACAAACCTGGAGCTTCATCCCAATGAGCATAGGGTTCATTCCCCATATCAGACACCCCAACTTTTAAAACCTGCACATAAGTGATGAGCTCCCCAAATATCTGGCTATGAAAAGAAAAACTATGACAAGCCAAAAAAAAAAGAAAGAAAACCAATGGGGGTTACTTCCACAAGACCCAAAGGGCTGTAGCAAACTGAGAAATGGCTCTTGAAGGGCTCACACTGGAGTCATTCACCATAGAGTACAAAACAGCAGCAGGTATTTGAAAAGCAACCAGACCTTCATGTGCTAATCTTAAAGCTTCAGCCAGAGGGACAGGTAAGTGCAGGGATACTCTCCAGGACAAAGGCTGGCAGGCACCATTTTCACCATCTTTTTTGTTTTTCCTCCTCTCGGTGAGTGCCATCTTCACTCTGCCCATCTGCTGTGCTCCAGAGTGCCCAGAGGGGAGATTTTACAGGTATACAGTGTCCCAGTATTTACATCTGATGTCCCAATTTGGGGGTATGCTGCCCAGGGGATGCCCCTTGATTTCTTAGCTCCCCTTTGATTTCTTGGCTCAGGAGACCAGGGGGGCTTGTATCCTGGGTCCCATGGAGCTGTAACAGAGATAGTTCTTGGCAGACTCCTCCTCCACCTACCCACTGCACGCCCAGCACTGCACCAACAGCATACACAAACATGCCCCATCTTCCAGAAAAGAGGCTTATTTGCTTGTCTAGGATCTTTGGCCTGAGGGGTGAGTCTGGCATACTTCTAAAGGTCTGGTCTGGCATACTTCTAAAGGTCTATGGAGGTGCTCTCAAGGAATTGTTAAAACTAATAAATTCAGTAAAGTTGTAGAATACAAAATCAATATACAAAAATGCATTTCTATACACTAATAACAAAATATTAAAAAATTAACAATCCCATTTACAACTTCATAAAAAATAAAAAACCTAGTAATAAATTTAACCAAGGAGGTGAAAGATCTGTACACTAAACATTATAATATGTTGATAAAAGAAAATAAAGACAAATGAATGGAAAGATATTCCATGCTCATGAATCGGAGAAATATTGTTAAAATATTCATACTACCCAAAGCAATCTTCAGATTCAGTACCATTCCTATCAAAATTCCAATGGCATTCTTCACAGAAATTGAACAAGCAACCCTACAATTTGTATGGAACCACAAATGACCCTGAATAGCCAAAGCAATCTTGAGAAAGAACAAAGCTGAAAGTGTGATCACACACACCCTGATTTCAAACTATATTACATAGCTATAGTAATCAAAACAGTGTGGTACTGGCATAAAAACAGACATGTGTATCAATGGAACCAGATATAGATTAGAATCCAGAAAAAAAAAAAATTCATGTATACAGTCAATTAATTTACAACAAAGTAAGCAAGAACATACAATGGGAAAAGGACAGTCTCTTCAATAAATGGTGTTGGAAACTCTGGACAGCCACACACGCAAAAAAATGAATCTGGACCACTATTTTGCACTATACACAAAAGTTAACTCAAATGGATTAAAGGCTTGAACTTAAGAACAAAAAACTAAAAAACTAGAAGGAAACACAGGCTATAAGCTCCTTGACATCGGTTTTGACAATGATTTTTTTGGATCTGACTCTAAAAGCAAAAATAAACAAGTGGAAACACATCAAATTAAAAAGTCTCTGCATAGCAAAGGAAATCATCAAAATGAAACCTACTAAATGGGAGGAAATATTTGCAAATCATGTATCTGATTAAGGGTTAATATCCAAAATATATAAACTCATGCAACTCAACAGCAAAAAAACAATCCAATTAAAAAAATGGACAGATCTGAATACACATTTTTCCAAAGCCAACAGAACATGAAAGTGCTCAAAATCTTTAATCAAGGAAATACAAATCAAGACCACAATGTGATATAACCTCACACCTTTTAGAACGGCTATTATCAAAATGACAAAAAATGTTGGCAAGGATGTGGAAAAAAGGGAACCCTTACGTACTGTTGGAGGGAAAGTATATTGGTGCACCCACTATGGAAAACAGTATGGAGGTCTGATGCCTTACAGCTATCAACCCGTTTGTTCCACCCCCCCCCCGTCCCGCCCACCCCATGTCAAAAATGACACATAAGGAAGTGTCTCAGAAAACGTGGACCCAGTGGAATGATATTGGTAAAGCTTCCTTAGGGAGAGACACAGAACGCTGCCTCCCTTATCAGCTAGTTTTATTACCTTGGCACCATTCCCTGGGGTAAAAGTGCACGCCCAAAGAAGGCACAAGATGTGCTGGAATGCGAAGGGGAGTTTTCGGGGAGATAGCCGGCAGGCACATCTATCACAGACCTTGGAGAAAATAAATGTCTTCCTTTGATGTTTCTCAATAAAAGCTTTGTCTCAGCCCAATTCAGGGCCTCAGTCCAAGACAGTCCCTTGACCCTATTTGCACCCGTAATCTTGGCTCCTGTCTTTATTTTAACCCTTCGGCCCCCTTCCCGAGTTGCACTGCTCTTTGTCATGTGGGACGCGACAGAGGTTCCTCAAAAAATTCAACTCCAGACAATCCAGCAATTCCACTTCTGGCTATTTATCTGAAGAAAATGAAAACACTAACCTGAAAAATATATATGTATACACCCCCATATTCACTGAAGCTTTATTTACAATAAACAAGATATAGAAACACCTTAACTGCTTTGAATGGATACACAAACACACACACACACACACACACACACACAATGGAATATTATTCAGTCATAAACAATGAAATCTTGCGATTTCCAACATGAATGGAACTTGAGGGCAATATGTTAAATGAGTCAGAGAAAGACAAACACCACATGATCTCACTTATATGTGGAATCTTAAAAAGCTCATAAATACAGAGAACAGATTGGTGGTTACCAGGCGTGGAGGGTGAGGGGGATGGTCGAGTCAAATATACAAAACTTCTAGTTACTAAAGTCATGGACATGTACTGTACAGCATAATGACTATAGTTAATAATACTATGCTGTATACATCAAAGTTGCTAAATCTTAAATGTCATCATCACAAGAAAAAAAAAATCTGTAAATATGTGTTAACTTGACTTACCGTAGTGATCTTTTCACAATATATAAGAATATTGAATCATTATGTTATATACCTGAAACTAATATTATGTCAATTATGCCTCAAAAGTAAAATTTTTTAAAAAATGTTTTAAAAAATATTGATATTTTTTCCTTTGTTCCTAATCAACATCCCATCTGAAGTCCTATTTTGCAAGATTGCACTAGGAAACATATTCCCTAACACAAAAGAAATAAGCTCTTCCTTCTTCCTTTCACAGATTGTGGGTTACAGTTAAAACAATTTGCCTCAAAGCCTGACTTTACTGCATGCTTGCAATAAATAAAGTCTGAAGCACTTATCACAGAGATGAAGTGCACATTAAATGTGACATCATAAAAGTTCTCCCTTTTTTTTTCTTCCCTAACCTGATTTTTACTATGCAGTTCCAATATGCTCTGGACATCAACACCTGGGTCTGATGAGTTCAGTTGCAAACACATGCCTGTCTGTGTGACTTCCTAGTGAGCTGAAGCATACTTAATATTAAGATCTATTTGTCTCTGTTGATCCTGCATCCTTATCCTTTATTTAGATTTATGACCTCTTCCCAAAGATTTCCCCTTTTCTGTAACCTTGACTGTACTTAGAAGGTCTTTGTGTCAAGGCCCAGTGAGTAGAAAAGCTCCTTGAAGATAACAAAAGTTCTATCCTAGGGCTGGGCGAATAGCTCGTTGGTTGAGTTGGCTTGGACTGTAACGGGTTCTGTAGAGAAAACTGACAGGAAGTAACGCCAGAATCCTGAGCAAAGGAGTGGTGACAGAGGCGACCTGGGAAAGCGACCTGGAGCGAGCGAGGCTATTTGATGGCGCGGAGTGTGCACTTTCAGCTTAAGCTTCGTGCACTGCTCTCCACAGGCCTTACTGCCACCAGCACTCAGTAAGTGAGGGACCTATGGACAGAAATAATCTAAATACTCAGCAGTGAGGACATTATTCAATAAATCACAGTGCTTGATTATGGTGGAATAGCATGCTTAGTATTTTAAAAAGCCTGATGTAAAATAAATAAATAAATAAATAACAGGGCATGTCCTGATATGGACTGTTCTGCAAAATAAAAATAAAAAAAAGAGTTGGCTTGGGAGCACCAGCTCTGAGCAGCAGGGCCCTGGTTCAGATCCCACATGCGGGCCAGTGATTCTGCAACCTCTACAGCTGAGATGGTGAACAGCTTGACTGGGAGCTGGGCTGCCGTGAGCCCTCAGCAATGGCATAGGCTGCAGTGGGGCTGGCCAGCAGCTGGTGTGCACTTTCGTGAGCTGCCATGAGCGGCCTTCTAATGGCTGGCAAGTGACTACCTCACCCAGGGAAGAGCACAATGATAATACCAACATGGGCCAGTGGAGTAACATCTTCCACAACTAGACTGAAGAACAAAAGGACAGCAACTTGTCTGTTCCCCTTCCCTGATTCCCCAATAAAATCTTAAAAAACACAAAACAAGTTCTATCCTATTCTATTACACAAAATGCTTCTGGCTATCTCTCCTTGCTTGCTGGATTTCTCTTTAAACCAGTTCCCTGAAGCTGGCAAAACAGTAATAGCTCTGGACTTCACATTCATGTAATTTAGTCCCCTGTGGTGAAAAATTATCTTTTTCAGTGACTATCTCCTAAGATTAAACAAACCTCTTTTCCAGAAATCCTCAGAAAATCTCCCATGGCATCTCATTGGCCTAAGTCTGGTTAACTGCCCAGTTCGAAGCCAAGTCCCGACTAAAGGAATACCATGCTTTGATTGATTTAACAATTCCTAGGCAATGGGATAACACAGGCCAATCAAGTCCACTCTCTGAGGATGGTGCCAGCTATTCCTGAATCACATGGTTTCAGGCAAGGTGGGATACTTCAGTGAAAACTGAAGAATGTTAGGATGGATAAAATAATAAATGGAGGCTACACAGGAAATACGTAACATTCACTATAACCATTATTTATAATTTATTAACACAATAAGGAATCAGTTTGTTCTCAAATTATCTCAGATTGTGTGACCTCCTGACAATAATGAAAGACACCTGCTATAGTACAGATACTGTATGTTTCTAAATATGTCTGCTTACACAGCATGAGAAGAGCCCCAGTTCTTGCATGAGTTTTTCTACAAAACAGAACTTGGGTTTGTGATTTTGAAATAAGAAATGACACTAATGGAGGGATTTATCTTTATCCAAAACCCCAAAAAGGAAGTTTGCATATAGTAAACATTGTATGTGTATTTAGTTTTCAAAAGACAAAAAACAAACAAACAAAAAAAAGCCTGGGTGTTCTGAGCTTAAAATTAATTGCAATAATATTCTATCTCCCTATGTTTCAGCTAAAAACTCCCATCAGTTACACAGAAAAAACACAATTACTTCTGTAGTAAAATACCTTTAATGTAAGATACTCCCATAAAAACCACTTGAGTATTAATTTTGTACCAAAATTCTCATTCATTACTGAAAGCAACTATAAATGAAGTAAAAAGTAGGCATTTTTGCATTTTAAAAGCCAGTTTTTTGTCAACTGATTTAATATTTACAGTCAAAGACTGAGTTTGCATTGCAGAAGCATGAGTCCCTTGGAAACTGAGATGCTGTGAGCTTTCTTCTGGCCACATTAATTTTCCAAAAAAGTTTCTTTTCAGTGACTTCACTAGAAGCAAGACCCACCGGGAGTTTACTGACCTGTTATACCCTGAATATCATTAGGATTAAATAATCTTTCAGATGCCACAGACAAGTTTAGGACACAGAGAAGAAACTGAAAGGGAAACACATAAAATGTAAGATTTAGAAACAAGGAAAGGCAAAAAATTGAATGACTCGTAATACACAGGAGAAAATACCATGAAATTATTTTAACGCTAAGGTTCCTATTCCTACTACAAGGAACTTAATGTCGAAGTTTGGGCAACAGTGTCAGATGTTCCTCTATTTTTAATGCATATCAAATTGCATTAGGAATGTTTTCTATCCAAATCAAACAAAATTTTAAAAATCAGGATAAAATGATCCATGTATATCAATCACCCTTACCTTGAGATCAGGGAACTCTAGTCAGTGAAATGTTGGCAAAAATTCATTTCCTTCTTCTTAACATTCCATATACCCGACATGCCTTGGGAATCATAATTTTTAATGGTATGACAAAGCAGGATCTATGTCCTTCAGAATAGTGACCAAGGCATTTTATAGCAGAATGAGAAAAGATATCCAGGAACAGAAGGAAGCTAAGCCTATGATGACAAAATATTCTGAGTGAAAAGTCAGACATTCAGATATTAGTTCTTCATGAGATCATGCATTTAATGGTTATCAGAAATCTGTTACTTTGTTCATCTCAATTGGGAACCATCCCTCCTCATGTTATTCTAGTGGAGCTGACCCTAAGGATCCCTTGCCTTTCTTCCTTCCAATACTGGCTACTCAAAGAACCCCATTTCCCTGGACAGATTCAATCAGAGCTGGCTCCACGAAGCTAGCATAGCTATTCAGAGTCCTTTTGTGGAACTGATATGGAAACATCATGGAAAAATGATTTCTCTCCTTCTGACACTGAGAACCATATGGATAATATTAGCTTCAAGATGCTGATAGCCATTTTTAGAACACTTATTGGCTATGCCTGAGAATAAACCCATCAGCAATGCCCAACGATTGGAGACGCATCAGTATTCTATTTCATTCCCTTGAACTTTTTACTGATAAAATCCAAATGAATTTCTCAACTCCGAATAACTGAAATTGTTTTTGACTTGTACATGTTTTTATAATCGATATTGTAGAATACATGGAAGAAATTATGCCTCTCACAATAAGTAAGGCTGTCATAAATGTCTTTCAATAATCAAAAATTTCAATTTTATGTTACCTATTATTTTGACTCCTCAGGATAGAAAAAAAATATCATGTGATCTTTTACACCATGTTTGTCGGTATTTTCCATCCAAAAAAAATCAGAAGGGGAGAAACCAGTTATTGTGATTAAATGAGCTAATAAGACTAATGTCTGGTATATTAAGTGGACACTAAGTTTCTTAATACTCAAAACTACAACAGTTTAACATTTAAGTGACTGGACACTTTGGGAAAACCCTCTTCTTAGTAAGAACGCTTAAAGGAAATATGCTTAATGTTGTTAGCAGAACCTAGCACCATCATTTTAAACATTTAGTTTATATTCTATTTGTTCCAAAAGAAATGAGGTAGCTTCTTCAGAAGTATTAGATTGTATAAAAATAGGAGTAGAATCTTGGCTCCATCAGTAACTATCTTGTAATCTTGGGCAAGTTATTAGCCTCTCTGGGTCTGTCTCCCATCCATAAAAATAAGGAGTGGGGTGTTATGTGATACTGAAATAAGTCAGTACTTAGAAGCACAAAGTGCCTTTATATACCAAATGCTCAATATGATTTATAGTATCTTATTATATTTCAGGAAAATGACTTTAATATTACTTACCAGTTTTGTATAACTGGTTATCTCAAGTAACATTTTTGGTGATTCTTCTACATCTTAGAAATTCTTCAGAGTTTAACAACTTTAAAAAAGAAAACCTCAGCGGTTAACTTGTATAACTTATTATAAACACAAACAAAATGTCAATGAAATGACTTAACTTATACCAACTGGTTTAAAGACAATGCTGAAAATAGAACCAAGGTCTTCTACACCCAGTTAAATATTCTTTCCATTCTACCAACTGTAAGATTTAAAATAAATCCTTAGGCTTTGTTTTTGAAATAGGTAAATAAAACTAATTGTAAATGCATGGGAAGATATTCTAAATGCCAGTGAGAATATAAAAACAGTAAACTGATGCTTCAAGAGTGCAGTCCCTGGGACGGCCCAGTGGTGCAGTGGTTAAGCACTGGCTTGGGAAGCCAGCGGCCTTGGTTCGGGTCCCACATACGAGGGCCAGTGACACTGCCCTCAAAAAAAACCAAAAAAAGTGCAGTTACTGCATTCCCCTGTTCAGACCAATAAATATAGATTAAATGTAAAATTGTGATTGTGATTTGGCACAGAATGCAATTTTAAATACAACACTATGAAAACACACAAAATAGTGGTCACATATTCAAATATCCCAACATTTAAATATTCAACCTAAGGCCAAAATTTCAGGTATAACTCAAGAAACTGAAATTTTTTCATAAACTGTTTTCTTGTGCAGCTATTTTATATAGCTTGTTACTACTGGAGGGACTGATGGTTAACTGAAAATACGTAACTATAAGAGGGTTAAATTTCAAAAGTAAAATAGAAAACATCCATAAATTAGTTCATTTATCAAAGAGGAAAACCACAGAAAACCTGAAAGAAAACAATCCTGTGACCTTAGTAGATCCAAAAATATTGTCAAATGCTTAACCAAAATATCTACATAATTCCATTGTCTATCATTAGTTCTTACATTAGAAATGGATATAAGCTTTTAATTCTATTGGTCTAGGTCCATCATTTCTGCTAAAATATGCAAAAATAGGCAAACGGAGTTCCTACAATACCTAAACAAAGCGTTCTTTTATGTCAACTAATGCTTAAGAAAACAAACTTATATACAGACAAGAAAGAAATGCAACAGATAAGTGTCAATCTTTATCAATTTATTTTATACAAAACAGTAGCAATGTAGAATATGGGAATTATCTTCCGCTGCCACACACGCAAGTTGTGAATATTCCAAGCCAATGTATACAGTTTGGAGGGGAAGGCTAAACAATAGCATCAACCATGCTACTGAACATATGAGTTTTTTATTGAAAAAGATTAAAAATTAGATAGCAATGCCTTCTGAATATTGCTCTCATCATTGAAGACTGGAGAAAAATAAAAAGTCACTTTTTAAGATTTAAAAAAAAGAGGGAAAGGAAGAAACCAAGAGGCTGCTACAACACTGCCATACAAACCATCATACTTCAATATTTGCATACTTGATAGCAGCATTATTTTTACTGAACCATGTGCAACTACATTTAGAAACACATCAAAGCAAAATATCATGGCAGTCATTAATCAAGATCCAAAAGAAAAAAAGCAAAAAAAAAAACAAAAAAAAAAACAAAAAAACTCTAGGATAAACACACTATAAGTAGATGAACATTTACGGAGAATGAATCAATATCTACATTCCTGGACGGTTCCATTCTGCCCCAATGAAAGTGTCAACTAAAGTTGTCAACTGTGCATTTTTGGAGGATTTGAGTTTTTCCAGTTCTTATTATACGGCATGCTTGGAACAAAGAGGGTCATAATAAATCCTTCTACACAATGAACTTTAAGTAGACAGCTGAAAATAAATTTACTACTTGTAAACACACACAAAAAAAATACAAGGTTTTTTTCTTTTAACAATCAGTGCTTCGGAAAGCGCCATTATCTTCTATATCGACCTCTCTCCCCTCGGTCTCTGTCCCGATCACATAATCGCTCTCTTTCTCTTTCTCTATCACGTCCTCTATCTCGCTCTCTGTCTCTTCTGTTATCTCTAGGGCGGTCTCGCTCTCGTTCCCGATCTCTTTCACGGGGTCTACTTCTCCGACCACTGACAACAGCTTGTGTGCGACGAAGGAAATCATCCACCCTCATATCATAATCATGCTAGAAAAGGTAAGAAATTGGTTAGGATGTCAAAAACTGAATGGAATTTATGAGTTCCTACATTGTAATTACTGTCTGGCAGAAAGAATCTACAGAAATTCACAATACATTAAATTCACAGAATGTAATTCTGACATTAAAAACAGAATTTTATGTTGTAGCTAATTAGATACCTACACCAGGGGATTTTTCACATGTCATTAAAAAATTACTTCATGCAGTTGCCTATGTAACTTTAATGCCTTTTCTATCTAATCTCTTTAATAATATTTAGGCCTAAGTAACCACCTAGTAACAACCATCAACCACATCATGCATACATGCTGCCAATGATGCTAAATGTCATCGAAGTTTTTCTGCAACAGGTAAACCCTACTGATTTTTCCCTCCTTTGAGCCTATCTGAACCTACTCTGCCCTCTTTAGGTGAAAGTAGGACTTTTACATTCCAGATTTGCTTTTAAACTAAACCACCACCGTTAATGACAATTTATGGAATTTGATAGTTTTAAGAAAATATGTACTTCGGGTAAGACTGTGAAGTCTATTCCCAGAGCTCATAATACACAGAAGGTTGAAGAAGACAATGAAAGGTAAGATGAAACAACTAAGTGGTGTGCAAGTTGTCATTGTCACTAATTCTCAGCTTGATCCCCTGCTCTAGCTTTCTACTCTTAGTTCTCAACTCACCTCTACTTAGCGAACTTGGTCTCTTCAAAAGTCAATGTAAACATACAGAATATAAGATTCAAAAACACAATTTCACACTAACTTTCTCATATATGAATATTATATAAGCATCAGTCTGTTAAGATTCTGAAACTGTTTTATTAAATATTAAAGGTCCTAACATGACTTGATTTTGAAGGATTAATATCTTCATGAGGATAGGCGAAAAAAAATGACAACAGATAAAAGTATCTGAAAGATAGGCTAGGAAATTATTGTGCAGACTGGCCCTCCCAAATATGCAAGCTCTTCATCTAAGTGGGAAGCTAAAGGGATGTTTATTTATCCCAGCACAAAATCCTCACCTCAAGTGTGTGTGTGTGTGTGTGTGTGTGTGTGTGTGTGTGTGTGTAACTCCAAATTATATATTCTGCTTTAATAACTACACTACCTTTTAAGGCTATCAAACTTATATACAAAGGAATTACGGTAACAAATGCCAGGAGACAATTTCACTTTTAAAAATAATAGTACTATTTGGGGGAGAAAATGAGTAACATTCAGTAAACAATCTCAGCCTGACTAGTATTATATTGAAAACCCAGAAATATCAAACTAGAGATTGTCTTTCATTCATCTTGCTCTGAAGGGATCAAAAAAGCTTTCATATCTACCATATCAAATTATCAGAATCAATAACTATGGCAATTACTCTTCTGCTACATTTCTTAACATTTGTCTGTCATTTCCTAGCATCGAAATAAGAATCAGAGACAGACAGGAAGTGAAACAATTCACTTGGTTACCAGTTTTAACAAAATTTGGTAGAAACAAATAAATGACTACATGAGGCTGTAGATTATCCTTTCACTAACTAACTATATACCATCTATCCTATGAAAACTAAATGAGTCAGAATACACAGAAAGCTGAGAAATACCTATTTGCAATATTAACTACACAGTTTATAAAGACCCCAGTACAGAAGAAAATATGTTAAGTTTACTATACCCCTAGGACATTACATAAGAGTTATATGTAGGAGTTGTGGCCATGTAAACAGTTTGTGTTTGATCAGTAAAGAAATAGTCTATTTAAATAACACAAAGGGATTAGCCATTTTTAAGGAACACAAATTGTGAATCAATCCAAAACAGTCTGCAGTGAGAATATGAACAGTCCTCCATTCAACATAATCTGGTAGCGCCACACTGAAATTATCTACAGAATTCTTAGTGCCCTCACACTGCTGCTGTCTCGCGCACTTACTACTCGTTTGTCTCTGTATCTCGCTTCATGTGGTACTGGATGATGTCCTGAGTAAGGGGGGTGAGCCTGAGGGGGTGGAGCATGGTGCTGATAGTAAGGATGGTGTGGAGGTTGTTCCATTCCAGCATAAGGAGCCTAAAAGAAAGAAACCACTTCCATAAGTATCTACCAAATATCTTCATAAATAAACCATTCTCAGAACTCCCCTACCCAAACCACCCATCCCAATCAATCAAATAATTTAATCCATACTAGTCATCTACTATTTTGATGGCATCTTAAATAAGTTCTTCAAAATACCCTATTTGCTTGTTGAAAATATGGCCAGGGCCAACCAAGTGGCGTGGTGGTTAAGCACTGGCTTGGGACGCCAGTGGCCCCAGTTCAGGTCCCACATATGAGGGCCAGTGACACTGCCCTCAAAAAAAAGAAAAAGAAAAAAAAAAAGAAAATATGGCCATAATAAACTCTCTAATTACACATCTTTTTAAGATGTAACATGTTTATACTTTTATATCATACCATTTAAATACTAATAGAAATACCGAACCCTTATGTACTATGAGCCAGCCCTGTCCTAAGCATCTTACACGTCTCATTTAATTCTCACAACTCTGTGAAACAGCTACTATTATTCACACTTTATGAAAGGGGAAACGGAGGCATCAACTAGTTAAGTAACTTGCGTAAAGTCACACTGCTAGTAAAGTGGTGGGGCTCGGACACAACATCAGGCATTCCAGTTCTAAAATCAGTTATCTTAACAACTATGTAGAAATATAGTCTTTAAAAAAAACAACACACCTCCAGGAGCTAATGAACTTATAAACACTGTAAAATGATTAAGAGCAAATCAAAGGTTACTTCCCTTGTTAGTGCCAAGGTACTATTAAATATTTTATTTTATTTTTTTGATTTCATAGACTCTGAAGGAAAAAAAAAAATCTTCTAATTCATAGATCTGTATATGGAACCTTACATGAAACAAAACCCAGATGAGGAAGCCACATTACAAGCAGCATTTAATTTTTGTTTTTAAAGGTAGAAATAATAAAACTACTAAAACTTCCGGGGCCAGCGAGTGGCTCAGTTGGTTAAGAGCGCGAGCCCTGAGCAACGGGGTCGCCAGTTCGATTCCCACATGGGCCAGTGAGCTGCACCCAAGCTCAGCTGCGGCTGAGCTGCTAACAGGTGGCAGGATGGTTCAGCTGGTAAGAGCACATGCTCCAAACAACAAGGTAGCAGGTTAGACTCCCACATGGGATGGTGGCTATGCCTACCCGCAACTAAGATTGAACACAGCACCTTGAACTGAGGTGCCCTGAGCTGCCGATGGGCGGCCGGATTGCTCAGTGGCTGGAGCATGCACTCTTAGCAACAAGGCTTCTGGTTCGAATCCTGCATGGGATGGTGGGCTGCACACCCCCGCAAATAAGATTAAACATGACACCTTGAGCTGAGAGCTGCAAGCTGCCAATGGGCGGCCGATGATAACTGGACTTGGAGCTGAGCTAAGCTGCTAAAATTCAAAATTGAACTAAAATTCAAAGACAACAACTTGGCTGTTCCCCTTCCCCAATTCTCTATAAAATTAAAAAAAAAAAAAAAAAACTACTTAAACTTCTGAATTAATGCTTTAGCTATCCTTGGTACCTTAAAATATACTCTAAGAAGAATACCCAATTTTCTCAAAAGTTAAAAACTAGGGAACAGGGTTTAATTAACCTTATATAGAGAATTTACTGAGTATTAGGATCAGGCACTATATGCTAAACTTTACATGTATTTTGTCAATTTAGTTCCTCTATAATCCTATGAGATTGACACTATTCCATTCAGTTTTAAGCCATACAAGGACAGACATGATACCCATTTTGTTCACTAGTATATACCCAGAGCAAGCAAGTAGCCTGCAGAGTAGGTACTAAATGCTGGCTTGATGAGTCAAAGAACGAATGAATGCCTACTGCATTTTACAGACAAGGAAAGCTAAGAAAGAAATCTAGCATGAAACTTGCTCAAGGTCAGAACTGAAAGGTAAGGCATATGAATCCAATCAGAATTTGTACTACAAGCCACTCTAATAAACAATAACACTGATCAATTAAGCCTGAATTAACATAAATCAAATTATTCCTAAGTCTTTAGTTTTAAAAACAACATGCAATTATTTATCACTTAAGATATATAAAGTCTCTTACTGGGTAATTGTAACAATCATATTCTAAGTAACCGCTCAAAATATATGGAACTACAGTTAAATAATTTGTAAAATAGAATACAAACCATTCCTTGCCATGGTGGTGGTGGTCCCATGTTATGAAATTCCCTCACATAATCATTGTAGGACTAAAATAAAAGATGATAATGTCAATAATAAATAGAAATCAAACCCAGAACTACAAAATAACTCAGATCTTAATTTTATGTACGTTAAATGTATAAAATAAAGTGCTTACCCCATTTAAAAACACATCTCGACGAACTCCTGAAAATCGTCTGTTGGGAATAAGATTTGTGAAACTAAATTCAGGTAATTCATAAACTAGTTCCAAGAATGTAATTCAAAACTAAGCAAGAGTGAGTGAACCCAACTTACCTGTCTACTTCCTGGTATCGTGGGTCCTTTAAATACCCTGTTCAAACATCAAGCATTTTAGTAAATCAAAAAAATTTTTTTTTATTATGGCATTATAATTAAACTTTCCTTACCACTCATTTCAATTCTTCCCATGAAATATAGTGATGCTATTAAGTGAAGCTATTTTTGAATTATTCCGTTTTTCAGATATTCTTCTGATTACCTGATAATCTAGGAAGTAATTAAATAATTTACTGATATCACAGAATCAAACTGCCCAAGAGGTTTTCACATGGATCTTCTAAATCCATACCCCAATTTTCACTAGATAGAAAATTTCTTCATTCTGCAGCACAGGGAGTAAGGGCAGAGGAATTATCTTGAGGACACTGTAACAGGACTTCCTTAAAACAAAGGTTTACCTTCGACCTTGGGTACACACCGTCTTGCTAAGTCAACCACAAATAGTTTTTTTAAAAATGCACTTACGGGGAAGAAAAATAAAATTGCAAAAATAAAGATGTATACACTTTAAATGAAAAGAACAATGGCAATAAAAATATTCTTTCCTACCTTCCTTTAGTAAAGACTCAGCAAATTAAAAAGCAAAAACATTTGGGTGGCGATGTTACTGGAAAAAAAAAATAATTTCATTCTCTGGAATATCCCATTTTGGAGAAGAATGATTGGCTTATCAAGCCACTTCTTATGTAACAGTGCCACAATGCTCACTAACGCCAATTTCCAAATTGCCTAATTTGTACAAATGTATCACTGACTGCTTTAAATAAGTATCCTAAATACAGTTTGCCTTTTTTAATTCTGTTAAGGTAAAGACTAATTGAAAAGTCGCTTTAGATTACAAACAAAGTATTTCTCATTCTTCTCTAAAAACATGAAGTCAAAAATTTCTATTTAGAAAAATATAGCATCAGTTCAGTTTCCAATTCAAGCTATCCATCACACAAATTACTAAGTATCATAAGGAATAAAAAGCAAAGAGTGTAAGATTACTGCTTTTCCTAACTACATCTAACCTTAAAACACATGTGCACTATTTGTGGAGAATTATAAATTAGCAATTTCAAGTAATTAACAGATTTATGATAACAGGTCACATTAGAATAAACAACCTTAATAAAAGAGAGGAAGAATTACTAGATAAGAACTAGTAATAATTTCCTAAAGTTTAAGGAGTCCTAAAGTTTTCTCACTTTTAAAATTATACAATTACAATAGAAGTTTTTGTGTTGTTGTTGTTGTGTAATAATTTTAAGTCAAATATCTGCAGGATTATAAAATATTAACCTGGTCTCTGGTGAAACTCAGGGGCATAGTCAATCCTTGGTTTCTTTCTGCTGTTATGAATATCATAATCTTCTGGTCGACGCCTACACAAATTAGACACATTAGAAATTAAACCAAAAACTGCTGGGAGAACAAACAGCAAAGTAAGAGTTTCTGACAGAAATGAGTACAAAGAATAGCCCATTATTTACTTTAAAATAACACCCAAATTTGTGGTGAGCAAATAATCTTAAAATTTCTAAATTTTAATTCCTCAAATTATTGTAATTTTTAAATGTATTGCTGGAAGTAAATATTCTCTGCAATCCTCATGCTACAATGTGATTAGTTAGAAAGAGTAATCTGCTCAAAATATGTAAATCACATTTTAGTATTCCAAACGAAAGTGAATTAGCAACTCACAAACTAATGTAAATATCCAGTTTAACAATTAATAAATACACTTTCCCAAATAAAAGTCTCCATTTAGGTGCAAAGGAAAGGAAAAAAAATCCTATCATCATTATACAATTGGTAATTCTAAAATCTATATATTTAAACTTATTAATGTAATTCTAGGATAAGTCCAAACAAAATTAGGAATTTCTCAAATATTTCTCTTCTGCTTTGCACAAAATTATATTTTTCATATCATACAGAAAATTTGATATTAAAAGTGACTTTACAAAAAAGTTTTGAAGATCTTAATACTACGAAAAATGAATTTTGATAGTTAATAACATTTAGGAATTAAGGAATTTCTTTCAGAGACAATGCCTTCAAATAAAACTGGCAAGTAATGGGCAGAGTTTTAACAGAGTTCATAAAACAAGTTCAAAGTGTATTTTTTAGAAGGTGAAATTTTACTCTGCAGTGTTGCTGCTCTTTACTGTCTTCCATAAATCTTAATGGTTAATGTAACACATCATTAAATACACTTCATTTTACTTAGCATTTAGTAAAGAGCTACACAAAATTTTTTAAATATCCAAGCTTTTTAGGTAATGTTTTATCCTTAATGTCAAATAAAAATTCTATGAAAAACTGTCAAATAACCTAGCAACACTAGTTTTCCAGCTATTTCTCTGAATAACAACTATTTTCATTAACTTTTGCAACACAAGCTCACTCAAAGTTAAATGCAATAACCCCAAGCCCCACCCCCAACAGAATAAAAACAGTTGCATCTACAGTAAATAAAACTAAGAAAATTAAAATCTGGTTTAAAAAATAAACATACCGCTTTCTTGTAGTTTGGGGAGTGTGCATATACGACCGGTATAAAACATGATAGTAACAGTTCATATAGTAGTCCAACTACTGACTGTAAGCTGTAAGCCACATACAAATATGGAGGCCCTGGCAGGCTTGAGAGAAGGTGTAGTGGTGTAATAAGTATAGTTTGCAGTCCATTGCAAAACTGAGGTAAAAACTTCACTTGTATGTACTGTATTGATTGCACTGGAAATCTCTTAGCTTAAAACTTCAAAAGACATCTTGGTGCTCAGTCCTTTTAGGCCAAAAGTAAGGGAGCTCTGCCAGGTTTCCTCCTACCTAATCGACAGTGTCCTTTTTAAGCTCAAAGAAATGGGGACTCTTGTTGGATTATCTGTACCTACCACAGGATGTTTCCACCAAAAGGAAACTTAACCAAAGGTTTCATCCCATCAACCATACATCCAACAGTCTTTAGCAGAATACTTTAGATTTAGCTGTATGCAAATCTATACAGGGAAAGGTGTTGGGTAGAAGGGCTTAAATCAGTCCTTTGCAAAGACTTCTCCAATTCTGTAACAAGTAAACCCCCTTTTCCTGGAAAATGCTGTTTAGTTCATAAGGTAGTGATCAATAACCATGGCGATCCTCTATAAAACACTTTAAGTCCACAGGTACTGCCAGCATCTGGAAAAGTTGTAAACAGACACAGCAACAGCCCTTCTTTTTGGTTTGTTGCCGGGTCTCCCAGGGCCACTTGATTCCCTTTGGAAAGGACCTACTGTTTTCAGAAGCTCAGCAAGATGTGTGAATTCACTGGGTACATGTTAGAGAATATTTGGCAATGGGGTTAAGACATCACGGTGATAAAATTTGAAACAGTCCCAATAATGCTCCTCTTGAATATCAAAATAACTTAAAATATTTTATCCTCTAAATGAGGCGTCATCTTCTGAAAAAATATTAGTGATCCTTTATAAAAGTCCCATATCTGATAAGGCTTATCCAGAGACATACCTGAAAGAAAAGGCTTTTTACAAAATATTAACATTTTTGCAAATAAAGACTTCCTCCTCTTCCTCTTTTCTAGCCTGTTCTTAGCAAAAGGCCTACCTCATTACAATTTTATACATTGTATTATCAGAATATTAACTAATCTAAACTGATTATTACTCGTTAGCAAATAATTTTTTCTGCATAAGGAAAGATCCCCATTTTCCTCTTGAAAAATGACTGAGACCAAGGTGACCATGTGAAATCCTCAATGAAGCCACAAACTAGTCCATGCAGCTTGATTTGAGGATTTTCTCTCTTTCTTCTTTACCGCAGGACAAACTTTTGACGAATCACATTCCTCCATCATGTTATTCTGATACATGTGCCTATTATCAGTCCAAAGAACGTTTCTAACCTTCCCACATCCCGGACTGGTTCTCGACGGGATGGACGTCCTCTTGATCGGGGCTGAGAATGCATTCTTCTCTTGTGACGCATTTTATGAATGACCTGATACAAGTCAATACTTTCATCAGGGGGAAATAGAAGACAAAGCTGGGTTCCACATTCAAGTTCAATTTCCTAGAAGAGGAAAGTAGTAATTTATAAGACGAAAACAGAAGAAACGTTAGACTTGTATCTTCCTGATGTCCAAGAACAAAAACAGGCTGTCCTGGAGGCTTCCTTCTCAAGCTTGATAATCATATGGGATTCCAATAAACTTCCTTGAAACGTTTAAACCTTTCAATATTTTCATGTATTTAATAAAGATAAAGAATCTCCAAAGTTACACATATAAACTTAGGCAACTGCCTAAAACTCCATGATAATAGCCCGCTGCAAATATTTCTTTGTGCAAAATACAAAAATATCAGGACAAAGCCATCCATCTACCTCAACACAGTGGAGAAAAAACATGTATGTTAGTGTGCATCAACAACTTTGATAATTATGAATTGCTAAATGCACTGAAATAAATTAGATTAACTATAAACGCATATTAATGTATGGCTATTTTAAAATTAAAATTAAGTTTTATTTTCCAATTATCAACATTTTCACTTATGAGCGATGAAAACTATTTCAGGTTCAAAATTATACAGAAACTATGAGGATCAAAAGTTTGAGTTTATTTTAAATCACTGCTAATTTCATTTACATACTGAAAATCTTGGTACACATATTCTGATCTTTTCATAAAGCTTCCTTCTATTCAGAAAACATAAGCAAAGATGTTAAACGGTATGTTTTAAATGTATGCGTAGTTCAGAATCTGTTAATCAGTAATAAAATGAAAAGCCATTTAAAATCAATCAGGCCAATTCTCTTTAAAAAAGTTTCCTTCAATTGTAGCAATAAAAGTACCATATAAAACTTCCAACATTAATGGAGGTCTTATTCATCAGCCATAATCACTATAAACATAAATCCCAAATAAGAACATTTTCCCTTATTCCTGCACACAAACTCTTTCATAAATGGTTTAAAATATCCTTCAATAAAGATCTCAAATAGGGTTACTTAAATTTATTTTTCAAAGAATCAATTAAAACAACCAACCTGTCCATCACGTCCAATCTTTACTGGTTTATGTTCATTCCAAGGATTGGTGAGATGAGCCGACTTAGTGAAGGGTAACTCACGCCTAAATACAAAGTAATACCAATTATATTCTTTTGCAGGTTCTTTTAAGAACCTTACGCTCCCTTCAGTAGCAAAATCCTACTCATATGTCAGTCATGATTTAAATGTGACTAAAATTTTTAAAAATCACTTAGACTGGTAGAGCTTATTCCCCAGAACGGAAGCCCCTTCAGAGACACACTCTTTCCACATTCTCCATAGGTGTGCTCAAAAAAAAAAGCTAAATAACATAGTGCTGAAGAACATGAACTTGAAAACTAAGACAATTAAGGGCCTGAATTCCAGGTCTCTCTCTTAACTTCTCCAAGCCTGAGTTGTTCCATCTTATAAACAAAGGTATCACCACCTACTTTATGTTCAAGTAGTGTGCAAATGAAATGACATAGAAAACATTTAGATTTCCTGATTCTGTGTACTCAAAAGCTGTATTTTTTATTAACTGATCAACAAACAGATGAACCTTACTTAACCAGGTAGTTAATACCAAAGGAAAATAAGTGTCCCCTATCTTGGTTCAGGGCTGCTTTACCAGATTCAAGTGTCCTCCCCCTTTCAATAAGGCATTATTACCCACCATCCATGGAATGGCTCTTGACAATACAAATGTTTAGCATTCCTAAACTTTTTCTACAACTATCAAAAATAAACAAAAAACAAGCATGCGCAATTATTTTGGATGTAGAAGAAAGAGTGGGTACCAGAAACAGATACAGAAGTTTTATTTTGTTTTTGATGTGGTTGTATCTCTTCTGGAGAGGAAAATAATCAGAAAATGCCTCCTGGAAAAAGTGACATATGAAACAAGCCTGAAAAACAAGTGGCTCAGGAAAAACCATATGTAGAGAGGTAAGGCACGGTTACATCTGAAGCAATAAGAAGGGCTTGGAGCAAAGACAAAAGCAAAATGCAAAGGGAAAAGCAAGTAAGTTGGTCCAGTGAACAAGCTATATAACCATTTATTTTATCTTACATGACTTTTCTTCAAGATGAATACTGAATGCTCAAATTTTATGAAACATTTTTTTAAACCTCAGGAAAAAAAACTGACATTTACAGGGAAAGAAGTCTATCTTAATATTAAAGTAACAAGGTGGCACTCTCTGAGGTGGTGATGTGAATGTATGGGGGAAGTGAGCAATGAGTGATAAAAATGCCCACTGGGTATTACTAAAAGGCTGGGATTCTTAGTCTAATCCACACCTTATTTCACACATCGAGTGGTTCAAGAATGCACAAAATATTAGTATGATGAACTATTTTGGATTTGCTCATCTTTTGTTGCTAAACACATTTCAAACAAATTAGTAAAATAGCGAATAAGCCAATGAAGACAAATATGAAAATAACCTATGAATAAATTAAGCCCATCTTATAAAATTATGAAACAAATTTCCTTATCAATAATTTGGAAATGAAGGTCAATATAACAAGTACCATTCAAAACACAATTTGTAGCAACCAATCTAAAACTGGATAATTATTTTTTCTCCCACTTCTAAGAAAGCATCATCTCCAAATATTTTTAAATGACATCAATATTTCTAGTCATAAAACCATAGACTGGGCCGGCCAAGTGGCACCTTGGTTAAGAGCTGGTTTTGGGACACCAGTGGCCCCGGTTCGGATCCCACATATGAGGGCCAGTGACACTGCCCTTTACAGCTAACAACAGCTCCACCTGGAGCTGGACTGTGTGAGCCCTGGCGACGGTGTAGGCTGCAGGCCCTGCTGCAGTGAGCTGCCATAGGCTACAGTGAGTGGCCGGCAGCCAGTGTGAGCGGCCAATAGCCACAATGAGCAACCATTCAGAGGCCAGCGACCGATCTGCCTCATCCGGGAAGAGCACAATGATGATACCAACATGGGCCAGTGAAGCAATGTCTTCCACAACTAGACTGAAGAACAAAAAGACAGCAACTTGTCTGTTCCCCTCCCCCAATTCCCCAATAAAATCTTTAAAAAAACCCAAAAAAAACCCATAGACTAACAAACCTGTCCTTTGGCCTTTACAATTATCCATCTGAATAATAATAAAAAAATAATAATGTCTATCTTAAGAAATAATTGGTATGTTGTTTCCCCTATACACTGCCAGATTTTTAAATTTTATTGATTATAATTTGATTATAACTACAACTTTGATTTCTGAAGAACTATGAATTTATTATTAAAAACTCTGGGTACGTGGAGTAGCAGGATACCATCGAGTCTTACCACCCTAACTTCACATTCTAACATGGACTATTATTTCTGCACATTACATTTAAGTAACTCATACTTAATCAATTTCCTATATGGGAAATTTAGATTGCTTCTAATTTTTCCCTAATGACAGGATGAGTAATATATATTTTTATGCATACAGCTTTTTGCTACTCCATCAACAATCAATCTAATACACTATTTCCACTATCACTGCCCATGTATTCTCATAGTTCCTCATTGTCCCCCAGTAAAGGTTTAACTCCTTAGGTTTGCCCACATTACAGTTTATCTTTCCTTTTGGTCTCTTTACTATGTGTTTCATAAAAGAAGGTGACTTCTTATTCTCTCAACACTTTCCGCCCTCCCCCCGTCCCCCAGTGGTTTGTTTCCATGTTCTTCCTTGTGCTAGAGTCTGCCTTCCTAACATGAACAGCAGTTTTCCTTCTTGTTCTTATACAACTATTCTCATCAAAGTCCAACACCTACGCCAACTTGTAACTTACAAAACAGTAGGATCCCTTTCAGGTAAGTTTTATTTAACATTTTATGTAACAGTTAATTTTATAGGTAATAGATTTGTACATGCCATATAAGGGTCACTTAAATAATTAGCTTTTTATGCTCTTTAAATAACATTCTAGGCCCAAGATGGAGACACTCGTACCCGGGGTGCCACAACAGCAAACTGAAACTTAGATGATTTTTGTGTCTCTATAAATGATCTGCTTGACCAAAAATGAAGTAACACAGTATATCCAGTCAGACAGTACCTAAACACTAAGCCAACTCCAGGTTTTCTCACCCCAAATAAGATTGACAGTGTGAACCCAGCCAATTTGATATTTCCTATTTGTGTCTTCCTTGTTCATTATTCTTTATCCTAGAAAAGATTTCTGCCTCCTTCTTCATTTTGCAGTTCTCCACAGGAGACTGTCCATTTCATGCAGTGTTCAAGTTTTGTTTGTATAACCTAAATTGACTTCTTTAATAATTTTTTTAACATGTACAATCATTCAGTAAGAACATAATAGTGCTGATAACTCGGTGTTCAAAATAAGTCTATTTTTCTAATAAACATCTTTAAATCTTAACTGTCTGGTTTCAAAAAAAGTCAACCAAACATATCTTGCTAACTTTCTTAAAAAACACTACTTACTCACAACTAAATTAGTCAGCTCCAAAATGTTAACCAAGACAAAAAGTATTTTCCCATGCCATAGTAACTAAATGACATGTTAAATCACTAAAATTATAGACATATGTCAAGATAACATTCCAAACAACTGTGTAATTCGTGACAAATTTACTGCTCGCTCTATTACTAATAGAGAATAAAATAAAGCTCTTGACTAAATAAACCTTTGTAAATTGCATCCTATATAAGATTATAAAGGTAGTGAAGAAGACAAGCTAATCCTATTGATGTTATTTTTAACATTGTTAAATTATATGGATCCAAATCAGCCTAGGAATGAGACACACACACACACACACACCCCCAAAAGAGAAAATAATCAGAAAGAATAAATTAAAATTAAACAAACGTGGAGTTTTAACATTATTCCCAACTGGTAGCCCATTCATTCAAAACAAGAGGAACTTTAATTATCTACACTTGTAATTTACCTGCAAATCCAGTCAATTTTAAAGACACCTCCCAGCATTTTAGCATTCATTCCTGCTGGAAGCACCCAATGTATAGGTGATCCTCCATGATGTGACTCTGAAGAAAGTCTTGCAAATCCTAAGGGAATCAAATCACAACATGACATACAGATGCTAATAAAGTATAATCAATGTTTTTATATATCCAAATTATTTTTATTTTTACCTTGAAATTTTCCACTCTCTCTGACAGAAAATATTAAGATAACACTCCTTGCTGATCTGAATGCTGCATTTAATTTCTTCTCATTTACTGGCAGTGTGGACCATACACCCTATATAAATGATGTAAAGATCACAGATTGCAATTAACGCACATCTTTCATGTTTCCAATTATATTCGCAAAATAAGGCTATTGATACTGCTGTACTTTACATTCAAATAAGCTATAATAGAGAAAGATCTTATTTATCAGCTGTTAAACAATGTAATAATTCACTAAGAGCTCAGGAAAAAGATAGAGAAAATTATTAACCTTAACAAAATCATTAAAACAACTAAACACATGGCAGGAGTTCAAATCTTATGGGGTAGAATACTATATAATAAAAACAATCAGCTACAATTATTTTAATATCACCATTTATTTTGGCTAAAACATGCTGTTTGAAGGTGAATCACAGTATGTAATTATCCTTCTTGAAAAACTGCACAACAATTTAAAATTACTGTATTATTAAACCTATTAAGTGAATTTCTGTCAACTTTCTAGCATTTCTCAATATTTCTACTTAAGTTCAAATTTTTAGTTACAGTTTGGCTAGAGACCTGTGCCTGTGTTCTTTACGTAGAGCCAGAATACAGTTATTAATTTCTGAAGCATTTTAAACAATTCTTTGTTTATGAAACATCAAGAAAGAACGTGGTAAGATAAGGCAGAGGGTCTAATTCAGTTCAATCTGCTCATTCAAACTAGATCTCATTCACGCTAAGGACTTAATTACTTCAGACTAAATCCACTGCAGCTTAAGAATAGAAACTTCCACTAGGATAGCTATTTGCTGTATTATTCTTTCCATCTGTAAAGTTTAATATGTAATAGACTTAAGTTACAAATATAGGATATTTATACTGACAGAAATATGGTTAGAAAAATGTTTTAACTTTAGTTTTTAACTTTCTAAAAATCAGTAAAAACAGTAATTACTCATTTTAAACCAAGAAGAGAAAAGATATAATAGTATAACAAACAGATGTACTTTTGTAACAAAAACCTATAGCAACTAGGCCATATCCTTTTTTGTAAGACCTGGAGTGGGCCATTAAGCTAACTCTTCCTTGTCTTCTAAATCCAAGTGATCTTACTTCTAAAAATAAAAGAAACTCTCCATAAAGGAATAATACCATTTCAAGAAGATCTCAAGGTATAAAATAACCATTAATACAAAGAAAAAAATGGGTTAAAGAAACTTTTGAAAAAAGAGTTAGTACAATAAATTAGCAAATCAATACAGAAACACAAGAATCAACAGAAACCCATCTTACAGTACAAGTACAATATATATGTATATGTAATACATATACACTCTTTAATATCAAACATTTGACTTCAAAATTGTCTTTTAAAGAAAATTCAAATTCTATTAGGTTGTCAAACAAACCACAAAGCAGACCCTAAGTGGTAACTGGGCTCTAGATCTTCAAAGCTTTTATTGGGGGGAGGAGGGCGGGGGGGGGATCACAGAATCTTAAGCTACTCAAGATACTCGAGTCTATCAATCACTGAAAAATTTCAAGATTAGGATAGCTTTAATAGAACTGATGCTAATACCTTAGCTTTGGCAAGAGACACATTCTCATGGTTGTTACTCTTTATGAGAAAAAATCTTGCATCCTGTAGGACATATTTGAGTTTACTCGTTTGATCTGAAAGAAAAAAATCCAAATTGATTAATGAGAAGCCATTATCACACAAAGGAGTGTAAGTTGTACTAACTGAAATTAACCCTCCACACCCACCTTAACTTTTAAAATTCATAATCACCCATTTAACCTGGAAAGTTAAGCCACAACATATAATAAAGCAAAGCTAAGAAAAGAACCAGCACTTTGCAAGAAAGAAAACCTAATTCAGTGATGTTCCGATATATCAGATCCATACTTAAGTATGAAAATGGCTACAAATTTTATAGATTTTTCATCAGATTATTCATTTAAACAATGATAGTAGATCATTATGCTATTAATATATACAATCCATTTTGTCCAAAAACTGTTAACATAGCTTACGATGTTGCTACTGTTCTAAAAGATATACATTAAGAAGTGAACATGGAGCTCTATTGTAAGATCATATTATTAAATATTCCCCTTAATTTAATATATCAGAACATTACTACATTAAAACCAACTATTAATGGAGAACCAATAAGGCAAAATAATGACTTTATGCAGCATGCAATGAAAACAATTTCAAATTTAAATGATACCTTTTCGGACAGCACGAACGGAAGATGATAATTTCTCATGCTTCTTTTCTGAACCTGTATTTAGCCAAAGTACATTTGTTCAGATTGAGCTTTAATAGAGATAAGACAAAATTTCTACAGTCTTGTCACATCAAGTTTTCATTCAAGATAAATTATTCTTCCTGTCGCACCCACACACACACAAAAAAATACTTCTCAATGTGTACGAGTGTTTGGCTTTTTGGGTTGTTTGGATTTTTTTTAAAACAGATGTATATTTGTACAGTTTCCCACTCAGAAAACTAGTCACTGAATCATCATCTTCCAAGAAAAAAAAGTGAAATTCCACTTAAGCAGTAACAGAACAAGATTAAAATAATAAGAAAAAGCTTAGTTTCCTCTAGAATTATTACACTGAACATGCCAAAAATCAATACTAATGGACATCAACAAGTTCACACTAAACTACAGCCTCCACACTTTCTACAGCAGAATACATTAGAATCAGTCAGATATGATCACAAATAAAGGTAAAATGAGAATACCTGCATATGATTCTGATGCAGAGCTTCCACTCCTATCAAAAACAATGGGCGAGATGCCTCTAGCTCTCTTTCTTTCCTTCTTTTTCTCATCTAAAAAGAATTCAAACAAGATTTTTAAAAAAATTATAATACAGGTACAGGTAACAAGAATGCATCATCATGTATGTTTTCCTATATAATCCCTAAGTATTGTTATTACTAATCTCGCGCCTGATTCCTCAATTTCCTCAGAATAAGGTGTTCCCTTTCAAAAACAGTTCAAAAACTAAGTAAATTTTGTTGCTTCTCCCACCAATTTCAATAAAAACACATGACCATAATTGAGAACTATTTATCCTAAAGGTCATCTTGAATAAAGTTTTCCAAGAGGGGAAACAAAACCAGAATAGCAAACACAACTTTTCTTTCAATAAAATTTACTGTATTCTCTTCTATGCATCAGGATCTGTTATTCTAAGCCCTGTTTTTTATTTTATTTTTAGCTGAGCCATCCTGCCACCTGTTGGCAGCTCAGCTCGGGCTTGGCATCGAACTGCTGTTGCTCAGAGCTCAGCTCACACTTTTGAGTGAGCTCTTAACCAACTGAGCCACTCGGCCAGACCTCTAAGTTCTGTTTTTTAAAAGTATACTATCATTCTTCATCACAATGCCAACTCATTCTATCTTAGATGTCTAATGAACTCCATATCCAAACCTTTTCAACTGTAAAAAAAAAAAAAAAAAAAAAAAGCACTAGTAAATTATTCCTTTCTGAAGGCCACTGCTTGCTTTTGTCTTCAATTCCATTCTTCCTGACCATTTCTTCCTAACTTACAGCTCTTATTTTCAAATTCGATTTAAATTTAATTCCTAATATTTTAATGATACCCCATGTATTTCTGTATGGAAAGATGGGAATCTTCAGTAGACAGATAAAATTTTCCTTTACCTGTCATATAAGAACCATTTCAAGCTTCGTTTGGAACTTTATAAGCATGCAAATGAGACCTAAGATGGAATCAGACTCTCATGTCTCTTTTTTATTGTAATTTGAATTATACCAGCATAAGCTCCTTTACTTTTCAGCTAGCAGATAAGAAGGAATATGAAGGGAGAAAATGGATATACATATTTTTATTTAAAAAAAAAACAGAAAGGTGGGCCGCCTGAGTGGTGCATTAGTTAAGAGCTGGAGTGGTACACCAGCAGCCCCGGTTCAGATCCCACATGAGGGTCAGTGATACTGCCCTCTACAGCTAAGATGGTGAAAAACAGCTCCACCTGGAGCTGGACTGCTGTGAGTCCCCGGGACGTTATAGCCGCAGCCCCTGCTGCAGTGGGCTGCCACAGGCTACAGTGAGTGGCCAGCAGCCGGCGTGAGCTACCATTAGCCTCTGTGAGTGGCCGTCCAGAGGCCGGCAACCGATCTGCCTCACCCCAGAAGAGCACAATGATGATACCAACATGGGCCAGTGAAGTAATGTCCTCCACAACTAGACTGAAGAACAAAAGGAAAACAACTTGTCTATTCTTCCCCCCCGATTCCCCAATGCTGTTCCCTGCCCCCAGTGCCCCAATAAAATCTTTAAAAAAATAACCCAGAAGCTGAAACATAATCATCCATGATTTCACAATCTCCTAGAATGACTCTATAGTTAAACTACTTTAAAAGCGCTAAGTAAATTATTCCCCTTAATATTCATTAACAAGCTCATGAGATACATAATGCCATTATTCTCACTTACAGAAAAGGAAACCTCAATTTAGAGGCATGATTACGGTAACTTGGCCAAGGTCCCACAGTTCCTGGATGGCAGAAATGAATTTCAAGTGCCAAGTTCTGTAACTTCAAAGTACACACCCTGAGCTCTAATTTTATTGACCAAAGAAATAAGGTATTTTACTGCTATTCTTTTTTTTTTTTAATGATTTTATTGGGGAATTGGGGAAGGAGACCAGACAAGTTGCTATCCTTTAGTTCTTCAGTCTAGGTGTGGAGGACTTCGCTTCACTGGCCTATGTTGGTATTATCATTGTGCTCTTCCGGGTGAGGCAGTCACTTGCCAGCCATTGCACAGCCGCTCACGGTGGCTCACAGCAGGTCATGAAAGCACATGCCAGCTGCCAGCCAGCCCCACTGCAGCCTACGCCATCGCCGGCAACTCATGGCAGCCCAGCTCCAGGTCAAGCTGTTATTCACCATCTTAGCTGTAGAGGGCACAGCATCACTGGCCCTCATGTGGGATCCAAACGGGGCCCTGCTGCTCAGAGATGGTGTCCCACTCGGCCGGCCTTTTACTACTATACTGTTCTTGAAAGAGGTCTAAGTAGTTTCAAGACAGAAAACTGCAAGGGCATCATAAGTTCCTTGTCTCTTGGTTTAAGCATCTTTCCCTTTGTAATTTATTAATAACCGCTTTTTCATGTCGATGTAAAAAGCTTGTAAATGACTCTAATTTTCCTAACTTAGGGCTGAAAAGGAAGAGCAAAGAAGCACATAATGGCAATAATTACCAAGCCAACCCCATATAAAGCTAGCAACCATGAAGGGATACTATTTCAAAAAACCAGCTACAGAGAAAAGCAGGCTTGCTGGCTTTGAAAATTGGTATCTGACTTTCAAAAGTTTTAAAATCCTTCCCCTTCCGGGCAAACTATAAGGCTTCAAGTGAATAGAACTGAAGCCTTTTAGTATAAAATGACTGAGAATTCGCCCCAATAGATGAGAAACAGGTTTTGTCAAATCCCAAATCTTTCTCATCCATATCTGCTTTGTTCACTGACTGACTACACATTTTATAGAGTCCCTGTATATAGCAGGGACTGGATTCACTGAATCAATAAATAACATCCACATGAAGAGATTAAAAAAATAAAATCTTATTCAATTTTACAGTATTTCAAAAATTCTAACATGTTTCTTTTAATATTTTCCTCTATTTAGAAGTCTAAGCCTTATGAATTGATCACTAAGAATACATTTTCTGTTGCTACTTGAAAACAATACTTTATGGGGCCGGCTGAGTGGCGCATTGGTTAAGCGCTGGATTTGGGATGCCAGCGGCCCCGGTTCGGATCCCACATGAGGGCCAGTGACACTGCCCTCTACAGCTAACAACAGCTCCACCTGGAGCTGGGTTGTGCGAGCCCCAGTGATGGTGAGGGCTGCAGCCCCTGCTGCAGTGGGCTGCCATAGGCTGCAGTGAGTGGACCGCAGCCAGCGTGAGCGGCTGGCAGCCAAGAGTGAGCTGCCAATAGCCGCGATGAGCGACATCCAGAGGCCAGCGACCCATCTGCCTCATCCGGGAAGAGCGCAATGACGATACCAACAGTGAAGCAACATCCTCCGCAACTAAAACTGAAGAACAAGAAGACGGCAACTTGTCTGTTCCCCTTCCCCGATTCCCCAACGCTGTTCCCCTCCACCAATTCCCCAATAAAATCTTTAAAAACAAACAAACAAAAAAAAAACAATACTTTATGGAAATTAAATACACATTGACAGAAGGAGACTAGACTTTGGGTAGTGAGTATACAGATGCTGTATTATAAAGTTGTATACCTGAAATTTCTATAATGTTATTAACCAATGTTACCCCAATACATTTTTTAAAAATTTTATGGTTCAAACTACTAAAAAGATCTCTCACTATGATAATGCAGAAAAAAATATTAAGATCCTGCCCAACTGTTTTTATGTAATGTTAAATCTAGCATCATTATAAGAAAACTCCAATACGTTTTTTTGTATAAATAACTCCACTACTCTTAAGTTATGATCCTCTCTCCCAACTATTATTTTCAGATCTAAAGGACAACGAAAGTCATCTAACAACCACCTTTACCCACCACCAAAGTGTGACACTTTTGCAAGGAAGTTACTGAAATTTCTGAGAAAAAAATAAGGTAAAACACACTGAAATCTAAAAAATTGATGATACGAAAACTGTAATCCCTTGTATTTAAAAATTGACATCTCCTAATCAAGGAGTCCCAAATCTATCCCATTTTTGCACATTACTATAAAGAGAAAATACATATAAAGAGAAATAATATAAAGAGAAAAAATAATATAAAAAGAATAATTTCCTGCATACTAAACACAATCTCTAAAACATGTTCCACATAAGGGATCTTCCAAAGAAAATCTGCATTGTTTTCTTTAATAAGGAAAATAAAAAATTCCAGGTACCTCTTTTAAAACAATGTTAACTCTTCTACTAATAGTTTTGATATTGAAGTTTTATAGAACCATTCAATTTGAAATATCTTATCTACAAAATTACAAAGAATCAATAAGTATCTTACTTCAGTATTAGCAACCTCTAGGAACTTGTTAAAAATGCAGATTATTTCAGGCCCTACCCATTTAAATCAGTCTCCCTTGTAGGACTTAAACAAGACAAACATTTAATTCTAAGAAATAGTTTCTAACATGGATACCAAAATGAAGGTCCCTATAATAAAATGTTTGGTTAAGAGCTCACTCAAGATTGTGAGCTGAGCTCTGAGCAACAGCAGTTCAATGCCCAGCCAGAGATGAGCTGCCGCTAAGCTGCCAACAGGTGGCAGGATGGCTCAGCTAAAAAAAAAAAAAGACAAATCCCATCAGTTTTCAAAATGTATGAGAGTAGTATTAAAAAGCTTGATTCCACAAGTTTTTAACATCAAACCCAACTACTCATCTCTATTCAGTTTAACTCTTTAAAACCTCAACCCCCTTTGAAAACCTGTCTACAACTTGTAAAATTAGATCTCTAGTGAGCAGAAGGTAGAAAGCATTTCAATTGCCAATCATTAGAAAATAGCTGGCAATCTGCTCTATCATCTATGCTATACCAAGAATGTGATTCACTAATAATGTACTACTAAAACGATTAAAATTCTATAATGAATATATAACTATCCTATACATCAAAAGAATAGGATTTTTCTTGTCTTCCAATGTTTAGTACATTTTGCTTATGCAGCAGATCTGGCTGCATCTTTACATAAGACAGCTGTGAGAGTACCATCGTCAGATAATGGCCCAAGATCTGTTAAGTACCCTGACCTCGCCTTCCTGTACCTTCTGAATTTACCGCCCAAAAAGCAACCCCTCAGCCTAGTGAATACAACTACTTAAGATTCCTACATTTACATGGATTAGATAGGGATAAAATGGGAGGACGTGTAGTAATGAAGGAATGACCCAAGATGCTCTTACCCAATCTCTCCACAATAATTTTAATACTCTTATTTTCCATTTTGTACTTTTATACCCAGCCTTCTAGAGACCCTGCCCCAGTGAGTCAACACACAGATATGGAAAAGAAAGTTTGTGCTACCAAAAGAAAGAAATCGAATTTTGATTTCTATTGTCACATGATGAAAATCTAGAGGCATTTAACATGTAAATATTGTAATACCAAGTGGGCAGGTTCCATATAAATACAATTCAAGCATCAGTGTCTAAATAAGCTGTTGTTGACTAATATGAAAAATCTAAGAATGTGTAACATGAAGACTTGAAATACATTTCCCTTATAGAGAAAAAAATTTTGGACATGTGTTCATTTATAACACAATTTGTAGCTGTGAATTACCTTTACAAAGGTATGTAAATCTTATTCAAATACATTTGAGTACTATATTTATAATACTCAAGAGCATATAATTAACTAAAAATAACCACAAGACAGTCTTTCTCACATCCCCCATCTCATCAAAAATTTTATAATTCAATTTAAACATGTTTAAAAATAAAACCAATCAGGTCAATTATTTTTTTTAAAAGAAACTTTTACATATATATAAAAAGTAGTACCTGATCCATCTGTGCCTGAACCTGATCTGACAGACCCATCTGTGAAAGAAACGGATTCAGACTCAGAGTCGCTAGCCTCACTTCGAGTGTCATAATCATTTCCTTCTTCCTTTTGATCTCGCTCATCCTGTTCATATTCTTCTTCATCTTCCTCCTCCTCCTCCTCTTCTTCTTCCTCGTCTTCCTCCTCCTCCTCTCCATCTTCATCTACCTCATCTTCCTCTGCATCTTCTTCTACCTCTTCATCTTCCTCCACGTCTTCCACCCCTTCCTCCTCATTCTCAGTGTTGTTGCCCTGCTCATCAGAAGAACCACTGCTGCCAGTCTCGTGGTCAGAGCCATATTCTTCAGAGTTCACTTCTTCCTTAGAAGATTGGCTGGATCTGCTTGCACGTCTATCCACTTCAAGCCCAATTCTCTGATGTTTAAAGAAAAACAGAATCAAGAGTCATTAATAGACAAGGTCAGAGTGAATAAATAGTTCTAAAGCCTCAACAAAAATTGCTTTCTGTTTTATATCTGCAATAATATTTACTACCTCAGAACCATCTGGTGTAGGAGATTTGGCCCTCCTTTCAGCATCCCTTTTCCGGAGACAAGTTTTGTCAGGTTGACTCTTGTAAGGTTCTCTAGAGGCACTGCTTGACAAACGAATTTTCCGATCAGCTTCTAGACGCTTGTTTCTTTCAGATCGTTGATACTCCTCATTTTTGTACTCTGTGACTGACTTTCCTTTAGTGCTAACTAACCTTTTGTTATTGCTAACTGATGAGCTCAGTGGCTTAGAAATCAATTGTCTTGAATGAACAGAAGGCTTTTGTCGTTTGGTGTCAGTAGATTCCATTCGGTCACTTTTTCTTTTTGATCCTTAAAAATACAATTTAAAAAGACATAAAAGTATTTGCATATTCCATTTATTTCACCAAACATGAACAGATACTGTGTATCAGAAAAAAAAAGAGCCTCATTTATTTAAAGTACTGTCTGAAATATTTTTACTCCAAAGTTAGTCATTAGGAAACATAAGTCTAATACAATGAAATAAATTAATCTATTTGGGATGTTTCACATATTTGAAAAAACATTACTCTTATTCATATGGAATTAGGTACCACAGTTTATGACTGTGCTTTTGGTATTAACTGCCTTAAGAAACAAGTACAAAAGCAAAGTCACTTTCTTCAGAAATTAAATCTCTATTTACAGTTATTTTAATAAAAATAACAGAAATTTTACATACCCTTTTTCTCGTTTTTATCTTGTTCACTTTCTGGGTTATACAATTCATCATCCTGTTCTGGTACTTCAGTCAAAATATCATCTAAAACATTAAGTTCTCCATCTGAAAGCAAGAAATTGAAAATATGGAAAAATCATTATAATTAAGCATTTATTTTTAAGTACTTGCTATGCTGAGGCTACCGAAGTACAAGAACATAACCCTCAAGAAGCTTTCACTTCAGAATTAAGACATAAGAATAATTCCTATAAACACCACACAAGTTAGAGGGCATGATACAGAGTCTGCTCTATGAAGCCGAAGTATATACCCCAGAGCGTGTGGAAGGATATACTGGGATACAAAAAGAAAATGTCAGCACTTCTACATTTGGATCTCACTCCTTGAATTTCTGCATTTTGTAGCTGCTTAAAATGTGAATATAGAAATATATTTGCATAACTTATAAATATACATTTATCAAGGATTATTATCCCTGCAAGACATTTATTGATTACTAAAAGTGGCAGACTTCAGAATAACCAAGTAACAAAAGTTATTATCATCAATAGTGGATCAAATCAATATCATGGACCTCCCGGTATGATGCGTTGAGAACTATTCTGTGATAATCCTATGAAAAATGCTACTCTGAACCTATACTTGAGGAAACATCAAACAAACCCAAAATAAGGGTCAAAAATGTCAATATCATGAAACACAAACACTAAGGAAGTACTCCAATTTAAAGGAGATTAAAGTGACATGTTTAACTGAATACAGCACTTGATCTGAAATATAACTTGGAAAACTAGTGAAATCTAAATAAGATCTGTAGATTTTAGTATCAATGTTAATTTCCCGTTTTTCATAGTATGTACTATAGTTAAATAAAAGTCCTAATTTTTAGGAAATCCATACTGAAGTATTTAGGGGCAAAGCAGCATCGTGCCTGCAACTGACAAACGGTTCAGGAAAAAAGTGTGTCTGCATGCATGTATCCACATACAATTAGAGAGAATGTGTGTGAAAGAGAGAACATGAAAGATAAATGTGGTAAAATGTTAGCATTTGTGGAATACGGTTGAAAAGGAAAATGATTTGTACTATTCTTATAGTGATTCTGTTTGTCTGAAATAAAGTCAAAACAAAGTTAAAAGAAAAAAACTGATGTGCTACACAATCAAAAATGTTTGAGGCTGCTGACATAGACTAAAAAACTGTAACTTGTTCAGAAGAGGCAACTACTGACTATAATTGAGACACTATTCCATGATGATAAAAACTCAGAGCTCAGGGCCGGCCGAGTGGTGCGGTGGTTAAACGCTGGCTTAGGAAGCCAGCAGCCCTGGTTCGGTCCCTCATATGAGGGCCAGTGACACTGCCCTCAAAAAAAAAAAAAAAAAAAAAAAAAAAAAAAGAACTCAGAGCTCAGTTTTGTCACCCCATGCCCACCCTCAAAAATGAATTTTAGGGACCGGCTGAGTAGCTCAGTTGGTAAAGAATTGGCTTCGAGTGTGTGCTCTGAGCAACAGGGCTGCAGTTTCGATACCCACATGGGCCAGTGAACGCTGTGCTCTGTCGCTGAGCTGCCAACAGGTGGCAGGATGGCTCAACTGGCGTAACAAGATTGCCTGTTCAATGGTGGGCTATGCCCACCCCAACAAAGACTGAACACAGCACCTTGACCTTAGAGGTCAAGAGCTGCTGACAGGAAGCCAGATGGCGACTGGCGCCCTCCACATCAAAGATTGAAGAACAACAACTTCGCTGGTCCCCTCCCCCAATTCCCCAACACTGTTCCCCTCCCCCAATTCCCCAATAAAATCTTAAAAAAAAAAAAAAAGTCTTAAAAGTACATGCAAATGTTTACTCTTCAAACTGATTTTTTAAAAATAATGCACTAAAGCTAAAGGTAAATGTTTTCAACACTAAGTATTCAGTATCAAACATCTTTCTAGGGCCAGCCAAGTCAGTTGGTTAAGAGCTCTCTCAAGAGTGCAAGCTCTGAGCAACAGGGTTGCTGGTTCAATTCCTGGCCCAAGGTGAGCTGCCAACAGGTGGCAGGATGGCTCAGCTAAAAAAAAAAAATAATAATAATTAATAATAATTTCTTTCTAAATTTAAAGTGTGACCAAGAGAGGTATAAAATCATGAAGCTGATGAGATAGGCCAATTTATGGCTCCAACCAAAAAACCAAAGCACACTTAAAGTATAGCAAGGGTTATTAACCTGAGGTCTATAAACAGGTTAGATGGGATTCCTATTCCCCAAGGGTGACAGAAATCAGTGACTGAAAAGAAATAAAACAGTTAATGTCATCATAAGAAGGAAAGCAAGGTTAGGTAGGATACGGAAAAGGTAACATATTTTGCAGCCAGACACAATTGCTATTTCAGAACATCTGAAAATTACATGTGCCTTAGAATGGAACAGTAATTGATTTCTTTGGGAGGTAACAATGTTTATCTCTACCACTTTTCTAAAATGAATATATACTGTATTTTTATTTTTGTTTACTTATTCTTTTAAATGGTATTTAAAATCAAGGCATGCCAATCAAAAAGGCTTCTCTCTTCTTTTGGGTTCACCTCTCTCTCAAGATCTGAAAGGTGGCAAACAATTTTTAGACTATATTATAAATTAAAAAATACATAACTTGATAGAAAAAAGTTCACATTTTGCAGATATTTAATGATTCTTGGTTAAAGCTCTCAAGTCAGTAAAAAAGTGGGTCCCAACAAATCATGACAAAATTAAATACATTTGTAGGGAAAAAAAACAACTTAAAACTATCACAACAAAATAGGCAAATACAGTGCAACACAATCTCTTCATGAAATCACTTAGTTCTTACTTAAAATATCAACCCAAAGCTTGAATTCACTTGAAATTATGCACTTTAATTTAAATCAATTTAAATTTCAGACATACCTAAATCATGGTTTCCCTATTTAAAAAAAGGTATTCTTTCAAAAAGCTTTAACAAATAATTATATTCGTCAAATTCAGAGATTCGTTGCAGCTTTAGAAAGCATCTACAAATTTTAAGACAATATTAACCAATGCTTTCGTTTTCAACACTTAAGTGATGGAAGTGTATCACTTTCATACACATCATATTTACATATCATATGAAACACATAAGGTATGTTTTATCATCCATTACGTTGCAAATAAAGAAACAGAAGCTCAAAAGTTCAAGTTGACCAAATTTACTTGTCTAGAAATTGATGTGAGTCTAGAGTTCAGGCTTTCTAAATCTAGGGTTAAATTAGATGAGGAACATTAAAAGCCCCTTTAAATAAAGTATAAGGAAACAACAAATATGCAAGTGATTAAAAGATAGCATCCAATAATAGATTAATTTCAAATTAGTGCACCAGAAATCTCTGTAGTACTAACATTACTGCATCTTAAATTTACTTTAAAAATCAACCATAATATCCTCACATAATGGTCTACATATTTTCATCTGTATTATAGTCAGTAATATCAATAAGCTAACTATGGTTTTATCACAATATTGGCAAACTAAGACATGCAGGACAAATTCAGCCCATAGCTTGTTTTTAACCCAAGAGAAAAGAAAGGTTTCTGCATTTTTAAGGTTGTGTTTAGAAACAAAAAAAGCAAAAAATACATGACAAAGACCTTATGTGGCCCACATAAAGCCTAAAATGTGTACTATCAGGTCTTTTACAAAAAGTTTCCCAACGCATGATATAAATGACCATATTTTAAGTTACTTTTCTCCATCATTGAAACCACTTATTTGTTTACTGAAATATGATACACAGGAAAGAGATCTGGACTCAGAAGTGGTAGGAAAATCCAGGTTATCATTTAAGAGCTAGGCATTCTTGGGGAAATCCCAGTCTGAGCTCATTTCTTCACCTCTGATAAGAGGCATTTAGAACAAAATATCAGTGTTTGGAGAAGGGAATGGGAAGGCAATTATGTGAATCTCCTTGTGAGTTTTCAACCTATAAAGTCTTTTCATATTACTATCAGATTCTAATAAACCTTGCCTGCCGCAAGCCTTAATAACTAGGGTACATGACACACAAAATTTGGTCCAAAACACAAAATCTTCTTTCACTAAGACAAATATATACATGCTCTGATTACCTACTGCTGTATAACATGCTACCCCAAAACTTGGTTTTAAAACAATAAATCATTATTGCTTATGCTTCTGGAGTTCAACAACTGTCTTCTCATATGGCTGCAGTTAGATGGTGACTGTGGTCACTCTCCACCATAGGCAGCTTCAGAGTAAGCAGACCTCTTAGATGGTACTTTAGGCCTCTAAAGAGGTACAGATTTCAACAGAGCTTTAAAGGGCCAGGTAGAAGAAGCTCAGCAACACTACATTTTGTTCAGAGGTGTTCACAAAGTCTATCAAGGTTTAAACCAATAGTTTAGTGGTTACCAGAGGGTAAACGGGGAGCGGAGTGGTAGGTGAGGGTAAACGGGATCAAATATATGTGATGGAAGGAGAACTGAATCTGGGTGGTGAACACACAATGTAATATACAGATAATACATCACATTACAGAATTATACACCTGAAACCTATGTAACTTTACTAACAGTTGTCACGCCAATAAACTTTAAAAAAACAAAAACAAAAAACAGGAGACAGAGACATCATTTATTGTTGGGAGAAGTGTCAAATACTTGGTAGATGTTTTCAAAACTACCATCTACTTAGTTTTGTTTCAATTTAATGATTCTAATTATAACTATAAGGTGTACTTTTTTTAAAAAAATTTGTGGGCTGGCCGAGTGGCGCATTGGTTAAGAGCTGGTTTTGGGATGCCAGCGGCCCCGGTTCAGATCCCTCATGTGAGGGTCAGTGACACTGCCCTCTACAGCTAACAACAGCTCCACCTGGAGCTGGGCTGTGCGAGCTCTGGCAACGGTGTAGGCTGCAGCCCCTGCTGCAGTGGGCTGCTATAGGCTACAGTGAGTGGCCGGCAGCCAGCCAGAGTGAGCTGCCAATAGCCGCGGTGAGCGACATCCAGAGGCGGGCAACCGATCTGCCTCGTCCTGGAAGACCTCAATGACGATACCAACATGGGCCAGAGAAGCAACGTCCTCCACAACTAGACTGAAGAACAAAACGACAGCAACTTGTCTGTTCCCCTTCCTCGATTCCCCAATGCTGTTCCCTTCCCCCAATTCCCCATTAAAATCTTCAAAAGAAAAAAAAAATTGTTTAATTGGGGAACAGCCATGGTCATTGGTTATACATTGCTTTCACATTACAATGGTACAGTTGCCTCTTTTAAGGAGGACACTTCTCACAGTGGCCTATGTGGGGATCGAACGGGCAACCTTGGTGTTATCAGCACCACTCTCTAACCAACTGAACTAACCGGTCACCCCGTAAGGTGTATTTTTAAAGCTCAAAATCTTTTTTTTTTTAAATGAAAGTTTACAGTATTGGGTTATAAAGCTAACTTAAACTGCTTCCTTTGACCCCTTTTCCCACTGGCTAGATACACTTAGCACATATTTTAATTCATTTTGTCAATTTAGAACGAATTGGCCATGAAGAAAGATTATTTTAACATATTGTATGAGGGCATTTGAGCGATATGACGAGTTTACTCGTTTCCCACAAACAATGTGTTAATACTTTCAGAAGCTACTGCTGGTTAGAGACGAATCATCACTGGCATATCCTTTTTCTAAGAAATAACTCTTAGATACAGTGATGACCGCAAGTTCGCTAGGGAGACTTTCTTTAAATTACCTTAATAAATGTTTCAAATCACTCTGTCCTGAAATTTAACATTATTATACTGTATAGAAATATGTATATATGCAATTACTTCATAGTAGTTTGACAGCAGTAACCAACCTAAGCACAGGAATAGTTAAATGGACAAGGATTAGCAAACACCAGGTTAAGAAGAGTTCTATGAACATATGACTCATGTATGAAAAAAATAACTAATACAGTACTTCTATGATAAACCACTTCACATTAAGTTTCTTTGGTAAGTCTATATAAAGAGTTATGGTCTTTATTTTTATTAAGATTTTATTAGGGAATTGGGGGAGGGGAACAACGTTTGGGAATTGGGGAAGGGGAACAGACAAGTTGCTGTCCTTTTGTTCTTCAGTCTAGTTGCGGAGGGCGTTGCTTCACTGGCCCATGTTGGTATCATCATTGTGCTCTTCCCGGATGAGGCAGATCGGTCTCTGGCCTCTGGATGTCGCTCACCGCGGCTATTGGCAGCTCACGCTGGCTGCCGGCCACTCACTGTAGCCCATGGCAGCCCGCTGCAGCCTACACCATTGCCGGGGCTTGAAGAGCCCAGCTCCAGGTGGAGCTGTTGTTAGCTGTGGAGGGCAGTGTCACTGGCCCTCATATGTGGGATCCGAACCGGGGCCGCTGGAATCCCAAAACCAGCTCTTAACCAATGCACCACTCGGCTGGCCCAAGAGTTATGGTCTTTAAAAAAAAAATATATATATATATATTTTTTTTTTTGAGGGCAGTGTCACTGGCCCTCACATGTGGGACCGAACTGGGGCCGCTGGCTTGCTTAACCGCCGCGCCACTCGGCCGGCTCTAAAAAATATTTTGAAACCTCGAAAACTGAATTTAACATGCCACAATAAAATGAATTTTTTCACGTCAGTGCAATGAATTAGCTCAAATGAAACACAAAATGTTTCAATGTTTCCATTTACAGCTAAAATTCAAATCAATCCAAAAGTTATACACTAACAGCCTAAAAGATTAATCTAGTTCTTAAATGTTTTTCTTTTTTTTGAAAACTCTGAAGATATATAATGAAAATCCAGACCCTATATTTTTTAAAGGACTACTTAATATTAGAGACCCAGATTCTCACCTGAAAACTACCACTTGGAGCAGTCCTGATAGTCTCCTGTTAGACACAGAGAAGGTAATATATGCCACGGTTATGCATGAGAAAATCTGGGTTTATGCCTGTTAAAATCAGTGTTATGTACTAATACTGCCTAAACACAGACCATACTTGGTTTTACTTTTTTAACCTGATACTCACCATCACCTATTGTATTAAACAAGTACTTTATCTGCCTGACCTTAGGATGCATATAAGCCAGCAACTCCTGAATAAAATACTGATGTTAAATAACTGCAAATAAATTGAAGGTTCAGTTCAATAGACAACTGAGGCACAGGGACACCAAACTAGTTTTAGCATACAATACTTTGTAAAAAAGTAGGAAAATGCTAAAGGGGAAAAGCCTTCTCAAATCCTGTGGATTAACTGCCTAAACACAATGCAAGCACCATGTTGTCAAATCTTCCAGATTTTCTAAAGGATCCCAAATTCAGACTTTTATTCAGAATTGTATGACTTTTAAATGTTGCCTCAATTAAAAACAAAACAAAGCAGGCTGCTGCTAGCTTGAGTCCTTTGTAAAAGTGCAATCATCTGTGAATGTTTTGCATTCATAGTATATAATGTATATAAACTTCATTATGACCACTGGTGCAAGCCAGCACGATCTCACTTACCATCTCAAACTATGTGCTAAACTAAATTTTGAGATAAATGTACAGATTTAGAGGTGTAAGAGGCAAATTAAGGAAATAAAAAGAATCATTATTTTTAGAGCCTGTTTAAAACCTGGTAAGATGGGGCTGGCCGAGTGGTGCGGTGGTTAAGCTCTGGCGTGGGAAGCCAGCGGCCCTGGTTCGGTCCCACATACTGACACATCGGCCAGTGACACTGCCCTCAAAACAAAACAAAAAAATAAAAAAAATTTAAAAAAATAATAAAACCTGGTAAGATGTTAGAACAAGGCTTGTATTTTGTTTTATTGCTTGATTGGGGGGATTTTTGTTTGTTTTAGAGAAAACAGGGGACCTTAAAAACCTAACGGCTTTCAAAGTAGTTTTAACCTTTAGAAGGTTATGTATGTAACAAGAATTCCAAAATGAAGCCCACAGAATTAAAGTGATGACTAAAATCTGATTACAATGAATCCAAATGTAGCGCTCTTTCCACTATACCAGAATTAAACCTTAATCTTGAAAAACCTGGCCCAGGAAGACCACAAACTTTAACCTCAAGAATATCAGTGTAGAAAATTAACCTTTATCTGAGATGCAGTCCTTTTTTTTGACTATTTCTATCTGAAGAAAAAAGCAACCAGAACAAAACAAAATCTGTCAGGAAATACAAAGTATTATTTATTTCATGGTCCAGCATCAGATTTAAGACCCAGGGTATTTTAAAGAAAGAAAACTGGGCAGTTAAATATATTATACATTTTGCTTTCTAAAACGGGGCACCAGAGTACATTATACTTTTTATTTTATTCATTTAATATAGTTTGAATGGGGTTTGACAATTGAACAAGATTTCTTGGAACCTCCCCTTGTGTCACATTTTACATTACACCAGTCTCTCAGTTACTTTTTTGACATTCAAAACTGTCATTCCTGGGCCGGCCGAGTGGCGCATTGGTTAAGCGCTGGTTTGGGGATGCCAGCGGCCCCGGTTCGGATCCCACATGAGGGCCAGTGACACTGCCCTCTACAGCTAACAACAGCTCCACCTGGAGCTGGGCTGTGTGAGCTCCGGTGATGGTGTAGGCTGCAGCCCCTGCTGCAGTGGGCTGCCATAGGCTACAGTAAGTGGCCCGCAGCCAGCGTGAGCGGCTGGCAGCCAGCATGAGCTGCCAATAGCCGCGATGAGCGACATCCAGAGGCCAGCGAACGATCTGCCTCATCCGGGAAGAGCGCAATGACGATACCAACAGTGAAGCAACATCCTCCGCAACTAAACTGAAGAACAAGAAGACAGCAGCTTGTCTGTTCCCCTTCCCCGATTCCCCAACACTGTTCCCCTCCACCAATTCCCCAATAAAATCTTTAAAAAAAAAACAAAAAAAACAAAAAACAAAAAAACTGTCATTCCTCTAAATGAAGTGTAGAGACTAGGATTTCCCTCCCATCCAAATTTCTTGTCTTCCCAAAAGCATACAATTGAAGTGTAAGGAGAACATTTTAAATTTTTTATCCTACTTCTACTACAGGTAAAACAAAAATCAGCATATCAAATACATACTTTATACTTCACAGATCCCTAACTAAAGTGGACCAAGAAAGTCAATTTTATCCTAAGGACTCACTATAGTGAGGGCCACAGTATGTATATACATGTGTGCATACATATAACTGTGTGCATATATTTACATGTAGTTGCCTGTGTGAGTGTACATAATTTAAATTTCGAAACTCTTGGCTTTGGACAGATAGCAAATGTCACATAATTGGTCAGTTATTAATGAATTCCTTGGGCTAACGATTTACAACCTTGTAAATCATTTATGCAAGGTACAAGACACAATTACTGTACACTAGGAATAAGACAGACACACTAGTCCTAGACCTCTTGGAGCTCCCAGTTTGGTAATATAGAAAACACGTTGGGCTGGCCGAGTGGCGCGGTGGTTAAGCGCTGGCCTGGGAAGCCAGCGGCCCCGGTTCAGTCCCTACATATGAGGGCCAGTGACACTGCTCTCAAAAAAAAAAAAAAAAAAAGAAAACATGTTACTTATGAAAATGGTAATTATCCACACTTTGGATACATTATACTTCTATAACTATGCTTTGGAGAGAACTTTATAAAAGCTTAAATAAAATTTACACAAGGTATTTATAATATAAAAGATGTGTTTTTCCTCATAGAGAAAAACACCATTTAACATTAGTTAATACCACCACCATTTCAATGTCCTTCACATCTACTTTTTGGACAAATAATCACCACAGGAATCAGAAGCAGCTGGCAGTTTGTCCAGTTATACAGGCTTCAGTTTCTAAGTATGAGTATCATAGAAGCATTATAAAAATTAATGTGTTTATTACACAGCTAACGTACAAAGCCCAATAATGAAAGGACTTTATAACCAAGAGTCTTTTAATTGTTCTGTGATTAATAGCAAATCTCTGCAACTTAAACTATTTTCTTATCAAAATTTTACACCATTTATGAAAGAAATCATTTAAAAGGTGACATATCGAAGATTCTTATAGGGGTTATTGTTATAATTTTCTAATATGCAAGATAACGGATGACAGTAAGTACTTAGCTTTCTACTTTCTCTTGTTCAAGTATGAGAAGGAAGCGTCAAATATTGATTTTAATTCTGGCTATTATTCTAGTTGTGTGATAATGATCAAGTAAGTGAGACACCCTGGGCCTCAGTTTTCTTACAATATGAGTTATTCTAGAAATCTTCCCAATCCAAAATTAAATAAGCAATTCTGGTAGGACATTATTTGCTAGCTTCCCCAGTAAAGTAGAGATAATCTTTGATCTAAGCTATAAAAATAAGTACTTAGAGCAGAAGTTTTAAAATACCTGCATAAGTTCAAGTATAGAAATTAAGTTTTTTTAAAAATACACAAATGTGAGGCCTTTCAAAAATTGGACAATTTATACTAAGTACTGCTAATAGGTGGCATTACTACTTCCCAATTATAAAGTTAATGTATTTGGATTACGTTATTGCCAATAAATGTTTCTAAAACAAAATATTCAAAACATCACCCACTTTCCTTCCTCAATGTACATTACTATGTCTATCACGGACTTATAACTATGCTCATCTTAACAATGAATTCTTGAGTACTGAGTTCTACTCATTTTGCTTTGGTTCCTCTCATCCACCACAACCACCATCCATCCACTCCTACACACGAAGTTCACAGACTGCACTCTGAAACAATCAAACGTTGTTGACTAGCTATAATTGATTAAAATCATCTCGTTTAATAACTGACTTTACTAAATAAAAGCTGTTTCCTTTCTTCATTAACACCATGCAAACCTATGTTCACATTCCTTCCAACTTCTCAAAAAAGGGGATGGAGATTTTTTAGGATTCATGTAAGAAATTAAACTACTATAACTTAATTAATCATTGAGCTGCTTTAAGCTAAGAGCAATATCTAACATTCCCACCCACTCCCCTTTCCAAAATTGTCCCTATCCTGGAGCAATTTGAACGATAAAGACACTTCTTGAGAAAAATTAGAGAAAAAAAAAAAAGCACAGGCCTAGCGCAACCTGACTCTAGAGCCCATTTTAACAAATCTCCACCCCAAACTAATTAGGCACACAGAAGGGCAGATCTGTGAAATACAGAGCAGTAGCTGTGCAATATTTTTTTCTTTTTTATCAAATATAACCTTTCCAAAATTATCATGCTAATTTTAGGGTTGGAAAAGAACTTCAGGAGCATCTAATCTAGGCCAGTCTCCAAACATGTATTTTTTTTTATTTTTTTATTTTTAATTAGTTTCAAGTGTACCACACAGTGCACTAGTTATACTTTTTACCCCTCACAAACATGTATTGATCCAAGACCTACATTCACATCTCTAGGTCCTGAGAGGTAGGTATTTCAAAAGGCCTGACGTTCCATTCTGATGCCATCAGCTCTTCCTATATTTCTCCGGAATGTATCCCTCCAACTCCCTATAAATTACACCCATACTCTCTGGGAGCTCTGCACATGTTTCTATCAAAATATTGGCCCGATTTTTTTTTCCCCCCAGGCCTAACTCATATAAATTCTCTTTTTTCAAACATCACGTTTTCCAAAATCAGTAGTCGAGGAACGAAACGGGCAATTCTTACCACTCTGCCCACGTAACAGGCACAGCCTGAACTTAGTTGTAGGTATTTTTTCGAGATTGATAACCCACCTATACGGCTTCTTCAGTATGCTCACTTACTACACGACCAGCTTTGACCGTGGCACTAAGGGGTTTTGAAATGCAGCCTAACAGAAAAGGATGTGCTGAAAACACGCACTGCACACGCCTACTCCTCCCAGGAAATAAACCTAAGGCCCCGCCACTCCGAACAGGCCTTCCCTCAGCCGCGCCCAGGACAGCTAAACGGAAAGTGAAGAGAATCAGGATCAAAGAAAAACCCGTAGGCCTGGAAAGATGAAATGTTAGATCCAATAGACACCAAGAACGAAAGAGCAGGCCCTCTCTCTTCCAATGGGTCCAAGTGTCTCGGTGTGGGGGGCCCGGTTCCGCGCGGGGCAAGCTCGCCTCCCCAACCCCCACCCCGCAACCACGAACCGCGGTTCCGCCGACCCGCTCCCGAGCCCCGCCTCCGCCCGTCACCTTTCTCCGCACTAACCTTTCTCCTCCCGGCTATCGGCCGCCATTGCTCCTCTCCTGTTTCCGCCGCCGCCGCCGCTCCGACGCGACTCGCGCGGGGGCCTCAGCCGCGGCAGCACTAGCACGGGCACGTCCGTCAGTCCTTCCGCCGGGCTGCAGGCGTCGCAATGTGGCCTCCACCACTCACCTTTCTCGACTCACCCTTGTTCTCCCCGCTTCTTCCCTCTTCGCACTCCAGCCTCCGGAGAGCTAAGCCCAACCTTCCCGTTGAGACTTGGGGACGGGAGGGGGAATAGGGGAGGAGAAGGAACCAGATGGCAACGGCCAGAGACGCTAAAATGGAGCCCGCTTCCTGCGTGAAACACTCCCGCTCCCAAAACGCCCTGCGCTGTTTACGCTTCGTTCCTCCCTGGGAACGTCACAGTACGGAGAGGGGCGCGGAAGCGGAACAAGTAAGAGAACGTGACGTGACGTCAGCACGTCGCCCCGCCCTCTGCAGCCCGGATGTCCCTGGAGTAAGTCTTTCTAGAGATTAGGGTATGTCAATTATTTACTGGTAATTGGCTGCGCTTAAATGGCTCAGTTTTCTCACCTGACACCTACTGTCGGACCTTCCAGCCTCAAAGCAAAGATGTTTTCTGTCGCTCCGCGGGACTCCTGCTTCAGTTCTGGGAACCGAAGACTTATTTAGGACAAGTCTGGCTCGGTCCCTTGGCAGTCACCACTTTATCTGCTTTGGGTACTAGGTGCTTTCTTATTTGGTGTCCCAGGCTTACCTAAAGGCAGCTCAGGATGCAACGAGCTCACTTGTCACAAAAGCCTACTAGCTTTGTTTTGAATGGGAAAATGAATTATATTTTAAAATAGCTTCATAATTCACATAACAGATTTGATGTAAACATTTATGGAGTCTTGGGTACACAATTCATTTAAACAGACTTGAGAAATTGAAACTCCAAAAGGGACCAAAAATTACTTAACTATATATTGTGGTAAAATCTGCAAGGAAACTTGAAGTTCATTGTCCAAAGGAATAAAAATAATTTTGTTTCACTGATTCATAACTGGCTTTATAAGGGAAAGATAATTCGAAGAAAAAAAGGTAACATTGTTATATAAAAACAAATGACATGTTCAGAGAAAGAGTCTAGAGTATCTTGGTCCTTGATGGTCATCGTAACAAGTTGAGACTAAACTGAAGGCAGTGGAAACATTTAAGCAGGGGGAAAACACTAGTAAAGACAATTCAGTAAATATGAAACCCAGCTTTGTATCCGATGCTTAGGAATCAAGGGTGAGCAGGCAGTACTTGTGCCTTCAAGAAATTTTTAGTATAACATAGGGAAGAGACAAAGTAACAAATTATTGTGTAAGAATAACAGCTACAAATTGTGCTATTTACTGTGTGCTGGGTGCTGTTTTGAGCACTTAACCTACACAATCTGATTTCATCTTCCAAAAAGACAAATTATATTACTAGCTTTATTTTACATATAGGGAAAGTGAAGTGATAAGAAGTTAAGTGCAGAAGGTCAGGAGTAGTAGTAACATGGCTCTATCCAGGTAATTTGGCTCCAGCCCCCACCCACTTGATAGTACACACTGCCTCATATAGAGTATCAGGATATTATTGGAGCCCTTAGGGGCATGTCACTCAGACTGAGGAGGGGATGCAGGATAGATGGAGCCAAGAGAAATGGAAAATAAGGCTAAGTTGAGAACTAAAAGACTGTTAGCTTAGATGAATGGGAGAAAGGACAAGGGTGGTGGGCAAGATAGTTTTCATATAAAAAGAGGTCCTAGGTGGCATATCTGCCCATCGTTCAGGTTAATATTCAATGGTTAGGTAAGAAGAAGCTGAATCAATAAAAGTGTTATATAATCTACACACGTATTCAGTCAACTGGTATTTATTAAATTCCTATTCAGTCCCAAATTTATTCTAGGCTCCGGGGTTAAAAAGATATATAGTGTAGGATCTGGTTTCTCTTTTCAAAGAGTTTGGAGTAGTCCAGACTCCAAAAAAGCCAGAAGCTAGCTAGATAAGCAAGGAGAACGATCCTTCCCTATAGGTTTCAGAAGAAATATGGCACTGTCAAAACCTTGATTTCAGACTTCTATCTTTTAGAACTATAAGACAATAAATGTATATTTTAAGCCACCAGTTTCTGGTACTTTATTATAGCAACCCTACAAAACTAATACTATGGCCCTTATTTGGATACCAATTTGAATACATGTATACACACACACCAGCAAGCTTTGAACAATGAATGTCTGATGATTTTGAAAGAATTTCTGTTAATTTTTTAGTTGTAATAAGTTATCTTTAAAAAAGAATATGTAGGCTGCCAACAGGTGGCAGGATGGCTCAGTTAGGGAAAAAAAAAAAAGAATATTTAGGGCTACCGGGTGGCTCAGTTGATTCGAGTGTATTCTCTGAGCAAATTCCCACTTGGGCCAATGAGCTGCATCCTCTGCAACTAAATTGAAAACAACAACTTGAGCTGAACTGCCGGTGGATGTCTGGATGGCACAGTTGGTTAGAGTGTGTGCTCTTAACAACAAAGTTGCCAGTTTGACTCCCACGCATGGGATGGTGGGCTCCACTCCCCTGCAACTAGATTGAAAACAGCGACTAGACTTGGGAGCTGAGCTATGCCATCTACAACTAACATTGAAGGACAACAAATTGACTTGGAGCTAACGGGTCCTGGAAAGAACACATTGTTCCCCAGTAAAGTTTTTAAAAAAAGAATGTTTATAATTTCATGACACTAAAATATTTACAGATGAAATGATATGGAATCTGGGATTTACTTCAATGTATACTGATACAGGGCAATGGGATATGGGTGGGGTTATAGATGAAATAAGTTTTGCCCATGATTTGAAACTGGGTTATGCATATATGAATAGACAACGCTTCTCCTTTTTTTTCTTAATATTTGAGATTTTCCTTAATAATTTTAAAGTAAGACAAAGCAAGAGAAACTAGCCAAGAAAATTGAGGTGAGGACCAGCCGAGTGGCTCGTTGGTTAAGAGGTGGCTTGGAAGCTCGAGCTCTGAGCAGCAGGGCCACCGGTTTAGATCCCACATGGGCCGGTGAAGCTGTGCCCTGTACAGCTAAGATGGTGAACAACAGCTCAACTTGGAGCTAGGCTGCTGCTGGGCTGCCGTGAGTCACCGGCGATGTCATAGGCCGCAGCCCCTGCTGCAGTGGGCTGCCATGAGCTACTGTGAGTGGCTGGCAGCCAGCGTGAGCTGCTGTGAGCCACCGTGAGAGGCCATCCAATGGCCGATGAACTATCTGCCTCAGCTGGGAAGAGCGCAATGATCACAGTACCAAAATGGGCCACTGAAGAACAAAAGGACAGCAACTTGTCTGTTCCCTTCCCCCAATTCCCTAATAAAATCTTTAAAGAAAAAAAAAATTGAGGTGATATTAAGATGATATTTTCCCTATTCCATATTTATCCTATCAGTAGTATGAGGTAATTGAAAATAAGCTTTAATGTAAATATACTATATCTAAATCTTTATTAAAATAAAGTTATGTAAACAAAGAGCACAACTTCTTAAAAATGTGATTTTCTTTCATGTTTATAAAAAGGAAAAGTTTTCAGGGTTTTAAGGAATTGAGTTCTAGATTTGTAGGTTTATTCAATTAAATGATTGTATAGTGTTAAAGAGCACAGGCTTTGCAGTCACAATGAGCTAGTATGAATTCTGGCTCTACCACTCACATGAGGATTTAGAGAAATTAACCTCTAATCTTTAGTGTGTCTTTATAAAGGAGAATTTAGGAATTAGTTTGAAAGAGTTGCTATAAAAGGGTTAGAAAAGGGAAGTTAAGTGTTCAATAAGCTGGAGCTATTGTTATTTCTGTAGTTCAGGAGAGATAGACTGTTCCGCTAATTATTGTTGCTGAAATTAACCAGAAAATGTAGTACTAAATAACTCTAGATAGATTATTGGTTTCATTATGGATGCAGATGATTTCCTGAGCAAAGATGGGTAAACCTAAAATGTACAGCCAATTCTCTTCAGACCTCAGGAATCATCACGTATTATTTTAAAAATACAATGCAGCTTCTTAAGGGTGAAGTTCCTTTTAAACTGATGGTATGAATTTTGAATTGAGATGAACAGAATTTAGATAGCAATAAAAAGTGTGCAGAGGTAATAACCATGTGCAGAGAAGAACCACAAAAGCATTACCAGATTTCAGCTACTATTAGGTTGATACCAGAACAGAGATACTAGAGCACAAAGCTAGGGAAAGAGCAGAGGTAGGGAACATTGGAGATTTAGCCCTTCTAGGGAGACCTCATCAACACCTCATCAAGCCCCTGATATCTAGCTGATATACCAGAAAGGCCACACCATAAGAATAAGGACCTTGACGTAAGGTAAAGTCTAATCATGACCTACTCAAAGACTAAAACTAATGCCCAGCAAGATCCATAGGGAAAACAAAAATTGAAGATCCTTTTATGTTAAGGTTAAAAATCAACTTGGGCTTTCCACAGACCTGTACCTATAAAGCATAAATCCAGTCTACACAAATACAGTGATCAGCCTTCATATGATTAGTCCTAATCAACATCTAGTTGCAATTTCATGAGCCAGAACTGCCTAGCTGAGTGGTTCTGAAATTCCTGATTCACAGAAACTATGAAAGATAATAAATACTTAAAGTTGTTTTTAAGCCATTAAACTTAGGGGGTATGTTGTTACACAGCAATAGATATCTAATACATAATGTCATATGTAAAAAATCAATTGTACTTCTAAACATAGCAACAAACAGTTGGAAATGAAATTTTAAAACATTTACAACAGCATAAAAAAACTTAGGAATATTTAAAACTACAAAATAATGTTGAGAGAAATCAAAGACCTAAATAAAGAAAGAGATACTTATCATGCATTGAGGACTCAATATGGATGTCAATTTTCTCTAAACTGACCAATAGATTCAAAGTAATTCAAATTGAAATCACAGTGGCCTTTCTTATAGAAATTGACAAGGTGAATTTACATTTGTGGGGAAATGAAAACGACCTAGGATAGCCAAAACAATTTTGGAAAACAAAACAAGTTTGGAGGACTAGCACTAGCACGATTTCAAGACTTATTATAAAGCTATAGTAAATAAGAAAGAAGTGTACTTAGTAAGACAAATAGATACATAAGTCAATAAAGTGTGATACATTCATACCCAGGCATGAAATACATTAATTGCACAGATAATTTGTGTATATTCATATACAGTTATGCAATACAGCATTAAAAATGAACTAGAGTTACCTGTATGAACATGGTTAGATTTAGAAAACAGAATATTAAGTAAAAAAATAGTTCTCAGATTTTCAGATTGCTACATATGGTATGATGGTATTATTTAAACGTTAAAAGCATTAAAAATGGGGCCTGCCGAGTGGCGCATTGGTTAAGAGCTGGCTTGGGACACCAGCGGCCCTGGTTCGGATACCACATATGAGGGCCAGTGACACTGCCCTCTACAGCTAACAACAGCTCCACCTGGAGTTGGGCTGCGAGCCCCGGCGACAACAGTGTAGGCTGCAGCCCCTGATGCAGTGGGCTGCCATAGGCTACAGTGAGGGGCCGGCAGCCAGCCTGAGCTGCCAATAGCCATGGTGAGCGACCATCCAGAGGCCGGCAACCTATCTGCCTCATCCAGGAAGAGCGCAATAAGGATGCCAACATGGGCCAGTGAAGCGACGTCCTCCGCAACTAGACCGAAGAACAAAAAGACAGCAACTTGACTGTTCCCCTTCCCCGATTCCCCAACGCTGTTCCCCTCCCCCAATCCCTAATAAAATCTTTAAAAAACAAAAACAAAAAAACATAATAAATGTATCCCTTTTTTTGCTTATTTATTATTATTTTTTTAAGCTGGGCCATCCTGCCACCTCTTGGCAGTTTAGCGGCAGCTCAGCTCTGGCTGGGCATCGAACTGCTGTTGTTCAGAGCTCAGCTTGCATTCTTGAGGGAGCCCTTAACCAATTGAGCTACTTGGCTGGTCCTAAAAAAAATGTATCCTTTTATAAACAAAGAAATCACGTATGAAAAATACAAAGTTACAGACCAGAAATTATGTTCAAAACAGTGTTTACTCCTGGGAAGAGACGAAGAAATGAAACAGAGAAGGAATACAAGGAGGACTTCAACTTTCATCAGACATGCTTTATTTATTTAAAGATCAAAAAGACCCGAAACATGGCAAAGTAATAACATTAGTGAGTACATGAGGGTTACATTACTGTCTTCAGTATTTTGAAATATTTTATTTTTAAAATTGCACCTGAAGCATTTTAGTCTAATTTCAAAATAAAACTCATTATTGCATAATTCAACTGTGTTTATAATAGTTGGTCAAACCAGTAAAGAAATTGACATTCCCATAGTCTTTATCTTTTGCTTTTTTTCTACTTGGTGCTTCGTTTCTGCTCATTCTGAAGAGCCTGATTTAGAATTAAGAGAGGTTTGCTAATTAAGTGTGTGTAGGTGAGAGGAGAATACAAGATAAGGCTGTGTATTTTTTATTGAGATGCCTATCTTAACCTAAACATGTGTAAAGCCTAGCTTGCTGTGAAGGAGAGTGTTGCATGACATGACTGCGGTCTGTCCCACAAGCTGGACAGGGCCAGAACAGAGGTAGCATCCTGCAAACCCTCTTTAGAGATTGTCTGATCAAAATCAATGTTCTTCCTGACATAAATCAGCACTCTGCCCCTGCCTCTGGCTATGTTCTGGTTCCTGGGTTGTCCTGACCTGGTCAAGCATGTAAAGTAATTTCCCATACCTGGTAACATTCATGTACTAGTATCTGTGACAATTCCTTTTTTTTTGAAGGCAGTGTCGCTGGCCCTTATATGTGGGATCCGAACCGGGGCCGCTGGCGTCCCAAGCCAACTCTCAACCACCGCGCCACTCGGCCGGCCCCAATTCCCCCTTTTTTGACCAATATAATTTTTGGCACCTGTAAAGTGGTGGAGAGGATTATCCACTTTGTCTTGCAGCCACCAAAGATGTGCCTTGTATGTAAGTTTCCCTTAATAAACTGTTAATTTTCAGACTGGAGAGCCCTGCCTATTTCTTTAGATTTTCCCTGCCCTCCGCTTATGGAGGTAGATTTTTCAGTCTCCAGGCTTTTCCCTTGGGTCGGCTTGTACTAACACTTGCTTTCACTTTATTGCCTCTCTTCTATTTACTGCCTGCCCGAGTACCACTGTAAGTAAAGCTAATATGGTTGGAATTACTTTGCTGTTCAGGCACTTATCCTTTCCCATCTTCACCCATGACTGGTAAGGATGAGGTCTATTTGTAAAATAACATACCAAGTGGTATGAGTAATTATTAAATACCAAGCACTGCAAAAGGTGCTTTATGTGCACTCTCCCTTAACCCTCATTTTACAGATTGCTAGATAGAAATTCATGGCTAGTATATAGCAGATCTAGAGTTTGAACCTGCCTTTTCTGATTCTAGGGTCTGTGCACTTAAACACTATCCATTACTGCACTGATGACAAGATTAGGAAAATGTTTCAAGTCAATCATTTGAAGAACAAATTCCTCTGCGGGGGGCCAGTGTACTTTCATGAACAGCACCGTCCAATGGCCAGTGAGCGACTGCCTCATCCGGGAAGAGCACATTGATAATACCAACATGGGCCAGTGAAGCAACGTCGTCCACAACTGCACTGAAGAACAAAAGGACAGCAACTTGTCTGTTCCCCTTCCCAGATTCCCCAACGCTGTTCTCCTCCCCCAATTCCCCAATAAAATTTTTAAAAATAAATAAATCATTAATTTAAAAAAATTATAGAAGGAACAATTGTATTGGAATCAATTGTGTTATAGCTAGTGTGAAGGAACTTATCTTCTGGTACAGTAGAAGGAGTAGATGGTAGAGCAAAGGTATTTTGACTCATTTAGCTCACTAGAAGAAAATACCTTCTTTATTGTGTTTGCCAATTTTTGTGGTGTAAATACTCCCTCCATTTCCTATTTTAAGCGACACATGTGACATCACATTACTAAGCAGAGCTGAGAAGTGTGCAATACACACAATTAGATAATATTTTCATCATACAGATGCAATAGACGTAAATATGTATAACCTCAAGAACATAGATAATATTAAATTTTAGTTGAAAAAACAGGAAGAGGTAAGTTTTAAAATTTATTATTTTTGTTTTTAATAAAATTTATTTAACTATAATTTTATATAATCTAATTTGTAATAACCTCTGTGTTTAACAGCCAGCTTGCAAAAATGTCTGAATATCTAACAATTGGCCCTTGTAAGTATTATGAGCCAACTCCAGCACACTACTGCCCTTAACTGTCCCTCAGATACACATCTCCCAGTAGCCACATTTATATAATGTTATAGTGATGTAGGATATTTCTCTTGAAACCTGGATCATAGTTTCGTGAAGCCAAAGAATGGAGACACGGACCAGAGAGGTAAAGTTTGTAGCAGAGGATAGTTCATTAGAGTAGCAAGTAACAGCTCTCAAAACAAGAGGGGGATCCCGATAGGGGTGCCCCCTAGTTAGGGCAAAAGCCTTGGTTTTTATACCTTTTGTATGTCTGGGGAGGGGGCCTCTTAGCACTATTATCAGATTTACATTGTTTCCTAGCCCAGAGGAGGTGTTTTCTTGAAACTGTCTCCTTGCCTCAGTATCTCAAGGCTGGAGCTTTGGAGTTGTTCATTCTATCAGGGAGTTCTTGACTGTCTTATATGTTAACTAACCTGTCTTAATCTCTTACTCTGGAGGTGAAACTTCTGAATTCTTTGTTATATAGGCTTTGAAAAATTATTTCCTCCACCTCCCAAGTTTTTCCTTCTGGTGGGGTCCTGTGACTTAAACCTGTCAGTCAGCTATTAAAATTATTTTTCCTGGCTTTTGTTATGGTTTTTACCCTGATTCCCTCTACAGTGAGCATTTCTCTGACTACCTGTAATTTTCCTATCTCAATAGTACCTCCTGACCACAGCTGATGAGAGTAAGTAGGCATAGCAATAAGTCCGAAGGAAGTCATTCTGATAAGGGCCAAGCGAGTAGCTCCCCCATTGAAAAACTTTAAGTTATCTTTCTCATGGGGATTTTAAGTTTCCTTTTCCTTAAAGTTTCCTTTTTCCCAGTTTCTTAACTCTTACGCCTCCTGCTTCTTAATTATTTTGTAAATCAGTTTCTTAATCTTAGGCAACAGATTGTTTTTAGCCTAAATCATAAGAAGTGTTTTTACCCCCTGTTTTAGATAATTAACCTGAAATTTGTGATTTGTACTTGTTGGTTGTAATCATTGAAGCCTAATGTTCTTTCCAACCTGTTCTGGGCCCAGCTCCTGGACAATTAATGACACCTGAATGATCTGTTGAATGGCGACAGGCTCCATAAGAGCTGACGGATTTTCCATCACATAGCCACCCCACATCAATAGCTTTGAGCTCTGCTCTTTAAGCCAACACTTTTAAATTTATTAGTTAAAATCTATTTTTCCTCATTCAGGGGCCTTAGGGATACAGAGGGTACCCCAGCAGGATTACCAGTCCCAACCAAAGATGCCAACACAGTCTTCCAGGTGGATCTTGAGATTCCTTTCTCTCATCTGACATCAGGGAGGCAGAGAGTTCCATGAACCCCCAATAGGTAGGAACAGCTCTATATCCCTGCCCAGCAGGAAGCAGATGCAGACGAAAAGACTTCCTGTCTCTCAAATTCCCATAGAGATTTTATGGGGATCATGTCTTCAAAGGGGAAAACAAGGCAGTTAGAAACAGGCATTGAGTCTCTGCATTCCTGCATATCCCACAGAAATGCAACTGCCCAAAAGACTTCCCCTCTCCACCCAAAACTTCCCTTTTTCATTGTAATTATCTACCCCTATGAGGAAACAAAAGGATACAAAATACCCAGCAAGATTAGACCAGTCACTCACACCTGTGCAATAAAGGCCACAACGACCTTCATTTCACCTGGGCCTCACTATACCATCATTATAGCATCACACATGTACCCAGAAGTTCATTAATATCATTATAGCAGACTGAATTCTGGGAAGGAACATGAGCAGTCTAAAAAGATGAGGTAATATCCTGTTGTCAATCACAGGTGTCAATCAAGTGGTCCCACACCCAGAGAGGAACAGCCCATTCTGGAGTAAAAAAGGATAAAAACTCAAGTCCTAGCCAGTCTTGTGCTTTGCCCTGGCCCTTTGAGCCCTTTGAGCCCTTGAGGCACAGCCCTTTTGAGCCACAGTTTTGCTTGGGCTCCACTCCTAACCCCTTGGAATGTTCTTTCTCTTCTAATAATGGCCCTTGAGCCACTGCCTTCTGCTTGGCCCGCTTTCAACTCTTTGGAGTGTACTATCTCTTCTAATAAAATTCTCTTTCACCACTTTACCTCTGTATCTTGTTCAATTCTTTGCTCGAGATGCCAAGAACCTGGGCATCGAACCAAGGAGGATCCATCCTCTGGCAACCTAGTGGCTAGGATTCCCAGTTTTGCTCGGAGCCCGGGTTCAACCCCTGGTGTGGAAATCTAACCCACACTCCGCCAGGTTCATCCCCTGGTGTGGAAACCAAGCCCGAACACTGAGCCAAGAGGGGCCCACTCTTCAGTAACAATTCCCCTCAAAATTTAGAAATGGAAGCAAACCAGGGATCATTTTCTCTGTGTGGCTGAAGCTACAACTAACATGTGAATATTTGAATATAGTCACTTTTTGACCATAATGTGGACTGAGTAGCAGATAAGGCTGATCTCTCAATAAAGAAGAAAGGAGAAATACAAGAGGAAAAGCAGAAATGGAAAAACACACATCTTGGTTTTCCTACAGCACTCTGATTTTCAACTGTAATTCTGCATGAAGCCTGGCGACATTTTACCCTTGGACTTGGACAGATAACTTTGCTTTCTGTTTAGTTAAACAATGAGACCATTAGACTGAGGAAGCTCCAGTCGTGATGGCCTATGTAAGCAAACCCAAACCTAAGTCTGTAAATGCTTCAATATTACCAAATCCAAACCCCTAAGGACAACCAATCACAAACAACCAATTAGGATTTAAGCAATAGACCCATCAAATAATTCCCTTTCTTTGCTTCTGCACTTTCTGTATACTGTATAAGTCTTTCCCCTGGCTCCTGTTAGTGGAGTGATCCTAATGCCTTCTGGTTTAGCGTTGCCCCTTTTGAATCTATTTTTGTTCAAATAAACTCTTAATATTGTTAATATGCCTCAGTTTATCTTTTAACACTGGTCATGATACAAAATGGTATAGTCACTTTGGAAGGCAGTTTGGCCATTTCTCACAAAACTAAACATACTTCTTACTATATAATCTAGTAATCATACTTCTTGGTATTTACGCGAAGGCGTTGAGAACTTATATCCACCCAAAAATCTGTACGTGGATGTTTATAGTAGCTTTATTCATAATTGCCAAAATTTGGAAGCAATCAAGATATTCCCCAGTACGTGAATGGATAAATAACTGTGGTACATCTAGCCAACAGACTATTAATCAGTGCTAAAAGGACATGAGCTACTAAGCCATGAGAAGACATGGGAGTAATATAAATGCATATTATGAAGTGAAAGAAGCCAATCTGAAAAGGCCATGTACTATATGTTTCAAAATATATGACATTCTGGAAAAGGTAAAACAGTAAAAAAGGAGACAGTAAAAATATCAGGGGTTGGAGGTGGTGTAAGGATGACAAGGTAGAACACAAAGGATTTTCAGGGCAGTGAAACGACTCTATATGATATTATAATGATGGATACATGCCATTATATATTTGTCCAAACCCATAGAATGTACCACAGCTCTTAAGAGTGAACCCAAATGTAAAGTATGGACTTTGAGTGGTTATGATGTGTCAGGGTAGGTTCATCAGTTGTAACAAATATATCACTCTAGTGGAGAATATTGATAAGAGGGAGGCTGTGTGTGGGGGCCAGGGGTGTATGGGAAATCACTACATCTTCCTCTCAATTTTGCTGTGAACCTAAAACTGCACTAAAACATAATTAGGAGACTTTTTATTTGGGTAAGTTTGCATTTAAATTGTGCCAGACTCTGAAGCAGCTTCTAGGCCAAATTTCCAGGAACATTTTAGAAATTTGTGGGGAAACTGGAACACAGATGTGCAGCAACTACATTTGTGTACATGTGATTGTGCATGCCTCTGAAGGACCACAACTCAAGTTGTGCTTCTATAAATGAGTTCTGCAATTTAAGCTGACTCATTTGACCAGAAAAACCAGTCATATGCCATTGCAAGTGGAGGAAGGTGTCATGAAAAGGAAGAATGAAAGGCATTTAAAAGCTGAGTAGTTCAATTTACACTTAGTTAATCATTGCATTAACCTACCTTTCTCACTTCCTACCCTCCCTGCATCCTTTGTTTTTTTTCTTTCCTACAAGTATTTATTGAACATCTATTACATGTTTGGCACTGCCCAAGACATTGCCTTTTATGCCAAAATAAGGAGTTTGTACCTCTTTATCCAGAGTTCTCAAACTCACATCTTATATTGTATGCAAGATTCATAAAAACAAATGCAGATTCCTGGTCTTAAACCCAGAGCCAGATTCAGGGGGCTGTTATAAGCCCAGGAATCTGCCATTTTAACCACATCTCAAGTGATTCAAGGGAATAACATGATTGTATTTATATTTTATTTTTTTATTTTAATTTTTTTAGAGGGCAGTGTCACTGACCCTCATATGTGGGATCTGAACCTGGGCCGTTGGCGTTCCAAGCCAGCTCTTAACCACCGCGCCACTCTGCCGGCCCACTGTATTTTAAAATGATAACTCTATCAATCTCTGTGCATCTAGTAATTTGGTTTGTGGGCAGTCTTTCTCTGCAGATTTTTTTCTCTTTGGATTCAGGCTCTCTGTTCTAATTTAGACTCTGCTGCTTACCTGTTGGTCAAAATTAACCTGTTTACTCTATGTTCTAACCTGTGAGGGTATGTGGGAATCAGAATACCTATCTCAGAGATTTACTGTGCAGATACAGCAAGTAAAACATGTGTGGTGTCTGGCACATGGCAGTAAGTGCTCAAAAAATAGAAATTATTATTATTGTTTTTGTTGTTGTATTTATTGGTAGTAATTTTACCATGGCTTCTTTTTTTTTTTTTTTAAAGATTTTATTGGGGAATTGGTGGAGGGGAACAGCGTTGGGGAATCGGGGAAGGGGAACAGACAAGTTGCCGTCTTGTTCTTCAGTTTAGTTGCGGAGGATGTTGCTTCACTGTTGGTATCGTCATTGCGCTCTTCCCAGATGAGGCAGATCTGGTCGCTGGCCTCTGGATGTCGCTCATCGCGGCTATTGGCAGCTCACGCTTGGCTGCCAGCCGCTCACGCCGGCTGCAGGCCACTCACTGCAGCCTATGGCAGCCCACTGCAGCAGGGGCTGCAGCCCACACCATCACTGGGGCTCGCACAGCCCAGCTCCAGGTGGAGCTGTTGTTAGCTGTAGAGGGCAGTGTCACTGGCCCTCATGTGGGATCCGAACTGGGGCCGCTGGCATCCCAAAACCAGCGCTTAACCAATGCGCCACTCGGCCGGCCCCACCATGGCTTCTTTATAGAGGGAAGAGAAGGATGAAAAGTTTTGCCCTGCAATAAAGTGGTCAGGCTCTTGGAGCATGACTAAATGATAAGGGTTCTCACTGCTTCTATTATCTAGAAATAAGGTCAAGGTCATTGTGTTAGTACTGTTAAAAAACACACACAACAACACAAAAAACACAGGCCCGAAATGGCGTCATTCATGCTAAAAGCTCATGATACTAAACTTAGATTTAATTCCTGATCTAACTGCAGTTTCAACCCCTTGCAGAAATGTAATCTTGATTAACCAGTCTGGAATTTTCTGGTCAAGCACCAGAAGGTAATCTGTCACGTAAACCCTCTCAATCACACATAGAAAGAGGCAATCTGCGTGATTACCCAATGCCTCCATCAACAGAGTTATTCTGAAAATTACATGCTCAAATAATGTTTGCTCCTGAAACAAACCAGCTCCACCTACAGGTTCCGATTGAAAACTCATGTGAGCTCCAGATGCTCCTGGAAGGACCCAACTGCAATACTGGAGAACAGGTCAGAAAACTACTTTCTTATTACAGGTCAATCCCTTCATTTGGGCAGATGAGAACCCTGGTAGAACCAACAACAGTGAAGGGATAAAAATAAGAATAAAGGAGGAGGGGTCCAGCTCCCTGGAAAAGTCAGTACCCTCTCAAGAAGGAAGCCTTGAAAGGCATCCAACCCTTGATTCAAAAATTCAAGGCTCTAGGGCTGGCCGAGTGGCGTGGTGGTTGGGAGCTGGCTTGGGATGCCAGCGGCCCAGGTTCGGTTTCCACATATAAGGGCCAGTGACACTGCCCTCTTAAAAAAAAAAAAAAAATCAAGTACCTTATTTGGCCCTGTCGGTCACCATGTAACACTCCTATCCTGCCAGTTCAAAAATCCAAATCTCAGGAATATTAGTCTGACCAGGATCTGCGGACAATTAATGAAATAATAGAGGATATTCACCTGACAGTCCTAATCCATACACTTGGTTGTCTGGCATTCCCGGTACTTCCCAATACTACACTGTGCTGGATTTGAAGGATGTCTTTTTCTGTATACCTCTGGACCTGCAGTCACAAGAGTTGTTTACCTTCAAATGGCAAGACCTGGACTCACTAGTGAGAACTGAATATTGCTGGCCTGTGTTGCCATAGGCTTGAAGAGTTCCCCTACTGTCTTAGAGGAAACCTTGGCCCATGACTTGCAGCCCTTTTAACTAGAAATAGGAGTGTTTCTGCAATATGTATATGACTTGTTAATCACTGGTGACACTGAACAAGATTGCCTAAACAATACTATAGAAACTTTAAATCACCTGGTAGAATGTGGGTACAAAGTCTCTTGAGAAAAGGCCCAGATCTGTAAAAACTGGGTCACTTTTCTAGGGTTCCTTCTTGAGCACAGGAAGAGAAGCCTCCTCAAAGATCAGGAGTATTTAACACAGGTCTTGAAACTCCTACAACTAGGAGTCAGTTACAGAGATTTTTAGGAATGGCTAGATTCTGTAGGATTTGGATTCCTAATTTTGGCCTCATCGCCAAGCCCTTATATGAGGCCCTAAAAGGAGAGGACAGATTGCCCATTAATTGCACTACTGAATGTTAAATCACCTTCCAAAAATTAAAGGAGCACTTAAGCTCTGCTCCTGCTCTTGGGCTACCGGATGTGTCTAAGCCATTCCGTCTACAAGTTCATGAGAAACAAGGTTTTGACCTGGGGTGTTAACCCAGATGATTGGGACTACTCAGCAGCCAGTAGCTTACCTTTCTAAGAGCTTGAATAATACAGTGTGGGATGGTCCAGCTGGCTACAGGCCATAGACTCCACCTGTGAACTGGTGCAAGAGGTGGAAAAGTTCTCTCTTGGACAGCACATAATTGTACTAGTGCCACACCAGGTGTTGACATACTGGAACAAAAGGGCAGACTATGGTTAATGGCTAGCTGGCTGGGCAAATATCAAGCCTTCCTGTTAGATAATCTGGACCCCCAACTCCAAACCATCTCTGTCCTAAATCCAGCAACACTGCTACCCCTCCCCCGTGAACAATTAATACTGTGGAATTAGTGTATTGCAGTCGGCCAGATCTACAGGACCAACCCATCCAGGACCCAGACTGGACTCTCATCATGATGGAACCAGCTTCGTTGACAATGGGAATACAGTGGTTACTCTGGACTGAAAAATAGAAGCCTGACCTTTATCAGCAGGTACGTCCGTTCGGAGGGCTGAACTCATCCCACTAATCTGTGCCCTTAAACTAACCAAAGGAAAATGAGTTAACATTTACACTGACTCTAAATATGCTTTCCTGGTATTACATGCACATGGGGCTATTTTGAAAGAACGTGGCTTCCTCAAAGCAGGGAAGAAAAAAATACAACATGCCTCAGAAATTTTACAACTACTTGAGGCTGTCTAAGAATCTGCCCAGGTGGCCATGATGCATTGCCCACAACATCAAAAAGGTGGAGATCAGGGCCGGCCAAGTTGGCACATTGGGTAAGAGCTGGCTTGGGATGCCAGTGGCCCCAGTTTGGATCCCACATATGAGGGTCAGTGACACTGCCCTCTACAGCTAACAACAGCTCCACCTGGAGCTGGGCTGTGCGAGCCCCGGCAACGGTGTAGGCTGCAGCCCCTGCTGCAGTGGGCTGCCATAGGCTACAGTGAGTGGCCGGCAGCCAGCGTGAGCTGCTAATAGCCGCGGTGAGCGACCATCCAGAGGCTGGCGACCGATCTGCCTCATCCAGGAAGAGTGCAAAGACGATACCTACATGGGCCAGTGAAGCAATGTCTTCCATAACTAGACTGAAGAACAAAAAGACAGCAACTTGTCTGTTCCCCTTTCCCGATTCTCCAATGTTGTTCCCCTACCCCAATAAAATCTTTTTTTTAAAAAAGGAGATCAATTGGCAAGAGAAAACAGGCTGACTTTGCAGCCAAGGAGGCAGCCCATTTAGATACAGTTACAGCCCTGGATCCCATAATAGATCTCCAGAGACATCAGCCTGCCTATTCAGAAACAGACCTACAAGAAGCATCCAAGAGGGACTACACACAAAATAGTCTGACAGAGGAATGGAAGGTCAACTCTAAAAGGAAAGTCTTCATCCTCTCCTCACTCCTGCCATCAGTGTCTCCAAGAAATACATCAGGCCATGCACTTTGGGCAAGATGCTTTGCTTCATTATTCAGCTCCCTGGATCACTGGACTTCACAAGACACAAATAGTTCAGGACATTTTCAATAAATGCTCAATTTGCCAGAAAAATAATTCGAAGATACATCCAGGCTGTAGAAGCCAAGGTTTGAAGACTGGCAGATTGCCTTCACTCAAATGCCCAGAGAATGTGGAAATTACTGGTATCTGCTTGCATGCATAGATACGTTCTCAGGGTGGATAGAAGCATTTCCCACCAGAATGGAAAAGGCAGTTGAGGTAGTCAAGGCACTGCTCTGAGAAATCATCCCCAGGTATGGAGTTCCCCAAAGTCTGCAAAGTGACAATCTCAGCCATCACTCAGAGTGTAAGCACCTTAATATTACCTGGAGACTTCACACGCCGTGGAGGCCCCAGTCCTCAGGAAAAATAGAAAAAAATGAATCGTACCCTTAAAAAGACCATAGCAGAACTGGCTGAGTAGCACGTTGGTAAAGAGTTGGCTTGCTGGGGCCGGCCGAGTGGTGCTGTGGTTAAGCGCTGGCTTGGGAAGCCAGCTGCCCCAGTTCGGGTCCCACAGATGAGGGCCAGTGACACTGCCCTCAAAAAAAAAAAAAAAAAAAAAAAAAGAGTTGGCTTGGGACACCAGCTCTGAGCAGCAGAGCCCGGTTCGGATCCCAAATGAGGGCCAGTGACGCTATGCTCTCTATAGCTAAGATGGAGAACAACCGCTCAACCTGGAGCTGGGCTGCTGTAAGTCTCCGGAAACGGCATAGGCTGCAGCCCCTGCTGCAGTGGGCTGCCATAATTTGCAGTGAGTGGCTGGTAGCCAGGGTGAGCAGCCGGCAGCCAGTGTGAGTTGCTGTGAGCCGTCATGAGGGGCTGTCCAATGGCCTGCGAGCTACTGCCTCACCTGGGATGAGCACAATGATAATGCCAACTTGGACCAGTGAAGCAATGTCCTCCGCAACTTGTCTGTTCCCCTTCCCCATTCCCCAACACTTTTCCCTTCCCCCAATACCCAATAAAATCTTAAAATATAAAAGACCATAGAAAAACTCTGCCAGGAAACATAGCTACCCTGGACTCAAGCACTTCCACTTGCCCTGCTGAGGGTCCGGGTGGCTCCCTGAAGCAGGCTTAAATTAAGCTCATTTGAAATTGTTTATGGGAGACCATTTCAGGCCCTAAGGACATAGCTCCATCTTAACCATGATTTATATATTAGGAATTACCTTAGAGAACTTACCCAGGTAGTAGAGACCATATACAAATTTGCTTTTAACAGGGAGCCGGCACCATCAGAGGGACCCTACCGTCTTTACAAGACCAGAGAAAAAGTACTACTTAAGACCTGGAAACACCAAGGAGCCACTGACCAGCTAAATGAACAGTGGACTGGACCATGGATGGTGCTCCCAACCATGAACTCAGCTGTCATATTTGAGGGTATCTGGCCTTGGATTCACTACATCAGAATAAAGAAGACAGAACTAGAAGATAGGAGAGAAGATTTTGGAACATGGAGATCCACACCATTAGGAGACCTTAAATACTTGTTCTCACGGCAGTCCTCCCAGGATATTTCTTGGAGGGACCAATAGCATTCTAAAGGAATGAAAATGTCTGGGTTTTTCTGGCCGAGCATGTACTTAATGTCTCTGATTTTTGCCTTTCAGGAGAGACGTATATAGAACAGACCTTCACCTCCTGCTTAACAGGAGTTTGTACCCCATTAGAGACTATTACAAATCACACCATGTTCTAATTTATTGGCAAGCCTATGTCACACTCTGACATCTATAACTGGGGTCCTATTGTCACCAGGAAGGACAGAGCTATGCTTTCCCTCATGGTCTCTGCAGTGACTCCAGCAGAGGAATGTGTAACATTACCAGTTGTACTAACTCTTGTCTTGTTGTTATAGCCGACAAAGACCTGAACCACCTCAATGAGTTATGTCAACAGACATGTTATCTGCTGGGTGGTTCCTCATATGTGGAAAAACTGTCCATTCTTATGTGCCAACCAATAGTACAAGTGGGCCTCGCTCCCTTGGAAGGTTAATTGTTTTTATGCCACAGAGACCCTACCCAACCAGACATCACAGAGAAATTGCTTTAGACCCCGGCTGTAATAATGAGCTATACTTGCTTAGTTCAGCCGAATATGTAGCTTTGTCTCCTTTTGTAATGCTGGCCATGACTATTGCCCTAAACATTGAAATCAGTAGAATGGCCTACTCTGTGGCAAAGCCCTGAATGCCACCTCTCAGGCCATCCATGCTATTGGGGAAGAATGAAGACAAGTCAGAGAGGCCATCCTTGAAAATAGGGCTGCTATAGACTATTTGTTTCTAAGACACACCATGGATGTGAAGAATTTAAAGGACTTTGCGGTTTTAACCTTAATGATAATTCCCAGCGAATTGAGGGGAAGATTAAACAAATTCATAATATTGCATCTAACATTAAACAAAGAGAAGTGTTCTTTAATTTTGATCTATCCCCACTCACCTCCTGGCTCCCCAACTTCGTTGGTTTAAAGGAAGCATTTCTTATTTTTCTTTTGTTTGTAACTGTAGGGCTTATGTCTTGCTGTGGTAGGTCCATGGCCAGCTGGCTGCCAGAGACCAAACGGACACCAGAAGCGTGAGCTTTTCTTCAATGTCACAGTGAACAATTTCATCTTAAGCTAATCTCACAGATATGGACTTTGTCTTTTGACAATGGGGAATTGAAACAGGGCCTGGTTGGGGCCCCATAATACAGACATTCCAGTGTCATGGAATCACCTTTTCTTTGACCTATGGCTTAATAACAATAGATCATCCCCCTGAGGTTTGAGCTCAAAATGTCCTCTGTCCCAGTTACCTGCTTTAGAAAATTACCTTGAAACGTGTGACTAATACCATTATTGATCACAAACTCTACAGCCTCTCAATCTTTCCAAGCTACTCCCACCATTGTTCCTGGGTTTTTGACCATGATGGAGAGCCAGAGGGTAGGCTCCATGAACAGAACAGGCTCCCTAGAACCATCTCATAGCCTCTGGAGAAATGCCCAGATTTTCCCTTAAATACCCTAAGTTGTCTGGGAATGTTGAGGCAGTTTGTGAAGGTGTCAACCTGCTGCCTTCTCAAATCACTGGTGTTCTGACAATAAATACTTATTCTCAATAGCCTAACTCCTGCGTAGGTCTATTGGCTGGGTGGTGCAGGCAACAAGAGCCCCGGAATTGGTTGCCCTCAGTTTCAAAACCAGCAGGAATGTAGGACTTCCACAATTTATGTGGGTTTGAGCCAAATTTGAGTGAACCATTAAAGGATAATCTATTTTAGCTGATAACTGGGTTACACCTAAAAACAAATGCTTTTGAGGAAATTTAGGTAATACAGCAACAGAATTGTGGCTAACAGGAAAAGCGGAAGCAGAAGAGAAATCTTTTTAGTGCTCTGTCTTTACAAATATCACTTGTAATTTTCCCTACAGCTGTAATAGAATAAAATAATCAGTCTTTCTGACTCCATCTTTCTCGAACCTGCCCAGTTACTATAACAAATCGGTTCGGTTCGCAATGTTTGCTTAGCCTTACACATAGATATTCAATCATTAAAGGAATCTAACCTGTAGTCTGGTAATTACTGAAACAACCTCCCTGCTCAAAACTACCTCCCTAAAGAAATAAGAAAGTATGTACAAAAATAATGATTGTTTATCAAAAGACTTACAGAAATTTTGTAACTGGAACCACAGCAGCTGGAGTTTGTTGCCTAAAAGCAAAGGAGTTTCACTATCCCCCTTGGACCCTTGCTGACATGCAGATGTCTGTGGTCATCAGTCACCTCCTGATCTCAATCCCCTCCAGTGACCCCAGCTCCCCAGACTTAAAGAAAGCCTGAATTCTGTACTTTCTGAAGATGTTTCTTTAAGATGCTAGTCTACAATCTTCTTGGCTTGCGGGTTTTCCAAATAAAATCACTGTACTTGCCCCAATTCCTTGTCATTTGACTTATTGGCTGTCTTTCAGAGAGCAGTTCGAGCTTTCACTCAATATTACACAACTATACTGAACTACTCACCTGTGCTTAACTGTTTTCTCTAGTAGACATAGAAGTTCTTTAAGAAAGTAGTTTTTGGCATAACTAATGATTAAGTTATAAATCAGTGAAAAATAAACTGTCCAGTAAAAAAGTTACAGAATTTACTCCTATATCATTACATATTAAATTTGATCATATGATTTTTAATTTGACATGTCATATTGCATTGTATGGATGTGCTATTGGATATGGTTCAGTTGTAGACTGTTCTATCTAGTTTAAGGAGAAAGGAATTTATTATTGGGTATTAGATGTCTTAAACTCTTTGGAATTGTAGAAGCAGGCTCTAAGTGAGCTTCCAGAAATAACTTTCGCTCCCCAGAATCACACTGCTAATCCTATGTTCAGGCAACACTGCCACTAGGATGCCATCAAAGAGCGAGGCTGCAGCTGTGGGCTGAACAATGCAGGATCCACCTGGGTTCAAAGCATCAAAAACAGCCTCCTGTGTTTTGCTCCCACATCTAGGGATCCTTGTCCCCAACTGGTGGAACCCAAACCCTACAGCAACCCTAACAGCGAGGGCATCTAGGAAATGTAGTTTTTACTTTCCAACCTTGAAGACACTGAAAGAATATTTGAAATAGACTGAAATGGAAGTAGAGCATTGTATTATAACTTAACCATTCCTTGAATTTTAAATTTTTAAGTTGTTATATATTTTTCTCTATGATAAATACATAAATTCCTAGAAGTGGAATCTCTGAGTCAAACAGTATGGGCACTTCTCAATTTTTTTATAATTATAGCACAATTGCCCTCTTGATAACATACCTTTTTTTTTTTCTTTTTTGAGGGCAGTGTCACTGGCCCTCATACGTGGGACCCGAATTGGGACTACTGGCTTCCCAAGCCAGCGTTTAACTACCGTGCCACTTGGCCGGCCCTATGACATACCAATTTATATATTCTTTCCAGCCATCCTTAATCCATGTTGTCAATCATGATTAATGCATTTGTTAGTTTTTTTTTGTTTGTTTGTTTTGTTTTAAGAGGGCAATGTCACTGGCCCTCATGTGGGATCCGAACCGGGGCCGCTGGGGTCCCAAGCCAGCTCTTAACCACTGTGCCACTTGGCCGGCCCATGTTAGTTTTTTATAAAGGAAAATTACACAGCACTTCACAATTAGAATTTATTTTGCTAGTGAATTTGAACATTTTAATACTGACCATACATAAATTAAAGTCGAGTCTTCAAACTACCCATTTTCTCAATATTTCTCAGCAATGTATTTATGCATTATCTCAAATGATGGGAAACTTTTGTTTTGTCACTCATGTATAATTATTACTAGTTCAACAAATAACTTTAAGATCTAGTGAGCCCTATATTAGTAAGTAGACAATCCTGTTCAGGTCTTTCAAGTAAACACCAAGGAAACTTTCTTCTCTTACTGTCTCCAAAATTAAACTTAGTTGAAGTCTATAGGCCTTAATTTAAAAGTAAGATTATGCAACTTGATTATGATGCAGCCAATTCAATTTAGCTGCAAATGCTAGACTTGAATTGTATATCTCTGAATATCTATCAGTATAATTTTATAAGTTCTGTGATTACTTGTCCAGGCTCTGAATGTCTTGCCACTAACCATATGAGCCATGGAAGAAAAGAAGTTCTGTAAGGAAGAGCACTGTGACTCAGGGAAATTTGAAGGGTCGAAAATACAGCTGTCATTCCATCTTCTGGAACCTGCTTAAAAGAGTTACTACCCTTCCTTGATTTAAAGTAGCCAGATGAATTCCTGGGGGTCACTTGGGCTGTCAGAACAACAGTTCCCACTTCTTTTTCTTATAGCAGACAACACGTACAGCATCCAGACTGAAATGTTAAGAGACTGATTGATTGATTTTTTTCTATTCCTAGGGCTAAAGATCCTTGCTTTTCCTCCCAAATAAGTATGTGGAGATTTAGAGGAAGCATTAAAGAGAAAGCTTTTTTTATTCATATTTAATGATTTGGTGGGGAAAGAACTTATTCTTAATTCACCTTTGAAACCGGAATATTAATTTTTCACCAGGTTAAGACAAGACTCCATACATATGTATTCTACTTAAACAGCTATCTTTAAAGGCTATGCTTACAAAACCATAAACAGTCATCACTCTCCATCTAGTGGCAAGATAGGTTAATTGAAAGCAAGACCCTAAGAAGAAATATTCTGAAACTTGAATGTTAGAGCCAAATATTAAGAAGTGAACATTAAGCATTAACTTATCAGATAAACCTCACCACTGTTTTGTTAAATTTTTTTTTTTTTTTTAAAGATTTTATTGGGGAATTGGCGGAGGGGAACAGCGTTGGGGAATCGGGGAAGGGGAACAGACAAGTTGCTGTCTTTTTGTTCTTCAGTTTAGTTGTGGAGGATGTTGCTTCACTGTTGGTATCGTCATTGCGCTCTTCCCGGATGAGGCAGATCGGTCGCTGGCCTCTGGATGTCGCTCATCGTGGCTATTGGCAGCTCACGCTTGGCTGCCAGCCGCTCACGCTGGCTGCGGGCCACTCACTGCAGCCTATGGCAGCCCACTGCAGCAGGGGCTGCAGCCCACACCATCACCGGGGCTCGCACAGACTAGCTCCAGGTGGAGCTGTTGTTAGCTGTAGAGGGCAGTGTCACTGGCCCTCATGTGGGATCCGAACCGGGGCCGCTGGCATCCCAAAACCAGCGCTTAACCAATGGGCCACTCGGCCGGCCCTGTTTTGTTAAATTTTAATAAAACCCTATGTAAACTAATCCATGATTGTAATTTGATATTATATTAGGTCATCTAATTTGGAAATTAGAAGAATACACTTGCTGGACAGAATATTCATAACTACAGAACTTTTCTTGAAAGCAGTTTTTCTTAATGATTTAAAAAATCTTATTATTCTTAAGAAATGCTGAATTTTTTCTTAATTGCTTCAGAGAAGAGATTTAGAAAATACGTTGCCAATAAATTTAGAGGAAATCAACATCAGAATTGAGTCATTGGGCAAGAGATTTTTGGTACAAGAACTTTGCAATCTGGGGATATTAATTAGGATATGATGATATGCATAACTAGCAGAGGTAGCTGGTAGCTCTAAGTTATGTGGACATTCAGCACTGAGCCTACATAGGTAGTTACAGTGGGCACCTATGTGGTCCAGTATGTTCAATTTCTCTTAGGGATTAGTTGGCGCTGATGCTATCTAGTTATTAAATCATTTAGATATTATTTCAGATTATAGGGGAAACAGGAAAAAAATGACAAAGTTGGAGGACTGCAAGTGCCATGAAAAGAAAGTGAGCAAACTAAGAAACCTTTAAAAGAGGAAGCCAAATGAATAGACCAGATAGGACAAGAATCTTTAAAAAGCATAATAAATCCCATCAGATAAATAAAGGAGGAAACTGGAAACATGAATCAAGAAAGACAGTTATGGGGCCGGCCGAGTGGCGCATTGGTTAAGCGCTGGTTTTGGGATGCCAGCGGCCCCGGTTCGGATCCCACATGAGGGCCAGTGACACTGCCCTCTACAGCTAACAACAGCTCCACCTGGAGCTGGGCTGTGCGAGCCCCGGTGATGGTGTGGGCTGCAGCCCCTGCTGCAGTGGGCTGCCATAGGCTACAGTGAGTGGCCCGCAACCAGCGTGAGCGGCTGGCAGCCAAGCGTGAGCTGCCAATAGCCGTGATGAGCGACATCCAGAGGCCAGCGACCGATCTGCCTCATCCGGGAAGAGCGCAATGACGATACCAACAGTGAAGCAACATCCTCCGCAACTAAACTGAAGAACAAGAAGACGGCAACTTGTCTGTTCCCCTTCCCCGATTCCCCAACGCTGTTCCCCTCCGCCAATTCCCCAATAAAATCTTTAAAAAAAAAAAAAAAAAGAAAGAAAGACAGTTATGAAGGATCAGTTGGAGATATTAAATATGAAGAATCAAATAGATGAAATAATGGAGTAAGTGTAGTATTAGATACACCTTACTACTTACTGTTCAGTGAATATGTTTTTTCAGACTGAATACATTTGAAAAGTAGTAAGCTAAAAGACGTCAACTAACATTTCCAGAAAAAATTAGGAAGGGACAACATGGTAAAGAACAGAGAAATTAAGACATAACCACAGACTTTTGCAAGATTAAAGAATGATATTAGTATCTAGATAGAAAGAGCACAGGGTAAGTGTTGAAATAAGAGAATTTTGAAGCCAGATTTTTTTGTCCAATTAATTATATGTAAGGTTGAAATAAGCTGTTATAAGATACACAAGGTCTCAGAAGCTGACACTCAAAGATTCTACTTGAAAATACTGTGGGAGGAAGTGTTTAAACAAGAAAAGGAATAAATCCAAGAGGTGACTAGGTGTGGAAAGTGTGAAACAAGCAAAACTTTGCATTGAGTTCAGATCAGAAACTTCTGAAGGCATCTTTAATACCAACAGCTTCAAGGAGAGACAAGATGGGACTGCTTTCTTTACCCCAGGGATTTCGGAGTATATATGTCACACATACATCATACGTAGACGTGTATATTTATTGGAGGAAAAAAAAAGGCCAAAACAACCTCTCATGAATTGATTAACAATACCAACTGGACATGTGAAAATGCATTATTTCCTATAATCAGAGGTAATATTTAAAATACATAACATCTAGTACAGCATGGGGTACTAACCAATCAGAGCTGACATCAGCCAAAGTGCTGGATGGAGCAGTTTTCGGGAAGCTCCTGCTATGCCCTTCACCTGGGGATTTTCTTTTTTTTTCTTTTTTTTTTTTTTAAAGATTTTATTGGGAAATTGGCGGAGGGGAACAGCGTTGGGGAATCGGGGAAGGGGAACAGACAAGTTGCCGTCTTCTTGTTCTTCAGTTTAGTTGCGGAGGATGTTGCTTCACTGTTGGTATCGTCATTGCGCTCTTCCCGGATGAGGCAGATCGGTCGCTGGCCTCTGGATGTCGCTCATTGCGGCTATTGGCAGCTCACGCTTGGCTGCCAGCTGCTCACGCTGGCTGCGGGCCACTCACTGCAGCCTATGGCAGCCCACTGCAGCAGGGGCTGCAGCCCACACCATCACCGGGGCTCGCACAGCCCAGCTCCAGGTGGAGCTGTTGTTAGCTGTAGAGGGCAGTGTCACTGGCCCTCATGTGGGATCCGAACCGGGGCCGCTGGCATCCCAAAACCAGCGCTTAACCAATGCGCCACTCGGCCGGCCTCACCTGGGGATTTTCAATACATTTGGGCTGGCTTGGCCAGTGGGGAGGCACCAGGGAGAGGTTCAGAATAGTGTCTATTTACCAACAGATATGAAATTGTTCAGAATTGTAACAATTGGTATAGTCATGTACACTGGCAGAATAGTAACATGCCTTCATGTCTGATGACATCACAGAATTTTCTGAAGCACGCTTTATTTGTTTTTTGAAACAAACCTTGTGTGGATGTTACATTCTAGAGAGACTGAGACAGTTTCAGTAGTAAAAAAAATAAACTGGCATATCAGAGTGCATTATCTTCTTTACATTAAAATACAAAAATATAAGTAGAGGATATTAAGTTATAATAAAGGAGAGACTATAATCAAATATAATCTTATTCAAAAATTTTTTTCTGAGAAATCAACTTGCAAGGTTTTTCACTAGGCTTACTGGATTGTAAATATTCAGTACCATTTTCTCTCCTATATTTTAAAGAAAGGCAATTTAAAACATGGAACCTCTTAAGCAAAAATTTTAAAAAGAATATAAAAGATAGTTTCTCTCATTTCGGACTTTAACCAAACTGCAGCTGGAGCTAAGCCCAGTAGATCTCAGCAGAGCCATAACTTCCAGCAGACTGGTCTGCAAATCCATAAGTGAGAAATAAATGTTTGTTATGTCATTGAGTTGTGCAATTGTTTGTTATGCAGCAAAAAATATTCCTTTGTCTCTTGTGCATTTATTCATCATTTATTCAATATACATTGAACATCTATGTGTTAGGCATTGCTATAAAATCATAAACTGGTTTTTCTTTTAAAAGATTGCTTAGACATATTCCTAATAAAACTAATCAGGAAAAGGAAAGAAAATACAAATAAACAACAACATCCATGAACTTTGCCTTCTACAGTTGAAACAGAAAATACAAAAATAAACAGGGAAATCCAAATGGTTAATAAGCAAACGAATAGTTATTTACCCTTAGAAGTAATCAGAGAAATGCAAATTTAAACACCAGTTAGAAAATCTGATAATATCAAGTAGTGGTGAGGGTGTTGGGAAACAAGAAACCTTCCATCCAGGTTAAGAGAAAGTAAACTGGTTCACCATTCCAGAGAGCAATTTCAAAGTACTTGGTAAATTAACCACGAGCATACTTACACTCTCTACGGGATGTAGCAATTATATCCTAGGTCTCTTGCACATGATGGTAAGAATATTTTTTACACAACTGTTTATGGAAATTACAATGGATGAACTCTAGATGTCTATTAGGAGAGGAATGGGAAGTAAAATGAAAGACAGACACATAACGAATATTCTAGATTAATGTATAGCTAGGTGAATTTTAAAATATTATGGCAAGTGGAAAATAAAGAGAAACAATATGAGATTTATAAAAGACTACCTTTCAAGGACATTAAATGTACACATCCAGAAAACATCACTACATTTATTTTTTAAGGACACATGTGTATCTAAATAAACAAAAATGATAGACTAGAAAGGCATATACTGGGCCGGCCGAGTGGTGCATTGGTTAAGCGCTGGTTTTGGGATGCCAGCGGCCCCGGTTCGGATCCCACATGAGGGCCAGTGACACTGCCCTCTACAGCTAACAACAGCTCCACCTGGAGCTGGGCTGTGCGAGCCCCGGTGATGGTGTGGGCTGCAGCCCCTGCTGCAGTGGGCTGCCATAGGCTACAGTGAGTGGCCCGCAGCCAGCGTGAGCGGCTGGCAGCCAAGCGTGAGCTGCCAATAGCCGCAGTGAGCGACATCCAGAGGCCAGCAACCGATCTGCCTCATGCGGGAAGAGCGCAATGACGATACCAACAGTGAAGCAACATCCTCCGCAACTAAACTGAAGAACAAAAAGACAGCAACTTGTGTGTTCCCTTTCCCCGATTCCCCAACGCTGTTCCCCTCCACCAATTCCCCAATAAAATCTTAAAAAAAAAAAAAAAAGAAAGAAAGGCATATACTATTAAATACACAAATATAGATGAGAGATGGATGGTGGATGAATGGAAAAAATAGTAAAAGTATGAAAGTAAAAGAAAAAAAAAAAGAGGCATTGACAAATGCTGCTAATGTACCAACAAATACAGTGTGATTAATTCAATTTTGTGTACTTGATAGTCTAAAAACACTAATATGTGGTAGAACCTGGTATATGACATGGTCTAGGTTCTATATAGATAGCACTGAAAGGCAGTGCTATCTGAGGATAACACTGAATTCTAAGGTTTCTGATGATTCCCTGCTCTTACAGAAAGATGATAAATATCACAGTAGTTACATTTTAATTGTTTTGGTTTGGCAAATGATAACAAGATAAGCTATAAAGCTCTTATTGACATACCTAGGCATTCAGAGGGTGGGTGTCAAAAAATGTATACACATTTTTAAGAAAGGAAAAAACTGTATTACAATTGTAATACTGATTACATACTGATAATAAAAGATAAATACAAGTCACATTTGACTTCTGCAACTATACATTGCCACTGTAATTCAATTCAACTTCGAAAAGTAATACATAGATAAAATGTCTTAAAATGTGTATACATTTTTTTGGCACGTCCGGTATAAGTAAACATAAATATAGAAAATACATTTTAAAAGACAGAGTGATGTACTGTGTTAATCAAAACCTCACCTTGCTACATGACATATATGGTGATTTTTTTTCATTGTGGAATTTCTTTTGCAAATATCTTGTTAATTAAGAAAATGGGATGCTGAAATTGCATTATAGATTTTAATGTGATATTAGAAATTACTTTAATTGGGGCCGGCCGAGTGGCGCAATGGTTAAGTGCTGGCTTGGGAAGCCAGCGGCCCCCTGTTTGGTCCCACATATGAGGGCCAGTGACACTGCCCTCAACAACAACAACAAAAAGATAAAACGATAGCTTCGATTAAAGTAATTTCTGTTTTGTTTTGTTTTTTTGAGGGCAGTGTCACTGGCCCTCATATGTGGGACCGAACCGGGGCCGCTGGCTTCCCAAGCCAGCACTTAACCATCGCACCACTCAGCCTGCCATCTTTTTTTTTTTTTTTTTTTTAAAGATTTTATTGGGGAATCAGGGAAGGGGAACAGATAAGTTGCTGTTCTTTTTATTCTTAAGTCTAGTTGTAGAGGATGTCGCTTCACTGGCCCATGTTAGTATTATCATTGCGCTCTTCCAGGGTGAGACAGTCACTCGCTGACCACTGGACAGCCTCACTGACTTACAGCAGCTCACAAAAGGGCAGGCCAGCTGTTGGCCAGCCCCACTGCAGCTACGCCATCTTGGCGTCTCACGGGAGCCCAGCTCCAGGTTGAGCTGTTGTTCACCATCTTAGCTATAAAGGGCACAGCATCACTGGCCCTCATGTGGGATCCTAACTGGGGCCCTGCTACTCAGAGATGGTGTCCCAAGCCAACTCTTAACCAACGGGTTACTGGGCCAGCCCTCATTTTATCTTTCTAAAATTATCATTAGGACCAGCCCAGTGGCGCATTGGTTAAAAGTTGGTTTGGGATGCCAGTTCTGAGCAGCAGGGCCCCGATTTGCAGGGCACCAGCTAAGATGGTGAACAACAGTTTCACCTGGAGCTGGGCTGCTGTGAGTGGTGGCATAGCTACAGCCACTGCTGCAGTGGGCTGCTGTAAGCTATTGTGCATGGCTGGCAGCCAGCATGAGTGGCCGGCAGCCAGGGTGAGCTGCCAAGAGCCACTGCGAGAGGCAGTCCAGAGGCTGGCGACCGATCTGCCTCACCTGGGAAGAGCACAAAGATAATACCAATATGGGCCAATGAAGTGGCATCCTCCACAACTAGACTGAAGGACAGCAACTTGTCTGTTCCCTTTCCCCAATTCCCCAATGCTCTTCCTCTCCCCCAATAAAATCTTAAAAAAAAAAAAAAAAAGAAAAATTATCATTAATGACCTTGAATAAGGATTATCTTTGGAGCTCAGTGGTTCTCAAAATTATTTGTCTTGCACTTATGCTGTTCTCTGGATCCTTACTCTCCTGCTTCCTTTGAGTAATCACACAAGAAAAAGAAGGCAATGTAGTATACAGCACAGACTATTAGAGGAAATAGCTGAAATAATATTTTCTTGACTGTTGAATGTATTCACATTCTAAGAGGATATTATGCTTCCATATAGAACATTTTATTACATTCAGTGTATTTTCATATCATTGGTTGCTCCTTAATTGATGCCGTGAATGTTCCTCATGGGGAAAAATGCCAACTTTTCATCTCAGGGAATCCAAAGAATGTCTTTGGCTGCTGATTAAAGAACTCAAAAAGTTTAAAGAGAGGAGAGAGAGAGAGAGAGAGAGAGAGAGAGAGAGAGAGAGAGAGAGAGAGAGACTGTGTGTGTGTGTGTGTGTGTGTGTGTGTGTGTGTTTTAGGGTGAGAAAAGAGACATTACAATTTGGGAAAGAAAAAGATTATGATATCACTCAGAGTAATGATTACAACCCAGCTGTTATCTGTGTCTTTCATCTTTTAACTAGTGAATAAGATTTGGTTACTTATTTCTTTGACAAGGTGAATTGAGAAGGAAAAGTTCAGGAAGATTACCAAAAGAAACTGGTTATTATGGTAAATTGACTTGTATTTACTTTGTCAATGGAAGGTGATATTGCTTTTCTTATTTTCATCATAATTGTGTTTATAGTTTCTGGTTATTTTATGTGAATTTTTATACATATTCCATGTCAAAATGTTTTTGCAGTTGCAAAAATGATTATCTTGAAATTCAGGGCTGGCCTAGTGGTGCAGTGGTTAAGAGCTGGCTTGGGATGTCAGCGGTCCCAGTTCGGATCCCATATACGAGGGCCAGTGACACTGCCCTAAAAAAAAAAAAAAAAAAAAAGAAATTCAAAGACAGGTGAGCAAACTAATCCTGTGGGATCTGATTGTATTGGAACAATAAGGTCCTGCTTAGTTTTCTTAACATTTGCCTGCTGGTTGTTAATTGTTACCCATTCTTCATGATTTTTTCCCCAAAGAAATACGATTTATGAGACTTTGTTCCATTCCTAATTTTAATCCATTCCTCTTGGTCAGACTATGTCACAAATTCCCTGGTTCACTGTCACAGTAAGTAAGGTAACTAAAAATAACTTACAGAACTTTCTTTCAGAAGATTAATCATTCAACTCACTGAATGTTAATTGCTAATTTTGTCCTGGCAGAGGGTCATTTCCTTTGTCATTCTATGTAGGAAGAAATACTCTTCTGAGATCCACAGTTATTTTATATCATAATGTAGAAAAGCCATGTTTTCTTTTATGAAACATCTGAAATTCCAAAGTCTCTATGTACAACACAAAACAAGCAATATTAGATTTCTTTTTAACATTTTTTCCATAAGTTGTTTTACATGATTCTGTATGACTACAGGTAGGTGATCCTTCTCCTAGATTGGGAACTATGGCTTCACTAGTTAGGGCGATTTCATAGAAACTCATCAGCACTGTAGTCTTGTAACTTTGGAGTTGCTATCACCAAACTTCATCAAAAGCTATTAGTTAAAAACAGTATTGGGCCGGACGAGTGGCACATTGGTTAAGAGCTGGCTTGGGACGCCAGAGGCCCCGGTTTGGATCCCACATATGAGGGCCAGTGACACTGCCCTCTACAGCTAACAACAGCTCCACCTGGAGCTGGGCTGTGTGAGCCCTGGCGATGGTGTAGGCTGCAGCCCCTGCTGCAGTGGGCTGCCATAGGCTACAGTGAGTGGCCAGCAGTCAGCGTGAGTGGCTGGCAGCCAGCGTGAGCTGCCGATAGCCGTGGTGAGAGGCCAGCGACTGATCTGCCTTATCCGGGAAGAACGCAATGATGATACCAACATGGGCCAGTGAAGCAATGTCCTCCACAACTAGACTGAAGAACAAAAGGACAGCAACTTGTCTGTTCCCCTTCCCTGATTCCCCAACGCTGTTCCCCTCCCCCAGTTCCTCAATAAAATCTTTTAAAAATAAACAGTATTGTACATATAAGGTGAGATATGTATGTATATATATATATATATATATATATATTTTTTAGCTGAGCCATCCTGCCACCTGTTGGCAGCTCAGCAGCTGTTCAGCTCAGGCTGGGCATTGAACTGCTGTTGCTTAGAGCTCAGCCTGCACTCTTGAGCGAGCTCTTAACCAACTGAGCCACTCAGCCGGCCCTAAACATGTTTTTTTTTTTTTTTTTTTTGTTTTTTAGAGGGCAGTGTCACTGGCCCTCATATGTAAGATCCGAACTGGGGCTGCTGACATCCCAAGCCAGTTCTTAATCACCAAGCCACTCGGCTGGCCCTATATTTTTGAGTAGACTAAGGTAATGTTGAAATTAGATGAATACTTTGACATAAATATGTATAAAAATAATATCTCAATAATCTATTAAATATAATCTTGATATTAAAATTGTTACAATAATATCAGTATTTTCATCTGAGATTTTTCCAATTCCTAAAATACTTTCATATACTTCTTTTTAGAGGCAGGAACTATTTTATTGTGGTCTACTCTTTGAACTCCCTAATTGCCAGACATAGCATAATAAGTATCTGAAGTAAATATTTATCTTTTGTTGCTTTTTTTTACCCAGAGTGCAAACTCCATTTCTATATTTGGGCAATTCTCCACCATATGCATCTTTGACAGAAGCCCCACGGACCATGTTTGTTATATACCATCATCCTTTTCAGGTAGGACACAGGAACATGATGTGAGTTCAACAAATCAGCTGCACCCACTCGACTTTGCACTGGGAGCTGGTGATGCAAAGGAGCAGAAATGGTGGAGAATCTACTCTGACAGTGATAGCAGTATGCAAGCAACAACTTGTTCCAGGGCACTGGTGGAAGTAGAATTAGTGTGGCATATGGTGTCCAGTGCCAGAGGTGGGTGACCATGCAGTCCCCTCATGACCCCGGATCTATAGTTTCACTTGTGATCCTTCCTGCTGCCTAGTAAGGCACCTTCCCCTTTCAGCGTGTAATTCTTTTAGCTTTCCTGGGAATTCTTTTAGTTATATAAAATCCTTTCAATAAATTACTTTTTGACCTAAATTAAAGTTGGCTTTTGTTACTTGCATTAATAATCCTGACCAATAAAATACAGAATTAATTGCATATCTCTATAACCTTAGAAAGATAGGTTTTATGAATATTGTTTACATATCAGAAAACAAAGGTTAAGAAAGGTTCATTAACTTGGCTAAGATCAAACAGTTTGTAAGAACTAAGCCAGGATTCAAATATAACTACTCTGATTCTAATTCTGGGACTCTTTCTCCCTTATCATAGTGTGGCGGAGATTGGCTATGTGTTGAACATTACTTTTTCATTTTACTAAGCACACAAGAAGCTTATATTTCACAGTCTCTTGTGTCATTAGTTTGGAGCCATGTAACTGAGTGAAAGTAATGTTCGCTACTTTCTGAGCTGGCCACGAAAATGCCTCCCCAATTTTGTACATACTCTCTTTCTGTCCAAGTAACTAAAAGTGCAATGGAAGAGCCTTGCCATGGAACAACTCCAAATCTCTGAATCACCACTTGAAGTAGGGTCAGCTGGGAGAGATACCTGAGCCATATCATGAACCAGAGACAATTTTATTTTGTATTAAGCCTCTCTGATTTCAAGGTTTTTGTTAAAGCAGCTAGTGATCTTTACTTTTATTAACACAGAAATTGGTAACAGAAGTAACTGCCACAACAAAAACCTAAAATATGGCTCAACTATCAGCTGCAATACTGAAGAAATAGTTGCTAGATAATTATGTTATATGGTGGCAAAATTTTTGGTAAATTTGTGTCCTGCTTTTCCTTATAAGGCAGACCATGTGCCACTTGGGCTGTAGCTCTACTGAAAGAGTTTGGAAAACCAAAAGTTAGCAGCAATTTTTGGGACTATTGGCTTATTTGGCAAAGTATAGTTTAAAAAAAAAATAGTTAAAAAAAAAAAAGAGAAGTTATCTCAGGAGAAAATTGACCAATTGGTAAAGAGAAATGATAAGGTGAGAGAGAACGGAAATTTGGTGCCTTGCATGCTGAAAACTTCTAATGTCAAAACCCTAAGCTGTAAGAGATAGGCTTACTAAAAGATGTGAATGAAAATATTAAGTACAAGTTGGCTGAATAAGGGGACTCCAGGCAAAGATCAGATTATGGGTATGTCCTTCATTTGCTCAAGATAGACTCAAAGTTGCTGCCATCATGTAAAAAGGGAAGCATAGGGTGAAGAAGCAACATAGATCAGACTGGAGAATTATGTCAAGGAAAAAAACTATTGATGTGGTTACTGGAACATGGAATTGCTTGGAAACAGGTCAAAAAATATTAAATTTTTGAAATAATTTTGCCAATGAAAGTATAAAAATGCAATAAAAAACATTTGGGATACTAGGATTTAAAATTACCCGCAGGTCTCAACCTGTGAGCAGGAGGAGGCTATTAAATCCAAACAGCCTCTACAAAGGGCATGTTTCCCAATACTCTCTTCGGATGTAGTCAAGGAAAATAATGGACAAGGAGGAGCCTTCCATGAGTTTAGAATGTTGGATAATGGAGCTCTCCCCAGAAAACAGAATCAGAGCCTAATCAAGATTTTCCCCTGCCCGTAAGGCAATATCTCTACCCATTGGGATTTCAAATCTGGTTCAAACGAGTGACAGCTATGTTTCTTATTCTCCTGAATGGAAGTGTTTCTTGTGGTTATCTTATCACTACTCCACCACTGTAATTATACATGTGTTTGAGTATAGATCACTTACTTGTTTTTTTAGTTCATAGGTATACAGAGACTGGGGTATCACAGCTCCATCAGATGGGAAGGACTGCATGTCTACTGGAGAGCCTGGATTTGAATTGATGCGATTAGTGAATAAAGGTTTTAAGTTAATATTCCTTGTGTTGCAGGATGAATATAAGGGATGAGGGGCTAGAAAGGAGGACTGCGGCAGAGATTGGCTGTATGCCCACAAACCTTTCTTTCTCCTGGGCATATGGGAATGCTATAGTTCAAAGTGTCTTTTGCAGTTAGATCAGCAAGATTGAGGCCATATGAGTGGTAAATAAAATGTGGGCAGAAGCCATTTGTGCTACTTCCAGACCTGGTTCCTTAAATGGCCTTCACAATCTTTCATGCACTCTCTCTATTTGGCCATGACTGTAAGTAAAGGATACTGAGAACGTGGAGCTTCCCTGAGTCAACACTTGGAAGAGAGCTGCTGAAAAGAGTTGCCAGAACCACTTTGGACTGCGACTTTAATAAGCCACTAGGATTTTCAGATGGTAAATAGAGTAACTGTCATATTCAAAGATATGATACAGAAGAAATTATGTGAGCACACTCAATAAATTTGTATATACGACTCATAAATAATCCCTGTACAGTCTGAATTTTATCTGTTGGAAAAGAAAGGGGGGACCATATGAAAGGGAATTCTTAGATTCCTTGAAATATTGCAGAGTATAGTCCAAGCATAAATAGGATCACTAGTGAGAAATAGATAGAAAAGTGGAAATGAATAATTAGCTCATCAAAACTGAATAAAACCCAGAAACAAACAGGGAGTTTGTTTCTCACTGTGGTGCTAGATAACAATTCCCAAGCATGGGAATGGAATGAGAGGAGGAGTAGGAGAGTCACGGAAGTGACCTGAAAATTTCTGTGGCTAGAAAGGGGAAAGCTTCAGTGGGTCCTGTGGATGGGATTTATGTGTTACTGCTACTTTCTCTGCCAAGGAGGATAAAAGGCTCAGAATTGTGTATTTAAGACATGAGTGTTTAAGAACTCCTAGAGGAAAAGTTTAGTCAGTGCAAAAAATAATGGAAATGTGGTTTTAAGAAAAGTGAATTATTGGAGAGTTTGTAAAGAAGAAAGAAAAATTAAATTTTTGAAGGGGAGTCAGATTTGTTGACTTTTTAACCTTTATCAGTTCCCATCTTTAGATATATATTCCACTCATACTTTATATTTTGCAGCATTTGCTCCTCTTCCCTTTAAGATTTACTCTATTCATAAGGAGATAAATTCACTACTTTATCTGTGCTTATTTATCATTCCTAGTATTCAGAGCATTCAAAGGGTACTGTATACTATGAATGTTAAAATAATAAAGATTCTAGTCATTAAAGTTTTCTAATTCATTTCAATAAAAACTATTAAATTCCTACACTGTTCTCAGCAGTGAGGATATAAATATGAATGAATTACAACCCCTAACCTCAAGAAATGAACAGTCAGTTCTTAAAGAGAACTATTATTCTGCACCTGTACCTGCAAAATATCTCACTTCTTTAAAAGGACTTTTTCTCTTTTCTTTCTTAGATTCAAACTGGCCTTGTCTAGTCTAATAGCACCATGACTCACTTGCTTCTTTTCTTTCCTTATCTTTCCACCTTTGTATATCCTGTATGACCACTCCCTTAATCGCCCTTAGGACATCAGATTCAGGTCAGCATCAAACAGTCTTAGGAAAAAAGCCTCAAGTGTATTGACCACAGATACAGAGTTTCGGTCAAACTAAAGATAACATCTTGACCTCAGTTGTGTTTCAGCTCCAGACCCATGAAGGTGAGCTGACTCCACTGAATATATCCCCAGGAAACCAGACAGAATGACGCCATGACTGGCACCAGGACCTGATGCAATGATCAACTGCCTCCTACCCCAACCCCCACCAATCAGTAGAGCCCACGACCCCAACTCCCTTAGCTGCCAAGACGGATGATCTTTACCCTATATAATCTATCTGCTAGAGGCCATCACGGAGCCAGGTCTTTGAACTCCGGTTCACCTGTGTCTCTGAGCTTGGAACCATTTCCTTAAATAAACCTTTACTTACTTTGCCGCAACCCCCTGTTTGTATCTTGTTTGGCTTTGATGAACACAGGCAAATAAATCCCCTTCTATTTTTGTAACACACCCAACTCCAATATGTGGATTTTGTCCCCACACTCCCAAGCAATTCTGACACCAACTGGGTGGCCTACTATTCAACTGAATTCTGACACTTATCTATCCAGAGATAGCATCCATTTCCACAGGTTAAGAGCTCAATCCTTGCAGAGACTGCCCTCTACTTCCAATTCCAGTCAGAAATCCAGGTTGTTACCTTTGCTTCTGACCAACTGGCTATAAATCAAGAGTTCCCACGATCCCTCTTTGGGTTCAATTAATTTGCTAGAGCAGCTCACAGAACTCAGGAAGCCTGTTTACACACTAGATTACTGATTTATTTCAAATATTGTTAAAGGATATGAATCAACAGCCAGAAGAATAGATACATAGGGTGAGGTCCTGAATGAAGTAGATTCTGTCCCCATAGAGGCAGGAGCCTGACACAGTGGCACATGGAAACATTCTGATTCAGCAACCTGGAAGCTCTCCAAATCCTGACATCTGGGTTTTTATGGGGATTTCCTTACATAGGCATGACTGATAAAAATCATTGGCCATTGATGATTGAACTCAACTTCTAGCCACTCTCCTCTTCCTGGAGTTCAGGAGGTAAGACTGAAGTGTACAACTCTCTAATCAAAGGATTGGTTCCCCTGGCAACCAGCCTCCTCTCTTCCTTGACCTAGAGGCTTTCTAAGAGCCACTTTATTAACTAAAAAAAATACACTTTTATGGCTCTCTTCATGAAGGAAATTCCAAGGGTTTTAAGACCTTGTGCCAGGAAGAGGGATGAAGACCAAATATATATTTCTCATTATAAATCCCAATATCATAAGGACATAGACATGTAAAGGTACTGTACTAATCCAATGAAATAGTTAGCATAGTGGTTAAGTGCATGGACTCTTAAACACTCTTAAACCAGATTGCCTGAGTTCAAAACCAGGTGTATAATTTACTTGGTACATGACTTTTGAAGAGTAACTTACAATTTTTGTGCTCTGTGGGGATAACAGAACCTTCCTCACAAAGTTACTTTGAAGTGTAAATGAGTTAATATATCTAAAAACCTAGAATGATGCCTAGCACATACTAAACACTGTGTGTATTAACTATGGTTATAATAGAAGAACTATGATATATTCTGAGAAAAGGAAAAGGAATAGGCTAATTTAGTCTGCAGGGTGGAGAAGAACCTTGAAAGGGCTAGACTTTGCAGACCAATGAGGAGAGATCAGTATTAAATCATGTGAAGATTAATAACGGAGACTGCAACCAACATTAGAGGACATATGGGGGTTCTCTTATGTCCTACTGTTGTCGGAGAGTGGGCCTTTCTCGGCGCAGAGTCCAGGTCCTTGGCAACTCAAGCAAAGAATTGAACGAGATACCGGAGTAAAGCAGTAGAATAAGTAGTTTATTAGAAAAGACAGTACATCCAGACTAGAGGATGGCCCAAGGGCCCATTACCAAAGAGTGTGCAGGGGGCATATGCAAAGGTGAGTCCTAAAGGGAAGAAGCAGCAGCAGAAGTGGCAGTAGCAGCCGCGTGCGCTTCCCTCCCAGGACTTGGGGTTTTTATCCTTTTTCTCCAGGATGGGCTGTTCTTCCTGGGTGTAGGACCACTTGATTGGCCCCTGTGATTAACAAGAGGTCCTGTGTAGGTGTGAGTGACTGGTCTGATCTAGTTGGATATTTTGTGCCCATTTGCTCTTCCCGCAGGGGTAGGTAATTATAATACAAAGGGGAGTTTTGGGTGGAGAGGGGATGTCCCACAGGCAGTCACACTGTGGGACTTGCAGGAATGCAGAGAACCAATGCCTGCCTCTAACTACCTGCCTAGGTTTTCCTTGAGAGACGTGATCCCCGTAAAATCTCTATGGGAAGCTGAGGGACAGGAGGTCTCTTCTTCTGTATCTGCTTCCTGCTGGGCAGGGGCGTAGAGCTGTCCTTGCCTATTGGGGTTCACGGAACTCTCACCCTAGCTGATCTCAGATGAGAGGAAGGGGTCTCAAGCTCCACCTGGAAGACCGTGTTGGCTTCTTTGCTTGTTGGGGTATCCCCTGTATCCTCAAGGCTCCTGAATGAGGACAAAAATATAAATCTGTTAGTTCTTATGAAACTTGTGGCTATTCAGTCCATCACTCAAGTGGCGTCAGTTGTCCGAACAAAGAATGGGTTTGACATTTAGCTTCCTTGCCTGGGGGATATTAGGAAGTCTCAGGCTTTCAAATAGTTATCTGAAGCAGGGGTAGGAGATTTCTATTGTTTCAGATTCAGGAACTAATTTACAAAGCAATTAAGAAGCAAGGGGGATCTTCCGTCAGAAAAGCAATCAAGGCCCAAGAGCTAAGAAACTAAAGAACTAGGGAGGAGACTTAACATTTTTATACTTAACATTTCTATAGAAAACATTAAAGTTTTTCAGTGGTGGGGGTTGGTGCTGCTCAGTTGGCTGGTAACACTACCACTCATTGGTGGTTGTCCCAAACAGGAAGAGATGTGACTTGCTTCTCCAACAGTCCCAGCCAATAAGAGACTGTCACCACTCAGCCAACGAAAACCTGCTATACTTCTAACTCCCAGTTTACTCCAATAGACTCTTTGTTTATAACAGCTCCTTCCAACTTCCTCTTTGCTTTATAAAAGAATGTTTCTCTCTTCTCTGGACTTGCCCATGGTTTTGCCATAGCTTGCATGCCCTGAATTGCAATTCTCTTCTATTCCTGAATTAACCCATTTTCGCTGGTAAAATAAGTTTATTCTTAATGTTAACAACTACATTTGAGGGACTTTACAGACAGTGTCAGTTTTTAGAGAATGTAGTCTGGATGAATCCTTGACCATGAACTCAACATTCAGAGGATGACACCATGCCAAATGAGTATTTATGCCTATTGGGGTCTTATAGAAATAGTTAGATCCGGCTAGTTAATATAACAAAGCAGCTGTGTTACATTAAGCTTAATGCTTAAAACTTGGTCTACAAAGCCAGTTTCTCCCTCTCTCCCTCTTTTATATTGTACTTAAAATAGTCATACAGTTTAAATCCTTATTCAGAGCAATGAAGAGGATTGACTCACACTTAAGAAATTTTATTTCCATGTTACTAGTTTTAAAACTTGCTCAACTTAGTAATAACAACTAGTGGCTCCTCACCTGAGGGTTTCATGGTGGTTTCTTAGAAATGAGTCAATGATGTTAGCTCCAAAGGTAAGCAAAAAAATTGTCTAAATCACACATCATACCTTCAATGGAATATTTTAGCTTAAAGAATACAAAAGACCAAATAACTTGTAAGAGGTCTTTTCCAGGTAAGAATGAAAGGGTTTGCAATTCACGGAAAAATGACTGCCTCTTCCTTGTATAAAGGAGATTCTTCGCTTTCTGAAAATGAGAAAACTGTTAATTTCTCCATTTCATCCTCAGGGACTTTCAAAATTTCATGTTTTTCTATGAATTAGTCTGCACAGCATTTAGTAGGTTGAACACAAAGGGAGGAAAGCCAAAGAGAAAAAGCAGTTTTCAGTATTTGCTCCAGGGCTTTGCAACCAAAGCACCACCCAGCTTTTTGAGGTGACTACACCCTGGCTTCTCCAGGCATTCGAGTCTCTCCTGTACGTGTACAAGCATTTCTTTCTCTGACAAAGTTTCTTTGTCAGGAAATTTCTAGATACGGATCTCTGAGTTAAAATCCCAAATGATGGGCATCCACCCACCCTTATATATTATAATTACACTATTGGAGCTTTTAAAAAAATAACTACACACATCAACAGTTTCATAAGTCCTTCAGTGAGTAGTAAGATTAGTAGGCAATCTCCTAGAGAAATTATCTGACTGCAGTTATTAATGTTCATGTTGTTAAAATACTTGAATGTTATGGAACCACATGGGGCTAGGTTCAAAATTCCATCAACATGATGCTGTGGGCTTGGCACTTCACTAAATTGAAGGGATTTGTAAGGGTTGTTGCCTTAGCTTTTATGCTGTCTGCTTTCAGTATTTTTCCACATACAGTGGAAACGTCATGCAGTGTTTCAGGGGAACAGTAAGAAATATTCCTTTAGGGCTGGCCAAGTGGCTCAGTTGGTTAAGAGCTCCCTCAAGAGTGCGAACTGAACTCTAAGCAACGCAGTTCGATGCCCAGCCGGAGCTGAGCTGCCCGTTAAGCTCTCAACAGGTGGCAGGATGGCTCAGCTGGAAAAAAAAAAAAAAAAATTTCCCTTTAAGAGTCACAGCTAAAGTTGCAATCTGATAGCCAGCTGCTTTGTTCTGTCTTTGTATAATAACTAACTAGTCCAAGTAGTCATCAACATTTTTTTCTCTATTAATTTCACTTTGGTTAAATATTTCCCAGAATTAAATGAGAAGACAAGAATTTCCTGCATATATGTAAATCAATTTATAATGAAACAATATAAAACATAATAGACTACAGGAATTGAGAAAGACCATAGAAATGTTGATTTTACTAATGAATAGATTATGCATTTGGTCCAGGAGGTGAAGTGACTTGCACATTCTGGTTGTGTAAATTTCCTTAAGTTATTCCTGGGCTCTTTACCTCAATTTCTAACTCAAGTTAACATTATTTAAGTGATCAGACAATTCATTGAACAGTACTTGATACCGTGATTAAGCTGGGATTGCTCTCTCCATTCTAAACCCTCATTTTACTGTTTGTCTCTCTGATCAGGTGGAGGATAGGACTTGGTATAACAGTTCACTTCAGTAGGTGTAGTGAATTTGCCTAAGTCTGAACCAAATCTTATCCAGCTGGGCCCAGAACATCCTTCTATATTGTTGACATTATATTTTTTCATTTGTTGATTTATTATTTTTAATAGTGTGCTTAAGTCTTTTTATTGTGATTGTGTCCTACATTCCATCTTTATGTGCTCCTCAGCACTCAGGCTATAAAAATGAACAGCTTCATCATCAAGGTCTCTTTAGAAATAAAATAATTATTATGTTTTTATTATTATAGGTATATTTATTGCAAACATTAAGAAAAATAAATTAAACAGTATGAAGAAAAAATCACTGTATATGAGATAGTTATAATTTTGAAGAAAAAAGAAACTATGTCTGGTCTTAATCTATAAATAGTAATAAATGTTCATTGTAGAAACTTCAGACAATACTGATAGTCAAAAAGAAGTTAAAAATTAATATGAACTTCATGTAACGATATCCAATGTTACGTTATTGTATTTTTTGTTGTTGTTATTCTCTATGTGTGTGTTTAGTCAAGCAGTTTATTTTCAGGATTGGAATATATAAGAAATATATTTAAACCCTTTTTATTTCATTTAATGCTAGATACAAGCATTTCTTCGTTCTTCAGATAGGCCTCAAGGTCATAATTTTTAGCAGTTGTATAGTAGTCAAACAGATGGAAATAAAATATCTAACCATTTTTCAAGTGACCAAAATTTAGGTTACTTTTATATTTTATTGTAAATAATGTTGTAATGAATATTCATATACATAAATATTTATGTTTTTCTCTGACTTTTTAAAGCCAAATTCTTTGAAGTGGTATGGCTAAATAAAGATGATTTAAGCTTTTAACATATCTTTTTTTTTTTTTTAACTTTATTGGGGACCTGTGTCTTTTTCCCAGGACCTATCAGCTCCAAGTCAAGTTGTTGTCCTTCAGTCTTAGTTGTGGAGGGCACAGTTCAGCTCCAACTCCATTTGCCATTTACTGGCCCATGTGGGAATTGAACCTGCAACTCTGTTGCCCAGAGCTCATGCTCTAAACAACTGAGCCACCCAGCAGCCCCAGTGTGTTACACTTTTGTATGTCTGGCAGTGCAGTACGTTTGTTTACACCAGCATCACAATACACACATGAATAATGCATCTACTATGATGTTAAGGCAGCTACAACATAATTAGGTGATAGAAATTTTTCATCTCCATTATAATCTTATGGGACCACCAAGATATATGTGATCTACTGTTTAGTGAAACGTCATTATGCAGCACATCACTATATTTTAACCCTTCAAACAACACTTTAAAGCTATCACCATAGTTAAGTCGCAGAGCTACTAAAGTGGCAAAGGCAAGATTATAAACCAGATTTGTCCAATGCCAAAATTAATTCTTATGACTATACCACACTACTTCTAATGATTATAGAAGTGTTCTTTCATCCCTATGCTTTTTCAATATGTTTTTAAATGCCTTTCTGGTAGTCCATACAATTGATTGTTTCATAAACTCACCATATTGAGTTTATTTCTCAATTACGTAATGACACAAAGGAACAGAAAGAATAAGTACCTTGCTTAAGGTTACCCAACTGATAAAACTAATACAGAAAAAGGGGACAAGGCCAAGAATAGTAAGGCCTATTCTATTAATCTTTTCATCCTGTGCTTTTTCCTTTGCTTTTTATGCCTAGAAAGTCCTTTGTCTAGAGATAAGAGATAATCAGTTATTTTTTTTTTTCTAATTGTTTCTGGTCCTTGTTTGTACAATTATATTTAACTCAAGATAATCTGGAATATATTTTGGTGAGAGAAATGAATTAGAGGTTTTTCTTCCTAAGAGTTGGACTTGGTGAAATGATTCAAAGTTTTATCTGGAAGAATATACAGAGATAATAGCTAAGAAATATTTGAAGAGAAGAGTATTTCAACAGGAAACTAGTATGGCCAGAAATTAAAAAAAAAGATAATTATGCAATAATTAAATCAGCATGCACTGTTTTAAGAAAATAACATCAACTCTGTTCAATATAAAGAAACAATTAAAATAATGTGAAAATCTTTTTTTTTTTCTCAAAGAGCATATTAGTTTATTAATTAGGGATTTGGGGATCCTTCAGATCTAAATAATATCAAAATAATAATTAAGAAATACAAAATCCCAAAATAAAAATCTTAGCCAGTTTAGTGCTTGCTCCCATAGCATATATACTAAAATTGGAAATTTACAGAGAATAGCATGGCCGCTGCCAAGGATAGCATGCAAAATGGAGAAACATTCCCTATTTTTCAGTTATACAAGATGTATGTTATACCTCAATAAAGCTGAAAAAAAAAAAAGTCCAAGCCTAAATTTTCTCATAACAAGACTGGTCCTTAATGAAGTGTGACAGTGAAATAATCCTTTTTAACATGGTGCAATTGCTATAGCTGTAAACATAGGTGTCATGGCAGAGATTGGCTGCAGAGGCTTCTGAGCCAATGATCACATATTCACTGGCTTTATTTACATAGGGGAGTGCCTTCGGTAAGCTCCATACCCCTGAGGCCTTAAGGCATTTGAAGGCAGGATGCTGTTTCACTTTTCACCAGACTACCTTTCTACCTTTGAATTGCAATAGGATTGGGTCAACACAGGTACTCTCTCTCCTTGCTGTCCTTGAATAAGCAGGAAACTCTTCTTGGAATTATGAGGATGTTAAAAAGAGGCCTCCAGGTAGAATGCATTTGGACTTGACCTCATGTAGAAAAGAAAGGAGAGGCTGGAGAGACCATAATCCTAAAATTGAGTAGTTTCAAAAATCAGAGGAAGGATTTTCCTTTAACCTTCTATGATTCAAACAAAAATCTATATACATTTATATCTGGTATATACATATATATGTAGTACCAGAAATTGAAAACAAAAGGCTGGCTATGAGTTCCAAGGTTTAGGGGGTTTATTTGCTAACTTAAAAAAAAAAACTTTATTGGGGAAAAGTGTGTTTTTCCAGGACCCATCAGCTCCAAGTCAAGTCGTTGTTTTCAATTTGGTTGTGGAGGGTGCAGCTCAGTGGCCCATGTGGGGATTAAACTGGCAGCCTTGGTGTTACGAGCACTGTGCTTTAACCAACTGAATCAACTGGCCACCCTAACTTTTTTTTTTCTAAATGACATTTACAGAGGTAGGGAAAATGTATTTCATCCTAAGAAAAGCAAGCTTGGAAAGATAACAACTTTTCTATAGGAAATCAGTCATTTTTATTTTTCTGCTTCTAATTGCCCCAGATTCTTAAATAACATCTGATTTCTATAATTTCCAAATGATAGTCTGGAATAAGTAGGTTTCCTCATCTCCAATGAAAATTGAGCATTGCTTAAGTGGAGAATCATGCCTTATTTGTAGTAGTACTCACATGGTTTAAAGTTTTCCCCTAGCCCCAGATGAGGGATATTAATATAGAAATCCTGCCTCTCTGGTTTGCAAAATATATAAAAACCCAATTTTCAAGTGCTAATTTATGAGGATAGACATCTGTTTATTTTTTGTTTTTGTATTTTCTATTATACTTTTTAGCTTAAAGTCTTAGGCATATCATTTTCAACAGCAAAACAATAAATACTTATTGAACTAAGAAATCTAAGGGAAAACTTTCAATTAATTTTGTGACTAGAAGGCAAATAGAAGCATATTACAAAACTTATTGATTATTTTTTCTTTACTTTGACCATTGGCTATAATTGAATTGAAACATAGACATTTATATACCCAATATTAAAGAAGGTTATGGAAAAATCCCTCCCAAATGTCTCAGCTTTCTCTTCTAGGGAGACTGTATAGAAAGTAGATATTCCTAGGGGCCAGCCGAGTGGCGCGGTGGTAAGGTGCTGGCTTGGGACGCCAGCGGCCCCGGTTCGGGTCCCACTTAGGAGGACCAGGGACATTGCCCTCAAAAAATAATAATAATAATAATAAAATGGACTCGGTTGAATTTTAAGAAAAAAAAAAAAAAAAAAAAAAAGAAAGTAGATATTCCTTTATTGAAAGTAGATATTCCTTTTTACCTTGTATTATTTATCCTTCTGCAATGTGAGAGGGAAACTTTATGATCATAGACTAAGAAAAATAATTTATTCTTTTGGAAAATATTTCTAATGCATAACTGTGTGATGTAAATGAATATTTTCAAATCACCTTTCAGGAAAAACAGCAAAATAGATGTACCTACGGTACCTACAGTAGAACAGTACTTTCCCTAAGGCAAAATCTCTAGTTGCATTATGTGCCATACTAGGTAAGTTTTCTGTAAGGGCACATGTTACATGTTGAGATTTTTGCCAAAGTTAATTTCTATATATTATTCAGCATCTGTCATGCCTGCTGTGAACTTATGTACACACAAGTGGTTTTGTCAGAACCATTTGGCAATTAACCCATTAAAAACATTGCTATACTACTTTTCAAAAAAAAGGGGCAAGGTATACATTATTAATGTAAATCCCTTTCCAGTGGCAGTAAAATAAATATCATAAATTATTTAAAAATCCAGGTAAAGACATAAATTAATAAATAGCAGGAGAACAGGTGAGAGAGTTTTCAGATGAGACAGCCTTGGATTACTTATTTCTTTTCTTTGGACAAAGCTTATTATTTCCGGGGCTCCTAGCTGTGGTTGATTTGAGAGGAAAGGACATCTTGTCATTGATAATAAAAATCCCCAGTCATCCTATTCCTCTTTTAGTAGATTGGAACTATCCAGGGATGGTTCTGTGGCTCACCTATTTCTTGGCTGTCATTGCCCTCATTTAGTGTTACATGCTGTTGTTCACTCATAATGCGTATGCCTGAGGCAACCCACACTTCAGCTGCCAAAGTCAGCAGACTACAGTTTGCCAAAGGGAGTCACCTTTCCAGGCCCATGCATCAAGTCTATATACAGGCCCAAACAGGCTATGGTGATAACTGATAACCTCTAATTTATCTTGTTTTCTCTTCCTTCAGCTTTTCTACTTTTCTTTTTTTTTTTGCATACTTTCTAAAGTTATACATGGTAATTTGAAAAAAATTGAGAAGATGAAATAGGAAAAACTGAGGAAATTAGACTGTACATCAATTAGTTTGAAAAAATGACCCAGGCTGTACAGAAAATAAAAATGGAGAGGAATCATTTCAAAACATCATTGAATTAACACTTTCTCCCCTTCATCCTCATTCTCCTTTTCCTTCTCATTTTTTCTTTCTCTCCATCTTTCTTTCCCTTTCTTCAAGTAATTTCTAAGATAATCCAGGAACAAGGGTATGCAGTTACAAAATATTCTAGTACTGATTAGGAAAAACATACATTCTACCTCTTATCTATCTATCTATCTATCTATCTATCTATCTATCTATCTATCTATCTATCTATCTCTATCTCAATAGAAAGATAGGTAGATCTGTATATACACATATTGCATGTACTTTTTTAGGATGTATGTATCACATATCCTAGGTTAAGTCCCAAGACCACATTATTAGGTCCCTGCATTAAGAAGTTCTAGGAATAGATATCTGCTGTAAAAATAAATAACTAAATGAACCAATAGCTTACTGTGTGCCAGGTTCTGTGCTGTCCTTTAAATGGAAAATCTCATTGAGCTCTCACTGTGAAAAGAAATGTAACAGTGGTAAACAAATCCTGGTTCTCATTCATTCATTCATCCATCCATCAAATATCACTTATGTGTTAAACATTGTGCTAGGTACTTGAGATATAATGACAGAAATAACCATGATGGTTATTTACAGTTCCCTCTCCACTAGACAGTCCAGGAACCTCAACTGAAGGCAAAACAGATTTAAAGAAAGAACAATTCAGCCACCGAAGCAGAAACAAGCAGAGTCCCAAAGTCTATCACCAGCAATAAGAAACAACATCATGTGGGGAGAAGGTGAGAAGCCAACTCTAGTTTTTACGTAACCCAACAGGTAAATATCCACTGTGGGGATGATGTGTCAGGTACATTGGAGTTCATAACTAATGTCTATTGTCTATTGTACTACAAAATATTCTGATAATTTGATTTGCCTTATAGATTTGCTTACCAGAAGAGAACATGCTAGTCAGGCCAAACCGAAAAGTATGGTCCACTTAAACAGATTGCCAATATTTCTCATTGTAAATTAACAAACAAGTTTTCTGGTTATATACTTTAGTTACACAAATAGATTATATAACTATATGGTATAAATACATTGGGATTGCTTTATGTATTTTACATACTCAAATATTTGATAATTTGATTTTAAATAGGGATTCACAGAAGGCAATGTGGGTAAATTAAAGTATCACCTTGTGCATGCTACTCATTTTTAACTTTTCTTTATTCATGGACTAGAAAAACAAATTTATATTTTTATTTCTCAAATGATTTTTCAAGGTTAAATGAATTCACATTCCTCTACCTGCAGATATTGTGCTGCTGTTAAGAGGGAGGAAGTGAAGAAAATTCACATTTATTGACAGCAGACTTTTGTTTGGCCCCTTAAATACATTACGCCATTTGATTTGCACAATAAGCCTGGGACAAAAAAAGTTATTCTCCTCATTTTATAAAAATAGATTTAGGCATGTTTACTAAAACTTACCCTCGGTCACACAACTAGTAAATTGCAGGACCGAGATTTAAATTTAAAGAGGCTAGATGACTCTTTTATTCTGATTTGTTATTGACACATTGTAGCCTAAAATTCTGAAAGAACATATAATCTTGTGTGTGTTACTAAAAGTTTTAATTTGCCCTAATCAAGGTTTAAGTGATATTTGAATGAACCAGTTTGGGAGAGGACATGACTCAGGTTTGGCAGACATGTGGCATTATACAAGGATGAGCCTTAGAGATACGGGAATTAAGCCAGAGGGATGAGGCTTCAAGTAAATTTAAAACCTAGATCATCCTTGTAAGGTGGTGGGAGGCACAGGGGAATGGTAGAAAATAAACATATTAGCCAAAGGAACAAGCTGAGTGTGACTTCCGAAGGATCAATTTAATTGCAGAAAAACCAACGAATACATGCCTACATAGTAGGCAAATTGGCAGGAGACCTAACGATAGTGTCAGGTATATGTTAGATCTGAAACATGGCTACAACTTATTTAAATAGTTAATATTAGGGCCGGCCGAGTGGTTCAGTTGGTTAAGAGCTTGCTCAAGAGTGTGTGCTGAGCTCTGAGCAACAGCAGTTTGATTCACATTTATTGAGCTGCCAACAGGTGGCAGGATGGCTTACCTAAAAAAAATAAAATAATAATAATAATAATAATAAACTACACTTACACAGCACTAGAAAATACGACCATCAAATTCTCAGTTATTGTTTTTTCTGAAAATGACTTTGCTCAATATAGTGCTCCAGTGTTTTGCTGCACGCAGTATGCTGATGAAAATCAGTTTTTATTATCCTGTAAGGCATCTGTCTTTTCTCTTTAGTAGCATCAGAATTTTCCTCTTTAAGTTGATATTCTAAGATTTCACCATCTTGTCCTTGTTTTTAATTTTGCGTGGCATTCTCTGGCCCTTTGTGAGGTTTCATGTCTTGTGTGTAGTTGTGATAAATTCTAGGTGATCACTTTCTGAAATAGTTCTTCTAGCACATTCTCTATATCTGTTGAAGGATGTTATGCCTCATAGGGTAATTTGATGACAGGTCTTTTGGGTAATGAGTGCTCTCATTTCCTGTTAGTGTCACCAGTTGTTTAGGACACTGCCCTATTTCTCTGCAGTGTCCAAAGTGCCCATATTCATCTTTCCTGCCTGGAGGCAGATACTGCTATTTGTCGTGTAGGAGGGAGAGGAGAGAGACATGCAAAGATTGACCTGTCTGGATCCTTTCTTTGTGATACTCCAACTAATTATCCTGTCCATTGCTTATAGGCATAGCTTCTTTTCCTAGATTTCATCATCTACAGGCATGGAACGTTTGTGTTGCTGGTCTTACCTTCTGGTTAAAACTTTCCCAAGAGAATCCTTAACTGTGTGACCTCTCCCTTGTCTGTATTTTTCAAAGGTCCATCACTGTTTCAGTAGTTCTGTAAGTTCATGTATTTTTGTTTGTTTTTTACTGTGGCTATTTTTATTTTTTAAATATAGCTTCTTAATTTCTATGAATTTAGTGTAGGAGGGGAGATAACATCAAATGTTCACCATTTTGAAACTGGAAGTATGTCCTTCACTCTTTTATTCATTAATATGTGTATTTTGTACTTATGGTCAAATAGTCAATTATTCTTGGAATTATCTCAAAAATTAAACTTAAAAATTTAGGTTATTCCCTTGTATTCCATGCTTATTCCTTACAAATTTACCTCAGTCCTCATTCCTCAGCCCTGTCCTCCCAAAATATAATGTACACACACATACACATCACGTAGATTTACTGTAGTTTCAAGACATAAACCTTCATTAAATGATGATGGAGAAGCAATGAAGGTCAACTGGGAGGTATAGTTGACAGTATTAAAACAGTTGACTTTTAAACTTATTAGTTGTGACCATGGAGCTAAGATGGATAAAGCATTCATTTAGATTTTAACTTATTTATTTACAGCCTGATAATATTCTTTATTTCAATTTTTCCTAATGTCAAAATATTAAGGTTTAGGGGAAGAAACCTTTTTTCAGTCCAAGCAATGGTCCTAACTGGCAAAGTTTTTCTTATTTTCAAGAATATTATTTTTAAAGTTATTAATACAATGGACCCATAATTAAAACATTTTTAACTGTAGGTATTTGGCATGGAGAGTTTAGCTGTGTTCAATTCTGTTGATTCGCTCCTGGATTTATGAAATTTTATTTATGAGCTCCTTTCAGTTCTTAAATGTCATAAGCAAATTAGAAATAGACTATTTTTGTGCATGTCTTCTGAGTTTTTATGAACTGAATCTGTGTTTGACGGGACAGGCTTTTATTTTAAAAAGAAATAGTGTCTGTCCTCATAGCTATTGTTCTATACCCAAGTAAATATCTTGTTATAACTCTCATCCACATCTACACAAAGGCTATTAACACAAGAGTCACAGGGAAAAGCAGAGCTCACTTGTATGATGCAGAGATGGCCCAACTCTATCTCTTCCTTTAGGAAACAAGATTTCTGGCTTAGTAATTAACAAATAGAAACTCTTTAGTTCAAATTGAGTTGAACCCAGCAGAATTTTTAAACTATAGATGCTCCTTGACATATGATGGTGTTACATCCTGATAAACACACTGTAAGTTGAAAGTATTGTCAAGATGAAAATGTATTTAATACATCTAACCTACCAAACATCATAGCTCAGCCTAGCCTATCTCAAATGTATTCAGAACACAAAATCCAGAAAAAGCTTGCAACATAGTACACTGCAGATTGCTGGGTGTTTACCTGCATGATGGTGTGGCTGACTAGGAACTGCAGCACTGCTGCTACACAGCATCACAAGAGAGCAACGTACTGCATATCGCTAGTCCAGGAAAAGATCAAAATTCAGAATTTGAAGTCAGTTTCTACTGAGTGGGTATTGCTTTTACACCATCATCAAGACAAACATTAGAAGTCAACCATGATAAATTGAGGATTGTTCGTAACCGAATTTTTAGGAGGGGGAAAAGCCCTAGCCCTAGAAACAGATATTGCTCAATTTATAATGCACTCCTCAGACATAAATATCTACACCTTATGAGGAATGATTTGGATTTGCAAAAGTAATACAGCAATCTAAGGAGACTTTCTCCCAATATCTCACCTGGAAGCAGCCTTGAAAGTTACAGGATAAAGGTAGTATTTCCAGGAAGCAGAACTCAAGGTGCAGATTGGCTCACCAAAGACATTTCCCTACTTCCAAGAAACCAAGTCAGATTTTATAGTTCATGTTTCTAACAAGGGATCACTTTCCCCCTTTCTTTTCTCTAAATGAGATCTTTTGCTATCTTTACTCTGATTTTGGTGTGCCTTTATTTGTCCTTTTAAATCTGTTGTCCAACCTCCACCCTTCTCTACCCTGCTCTCTCTCTGGAGGTTAACCATATAGACAACATCAAAGGTATCTTATGTCCTGGACTTCTAGTTGGGTTCAGCTAATGGGGAGGCAGAGAAGTAGATTAGAAGGACAGAGAGGTCAGGGTACTTATCTCTTCATCCCCTTCCTTCAAAATTGCCTTCTGTGTGTATCCCTCAACTGAAGGTTGCTGTTCATCTAAGCCAAATCACTCCATGTGACTCTCCCTCCTTTGGTAACCTCTGGCTGAGGGGCAATAGCTCAGCTGCTATAAAACCCCGGGTTCCTGCATTATACCTTATAATTCCCCCACATCAACACCTTAGAAAATATTCCCATTGTAAACAATTCCTCCTTGAAGATATCCTATGTAGTTGTACCATCTATTTCTGCTTGGGGCCCTGATTGATAGAACAGTGAAACTCATCATCTAACCCAAGACAGGTGTTTTGAAACTTCACATTAGTGTCTGACTCAACTGTACTGAAAGAAATTGTACAGAAAGCTTGAACTTGAACACTGACCTCAGGACATTGCTTGTGAAAGTCTAATAGACATGACTGTGTACTTTCCCATTGGAGAGAGGGGAGTTTTTGGAGGCACATGGGCTATACCTGGTGGGGGTATTTTTGGAGCTGTAGGTATGTCTTTGGTTATGTTCTAGGCAATTAAAGAGTAAATTGTAGTAAATAGTCACTGTAGCTCTATTTTGTGCCAATAAGTTTTCTTTTAATTTTCTGTTTATAAAGCAATCTGGATTAGATCTCTTACCAATTTAGCAGCATTGTTTTATTAGAATAAAGAGGTAAAATAGGACATAAATTGACCTGCCCATGCATGAAATCCAAAATGATATGCGTATTTGAGATTTTTGATAAAACAGTCACCTTAAATAAAGGCAAATAACCAGGGAAGTGGTACAAATGCAGTCAAATTCAGTATATCACTGATATTTGCAATATTTATGGTACTATCATATTCTTTTTATCATGATATAGTATTTGATATGACTATTTATTGAAGTGGTTATTCACATATGAACTATTGTTCCTTTTCATGATTTCTTCACCTATATTGGGGGTTTTGGATGACATATAGGAATGCTATGGCTAAAAGAGAAATTATTGTATATTCTCTTTAGATAATAATAATTTGGTAACACAATGTCCTTTTTTGAGAAGATTTCAGTCAGTCAAGGAATAATTGGTTAACATGACATATTCAAGCTTAACATCCCCTAAATATCAAAAGCTTGACTTTATCCACTATAGCCAACATTTCTTTGGGAGTCATTACTTCCTGACACTTCTGAATAATGAACGACTACTCTGAGAAAACTGTTATAACAGATCTCATGCCACTGAGCCCTACCTTTGCCTGGAACTCATGAGGAGGAATTTTGCATAGCATCCTACATGCGCTGGCAACTTTGTTCTAACATCAGGGTATAGTAACATGTTCCCCAATTAAAACCTTGCATGGATTCACAAGAAATAATTGCTATCTTGGTTGAACTTAGATAAAATGGTTTCAAACACATAGTTGCTACCTTATTATAGTTGTCATTCCCTGAAGGGATAGTTCTGCCTTCAGAAACGATACAGATATTAGAACCTTAATAGATTCACTGCTAAAGAACTTCATACATTTGACAGCACAAGAAGATTGCACAATAAACTCTGCAGATGTTGGAAAGGTACAGGTACACAATAGAGACATTCAAAATGATGCTGTGGAATTGAATTTATTGATGTGGACAGATGTTCATGATATAACATTAAGTAGACAAAACGACAAAACTATATGGTGTCAGCTAGGATAGTTTTGGCAGCAAGTAACTAAGCATACAACCCAAAATGAATTAAAATAATATATTTATAATTATAATTATTAGATTTACTAACTCAATTGATCTAGTCTAGGGATAAGGCAAGCTTCAGAGTTGGTTGAATCAGTGACCCAACATATTATCAAGGAACCAGGTTGTTACTCTGCTGTTATGCAAAACATCTGCTTCATCATATAGTTGGTTCCCCAAATAACTGCAAGATAGATTTCAGGTGCAACTGGGTATAACTACTTGCTTCCTAATTCATATTCAGATAGAGAAGGTGAGAATGACTATCATAAAAGGAACTTTTCTAGAAGTCTCTATCAACCATCTTTGCATTTATCATTTGCTAGAATTGCATCAGATTTCAATTAATAAACTCAGTTGACAAAGGGAATGTGATCCTCTTTACACCAGGTCAGAATCACTCCTTGAGATAAAGTCAGTTTCCCAAATCAGACTGCTACTTCTCAATGGAAAGTAGGATGGAAAGCATTTAGAGAGTCTAACACCACTTAAAAATCCTCTGTCTGTCTATCTATCTATCTATCTATCTATCTATCTATCTATCTATCTATCTATCTATCATCTATCCACTAGAAAATTAATCCTATAATATGATAGTGTTTGGGCAATGGAATTACATTTCTTAGAGATTTTAAAAAATTATCAGTCAATCTGTATCTATCAATAGTCTGGAAAAATACTACAATAAAAGGTTGGTATATGGACAACGGAATTACATTTATTTTATACTTTCTTTCTTTCTTTTTTTTTTGCTTACCTGTATGTAATATTATTCTATAAATAAGCATGCATTATTTTTGTCTCTTTAAACTTTTAGTTGGAAATTTTCAAATAAATACCAAAATAAAGCAAATAATATAATGAACCCGCAAGTCCCCATCACCAAGCTTCAATGATCAATTTTGAGAAGATTTGTTTTATGCATTTTTTGTAAAAAGAAAAAAGTTGATTTTAGTTCAAAAGTTGTGAAGAATTTATATAGCTAACATTTTTTTTTAAATCCATACAACTCACTTTTCTGCAAATCAGAGAAATTAAGCATGGCTCAATATTCTTCTTGTCAGTTGTCCAAAATCTCTCTCAAAGTATGCTCAGTTCTTTCTTTGAAAGTTTGTTTCTTCTCATAATTTTACCCTACCTATGCTTCTCAAAAATTTTTACTATAGTATTCCCAACATCAGGGGGAAAAGTACATGACTCTAGGAACTTGGGCATACGAAATGAAGTGGCTCACTGAAAGTGGAGTTATTTTGAAATCTCCTTTTTATTTTTAAAATCTGTGAAAATTTGCATTTATCTGTGTTTAATAGAAATATTAATATAATGTTTTAAAATTACTCATCATTGAATACATTTGACACTGTAGGAAGATGGTCCACGCTGGTCTTACAGCTTCCTGTCTTCTGAGGCACCCTGACAAATACCGCTGTGAACACAAGGTCCTTAGTTTCAGAGGCACAGCCTAGGCTTTTCTCCTCGTTTAAGACCCCACTTCTGCCCTTTGATTTTGTTTCCTTGACTTTGAAACTTCATTCTCCTTAAGGACTTTGGCTTCAATGCAGTCCTCTTGTTTTTCCCACCACAGAGCTCTTCAGCTTGTGTGCTCCAGCCCTAATGACTCTTGTCCTGGCCAGGCCTGGATCAGTACCCTGCAAGAGGATATGGGACCCACAAACCACACGTGTGAAGATACTTGTGCATTCAATAGATCTTTATTGAGTACCAACTATGTGTCTGGCACTTAGGAAGGCCTTGAGTATACCATGGTTAAAAAGAGGGACAAATCCCTGTCATTAAGGAGTCTACATTGTCATTAGGGACACAAACAAATGTACAGACAATAACAAAATGGGGTAATAAGCGCTACATTAGGTGAAGTACTATGTTCTAGGAAGCACAGAGTTGGGTCCCTTAAATACTTCAGGGATGTGTTCAAAGAAAGTGATGCAGTATAATGAGAGGAGAGACAAGGAAAGGCTGTCTTGGTGGTAGTTTTCTATATTTGTATAAAAAAATACTCTTATTCAGCCCCATGTAGAATGGTTTCTTAGAAACAAAAGGATTGTAAAAATTGGCATTCAGTATGGGAACGTGTCCAGGATTCTTACACATTGATCTATCAATAATGGACTAGTATGAAGAGTTTGATTACTTAGGGGTGTGGGTTTGAAAAAGAACTATATTCCTTTCACATTGAACTTTTATGAGTCTATTGTGTACTTTATCAAGTGTCAGTACTTTTGCTCAGGCTGCTTCTTGTGGGTTTTTTTTTTTGTTTGTTTTTTTTTTTAGCTGAGCCATCCTGCCACCTGTTGGCAGCTCAACGGCAACTCAGCTTGGGCTGGGCATCAAACCACCGTTGCTCAGAGCTCAGCTCGCACTCTTGAGCAAGCTCTTAACCAACTGAGTCACTTGGCCGGCCCTGCTCAGGCTGCTTCTTAATCATTTGTGCATCTTTGGCCTTCTGTGAAAACCCTGACAAGCAGAATCAATTGCATTTGTATCTGCCTGTCTTGCTCTGCCTCCCTGCTTGTAAAGATGAATTAATCATTCCAACTTCTAAACTCAGAACTCTGTATAATAATTAAATATAATAGATATTAAAGATATAAGTATTAAACTAATTCAAATATAATTTTATTTTCATATTCAACTCATTATTTTGATTACTTTCTCATTAAAAGACTACACTATCTCAGTATTTAGAAATGTTACATTTAGTTTTTTCTTGTTTCTCAATAAAATAATGGGGTAATGGTGGTGACATTGGCATTTGTTCTGAAGCCATCTTGCTTAGGTAATATGATCGGAAACTTATTTCCCGTTGAGTAATTCAGAAACAAACACACCCAATTATTGTGAACTCATCTAAGGTGGAGATAGAGGGATAGGCCTCATCCACATACAGTTAATCAGAGCTGAGTAATGGAGTTGAATAAGAATATAGAGGAAGAAAGGCCTGTGCTTACCCTTTCCTTATCTTCCCACGAATGTATAGTACTGCCCCTCAAGTTATTTCAGCAAAAGGCTATTTTATGTCTGGACTTTTTCTTTTCCAACATTAGCACTCCTTTCTCTCTTTCTTGTATACACGAGGCATAAAAATGATATATATGGTGACTTTTGATACTGGATCTTTTCAGGCCATGAAGAAATGGCATGTCCATTCTGACAGCCTGTTTAGGGGTTCTATTTTAATAGTTTGTGTCTCATACTTTCAGATATTCCAACATCTAGGGCAGGGCTCATTATCACTTGTATATTTGCTATAATTGTATTATAACAAATATACATTATAACAAATGTATAACAAAATTGCATTATAACAAATAATAAGAGTCACAAATACACAGAAAAACAGATTACTATAGCAAACTAGGGTTCACGATGGGGACAGGAAGCTGTGGTTTCCAGTGATCAAAATAGCTTTGTTTGTGATTTTAGAGAAAAAATAAAAGAGTTGTTTACTTAGGTCCAGTTTTAAATACTAAGTAAAACAACACATTTTATAAGAATATTTCTGATAATTCTGTAAATGCTTTTGAGTGATTTGCCGGTCATTGGATGGCCTTTCATGGCGGCTCATGGCGGCTCATAGCAGCTCACACAGGCTGTCGGCCACTAACATTGGCTACTGACCCCTCACAGTAGCTCATGGCAGCCTACTGCAGCAGGGGCTGCAGCCTACACAGTCACCGGCGACTCCAAGTTGAGCTGTTGTTCACCATCTTAGCTGTAGAGGGTGCAGCATCACCGGACTTCATGTGAGATTCGAACTGGGGCCCTGCTGCTCAGAGCTGGCATCTCAAGCCAGCTCTTAACCAGTGCGCCACTCGGCTGGTCCTGAAATTTGTTAATCTTAAAAAATATTTTACAGGGGATCTGCTGAGTGGCTCAGTTGGTTAAGAGCGTGAGCTCTGAGCAACACGGTCGCAGGTTCAATTCCCACATGGTCTAGTGAACTGAGCCAGAGCTGGGCTGCCGCTGAGCTGCCAACAGGTGGCAGAGTGGCTTAGCTGTTGAGAACATGTGCTCCTAACAATAAGGTGGCCAGAGTGACTCCCACATGGGATGGTGGGCTATGCCGCGCCCCCCTCCACTCCCTAACTAAAATTGAACCTGGCACCTTGAGCTGAGCGGCTGCAAGCTGCTGACTAGTGGCCTGATGTGGCTGGACTTGGAGCTGAGCTAGCTGTGCCCTCCATAACGAAGACTGAAGGACAACAACTTGGCTGTTCCCCTTCCCCAATTCCCCAATAAAATAATCTTGAAAAAAATGTTTTACAAAAACTAACTGCAAAACACTGTTTTAAAATTAAAATGGGCCCGAAAATGCCATCTTCATTTACTCACTAGTTTAATAATATTAACCAGTCTGTATTGTGTATCCAAATAAATTATACAATAAAAATATTATTTTAACATTGTTATTGTCTATTAATTGTAAAACACTTATCTCTGATTTTTATGATATGTATCATTATGTATTGTAAAGCTTAGCAGAGCCTCCCATCAATGCCCAGAAAAATTATCTCCAGCATCATGAAGACAGCTATAGCAGATGCAGAACATCTTATAGAGGAATAGAGAAAACAAACCACATCTTGGCTAAGAAAATAAGATAGAGAAAAGGAAAATTAGTGAAAAAACAGTAATAGCTTGTTCTTCAGCAGTACTTTTACATGGTCTCTTTTTGCTGAGATAGAAGGTTAATTATAATTAAGGTGCATAGGTACCTTCAAAACAACAGATGAGGGCAGGCTGAGTGGCTCAGTTGGTTAAGTGTTGGCTTAGAGCGCATGCTCTGAGCAACACGGCTGTTGGTTTGATTCCCACATGGGCCAGTGAACACTGCACCCTAGCTGAGCAGTCGCTGAGCTGCCAACAGGTGGCAGGATGGCTCAGCTGGTGTAACAAAAAGATTGCCTGTTCAATGGTGGGCTATGCCCACCCGCAACTAAAGACTGAACTCAGCACCTTAAGCTGAGCTGCTGCCCAGATGGTTCAGTGAATAGGGCGTGAGTTCTTAACAACAAGGATACTGGTTCGACTCCTCCATGGAATGGTGGCTATGCCCACCCACAACTAAGATTGAACACAGCACCTTGAGCTTAGAGGCCACGAGCTGCTGACAGGTGCCCTTCACAACTAAGATTGAAGAAGAACAACTTGGCTGGTCCCCTCCTCCAATTCTCCAATTTAAAAAAAAAATCTTTAAAAAACAACAACGCATGATAGGAGGAAAATGACAATAGCTGTGTTTATCTGATAAATAGCTCATTTACTAGTTATCAACATTGGTCAGTCTATAATGTATGACCCAATAAATTGACCAATAAAAGGATTGTTTTAGCATTGCAGAGACATAACCTAGGAATAACTTTAAGGGCTTCCATAAATTAATCAGATTACCTGTGTACACATCCATGTATTATCAGGCATATATATATATAAAAGCTTGTTTCAAGGTAGGGGATATTTAAACAGTGATAAAGATCATACATGACTAGCCACACTGGCACAATATTTCTTTAGCAGACTCATGCTTATAGCAATCACATGCCTCATTGTTATGACACTAATAGGTATAGGAAGGACTATGGGATAGTTTGTTGGCTGGTAAAAATGCCTGTGGTCATGTTGCTATTTTATTAGTTATGCAATATAACATATCTACTGTGGGTTTCAAATCCACAAATATATTCCTTCTGACTCTGCTTTCACATTACATAGAAGGACACAGGGAAGACAGACTGCTGTGATCTGACACAAGGAGGACAATAAATCTTTGAATACATTTTCTTTACACCATAGTTTAGGACAAAAGGATTGCAGAATAATATTCATGATTTCAAAAAAAAAACCAGCAACACAGGAAATAAATATTTGAATGAAAGACAAACTTTTGCTCCAAGAGCTGTTTTTTCCCTTAGAGATCAATTAATTTAAAAATGATTGACTGCTTTTGTATCCTATGATTTGAAGAATAACTATGAAAGAAAAACCTAAATACATGAAATGCTCTATTTTATGAAAAATTTAGATCTAATCTTTCATTCTTCTTTTTTCACTGTCATTCTTCAAATTTCTACTAAAGGTAAGTAATATCGAAATGTGAAGACACTTACTGTTAATGCTCTTTGAGTAGCTTGAATGAAGGCCATTAATATAGGAAGTATTTATGATTATTTTTTGATATCTTTAGGCTGACATCCACTTAGTCTCTATTTAATATAGCTTTAACCTCTAGTTTTCTGGTTTTCTATAAATTCTAACTTATATACATAGGATTAAAACAAATCATCTTTAGGTATACATAACCCTAAGTATACAGGACCATAGGACCATATAAAAAGATTTATTTGTGTTTGGCATCTGAATTTTGGTTAAAAAAAAAAAAGTTATGAGATTCTGTTAAAATGAGTCTGACACGTCTTGGCCCAAAGTTACACTGAGGACAATATTGTAGTTGCCTATTTATGCTGTCTAATCCCTTCCCCTTCTCCCTCATCCCCACCCCGCTCCCAACTAGCAACCCTGTTTTTCCTCTATATCTATGAGACAGTTTCTGTTTACTTTGCTCATTCATTCAGTTTTTCAGATTCCACATATAAGCGAGATCACAGGGATATGAAAGACAGTTCGGGGAATATAATTAATAATGTAAATATTTTGTAGGGTGTCAGATGGTCATATGTCTTGTTGGGGAGACAATTTCATGGATGGAGTAGAGGCTTGATCACTGCACTGTACACCTGAAGCTGAGGTTGTATAATATTGTATACCAACTGTAATTGAATATATATAGATAGTCACGGGATGTGGATTATACTGTGGAAGGGAGTCAGAGGAAGTGTAATAGATATATATGATATGGGGGGGAAGAGTGGGGTGGTGAATTGGGGGAGGGCGGTTGTCACTTTGAGGGGTAAAAAGTATAACTATTACACTGTGTTGTACACCTGAAACTAATTAAGAATAAATTAAAGAAATTAAAAAAAGTTACACTGAGGAGGAATCTGTTTTTCTTTGAAAGCAAGGGTATAATCAATATTTTCATAGAGTATGAGTATAAAATAGAATATAGTATTATTAAGCCAGTGTTAACATTTCATTGGTGATGATTTCACTTTTTAAAGGCTGTATAATAAGAACAGTTTAATCTCATAACATGGAAGTTTTTACTTCATTATTGTTGCCTCTTTATTTTTGGCTAAATTGTACTGATACTGTATATTGAATAACTTCAAGTAAATATACATGTTGTTTTACAGCATTATGTGTTCTATTGGCCAGAAAAAAAGGGTAGAGGAGGTGCTCTCTCTAGTTTCAAGTACAGTATGCTCTAAAATAGTTTTTTGGAGTACTGCTAGAGAGTGCTTTAATTCTTGGCAGCTTAAGCCCACACTTTGCTGTGGATCCCAACTTCTATATCTGTTTAGATGAGCCATTGTCTCAATGGATAAATATTAAAATGGCTCAGTGTAATAATATTAAACAGTATCTATTTGCTTTCTTTTTGGTAATTTTTAGGACTGGTCACACATCCCGCCTTATACCTTCCTTCCCTCCTTCCTTTCCACACATATTTTTGAGAGCCCCATATTGTGCTAGAAACAGGGTTATCGTCTATTAAGAATTCACAGTCTAATGGAGTTGAGATACAAGTAAATAGAAAATTCTAGTAAATATGGTGTATATTATGATACCATGACAGCACAGAAGAGAAACACCTAATTTAGTTTATGGGAATTAGGAAAGGCAATTTAAAGACTATACCTGACACAAATACACAGATATTTGCATACACATGTATGAACACACTTTAAAAAATACATTATTTACTTTCCAGAAATAAGATAGTAATGACTCAGTGTTGACTGATATGCCTGTTTCCAGTATCATGAAAGAAACATACTATCTCAATTTGGTGTTAATGTTTGCAAACTACTTGACTTTTCTAGAAGAATGATACTACATATTTTAAAAATAGTAATGCTTTTCTAGTCTCTGCTATATTTTCAACAGCTGACATAGTCAATACCCAAAGAAAACTTTCATTTTATGCATGGTAGTAGAGTGGAAGGCATGTCAGATGAGATTTAAAAAATTTGGGTATTTGTCCTGGTTTGGTGGTTCACCACAAACTATGTGATTTTGACAAAATCATTTAACTTATTTAAACCTCAGTGTCTTCGTTGGAAACAGGAGGGGGCCGAGCAAGATGATTTTAAAGTTTCTTTCTAGATTTAAACATCTGACTTTTATAAATGTTCTGGTTTATGTTAACCCTTTTAAGTTATAATTTTAAGACAATAGCTTTTAAGTTCCCACTCCTAGAAAGTGCTTATAAATGATTTATGTTCTCTAGCTCTCTATAAATTTGACTTTGTCCTACTAGTTACACAAACAGTCCCCACCACACTAGCCAAGACCAGTCAGACTGGTTCTGTTTAGCTCATCACTGACTTCTTTCTTCACCTCCATCCTGCCCACTAAATTGCTGATAGAGCTCGAATGCACACACTTGATTTCAGACCTCCATCTCCACGCTACTCTGCCTTGCTGGTCAACAATGTATCCGTGAGTTTACTTTTCCTTTGTCTTAACTTAGCTTGCAGTTTAAAAATGATATAAACTCCACCAAGGAATGTGTAGATCTCCAATTTATTATTTGTTTAATATAGAAAAACATTTCTGATCGTTAACATGAAATTATGTCAAGGAATAGATTTCTATTCTTTCTATATCAGTGTTTCTTGTTCTCTGATGTCCCTTCCAAAATGTTTTTCTATATGCTTTCTGAAGAGTTCAACAGAAGGTAAAGGTACATGGTGTTTGACAGCAGTCTTTCAGTTAGTTTTTCTGTTTGTTTGTTTCAAGAACAGAACATATTTTTAGCTTGGGCTTTGTCTTATTGAGAAAATACTCTTACCTTTGAAGGAATACATGATAAAAAAAATCTGAAATCATGAAGATCTGAATTACACTTATTTCTGTAGGTAAACAGTTTAAATTTTAAAAAGTAGATGTTTTGAAAGAATAATAAATAACTTAAGAAGACAATGTGACTCAATTTTTATAGTTGGATTTAAAAAATAAATCCAGTGATGTACCTGGCCACAATCAACTTTTCTAACAGGTAAGTCATAATTGTTTTGTGGTTGTTTTCTATTAAAGTTAGAAACTAAACAGTGAGAGGGTTTCAGTGTACTAGTTTGGACACTGAAAATAATTTTATCTTTAGATTAAATTTTTATTTCCTCTGGTTGATATATTGGCATATTTTTAAAAAATTAATTTTCACTTTGAGAAGAAAACAGTTTGAAAAATTTAAAACGTTCAATGGAATCTCAATAGGGAAAAACTCAGGCACTGTAGTTGATAAAAAGAAAGTTTTACATACTTGTTATGAGAAGTTTAATACTCTTCTATACATGTTAATGAAGCAACTAAGAGCTACAAATTTTACAAATTTGCAAGTACTTCTCTATAATCCATGATGGTTTTGTGTTCTACCCTTTTAACCCACATTATCTTTAAGAATAGTGCCATAGAAAAGAGTGCTTTTATTCAAATACATAATATCTATCAAATTCAATATAAAACAAACAGAAACATCTTTCTGATCTAAAAATTGTATAAAAAGTAGAGCGCATCCATGTTTGAGTTGACCTAGGACATGTTAAGAGAATGGACTAGAGTGGAAAGGAATTAAATTTACTATGCATATTTACTGGAGTAAGTGTACCAACAAGAATGCTTTGATGAAAGAGGTATGATTGAAATACTGGTATATATATATATGATTTATTTTTAAGGACATTGGTTCCTAACTGGGAAGGCATATAAGAAACAGGCAGAGAGCTTTTATCTAATGGCATGCTCCTTCCTCTTTTGCCAAATTTCTGATAGTCCCTCCTTCGCTTTACATGTTTTAAATGAGAACCACTATTTTAGAATTTAAGGGTAAGAAGACATTTAAACCAGGTAAACATTCTTCTTATGCTGCTATTTCTCCCAAACTCTTATTTTATACTGCTCTTTGAGCATGAAGATATCAACACATGAATTTTATAAATACGTGTCCACAGTAGAAGGTTAAAGAATATTCTATAAGGAATAAGTTTATAGAGAAGACAGTTGGGAAGAGAAAATTATAGTTATTAAATACATTTACTGGTGATGAGGATATATGCTAACTATATTCATCAGCAACCACTGATAAGAATTAAAGGTAAGCAGACCAAATTCATAGATATTAGTATCTATACACTTTTAGATAGATGGAGGTGAAATGAGTAATATTCAAATTAAACACAATGGGCAACTTTAATTTTTACTCAGTATGGTAAGACGATTTCATTGAATGGTCCATGGACCCCCTGAATTAGATTCACCGGATGCTTCTTTTTCTTTCTTTTTTTAAAAATTAAAGTTTATTGGGGTGGCAATTGTTAGTAAAGTTGCATAGGTTTCAGGTGTACAATTTTATAATACATCATCTATATATTACATTGTGTGCTCACCCCCCAGAGTCAGTTCTCCTTCCATCACCATATATTTGATCCTGTTTACCCTCATCTGCTACCCCCCTCCCCGCTCTTACCCTCTGGTAACCATTAAACTATTGTCTGTGTCTATGAGTTTTGTTTCTTCATTTGTTTGTCTTGTTCCTTTATTGTTTTCAATTTTATATACCACATATCAGTGAAATCATATGGTTCTCTACTTTTTCTGTCTGACTTATTTTGCTTAGCATAATAATCTCAAGATCCATCCATGTTGTCCTAAATGGCAGTATTTCATCTTTTCTGATGGCAGAATAGTATTTAATTGTGTATACATACCACATCTTCTTTACACTGGATGCCTATTAAAAATAGAAAAGCCCAGTTCTCATTCCAGAAATTTTAATGAATCTCTGGCTGAGGCATGGAAGATGTATTTTTAAAAGTTATATAGGAAATTATTGTTTGTACTAAAGTTTGAGAAGAACTGATACAGTGTAAAGCTATAAAAAAAGAAAAACTTGTAAGATGGAAAGAAAATAAAGTAGAAATGAAGTGGGTCAGCTTTTAAAAAAGGTAGCCCTTTATTTTATTTAAATATGTATAATTGTATCTTAATGAGAGATGCTCTTTCCCTAGTCACCTTTCCCTCCAAGGGAAAAGAGTACTCATTTATGCAACATAGTGATGAGTAAGAAGGAGAAGTTAATTTTAGAAGGTATGGGAAACAAGAGAAGATACTGACGTAATTTGTGTCATTGGTGTCAAACAGGGAGAGTAGTCTTTTTTGGATTAAAAATCTGTTTGTTTACAGGGAAAAAACCTCAACATAAAACTAATATAGCAATATTCCCACTGAAATTTGTCAATAGACAGTGATGCTGACGTGCCACTCTGTTGAAAGTTAGGCCCAGAATTGCTGTATGATTGTGCTCTAAGTGCTTAACATGGGGCCTCACTTCTTCAACTGAGATCACTCCTGGTCCATGTAACACCTTTCAGCAAGTTCTTATTGTATACCCAGTTCTGTGTGTAAGAAAACTATCTGTTGAGCACCAATTATATATTGTAGGTTTTGTAAAATGCTATCTCATTTAATTTTGACAGTACCTTGAGGAGCAGTTATTGTGATCACTCTTTGAACAGATGAAATAACTGCAGCTCAGATTGTCCAGAGTTAGTAAGTGCTGGATCTAGAATCTGACCTTGGCCTTTCTGCGTAACTCATTAGAGGTGTGGGGACCTCAAAGAAGAGTCGGTGCAACTTTTTCATTCTAACAGAGAAATGGAAAACATGCATACAAGTATACCCAAACATGGAGAAAATGTATATGGATGTATACACATATGTGCCTATGCAATGTATAGGCAGAGAAACAGATCATATACAGATTAATATGAAATAATGCGCAGATATGCTCAAGGGGGTAGGGTGGTGATACTATTTTATTTTCACTGATGGGTTTTTAACAACATTTTACAGAATGCATGAGCTGCCCTTATTTAATTTTCTTAAAACTGTCTTTCTATTATATTTAAATATGATAAGAAGAATGTGACCTAACTTTTCCGCACTATCTCAAAGGTGACCAGTGATTGAGAGTATAGTACTTCAATGACATCATCACTATTTTACATAAAGGATTACAACATTTGCTACTGTATGAAAATCAAGTTAATCTTAGTGCAGCATTTCATGGAAGGAATTTGTCAGTCTGTAATAACTATTTGTCCAATAGACCTTTGTTATTCTTTCATTGTTGCCTGCTTTCCTCCAAAAATATGTCATTGCTTCTATATAAAGTGGGAATAAATAGAAACATTTCAGAAAAAAAAGCAACATAACATGCTTCAATATCAGTACTGAGCTTTGTTAGTATGCCTGATGGCTTTAGTGCTTGAGAATGGGATGAGTTGGGGAGTAGGTGAGCAGATCTTCTAAGATGATAGGTGGTAAATTGGGTGCTTTGGTTGCATTTCTAGGCTTTGCCAGGGTTTGGATTTAAAAAAAAACTGCACTAAGAACTTTTCCAAGCACACTCCTCTGTACATATTCTCATCAAAGATGGTGGATGAGAATTGTGAAGAATGTTGTCCAGTTTCAAGCATACTTTAATAGATTTGGAATGAGTAAATTAGAGATTAGGAAAGATTTAAGAGGTTGAGAAATAAAAATGGGCTGCAGAGACACCAAGTCATGCCAGAACCTGCAAACCCAACCTTCCCCCAGGCACATTTATCACCTGCATGGTTGGGAAATTTCTGAGATATTTAGTGATTCTGAGATGATAGAACTAAACTTCAGGGAATCCAAAATACCATACAGTCATTATTAAATTCTATTTTGCAAACTTTCATCTGAGATTGTCAGATGATATCTTATTTTTGAAGCTGCAAAAGCAAATATAGACGTACTTCGCACTGTTCAAAGTCAAACTATGAGTCAGTGCAGCAGAAGAAAATAATTGCTATCATTTGTTTCACATGTACTACATGCCAAAGGCTTTTCAAAAACATCATGCGCACTTAATCTTTATAACAACCTATGGTTGTATTATTATACATTTTATAGGTGAGGAAACTGAGGCTCACACAAGTAACATTATTTGCTTAGAAGCCATAAGTGGCAGAACTGGGAATTAAGCCAGATCTGACTCCAAACCTATGTTCTTAATTACAATGCTATACCATCCTCCTTTATCTATTGAGGTGGTTCTATTACTATGCTGATTTAATTGTCTTGTGTGTTTAAAGATATAAAAGTTAAAGTTGCAAGGAACAGTGTTATTATTGAATGGATACTCTTCTAAATAGACCTCTGAGGCTGGTAGACAGGAAATATTGTTGTCTGCATTCTATAAAGGGATACAACATTCAAAGATTAGGTAATTTTCATGTGGTCATAAGAATGGGTGCCAGGCAATACTAGAGATAGTATCTGTTCTTCAAGTTGACCTGTATATTGAATCCAATATAGTCACATAGAAGAGTTACATTAACACAGGTGTCTACATGACCCAGGAAATAATACTGTGATTGTTATCACCATTTAAATAGCAACATATAGACTTTTAAAAATTAATTTCTGCTAGGGCCTGCTGAGTGGCTCAGTTGGTTAAGAGCTCGCTCAAGAGTGTGAGCTGAGCTCTGAGCAACAGCCGTTCAATGCCCAGCCTGAGCTGAGCTGCTGCTGAGCTGCCAACAGGTGGCAGGATGGCTCAGCTAAAATAATAATAATAATAAAAATTAGTGTTTGCAAATTAAAAGCTTGTCAGGTCACATTTAGTAAAATTCAGAGAAGGTACATATAGTAGGAATATATATGAGTATGTTCATATATATGCTTACACATAATATGTATATGTTCTTTATACATAATTTCAACATATATTTTCTCATTACTTGGTACCTATCAATGACACTATGAGGCAGACAATGTTAATATTACCATGATTTTACAGAGAGGGAACCAACAAATAGGAAGGCTGAGACTGCCATGTAGTTGAACATGTGTGCTTTACCTCCAGTTCCATACTTCCTAGCACTCCCTGCTACCTGCACCATGTCATGATGCCTGGAATTACAAGTGCTCCCTTAGCTAAGCAAGCTAAATTTTCAAACAACTAGCTTAATCGTAGTGCCTCAACTTTCTTAATCAGAGAATACCAGAGATAATAAGTAATAAATCCAAAATATTTCAAACCAATCTTTCAATGAATACAATACATTCAAGCCATAAGTAAACACTTGAACATATATTACTGGATTCAAGAGCAAAGCTAGATTTGGGCTTCATAAGTAGAGTTCTAAATCCTTGCACTAAACTCTACACTTCATGGTTGACTACTGGCATTACTTACAGATCCTTAGAGTCAGGCAGGTCCAATGAGTGGCTTTCCACATTTCCTTTACCAGTTGAATTCCTTTTACATATAAGGCCTAATGCAAAGCCCCGTTGCATAGGGCAGAGCTGCTATGAGTGGAGTGGGACTAAGACTTTGAGACTAGCCTGCTCTATTTTCTCCTTTTTCCCTTAGACACAGGTGAGGCAACTTGAAGGATTTTTCAACCACTTTAAAAACAGATTAATTTCATTCTGGTTTTAATTTGCATTTCTCTGATAATTAGTGATGTTGAGATCTTTTCATATATATGTTGGCCATCTGTATGACTCCTGTCAGAATGGCTATCATCAATAAATCAACAAACAACAAGTGTTGATGAGGATGTAGAGATAAGGGAACCCTCATGCACTGTTGGTAGGAGTGCAAATTGGTGCAGCCACTGTGGAAAACAGCAGAAAAGTTCTTCAATAAATGAAAAATAGAACTACCTTATGACCCAACAATTCCACTTCTGGGTAGTCATCCAAAGAAATCCAAAGCAAAAAGATATATGCACCTCTACATTCACTGTAGCTTTATTTACAATAGCCAAGATATGGAAGCAACCTAAGTGCCCATCAATAGACAATTGGATAAAGAAGATGTGGTACATATACACAATAGAATGCTACTCAGCCATTATACTTTTTTTTTTTTTTTTTGAGGGCAGTGTCACTGGCCCTCATATGTGGGACCCAAACAGGGCCGCTGGCATCTCAAGCCAACTCTTAACCATCGCGCCACTCGGCCGGCTCTACTCAGCCATTATAAAGAATGAAATCTTACCATTTGTGACAACATGGATGGGCCTAGAAGGTATTATGCTAAGTGAAGAAAGTCAGACTAAGAAAGAAAAATACCATATAACCTCACTTATATGTGGAATCTAAAAATAAATGAACAAACAAAACAGAAACAGACTGATAGATACAGAGAACAAATTGATGGTTGTCAGATGGCAGAAGAGTTGGAGGGCTAGGTGAACAAGGTGACAGGATTAAGAAGTACAAATTGTTTTTTTACAAAATAGTTCAGAGGGATGTAAGGTACAGCATAGGGAACATAGCCAATAATATTGTAATAACTATGTATGGTGCCAGTTGGGTATTAGATTTATCGGGGAGATCGCTTCCTAAATTATATAATATTTAATCATTAGGCAGTACACCTGAAACTAATATAAAATATATTGAATGTGAACTGTAATTTAAAAATTAAAAAAGAATAAAAAATCAAATTAATTTCTCATTATAAAAGAGAAATAATGACAAAACAACATTTGTTGAGGTTTTACTGTATGCCTGGCAGAAATAAGTGTTATTTCATTGAACTCTTAGAAGAACCCTATAGTTAGGTCCTATCGTCATCCCCATTTATAGGTTGGGAAATGTAGACAGAGAGGGTGAGTAACACTCAGAGCCACCTACCTAGTGAGAGGCAGAGCCAGGACTAAATCCAGTTTGTTTGATGCTAAAGCCCAGACCTTTAACCACTAAACTAGAAAATGGAAATCATTTGCTTAAAGTTATAGAGCTTGTTATAATGAGGTCCTTGATGGAATCTTGATCTCCTGACTTATTAGTATTAGATGTATTGCATTTATTTCAAAATCACACTGCTAGAGAATATTAAGTAAAAATAATTTTATCATTTTTCTCATACACAGAAATTGTGAGAGAATTAGTAGTTTCTTGATGTCCTTTTTTCCCAAAGATAATTATATAAAAGTAACAATTTACCTTAAGTGCAACTAATCTGATTTGCATATTGTAATAGTATCAGATTTAGCTGTGAATGGCAGGAAACCTAAGGTAAAGTGGCTTTAGTGTATGAAATGTAATTTTATTTCAGTTTAATGTAAAATAAGTCTGGAAGCAGGCAGTAAGGGCTTATAGGGAGGTTTACAAAGTAATTAGGAATCTAGGCTCCTACTATCATGCTGTTCCACTAACATGAATATATATCCTCCAAATCATGGCTCAGTATGGTTAGCTGAGCCCCAACTGGCACATATGTATTCTGACTGACACACACATTAGAATTCTAGCCACAGGAATAGAGAGACTCTAGTGGTCAGAACTTATTCAGATGGAGGCTCCTATGGACAAAGGACATTATTCTATTTTCTAGGTGATCATGGCCCCACCAAAAATCAAATATTCTATTATTAAGGAAAAAGGACAAATATTAGGGATAGGCATCTATGAATCTTTACCACAGACATGTTAATTTTGAATGATGAGAGGCATATCCTGTTGAGATGAGCAGGTGGATATATGGGTCTGAAGTTAGACAAGTGATCTGATCTGCAGTTATAGATTTGGTAGCCATCGTCATATAGATAAGAATTAAAGCCATGCATTTTGGTAACTGAAAATATTTGGTTCTTTTGGAGTAAATAACACTTTCCTTATAATATTATGGTATTAATTTGCACAGCAAATTTTACCTTATTCTAAGCTGAATCTGAGCATATTTCACTGTACATTATTAAAATGCCAATATATTAGAGTATAATTAAGGTTAGTATATAAGGTCAATTTCACAAATCTTTTGTTCCATCCACAAGTTAATACTCAATACTTCCATGTATTACAGGTCGGCAATTGGAGCAGGAATTACATTAATCAAGAACTATCACTTTTAGGTCCAGCCGAGTGGCGCAGTGGTTGAGCGCTGGCCTCGGAAGCCCGCAGCCTCGGTTCGGTCCCACATATGAGGGCCAATGACACTGCCCTCAAAAAAAAAAAAAAAAAAAAAGAACTATCACTTTTGGAAAAATAATATAAACATTAAAATAGTATATTTTCTAATTGTCTTTCATTACAAAGTTAATTCAGATAGGATTTTTTTTTTAAAGATTTTATTGGGGAATTAGGAGAGGGAAACAGCGTTGGGGAATCGGGGAAGAGGAACAGACAAGTTGCTGTCTCTTTTTGTTCTTCAGTCTAGTTGCGGAGGACGTTGCTTCACTGGCCCATGTTGGTATCGTCATTGAACTCTTCCCGGATGAGGCAGATCAGTCGCCGGCCTCTGGAATGGTTGCTCACTGTGGCTATTGGCAGCTCATGCTGGCTGCCAGCAGCTCATTGTAGCCTATGACAGCCCACTGCAGCAGGGGCTGCAGCCTACACCATCGCAGGGGCTCGCACAGCCCAGCTCCAGGTGGAGCTGTTGTTAGCTATAGAGGGTAGTGTCACTGGCCCTCATATGTGGGATCCGAACTGGGGCCGCTGGTGTCCCAAACCGGCTCTTAACCAATGCGCCACTCGACCAGCCCCAGATAAGATTTTATTATATACAGAAATTTTAGATTATTTGAAGGATTCTTAGTGTATGGCTTACAGTGCTTGCAAGGGACATAGCAAGGAGGATACTACAGGATCTTAGCATGTGTTCCAACTGGCACATTTAAATTTTAAGGTCCTTCAGTGGCTTTCATAAAATGGAATTTTATGGTCTACGGATTTTAAAACTAGCTTAGGATTCAAGTAATAAACTGTATGTCTTCCTCATATGTATAATACTTGGATTATTTCAAATGACTAGCAGTCCCTTATTTTGACCATTCCAAATTATTTGGCATATAGCCAACAGAAAATGATGCTTAAATGATGCTTAAATGATTTTAAATGTTATGTTACAGCTTATTGTTTAATAAATGCTGAATTGTAAGCTGTATATGTTACAGCTTATTGTTTAATAAATGCTTAAATGATGCTTAAATGATTTTAAATGTTATGTTACAGCTTATTGTTTAATAAATGCTGAATTGTAATTGTAATAATATTAACCATTCCTAAGTTATTTGAGGCATGAAACACCAACTTGGGTGAAAATTAGAGAACATCTAGGTCAATTAAAATCCCATTGTCTTTTAACAAATGAAGAAAATGAGAGCACATTCAGCATCATACAAGTTGGGGGTTAGGGGATGCTGGAATTTGTGTGATGTTGAATATGCTCTCAGATTTTTCATCTGAGAAATTTAGGACTTAAATGAAATGAAAGCACTTAGTCCTTAAATGAAAACCCTTAGGAGTAAGATGCAAGTCATTGGTCTTTCATTTCAGAGATATTTCCACTGTATCATGACAACTCTCATAGGAGGTATCTAGTCATGAAAAAGATTTGGTAGGAAGACATCTAACACTGTAGGAAGTTAATGCAAGCCTGTGCTACATATTAGCAGCCTCAAGAGTATGTGTAGCTCAGGTTTCTCAATCTTTTTTCTTCTGATAGACCTGCCATGACATACTCATACACTCCCTATTAATCTTTATTTTTATGCCACATTTTTAAGTGTGTACAATTTCTTATGACAAGTTGCAATGGCATACCTTGTCAGTGTTTCTGTGGGGAAACTGCTGCATTTAAAGTTGTTTACTCAGATCATAAATATTTATTATCTTGAACTGGAAAAAGTTTGAGGAAAAATATAAGTGGAATGAAGTATTAAAAAGCCCAATTTATAAGTCTATAAACTCATACCCAATTACTTAACAATAACTTTAAATTTTTTTGCACCCCATTTATGTGTGATTGTAAATTTGTAGAGTTCAGGCAAAGTGTCAACTTAAATCTCAGTTTATAATTTCCTATGCTCCCCCATATCTGGTTGAGAACTAAATAAAGACCTTGATGATAACACAGTAGAGATCATAGACATTCCTTAGTATTGAGTTGCTACTAATCCTTACATAATAAATGTATCTAGCAAAGCCTGATGATATCAGATGCTATCTTCACTACTTCCTGTTAAAGTAGGTGGGAGGAAAGATATTATCACTAGAGTTTTATGGCTGGTTAAATATAGGAATGGTTAAACTATGGGTTTTGCCTAAGTTAACAGTTAATGAGTGGTAGGGTTTTCTGCCATTCATAATATTTATTAAAAACTTCCTACTGTTCTAATACTATGTTTATTAAAAACTTACTACTGTAATAAGCAATACCATGTTTTTATGTGCACAATTTCAATAATCTTATATTCTTTATAATGGGAAAATGCCATATGGAGGTATGTCAATAATAATTAGGGAAGTGTTGTCAGATATTTTGAAAAACTATCATAGAGCTTAGTACCTGAATGATTTCACCCTGCTCCCCTGTCAAATTATTTTTACTAAATAGTAATTGAAACCATTTGTTAGTATTGAGGAACATTCTGCGAGTATATAAAACTAACATTTGTTTCTATGTTAAGAATACTTTAGAAAATATAGTTCATTATGTTACAAATTTTTATGAGGAATTGAAACAGTTGTATTGCCACTGAACAATTGCTCACTTTTTATTTTAGGGGTGCGGTGAAGAATGCACCTGAACAAGCTTTGCTTGTTTACTTTGTTTTATTTAGTTTGTTTTTGAGATCACTGCTAGAAAGCTACAAATTTTTGTGGCCTGACTTAAGGAAATGTCTAGATGGGAATTATGAAATACAGTTTTAGAAGTACTCCCACCTTACATTTTCACTTCTGTTTTGCTTTCTTCTTGTATCTCTGAACTTAATTTAATGCCATATATTTTACATATATCTCCTTTTGTTTTGTATATATATATATATATATACACACACACACACACACACACACAAATATATATATTTAAATCTTTTATTGTGAAATAAATATTTTTTTAAATTAGTTTCAGGTGTACAACACAATGCAATAGTTATACTTTTTATGCCTCAAAGTGACAACCCCCCACCCCCAGTTCTCCCCCCCACTCCCCCCCATATCATACATATCTATTACAATTCCTTTGACTTCCTTCCACAGTATACTCCACATCCCATGACTATCGATATATTCAGTTACAGTTGGCATATAATATTATACAACATCAGCTTCAGGTGTACAGTGCAGTGACTAAGCCTCTACTCAATCCATGAAGTGGTCTCCCTAACAAGACATGTGACCATCTGACACACCACAAAATTTTTACAATATTATTATATTCCCCAAACTGTGTTTCATATCCCTGTGTCAATATTGTAGTTGTCTATTTATGCTGTCTAATCCCTTCCCCGTCCCCCCCACCCCTACCCCCCTCCCAATTAGCAACCCTTAGTCATATATCTCCTTTTAAGTCACCTTAATTCAGTGTAGAACAAAGTAGAATATAAGTAAAAACATTTATAATAAAAATAATGAGTTTTCTACCATTTGTCTTGGTGCTGTAAAAAGAAAATGGAAAGAGTTATCTTGTAATTAGATTACCACCTTATTATAATTATAACTTCTCGATGAGAACTATTCGTTCCCTATTCATTGTAGGGAATGTACACACGGTTCAGTCCAAGGATCTGGCTGATGCTATTAGTTACTTTATAGATGTGTTTGTGTTAACAGTAGACAGGACAGAATGTATTACTTGCAATTTTATTACGGAGTAATTTGTTTCTATTTTCTTTTTTAAAAAAACAGCAATGAAAACATATGATTTAGTTTCACCCTGGATATTTTTAAAATCTTATTCTAGAAAGTATAAAAAAGATGATGATCACACCAATGCCTGCTGATAATAAGAGTTTTCCACAAAGTAAAAACCATCTGAAGTATTTGTGTGGAGAGGACAAGAAGGCACAATCCTATGAGCTAAAGAAATAAGCTAAAGCCAAACACAAAATAAAAACTGAATAAAATTTATTAATTTAAAACTCAAATGTCAAGCACTGACTTAGGGAATTAGCAATCTCACAAGGTATTACACTGTTACTTAATTGTGGTATCTTTATGCTTTTGTTTGGATATTGTAACATATAGACATTCAATGACCCCAAATAATATGTGTCTCCTGAAATTAATGTCCCTTTACATGCATTTGTCACTTTCTGTACTATGATAGCACTTTACAGTAAATAGGTAAAATCATAGTAGGAAAATCATATATTTTAACAGTGGTGAAACAGAAATATTAACCATAAGGCTTGATCATTATATAAAGTGTTTTATGGAAATCAGGTTTTACTTAAATAGTAATTATTCTTCACAATGTCTGATCTATTTTTCATTGTGTATAACATTCCAATTCTTTTCTAAAACTAAGGCAGACCAGATGAGCTTTGAGAGAGATTAAAACCCACATTGTGGTACTGACAAGTGGCAGGTTCAATTTGAGGTAGCCAACTTCAATTCAATTTCCTCTGTGAACATTCCTTGAGCATGTGGTCAGAGAATACAGAGATAAGTAAGGCTCAGACCATATCACCAAGGAGCTCAAGATGCATACTTCAATGTGATACTCAAGGGTGACTAGACCTAATTGAAGTGGAGGGTTTTTCTGAACTGGCTTTTAAATACACACAGGCTTTTATGATGTAAGCAAAGAATAGACTCTGTTACTCCACATAGGGGGCATCAGGCGCCAAAGCAAATAGCTGGAAAACCCATGGGACAGAAGGGGAATGCCAGGCTAACTGAGGCTGACTGGGTTCCAAGCAGTCTCAGCCACTGATTCTATCACTTCTAGAAAGACAGCTCACCGTAATGGAGAATGATTTAGAGACTAGGGAGGTGGAAGAGCAACCTGTTACCAAGCTATAGGACAAGTTTGAGTGGAATTGCCAGAAGAAGATCAGTGGCAATGGGATTGGAGGTAGATTACATTAAATTTGCCATGAAAGTGAGACTAGAAAATGAAAAGTTCATTATAGCTCCCTAACACAATTAGCATTGACTTGTAGGCTATTGCTAAGTCAGCTATCAGCAAATTAGGACCCAAAGGCCAAATCCCACCCACCACCTGTTTTTGTACAGTGCTCAAACTAAGAATTATTTTTATATTTTTAAATGGTTGAAAACAGATCAAAAGAAGAAAAATATTTCATGACAAGTGAAAATTTTATAAAATTCAAATTTTACTGTACAGAAATAAAGTTTTCTTGGAACACAGCTATGCTCATTTATTTATATATTGTCTATGGCTACAAAGACAGAGCTGAGTAGCTGCAACAGAGAATGTGTGGCCTAAAATAGTTACGATCTGGACCTTTACTGAAAAGTATGCTGACTTCTGGCGTAAATAGTTGATAATAATGCTTTGGCATCACCAGCTTTATAGATATGGTGTGCATGTTCATTCAAAATAGCTCAGCTGGACTGACTGGTGAAACATGCGAACTAAGAATACCAGTGCTGCTTATCATTATAGAGAATAAGCAAAGACTTCAAGATGCCGGATCAATCAGTTCATGGTGGTGGTATTGTGTTGGGGTTTTCCTGGTAAACTTTCCACTGAAGCATCATGGGTCTTCACTTATGCTCCAGTGCTTGCCATGAAGTTTGTGTTTGTATCCTTTCCCCTGTGCTTTTTTCATTGTTATTGGTTTTCTTTTTTAGTACTATTCTAAAACAACACATTAAAAAGTGATAATGATAATGTAACTCTGTATATATTACTTGTCTTTGGTAATTTGGGGCTTATAAGAATGTACCCATATTTTAATTGCTCTGTTCACCTGGCATATTCACTGTCTAATCACACATGTCCCCAAATGGAAAAGAAAAATAATAGAAAGAAAGCAATTTGATGCCACTGAAGCTTTTAGAATTCAGACAGTCTGTCTGAAGGTGATTTTACACGAGGAGGTTCAACAGGCCACCAATAATGATTGGATCAGGGTTTATGTGCAAAAGGGGGTTAATTAAATGTGTCTGTTGATATATAAAATGGTTTTATTTTTCCATTTTACTAATTTTTTTTGAGCACACTTCTATTACATCTAATTTGGAGCAATTCAGTATTGAATCACTTGCTGAGAGAGCAACAAAAGAGTAATTAAGAAACAGGGTGAATCAGTTTGAAAAGCAATGCTGTACAGACTGGGAAGAGGAGAGATAATATTCCAAATGACAACTGTCTCAGTAATGTGGTTATTACCATTATTATTAATAATTAAAATAATGATTAATAATAATAGTAATAATAATAATAGCCCTTGCTATTTTTTTCTACTTGGGAGCTCAAAGTAACAAAATACCTCATCATTTTTATCTCTACGTAGCTCATCAAATTAGGAGGGGTCTGGAATTATTATCCCTGTTTTTCATATGGAGAAAAATAAGAGAGAGAATTAAATCTGCTGGTATAAGACAATACAATAAATAAGTCAGTGGCAGGACTCAGCAACATACTCTCTTAATTGTTTATTTAAAGTGCTTTTGATGGTTTCTCTTTTCTCTTTGTACCATGTTATCCCTCTTATCTCCTTTAAAGCCACCAAAGAGCATCACTGAAATAGTTGTGAAAGGTGGGGTGAGGAAAGAAGGACTGATGCCTTGGGCAAGATAGTGATAGGAACTCTATGAAAAGGTGTATAATTTTCCTGTTATTTTTTTGTTTTTGAAATTCAATCTCTCTGTCTCTGTTTTTCTCTCTTTTTACTTCAAAAGCTATGGTGTTTCTTGGGAGAAAAAAATCTACCATAACACAAAAAGTACATTAAAATAAGTTTCTCTCATTTCTGTTGACAATTTTGTGTCTCTTCCTATATATTTTGCTTTGCACACATGTATAGTTTTATTATTTACAGAAACTGAACACAGAATGCATATTATTCTGTCACATCTTTTTGCTAAAATATGTACCTGACCTTTTGCATGTTAATGCATGTAGCTCTGCCTCATCAACTTAATAGCTTCATTATTTCACTTTTCTGCCTTGATTAAAAGATCTTGTAGAACAAATAGAACTTCTGTGCTATATTTCACAATTCTGCATAATAATTACATACCTGAGATAACTGTATCATATTTCCTACAATTATAAATTCATATTCTCCACCTGGCATGTTTTGATATTAGTTGAGAAGCTCCTCGGTCCCCATATTCCCCACCCCCAAGTTTTGCTTACATCTGCTATATACATCTCTTTTCCTCTGTAGCAGGGGAATAGCAAGCAGTCAGGGATGAAGGAACAGGTGTCAGTTTTTAGGCTTCTCAGGTACATTTAGCAATTCTCCTTGTGGAGAATTGCTATTCTAGGAACAGGTGTTTGGAATCCCACTCAAGGGAGAACTGGAGATGGAAGAGATTGGGAAGAGGAAGATGAAGTTTCCTTGACTACAACCCTGTGGGAAAGTCACAGGAGGACTGCAAGGAAACCAAGTAGAGAGTTCTGGGAGCCTTCCACTACATCCCAGGGCCTTCAGCAGAAGAAGAGTCATGTAGTGATAATGATGCTATTAACTTCTGCAACAATGTTCACATAGAACAGAACATGGAGGCAGAGATAGGATGTGATGATGGTGTGGCAGGGACTACAATGATAATATCACTTCCTGGTCATATATCACCAGGAAACAGAATCCCCTTCATTTCTGTAAGCAAAAAATATTTATTGTAAACTGCTTTGCAGTTCGCAAGAAGTTTTTGCATTTACTATCTCATCTGTGTCCCACAGTCAACCCTGTGCTTTAGTTGGAATGGACATCCTGTCCCTATTGACAGATGGAGAAACTTAGCTCAGAGTCTAAATTTGTTCAGGCTGGTAGGGAAAGAGCTGGGCTTGGAATTCTCTTTATTCTGATTCAACCCCCTCACCACCATACTTTCCCCCTAGTTCTCATGTACCAGACAGTGCTCTGTATTGGTGCTATTGATTCCACCATCATGATAAATATATCCAAAAATTTAAATGACATCATATTCAAACTCTTTAGTCAACTATGATTTATTGTTTCATCTTCTCTAGCTCTTGAGTTTGCTTAGCAACTACTATAACACGAGGATAAACCAACTTTACTAAACCAACAAAAAACAGGTTGACCAACATTTTTCAGTAACATGTTTTTGAAGGCAGTACAAATAAGGGAGGTTGGGGGAGTCTCATGAAGAATGGACTTCCTGCAGTATGACTGAAGTTTAGAGGTAAATATTAGCTCAAACACTCAGATTCTTGAGAAGAGACCTCTGGTTATCTCTTATGTCCTCAAAGCTTGTTTGGAAATAAATCAGAAAAATAGAAAGAGATTGAATTAGAAACTCTATCTGGAACCTGGTATGGTTCAAGCTCTAACACATTTCATAGGCCGTTTAAGATTCTAGAGTGGTAGAAACAGGCTTTAAACATTTTCATCACTCCTACAGTGCCTAACTCAGTGTCTTAGGCACAGCCAGCTCAATAAATCATAGCTAACAGTTACACAACACTTTCTACATGCTAGACACTGTTATAGGCATTTTACATGTAGTAATTCATTTAATCCTTACAACAATCCTATGAGATATGTACTATTATTATCATCTTCATTTTATGGAGAGGACAGGAAACTGAGGCACAGAGAAGTCAAATTCCTTGCCAAATGAGAGCCATGAGGCAATGAGGCAATCATCATGCAATGAGAGCCAGATTGGTTTCAGCAGACTGGGATCAGGGTGTGTTCTAAACAAAAACAGTACTCTACCATTTAACTGAGTGTCCTGAATTCTCCAGAAATATGTTTCACCTAAGGATTGGGTGTGGTGTGCACTGTGATATAATCCATCCATTTGCTTTTTTTTCCTCAGGTCTTCTGTGGTGAGGGCCAGGAAGCGAGCTATTTTGAAGCCGTGGGTTATTGGCCTCATCACCTTTATATCCCTGATTGTCCTGGCAGTGTGCATTGGACTCACTGTACATTATGTGAGATACAGTAAGTATGGGCTATCCTGACGTCATGTGATTTGCCCCAAATATTTTCTCTTGTACATTCCTGTTTTGATTAGCTCCAGGCGTATTCATTCATTAGTATAATTCATTTGCACAGCTGGTATAAAGAATTCTTTATCTGCCTTGTCTCATATTTAATCCTCACAAGCCAAGAAGGATTCTTTCTTCTATGTTTGATGAAGCAATGTTTCCTGCTGGAAACAGCATGCCAGTTTTCATATTCATTGATATGCAATCATCAAGTCTTAATTAGGGAAAGACAGCAGACTAGAGTCCAGTGCCTTGAGTTGTTAGAGATCTTAGGGCAATCACCTTGATTCAAAATAATTCCAACTCACTGAAATCCTGACAGTCCAATAAATTAATTGCACGATCAGGGATCATAGAGAATAAGCAGGCTCTATTCTGTGTTAGCAAATTGGAGAATTGCTCATAGTGATACATTGTTGAATATGTGCCTATTTCTGTTATTTTAAATCACATGTTGGGATATATTACAAGTGATTAAAGAGGATAGGATATATTGAGAAGCTTAATTATAAAGAGGTTCACTCTGTGGTAATTGGGTACCTCACTGCTATATAATAAGAAAGGTCCACAGGGTACTTCAGAACTATTCTTCCAGGATATGACAACCCTTCTGAAGTTTCCTTCCAATCTCCTCAGGTTTTAATTAGTTGACTCTACTATGACCTATTGGTTTAATATCTCCTTTAGTGATTAGATAATGCTTTGATGTTCAGGACCCTGTAACCAAAGAAGCTAATAACTTGATTGATTCTAATTTAATTGGGAATTTGCAGAAGTTGTTTTCCTGTAAAGAAAAATGGTGATCTATAAATTGGTGATCTTCTTCTGCTAGCAGATACAAATCCAATCTCTTAATTTTCCAAGCAAGCAGGATCATTTCTGAGCAGCTTAAAGAAAAATATTTAATGTAAAGATTTTTTTTTGGTAGAATTTGCCCACATACAGGTCTTTGAATTTGGAGTATCTGTATTTTGATAATGGAGGATGTTTTTAATAAAAAAAAAAGAATAGCTAAAATAACTTTATGATTCTATAGTTCTGTTATGAATATACTGAGTCCCATGGTGTTGTAATCATTATTTCTCTCCATGGATGCCTAGGACTACGTTTTATTCACTCTATATTTCCAGAACGTAAGAGGATCCTGACACATACTTGCAACTTAATTAATGTATATCGAATACTGAATGATAAAAAATGAGTGAATCATACCTATGATAGTTTCTTGGGGCATACATACTTTGGCTTGTTTGACTTCATTAGGAATTTCTAATAATGCTGTGGGGGGAAGGTGTCTCATTAGCTCAGTGAGAGGAAAATGTTTCTTACTACCTCTTCTTAGCCTCTTGCCAAGCCAAAGGTTTATAAGGATTACAAATCTCATTTATATACAAACAATGAAAACTTGATAAAATTTTCCCAGTAACCTGTTCCTGGATCCTAATGTTTGGATGATCAGCTGAGTAATATGGAACACACAGTTTCCACTGCCCACGCAGCACACCTGAATAAACATCAACTGTTGTGATGTGCGTTACTCTCATATTTGTGATCTGCTCTGTTTGGGGATGTAAACTAAAAACAGAGTGGGCATAGCACATGTGCATTTAGGAGATGGCACACCTAGATAACTAAACTAAATCAAATAAATCTATGACAGAAACAGACAGATAAAGATGGAACTGATCGGACTTGGAGAAACGTCGCTTTGGCATAAAGCCCAGGATAGCATAGAATTGTATGTAGTTAGCTGGTGTCCAGTATTCTTTGGGGCTGCATTTCTGTCTCTACTGTGATTTGAATGACAGAAGGCGAATCTATTATGAGCAACATCATTGCAGGTTATAGAATCACAAATGTGTTAGAAAATTATCAGCAAACTCATGTTCATCCTTATTTTTCTTACTTTTCTGCCAACATTCCCAATGATATTTTTCAGCAACTACACATGTCACATAATCCTGACAACTAAAAAAATATTTTGACACTTAGTGACCTGCTTGAGTCTATCGAGTAAAGAAAAATAGTGATTATAGATAAGATGTTCATTTGGTTGAAGTGTATGAAATTGCCGATATTTGACCATTTTTGATTTATACAAATGGCAATTTCAAATGATCCAATCTAATAATTAAAACAAGCAAAAAAACCCCAAAACAGATCTAAGGTTATAGAAGAGTGTTCCTATCCTCTTTAGAAACTTACTATTCAACATGTGGTTAGGTGCAAGCAGCATCAGCATCACCTGGGAGCTTGGTAGCAATGCAGTTTTGGGCCCAACTTTAACCTAAAGTAAACCATTTGTCAATATTTTAATAAGTTAAAAACCTTACTTAAAATTGTGTATATTTCCAGGGACCTGCCTGCATTTCCGCTTACATTGAAGGGAGGAGAGAAAGCAGGGAGGAAGGCAAAACCTCCCCAGGCCCTCACTTAGGTGGTTAATGCTCAGAAGACCGTGACCTTTCAGTGTCTCCAGCCTGCCATCCATCTCCCTTATGTGTCACTCCAGGCCTTGTCAGACTATGACCAGTGTCTTCCCTCTCTGTCCCACCAAATACTCTGGACAGCCGGGGTGTTCTTTTGAAATTTACCAGTAGTTTTTTTGCATAACTTATAGCTTCAATGTGTGGGTTTGTTTTTTTTTTCAGTATATAAAGAAAGTTTGTGTTTTGGGAGTTAGACCTTGTCTTGAAGCCCAGTTCTGTTTTCTGGCTATGTCATGTTGGGGTTGGGCAATTTATTTACATTTCTGAGAGTGTAGCCCGTATCTGATAAACGTACATAATACTGCCTTCCTATGGGGTTTATTGTAAATTAAATGGGAGATGTACATATGCATGGGACACAAATGCCCAATGTTAGTTTCCTTTTCCTCTGGGGTTTAAGTAAAAAGGGAAAGAATGAGAAGCAAGAGAGAAGAGGAGAGAGATTGAGACTGGCCGAGGAGGCATCCCCCATTTTCCTGTAATAACAATACACAACAGTCTTGATCACCATTGCATTCTAATGCTCAGCACTGAGTCTCTCACAGAAAAGGTAGTTGGCATTAATATTTGTTGAATGAATCTTCTGAGAGTCCTATGCTTGGTTCATGTACAGGAGAGTGTAGGCAAAATCTTTGCTTCATTGATTCTTCAGCAGGCCAAAAACATGGAGATAGTGGCTAAGAAAGCAGACAAGCCAATCCCTGTAGCTGTCAAGAGGAAATAAATAGAGCAACAAGGGAACCAAATAAAACTAAGTAGTGTCCCCAGAAGGTTATGACAGGTGGCAGCTCTAGTTTCCGAAACTTCTATATACTGAACTTCTAGCATTTTAAGACCTATCTTCATCTCATTCTCAAGCCAAAATAAATTTTCTTACACTAGAGTCTTTGTGGCCAGAATTGATGTGTAGTTTACTGAATTGGAAGATATCTGCTTTTGGAGTATAAAAATTTGTTTACTCGTGGGAAGCTTCTGAATCCATCCCTGTGTGAATGCTAGGATGGCATTACTTGTTACCTCTTGTGGTTTATTCAGGAATGGATAACACATGACTAATTAATCCACAGAAACACCAAGCATTTCTTACGGCTTTTACACTCTAAATCTCATGATGATGAATGTTGTTGTCTTTCCTTCTGAGATAATCATGAGGCTCAGGGCAGGATAATGGAGATGATAGCCTGGGTAGGGACATTCTTTCCTTTCTCAGTCTTTCCATCAGCCACCAAATGGGAAAATGATGGTGCTTTACACATCTGATAAAAAGTATGATGGGTTTTTATCTCTTTCCTTGTAGATCAAAGGAAGACCTATAATTATTATAGCACATTGTCATTTACAAGTGACAAACTATATGGTGACTTTGGAAAAGAGGCTTCTAGCAATTTCACAGAAATGAGCCAGAAAATTGAATCAATGGTAAGCATTTTTCCCTCCATTTTTAGAGCATTTGCTATCATGTTTTTACTATAATTTTTGTACCCTAGCTTCTAAAACATCTATTCAACTGATCTTGCATATCTTTGCAAAATGAGAAGAGGCCGCTACATAAGAGATACAAAACAAAACTGATAAAACATGATTTGGGAAAGTATGACTTGCAGATCTGAACCAAGTGAACTTAACCATTCTTTTAAGTGCCTCCTACTCCTCCCCCTTAGCTAGGGCTACATTCTTAATCAGCAGAATCCAGAAATTCTTGGAATATGAGGGTTGCTGTATCCTAGCCTTGTTAAAGAAGAGACTGAGCAAAAGACCACAAGATTGATACTATTCAAACACATACTTCAATAATATTTTAATGTTTAAAAATTTCTAAACTTGGATCAATATTTGGTACATAAGTCTATAGGAAACCCATGGATACTCATTCTATCCTTAAGATATCAATATTCATCCTGAAGGATGAATTAAATATTTTAAAAAGTGGAAAACTAAGCAATATAGGCCAAAAGAGCAAGGGTCTAGGTGATAACTTCTCCTTGTAAGATTACTTAGAGAATAATTTGGATTTTTCCTGATAGTCTGTGAGATAATTAGTGGTATGAAATGATGGACAACACCCTAAACTAGGAGCCTAAATTCAGGACCATCTACTAGCTAGTGATGTGTTATTTAATACATCACTTATTGTTCTGGACAAATTTCCTTATGTGAAGATTAAGGCATGAGACTAGATAATTTCTAAATTGTCTTCCAGTTCCAATACCCTGAGTAAAAACAGAATGACAGTGACATGCCTGGAAACTGCTTGGTAGACTAGAAGTATGAGGATTTGGACACCTTGATGAGAAGCGTGTCAAATCTTGATTTTATTTGTACTTGTAAACAACCATGGAAATGTGTGAATAAGCTCTTCTTTAAAACTAAATGTATATGTAAAATTATTTTACATATAAAGGAAAGGAAATGGAACTAAAGAGGTCAAGAAAAGATGTAACTATTTTCCTTGGTCTTTGTGCCATTCACTAAAATGAACTTTATGAGAGCTAGACTGACTTACATATAAAAGAATATAGGTAGGGCTCTTTAATACTCTTCAAAATTAACAGTAATTTTGAAATTATTTGATTAACAAAACCCTTAAATATTAATTTTCAAGTGAATGCTGTAATTAGTGAACACATTTGTATTGCGCTGATTTGTCTCATAATTGAAATAACTGTCCATGGGCACAAAGACTCAAAAGTCAATGAAATGTATGAAAATAAAAAGATCTTGCTTCTGTTAATCACCAGCTTGTAGTAACTGTATGTGATAAAGATCCATATTCAGGGCTGGATGAATGGCTCAGTTGGTTAAGAGTTAGCTTAAGACCGCGAGCTCTGAGCAACAGGGCTGCCTGTTCGATTCCCACAGGGGCCAGTGATACTGCACCCGAGCTGAGTTGCCAACAGGTGGCAGGATGGCTCAGCTCGTGAGAGCACGTGCTCTTAACAACAAAACTGCCTGTTCAATGGTGGGCTACGCCTGCAGGTGACTAAGACTGAACTCGGCACCTTGAGCTGAGCTGCTGCCCAGATGGCTCAGTGGATAGAGTGCGCTCCTAACAACAAGGCTGCTGATTCAACTCCCCCATGGGATGGTGGCTACGCCCACCCACAACTAAGATTGTAACACAGCACCTTGAGCTTAGAGGCCACAAGCTGCTGATGGGCAGCCAGATGGTGACTGGAGCCCTCCACAACTAAGACTGAAGAACAACAACTTGGCTGATCCCCTTCCCCAATTCCCCAATACCGTTCCCCTCTCCCAATTCCCCAATTAAAAAAAAAAATCCACACACACAAAACAAGAAACCTTGACATATTTACTTTGACTCCTAATTTAAAAATTTAAGTTGGCTAGAATTCTTTTTTGTAGTAGTAAGAAATATCTCCACAAAATACATTCTTCTGCCTTATTAGAGTAAACTTTATAGGATGTGTTAGGCCAGACATCCCAGTTCATATGGGCCTTCTTATTGTGAGTGAATTGGGTACAGATTATGACAGGATATTTGGCAACTTTTCCACTAGGGTTGGGAATCATGGATACTGTTATGTACTCATTTCTGTGACTCAACTATCACTGGGCAAATTATTTCATTTCTTTTGTATAACTTTGTCTGTATCTCAGGGAGTGAACACTTACTTTCCAAAAAAGAATATGTTAAATCTCTTTCTGAGTGTAGCACAACAGATATCACTCCTGGGCCCCTCTAGCGTGGTTCCCAGGCTCCTCTAATTCTCAAGGCAGAGTTCAGTGGCAATCACTGAGTAGAATACCAAAAAGATTCCTCAGGTTCAACACATTGTGAAATGTCAGTCAATGTGTTTTGCTTTATTTTTAATCTTTTAATTTTTTTAAACTTCAAATTAACTTGCAGAATTTCAGAAAATTGTTCTAGCTGACATAATTTGAATATTTTTGGAACAGGTGAAGAATGCATTTCAAAAATCTTCATTGAGGGAAGAATTTGTCAAGTCTCAGATTATCAGATACAGGTAAGTAGATCTGAAATGATGACTTCTGAATACAATTTATAGCTAAAGCTGTTATCCTGGTCCTTAATAAATACTGTTTAAAGTGCTGTGATATGAGGTAATTCAACTCAACAAATATTCATTTGGCACCTTTTCTGTGTAAGTCATGGGTTACAATGTGCCTTACTCCTTCTCTAAATACAAAAAAAATAAAAGCATTTGCAAGATGATTGCGAGGGACAGAAGTGTTACTGGTCGTTATGTTATAGAATTGCTTTTTGGGAAACTCTAATGAGCACAAATAGGAAACTAAGATACATCATTCAGTTTAACAGAAAATAGTGTAGTAGATGAATTTGTTTTCACCTCTTGGCTCTTCCTATGAACTTATTTTACTTTCTTCCATACCACCCCTTTGTGCTCCAAATATTTAAGATGATCTCAGATCTATGAACCATTAATAAATAGAAGTTCAGAGCATGGAATTTTAGCAAAATACTATATGAGGATCTTAAATAATATGTTGTTTTCATGCAAATTATTTGTACTTTTCAAAAATAGGATAGGAATTATTTCCAATATTTTCCAATGCAAAAACTCCAAGAGTTACTTCTTATTCTATGACTTCACTGACATTTTTGAGGTGTTACTTTGACCACTTTCTGCTGAAAATTCCATACTCTCTGGTGTTTGAAATAATTGTTCTTTCTTGGAGCTGTATCTACTTCTCCAACCCTAAATTTTCACTCTCTCAAAGAGACTTCATCCACCCATATGGCTTCATATATTATTGAAATCTAAGTTTATACTTCTAGTCTAAACTGTTTTTCTGATTTCTGGAACTATATGCCTGCCCAAATATCTCCTCATAGAAGTTTCACAGAAAACTCTTGAACTCAAGGAAAACCCAAAAACACTAATGAGAAACCTGGAAGTCAGCATACATTCCTTCCTTTCTTGGGCCCCTCACATTTTATGAATAACTAAGTTCTACCAATTCTAGATTCAAATCCCTTTCCAATTTACCTCTTTAGCCTAGTAATCTTGCTAGTCATTATTTTTCTCCTGCTTCTCCAATAAGAAGTGCAACTGTGTTAAAAAGATGAAAATATTCTTAGAAGTGTTGAATTGAGATGTTAGGGGAGCATAAGAGCCTAAAATCTGAGTCTGACTTGGGGGAGGTAAAGGCAACTGAGCTGAAGGTTTATGTTTGCTTATCACTCAAAGTATCAGAAGCTGCAGGTATAAATCGAATTTCTCAGGAAAAGGGTAATATACGACAAAAAAATTTTAACGAAGAAAGCTTGAAGAACAACAATACTGAAGGAAATATAAGAAAAATCAGAACCTAGGAAACAGACAGGGAAGGAGCAGGAAAAAAGAAAAATCTTGAGAGCCATCACTGATCCTAAAGACAAAAAGTTTTAAGAAGAGAGTAGTCAGCATTGACAAATACTCCTGAGAGACCAAATAATATGACTGAAAAGAATCAACTGGACTTGTCAAAAAGGAAGTCTTTTAGAGAAAAGACTCAGAGGAATGGAAAGGGAGGAAGCAGAGTGCTATGAAGCAAATATGAAGCAGAATATAATTTATCCTTCCAAGAAGTTTTGCTGTGATAAGAAGGTGAGAGATAAACTGAATAGCTGGGGTAGAGAGAGTGGTTTATTTGTTTTTATTTCTATTAGCCAGCCAGTATAGGGATCATTTAAGAAAAAGAAGGAAGAATTGATGTACAGGGTTGTGAGGCAGTGAAAGGTGATGAAATATATATAACAATGATCTTGTTAAAACCTTATTTGTTTCTTCAGATTACAAAAGCAACACAAAATATTTAAACTTCAGTAACACAGTATTATAGAAAATAGAAAGTGAAAGCTCCCTCTCCAATGATTTCACTCTCAGAAATAACACATCATTTTAAAAGTTGATTTTGCACATCTTTTCAATGATTGCATGTTCACCTATTTCATTCTTTAGCTGGTTGTATAGTATTTCACTACAAGTATTTGTCATGGTTGATTTAGCCAATGTCCTTTTGATGGACACTTGGGTTATTACATATTTTTCTGATTTAAAAACAAGGGTACCGGCCGGCAGAGTGGCGCATTGGTTGGGAGCTGGTTTTGGGATGCCAGCGTTCGGATCCCACATATGAGGGCCAGTGACACTGCCCTCTATAGCTAACAACAGCTCCACCTGGAGCTGGGCTGTATGAGCCCGGGCGATGGTGTAGGCTGCAGCCCCTGCTGCAGTGGGCTGCCATAGGCTACAGTGAGTGGCCAGCAGCCGGCGTGAGCGGCTGGCAGCCAGCGTGAGCTGCCAACAGCCGCGGTGAACGACCATCCAGAGGCCGGTGACCGATCTGCCCATCCGGGAGGAGTGCAGTGACGATGCCAACATGGGCCAGTGAAGCAACGTCCTCAGCAACTAGACTGAAGAACAAAAAAAGACAGCAACTTGTCTGTTCCCCTTCCTCATTCCCCAATGATGTTCCCCTCCTCCAATTCCCCAATAAAATCTTTAAAAAAAAAAATTAAAAAAAAACAAGGTTACAATGAAAACATGCATACTTATTTCCTTGCACATACAAGAGTACATTTGAAGATCAAATTTCTAAAGGTAGAAATATTGTATCAGAGAGTATGGATAATAAATTTTACAATAGATAAAGAAAACTGATCTCTAAAAATAAGATTCTAATTTATATTCCCATTTACAGCTTATGTGAGAAGGGGTCAGTACAATGTAGACGGAGGAGTAAATTTCCTTAGAAACTGATTGTATATGAAAAAGGGGGGCGTAGAGTATCTGAGAAAGAGCAATCAAGGATGGTGACTCATTCAAATAACACTAAGGCTAGCTAATGCTCTATCTTGAAAATAAAATCACATGAAGTCAATACAGTTTGGTCAAGCTTTCTAATATGTTTAGGATTAGGAGTTTAGGAGAGCCTGAAGGTTGCTTAGGAGAAATGATTGGATTTAAGCCACTGGGAATTAAGGCTGAAAGTTAAAGCCAGGGTTGATTTCATATTTAGTAGGCTTTATAGTTGATAATTTTGCGTGGTTGATAAGAGAAGTGTCTTTTTGTATTAATAAACATGTACTTAATCAGATCCTTTGGTGGTAACAGAGACCATGAGCTTACTAGCTTACCATCAGGGAAGCTGACTTGGGAGTTCTGTATGTGGTAAATTAGGAATACAGAGGGAAACAAATTGGATATTTTAAAATTACATTTATGGATTTGTTGCTGTGTGTCTATGTTTCAAAATGAATGATAAAGAAAAAATATATTGTGATATTACCATAGGTCTTATTCTGAACTGTATATTTTGAAACCACAGTTTTCTTTTTTTCTTTTTTTTGGTCCACAGTAAAGAGGAAAATGGAGTATTGGCTCATATGCTGCTGATTTTTAGATTTCGCTCTACTGAGGATCCTGAAACCACAAATAAAATTATTCAATATGTTCTACATGAAAAGCTGCAAGATGCTGTAGGACCCCCTCAATTACATCCTGAATCAGTTGAAATAAAGAGTAAGTTTATTTTTCTTATTCAGTTTAATTCTCTTATATAGAATAGCTCCATGTTAACTTTGGTCTTGGGCAATGATTTTTAAAAATTGTTTTGGATGTCCTTTAATAGGGTCTTACGACCAACAAAACATTTTTATGGGACCAAGTTGGTTCTAATAAAGTATTTAAATTTTTAATACTATCCCAAATGTATGCCTCCCATACAAGTCTGTCATTAACTCCTGGGCCTGGGTTCTTTTTCTTTATTGGGCCTTATACTTTAGCTATAGAATTTAATGATAAATGGGGAAAGTGGCATTGTATATTTATCTCTCCTCTTTTTTTTTGTTGCTTATATTTTATATAGTTTATGTTCTGAAAGTGTGAAAGGTTCATGCTGTCCACATATTTGCCTTCAAATGTCATTAATATACCTTGCTATAGCTTCTTCCCTTAGATCATTTACCAATGAAAAAAATTATAATATTTTTGGTATTTTTTACAACTAATATAAAAAGTATGAGGGCTTGTTTTTGTTTGTTTCTATGTTTTTGTGGTGCAGGGGACAAAATAAGCAATGATAGGTCCTCACTACTAGAAAGTAAGAAACACAGGAGTTCCTCAGTGGATATAAAATCTGGTTAAGAGCCAAGTCATATGCTATAGAACAATGTTAGTCTATAGAAACACTGCACAGGCCAAATGTATGATCTTAAACTTTCTAGCAACCACTAAAAAAGTAAAAGTAAACATGTGAAATTCATTTAAATAGGTTGTATATTTAACCCAATAAATCTAAAGTATCATTATTTCAATAAGTAGTCAATGTAAAAACCATTTAAGAGAGACATTTTATATATACTTTTTGTACTAAGGCTTTAAAATCTAGTGTATATTTTATATTTATAGCACATTTCAATTTAGATGAGCCACATTTCAAGAGGTCACTAGGCATATATGGCTAGTGGATGTAATAACATGGATATAGCAGCACTGGAAACTAGACAATAGGGGCAAGTAGAACGAATGAATATGAAGTGCTAATATAAAAGCTAGTAGACTTAACTAGGGGCCTAACCTGATGGCCCTTACTTGCTTACAAAGGGAGACTTCACTAGTTAGGGTATGCTATGTAATTTGTGGGGCCCAGTGCAAAATGAAAATGTTGGACTCTTTAAAAAGCAATCAAAAAGGACTGCTAATGGTATTAAAATATGACGTTTTTTTCCTTTCATGATGTCGCTTGACTTGTTATGGTATTTTTATTTGTTAATTAATGTCATTCTAAGTAAAAAAACTAAAAATTTAAATTACTACCATGAGTTTTACTGTTCACCTTCATAGTGTGAAATGTTAATTTAAAATGCAAATATAAGAGTATTTAACTTCTATGTGGAATCACAAAAATTATATAACTGTATTTCATGGCTCATACATGCATGTATTTTGGGTTTTACCAGATCAATGAAAACACTGGACAAGACTACCTTGACCTTTTTTATTTCCCTTGTTGACAGATGTGCATTTTAAAAATGCTCTTTAACTTCAGCAAAAGTGAGGGTGGACAAAAAAGTCCTATGTCATTACTTTCAGCAGAGCAAGAAAAAATATGATAGGGTCCCTTTGTTGTTCATGTCTGTTAGAATGCCATTGCCTTCTTTCTGCATTCTAAGCAAGTTCTGGTTGAAACAGAAAACACGGCCTCCTGGGACTGTCAGTGCACTCTGCTTACTTAGTGGGAGACATCACACATTTATTCTGAACTCACCTGGGGTTTGCTGAACATTGTGGGTCCACCAGAATCCTGAGTTTATAGGGTCTTATAATATGTATAAATGGGGTGGCAAAAACCTGTGGCTACACCTATTGTATGTATTTCCTTTGCTCATGCCCATGCTCCAATTTCCTACTGGACTTCACTTTCAAAACACAAGTTATAAGATAAAATTATTAAGAGTTTCAAGACCACAAGCATGAAACCAAGTGCAAGGCCATGCTTAGTGCAGGACCCAGTGTGGATACACAAGTCACATATCCATGAAGCTGACCCTCTTAGTAGCATCAACATGCAAACCCGGAACCTTCTCTAGGAAGAGCTTAATATAGAGTGGAACAGGTTAATTAAAACAGGGAGAGCAGTGGTGGTACTTTTTAATATTTACTGAGACTAAATGGTCATTTCTATCTTATTTTCACCATTTCCCCCAGCACAGCCAGAAGAGAGAAAGTCAGAAAGAAACCTTTTTTTGATTTACAGATTTTTTTTTTACAGAAGCCTTTTTTAAAATATAGATTTCTAGTACATACTACTAGTAAATACTATTAAATACGATTAAATCTAAAAGAAAAAAATAACATCACAATTTTTGCATTTGGAGTTCCCTTCTTGCCATGTTCAAAGAGAATACTTTTGGTCATTGGAAATCTACTGAGTCAGGACATTTGAGTGCTCAGAGTTTTATGTATCTGTTGGTTGGCTTAGTGTTTGCTTATGGTTTGGGCTCAATTTTTGAGAAGTCAATAAGCTAAGGAGCCATTGGTTAAAGCTGACTTACAATATGAAAGCAAATTGTCTTGCTATGACTTTAGCAGAAAAGAAAACTTATAAACATGGGTTTCAAATGGAGTGAGAACTAATTTATGGAGATACCACTTGGATATGTTATACAAATGGGACTATGCCTATGAGTTTAGTAAATTAATCTGAAATCATGGTCAATAAATATCATTGCATTTGAGGAATCAATACTGCGGTTTTGCTGATTATTTACCCCAAAAAGACTGGTCTACCTGCATCAATTTCCTGGTATAAAACTAGATTCCTGGGCTTCAAAACAAAACTACTGAATCAGAATTACTGGGAAGAGAAACAGGAATTTAAATGAGATGGTGCTCCCTATGTGACTCTTATCTACACTAAAGTTTGTTCAGATTTCTCCTTTCCCCAAGGCAATGAACATACTATATCTATGATAAACTAACTGTGTTGCTTGCTTCACAATCTAGAGATACTATCTTAAAATGGAATTAAGCAGCCTTTAGTATTTGAAGTATTCAAAGGCATTATGAAATTCTGCTGTGCTGATCCTATTCTCCATTTCTGTGCATTTCAGAAATCAACAAGACAGAAACAGACAACTTTCTGAACAGTTGTAAGTTTAATACATTTATTAAGATTACATTACTTGAATGTAAAACATTAACATTAGATCATTTACGCTTACTTTACGTGGTGTTATAGGGTCACAGTAAAGTTTGATTGACCTTTGTGCAGCTTATGGCTTTATCTTATCTCTGTGGCACATTTATTTATTACTAAAGAATAAAAAAATTGGTAGTGTTTTGGAGTGAATGTGTTGGGGGGCCCATAGCAGATGTGTAGTGGAAGTGAGTTGTGCAGTTGTTAAAGAGGCAAAAAATACTTCTTAAGGCTCTGATTGAAGATACCTATAATATACTCTCACAAAAGTTTTCTAAAGATCATATAAAAGTAATCTGTACATTGGTATTTTTCAGCTACAGGAAGAAAAGCATTACTCTACACTAAATAAAATCTGTTATTAATCCCATATTATGAAAACCACAGGTAATTATTGGGTTGCAGTGTATATTCATAGAATTACCAAAGGCCCAGATAATATCTTTCCCATATTTTCAAAGTACTGACTCTAGGCCTAGTATTTCCCTTTCCCTATAGTAGAGTACTCCAACATGATTTGAAGAATATATTTGATAGTTCCAGGATTAGTAAGAATACATTTATGCATTTCTTAAAAGATGGAAAAAAATGTGTTACTTAATAAACATGCAACCAAAGAATAACCTCATTATCTAAATGGCATGTATTCCTGCCACCAATATTTGTTAGGTACATACTATGTGCTAGTGCTATGTTAAGCAAAAGGGATATAAAGAAGATGAGACATTATCCCTGCCTAAAGAAGCTCATACTGTAATGGGACTAGATGTACAGGACTAGTGCATGAACACATAATTCTAAAACAATAGCTCTCACACAAAAGCAATTTTGACCCCCAAGAGATCATGTCCCATGGTGGCATTTTTGTTATGATTGTGTGTGGGGAGTGCAACTGGCATCTAATATGTATAGGCCAGAGATCCTTCCAAACATCCTATGATGCACAGGACAACCCCCTTCCCCCCCCCCAACCCCCACACACACTGACTAAGAACTATCCATCCCAAAATGTCAATACTGCCAAGGTTGAGAAACCCTGTAATAAACAATGTTGAAGAAGATATGTATACAGAGGGTGCCAAAAAATGTATACACATTTTAAGAAAGGAAAAATCTATTACAATGGCAATACTCAATATATACCAATAACAAAAGATGAATACAAATCACGTTTGACTTCTGTGATTACAGGAGGTACTCAAAGTGGTTACCAGCGTGCAGACACTTCTGATTATGGCCAACTACTGCCTGAGCAACATTGACCAAAATGTCCACTTATATACATTTTGTTGGCACTCCAGTTGTGTGTGTGTGTATGAGAGAAAGAGAGAAAGGGAGAATTGTTATTTTTTTTTTCATGGAAGCATGAAGAAAATCATTATGCAGTTTGGGCATAGGGAATTGTTAGAGAAGGGCATCCTAGAGGAGGTAATGACTAATTTAAATCTTACATGATGAATAAGAGTTAAATAATGAAACACAACAGTTTAAGGAGAGCTAAGAACCAGAGAAAATGTTTAATACTATTGGAGCACAAAGTATGAGAAATTTGGGACATAGTAACACCATTTGATAGTTACAAACAACTGCTAACTAATGCACCATCTCTCTTTGGCAGGTTGTGGGACTCGAAGGAGTAAAACTACAAAACAGAGTCTCAGGATTGTTGGTGGGACACAGGTAGAAGAGGGTGAATGGCCGTGGCAAGCTAGCCTGCAATGGGATGGGATCCATCGCTGCGGAGCGACTTTAATTAATGGCACATGGCTTGTGAGCGCCGCTCATTGCTTTAGAATGTAAGTCCTGAATCTCGGGAGCAATTGGGGGTAAGCAGAATGTATTGAGGCTTGGCAAGAAGGAAATACCTTATGAAGTTGGATAGAGATGAGTTACTATATAGTAAAGAATATATATATCACAAAAAGTGGGAAATTCACAAACTGTAGTAAGAAGGTTTATAGCCTGAAAATGGAAATGGCATTGAGGTACTTGTAGGTAAATTATCCATTGATAAATAACAATAATTTGTCAAAGGGAGCAGGAATTTTAATGTCATCTTTGAAATTTGAGCTTGATGTCAAAGAGAAGAGCCATATCTCTCTGCTGCGTATCTATCAGAAATGGATAGGTTGATTGTAGATTTGACCCAAATGGGGAAATTTCACATGATGAGAATTAAATGTGAAGAAATCTGGCAGTAACAAATTATACAACTGAATAGGCAGACTAGCTACATTCCAAGGAATGAAAGCTTTTCAAGTCAGTGTAAAATGCCTACAGTATATTGATGCTTTGTTAAAGTATTGTGTAGCCTTTTTGATTTTCAGAGAAATGAGTATGTTTGTGGATAGTTGACATGGTGCACATAGAATACATTTAGTTCTCTCATTCTGTACAGCATATGCTTTCCATATATGTCCCTTGGAGTCACTGATGCCCAGAAATGTCAAAAGGCCTTGGGATCTGGAATGGTTGACTCAGCATGCAAAGCAGCATGTATATCCCAAGAAACATGCCATTGTGCATTTCTACCTGATCTGACCCATGAACCCGATTTTCAGATTGGAAAGAGTTTGTTTCTATACTCAGAAACTATAATTTTAAAAAGAAAAACTTATACTGATACCTGTAGACTAAAATGCTTAGTAGAAATCATTATCCTGATAGCATGGTAAAGTGGAATTTATTCTTTATACTTTCCTTCTCAGGTATAAAGACCCAGCCAGATGGACTGCCTCCTTTGGGATAACAATAAATCCTCCAAAAATGAAAAGAGACATCCAGAGGATAATTGTCCATGAAAAATACCAATATCCATCACGTGACTATGATATTTCCCTTGCAGAGCTTTCTAGCCCTGTTCCCTACACTAATGCAGTTCACAGAATTTGTCTCCCTGATGCATCCTATGAGTTCCACCCTGGTGATGAGATGTTTGTGACTGGATTTGGAGCACGCAAAAATGACGGTGAGGATCTGAAGAGAAACTCAAATCATAGTAATCTAATTTAGTGTTCTAAGGCATTTAAAGAATGGAATGTCTTATGCCAAAATATGTTAGTGGATTGGTAATGCCAACCTGGGCCAAGTCAGGCCCTGCAGGTGAACCAAGTCATGTAGAGGATACATGAATTCCTTCATGCCTTATGTTACTATCAAGTGCATCAGTACTACTATAGTGATAGTGCTGGTAATGTGTCTGAAAGAATAAATATATTTGAATTTTTTACCAGGGAATTAACAGTGTAAGAGATTAGGGATCATTAATATATCCAACAGTGAAGATCCGAGAATCCTAAAACCACTCTGCCCCTACTAAAATTACCTTTTAAGCTTAATAATGGAATGGAAACTACTTAAACAACTTCAGGTTCTTTCCTAGGCACCTTACTTTTTTATTTAAAATAGGAAAAATTTCTCTTCCCCAGTATTACTATATTTGAACAAATACATATCCTAAAATTCTATATCACCATCTTGTCCAATAATTATGAAAGACTTTCTTTAGGTCTATAAAATATATGTGTATCTACAAATACAGAGACTATTTTTTCCCTTTAGGTAACAGTCAAAATCGTCTTCGGCAAGTACAGGTGAATTCCATAGACACAAAAATCTGTAACGAACCTCAAGTTTACAATAATGCCTTAACTCCTAGAATGTTATGTGCTGGTTCCTTGAAAGGAAAAAGAGATGCATGCCAGGTAAGTACTCTGACTCATTAATGTGCTACATAATTTTTGTTCACCTTATATTTTGAAATAATTATAGATTTACAGAAAGTTGCAAAGATAGTACAAAGGAGTCCATGTACCCTTCATCCAATGTTCCCCAATGGTTACATCTCACATAATATAGTACAGTATAAAAGCTGGAAACTGACATTAGTACAACGTGTCCCTCTAATTCTATGGCATTTTGTCACATGTGCAGATCTATGTAACTACAACTACAGTTGAGAACTATTTCATCACCACAATGATCTCCTTTCAGAGTAACACCTGCTTTCCTCCCCCATCACTCTGTCATCACTAACATCTGGCAATCATTAATCTGTTCTCTGTTCTCCATCTCCACAATTTTATAATTTCAAGAGTGTTATATAAATAGAATCATACAGTATTTTTGTTTTCAGAATTCCATTTTGATTTATTTGTTAGTTTTGTTTTGTTTTGTTTTGTTTCTTTTTGAGGGCAGTGTCACTGGCCCTCATATGTGGGACCCGAACCGAGCCAGCGCTTAACCACCGAACCACTCGGCCAGCCCTGTTAGTGTTTTTGACTGGACATTCTCTTGGGTTTGCTAAGCTTTCTATTTGGGGCTCACTAAGATTTTTAAGTTGCAGGTTTATGTTCTTTGACAAATTTGGGAAATTTTCAGCTATTATTTCTTTGAATATTTTTCAGCCCCACCTTCTTTTCTGTCTCTTTCAGGCTCTAATGGCAGGAGTGTTAGCTCTTTTGCTATAATCTCATAGGACCCTGAGCTTCTGTTCATTTTTCCTTTTCCACTTCTCTCTGTTGTTCAAATTGCATAATTTATATCATTGTATCTTCAAGTTCACTAATTTTTAATTCTGTCATCCCCATTCTTTCATTAAGATCATCCAGTAACTTTTTTTTTTTTTTTTTTAGCTGAGCCATCCTGCCACCTGTTGGCAGCTCAACGGCAACTCAGCTCGGGCTGGCCTTGAACAGCTGTTGCTCAGAGCTCAGCTCGCACTCTTGAGCGAGCTCTTAACCAACTGAGCCACTCGGTCGGCCCTCATCCAGTAACTTTTTAAAATTTTTATTTTAATCATTGTATTTTCAGTTCTAAGATTTACATTTGATTCTTCTTTATATCATCTATTTCTTTGCTGAAACTTCTTAGTTTTTTCATTTGTTTCAAGCACGGTGGTAATTGCTTGTGAAGACATTTTTGTGATGGTTGCTTTAAAATTTTTGTTAGATAATTCCAACATTGGAGTCATCTTAGTGTCGGTGTTTGTTGATTGCCTTTTCTCATTCAAGATTTTCTTGGTTCTTGGTATGAGAGTGATTTTCAAATGTATCCTTGATATTTTGAGTGCTGTTATGAGACTCTGAGTCTTATTTACATTTTCTATTTTAGCAGGCTTCCTCTGCCAAAACACTGGAGTGGGTAGAGAGGCGCTGCCTCATTACCTACTCATCCTGCTTTGATACCTGAGTGGGAACGTAGTGCCTCATTTTGCTGGTTGGAGGTGGAATTTCAGGCTCCCCAGTAGGCCTCCTCTGATACCACTCTGACTGGAGCACCTTGTTACTGTTCCCCTTGGGACCTCCACTGGTGTCATGGGGGAGTGACCTCATTATTGCTTGGCAGTAGTGAGAGTCCTGATTCTCTAGTAGATCTCCTCTGGTATTACCCTAGTGGGAGGGAGAGTTATACCTCATTACCACTGGACGGTGCCCTATCTCCTTAGCTGGTCATGATAGTAGAGATGAAGGAGGCCTTTTTTGATACCTGGCAAAAATGAAAGCCTGCCTCCCCACTCAGTCTTCTCTGACACCAGTCTGGGGAAGGCTTTGGGCCTCAATACAACCTGGTACGGATGAAATTCCAAGCTGACCACTTGGCCTGTGCTGACAGGGGTTGGGATGGGGCCAACAGGGTTTTTTTTTTTTTCCCCTCTGTTTGGCTGGAATAGAGAGGATGTTGTCTAAATGTTTTTCTGTCTTCCTAGGTTATCTCCCTTTCTGGTTCTTTGACTAGAGAAAGAAAGCTTTTCTTGAGGCTTCTTTTTCATTTGTACCTATTGACATGTTGCTGGTTTCTTCAGCTCCATGTCCAGGACAGATGAAGGGAACACAGTAACAACAATGACAACAACAACAAACAAAACAAGAGCAAAACAAAACAAAAAACTAGGGTCCAGGGAGTTCACTGCTGTGTCATTCCTCGAGTCCTGAGGTTCTTAGCTTATTGACCTTCTTTGCTCTACCTTTCAGAATCGTTTTATATTTATTTCTAATGTCCAGGATTTTTTGTTTTTGTTTTTATCTGTATTTAGCTTGGGTAAAAGGAGTGACTATTTCATGTTGGTCCAGAGCATAGACATCTTTTTGAGCCCTGATTTTGCTTTCCAGTATAGCATTGTAAACTTTGTACCTTCGTCAGATATGATAACCATGACTCTATGTCTCATGAACACTGCTGATAAAAATCTTTGGGGGAATCAATAACTGATTCTTTGGGTATGTCCCTAAATATGCCTACAATGTGTATATTGTGATTTGATAGACTAATAAGCCTCATATTGGTCTTTGAAATTTCATGCTATTCTTTATGCTGTCCAGTGTGGAATCATAGAGTGGATATCATTCATTTCTAAGTTTTTCTTTTTTTTTGAGGGCAGTGTCACTGGCCCACATATGTGGGACCCGAACTGGGGCCGCTGGCTTCCAAGCCAGCGCTTAACCACCATGCCACTTGGCCGGCCCGGTTTTCTTTTTCTTTTTTTTTTCTTTTTTTTTTCAGCTTTCCATTTTTTTTCTCTCTCTCATACACACTGCGCCTGTTTTTTCCTTTCATTGGCTTCACTTCCCTTATGCACAGCTGACCTTTAGTCCTTTCCCAACATTTACCTGTGGCCCAGTCACTTTAGTTCAGGTGGTTACATTAAACTCTTTTACCCAACTGACCTTTCTACACACATCTGGCAAATGCTGAAGACTGAACTCATTTCACTGTGTTTCTTTTTCTGCTCTGAGGCCCTCCCTGTTTGTTCATGAAGGAAGACATGAAACAATGTAGACTGGGCCTACTGCAAAATTCTACAGAAAATTCAAGTTGATTCTGTAAATACACATACTAAAATAAATCAACTTAATAAAAGTTTCACTGGAAAATACACTCAATTATCATTATTTGCATATTCCATACTGGTGATTTTACCTATTTGTTAAGATCTGTTTGAAAATCTCAAAGTCAATACTTAAAGCACTTCCATGGTAATTCACCAACATGTGCAGAGCGGCAAAAAATTTGAGTCACCCAATGGGCATGCTCCCATTACAAACAAAATAAAACAAAAAACCAGGGTCCAGGGAGCTCACTGCTCCCTGGTGATGTTGCCTTCTTGTTTTAGCTTTAATACCATATACTTACGTCCTTTTTGTGGCCTATTTAGTGACACATTTTCCACATTTTTGTGCTTTTTCTTGGTGATTTTGCTATTTAAAATAGTCCCCAAGTGTAGCTCTGCAGTGCAAGAAGGCTGTGATTGCCTTATGGAGGAAATATGTACTTTAGGTAAACCTCATTAGGCATGAGTTCTAGTGCTGTTGGCTGTGAGTTCAACGTTAATATAATATATGTTAACTAAGGTGTCTTTAAACAGAAAACACACATAAGATTTGCTTATGTATTGATGAATTGACAAAAGTCTGACTAGAGACTCATGGAAACCTAACCCTGTATTTCCTCTAGGAGCAATAATTGACTATTCGCTAATTCAGTGTTTATAGCAATTTCATAGAACATAGCTACTGTGAATAATGAGAATCAACTCTATTTTGTCTTCTTGATAGTCATAGAAAATAGAATCTACAATCATTGTTTAGACATTATTGTAGATCTTCTCTCATCTTAATCCCCTTCATCCCCTTCAAAGTTATTTGCCTCTAACTTTACTAAAATTACTGAAAACATCTTGTGCTTTCACGTTTGTGATCATCATTTATGATCTTCATTCAAACACCTCAGCCTCTATTTATAGTAACTGTCTTCCTAAAAGTTTCAGAGGAACAGCTGTATTCTTTTTCAGTCTTTTATTTTTAATTTTTTATTACATAAATTTCAAATGTACGCAAAAGTAGAGCAAAAAGTATAATGAAGCCCTGTGTATTTACCACCCAGTTTCAACAATTTTAAACTCATAGCAAATCTTATTTCATCCCTGTATATCCTAACACAATCCCCTCAACCCTCCACTCCCAAATTCCGGATGTATTTTGAAGTAAATCACAGATGTCATATAATTTTATCTAAAAATATATCCCCTATTCTATAGTGCTACTTTGATGATGGTATTAAAGGTGAATATTCTTTACAAATTTGGGAAATTAAAGATGGATAACCAAGTTTAACCTTGGACTACAATTCTTTACTTTGCTATCTCTAGAGGGAACTGGCACCCATCTTTTTTTTTTTTCTTTTATGTCTAGCACTGACAATTTTGCCAGTTGAATGGCTTCCTATGTTTTAATATCACAAAAATCATCAGTAGCCTCACATGCAAAAATCTTTACTTGTGTCTCCTACTCTTTTCCATCTCAGTGGCATTTTGCTATGTGTTCTTTGTTACAATATGATCCTTCTTTAGTTCTGTGGTTCTGAAATATGCTGCTTTCCTTCCCTCCTCTCAAGCACTCAGTTCTTGTTCCTTCTTTTTGTTTCTCTTTCTCTCCTTCTGTCAGCCTGGTTATACCTCAGGCCTCAGATCTCAGATGAAATTTTTCTGTCTCTATATATTCACTGAAACAAGCTATCTTTTCTTTGAACTCAGCTTTCACTTTAATGACTTCTAAAACTACATGTCCATAATTAAACTCTTGCCCAAATTTAGTCTCACCTACTCCCAAGCCATTTTCATTTATGCATAAATGTTTTAAGTTGTTAATATAAGAAAAGAATTCGTGTATGTGCAATCACAAACCCAGAAATGTTAAACTGGATTTTCCATTTTCAAGTTTCTCATTTATGTTATCAGGATTCTTGGAATCTTTTATTCTTATAGCTTCTTTACATGTAGTCAATCAAATCCTAGAATATTTCTTCAAGATTTATCTCTTTTGTCTCCATTAATTCTGTTGACACTCTATTCCTTCATTATTTCATATCTTGATCACTAAAATTGCTTCCTGGTTTAACTTCTAATTTTAAAAGTTCCTGTTATGTACATCCCTAAATAAACTTCCTGTTCTGCTTTTCACTAAACTGCTCACTAAAAATAATAGAATTTATGGAAAAAAAAGGTTAGAGACAGACCAACAGACCCTACAAAGCCTATGCAGCTTTGTTGTTGTTGTTGTTTTTTCTTGAGGGCAGTGTCACTGGCTCTCATATGTGGGACCCAAACAGGGGCCACTGGCATCCCAAGCCAGCGCTTAACCACCACGCCACTCGGCCGGCCCACACAAACACTTTTTAAACATTTTTTTAAAACAGACCCCCAAAGGCTTCTGCCTGTGAATAGCTGAGCTGATAGCTTTTTCTTTTTCTCCTGAAGATTATAATTCTCTTCCCATTACTCTGGCTTCCTGGAATGAGACAAAACACATATAAACCATCACTTCCATCTTATACTGACAAAATTCCCCAATTTACCAATCTTGTGTGAGCTAACTAGTGTTAGAACAGACTGTATCTTTCTCTATTTGATACCTGCTGGACACCTTATTTTTCATATTCATTGATGTTAGGTACTTTGCCATCTTTTTTCTTTGATACCTTTATTCTCAGACTCCTTTACTCCTGTCTCTTAAACAGATTTAAACTTTGTTGTCTCTGGCATCTACTATTTCTTCATCCTAAACTGATATGCCTAGACTTTTTCAATTGTCAAAATGATTTATTTTCAAATAGCATCATATGACACATCTTATTTCTATAGACTGTAGGCTCCTTGAAGGTATGTTTCTAGTCTCTTTATATCTCCTACCATATACGAAGGCATCAGTAAACAATTATTGGTAATTGATTTAAAACTTACAAACGTATTATTACAAATTCAGCTATTATAAGTATTAGCTAATTTTTTACATGGATAAAAGAAAAAATCACAAGGAAGATAGTATAATGTAGGGAGGAAAAATGGATTCTGAGTTAGGTCACTCTTATTCAAATTTAAGTTCTGTCTCTAAATAGCATGTGACAACAGGCAAATTAGTTAATTTCTATGAGTTTCAGTTTCTTTATTGTTAAATGGAGAAAATAAAACCTAATCCCATGCTTTGTTGCCAGAATTACAGGAGTTAATGAAATAATATGCTAATTAATTAATTAAGAGCTTCATAGAGTGCTTAATATTTAATAATACCAGGAATTTGAGGAATGATCAGCCAGTACCTTGTTTTTATGACCTTTTTAAGGAAACAGCTCTTTGAGTTCATGAGAAATAAACAATTGGCATTTATGGTTTTGTATACATATTTACTAAGTCCTACTTTGTGCCAGGATCTATGCTAGGCACTTGACCCACTGTTATGCATAATCTGCAAAGTAATCATCAGAGGTAGGTATTATTAGGAGTATTACAAATAAGTAAACTGAAGGTCTTATGGAAGGGCCAGACTTGAGATTTAAACCCAGGTGTTTGACTTTAATGTTTGTGCTTTTTATCAGTAATAGACTCATCATCACCCTTCTTTTGGGAGCTGTGTCACACTGATAAAGAGGCAACCAGTATGGATAGTTACTTTGTCTGATATACCTGATAGGTTATGAACACTGTTCTCCAAAGTGATGAAGACTTTACTATCAGTGTATTGAACCCGGAGGCTAAGCCAGTTCTCCAGGTAGTGGAGCTCCTCCTTTATGTGAATTACTGACTTAGAGGGAATCACTTGTGCATTTGAGCACATTGAAGACTTTTGAGAGCCCCCCTTTCATTAAACTCAATTTAGAAAAATAGTAAACTCCTCAGTAGTGAATGAATTATTAATTACGAATCTCTTCCCTCTCCTCTAGGGTGACTCCGGAGGACCACTGGTTAGTCCAAATGCTAGAGATATCTGGTACCTTGCTGGAATAGTGAGCTGGGGAGATGAATGCGGACAACCCAATAAGCCTGGTGTTTATACTAGAGTGACTGCCGTCCGGGACTGGATCACTGCCCAAACTGGTATCTAAGAGGGAAAAACCTAGTAGAATGGAGTACATTTTTGTTCATAGGCCATTCTTAGAGATACAGAATTGCAACAGAAGAAGCCTTGCGAGTCCCGTGGATCTGACCAAAGAAAGACACTCTCTGCCTGATGCATAATTTCCATTCCACCCACATGTGAGCATTCTGCTTCTGCCAGATGGATTCAGTCTCAGCTTATATTCATATATTTTCTAATTTTCTGTCATTGGAATTTTTGCCTTGTTGACATAAATTAGTCATGCATATATACAATTTGTAGTGATCCTTTCCTTCATTGCCCCAGCTTCTGTCATCTCAGTAAATTTCCACTTTCAAGGTGCAGGACAAAGAATAAAAGGAAATAGAAAAAGGAAAAACTACATTTTTATATACAGAAAAATATTGGGTGCTTATTTTTCTCAGCAGAATGAGGAAAATGATCATATTCATTATGAAGTATCAAGCAGAGACAGCAGAATATCAAACACTTCATGATGGAGAAAGAACAGGAATTAAGGAAATATAGAGAGAAATCAAGATATAGAAGTTAATGTGGGGAAGATTCTGTTTTCTTGCAACTGACAATAGTTATACAAATTCTATATAATGTACTTGTTCTGACTAACTTAAAGCAAATAATATTTATTTAAAATTGCATTGCTGAGGATGTCAATATATAATAATAAAAAGTAATAAATCTTCCATTTGCTTGATATTATAACATGGTAATCTCTGAAGCAGAGGAAAATGGAGAAATGTCAGTAATTAATGTATTGCTAATCCTTTTAAAATCTGAGGCTAAAATGAAAATTTATTTAAGACCAACCATCATATCTATGTGGTAAGATTTTTGTGTGGTTGAATAGGAGGGAATGAAGAATCAGTTCAAACTATTGAAATGGGATTATTTCTAAGTGCCTGTGTGTGAAGCTTTCCCAAACTGCAAAGCCTTGAATGGGAATAAGGTCCAGGGGTTACTGTGTATTATAGTCATGCAAATGAAGCTAGAGCTCAGGCCACCATTCTGAAATAACTACAGATCTTCCCTGGCTGCTGTGGTTCTACCCAATGCTTGCACTGTGGGCTTATCTGGGTTCAGATGGCAAGATGTCATAGAGAAGATATTCTGGAAGCTGTCTCCCTTTTAAATCTAGTATAGCACTGAATTGCCAGCTGCTTGGATACAAAATGGGAGAGTAAAAACCCAATATTAGTCACCTTCATAATTTTAGTTTTGGGAAATTACTGCTGAGCTGTTGGAGACACACCATTCAAGTGGTCTAGGCCATTATAAAGTTAGGAATGGTGCTATGATATGTACCACGTTAATGGGGAAATTTCACTGAACCTTTTGTTACTCTTCCCTCAGTTGACTAAAGCTACTCATACAAGTTCTGTATTACCCCACACCACTTTGAAAACCAGCATTAGTAGGAGCATTTTGACTTTTATTGACCCAAATAGCATTTGCCTATGAACAAACAAAATTTAGGCACTTGGCTAAAATATGAAAACTGGCATGAATTGATACTGTTAAATATTTTGCAAAAACTGTTTTTTGTTCCATTTAATAAAACATTTTGAGAAGAAAACAAGATTAAGGGAAGTGATGAATTTTAAACAAAGATTTAAATACACTTCAAACTAAATTACTCTCAGTGTTCCATTAAAAAATTGGTCCTCCTTATTTCATATATTCTGCAGCCAGGCCTCTAGGTGGCATCCGCAAGCTATAGGAAGACACAGGGATTTTTTAAGAAAGCTATCTGAATCTTCAAGTAATAATAAAAGATGTAGTAGAAATTCTATATTAGGGTCTTGTAAAACGAAAAGGATACAATTCATCTTTGAAAAGGCATTTAAAAATGAATCCATGTAAATTGGCATTATAATAGTATTTTCCAGATTTTTGGAGGTGAGTTTCCAGAATAAAATAAAATTCATTAACATGTGACATGAGGACTTTCCTCTGTAACAAATTTGAAAAGATTTAAATTGAGAAATTTTAGAACCTTGATTTCACAATGGCATCATATTCCTCAGAAAAATATTTTTGATTTTTTCTTTTATAAAAGTTGGAGAATATGAGTAATAGTTCAAACTTTATGGGCACAGAGAAATAGATAATACAGATTCATGTTTTTAAAATGATAACTTCTTTTGAAAGATAACATATAAAAGGTTTCCGTATTCTTAGAGATGTCTCCTTTAATCAATTCATTGGAGAAAGTTAAGTCATGACAAATAATATTTATTAATTGTACAGAGGGCAAGCAGTTCTTCTATATCTTTTGTCTCTCTTCCTACAGCACCCAGTAAAGAGCTCTGTAGCTAATAGTCTTTCAATAAATGTTGTTAAACTGCTCTTTTATTTTGTATTATGCAGAAAACATAGTTTTATTATTGTTTACACATTGATTTTAAGGAGTACTGCCAGATTTTTACACTGTGTGACTAAAGCTAGTGATTTAAACATTCACTAATATTTACCTCAAATGATTGTTGTAGGGATTAAAATGAGATAATGTTTGAAGTGCTTAGCATAGTTTTTAGATCATAATCGGTGTTTGTTAAATGGTGCTACTGTAACTGTTGTAATTAAATTAGTCTTATTTGGAATAATTGATACTTGATCATAATATATTGAATAAATATTTTTGAAATGAAGAGATAATTAGACCAACAGAATGGGCTGGTTTCTTGTTTAATTCTGATTCTACAAAAGTTTTATTGGGATCATTCCAAAACATATTTTCCAGTTTTTCTCTGACTGCTATTTTAATTTTCATTTCATCTTTTAAAAATGATAAACCTTATTAACCACCAAGTGACCAGATTATATCAAGTTCTATCGTTTAGTTCAAATGGTGTCTCTTCCATGAAGCCTTTCTTGACTCTCTCAAGTGGATGAAGGAAGGCTTCCTCCTTTTTGAAATTCATTACCATTAAAAAAAAACCCTTTTTAAATTTTCAGATAATCATAGACTCATGTAGAGTTGTAAAATATAATACAGAGCGGTCCTGTGTATCCTTTATCCAGTTTCCCTCAATGGTGATATCTTGCTTAGCTATAGTAAAATATCACAACAAGAAAGCTGATATTGAGACAATCCGTCAACCTTATTCAGATTTCACCAATTTTGAAAACATTCAATTATATCTGTATATGTATATTTAGCTCCATGTAATTTTATCACATGTGGATTTGTGTGAGCACCACCACAGTCAAGGTAAAGAACAGTTTGAGCACAACAACCCCTCATGCTACTCACAGCCACCTGGCTCCTTCCCTACCTTTTTCCCCAGTCTTACCCCTGATAGCCACTAATCTGTTCTATATCTTTATAATTTTGTCAATTCAAGAATGGTACATAAAAAGGATCATACAGTATATAGACTTTGTATGTTGGCTTTTTCACTCAGCCTAATTCCCTTGAGGTCAATCCAAGTTGTGTGTGTGTCAATAGTTCATCCTTTGTTATCGTTGCATAGTATTTCATGGTATGAATATACCACAGTTTATGCATTCACTCATTGAAGGGCAAAGTTGTTTATAGTTTTTGGGTATTATGAACAAAGCTGCTATAACACTTATATGTAGGTGTGCAGAGTTTTTGTGAATTTAAGTGTTCATTTCTTTGGGATTAATGGCCTAGAGTACATTAATGGTTGTATGGTAAGTACATATTTGGTTTTTTCAAGAAACTGCCATATTCTTGGCCATGGAAGGGAATGAATTCTTGTCATCTGTGGTGGCATGGATGAATATGAAGAGTATTGTGCTGAGTGGAGTATGTCAGACAAAGACAGATGCAAAGTGAGTTCACTTACATGTGGAACCTGAAGAAAAAAACAAACAAAACAGAAACATAGTCATAGATACAGAGAAAAACTTATGGTTGTCAGATGGAAGTGGGGTTAGGTGGATAGGTGGAAAAGGGGAAGGGATTAAGATGTACAAATTGGTTGTTACAAAGTAGTCATAAGGATGTAGGGTATAGCATAAGGAATATAGTCAATAATATTGTAGTAACTATGCATGGTGTCAGATGGGACTAGATTTATCGGAGTGATAGATGGGAGTGGGCCTGGAGGCAGGGTGAAAAGGGTGAAAGGGCCAATAAGTACAAGTTGGTAGTTACAAAATAGTCATGGGGATGTAAAGTAAAGCAAAGGGAATATAGTCAATAATATGGTAATAACTATGGATAGTGCTACATAGGTACTAAACCAGTCAGGAGAATCACTTCTTCAATTATATAAATGTCTAACCACTATGCTGTATACCTGAAATTAATATAAAATAATATTGAATATCAATTGCTACTGAAAAGGGGGAGAAAAGGTGAGGGGGAATAAGAGGTTCAAATTCCAGGTATGAAACAAATAAGTCATGGGGATGTAATGCACAGCATAGGGAATATAGTCAATAATACTGTGATAGCAGGGTATGGTGTCAGATGGTTGCTGGACTTAACGGTGATCACTTATTTAGGTATATAAATTTTGAATAACTATGGTATACACCTGAAACTAATATACCATTGTATGTTAGCTATATATTTTTTACTTTGGATATAAAAAACAGTATTGCCTTTTTGAATGTATTATGCCCTAAATTTTATTGTTTATTTTTTTATTTTTTTTATTTTTTGAGGGCAGTGTCACTGGCCCTCATATGTGGGATCCGAACCAGTGCCGCTGGCTTCCCAAGCCAGCTTTTAACCACCGTGCCACTCGGCCAGCCCTATGCCCTAATTTTTATAATTCTGGACTTTACCACAGTACCTCCAAGTATCTAATATTTGTTGATATAAAACCTTATTCTCCACTTTCCCACATGGTATACACACACACACACACACACACACACACACACACACACACACACAGACATGGTTTATATGATAAGTATCCTCATACTTGAATTTATTTCCTGATATACAATATGTTTCATGGTTTTCTGATATACCTGTATCAGCTTCTATGCTATACTTGTGGAATAAATTCCAAAAGAGGGACATACCCAATAAATATTTGTTGGTCTTAATTTTTATAACCATGACTCTATAATTCATTTGTCCTAATATAATTTTTATTGCACAACTCTCAAGGTGGAGTGAAAGATGGAGGCCTATGAAATGCAATTTTATCTCCCTTAGTTGACACTGATTCATTCATTAATCAATATCTCTTTGATATAGCTATATTCAGCTTAAATTAATACCACAGTCAATCAGTATAATAACAGTTTGGCATGTACCCTTCACTCCTGTCTTGCTTTTCTCTTGTTCAGGGGTCAGCAAACTGTGGCTTGCGAGCCACATGTGGCTCTTTGGGTATGTTCCTTCTCAAAAGTTTGCCGACTCCTGGAAGACCCAATCCTGTCCCTCACAACAATTTAAAAATTATTTGAGAGCCATAAATGTATTATTACATAATCACCATTATGTGACTAATATTCTGTAAAAATTTTATAAATGAAACTGTGATAGTTTTATTTTCATTTTCAATTTTACTTCAGAGTCACAGTTTGTGAGCTGCAGTTTACCGACCCCTGCTCTGTGAAACTTGCTTTTTACTATAGCCCTGATAAAATCAGTATCTCCACCTTCTCTTTTCCTGTACTATGCAGCTGAATTTGTGAGGAGAAAAATACACAATCACACTGAATGGTCGAACTTCAAATTTATGATCAGAAACCTCCAGCATACTCCTAATGCTTACCCACCACAATACTATACTGCTATGTTCACTCTCCCCTTCTCCTAGATGTCTATTTCTCATCTTTTCCTATTCTCAATTCCCCTGGCACCTGCTTGTCCATTTGCATTCTTCACTGATGATCTTGCTTCCATCCACTTTCACTGAAAATTGAAGCATTCAGATGGAGCATTCAGATGGTGATGGAGAGATTCTCCATCACCTCTACCCACTTACCAGCAGCTGCATCCTCACACTTGGCCTTCCTACCTGTTGCCCAGGTACTCAGATAAAAGCCAATCTCTACACCTGCACACTCTCTTCTACCTTCTCTCACCTACTTAAGGAATTTGCTCCTGCAACTCTTCCAATCCTCTTCTATATGGTTGAATTTTCTTTTTCTTATTTCCTCCATCTTAAAACAAACGAATAAAAACCAACCCCCCCAAAAAAAATCTTCACCCTACTTTCTCCATCAGTTGCTGCTCCAAGACTTTGTTGAAGAAAATCTTGAAAAAAATCAATCTATATTTACTACCTCTTACACTGCTCCTTCCATTATTCCATAAGCACATTTCAAACTTTTGTTCCATAATCTCACTAAAACTGCTCTTTGTAAGGACATTTATAGTCTCCATGTTGCTAAACTAATGGTGAATTCTCTTCTTACACATCTTACCGATAACATTGGGCACAGGTGATTTTCCCCAACCCCCTTCATTAATGTTCTTCGTCTTCTAGGGCACAACATGCTCCCAGCTATCTGATACCCTCAGAGTTTGTACTCAAAGGCTATCCTTGAGTACAAGGATATTGTACTCAATATTATTATCTGGTTGCTATCCTTGCCCTGAAGTTCTCAATGCTGAGTTACTCCAGGACTAGGACCTTGTTAATCTTCCTTGGTGATCTCATTCAATTTCATGGTTTTAAATACCATACACATGATATTTCTAGATTTTTATCTTCAGAACAAACCTTGCTCCCCAAATCCAGACTTATTGTCCAATTGCCTGTTGGTTATCCCTATTCAGATGTCTAATAACAGTCTCAAACATAACACGTCTTTTCTAGAGATGTTGTCTTCCCCATCTCCGTCAATGTCATTCTTCCAGCTGTTCAAGCCCCAAACCTTGCTATCCTCTTGACTCCCTACATATCTCTCATCTAAAACTCATATCTCACATTTAAAACTTTCCTAGTATATTAATATTTTCCAGAATATTGTCTAAACTCAATCTCACTTGTCAATTGTTTATAAATTAATCTTCTGCTCCCTTTTGAAAAGAATGTCATTTTCCATTTCTCCCATTCTCAAAATTGCTATAATTCCAAAGACATTAGTTTTTGTAGTCAAGTAATCATTTTCAACATTGTTGTTACTATGGAATATAATTCATTCTGGGAAAAGAAAAATGAAAGTATTTATAATGGCAAAATAGGTCTCAAAATTTTTTTCTTCCCTTTGAGCTTCTACTATCTACAATTCAGTCTCCAGTTCATGGGTTGTCAAGGCACCTCAATTAATCTATAGCTGACTCTATTTAGACATCAGTTGGAATAATCAACTTGTCTAGGCATTTCATCACAAGAATTGTAAAATAAGTCAGTCAGAGAAAGACAAATACCATATGATCTCACTTATATGTGAAATCTAAAGAACTGAATAAATGAGCAATGTAAACAGAAATAGTCTTAGAGACACAAAGAAAAAACTGATGAGGGCTAGATGGGATGGGGATGGGCATGAGGGAGAAGGGGAAGGGATGAGGCAACATAAACTGGTAACTGCAATACTGCTGCAGAGACAGGAGACAGGTTAGGGAATATAATCAATAAGGTAAATATTTTTTTTTAGGGGAACAGACAGATGCATGTCCTTTTAGGGAGATCACTTCATGGACATTGTAGTGGCCTTACCACTGCACTGTACATCTGAAGCTGCCGCTGAACAATATTATATGTCAACTATAATTTAACACATATATAGTCATGGGATGTGGAATATAGTGTAGGGATGGAGTTAATGGAATTGTAATAGATATGTATGATATCGGGTGTGGGAGGGCAGGGGAGGTGGGAGGGAGGAGTCACATTGTAAGGGGTGAAAAAAAAGTATTGCATTGTTTTGTATATCTGTAACTAATAATAATAATAATAATAATAATAATAAAATAAAATTTTTTAAAAAGAAAAAAGCAAAAAATAAAATAAAGAGCATGTCTAAAAACTAGGTCTTGATTTCCAATTTCCATTTCCTATTTTTCTGAATGTTACCATTTCAGTTAATGGCATTACCATGAACTCAATTACTCAGGTCCCGAACCTACCACATTCAATTTGTCAGATGCTGCCAGTACTACCTTCAAAATATACCAGGCTTCAACAATTTCTTTTTACCTGTGCAGTTCAAATAGCCATTTTTACCACCTGGACAACTAGAACAGCCTGTTAACTCCCTTTCTCCTGCTCTTACTCAGCGCTGGCATCCAGCTTCACAGAGCCACTGGGGACATCCACTCCATCTATAGGGACAGTAGTAAAAGGAGTAGGGGAGTAGTCATCATTTGAGTAGGTGGCAAAAGAATCTGTCTACTGGAGGAATGTCAGATTCCACTTAGAGCAAGAAGATGAAAAGGATGTTTGGAGAAAAGACTGAGGACACAAAGAATTTGCAGGAAATATGCTGTGACTTTCAGAGAACACCATAGCAGACTTTACAGAGCTGGAGGAAGGAATGAGAAAGACTCACATTAGAGAAGGATACAAATATGAGCTGGGAGTTAATTTTTGTGTATGGTGACAGATAGCAGTCTAGATTCATTATTTTGCATGTGGCTTTCCAATTTTCCCAGCACCATTTGCTGAAGAGCCTTTCTTTTCTCCATTGTATGGTTTTGACTTCTTTGTTGAAAATTATTTTTCCATATATATGTGAGTTTAATTCTGGGCTCTCAATTCTGTTATACTGGCCTGTGTGTCTGTTTTTCTAAAAGGTAAAGGGGGTGAAATATCTGGTGACAGAAGAAGGTTTGACTTTAGGTGGTGAACACACCATGCAATATACAGATGATAAGAGGTGTGATCAAACAATATGGTGAATGTTTAAATAAAAAAAATTATTACAACAAAAGATAGATTGCCATTAATCCCCCTCAAAATACTCCTCCTCACTTCAAACACATCTATCTCATAATTCTTGACACTTTCTGAAGCACTTCTAGGAGTCATTTTTTGTGAGTATCTTTAGTTGTGCTGTCGTGGCTGCTTCGATGTCCTGAATTGATTCAAAACATTTTCCTTTTGACTGTGGGGAAGAGCCAGAAGTTGCACGGTACCCGATCTGGTGAATAAGGTGGATGAGGGCACACTGTAATGCTTTTATTTGACAGAAATTGCCATATATCAGAAGCAATGTGTGACATGGAGCATTGTCATGATGGAGGATGATTTATGGCACACTTTAAAACACACCTTCTCTCAACTGTAGCTCACACCTGACTGATGGTACCGAACAAGTTGAAACTTGTCACACACTGTTACTGAGGCTCAACACACACTTTCTATATTGAAGATCTCTGCCTTTCCATTGGGTGGCACTCGGCAGCAGTAGTCACTGTATTTTGTGATCACAAAGAAAGGCTCCATGTCACACATCACTTCTGATATGGCAATTTCTGTCAAATAAAAACACTATGGTGTGTCCTCATACACCTTATTCATTGGACCTGGCACCAAGAGACTTCTGGCTCTTCCCCAAAGTCAAAATGATCATGAAAGGTAAACATTTTGAATTGATTCAGGACATTAAGGAAGCCATGACAGTGCAACTAAAGACACTCACGAAAGAGGACTTCCAGAACTGCTTTACAAAGTTGCAAGAATGATGTGGTAAGTGTGTTTGAAGTGAGAGGGAGTATTTTGAGGGGGATTAATGGCAATGTCTTATATTGTAATAATTTTTTAAAATTTAAATATTCACTGTATGTTTTGATCATATCTTGTGTATTATAGAATTGTATATTTGAAACCTATATAATTTTATTAACTAATGTCACCTTGATAAATTTAAAAAAATTTAAAAATATACCAGTTTAAGAAAAGCTAAAAAAAGGGCTGGCCGAGTGGCACATTGGTTAAGCGCTGGTTTTGGGATGCCAGCAGCCCCGGTTCGGATCCCACATTAGGGCCAGTGACACTGCCCTCTACAGCTAACAACAGCTCCACCTGGAGCTGGGCTGTGTGAGCCCTGGTGATGGTGTGGGCTGCAGCCCCTGCTGCAGTGGGCTGCCATAGGCTACAGTGAGTGGCCCGCAGCCAGCGTGAGCGGCTGGCAGCCAAGCGTGAGCTGCCAATAGCCGCGGTGAGCGACATCCAGAGGCCAGCGACCCATCTGCCTCATCCGGGAAGAGCACAATGACGATACCAACAGTGAAGCAACATCCTCCGTAACTAAACTGAAGAACAGGAGGACAGCAACTTGTCTGTTCCCCTTCCTCATTCCCCAATGCTGTTCCCCTCCGCCAATTCCCCAATAAAATCTTTTAAAAAAAAAAAAAAGCTAAAAAAATAAAAGCCTCCCTTAGCCTGACAGCCATGTTAACCAAACTGTGATTATCAATGCAAAAGAAAATAGTATTAATAAGAACAAATTATTATATAGAAATAAATAAGCAATAGAAAGAAGAGGATTTTGCTTCCTGTTCCATGCTGTAAAAGTCAAACAATCAACATATAAGTGTTTATTAAGAACCTAGAATGTATGAAAAATTAGTATGAGACATAAACCTTACACTTCAGGATGTTATAATCTACTTGGACAAACAAATATGGCACAAATAGAAAAATAAGTAATAATTAGTTGTTAAGAGGTATGTGCAATTTTTACACAGAAAATAATAAAATTAATGTGAGCCAGAGTTACTGCAAAAGATTCAGTAGAGTATCTTAAGGGAAAACAGGAAAGTCACACGCAAAAGAATGAAACTAGACTGCTTTCACCACACACAAAAATTAACTCAAAGTCGCGGGGGGCCAGCCCCCGCTGACCAGGGCTCAAGAAGGTGGACACGGAGTCGGCGATACGAAAGACAGAAAATCTTTATTACAGTAAAGGCAGAAAAAAAAAAGTGGAGACACCGGAAAGAGGTTCTCAGAAGTGTCACACCTTATTGTTAAAGCCTAGCTCCTTTTATAGGGGCTTTTGACTATTATCTTAATTACAAGTTATGTTTCACATGACCATGATGTTTTCCCTTACTCAGAACTTTTACTTTTTTGTAATTGTATCTTTTTAGCTACACTGTGACCTGTTCAAGGATTTTACTTATCATCTAAAAAGTGGTTACCATGGCTACCTTACAGGGCTATATATACTTGAACTATTGCCAAGAGTTTAGGCAAGAAACTATTTCTATGTGATTATAATACTTAGTAGCAAAAGGAGTTTCCAACTTTTCCTATCTTACAAAGAGCTGCATATTTTTGTAATAGAGGGTAACATCTGTTTCTCAAAGCTTCAGTATCTGTTGCTTCAACAAGGCACTAAACCAAGGCCGTTAATTAAAATAACTTGTGGTCAGTAAGTTGCCTCTTATCAGAACTTTCATGGCCGAGAGACCTTGGTCTCCTGGTCTCCAAGGAAACCTTTCACAGCTGCACAGGCAAGGACGAACCATAGCACCAGTTTCTCACAGAGGCTGTCTGTTTCTCACAGACTGGCTTTTTTAGGCCTATGTGGCCAAAGGCCTATGCCTCAGTTTCCAAAGGGGCTTGAGTCCCCAATATCTCAATTTAGGGGTTCCCCACGGAACTACCGCCTGGCTTAGGTTGTCTCCCCTCGTTTAGGAGATCTTACCCGTCTTTGGCTGCATAGTTAGCTCATTGGGGTATACAGGAACTTGCCATAAATGCAGTGAGTATATTGTCTCCTATAGGAGGAAAGGCACATGGGTTCTTAGAGGCAGGAGATATTACATGACCAACCATAAGGCAGCACCCCTAATATCCAGTGCTGAGCAGGGCAATGTGGCCTTGTCAGACACTGGGGGGCTGTCGGCTTCCCACACAAAGTGCATCAAAGACTTAAATATAAGACATGAAACAACAAATTGCAAATAAGAAAACATAGATACTAAACTTATGGACCTTGGTCTTAGAGAGGATTTTATTAATTTGACCTCAAAGGCAAGGGAAGTAAAAGCAAAAATAAAGGAATTAGACTAATATCAAACTTAAAATCTTCTGCACAGCAAAAGAAATCATCAAACAAAACAAAACAAAACACAAAACCAAAAAAACCAAAAAAGGTAACCAACAGAATGGGAGAAGATATTTGAAAACACCAATAAAGAGCTAATATTAAAAATATATAAAAAACTCATACAATTCAACAATAAAAAAACAAACAAATCCAATTAAAAATTGGGCAGAGGACCTGAACAGACACTTCTCCCTATAGACATACAAATGGACAACAGATATATGAAAATATGTTGAACTTCACTAGCTATTAGGGAAATACAAATTAAAACCACAGTGAGATACCACCTCACACCTTTTAGAAGGGCTATTATCAACAAGACAAATAATAACAAGTATTGGAGAGGCTGTGGAGAAAAAGGAACCCTCAATACAGATTGGTGCAGCTGCTATGGAAGGCAGTGTGGCGGTTCCTCAAAAAAATTAAGAATAAAATTATCATATGACCCAGCAATCCCTCTGCTGAGTATAGGCCCAAAATATCTGTAAAGATATACGTGCTTCGATGTTCATTGCAGCTTTATTTATTTATTTATTTATTTATTTATTTATTTATTTATTTTGAGGGCAGTGTCACTGGCCCTATAAGTGGGACCCAAACCTGGGCTGCTGGCTTCCCAAGCCAGCGCTTAACCACCGTGCCGCTTGGCCAGCCCCTATTGCAGCTTTATTATGGTGGCCAAGACTTGGAAACAACCAGACAATTCTTTGATAAATGATTGGATTCAGGAGATATGGTATATATACACAGTGCCATAAGAAAAGATGAAATAGTGCCATTTCTGAAAACATAGATGGATCTTGAGATTATTATGTTAAGTGAAATAAGTCAGATGGGAAAAGTCAAGAACTATATGATTTCACTGTTTTGTGGGATATAAAACTGAAAGCAACAAAGAAGCTAGGCAAAAAAATAAGAAAACAAAAACTCATAGACACACACAATAGTTTAGTGATTACCACAGGGTAAGGGCAGGATTGGTAGATGAGGGTAAATGGGGTCAAATAAATGGTGACAGAAGAAGTAACTCGGTGGTGAATATACGATGTGATATATAGATGATGTATTACAGAATTGTACACCTGAAATCTATGTGATTTTACTAACCATTGTCACCCCAATAAATTTAAATAAATAAATAAATAAATAAATAAATAAATAAATAAATAAGAAAGCCACAGTCTTACTGGCTTTAGGCATCAGAACAAAGATTGGGGCTGCTGCATGGCTGAAAAGTAAAGGGAAAAATCCTGAACTGGTACAATATTAACTCTAAATGGAGACTATAATAAGAATGAATATTTTTAAATTCCTAGGATAATCATTTAAAAAGTAATGCAGGGCCGGCTGAGTCACTCGTTGGTTAAGAACTGGTTTGGGACGCCAGCAGCCCCGGTTCGGATCCCACATATAAGGGCCAGTGACACTGCCATTAAAAAAAAAAAAATCACTACTGTGATAAAAAGTACTGCAAAAAGGAAGGTCAAGATATTGATCATTACATTAAGTCTTCATGTTAAATTTTATGTAAAATAACAAAAAACTAAAATATATAATAGAACTGAAAGCAGGTAAGGGGAAATGTAATCAAAACATTTTTAGTTATCTATACAAAGGTCAGGACTGGATAAAAATACACATAATGAAGAAGGAGTATGGTAAGAGGCCAGGAGTGTTTGGAAAATTATAAATGATCAAAATCACTTCAATTTTATTTAAACTTTTTGCAAAATTGATACAGTTAGAGTAGTTCTTTCAAAAGCAAAAGATATGTATTCATGCAAAGTTTTTGGAGAAAAAAATTGATCATGTTTGTAATGAAAACTAATAGATGTGTATTTGATTAATTAGAATTTCTTGACCTAACTGTGTATTTGTATGTGGGTTCTATTTTTTTAACTCTTTGAAACTGTCTCAAAAAAAATAAGCTTTTGGTATTAATATAAGTCTAGGAATTAAAAATTATAAATTCAGATTCCTAATGGCAGCTTAAATTAAAAAAAAATTTAGTTTACATTAAAAGCAAAGGGAAAACAATATATATGAAATGTGCAGCTTATGATAAAGGAGAGTCAAGCTCTAGCTTGAATTCATCTCAGCTTTGTTATCTGATAAGCAGATTCTCTATTTATTTATTTACTTGCATTAACGAGTATTCTGTACCTTTACTTATCTTGACACAAAAAGAAATGGTTTATAACCAGACATGAATAACAGCATCAAAACTTGTGTAAAAAATAAAAACGTAAATTTTAGATAAAAATACAGGAAAATACTTTGAAGAAATCAAGGTGGGAAATATTTCTTAACATTTTAGAGGTCATAATGTGATAAATCATATTATTAAGAATTTTAAAAATGCTCTATGTATGAACAGACCCCATTAAATAATTAAATGTCAAGTTGTACCCTGGTAATAGATAATTATTAAATAGGTGAACAGAATCGGTTAATATCCAGTATATATATATTGAAATGATGATGCAATTCTTTTTTAGTCTGTCAATATGATGAATTGCATTAACTGATTGGAATGTTGAACCAGCCTTTCATATCTGGGAGAAATCACGCTTGGTTGTGGTCTATAATTCTTTTTGATTCAATTTGGTAATATTTTGTTGAGGATTTTTGCATCTATATTCATGAGAGATACTGGTCTACAATTTCTTTTGTAATACTGGCCTCTAGAATGCGTTAAAAAATATTTCTTCTGCTTCTACCCTTGAAAAAGATTGTAGAGAGCTGATAAATTTTTGCCTTAAATGTTTGGTAGAATTCACCAGTTTTTAATTTTTAGGCGGTCTGTCATTAGTGATTTGCTTTCTTTAATATATATAGGCTTATTCATACTACCTATTTCTTCCTGTGTATATTTTGGCAGACTGTACTTTTCAAGGAATTGGTCCATTCCATCTAGTTTATCAAATTTGTGGGCATAGAGTTGTTCATAGCATTCCTTTATTATCATTTTAATGTCTATGGGACTTGTAGTGATATTATTTCTTTCATTTCTGATATTAGTAATTTGTATCCTGTCTTTTTCCTTAGTTAGCTGAGCTGTTGATTTTATCGCTCTTTTCAAAGAGTCATCTTTTGATTTAATTGAATTTCTCTATTTCCTGTTTTCAATTATTGGGTTGTCAGAAAAGTAATGATGCATTTGAGCAACGAAAAACAGAAAAAATATGTCATGACTTTTCTGACAATCCAGTACATTGAATTCTGTTCTACTTATTCTTTTCTTCAGCTTACTTTGGATTTAATTTGGTTTTTTTCCCCCTAGCATCCTAAGTTAGAAACTTAGAGTATTGATTTGAGATCTTTCTTCTTTTCTAATATATGCATTTAATACTATAAATTTCCCTCTGAGCACTGTTTTCACTGCATCTCACAAATTTTGTTGTATTTTTGTTTTTATTTGGTTCAAAATATTTTGAAATTTCTCTTGTGACTTCTCTTTCACCCATGTGTTATTTTGAAGTATGCTATTTAATCCTCACACAATTTGGAATTTGCAGTTACCTTTCTCTTATAAGAGCAAACATTACATGATTTCTATTTTTTGAAATTTGTTGAGGTGTGTTACATGGCCCAGAAAGTGGCCTATTTTGGTGAATATTCCATGTGATCTTGAGAACAGTCTATATTCTGCTATTGTTAGATGAAGTAGTCTATGTATGTCAATTATATCCAATTGACTGATGATGTTGAGTTCAGCTAAAGTTCTCACTCATCAGTTGGATCTGTCCATTTCTGATAGAGGGGCCCTCATTGAAGTCCCCAACTATGATAATGGATTCATCTATTTCTCCTTGCAATTCTATCAGTTTTGCCTCATGTAGTTGGACACTCTGTTAGATGCATACTGGGGTTTTTTAATGTGCCATTAAAGGCATTCTTCATTAATGTTAGTGTTTTCTATCTCTAGTATTTCTTTTTGGTTCTTTCATAGGATTTCCATCTCAATGTTTACCTTTCCCATCTGTTCTTGTATACTGTCTACTTTATTCATTACAGCCCTTAGCATACTAATCATACTTGTTTTAAATTCCTGGTCTTATAATTCCAATATCCTTGCTGTGTCTAGTTTTGACGATTGCTCTGTCTCTTCAAATTGTATCTTTTGTCTCTGGTATACCTTGTAATTTTTTCTTGACAACTGAACATTATGTACCAGATAAAAGGAATTGCTATAAATGGTCTTTAGTAACATAGTGATGAGGCATGGGGAGACAGGAAGTGCTCCATAAGTATTGTTCTGAATAGGTCCAGTCATTTAGTGAGCCTATATTTCTGGACTGTAAACTTCACAAGTGTTTCTTAGGTTTTTGTTTTTTTTCCCCACTCTCAGGTAGGACCGGATGGCTAGAATGGTCTGAAGTTGGGTCTTTCCCTTCTTCAGGTCTCTTAGGCTCTAATAAAACCCCAGCAATTTAGGCTCTGGTTAACTAGTTATCCCTGATAGCAGGTCTTGTTAAGAAGAATAGAATACTCTGTAAAATTTCAAAATGTTTCCTTTTTTTTTTCCTTTCCATGCCAGAATCTGAAAGGAATTTTTCTTCAATATTGATTATGGGAACCAGGTGGAGCTTTGTACTTACTGTTAGGATATACTTGTTGTCAAAGCACCTTACATGCAGAAGCACACTATTCAATACATATGGAAAACTCATGTATATACGTACGAAAACAGAAACAAGCAATAGAAGCAAATATGCTACATTTACAAACAGGGTTCTCAGGAAAGGAAACCCAGGTCCTGCCCCAGTCAAAATGTGTGAAATGATCATTCTCACTGGTATTTAGGGAAAAAGCAAATGTAAGCCACAATGAAGTAGGATTTCATTTACATCAGAATGATGACAATATTAGTTATATTGAAATGAATACCTTGTGGAAAGTCATTTGTCAGAAAGTTCTACCTTGTTTCACCTAGCTGATTTCACCTGAGGAGGAAGAAGCTAGTATAACGCAATTAGTCAAACAAAGTTATGATTATCCCAAATTACCACAAAGCTCTTTCTTGGGTGTAACTTTTAGGTGACCAATCTAAGACTATGTTTTTATTTTTTTTTCTAAATAGCCAAGTCAAGGAAATTTGGATGACTCCTATCCTGAAACTATAGAAATATGACAGTCACTAATACCAGTCAAACAAGTTTCATCTTATTTGTTCTCTACATTTCACCTAGCCCATAAAAACAAACCAACCAACACTGGATGTAGCACATAAACCTGTGAAACATCGATCACCTTAAAAGCTACACAAGAAGGTCCTTATTTTTATTATCGTTGTCATCATCAACATTATCACCACCATAGTCCCTGGTACCACCACAACCAGAATATTATGTACAGGTAAATGGGATTTAATTTGGGAAATTAAGTCTGCAAAACCTAACACGTGGCTACAGAGTATCTTCTAGCTTTTTGTTAATTAATTCCTTTCTATAATTTAGATTTTTATCTCTGGACACTGTCAAGAAACATGCTATTGTTTCTGAGATCTAAAGGCCTTGCAATATCTCTAGGAAAGTTTTAGAAAGTTAGAAAAAAGAATCAGATTTTAGCAAAATTTTTCGTACTTTTAAAAAATCATTCATAAGAGCACTACCATTTTTGGTCTCTATTAGTGTAATTGAGGGGAGGGGGGTTGTCACTTTGAGGGGTAAAAAGTATAACTATTGCACTTTGTTGTACACCTGAAGCTAATTAAAAGTGTATAAAAAAATAGGAAGAACCTGTGTTGCCATGAAAATATTATTCCAGAAGATTTTCTTCCTCATCCAAGGGTGTATCATATTTTAAGTAAAGAACATCCAATTCCAAAAAAAAAAAAAAAAAGAAAAGAAATTGCATTTTTTTTAAGTAAAAATGTTTATAAAAACAATTTAAATATCTAAATATCTTTATAAATTTTTGGAATAATGTACTTTATAACACACATTCTGAATTAGTAGCTGGAAAACTGCTGGGGTCCTCAAAACTTCATAAATATTTAAATGAGTTCCCTTCCCAGAGCACGCTGCTTTTCTAGAGAAAGCCATTAAACTCATTTGATTGTTAATTTCTTTGTTTCTTATTAAAAGCTCTCTCCCAAAGTTTATATTTATCAAATTTGGGGAATTTTCACTGGAATCTTGCTTTAACACTCTTCACTATATTGCAATTTAGGTACTTCTTATTCAAATGGTCTGTAAATGAAAATCTAATAAATGAAAACTACAATTTATTATGCTTTGCAGTTTAACTACTAACACAATGTTAGAATGTGGTTATTAGGAAATCTAATGTAAGAAATGATACCTGGTACGGACTGTGGGATAAATTATAGTGAGATTAATGTTTTAAAATTGTGAATAATGTAGTTACCATGATTTTAATTAATATTATTACTGTATTTGATTAAGGTGGATGGTTGATTATGCCAGAATAGCAATGAGCATTTACTTGAAGTAGATTCAACCTAAAAAGTAAGGCAATTATTGTGTAATTAAGTATATGGAGTTGGTTAAATTTATTGAAGATTAAAAAATTTTTTAGGATCGGCAGAGTGGCTCAGTTGGTTAAGAACTCGCTCAAGAGTGTGAGCTGAGCTCTGAGCAATGGCGGTTCGATGCTAGCCCGAGATGAGTTGCTGTTGAGCAACCAACAGGTGGCAGGATGGCTCAGCTAAAAAAAAAAAAAAAAAAAATTAACCTATTATCTTTGTTTAATGAGTGGTTCATCCTGGAATTAAAACCCCTACATTAAAAAAATTATGGCCAAAAATTAATTTAGTGGATGATAAACCGTTTTACGAATGGACCTTTTTTCGGTATTTAGAACATCATTTTAACAATTTCAGCTATTATTCAAAAATAATAATCAATTCCTTGAGTCTGTGCATCATATTAACTAGACCGTTTAATCATAAATTACTGCAATCTTTTACATATAATAGAATCTCCCTAATTATTTATGACAATAAGAAACCCATAATGAGAAGAGAAAAAAGTCATATCAGTGCTTTTGTCAAAAATATGTATCCTTTAGAACTTTCCAGAGTATCTAAAAGGGCTTTCAAAGAAAAACACTTTATAAGTTGAAATGTAGTGATTATTTATATAGAAATCATTGTAGCCACATAATAATCACCATTCAGGCTACATAATATTTGAGTCCCTCAAAATGATATGCATGTTTCAGAAAGACTAACCTACCAGTCTAAATTAAAACTGGCTAATCCAAAGTACTTTTATTAAATTTATTAGGGTGACATTGGTAGTAAAATTACATAGGTTTCAAGTGTACATCATTTATGTATTGCATTGTGTGTTCACCACCCAGAGTCAGTTCTCCTTCCATTTGATCCCCTTTTCCTCTTTTATCACCTCCTTACCCTCTGGCAACCACTAAACTGCTGTCTGTGTCTATGATTTTTTTTTTTATCTTGTTCATTTGTTTTCAGTTTTATATGCTACATATGATTGAAGTCATATGATTCTCCACTTTTTTTGTCAGACTTATTTCACCTAGCGTGACAATTTCAAGATCCATCCATGTTATCTCAAATGGCAGCATTTCATCTTTTCTTATGGCTGAATAATATTTCATTGTATATATATGTACCACATCTTCTTCATCTAATCATCTATGGAAGGACACTTTGGTTGTTTCCATGTCTTGGCCATTATGAATAATACTACAATGAACATAGGGTTACATATATCTGAAAACATTTATCCTTAAAGGTATATGTACCCCTATGTTCATTGCACCAAAACAAATTTGAGATTTCAATGTTATAGTGAACTTCCAGTCATTAGAAGAAACATATTATCAGATAGTAATAGGATTATAAATATTGCTATTAATTACCTTAATTGCATATTTCTTTAAAAGCGTGATTCATCTAGTACAAGAAACATTATGTTGAAATAGCCTTTTCCCTCTGAGGATGAAATTAACACACAAGAATTAAACACAAGAATTCCAGTATGAAAGTGTACATGAAATAGGGAGTTTTCTTTGAAGAGCATTTGGTTCTCGGAACAGTAATTAACAAGTCATTAAAAGAGGTATAAGGAAGAGGTAGGATTAGGAATAGAGAATGAAGCAGAGAAGAAAAAAGGCTAAGTAGAGATTACAACTGTGGCATAAGGTAATGTTTAAAAAAAAATTGCTTAAGAAACCCCAAAGAACTTCCTTACCTAAAATTCATTTGGTCCTGGAGGGATTAGAACAACTATAAGATTCTCATGTTCATAGAGAATATGACTTCCCCATGAATTCAGCCAAATATATCCGCTGATTACAAACTCCTCTGTTTTGTATGTTTTGTTTAGGATGATGCAGAATACAAAGAGATTGAGGGAATGGCTTAGGCAATTTTGAAATTTGAAATCAGAAATATTTTTAATGTTACATCCCTTCCTCCAAATGGGCAATTTCATGACATCATGTCTTTTAAGGTGCGATGAATAATTAGTATCCACACCTTATATAGATTAGGCTAAGCGTAGTCATAAGACCTAACTGCAACCCTAGATCACTCTACCTGTATAATGCCAAATCATTATATTTTCTGATTATTTTTCATCTAATTGATTGGTTTTGATGATGAAACTTACCTATCTTTTATATTTTATTATTTGTATTAAATAATTTGTATTATTATACAAATAATCCATGTTTATTGTAGAAACAGAAACCACAGTTAAAGAATAAGTAAACAAAAAAGAAAAAAAATCTATCCAAGATCTCATAACATTATATAACTGCAGTTGAAATCATGATGATTCCTTCCATATTTAATTAAAACTTATAAATGGTTATATAATTGGTGTTTATAAATCTGTGTACGTCCTTGTGCATGATGTGCTTTAGTTTACAAAAATACAATCAGAACACACCTAATGTCACAAAATCTGATTAAGATAAATAAAAAGAACAAACAAGTTTATCCTCAGTAGTGTAAGGACAGAAACCCTGTCTATTTTGCTTACATTGTATCCCTAGCAGCTAACATAGTACTTAATTACGATTTGTTAAAAGAACGAGCATTAGGGTCTATTCTCTTTGAGGCATTTGTGGTTCCTTAGTTTTCAGCTCATAATGGCCTAATGCATAAATTATAAATTATGTTGTATGAGTTGGAGAAGAAACAGGTAGATTTAGAATGTCTGTCATCTGATTTGAGCCATTTTCCCTCTTTCATAGGTTTGGAACTTTTCCCCAGAGAAGATCTTGGCCACTATGGATGATGATCCTTACTTTCTTTGGAGTGATGGCAATTTTGGGAGTAACTATAGGTCTCCTTGTTCATTTTCTGGCAGTTGGTCAGTATTGACTAATTTCAATTTTCACCATTACTGCTACTAAAATTCCTTTTACTTTTAGAAATTGTCAAGAAACAACAGAAATATTAAATTTCTCTGTGGAAAATTTTTCATCTACTTCCTATTTTATTTCAACATTTTAATATTACTTGACCAAATTTTATACATTTTTTTGAATTAGATGCCTCCTTGTCCCATTCTATAAGTTGTTTCACCAACTATGGGAATCTGGGCAAGACTGAAATGTTCAATACCTTGATGATAATATTCATTGTCAATAAAGGAGCTTATGTAGTAGGTTTGTAGTTGAGTAATGATAGCTTTTTAGTAAATATACCTCAGAATGCAGAGACCCCTACTCTTTTTGGCTCAATTCTGGTACTGACAGATTAATCTGCAACTATCCATGTTCAGCATACTATATATAACAGTATGTTACTGATTCTAGTTATTTGCTCTTCTGTTTAATAATAAACTTTACAGACTAAAATTATGAAATGGCAGGAAAAAGAAGGTCTTGGAGTTTATTTATTGCAATTTAGTCTTTGTAATTAGGAGGGAAAAGTCCCAGGGAGTTAAAGTTATATGCCAAAGTGACACAGCCAATATTTGGCAGGACTTAAATTAGTTCCTCTAACTTCATATACATTATTCTTTTCAGACGACCTTGGTTAACTTCTTAGAACCTGGCATTTGCTTTTCATATACACTGGTTGCCATAAGGAAAAATATAGGAAACTAGGAATAGAGGAAACAAATTTTTATTTTAGATTGAAATAATATTTCTGACTTCTAGGACAATGAATTATTATAGATTAAGAGATCACATTTTTCAGTCTATTATTAGCACAACTTAGAGACATGTAGTGCTTTTTAAGGTGGCTCAAAATCACAATTGTTCTCAAATTATATGAATGTCTGTATAATAGCTTAACCAAAACAGGATACCATTTTTATAGTTTCATATATATATATATATATATATATATATATATATATATATATATATCTCCTAGAAGAGATACCTCAAACCTTGTCCTGTTTGAAATTATGGTGGTCTATAATTTAGTATATCAGGGGAGGCAGTTTACATTTGGGGACAGAATGGAGTGGTGCACACCAAGCACCAGCCACCATATGCTGTAGGGAAGTGCAGGGGCAGGACAAAGTCCTCAAGAAATGACTGACCACTGCACTATATACCTGAAGTGGCTGAATACTATTGAATGTCAACTATAATTTAATATATGTACAGTCACAGGATGTGGAGTACAGCATAGGGAATACAGTCAATGGAATTATAACAGCTAAATGAGATTTGACAATTAAGTTCGTGAACTTATTGCAATGATGTTGCTAACCGTTTTTGATATCAGAGGAATTATTCATTATTAATTTGTATCAACTGGACAAACAGTTAATGAAGTTTACTAGTTGGAAGTGATGAAAAGGCTGTGTGAAAAAGTTAGATGACCTGAACTTTTCACCAACAGTTCATGGCTCTTGCATCATGACAATGCACCAGCTTACACGGCACTGTCTGTGAGGGACTTTTTAGCCAGTAAACAAATAACTGTAATGGAACACCCTCCATACTCACCTGATCTGGCCCCCAGTGATTTCTTTCTTTACCCGAAGATAAAGTAAATATTGAAAGGAAGACATTTTGATGACATTCAGGACATCAACGGTAATACGACAACGGATCTGATGGACATTCCAGAAAAAGAGTTCCAAAATTGCTATGAAGGGTGGACTAGGTGCTGGTATCAGTGCATAGCTTCCCAAGGGGAGTACTTCAAAGGTGACCATAGTGATACTCAGCAATGAGGTGCATAGCACTTTTTCTAGGATGAGTTCATGAATTTAATTGTCGTACCTCATATATGATGTCAAGGAGTAGTAGATTGGGGGGAGAAGGGGTTATCACTTTGTCAGGTGTGTGAATGTCTAACTATTACATTGTTTTGTACACCTGAAACTAATTAAAAAGAGAAAAAAAATGACTTCAAGGACTTGAAAGCAGTCCTTGAGTGGGCATAAGAGAGAGTAGAAGATCATTCAGAAAGTGAAAGGGGGTGTTTGTAATATTTCCCGTGTCAGAACTATTTAGAAAGGTTAATTGGGTAATCATTAGGTTAAGAATTTCAATCACAACATGAAAAAGAGGATTCATCTCTAGTGCATGCTTAGGTAAATTGCTATTGGTTGCCTGGGTTACTGTTTTGGGGAGGATGCTGAAGGACAGTAATGTCTATTATCATATGAATAAAAAGCAGGATTGCTTTATGAGTGCTGTGGAGTTGCCACTTCTAGAACAAGTGGATATTCATTTCCCTTCATGTCTATCCTCTTCCTTTCTCCCACCCTCTGCTTATATCTAAAGCTGGGTTGAATGTTAATTTTAAGATAAAGATATGGAGGGATTTGAGGCCAATTACTGTTTTAAAATTCTTTGAGCATTTCTTTATTTCACAGGAAAGATTTACCATTACCAAGGCGATTTTCATATTTCTGGAGTCACATACAATGATAGCTGTGAAAATGCAGCTTCACAAGTTAGTACGGATTTGAAAAAAGATATTGAGACTAAGGTAAGTCAGTGATTTCTTTCACTAATTTCATTATAAATTTGATTTAAATATACATGGTGGATCTTTTATTTTTTCTCTTGACAGATGTCTGATGCATTTCAAAATTCTAGTATATACAAAGAATTTATCAACTCTCAGGTCATCAAACTTCTGTAAGTACAAATGTATTCAGGATATTATGGAAAGGGAAGTAGGTGATATGAAATATCTCAGACTTGGTTTAACATAATAACAACAGCAAAAACAGCAGAGGGTGGGAGGGAGGGAGGGATAAGGAATGGAAAGAAGAAAGGAAGGAAGAAAGGAAGGAAGGAAGGAAGGAAGGAAGGAAGGAAGGAAGGAAGGAAGGAAGGAAAAAAGGAAGGAAGGAAAAAGGAAGGAAGGAAGGAAAGAAGGAAGGAAGGAAGGAAGGAAGGAAGGAAGGAAGGAAGGAAGAAGAAAGAGCTCCTTATAAATTAAAGTTTCATTTTATTTAACACATTTCTATTCATGGTAGAAACTGTTCTCTACAAATCTGTAATCACTATACTTAAAGGGGAATTGCAAAGTTGTTGGTAAAAGATGGTAAAAGTTGGATGATAAAAGATAATTGTAACTCTATGGAAAACAAGGAGTCCAACCTGATTGCTTTTCTACTTATATTAGCTACTTCTTCTCCCGTCCATACCTGTCCAGCCATAATTTTCCTAAAATGATCCTCTTTTGAACTTCTTAGTAAAATGATCCTCTTTTGAACTTCTTAGTACTTCTTGTGGGAAAGAAGGCTGCACTAGTTATTGTTCCTCTATGTTTTTATGTGTCTTCCTTTAGTTTCCTACTCTCCCTTTCCCTCTAACATCTCTTCCCAATAGAAAAAAGACTTGATTTAAGTCTTGTGGAGCAAAGTGAATCATTTAAGATAACATTTGTCTAAATAAGTCTTTGAAATGTGCTTGAGGGTTCGGGGAGGGGTGCAGAAATGAGGGCATCATGAAGCATAGGTGATGCGTGATAAAGAGCAAGGGCACTTCTTTGCTAATTGCCAATATCTATTCTGGGGAATTCTGAAGTTCCAAAACATAGTAGAAAAAATCCAGATGCCCAAATACCAACCATCTAAGTACTTAGCTATAGACAAACAAAAACCTTCAAAGACCCTTCCACTGACCATAATTATTTGGAAATAGAGTTGTAGGGTTTTTTAAAAATTGTGATTAATATGGCTTTTGGTTTGAAAGTCTTCCAAAATGAATTAATCTCCTTTCCTGATTAATAATAATAAAAAGAAATGTAAATAATGGAGATTCTCTTCATGCTATAGAGTTGTCTTTCTGAGATTTCTCATTGTACAAATCTATTGGGGTAGACTTGTATAGAAACTATAGGAAGATGCTTAGTACTAGTTCCTGAATATATTCTAGAAGTTATCTTTTTTAATGTTTCCCAGTCCTACATTTAAATTCTCATTTATCTCAATCTAAAATTAAGATATTGGAAAATATCTGTATGAGAATATAGTGTTTATTGTGTTATAATAAAATCTCATGTTAATCATTTGTTGGCCAGTACTCAGTTTCTCCTATATATTTAAAATATGATTTCTAGTTTGTGGTTAACAGATTCCTTTATGAACAATACCTTTAAATCAGTTAGAAGATTTCTGGGGACACTTGCACTTTATATATAGTAAGACAGTATCTGTGTATTGTTGTTTGATATATGTAAAGGAAATATAATTAAAATGTGAGAAATTCAATGTGTTCACAAAACATGAAAAATCAAGAAGCAACACACCAAGATTTTTCTGTTGTTTCTAGTCCTTACTCCAATGGTTCAAGTGTACAGTTGCAGCTGACATTCAAGTTTCCTCCATCAAAGAGGGACAGCATGAAGCCTGAAATCAAAGCTATCTTACATCAGATATTGAAAGACAACATGCCATCCTGGAATGCAGTTCCAGCTTCCATTAAACTTATGGGTATTTTACTTAATTCCATTATTTTCTATTACTTAGGGTTTTTTTTTTGACTACTTCTTTTTTAAGTACTAGAAAAAAAATAAACCAAGAATTTCATAAATTTATTCAGGAATAATAAACTTCCCAAAGTCTGACACTTCTACAATGAAATGGTAGTAGAAGGGGCAGTGCCCAGAATTTTTGTCTGAAGAGTAATAGAAATGAGGGTAAAAACTATATGAGTTTGGAAGGGTTTGCTGTTATGTATGGAATGGGGTGAAAGGACCTAAGTGAGGTGTTATTTATCCCTACCCTCTATTCTTGTCAGGATCTCATTATAGAAAATAGATGTAGGGTTTTCTTGATCACGCAGTGTGGAAATTACAGGGGTAAGTGTGAAGTTAGGGATAGGGAATTCCCATTGCTTCTTGTGGAAGAATGGGAATAATACCATTAAAGAAAAAAACATAACCTGGAAGAATTCTCTGGAAAACAAGGGAAGAAAATGATAGGATTTTGCCCAGTACAGAAAGTAAAGTTTATAAAGATTTTCGTGGTCCTGAAATGTCTTGAAACTCTCTGCTGAATTGTTAAAAATTCTGTTAGGTAGTAAGCATGTTGTTGCAGAGCCCAGTTTTGTGGTTTTTCCTGACTGGCAGCTTATCCCAATGTCCTCGAAGACTTTGAAGGCTGCCAGCTGCAAGTTATAGTTCCTTTGCCTTGGAATACAGATCCTACCACCAATGGGCCACTCATAGGAAGTGAGTTTGAGGGAGAACTTCTCAAAAGAACAATGTAATTCTTCTGTGGGTAGCTGTGGGAAAGAAGGCTGCACTAGTTATTGTTCCTCTGTGTTTTTATGTGTCTTCTTTTAGTGTCCTACTCTCCCTTTCCCTCTAACGTCTCTTCCCAATAGAAAAAAGACTTGATTTAAGTTAAATTCTCAAAATTTCATAACTCAGTCTTAGTAATGAGATGACTCTAAAAAGCAGAATAGACCCAATGAAATATATTATAATTTTAATTGGAATTTTTTCCCTTTAGAATATAGATAAATCTGAGTATTTCATAGTAATGAGAACTATCACAGAGAAAGATCCAATAATGCCCAGTCCCATTTTTAGTAATAATGTCAGTTCCTTACCTCACTAAATATTGTACTATAATTATTATAAAATCGAGAGCTTTGTATTTTTCTTTTCTCTTTTCTTATACTACCTAGTAGAGATGGTCAAAATATAACATGTAGAAGTGGAAAGGGTTGATAATATGTGAAATAGTCTGAATAGTTAAATATGGGCATAATTGGACTAGGAAAGTTAGTGTCTATGAACTTGGATGGTAAATAATTACTTGGTGATATTTTATCAATGTTATGTTTTTTAAATTTCAGAAATCAGTGAGGCTAATGCTGAAATGCTTACCAATAACTGTGAGTTTGGAAAACTTATTGTAATTTTTTACCACATTCACAAATATTTCCCCATTTTTCTAAAAAGGATCTTGAAGTACATCATGTAGAAATCCATAGCAGTTTTTCAAAATCATTAAATATACCAGATATATATCTTGAATTTCTTTTTGAAAATCACTGGCATATGAATTTTAACAGTTGTAAGGACTTGTCCAAAAGGATGAAATAACTTATTCCAAAGAATAAAATCATGACTAAAGAATATCATATCTCAATAAGTTAAAATAGGAAAGATTGAAGAAACAAAAAGGACAACTTAGGATAATAAGAAAATAAAAAACTAGGCTGTATTAAAAACATTTATTATAAGATGAAAAACAGTTCTGTGCCTTTCAAATAAATTCTCTTTAGACTGTCATGTTGCTCACAAGATGCAACCCTGCATTCATTCACTTAGAGGACATTTATGGAGTATCTGTTGTCAACTTGGGGCCTTACAGACCGCACTGTACATACTATGCAAGGTGCAGATGTTAATGAAGCAAAGTCTCCGCCTTTAACAATTTTACAATTTACTGACAGAGATGAGAATTATAACAAATAGATAATAATAAAAGTCAGTGGTGGCAAGATGCTTAAGACTGGAAAAGAGGATAAGTAAAAGACACCCAAACCAAGATGGACTCGGGTACTGTGATAACAATACATTCCAGGAAACAAACAACATCACTTAGGAAATGCCAGACAATCACTGGAGAGTTTCAAGTGATGTTTTTAAGATATATATCTTACAAAACATAATCAAAGATACCCACACTTGTAAAAAGAAATTCTTTCTTCAGGTTGTGGGAGACAAGTGGCCAATATCATGATAGCAGGCAATCGAATTGTGAATGGGAAAAATACCCTGGCAGGGGCATGGCCATGGCAAGCCAGTATGCAGTGGAAGGGCCAGCACAGCTGTGGAGCATCTCTGATCAGCAGCAGGTGGCTATTATCTGCAGCTCACTGCTTTGCTACGTAAGTGTAAAAGTCTGACTAAATGTAGGATTTGGGGTATTGGCCTATTTGGGATAGTCTGTGGGGATTAACCTAACAAAGTGTGTGAAGATTCACCAAGGCCATATGAAACTTACAATTACTTGCATAATTGAAGGGTAGTGGAGGCATATAATTTGGCAAAGAGGGAAAAGTGAATGGAAGCAATTCATATTTTCCAAAGAGCTATTTTGGCCTGATACTAAATGCTTTTACTTCATCATAACAATAATTCTGTGTGGAAGGTATGATTAAACCTATTTAAAGATGAGGAAACTAAGGTTCAGAAATAGTGATGTAACTTGGCCAAGATGATACAGCTCTTAAATAACAGAAATTGAACGTGAAACTCAGGTATGTCTGACTCCAGTTATTAGGTGCTCACTTGTCTTGCCCTCCTGGGGTTTACAATCTAGTTGAAGAAATTCAAATGTCATATATTAAAAGTAAGGCAGCATAGTGTAGTAAATGTCTCATGTATGACACAGTAAGGGCTATGGAAATTTGATGAAGAAAGACAGCATATCTAACTGTGACATGAAGATGTAAGATTTGTTCTGAACTCTACATATGTAAGATTTGTTGATGGGGTGGGTGGATGGGAAAGAATAATATATGTTTCCAGTTGAGAAAACACTCCTTCAAATGGGCTGAGATGGAATAACACAAGTTATGTTCTGTGGACAACAAACAAAAAGAGAAATTTGAAGTAGAAAGGATTTTATAAAATAAAACATTAGAGAATAGACTTAGAAAATTTATATTGATTGGGGACATCTCTAAATGACAAGATGCTTATTTACTGAAGAAGTCTCTCACAAAGCATGTTGATAGGATTTGTCTCCCTGACGCTACTTTCAAAAAGTAGTCCATGGACCTTGGACCATCTGGGGGGCTTGTTAAAAGTGTAGATTCAAACATCACACTAGATCTAAATCTCTGGATATATATCTCTGGAAGTGGTTGATTCTAAAGGAATGATGTTTAAGAAACACAGCTGTAAGTATGTGGAGTCACTGAAGGATTTAGAATGGTAGAAGGATTAAAGAGTATCATTGTTACATGAAGGTCTTGAAACCTTTTTTTAAAAAAATCTGGTCTTTTGAGGGAAAGTGAGAATAGTGAAAGTGCTAACTTGAGAAAGAGTTTCAGTGGGGAACTGAAGAAATGGGTCATAAAATCTAAATTAGAAACCAAAATACACTGACTTGGTAAAAATAATAGGGTGACTGGATGAGAATAAGTTGCAATTTTTTATTTACACAGACGCCCAGAGCCCCTGCAGGCTCTTGGAATCCAGGCTGTAACAATAATTCTGGACCCCATCCACTAGGCTGATTCCTACCCAAGTCAAATCCTCAGGAACTGGATGGGGCTGAAGTAGAAGAAGAGGACACCAGTGATGCTAGTTAGGAGGCTTTGCAGAAGGCTGATGGCTCTAATAGACCTTAGCACTATTTTTATGTGGCTGCAGCATTTATAACATCTCCAAGTCAATGACATCTTTTAAAAATAAGAATTTAAGTGCTTTACAGTGTTGTCTGAAAACCTCACACCTTAAAGTTATAAGATAATGACCACTATGAACACTTTTGTGGCACAGAAACTGAGTGTGTTTCAATTGAATTGTGTCTAACAGGAAAAACAATTCAGAAGATTGGACTGTTAACTTTGGAACAATAGTAAATAAACCGTATATGACACGGAAAGTCCAAAACATTATTTATCATGAAAATTATAGCACTTCTGGGGTTCATGATGATATTGCCCTTGTGCAGCTGACTGAAGAAGTCTTTTTTACAAAGTACGTTCGTAGGATTTGTCTTCCTGAAGCCAAAATGAAGCTCTCAGAAAATGACAGTGTTGTAGTAACAGGATGGGGAACACTTTCTATGAATGGTAAGTTTTTTTGTAAAAACATAATAGTGTTACAGGAATTGTTATATAAATGACCAATCACTCTCAAATGCAAATTACTAACCAGTAAATATACTGAAAAGAAAACCAAGTGGTGGGATCAAATCATGGTATTACCTTCAATTTCTAAAATCTCTCTGGAAATAAGAATTGGAAACATTGGGGTTGTGGGTGAAGCAACCAACTGTAATAAACATTAGAAAGAGACCAATCTAACCTGGGACTGGCCTGGCTCCTGATGACCCAAAGAATCTACTGTATTTTATAGATATTCTTTGTCTCAACAAACAAGGTTAAGGTCTCCATAATATGCAGAATTTGATGCCTTTAGGTCCTGCTCCAAAGATACTTCGACAGGCCTTTGTGAAGATTATCGACAACAAAGTTTGCAATGCTCCATATGCATTATCTGGCTGGGTGACTGATAATATGCTATGTGCTGGATTTATGTCAGGAGAAGCTGATGCCTGTCAGGTATGTCTAGATACATTTTCAAATAATTTTCTCCCAAAGTACTAATTAAACGGAAGCTTTTACCAACACAAAATATTTTTGTGTTAATGATTTCCACAGAGTAGCTTCTTATTTTAACCCACATAACAAATGTTTATTAATCCCACTTATGTACCAGACACCAGCCTAGATGCCGGGATTCAGTGGTGAACACAATCCCTGCCCTCATGGAGTTTTCAGTCTAGGAACCCATACAAAGAATAATACTTGCAAGTTAATAAAATAAATGTGGCCTATTTTCTGGGCAGCCTGCCTTTTCCTTATCCAGAGATGCAGCAGGAGGTTCGGCATGTGCACGTGACACCCATTGCTCAGAGGTGTCTTCATGGAGCAGCTGAGTCACTTTCACCATAGTCAAGGCTGGACTCATTATAAAGTCAAATTCTAATCTGCTCAATCCAACATTTGGCAGCTGTAGGCAATGTATTCTAATTTGGAGTTTTGCTGGCTTTTGAGTAAATCCAAGATTTCTGCAGTTCTAAGACCAAAGAGGGTGGATTGTTTTCAGTACCTAGGGGCTATTGATAACTCTGGGGGAGAGGTAAAAGGAAATTTGTGGACAGGACAAGAAACATTTTTTTTCTCTTTTTCTTCTAGAATGATTCTGGTGGACCACTAGCGTACGCTGACTCTAGAGATACCTGGCATCTTGTTGGAATAGTAAGCTGGGGTGATGGATGTGCCAAAAAGAATAAGCCAGGTGTCTACACTAGAGTGACTGCTTATCGTGATTGGATTACTTCCAAGACTGGACTCTGAAAGAAAAGTAACTTTGGAATGGGACATAAAGACAACTGCAGGGTACTCCTGTCTGTTGCTTCAAAATCTTTTTCTTTTGATTGTTGTATACCAATCATTTTCTTATATACAAATATATGAAGGTGTTTATCAATATTTTATCTCTAAAACACTGTTTATTTATCTATTTACCTAATATAGGAAACTGCAAGAAAAAAAGGTAGCCAAAATATTTTTATTAATAGCCTAGTTCTGATTTATCCTACCATTATATTCAGAATTGACCTTAAATTATTTTTCAGAATTTAAAAAACTACATATTGGGCTGGCTGAGTGGCGCATTGGTTAAGAGCTGGTTTGGGATGCCAGCAGCCCCAGTTCGGATCCCACATATGGGGGCCAGTGACACTGCCCTCTACAGCTAACAACGGCTCCACCTGGAGCTGGGCTGTGCGAGCCCTGGCGACGGTATAGGCTGTAGCTCCTGCTGCAGTGGACTGTCATAGGCTACAGTGAGTGGCCGGCAGCCAGCGTGAGCTGCCAATAGCCACGGTGAGTGACCATCCAGAGGCAAGCGACCTATCTGCCTCATCCAGGAAGAGCGCAATGATGATACCAACATGGGCCAATGAAGCAACGTCCTCCGCAACTAGACTGAAGAACAAAAAGACAGCAACTTGTCTGTTCCCCTCCCCCAATTCCCCAATTAAAAAAGACAAAAACAAAAAAACCCAAAATAACTACACATTTTGTTAGTATGAGAACATATATGGTGGATCTACAAAATAAATTATTTTTCATTCTATAAATTATAATTGCATTTTGTTTCACTGGAATATGTAAGACATATAATGTATACTCATTTTTTTATTTATATGTGAGATAGTTTGTATACTTTGTAAAATCATACAATCTTTGAGTGGAGAAGGGATATCAGAGGTTCAGGTAGACCAAGTCTCTCAGTTTATAGATCAAGAAATTGAACACTAGAGAGGAAAATTCATGTTGTTTAAAGTCATTCTTCAGTCTCTCTGATAAGTTGTAAGCCTCACATGAATTTCCCCTCACAACAGTTTAGATCCAAAATTCATCAGAAATTTAAAAATGATTTTAAGTTGCAATTATTTATATAACATTTTGTTCATGTCCTTCTTTTGTTATTTGTTTGCCTTCACTTGAAGAAAAATAATCTGAGTTCCTTAAGGGCAGGAGACTGTGTGGCATCTACTGCAGTAGCTCTAATCTCTATGAATTATCTTTTGTAATTCTGAATTTAAAATGTAACTAAAAATTTTAAAAGCAGCTAAAATAAAGTGAAACCACTCCTTCCTTTAATTGTTTGTGATATTACTTTTTTTTTTTTTTTTTTTTGAGGGCAGTGTCACTGGCCCTCATATGTGGGACCCAAACCGTGGCTGCTGGCTTCCCAAGCCAGCGCTTAACCACTGTGCCCCTCAGCTGGCCCTGTGATATTACTTTTTAATTATAAAGTATGACTCAAATGACATGCATAATAATGTCAAGATAATCCACAACTAGGTGTGACAAGATGGTGTTTTTCTCTCTCCACTTATTTTACAGGAAGGTCACGCATATTTATTGAGTACCTAGTGTGTTCCAGGAACTGTCAGGTATAGATAGACATGGAGACAGTGCCTTCTTTCAAGGGTGCTTCATTAAGTAGATAAAGATAGGCAGTAAACACATAAATAAGAGAATTTTGGATTGTGATAAATGTTAAGAAGGAAACAAAAAGTAATATGATAGAAATTAGTGGAGCAGATGAGGAATACTTGAGATTGGGCAGTCTGAATGACTTCCTTAAGAGACTAGCATTTGAACTGGACCGAAACAATAAAGACAGACAATATACAAAATATCTGAGAGAAGAGCAAAATGAAGGAACAAATGTAAAGTCCTTGAGATAGAAACAATTGAGGTGGACATGTGGGCAGAAACAATTTTTCTGTCATCAGCTACTTCTTCTCAGTCTCTTTCGCTGGACCTTCTACATTTTGCAGTTTTCACTGATTTTGTAGGTCCAAAATGAAAAAAACGTGAGTAAACTCCAGGAAAAAGAAACAAATAAATGAAAAACCCCCCAAAACAAAAACCTATATAAGATGGAGACAAGCAACCTATCAGAAACAGAGTTCAAAACAATGGTTATAAGGATGCTCAAGGAACTTAGGGCAAGAGTAGGTAAATTCAGTGAAAACCTTAACGAAGAGACAGTAACCATTAAAAAGGACATACAGAGAGGACAACCAAGATGGCACAGTAGGTAAATGCTCTGTTTACCTTCCCTCACAACCACATCAAAATTACAACTAATCTACAAAAAAGTCATTATTGAGAATCAACTAAAATCAAGCTGAACTGAAGCCTTTCAACCAAGGACTTGCAGAAGAAACCACCTCCAGACTGGCAGGAAGGTCAGAGATGCTGAATGGGCTGATCCCACACCCACCTGTGACCGTTAAAGATCACAAGGGCTATTTCACCCGGGGGGGTCCCTTCCATCTCCTAGAGGAGCAAGAGATCCCAGCCCAGGGTTCCAGTGCCGGGGAGAAAAGTCCCCATAATTTGTGGTTGTAAAACCAGCAGAGATTGTGACTGAGTGACACTGAGTGCGGCTGCACTCACAGGTGCTCCTCTTAAAGTCTGGTGCACACAGACTTACCCACCAATGGAAGCACTTGCTCTGAACTCCAATCCAGCTCTGGGACAGCAGCTAGAAACACAGCTGGGACAAATGGTGGGGAATTGAGTTGTCAGGCTTGGCTTGGGGCCTGGAGAGGTGGCTTTCTCTTGGATGGGGGAACTGGCAGAGGCCATTGTTTCTTTGTTGAGCCCTCCCCCTTTCCGGTATGGGAACACAGGTGGCCACCATATCTGAGTCTCTGCCATTCATTCGTCATGCCCTGGTGATTTGTGATTTGGCCCTGCCCAACTTTCAGGCACAACCTGGCTGCTTTCAGTGGCTTTTTCATGCAAACTGCCTGCCTTGGCTCAAGCTGCAGACTTTCCTAGGGTATCTCAAAGGTTCGTGGATGCTGGACAAGCCAGCATTGTCCTGTACCTCTGGCTGAGAAGCCCTAAGATGGCACTAGTGGCAGCTGGCCTTGGTTCATGGCTTGGTATCTCAAGGTGCTTCCAAGCACAGCATGAGTGGGAGCCATCTGTGGATTTCTTTCTGGCTCCCTCTGGGTAGCCCTGGGTGGGGCACGGGCTGTGGCACGGGCTGTGGCTGTAGTAGACCCACAGCAGATCCCCTCCAAGGTGGTCCTTGAGCTGGCACCCCCAGTGGCCAGCTTCAAAACGAGCTGGAGCATCACCCAGCCCCCTCCAAGTACGACACACCCAAGGGGTGGATTGGGCAGATACAAGTTCTGCTGAGGCAGATCCTGCTCCATAGGATCAGCCTCTGCACAACAACTCTTCCATTGTACTCAAGGCCAGTCCTCACAACCAGTTAGCCCAAGGGTCAGTCCCTTCTGTTGATGTGCAATTATCAACCAAGACTCAACTACAAGAGGGGGGCACACATAATCCACACAAGGGACAGACCTGGAGTGCATGGCTCAGGTGACCAGAAAGACCATGCCACTGAATCCCACAGCACATCCACTACATAAGGCCACTCTACTAAACCAGAAGACATAGTAGCCCTACCTAATATTAATACATAGAAACAAACACAGGAAGGCAGCCAAAATGGGGAGACAAAGAAACATGTTTCAAATAAAAGAACAGGACAAAGCTCCAAAACTAAGCAGAATGAAGATAAGCAATCTTATCAGATGCAGAGTTCCGAACACCAGTTATAAATATGCTCAATGATCTCAGAGAGAACTTCAACAGAGAGATAGGAAGCATAAAAATTGAGATGGAAACCATAAAAAAGAACTAGTCAGAAATAAAGGATACAATAATGGAAATGAAGAATATATTACAGGGAATCAACAGTCAATTAGATGAAGCAGAGGATCCAGCCAGCAATATAGAAGATAAGGTAGCAGAGAACACCCAACCAGAACAGCAAAAAGAAAAAAGAATCCAAAAATTTAAGGAGGGTTGAAAGGGCCTCTAGGACAATATCAAGCATACCAACATTCTCGTTATAGAGGTACCAGAAGAAGAGAGAGAGCAAGGAACTGAAAACCTATTTGAAGAAATAATGACAGAAAACTTCCCTAACCTGGTGAAGGAAACAGACATATAAGCCCAGAAAGCACAGAGTCCCAAACAAGATAAACCCAAAGAGGCCAACACCAAGACACATCATAATTAAAATGCCAAAGGTTAAATACAAAGAGAGAATCTTAAAAGCAGCAAGAGTAAAGCAATTAGTTACCTACAAGGGAGCCCTCATAGGACTGGCAGCTGTTTTTTCAACAGAAACTTTGCAGGCAAGAAGGGATTGGTAGGACATATTCCAAGTGATGAAAAGCAACGACATACAACCAAGATTGCTCTGTCCAGCAAGGCTGTTATTTAGAATTGAAACAGATAAGGAGCTTCCCAGAGAAGCAAAAGCTGAAGGAGTTCATCAGCACCAAACCAGTGTTACAAGGAATCTTAGAGGGACTTCTTTTTTTTAAATTTTTTAAATTTTTATTATTAGTTACAGATGTACAAAACTATGCAATAGTTATCTTTTTTTACCCCTTACAAAGTGATTACCCCTTCCCCCGCCCCTCCCCTCCCCGATATCATACATATCTATTACAATTTCTTTGACTACATCCTCATACTATATTCCTCATCCCATGACTATATATGTGTTAAATTATAGTCAATATCTAATATTAATCAGCGGCATTTCAGATGTACAGTGCAGCAGTCAGGCCACTACACTGTCGATGAAGTGGTCTCCCTGACAAGATATGAGTCCATCTGGTCCCCTAAAAAATATTTACAACATTATTGATTATATTCCCTAAACTGTCTCTTCTGTCTCTGTGGTAGTATTGTATTACCAGTTTATGTTGCCTCGTCCCTTCCCCTTCTCCCTCATGCACATCCCCGTCCCATCTAGCCCTCATCAGTTTTTCCTTTGTGTCTCTAAGACTATTTCTGTTTATTTTGCTTGTTTATTCAGTTCTTTAGATTCCACATATAAGTGAGATTATATGGTATTTGTCTTTCTCTGACTGACTTATTTCACTTAGCATAATGTTCTCTAGGTTCATCCATATCATTGCAAATGGTACGATTTCTTTCTTCTTTTTTTTTGAGGGCAGTGTCACTGGCCTTCATATGTGGGACCCGAACCGGGGCCACTGGTGTCCCAAGCCAGCTCTTAACCACCGCGCCACTCAGCCGGCCCAATTTCTTTCTTCTTTATAGCTGTGTAATACTCCATTGTGTAAATATACCACAGTTTCTTAATCCAGTTGTCTACCGACGGGCATTTCGATTTTTCCAAGTCTTGGCTATTGTAAATAGTGCTGCAATGAGCATAGGGGTGCACATATTTTTTCAAGTTAGTGTTTTGGGTTTTTCAGGATAAATACCTAGGAGTGGAATTGTTGGGTCATAAGGTAGTTCCATTTCCAGTTTTTTGAGATACCTCCATACTGACTTCCATAGTGGCTGCACCAGTCTGCAATCCCACCAACAGTGCAGCAGGGTTCCCTTTTCCCCGCAGCCTCTCCAACGCTTGTTGCTTGTTGATTTATTGATGATAACCATTTTGACTGGAGTGAGGTGGTATCTCATTGTGGTTTTTATTTGCATTTCCCTAGTGATGAGGGCTAGATGGGACGGGGATGTGCATGAGGGAGAAGGGGAAGGGACGAGGCAACACAAACTGATAACTACAATACTACTGCAGAGACAGAAGAGACAGTTTAGGGAATATAATCAATATGTTGTAAATATTTTTTTTTAGGGGATCAGAAGGACTCATGTCTTGTCAGGGAGACCACTTCATGGACAATGTAGTGGCCTGACCTCTGCATTGTACATCTGAAGCTGCCACTGAATAATATTATATGTCAACTATAATTTAACACATATATAGTAATGGGATGTGGAATATAGTGGGGGATAGAGTCAGTGGAATTTTAATAGATACGTATGATATTGGGGGTGAGGGAGCAGGGGAGGGGGAAAGGGTAGTCACTTTGTAAGGGGTGAAAAAAGTAACTATTGCATTGTTTTGTACATCTGTAACTAATAATAATAATAATAATTATAAAAAGTTTAAAAAAATGGTTAGAACTGATAAATGAATTCAGTGAAGTAGCAAGATACAAAATTAATATTCAGAAATCATTTACATTTTTATACACCAATAATGAACTGTTAGAGAAATTAAGAAAACAATCTCATTTACAATTACATCAAACAAACAAACAAACAAACCCTAGGAATAAATTTAACCAAGAAGGTAAAAGACCTGTACTTGGAAAACTATAAGAAACTGAAGAAAGAAACTGAAGAAGATACAAATAAATGAAAGCATATACCGTGCTCATGAATTGGAAGAGGTAACATCATTAAAATGTCCATACTACCCAAATCAATCTATAGATTCAATGTAATCCCTATCAACACGTCTATGACTTTTTTCACAAAGTCATATAGAACAAATAAGTAGAACAAATAATCTTAAAATTTATATGGAACAACAAAAAACAAAGATTGCTGAATATCCAAAGCAATCTTGAGAAAGAAGTACAAAATTGGAGGTATCACACTACCTAATATCAAACCATATTATAAGACTATAGTAATCAAAACAGCATGGTACTGGCATGAAAACAGACATATAGATCAACGGAACAGAGTGTCCAGGAATACACTAACACCTATATGGTCATTTAATCAATGACAAAGGAGGCAAGAATATGTAGTGGAGTAAAGACTGTCTTTTCAATAAATGGTGTTGGGAAAACTGAACAGATACATGAGAAAAATGAAACTGGACTACCTTCTTATGCCATGTGCAAGAATAAGCTCAAAATGGATTAAAGAAGTAAATATAAGACCTGAAACCATAAAACTCCTAAAAGAAAACATAGGCAGTAAACTCTAACATTGCTTTTAGGAATATTTTTTGGATATGTGTCCTTGGGAAAGGTAAAAGAAAAAAATGAAAAAAATGGGACTACATCAAACTAAAAAGTTTTTATACAGCAAAAAGTTTTTACACCAACAAAATGAAAAGAGAGCCTACTTAATGGGAAAAGGTATTTGCCAGTGATATCTCTGATATGGGCATAACATCCAAAATTTATAAAGAACTCATACAACCCAACACCAGAAAAACAAATCTCCAATTATAAAAGGGCAGAATACTGCAATAAACATTTCTCCAAAGAGGATATATACATGGCCAATAGACATATGAAAAGATTTTCAACATCATTAATTATCAGATAAATGCAAATTAAAACCACAATGAGACATCACTTCACATCTGCAGATTGGCACCATCAATAAATTAACAAACAAGTGCTGGTGAAGATGTGGAGAGAAGGAAACCCTCATACACTATTGGTAGGATTGCAAATTGTTGCAGTCACTATGAAAAACAGTTTGGAAGTTTCTCAAAAAATTAAAAACAAAACTACCTTATGAACCAGCAATTCCACTTCTTGGTATTTATCTGAGGAAATCTAAAACATTAATTTGAAGAGATATATTTACCCTTATGTTCATTGCAGCATTATTTACAATAGCCAAGATATAGTAGCAACCCAAGTGCCCATCAATAGATGATTGAGAAAAGGAGAAGTGGTACATATATACAATGGAGTATTACTCTGCTATAAAAAAATAACAAAATATTACAATTTGTGACAACATGGATGGACTTAGAAGGTATTATGGTAAGTGAAATGAGACTAGAAAGGCAAATCCCATATTATCTCACTTATATGTGAAATCTAAAGAACAAAATAAATGAACAAACAAAACAAAACAGAAACAGACTCATAGATAACAAATTCATGGCTGCCAGATAGGAAAGGGGTTGGAGGGCTGGTGAAAAAGGTGAAGAGATTAAGAAGTACAAATTTGTAGTCACAAAATAGTAACAGGGGTGTAAAGTACAGCATAGAGAAAATAGCCAATAATGTTTCAACAACTATGTACAGTGCCAGGTGGGTACTAGACTAATCGGGGGGATCAATGAATGAGTTATACAAATATCTAACCACTATGCTGTATACCTGAAACTAATATAAAATATATTGAATGTCAACTATAACTGAAAACATAATAAAAAAGAATTTAGATATTTGTATCCAAAATATCTATATGATCTCCTTAGTTTTGTTTTTTGTAAGAATTTTGTGTTACCTAAAAACTTAATCCACATTCGCTTATTAACAACTCTTGACTACATCAATTAGTTCAATTTCTTATAAAGTATTATCAAAATAGAACTGAATTTCTCACACCAAAACCTACCTCCATCTGTCAATCCATTCCTACATAAGAATTTTTAGATTAAGCATGCTACAAATGAATAATGCTGTAGCAGAACTACTGTATCAAAAACCCCTCATATTTCAGTCATTTGTCAGAGACTGCTCTGATGGGCACAGTTGGTTTCACTGAGGAGGAGCTCTGTATCATTATAGAGAACAATGGAATCTGAGTCAGAATACTGATTCACCAATTTGTGGTTCTATTTCTTGGGTGGACCTCTCAGGCAGCCAATCCAAGTTATGTCTACTGTGTTTTTCTAAGCATCCAAATCAAAAAGGACTTTTCAGTTCTTCCTTTAAACCACAGATCCTCAGCTGTCACCAACACTTGTTAAACAAGTTTCCCATTAATTACTTTCTGCTACTGCACCCAACCCTTAAAATCCCAAGTATCATTGTGGTTACCACATTTACCTGAGAATCACTGATCAGGACAAAAGAAGTGCAGAAGTTTTCTTTATCTTTATTGATACCAACAGCCGATATATCAGCACATTATGTATAGGTAAGTGGAAATTTGCGTGCCTAAAATTTTGACATAAATATAAGTAACACTATTTCCCTAATATGGCTCCCACTCAAAGGTTGCAGTAAACTAATTGAGTTTAGGAGGAATTTGTAATTTCTCCACAGCATTTTGAATTTCCAGCAGGGAGACAACCCTACCACACACATGCATTTGTGTCTGGAATCTGTAGTTTTATGTAGTGATTTGGTAAGTGCTTCAGAAAGGTGACATGCAGCTTGACATCCTATGAATGAAAAATAATATGAATGCATGATTGTTGTAAAGTGGAGAGAGGAAACAGAGAGAAATTTTTTTCTTTTATATATAAAATGTTAAATTGTTGTTGTTGGTGATCATGATTATGAGTCCCTTGTATTTTTTAAACATCTTGTGCTTTCTAAAGTGCTTTCATGAATATTGGCTTGATTCTTAACAGTATCATTGATTCATAGGCGTTTTCTGTGGACTCATGTATAAAACCATATATTTTTATCTGTAAAATGTTCATAAACTAGAATAGTATAATTGTGCATAGATATGTACTGTTTATTTTTAAAGTATCTAACTATAATTATTATGTTAATAGTGATCAGTAATGCCACTCTAAAAATTTACTTTTAGCTCATAAAGCGTTTTCATCAAAATATACTTGCATGTAAAACAGCAAAATTCAGAGAACCTAATCATAAAATATTTAATGTTCAGACAACTGTGAAATATAAACACATGCTTTATACAAATATTTCTTTAAAAATGTGTATCTTGAGTCAATAGCTGAGCCCTTTAAGACACACGCACACATTTTCACAATATGAGTATTCATGTAAAATGTGATTAGAAAGAGTGTATTCACTGTGACAGAATATACTAAGAACATTTTTGTCTTGAACTAATAATTTGTGGTTCTGTAATATTTTATTAAAGATATTATATTATAACCCTTATGTTTTCCTATTAGCCACATCTCTGATCTATCAGTAAAGAGTGATCATACATTTTTAAGAGTGAAGATGAAACAACATTATTGTTTTGTTTTGTTTCACCTATAAGATAGTCATCACTTTAATGCTGGGTGGATGATTTTCTTTTTATTTACAGGGCACCTTCTACTTCTCCTTCTCTTCCAACATTTTGACACTTGAGTGAAGTCCTAACCTGAAAGATTTCAAAGGATTAAGCCACTGTTTTTTAAGCACTCCAAATTACCTAGGGAAGATTCAAGCACTAATTCAGTGGTTAGCTTCTCAGAGAGAGGCATTAATCTGGTTGCTCAGAAGAGCTTGAAGGGATTTGGCAAAATAGTTGATTCTGCAGCTGCATTTGAGGAGACTTTAGTCAATCCTATGTTTGCGTTTGGCTGCCTGAATGACAAACAGCCAAGAGAAAGAGAAGAAACAGTAGAAATGGAAATCAAGACTTCAAAACCACATTTTGTCAATTTTAATTTTTTCTTATGGTTATTCCTATAGGACGGAATGGGGAAAATCTCAAAAGAAAGCTCTGTCTTAGATCCTTTTCAAGACAGCATTGAGAGTTCATGGTCATGAGGTTTTTTTAATAGCAAGATAAAATTAATAATCTGGATCCATTTCCTGTAATTCCCCTTACATGATTTTTCAGGAGATTTTGTAGTATGGATTGCAAGAAATATTGGCCAAATAGCTGAGTGATTTTTCTGCCTGGGAAGTCTGTCATTTTTAAGCAGCTATTTAATCTGCACCATGGTTTGTAAAATGTTTAGGTTATGAGTGAAAAGGTTGTTACAATCCAGAGAAGCATCTGAGCTGGTGACAAGCAATAATCAAAATGGAAAAAGAGGATAGGAATTGTAAATGTAAGATTCTACAGTGTTTTCAATAAAGATCAATTGAAAATAAGGAAATTCTGATATCTGATATCTCCAGTTGTGTAATGGAAATTTAAATGACTCAAACTCAATATATAAAATATTTACCATTTCCTCCCCAAGTTACCTATTCTAGACTTCATTTTACTCTCCTTTACTTCTCAAGTTTCATTTCAGTTCTCTAATTTCAAACCATTGTGTCTGGATGAAGTGTGAGACATCTTATTTGATCAAGTTTTAATAGACTTAGATTTATTTCTATATTTAAAAGAATATAAGTTCTTAAAACTGTAGAGATAAAAGAGAAAAAATTGCCCAAATATATGTGAAGTCCTGTTCTGAGGTAAAGCTTTAAAAATAAAACTAGTCAAAACATGAAATGTGTAAATATAAAGTAATTAGTAAGAGTTCATGGGAGACAGAAAAGTAAAGAAAGGATGTGGGGAAGATTAGAGAAACAGGCAGTGAGCAAAGTAATTTTGGTAGAGCTGAATGCTTATGAGATGAGGTAAGGGCTTACCCATCAATGAAAGGTGAACAATACTTTGAATTTGATAGTTAATAAACATGTACTGAGAATTTAAAGTCTTTTGAGAAATACCAAACAATAAGACTGGGAAATTTAGGAAAGGTATGAAAAATTGAGATAAATTGGTTATAATTACAATGGAAACATATGTTTGCCTTAAAAAGAGAAGTATCATTTTTGTGTAATATTTTATATAACACATACTATAATATATTAATCTAGTTTCATACCTTTGTTCCTTCCCTGTTTTGGGATGACTCCTAAGGTGACATCCCAGCTATGTTACCTCAGTTAACTACCAGTCTGACATCTCTAGTCGTGTACTGTAATTTAAATGTCTCTCAAACTCAAGATATAAAATAGTTACCATTTCCTCCCCAAACTAGGCTTCATTTTATTCTCCTTTACTTCTCGAGGTAAACTCTTGTGTCATCTTTAACATACTCTCATCCTTTACCAATATAACTAACTAATTACTGTGATAAATTCTGAAAATATTCTACTCTAAATTTTCTTGAATTCATCATTTCCTTTTATTACTAACATCATTTTCTTTTATTACTGTCCTTAATATCCCTTAACTTCATTCATTCAATCCTCAACATGTATAATGTGCTAGACACCACACTATGCCCTGGGTATAAAACATCAAATAATGACATCACCCCAGGTGACAACATGGTCAAAACTAGAGGTAAAAAGACTGCCATGTAAAAATAAAAACTACTTTCAATGTAGATCCATAATAGGCTGGGCCATCGGAGGCTACAGTGAAAATGAGATGACAGAATTGAGTGATAAACTGAGTGGAAGCTCACTGGGTAGATTTGAGGCAGACATTTTAAGCGAAAGAACCAGAATGTGCAAGGACATGGAGTCATGAAAGAATCTGGCTGACCATGGAACTCTGAGTAGTTTGAAATGACTGGCACATAAATTGGAGACATAGGTTGGAAAATAAGATGAGATGATGGAGGTTGGCCTAGGACAGAGTCACAGATTATTTATAGAAACACGAGAAAAAAGCCAAGTGTGGAGCACAGATGAAGGGAACTTCACAAATGTGACAATGGAGTTGTAAATATTTTTTCTGATGCCTTCCATTTTCTATGTGGGCTAGGAAGTAATGTTATCAGCTAAGACTAAGAATGGGGCAGGTGGTGCTGGAGGTTTGAGGAAGTATGAAACAGTTTTAAAAGAGAGGGAAAAAAATCAATAGAGGATGGATTTAAAAAACTAAAAAATCGTGTTCTTCTGAAAGCATCAACCCAATTTATTTTTTATCTGAAATTGAATACATAATACACAGTGCCCCTGATGCTACTTTTAATCTGGAAAAGTTGACAATATGCCCTGGCTAGGTTAAAGTTTCTCAATATTTTTCATTAAGGTATCACATAATTAAGTGACAATCTGTATTACTAAGAGTGTTAAAGTGCAAATTATCAGGCTCTTTTAGGAATTTGAATTCACTGGGTCTGAGGTAGAATATGATAATTTGCATATTTAATTAGAACTTCCAGGTGATTCTGATTAAGATTATCCTCTATTCATACTTGGAGGAGTCCCAATTTTTAACACAAAATCTCAACGCCTTTGTGTGGCATCAAAAGTCCTTCTTGTTGTTGCTTTTTTGTCTATAAGTCAGGATTCTCCACAAAAACAAAACCAATAGCATCTCTAGATATATGATAGATAGATGATAGATAGATAGATAGATAGATAGATACTATTGGTTATAGTATATCATATATATCTATATGCCCATAAATTTATATCTATCTATCTATCTATCTATCTATCTATCTATCTATCTATCTATCTATCTGGAGATTGAAAGAGATTTTATTTTAAGGAATTGCTTCACTCAATTGTGAGGTTGGCAAGTCCAAAATTCATAGCACAAGTTGGCAGGCTGGAAACACAAGCAGGATTTTTATATTATATTCCATAGCAGAATTGCTTCTTCTCCTAGAAACCTCAGTTTCAACTCTTAAATCCTTCTGATTTAATCCTCATCTGATTGGATGAGGCCCACCCACATTATCAAGTGTAATCTTCATTTAAAATCACTGATTATGTTTATCACATCTACAGAATACCTTCACAGCAACATGTAAATAGTGTTTGACCAAACAACTTGGCACCATAGCCAAAGTCAACATATAAAATTAACTACCACACTCTCTAATGTCATCTTTGGCCAATCCATGGTTCACAGTTTGCTGCAAGAAAATTGAATTGCTGGCCATTCATTGAGCACAGCCTGTTGTTCCCTCTATTTAGACATCTTTCCATACCTCTTTGTCTGGAAAATTCCTACAAATCCCTATTTCAACTTAGGCAGAGGCTCTCAACACATATTTATTGTATAAATGACACAGTGAAAATACATAACTTATTTATTGCAGGTTGATGACAACATGCTCATCTATAAAATATCTCTTTGAATCACAGCCATAAACAAGCTAGTAAGAGAGATGAACACTACTCTGACCCAACAGAGCACTTCATGTTTGTGTGTGTTCTTTATATATAATGAAATAATAAATAATATAGGATCATTATTATACACTAAAACAAGTATGATAGGCTTAGGCATAAAGAACTTCTGAGACATTTTCATTCTCCACCCCTCTTTCTTCCCAGTCTGGCAAACTGAGGGGACTAGACGCTAAGTATAGATAACTTGGCACCAACCATCAGACTCCTGAAAAATAATTTCATAGCATAGATCCACAGAGGTTTGATCATAAGCTCTCAGGTAAGCTCATGAGTTCTTTTCTTCCCTCCATCAGTCCCTCTCCCCCACCTTCTTTGTCACTTTCCTTCCTTCCTTTCTTTCTTCATCCATTCCTCCCTCCTCCTCCTCCTCCTCCTCCTCCTCCTCCTCTTCCTCCTTCTTCTCTCTCTCTCTCTCTCTCTCTCTCTCTCTCTGTCTCTGTCTCTGTCTCTCTCCCTCCCCCCACCGCCCACCGCCACCCCCATGTCTTTTGCTACTACTGTGCCTACATTGTGGAGCTTCTAAGACTCAGCAAGAGGAAAGAAATAAAGATTTAGAATGACTGATTTTTCTGATGTATCCTTCATATTTATGCCTTTTACTTGCAGACCAATGAGAACTTCTGGTACATCTTTTCCATTATGGATGATTGCACTCATTGTGTTTGGAGTGTTGGCAATCCTGGGAATAACTATTGGTCTCCTGGTTCATTTTCTGGCAGTAGGTTGGTAAAGAATGCATTTCTATTTATCTCAGTTTGTTGTAAACTTTATTTGCTTTTCTGCACAAGAAAAAGAGACAATTACAAGCAATGAATTATCTCTCTTTAAAATTCTGTTTTCTGGGATCTTGGGAGATCTCAGAAATAAGCATTAACATTTACCAAACACTTTATGGTAAACATGGTTTTGAATATATACAGGTAAAAATGTATGCCATATAGAGATATGAATAAATAGATAGATAATTGATAGGCAGAAAAAGTACTCTACCAAGATGGTATTATATATGTCACTTCATAATTAAAATATAGCACTTACTTTATGTGAAGAAGAGAAACCAAAGAATACTGAATATTGACTAATTTTTCCTTATAACAAAAATATTAATAAAAAATCCTTTAACATGGATTTAAAAAGACTTCCAGAACATAAGTTGGAGTTGTTTTTTAAAAACCATGTTTTAACTTTAGACATAATCATATTTATATTCTTCTATGAAAGACAAGAAAATCAGCATATTTATACTTCTCATTTTCCCCTCACGCTTCCCCATAATTTATTCGCAATACTATTCTTTGTCAATTATCAAAGTTTATAACACTTCATTCTGGTTTGTAATCAGAATAACTATAGTTTTTTAGTTTTGAACATATATATATATTTAAATGGAGGATATCCAGCGGTCCCGGTTCAGTCCCACATGTGAGGGCCAGTGACACTGCCCTCAGAAAAAATAAATAAATAAATAAATGGAGGATATGCTCATCATCAACCCTTTTTCCATGACTTCATCATGCTTAGATTTTTTTTTTCCTTACAAAGCTATATATTTAAAGAGTCAAGTTGGTAGAGCTTTTTATGGAAAATGCAGCTCCTTTTCTCTATGTCCATATCTCAGAGGCAACCACTTTTAGCTCTTTAATTTGATTCATAATATTGTTATATCCCAATTTTTCCATTATTGGTGTTATCTATTCACTTTCTACTATGCAAGATGAGGATTCTGTACTCATTCTTACCCTGGGTACATAGCTCTTGACTTGAGATTTCCCTTCAGCAACATTTTGGAGATGACTTTCAATTGTCTCTTGAAGGGCTGGCCGAGTGGCTCAGTTGGTTAAGAGCTCGCTCAAGAGTGCGAGCTGAGCTCTGAGCAACAGCTGTTCGAGGCCAGCCCGAGCTGAGTTGCCGTTGAGCTGCCAACAGGTGGCAGGATGGCTCAGCTAAAAAAAAAAAAAAAAAAAAATTCAATTGTCTCTTGGTTCATTTTCTGGCAGTAGGTTGGACTTAATTTCCTAATGATTGCATTCCATATTTTCTTTTAATTATTATATTCACTCAGTTGTGGTGAAGTATATATCCTAAGAGCTTTCTAGGAATTATACATTTTTGATAACTTGAATGTCTACTCTTAACATGAACTAATAGTACAGAATTCTAGATTGGAAAAAACATTCCCTCTGAACTTTGAAGATAAACCTTTATTGTCCTTTTGCTTTCAAAGTGTCTTTCAAGAAATCAGATGACATTTTGATTCTAGAGCTTTTGAATAAAACTTCTCCCTGAACTTCTGAAACCTTATTGGATCTTTTTCTTTGTCCTCAGTGTTTTGAAATTTAACAGTAATGTAATATAGTGTAGATATTATTTTCATCCATTATCCTGGCATTTTTTTTTTTTTTTAGCTGAGCCATCCTGCCACTTGTTGGCAGCTCAACGGCAACTCAGCTCTGGCTGGCCTTGAACAGCTGTTGCTCAGAGCTCAGCTCGCACTCTTGAGCGAGCTCTTAACCAACTGAGCCACTCGGCCGGCCTCTATGCTGGCATTTAGAAATGTGACATCATCTATATCTTATTTTCATCCATTATGCTTTCTATCTAGAAACTCATATGATTTAGTTCCTCAGAATTTTCTTAGATTATTTCTTTGATTATTTCCTATTCTCTTTAATCTCTCTCTCTCTCTCGAGATCCTATAATTTGGATATTAGACTTCCTAAATGTTGCCTCTAATTTACATATCTTTATTTTTTTTTTATTTTCCAACCTTAGTTTTGTGTTGTTTTTTTTTTTAAAATCAATTTCTTGGTCATTTTCTAAAATTTATTTTCCGACCCTATTTGAATTCTTTATTCCTACTATATATTTAATTGCTAAAATGTATTCTTTATTATCTAGCTATTTAGATAATATATATATATATATATATATATATATATATATATATATATATATAATTATGTTCATTTATATAACATCTTGGCCTTGTTTCTTTTCTTTTTTTAACATATACTGATAATTTGGTTTCTCTCAACAAAACAACCTAGATAGAACAGTCTATATTAAAAGTCACTGTCAACAGACACTCCTTTCATAGAGGGCTTCCAGTCAGCTCTTTAATCCCCAATCTTAAAATGGTAGAGATAAATGCATACAGTTATCCTTCTGCAACAGTGTACTTGCAACTGCAGATAAAAAACAGGGTATTTATTGAAAAGAATTTGCATGTAAGTGGATCTGCACAGTCCAAACCTATGTTGTTCAAGGGTCAACTATATTTCATATTAGATACTTTTCTCAAATATGTGTTCATCTTTTAGTGTTGCTAATATTTAAGATTGGGGATTAAAGAGCTGACTGGAAGCTTTCTATGAAGGAGTGTCTATTGACAATGATTTTTAATATAGGCCATTCTATCTAGGTTGTTTTGTTGAGTGAACACAAATTATCAATATACTTAGGTCTTTTCTCTGGGATTGGTAAGAATACCCAGATGAGGAAAAAAGTTTTCTTTGTTTGGTCCAGTGGATATATTCTGGGCTTCTGGCTTTCTGTCATCAAGTTGGAGGGGAAGAGGGGGAATCCAGAATATAAATTTTGAGTATGATGCACCTGCCCTCAACTGTGTCTGAGTTTCCCTAATCTAAAAACAGCAGTTGGGAAAGACACTGTGATCTATCTGTTACAAGCAATCTTCCTACTTTTAATCATATCTTCACCTCTACTTCCAGCAGTGCTTGATGCCATTTAGGGATATTTTGTTTAAAATGGCAAAAATTTCTACTTCCTACACTGCAATACTTTTCATCCTTTGGACTTACCACATCTAGACTGTCTTAGCATAATGGTCATCATGTATCAATTTTTCTTAGAACAAAATGATCCCTTTTAAACTACAGATTCAAATTCATTTATTCAATTCTTTTTTCAGGAATATCAATTATGTATTTGTTAGATCACCTTTGCCCCTCACATTGTTTATCCCCTCAATAATAATTTTATATTGGTTTCCTTTTCCACTTCAATTTGCTTGTTTTGTTCAAGCTTATCTTCCACAGCACACAATTTTTAATTTGTTTCTGTTGTTTCCCATGTAGCTTTCATATGTGATAGCTTTATTTTCCTCTTTCATTTCTTCACTGAATTCTCCAGATATTCTTCTTCACTAAATTGCTGTATATTTTGAGCTCTTTATTCTATATATTTTTTTTGAGGGCAGTGTCACTGGCCCTCATATGTGGGACCTGAACTGGGGCCGCTGGCTTCCTAAGCCAGCACTTAACCACTGCACCCATAATATTTTTAAGACAATAGGAAGTAGTGATTGAAACTCCTTTGTTACCTTCATAATTCTTCTTCTAATATTTGTTTATATTTCCCCTCCTTTGGCTTTTCTCCTCTTCAGCATCTATATGCAAGCTCCCTATTGGATCCATTGTAATTATTATTTACTCTTTTTGATTTGGGCAAGATTGTTTCTAAGGACCACGGTGGGAAGTGAGTCTAGGGGTAGCTCATTCGCTAACGGGGTTTGCAACTTATACTTTGGTTTGTCCTCTCAAACATTCTCTTATCCAGTCTGTCTTCTTTAATACTAGGAAACATTTATCTTCAGTTTTTAATACTTAAGAAGCTAGGGAGACCCCTAAGGAAAGCTTCTTAATTTGCAGACTATCTGAATTATGATAGTGTGTTCCCAGCTTCTTTCTTTATCTACCCCAGCTTACCTCCAGAAGGTTGTCTCAGCTGGGAGATTGGATCAGATATAATAAAAATGGCACAGTACTATGGTTTGACTTCTATTTTCACTGCTGCCATTCTGCAGAGTCAAAATAGATGTCTACAGAAATAGTTCTTATCTTTTTCCAGAACTGGAAGTCTTATTACTTGAATCATAGAATCATTGAGAACTTTTAGAAGATCTTATTTCATCTCAACTTGTGAGAAGATTTATCTCTGATATATGTCATTCCTCACCTTAGTGTATATTTCACAGCTTTTGGAATGTTTGCTTCATAGTTTTTAGTTTGGAGTTGTGACTCTTTTCTTTTGTTTCCTTGGAATTGAGCCCTCCACCTTTGTCTTTCTCCCCACCCTAGCAGCAGGAGAATGTAGAAGAAGGTGGCTTATACTCTGCCACCTTTAAATACGTGTTCTCATAATTCAGGCTTAAACTCTGTTATTACACCTAGAGAACTCTCTTAGTATAAACAAACAAACAAAATTGAACATATCATGTGTCTGTGTAAGTTTTCTTAAAAGAAATAAGTCATAAGTAACTAAGTCATGGAAAAGTTGTAAAACAATTTCCTTCTTTCTGCCCCTTATCCACCATTCTCCATTCCTGTTGACATTGAATCACCTATAGAGATGGGAATGTAAATCAGGCGGTGTAAGTATGCCTTATCGCGATATCCCATCCCAAACAGTTATTTTTCTTTCATCAGGTACCAACAGAGCACAGTGGGCTGTATTCCTGGTGGCCTAAGCCTACTAAGCAATCCCAGTGGCCCATTAGTATTGCTACATAGAACTGAATTAAAAATAAGATACTTAAGAATTTATTTCCTTATTCTAGAGTATGGTTTCTTAGTCTTTAATGTCTTAGATATTATATATTCACTTTACATGGCTTTGAAAAAAAAGTGTTCCAATAGTAAAAATTGTCTGTATCTTGCCAAATTATTTTTTTATATTGAGGAATATTCATAGCTGCCTAACTGCTATAATAGGCAGAAATATTTAGGAATCTAATTAAAGAACTGAAGGGTACATTGTGAATATTAAATTATGAAAAATAAACTTGAATCATTTCAAGGTTTATTTTTTGTTACTTAAAAAACCTAATAAATTACCATTGCACAGCTTGGTCTCTATAGTAAAAGATCCATGACTTACAGACAAGGTAAATACAATTAATAATTTTCAATTACAAATTATTATTTATAACCAACCCATTTTCAGCATTTTCTTTAGAACTTTCTGACTTTTTTCCCCATCACCTTTCTCACTGTAAAATATTTTCACTGCATTTATAATGACAAATCATATTTTACTTTAAGTATCTCTCATCTCCCCATTCATGTAGGACTAGTAGATGAAAGTTAACTATATCACTTAATTAGTAGTTTATTAGAATCTCATTAGTAATAATTTCATCCATAGTGAGCCTGTCTCTTCGACAAGATGGATTTCAAAGGAAATGATCATATTGCAAAATAATATTAACATTTATTTAGTGCTTATCATATGGTAGGCACTGCCAGATGCTTAATATCTATCACATATTAGAGGTAAGATACATTATACATCAAAAAGCTTAATATCTATGAAAAATTAGCAAAGAAGTATAATGGATTCAGTGTGGGCTTTGGACTCAAGTCAAGTTTTTGACTCCGCTTTTCTTAATAGCTATATGATATTGGATAAGTTACTGAATATCTCTGAGACTATATTTCTCTGAAAAATGGGTACACTTCATATCATTTTCATCAAATAACTTTACATAGTAAATCGTTAATAAATGGTAACTATTTTTATTCAGTCTGAGAAATGATTATTCTAGACTGTAATCTTATTTATAGTATATGGTCCTATCTGTCTCAGTCAAGATGTGACTCTTTCAGACCTTTTTCTGATATATATGTACTTCATTCTTGGTCTTATAAACAATTGCCACAATACCCAGGTTATCTAATCAACTGTGCCAGGAAAAGTCACAGCATTTACCAATATCTAATATGAACACAATACTTACTAGGTGGTATTACTATGTAATTTATAATTGGATTTGAAATCCATTTTGTTTAATAATTCTTGGATCATTTCTTTATCACACAGAAAACACAACCTACTACTACAAAGGTAGCTTTAAAGTGCTGGATATCCCACAAAATAGAAATTATGAAAGGGAGACATCACTGGAAAATAACTATCTTAGCAAAATTCTTGAGACTAAGGTAAATACTTTTTAGTGTTTTCTATATTTATTTAATTGTTAATTTTCTGACATATAAATATATTATTATATTATTGGAATTTGATGTTTAACTTTGTTCTTTTTAACAGATGGTTGATGCATTTCAAAGTTCTAGCATTTACAGACAATATATTAATTCTCAAGTCATCACACTGGCGTAAGTAGCAAACAATGACAAAAAAGAGATCAACCAATCATATATACCATTATGCTTAAAGTTCCTCTGTAAAAGAGTCTATTGATATGTTATAGTCATTAACCAATTAGTTATTAATAATCTGCATTATTCTAAAGTGTCAGATTAACTGTTGAGTGTAAAACTGAAGCAAAGATCAGGCTCTATAGTTGAGTTCATTAGATCTATTGAGAATGTATCAACCCATAAATTACAGATGATGTATCCCTCTGGTTTCATGAGATTTTAGGTCCAACAAACATTAGATGGTCCCTAAGATCAATGTTTAATGCTTTGACATTTTTATTTAACAATAGCATAAAGACAGACCTTGCTTTCTCACATCCTTTTCCTTGCAAGTCAGCTAAATGCCTTATAGACCTGTCTTAGAGTTCTTATAGGGTAGAAAAGATCATAACCACAGCAGGCTTTGATGCCAAGGAAATCCTTCTAGTCACCATAACAAAAAGTAAAATTCCTATGCTGTGTTCTCTGCATGTGAGTTTGGAGTAGTATGGAATAACAGAGGGAGCCCTAGAATGGAAAGACAACCTGAGCCCAACCTTTCCCTCTTAGTAGCCCTAGAGAGCCTTGGGGAGTCACTGTATCATTTTGAGTCTGCTTCCCTATCTACGAAATATTGATAACATTGCTTTTCTAATAAAACTGTACCCAGGATCAAAGAAGTTATGTGTGTGGAAATATTTGCAAATAAATACATTTCAAGTAAAGGAAATTGTTGCTTTTACATTTGTCAATGCCACCAGACTATGTCCACCCTTCTTTTATTTCCCCTGGAACTCATGGGACTCCTGGAATTGCAGAATACATCAAGATCTCAACTAGCATTAACCTGGGTCTCAATTTCAGTATTGGAAAGAAATGGGAGACCAAAATTAAAGGGCCTGTGTTTCTCTCAGAGAAAACTGCAACTGCCGTAGGCTTTTTTTTTTTTTCTTATATATATAACTTCAGGTATCTATGCAAAGCATGGGTCCATATGAAGTGATGGAGAGGCAGTTTTTTGTTTTGACACACCCTGTTATAATAATCAAACTTGCATGAGCTGAGTGCATCCCAGGAATGATTACTTATTTTATGCCAGAATATTGGTCATCCATTAGGGAGATCCAAAGCATAAGAATGCCACTTCAGACACTAGCCTCAGGACTGCGTGACAATTCCTACATGTCCATTGGTCAGCCTCTTGAGCTACCTATCCCTTTCCGAATTACACACAAATCTTCCCTAAACACTATAGTCACATTAATTTTCCTCAAGAATAGTTTTACTTAACTTCTCTTTACTGCTACCCTTTGGCTAGAATTAAAGACCCTCCTCCATGTGAACCCAATCTGCTAGACACTGTTGTTACTGGCTGTCTGGACATAGTGGGTCAGAGTGCATTATGTGATGGGTTATGGAGTCAATTGCACTGAATCAGGATCTTGGTTAAGTAGCTATGTAATCTTGAGCAAGTTAGGTATTCTCTCAGAACCTCAATTTTTCCTTGTCTTTAAAATAAAGATAAAGACACTGATGCTGCATGGTTGTGATAACAAAGTACCTAGAACACAGCAGATTCCCAATAAATGCTAATTAATGCTATTGCTTTCCAATTATTCTGGAGTACGATTCTTCCTGTTCTCTGCCTGATGAATTTTTCTGCTTGATGACATAGTGATGAAAATACTTAAAGCTCCAATGTGTATGTCACCTCTTCCAGGAAAATTTCTCTGATCCTTTAAGTAAAAAATGACTTATCCTTCCTCTGACTATTTGCAGATACGATAAATATCTTACCACTTTTGCCTCACTTATTATAGTCATTTGTATATATGTTTTATCTCCCTTAATAACCTGGAAATTCCTTGATGGTAGGAACCATGTCTTAGTCACCCTTGCATCGCCCTATATAGTACCTAGCCCACTTGCTTGTTTGTAACACTTGCGCAATTAATGATTGATGAATGCATGAATAAATTATTCCAGTTTGTCTACCTTGTGCTTCAAGCTTTTCCTAGTTTTCAGATTTGTAGAACTACTTGCCCTCTAAACTGAGTAACATAGCTACATGCATACTGTCACTGAGTAAATGTAGGCAGACAGATAATCCTGTGATTAAGGGAAGGTACTGTGCAAACCCATAAAAAAGCAGAAGATACTGAGATATGAAAGATCAGGGAATAAGGAAAGAATTGCCATTTCTTAGCAACATATGACATCTTTATGTTGTTTCCAGTTCTGAAGACAACAGTGTGAGAGCACATATATGGCTGATATTCAAAGCTCCCAGATCAATGAAGGAAAACACAAAAAGAAGAATTGAAAATACCTTACGTCAGATGCTGAGTAACAACTCAGGATCCTTGACTACAGATCCTAATTCTCTTAGTCTCATGGGTAAGCTTATACATTAGCTGGGAGCAGTAGTACTTTCATCTTTTTAAAATCCCTAACACATATCACAAGCACCAGACACAAAGCTGATCCCCAATATTTTGTTAAAAAAAGAATGTCACTGTTTTACATCACAGCAATAAATTTTATTCTTTATTATTAAAAACACATTCAAATCAAAATAATGCCATACCTTAAAACTATTTCTGAGGGTAAAATGCTGCTTCTTATTCTAAAACAGGTAGTATGACTTTGAACAGTTCCTATTAATAATGGTGTGTCTTGCTATTCTTTCTATGATCTCCTACAACTTTCCAAAACAGCCTAGGATCTGCTATTATGACAGTTCACTTTTTAAAAGTTATTTTTGTATATTGACAGAAATCAGGGTTCACTTGTAGGAACTTCCTGTTCTTCTAAAGAATGAGACCAGCAATTTTCTACTCTAGATAATGTAGAATACAATTCCAACTAAATAAAAAGAAGTCTCTCATATGGAACTCCGAAGATGGTATTTACATTTCACACATTCACTTATAGTAAAAGAACAATTCAAATAAACCAATGTTGTCTCCTTTTTATCAACATTTTATCATGAGATTCCAAATTATTTCGGGACTTTTTTGCTCTGCTGGACCTACCATCTTATTTCATGGGCCCCTGGGTCACTGAATTAATGTGAGGTGTTAAATTTACCTTGTCCTTTTTGTTCTCTTTCAGAAATCAGTAAGGTTGATGCTGAAAAGATTATTAACAGCCGTAAGTTCATATACTTTTTAATTAAATATATGAGATGATCTAAAACATACCAGTCAAGATTTGTAACTCTTGGCCAGGCACAGTACAAAGTACTTTATATATAACTTATTTAATTCTTACAACCATTCTAAAAGTAGGTATTATTATTACTGTCCCATTTTAGAGATGGGGAAACTGAAGCACAATGGTGGCAAATAATTTGCCCAAATTCAACCAGCTTGTAAATGGTGGGACCAGAATTAAAACCAGAGAGTCTGGTTGCAGAAGTCATGGATTTAACCATGACTCTAATCTGACTACCACAGCTTTCACATTCTCCAAGTGGTGAGATGTCTTTGAGGTACCATGCTAGGTACGGAGGTGATTCAGGGATGCTAGTGGTCTCTGTACACAGATCATTCTGTTCCTATAAATGTAAGATAGTGTCGGACAGAACATACAAAAATAATTCACTTCACTGTCAGCTTCGTAATCCAATAAACAGTATCTTCCTATTCTCAATGGAACAAAACTGACTCTCTGACAGGCTGTGGGAGACGAGCAAGGATGTCAGCTACATATGATAGAATCAAGGGAGGTTCCGTTGCTCAGGAGGGAGAGTGGCCTTGGCAAGCAAGTCTCCAAAGGAATGGCCGACACAGCTGTGGGGCATCTTTGATCAGTGACAAATACCTGGTGACTGCAGCTCACTGCTTTAAAAAGTAAGTTCATTGTGTTGCTGAAGGCTAGGGAGACTAAAGACCCTGGAACAGTTCCTGTTTACCCCTGTTATCCCAATTTAATCATCAGTATCACTTCCTTTCATTCTCAATAGCATCCTGGAAGGTTTGGGAGAAAAATTGTATGGTAAGCCAATAAGCTTTCCTACCTTTCCTAAAAATGGGAAGAGTCATTCATTCTTCATAGGACATATTTTTCTCATGTGATTTTTATCTCACATCACTTTATATTCCAGACATCCCAAACTACTTGTAGTTGCTCAAACTACCCTCCCTGTCGGCACATCTATCCTCTCTCCTCTTCTTTTAGGCAAAAACAACCATCCCTATAGTTTCATCCAAAACACTACTTTCCCTAAGGAATCTTCCATTTCCTAGAGCATGCATATTTAAATCCTCCTCTTTTGTGGTCCCACTAATTTTATACACAACCTTTTAAGCAATTTTAACTGCCTGTGTTTATGCTATTTTTCATTATATTTAAATTTCTTAAAGGCATGGGTTATTTATTTTTATTTCTATATCCTCATTGCCTTACATAGTGTATGGTATGGGGGCCCAAACAGGATTTTAAAAATGAATTTAAAAATCAGGTTGTATCACTGCTAATGTATTATCCAACTAGGAAATATTACTGTAGTATTTCTATTACTTTGAAATAAATACAAAATACATAATTTTTGTTTCTTTAGGACACAAAATCCCAGAAACTATACTGTCAGCTTTGGCACCAGAGTATATCCACCCTATATGCAACATTATGTTAAAAAAATCATTATTCATGAAAACTACACCCGGGGTGAACATCATGATGATATTGCACTTATAGAGATCACTGACAAAGTTTTATTTAAGAATGATGTGCATCGAGTTTGTCTTCCTGAGGCCACACAGGTTTTTCTACCAGGTGAAGGAGTTGTTGTTACAGGATGGGGAGCACTTTCATATGATGGTAAGTCTGATGAAAACTTAACATAGTGTGCAAGGTTTTAAAAAAAATTAGTGATCTAGGTACAAAGGCACCATTTACCTCTGGATGCCCTGTACTCCCAGGGGATCTCTCAGGAAATAGAGTTATGACTTTGCAAATCGCCTTGGTTTGGAACATTCTAAGGAGTCCAATTTTTCTGTGGAAACTCCCTAATCTGGAGAACCTAATTGAGAAAGGTCTGGTCCAAAGGTATAAGAAGAGAGATAAGGACATAGAAAGGAAGCATTTGGAAGATGTTTCAAATTATTCTTTGAACATTTCTTTTTCACTGATTCGAGTCAGGTAACTGAGTGGGCTTTTTCATCCTAATAGGCAAGAATAAAATATATGACTTATGTACAGAGGACAAAACAAGTTTTCTATCCTGCTCTGTTTCAGAGCAGCTCTTTTGCTGATGTTTACCTCCTTTAGGTGAATACCCAGTGTTACTTCAGAAAGCACCAGTGAAGATTATTGATACAAACACCTGTAATGCTAGGGAAGGATATTATGGTTTGGTGACAGACACAATGCTATGTGCTGGGTACATGGAAGGAAATATCGATGCCTGCCAGGTAAGTCTGGACGTTATTTACATTGGCCACGTAATATTAAAGTAACTTATTATTTTTTGAAAATTATAAATATGGAGACAATTCTATATTGCAATTACTGGGTTGTAGGAAAAGTCATGACACATTTTTGCAACAAAAACCATGGAAAAATATGTCATGACTTTTCTGTCAACCCAATAATTTATACTTTGATAATCCTGTCAAATTCCCTGTTGGCTTTGGCACTTAAGCAATTCTCCCCTACATGAAACATGTGTTTGTGTTTAATAAACACTTACGTTCGACTTACTCTGAACCAAGCACAGACTGAAGTCCTTTACAAATATTTTATTTATTTATTATTTTGAGGGCAGTGTCACTGGCCTTCATATGTAGGATGCAAACCAGGTCCGCCGGCGTCCCAAGCCAGTTCCCAACCACCGCGCCACTCAGCTGGCCCCATACAAATAGTAATCCATTTAATCCTCATCACAACCTTGTGATATAACTACTATCATTATTATCATTTTATAGGTGAGGAAACTGAGGCAGAGGAAGGTAAAGTAATTTGTACAAGGTCACACAGCTAAAAAGTGAGAGAATTGGCATCAAAAACAAACAAGGTAGTCTAGCATCACAGTCCATACTTTTAACCATATTTCAATAAAAGATCAGCCTTAGAAATTTTTCAATCACTCCCAACCCACTTCTCTTACCTTCTTAGCCTCCTCATGGCTAGGGGTCTGGCCACTTTGCTCAGATGCTTGGAGTATATCAATAATATATGTCTCCCAAAGATTTCTCATAGAACTAGACCTTGGAACTAATCAGTTCATGCCTTCCAAGTTCAGTTCAACCTTAAAGAGCCCTAGGGAATATATCCTGACCAGTCATTGTTACAGTTAAATATGAAGCAGGGATTTACACCATATACCTTCCTACGATCTCTATGCAGTATGAATCACATATTTCATCTGGGTTTATCATTTTGTGTGAGTAAAGTAACTGGGAGCAAATTCTCATAATGATAAATATTCTTTGTTTTATTTAGGGTGACTCTGGAGGACCACTAGTTTATCCCAATTCTCGAAATATTTGGTACCTTGTTGGAGTAGTGAGCTGGGGATCAGAATGTGGTAAAATCAATAAGCCAGGTGTCTATATGCGAGTGACTGCTTACCGCAACTGGATTGCCTCCAAGACTGGTATCTAAGAGAAAAACATCTTGTAGATATTATCTTAGATCATTTTTACCTGTTACTCCTAAGTCTTATTTAACATGCATTCTAAATTAATGTGTATAATGGGTTTCAAAAGAATTGTGGTCCTGAGGGAATAATTATGAACTTTAATTTTAAGCAGACTCTATAAGACAAAATAAGAAATCACATGTTTAGTCGAGAAAGGCCTAAACAAAGGAAGTACTCCTATCAAAAACCGACTTTTACTATTTGTTTTCTATTTCATGACTCCACATCACAGTTATGTCACCATAACATAAAGCGCTTGGTTTTAGGCATTCAGACTTTATGGAATTGTGCCTTTGTCCATTGCAAGTTACCAGGCAGCACTGTGAGAGACTGGAACGAACACCTTCTGAGGGGTGGGTTGGAATATGCTGTTTGGAGCATATCAGCTCTCACATCATAGTTTTTGTGAAAGGAGTGAGGTTGTGAACTAAATCCAATCAGAATTTAGGCACTGACTTAAGAATCTCTTATTTGGGGTCTTGATCAACTCTTGCAGTCATTGTGAAAGAATTTCACCGTCAGCAAAACTGGACAAAACAACACGTTTTAGAGGTACAGAGACCAGGTGCACCAATTCTTCAGTGTTGACACAGGCTTCTGTAGAAATTTCTTATTTGTAACATATAAAAAGAAGTCGCTATGAACCATGAAAATGTGTAGAGTATTTTTATTAAAACAAATTCAAAAGCAGACTATCTTTGTTCAATCTGAAAATTTACTTTCTTTTTTGTTTGTTTTCTTGAGTCTTTGGCAGGTGGCTTTTTCTCTTTTCTTTTTCTGTTATTGCTTTTGGTCAATGGCTTGGGAGAGGGCTCCAGGGTGGTTAAAAAGCTACCTCGAGGCGAGAAGGAGAGGCTCAGGTAGGCCAAGAGGATGCAGTAGGTGGGTCCCTCAAAGACCATTGGACACATGGGAGGTGCCTAGTCACACTTGAAGATGAGGTCTGTTCAGCCAGGATTGGGGCCTGACAACTTGTGGAGTTTGGTCAGGTGGCTGCCCATCTTGTGGATGAATTTCAGATCTGGGTCTGGGAAGTGATTCTCCAGGAAGCCACAGAGATGGGGACCCATACAGGTAAAGCCCAGGGTATGCCTAGTCTCCCAGGCCAATGAGGCTTTCATGGCATGCAGACTGCCATCCCACTTGTCTTAGGATGGCTTCTGAACTTCCTGAGAAAAGGCTTGGTCACTCTACTGGTTTTGCATCTTCAAGAGATACAGGGCACCCTCTCTTCTCCTCAGCTAACTCGCCAAAGACATGCTGCACCCAGTACAGGGCCATATGGTCCCATGCTCAGAGAGAGAGGTAGGTGAGTGAGGCCCGCGATGCAGACTGACCAGGCTCTGATGGCAGCCTCCACCTCGGAGGAATAATTCTGGCTGATCTGGGGGCTCATAGTTCAATGGCCACTAGGAGCCAATCATACACCAGGAGTCAACCATACAAAAAATGGCATTCATGGGTCTCAGAAATAGTTGCTGGAATGACCAAGACAATGGTTCTAAATGCTGTGGCTAGGGGCTGAGGGGGAAGGAGGATAGTTGGAGGCTGGAGGGCAGGCAGCGGGGATCAGTTGCATCCTGACAGGAGCCAGAGGCATCCACTGTGCCTGTAGTCGGCCATTTTGTAGCAGAGAAATATTTATTACTGGCCATATTCTTGGTTTCTGTTTGTAGAAGCGAGCATGGGTCCTGTTTTATGAACCATAGAGTCTTCACAAGTTAAGTGACCTCCATTTACAATATTCATGTTTCAAGAGTAGAAATTTTATCAGTATTTACTGAAAATCTGACTCAAGGTCTTCACAGGAGTCTTTAGATAGTATTTAAAATTTATTTAAGCTTCAATTACTTAGATTGGGTATATAAGAGTAAATGTTCTACCTACTAAATTTTCTCCTCCCAGAAAATATGGATTTTACTCTATCTACTGATAACTATTTTCTGTGTATCAAAGGTCTGGAATAAGTATATATCACACACAACATATAATTTAGTTGTCCCAGAGTTTCATAAATTTGCTTTTAAATGGCATTTTTATGTTTTTTTTCCTATCATATATAATCCCAGTTTCTTAAGATGTTCAGATACCAAAGGCTCTTAAAGAAGTGCTGGGCATATTAAATTCAGTTATTAACTACCTTGATATTTAACACATTTGGTTATAATTAATATCAACTATTATTGTATTATTCATTATTATCATCATAAGAAATTGAAGAATAAAGCTTAAGATTTATTGAGTTCTTACTAGGTGCCAGGCACAATTCTAATAACTTTACATGTACGATCTCAGTTAATCCTTATATCGTATGAAGTATACCACTATTACCTTAATGGTATAGATGAAGAAACTCATACACAAAGAGGTTAATAACCTGTCCAAGGACACAGTATAACACCTATCCTATATCATTCTTCCTCTTAGTCCATCACAGAAGTCCAAGATAAGGAAGTGACTTTAACCAGAGATGTGAATGGTTCACATTTTGGTAGGGGTTTTCATTTGTTGAGGTTATTCTGTTTGTTTGCTCATTCTGAAAAGATTGAAACTCATTATAGCTTTGGTAATACCTAACATTAGTAAGAAGTTCATGCTGGGAAATGACACCAGCAGCACTTTCACAAAACCATTAAAATTTATAGAGTATTTTATATCTCTCTCTTGATCCTATATAAAAATGCCCTCTGTTGTGAGGGGTGAAAAGTATAACTATTGCATTGTTTTGTACACCTGAAACTAATAAAAAAAATTTTTAAAAATGTCCTCTGAATCATGGCCTGGTGAATTTGATTCCTACTGACCCTCTATTCACTCACAGCTTTCCATGAAATGTTTCAAGCAACACTAAATATCATTTCACCATGCTCTCTAGGCCCATCAGACCTAGAGGAATTGTTAAACATATAGTGAGAAGGATATAGAAGAGACAGATTAAAAAAATGGTAAAAGTTAGAAATGTGCCTGAGAATCAATCTCTGATTTCCCAAGCCTTACTAAACTTCAGATGAAAGATATATGAACATGTCACATTCCTCATGGCAACCTACTAGATGAGAACCTAATATATTTAATATAAATATCTAAATAAATTATACATAAACCAAAAATAACTAGACCATCAACTCAATTTGGTAATTTGCAAATCCTCCCAATAAAAGTCATATCTTCTCTTTTTCTTGATCATCCTATTGGGTTGTCGGAAACGTCATGACGTATTTTTTTTGTGTTTTTCATTGCAAAAATGCTGCATTACTTTTCTGACAACCCAATATATTATTCTATTGCTTCCATTGTTAAGAGTATTTACAGAATCTATACAAGGATCTATTAACCATATCAATAGGAAGTAGACTTGAGTTTCATTCACAGAACTCATGCAGTATGGTTGTACCCAAATGACTTCCTTTGCTAGGAGAAAATTGATGTTATGTGTAATTGTCTTGCAAAATCTCTTTGTCAATACCTTTATCTACTTGTAGATACTGTTGCCATTTTTGTTCTTTATGAAATTTTTGTCACCAAGAACGGCAGGATTGCATTTTTTTGTTTTCTAGATTGAGTTGGTGTAGTGTATTCTTGCTTATCGAAATATTCATATAGCTTTGGGATTTTCTTTTTCTTTCTTAAGATTTTATTGGAGAATTGGGGGAGGGGAACAGCGTTGGGGAACCGGGCAAGAGGAACAGACAAGTTGCTGTCCTTTTGTTCTTCAGTCTAGTTGTGGAGGAAGTTGCTTCACTGGCCCATGTTGGTATCATCGTTGCGCTCTTCTCAGGAGACAGATCGGTTGCTGGCCTCTGGACAGCCGCTCACAGCAGTTCTTGGCAGCTCACACAGGCTGCTAGCTGCTCACACTGGCTGCCGGCCACTCACTGTAGCCTATGGCAGCCCACTGAAGCAGGGGCTGCACCTATGCCATCTCAGGGACTCACAGCAGCGCAGCTCCAGGTGGAGCTGTTGTTCACCATCTTAGCTGTAGAGGGCAGTGTCACTGGCCCTCATATGTGGGATCCGAACCCTGTGCCGCTGGTGTCCCAAACCAGCTCTTAACCAACGCACCACTCGGGCCCTAGCTTTGGGATTTTGAAATGCTTAATATTCATGATGTGTGAAAAAGCTTGATACATAACTGTATCAATTACATAAAAATGGAAGCTTAATTGTGTAAATACACACAGGGGACCTAGGAGGAACTGTAAATTTTGTGTGATTATGGATGACTTTGTTCTTTGCTTCTTGTATTTTTCAGTTTCCTATTGTATGCATTGTATGCACATGCAAACTTTAAAAAAATAAATGTTATTTTAAAAACCTCTTTATTTTGTTATTGTTCATTTCAAAAGTCTCTTTAGAATAAACCAATTTTATATCCCCTTAGAAGTTATTTCTGAAATTAACATAAAGGATGATAATCAAACTTCCTTAGTTAGGTAAAGAATACAGTTACATGTTAATTAAGCATTAATTAGGAAGGAGGGATAAAATCAAGGGTTCTGAAAGGTTAGAATAGAAACTTAGTTACCCAGATAATCTTATTTTGATTGGGAGCTGGGGCCATGTGATGAAGCAAATGGAGAACACGCTGAAGTTTCAAAGGAATCCAGCTCTCTTTTGCTTTCTTTTATCATGGATATAAATGTCAGAAAGGAAGATAAATTAATGTTTTAAAAATATAGGCTAACTGGAGTAAAAAAAAGTCATGTCAAGGAGTTATTTAACCTGTGTGAATAAAAAGGAATAATTCATCTTTAAATCACCCAGTTCTGGTCATGACGACATGTGCATTTTTATATTGGTGTAACATCTCTGAAAACTGCTCCTAGGAGCTGTCACAAAAGCAGAATAACAAAAGCAATAATAAATCAACCTACTTCCAGGAGGGTTAAGGATTCAAGTAGAGACTGAATACTTACTCATCCAGAGGGGGTGAAGGGATTCAAGAACTTGGTTTCTAAAGTGGAGTAAGATTAGAACTGGGAAAGAGTGATACTAGTGACCACTAAGAATTTTATCAATCCTATAGTTATATGTTTCTGAGCCTTCAGATGCAGCTTCCATAACAGTTGAACTGTTCAACATAAACCTTTGGCAGAATTTCATCTTAGACTTGGAATCCTCTTGGCTACCATCTGCCTATAAGGACTGGAGTTTATTGATGTGGGATAATAAACTTTATTTTTTACATTAAAAAATCAATTTCTTACAAATAAATATTTGTATACCTCCTTTTTTAATTCAAAATAAAAAGAGCTTTATGGAGGTTATTTGGTAAACTATTTCAACTTCTAAGTATTATTTAGATTGTATTTTATTGAATATGTTTGTTAATAACAAACTTTGCAATAAGACATAGCCATAAAGAGGCAGCTGTTTTATATATACAGTTTTATTGATTATTTTAAAAAATCAGCTACTGCCAATTGCATCATGTCCACTCATTAACTAATCAAATCAGGTGAATAGTTCTATGGATTTTTTTTTTTGTTTGTTTGTTTGTTAGCTGAGTCATCCTGCCACCTGTTGGCAGCTCAACGGCAACTCAGCTCGGGCTGGCCTTGAACAGCTGTTGCTCAGAGCTCAGCTCTCACTCTTGAGCGAGCTCTTAACCAACTGAGCCACTCGGCCGGCCCTCTGTGGATATTTTTAAATGATAGAGTATACCATAAACAAAAAGTTACAACTTAAAATGTACTCTGCCTGGTTTTGTAGACTGGTAATTTTAGATAAAGAAGAACAACTAATTTGTTTCCTTTATTCATAATGCAAGAAATTTTAAATTCATTTTCTGACAGTCTTGATATTATCTATCATGTTATGAGTACTGCAAAATTTGACACAGAGACTTTTGATTAGAAACATATTTATCTTAAATACTTCATATAATTAATTAAATTGCATAGTAACATGCATGTTTCAAATATAGGTTTTGAAGATTTATGGCAATGTATATTAGGTATTACACATATTAAAGTTCTATACCTAAAAATACTGAGATTGAGAAAAGGGTTATTCTTGGTATTTATTGAGTCTGTATCAGAAAAGTCAAGCCTCAAAGATCTCAGTGTCTGTCAAGTCTGGAAACTTAGTTAATAATGGTTAGTTAATAATCTAGTAGACTTTTTCTAAATCCTGAGAAAGATGCATCTCCTATGGTGCTGTGGAGTAAATCTGGATTGTCACTGCCTTCATTTACTCTTTTGTAGCTGTCTTCACCATTTGTTCCTTGCTCCTCTTTTGGTTTTATATATGCATTAGGCTGTTGACAATGTCCTCAGTTGGTGGTGGCAGGTTTTGTAACTGATTTTTCTGCAAAACCAGTATCTACATACAGTTACTTTTCTACTGGACCTTTTAAAAGTCTTGTCTTTTCAGTTTTTAGCTGCTCATTTTTTTTCTTTAATCACTCTGTCTCAGCCACAGGACTTTCCACATGCCTCTCTAGATCTGCAATATGTTTACTGGATTTGTTCGTTTGCTCTTTTATGATCCTATGACATCCTTTGAGGCCTTGCTTCCAATAGTACATAGTTTTTTGGGCATACTCATTTTCTCAAAAAGTGTCGGGTCCTGTCAAAAGCGAAACTAAAAAGGAACAGAAAAACAAAACTGGAATTTGTGGCATGTGTTCCTCTTAGGAAAGCCTACTTCTCTGAGAAAGAAGGGACTTGGGCCCTCAGCATCCTCTGAAGAGTCTTTGTGAAGGCTGAAGATGGGTCCTTCCATTTTTGTCCACATTCTACTGGGCTTTCTTTCTTTCTTTCTTTCTTTCTTTCTTTCTTTCTTTCTTTCTTTCTTTCTTTCTTTCTTTTCTTTTTCTTTTCGTTTCTTTTCTTCTCTCTCTCTCTCTCTCTCTCTCTCTCTCTCTCTCTCTCTCTCTCTCTCTCTTTCCTTCTTTTCTTTCCTTTCTTTCAAATTTTAAACTTGCTTTTCTTTTTCCAACTCTCCTACACAAATAGTAACTATTTGTTGTGGCTATGTAATTTCTGCTATAAATGGGCCTGCTTAGACAGTTAGCTTCACAGTTCCAAAACAATAATTTACTTTTTACAGCACCTAGTAGTCTTTTAGTATTTTCCTTCAACAAATTTCATTTCAGCTACACTGGGGTGGGTATCAGTGTAGAAGCAAAGGGCAGCGGTGCCCTAGCACAGGGAGTGTGGGTTTAAGGGAGTTTAGTCAGCCTATTATGAGGGACTCTCTCCTGTATCTGGGATCCTGGAATAGTAAGAGTTTTACCACTTTCTTTGGGGCAGCTTTTATCCTGAAATGAGATGGAAGGACTTATTATAAATGAGTTGTATGAGACCTGTGGACTTAAGGGTTCTCATTGCTGGTATAAACTCTTTCTCCACCTGTATTACTATTCAACTATGTTAGCTTTGCAAAGTCCATACTCTCACGTAGATTTTTCTATAGCAGTGGTTCTCAAACTTTGATATCTTTAGGATCCCTTCACATTCTTCAAAATTATTGAGAACTCCAAAGAGCTTTCGGTTATGTAAGCTGAATCTATTGATATTGATAATCCTAAAAATTAAAACTAAAAAAAATATTTAATCCACTTAAAATAACAGTAAGATTATTACTTGTTAACATAAATAACATAATTTTTATTTTAATTAAAAATTAATTAAAATTAAGTAAAATAATTTAAAAAATTAAAAATACCTATATTTTCCAAGACAAAAAAGTGAGAAAAGTGGCATTGTTTTACAGTTTTGCAAATGTCTTTAATATCTGGCTTAATAGAAGACACCTGGATTCTCATATTTGTTTCTTTATTTTATTTTTTGATTTTATTTTCATTTTTTGAGGGCAGTGTCAATGACCCTCATATGTGGGACCTGAACCGGGGCCACTGGCTTCCCAAACCAGAGCTTAACCACTGTGCCAGTCGGCCAGCCCTTTGTTTCTTTATTTGATCTGTTGTTTTGGTTGAAGTATGTGAAGAAAATCTGCCATTACACAGGTATGTAGTTAAAAAAGGGAAAAGCATATTAATAGCATTTTCAGATATTTGCAGATGTTATCCTTTGAAAACACATTAATACTCAACAAGTGGTAGTTTCTTCCAACATAGAATTTAGCCACATCAGTGAACTTTGTGTGCTGTAATATTAAAATTCATTTTCATATCTTGCATTTTAAATAGATCTTTTATCCATGCATGATTGTGTAACAGCTTTTATTGGTCATACTGAGTTGGGCCGATGTTCCAAATATTGACACCTTTTATTATACATACCAAAAGTATTACATTCATTGATATCAGAACTGATCCCATCATAGAATCTTTACGTATGAGGAGGCTGTCATCACAGGTGCACATATAAATTTACCAAAATTCTAACTTTCATGATAAATCTCAAATTTTATTACCAATGAATATTGTCAGTTGTTTTCCTTGTGACAGGATTCTTTGTTCATTTTCAAGATAATGCCTGCCAAATACTGATTCTAAATAACCGTAGTTTGTCAGTCGTTCTTTTCTTTTTAATTAATTTTTTAATTAGCTTCAGGTGTACAACACAGTGCAATAGTTATACTTTTTACCCCTCAAAGTGACAACCCCTCTCCCCCAATTCTCCCCCCTCACTTCTCCCCTCATATCATACTATCTATTACAATTCCTTTGACTCACTTCCACCGCATAATCCACATCCCGTGACTATCTATATATTCAATTACAGTTGATATACAATATTATACAACATCAGTTTCAGGTATACAGTGCAGTGATCAAGCCTCTACTCCATCCATGAAGTGGTCTCCCTAACAGGACATGTGACCATCTGACACCCCACAAAATTTTTACAACATTATTATATTCCCTGAGTATAATAATTTCATATCCCTGTGGCAATATCATAGTAACCTATTTATGCTGCGTTAGTCATTCTTTTTAAATAAAATGTTCTATGACAAAAGTGTTAAAATTAAGTCCAGCATACAAATTATACAATTGTTCAATGGCTTTCATTCAAGACAGCCACTTTAATTCAGCAGAGTTAAAATGTATGCAGCAGAAGTGCTTTTTTGTACTTCTCATTTTGTCAATCAGAATATAACAAAGACATGTACTCAGTATGAAGATTTTGTACAGTTTATATTTTTTCATCCAGGGAATTGTTAAATTAAATTAGATTTATTTTCCCCCTGTGAATGTGTGGCAGTAGAGAATACAGTGATACAATGACTTTGGGTAGAGTTTGATGCCACTACCTTGATTTGCTAAGGTGCCAGCAGTTTTAGCCACCATTGCTTCTGCACCTTTGGTGTGATTTCACAGACCTCTTGATAGGGTCTCAGAGACCCTCAGGGGTATGCAGACCAAACTTTTGAAACCACTTAACTATGCTAATTGTTTTAAAGGAAAGTGTACATTACCAACATCCACAAAATAACCTCATCAGTTCATAAATAACCAAGAATCCTTTATGCATATAGTTATGTATGACAGAAGCATGTGGAAGAGGAAACTAACCCAGAAAGGGGAATGGGAACAATTCAAACTGAGATAAGTCCTCTAAGATGAATAAGGGGAAACCAGGAGGAGACTTCCTGGTGAAGGGGTGGAGTTGTTTGGGAAGGGCATCCAAAAGACACATTGTCAAACTTCATGACTGAACATGGCATCATGTATTAGTCAGGACAGGCTAGATTATGTTGTGGTAACACACACCTAAATCTCCATAGCTTAACATATCAACATTTATTTCTCACTCATAGACTATTGCCACTAGGACATCTCTGCAAGGCAGCTGGATCAGCAGTTCAGGCAGCTTTTGTCTTGTGGATATCCATTTGAACATGTGGCCTCCGCAATCTCCATGGCAGAGGAACAGAGAGCGCTGCTAATAGATTCATTAACAAAACTGAAAATGTATCTACTAATGCTCCTAGACCATTAGCCAGAACTCCTCAAATGGACCTTTCTAACTTTAAGGGGGCTGAGAAATGTGAGAAAGCACTTGGATATTTGGAGAGACACACATTTCTTTGTCATAACCTAGATCTTTAACACAGACCTCTGGCAATAATTTCTACTGTTGCAAAGAACAGATAATTTTAATGGAGTAAACAGTAAAGGGCTCTGTGAATCAACTGGAATAATGACTAGTAGCCATATTCACAGATTAAAATGAGTAGAAGTAGACCTGGAAGGTTTACATAATAAAAGGAGATTCTTTATGGTGTAGTGATCAAAAGCTAAGCCTATCTAATATTGGGGAGCTAACTTTTTCCTTTAAGTAAATAGAAGAGGGAAAAGGAAACAGATATGTAGAGAAAAGTCTTTAGAATTATACAAATTTAAGTCATAATGCTAAGAGTAAACAAACTTATGCAAAACTTCTATGTAGTTTATCTCCACTGTATGTATAGAAAGAAGACTAAAAGGAAATTTATTTCAACAGTTTATTCTGGTGATATTATAAATGATTATTTTTTCCCATAGTCTATTACTTATATTTTCCATAATGAGAATGGTTATTTTATCATCAAAGGAAAAAAAAAATCTTTTTTTTTTAAAAAATACCAATTTTAATGATAAATTTTATGCAAACCATAAGTCAGATATCAAGATAAGAAATTCATGAATGCGGTGTGAATATGTCTCCTTAATCGGGATGTGCAGCTTGATATAAAATTTGACAAGATTGAAAAATTCGCATCATACAGTCTTCGAAAAATCATAGGGTTGCATAGCCCCACCTCCCACCCCCAAACTAAAAGACTGTAATTATGTTTCTTTAAGGTCAAATGGAATATATTTATATGTGGCAGATTTATCATAACACATATTTGCTCTCCACAAATACATTAATGAAATATGTGTTAATCAAAATTTTATAAACTGAGTTACATTTTAAATTTCCAAAATAGCTTGGAATTTAAATAAATGTATTATTTTAAATTACTTTCATACATAAAATATATATACACATATGTTTGCTTAGAGTAATAAGCTTTTAATTTTTTGTATTCTTAAGAATTATTTATTTATTTTTTCAGTTACAGTTAACATTCAACATTATTTTATTTATTTATTTATTTTTTGAGGGCAGTGTCACCGGCCCTCACAAGTGGGACCCGAACCGGGGCCACTGTCTTCCCAAGCCAGCGCTTAACCGCGGCGCCACTCGGCCGGCCCCAACATTATTTTTATATTAGTTTCAGGTATATAGCATAGTGGTTAGACATTTATATTACTTATGCATTGATTCCCCTGATTAGGCTAGGACCCATCTGGCACTATACATAGTTGTTGCAATATTATTCACTATATTCTCCATTAAGTTTTAATTTTTGCCTCTGCAATCTGAGCTTTTTTTTGCAAACAGAACTCCTATATTCTATCACTTTTCCCAGCAGAGGGCACTACAACCCAAGTACATCACAGTTCACACATTTTTGCATAAATGTCAAATTTGCATAATTACTTAACAACTCTCCTGAATTGGTGAAGTATAATCCCACTATACTTCAGAGAATAGACAAAGTAAAAACTTCCCTTCCAATCCTTATTTTTGGTAAACAAAGAATGTGAACTGACATATTTTGTGCACATTGTTATCAATTTGTACCAGCGTCAAATGAATGGAGACAGCTAACAACCCAAAGGGCAAACAGTTTTTATGGAGGCAGCATCACTTCTAGGAGGAGTTAAAAATGGTTCTGGAAAAAAACATAGATTAAGTTCCATTTAAAAAACCCATTCTGGGGCCAGCCGAGTGGAGCGTTGGTTAAGAGTTGGCTTGGGATGCCAGCTCTGAGCAGCAGGGTCCCAGTTTGGATCCCACATCAGGGCCAGTGATGCTGTGCCCATTACAGCTAAGATGGTGAACAACAGCTCAACCTGGAGCTGGGCTTCTAAGAGTCGCCGCGATGGCATAGGCTTCAGTGGGCCTGCAGTAAGCTACTGTGAGTAGCCGTGAGCCATCATGAGTGGCTGTCCAGTGGCCGGTGACAGATCTGCCTCAGCTGGGAAGACCACAACAATCACAATACTAACATGGGCCTGTGAAGCAATGTCCTCCACAACTAGACTGAAGAACAAAAGGACAGCAACTTATCTGTTCCCTTTCCCCGATTCCCCAATGCTGTTCCCCTCCCCCAATTCCCCAATAAAATCTTTAAAAACCAAAAACCAAAAAACAAAAACCCATTCTTTCAAAGGACAGTATCAAGATCCATGATGAGGATGTATATATTGAATAATGGATTCTGCTCTAAAACCCACATGATCTAATGGAGAGAAAGTATAAATAGACAGCAAACTCAAAGACAAGACAGCAGTAATAACTGCCAGTTTTAAATCTCTAAACTCCATTTCATACATTTTATATCTCCAGTTGTCTCCTTGACCACTTCAAAGAATTCAAGGTCCCATAAGCTTTACATCTCCACATTTCATCATCTGACTCCCATATGCATATATGTTTCTCTTCCTCTGTTCATTCATTTATACAAGGGCATTACTGTTCTTGAGAATTCATTGTCACCTTTAAATTCACCTTGTCTACTATCTTTCCCCAAGTCTGAACTCCCAATTGTCTCCTAACTAGGTGATTTACTTATACATGAAGCATAAATTGTTTTAGGAGAGCTTTTTTGAAAATTAAATTTACTGGAGTGAGATTGGTTAATAAAACTATGTAGGTTTCAAGTATACAATTCTATAATACAACATCTATATATTGCAGTGTGTATTCACCACCCAAAGTCAAATCTCCTTCAGTCACCATATATTTGACCCCCTTTAACCTCTTCTACCTACCCTATCCCCCTTATCCTCTAACTACTAAACTGTTGTCTGTCTGAGTTTTTGCTTGTTTGTCTTATTTGTTTGTTACTTTCAGTTTTATATCCCATATAAGTGAAATCATATGGTGCTTGACTTTGTCTGCCTGACTTTATTTTGCTTAACATGATACATCCAATGTTTTTGCAAATGGAAGTATTTCCAATCCTCTATTCATTAGAAAACTTGCTTGGCATCAGCAGGACGTCTTAGCATCAGCAGGACAGCAGCATTCTCAAATGCTAGAAATTCCTTTTAAGAATGAAAGGTACCAGCAACTTGCTGCTTATGGGATCCTAGAGAAAGTGTACCTGGATAGGATCATCAGAGGAAATCAAGAATTTGCTGCAAGGCTGATGGCCCACCGAAAAGCAACTACATACAGCTGATGGTTCTAGCACCTTGGACAGAGCTGTTATTGAACACAATTTGTTGTCTGCAAATAAATTATTTAATAATATTACCTTTGAAGAACTTGGAACTCTTTTAGAGATCCCTGCAGCTAAGGTAGAAAAGATAGCATTGCAAATGATAACAGAAGGATGTATGAATGGATTTACTGATCAGATTGATGGAATAGTTCATTTTGAAACACAAGAAGCCCTGCCTACAGGGGACAAACAGATCCAATCACTTTGTTTCCAAGCAAATAAATTTTTAGAAAAAATGAGTCAGACTGCACCAGAATGGACAGCATGAGCCATGAAGCCCAGATGACTTAGTGGGTCCTTTAAAACTGTGCACACTATATCTTTTTCCACGTTGTACAGATTAATTGCAATATCTCCAAAGCATTAGCATGATGGCCGTACATATTTCAGTCCCTTTTATTCTGGATTCCATTTAAAGAAGACATTGTTAGAGTAGGAAGTACAAACATTTAAAAATATGCAGTTTCCATACATTTATGGTATCTGTGTATCAAGCTAACTCAGATATTTTGAAAGCTTTTCTTTAAATGGAATAAGTGAAATATTTGTAGCTAAAAAGTTTGGATTTGTGATAACTTTGTAATCATGTAAAAGTTAAGTGCTTTGTGCCTCTCCAAATGTGGCTATTCTAATAAATGGGAAGTGAGCCAAATAAAAGTAGAACTTTTTTTTTTTTTAAGACATAGAAACTTTCGTAAAAACAAATGAAGAGTTGTCTTGCATAGTATGGCACTTCACAAAAACAACCCAATTATTATTTCTTTGCTCTGGTTTTAGACTCTTTTCCAGCACTTAGAACTGTGACATTTTAGGTATCTGGGGTAAAGTCCTATTTATTGCTTGGTATATTCATTCATTCTACCAACATTTATCAATGATCACCCTGTGCCAGACACAATGTAGTAATTTCTCACAAAAATAATAAGAAACAATCCACATTTTCTCAGATCTCACATGAAGACAAATAAACAAATACATAATTAAAAATAAAGAGATATGTTTTATAATTGTGTAATATAGGCGTTGATATAGAAGTAAATGGGAACCACCTAAAACTTCTGGTCGATCAGGTACTTCTTCTGAGAAAAGATTACTTTAGCTGAAATTAAAAGCTCAAGTTTTTGGGCCAGCCAAGTGGCACGTTGGTTAAAAGCTGGCTTGGGACACCAGCGGCCCAGGATTCGAATCTCATATATGAGGGCCAGTGACATTGCCCTCTACAGCTAAGATGGTCAACAACAGCTCCACCTGGAGCTGGGCTGCGTGAGTCCCAGCGACGGTGTAGGCTGCAGCCCCTGCTGCAGTGGACTGCCATAGGTTACAGTGAGTGGCCGGCAGCCAGCCTGAGAGGCTGGCAGCCGGAGTGAGCTGCCAATAGCTGTGGTAAGTGGCTGTCTAGAGGCCGACGACCAATCTGCCTCACCCAGAAAGAACACAATGGTGATACCTACATGGGCCAGTGAATCGATGTCCTCCACAACTAGACAGAAGAACAAAAGGACAGCAAATTGTCTGTTTCCCTTCCCTGATTCCCCAACGCTGTTCCCTTCCCACAATTCCGCAAAAATCTTTAAAATAAATAAATAAATAAAAAATAAAAGCTCAAGTTTTTCAGGCTGTTAAAAAATATTTTCTGCACGAAGGCACACCACTGAAAGGGAAAGACACACACAAAGGGTTGGAGGTGGAATTGAGCACAAAGTCTCAATTTGCAGAACCACAAGTAGTTAGGCCTTTCTTAATTAAGAAGAGAACAGCTAAGGAGTTGTGGGGGTGAGGCAGGAAAACTAGATGAAACATTTCTTAAACTTACTGAGAAAAAAACAATCCCAAACAGGGAAAAAGATAATATAATTTGATGTGTGTTTAGTGATTAATCACCAAGTATTTTCTGAATTTACATATGTTCAGAACAGTAAACATTGTTATTGAGTCTAATCAAGTAGCATAAAACATGGCCCTTGCCTCCAAACTGGGAAGTATAAATTAAATATATGAAATACTAGTGGACAAAGCAAGGTAGGACCAAGTTGGGAAGCATGCTTTCTATAAGCATTCTAAGGAGGTCAGGCCATATGAAGATGGAATAATTGTCCCAGGATGGTCTGGGAAGGGACACCAGAGTAGTAGTTTAAAGCTTGGATGTTGGAATCATCAGCTCTGTGTTGGAATTCTGTCCCTGCAATGCCCAGCTGTATGAACTCAGGCAAGATTCTTAAACTCCCCAAGTCCCCATATTCTTGTATACAAAGTAGCAATGATAGTACTCTCAAGGCTTGTATGCAACAGAATGAATTCAAAACATGTAACACAGTGCTTACCAAGTAGTCATACCCCACATTCCCACTATCAGTTGTTACAGAAGTTAGGCCTTTATGGCAAGGGAGAAATTAGACAGCAGAGTATGTGGGGAAAGGCTGGGATATCAGGTGAGGGGACTAATGAACTTGAACAAAGCAATGAACATGGTACATTTGAGTTCACTGGGAAAGGAGTGCACATGACAGGGTGGAGGGATAGGACTGGGCATATGGGGTCCATCTAGAGAGTGTTTCCCAGCTTTGGGGCTCTAAGGAAAGGAGTGGGATAGGTAGTTATCATAAGGGATCCTCACATCTATTAATGCTTTAAGCAATAGTTTAAACTAAATACAAATTACCTCCACTTTCAAATATGTATAGTTGCTGCTGAAATAAAATACAATTTTATTTATAAGAGCTTTTTTTTTTTTTTTTTTTTTTTTTTAAGGCAGTGTTACTGGCTCTCATATGTGGGAACCGAACTGGGGCCACTAGCTTCCCAAGCCAGCGCTTAACCACCGCGCCACTTGGCCGGCCCAAAATACAATTTTATTTAAAAGAGCCACTAAATTAATAGATATTTTAAAATTTACTAAAGAATTTTATTCTTTAGGTCTCAATTTAAGTTTCATCTCTTCAGAGAGATTTTTTCTCACTTCACTACCTAGTCCTTTTCACTTCCTAGTCCTTATTCTGCTTTGTTTCATAGCACCAAAAGCAACCTGGAGTTATGTTATCTACTTATTTGCTTACTCCCTGTCCCCTCTCTTTGACTATAAACTACCATGACTGAAGGGACTTTGTTTTATTCACTACTGTCACTCCAGCATCTAGACCAGTGTCTCTACATGGTGGGCCTTCAGTAAATATTTGAATAAATAAACAAATCTACAAAGTACTAGTTTCAAGAGCAAACAACAAGGCAAATGAATTGATTATCCCATGCAGCCATTTTCATCTTCTCAATGAATAATTTAAATTAAAAGAGCATAAAAGGCCCTTCACTTCTTTATAGTCATCATTGGATCTTCACCTGAAATGAGAACTTCTTACTAAAAAAGAGGTGACACAGAAGAATTGCCCAATTAGGAAACATAGGAGAGGAATGAGTCATTGTTTTAAAAGGCTGCAGCTGAAACATGTGAAGAATATTGCTTTTGAGATATAAGTACATGGCATAGCTATTCATTTCAGTGCTCAACTGATAGAGACATTAATCAGAGCTTCCCCTAAATCCAAACAGGCTAAACCTCTAATGTATTATTTAACATTAGGTAATGTGTGTTGTCACTTGGATACCTAGTCATCCAAGTGACAATACATTTTGAACTCCTGCAACCTCAGCCACTGTATGACAAAGAACATGTGTCATGAGATTGCTTAAAGGTATAATAGAAACAAGACCTGTGCTTGTGTATTAAGCAAGTAGATCATCAATGGATATCCTGAACATTTGATGAGAAATCTGATGTGGCCCAAAGTACTTAATATATAGTATTATGTCAGGAGATATCTGAATTTTTAACATCAATGTCACATTATTTGATCCCGCCTTTATCTTTGATCTTTATTCTGACATTTGCAGACACATATCAATCAGATTACCACTAATTACAGGACAAAAGTTGATAGCTCCACTAAAGTATTTTATGTGTCTGAACTTCCCTCTCCCATGAGTTTGATATGGTTGTCTTCAGTTCATTTTCTTCCTATGAGAGCAATAGAAATAGAGAGCATGCTGTACTCTTCTCTCAAGTTGGGCTGTTATTCTTTTTTTTTGTGGGGGGGCTGTTATTCTTTAAACACAGTACATTAGCAAATTTGCTCTGGATATTTTGCCATGAATGAATAATATGCATTAATATAAATCACAAGAGTAAGCAAATAATCAAGTACACCTGGAATAACCTGTTTATCCATATGCTCACCTATTATTGCATCAGAATTATTTCTGATATGTTTGTACCTAAAAAAATCCTGAACTCCACCTCTTGCAAATCAAGTCAGATATTTTCAGTGCTAGTGACTTGAATAGTTGCATGTATAACTTCCTTCCAGCCACCATACTATCTGTTACCTATGAAGTACAGAAGTTAGTCAGGAAATCTGTCATGGTTCTTCTAGTGGGACAACCCTCTGTACTTCCTTGGAGCACAGTAAATACGATTCACTCCTTTGTTACTCTTTTGTCTCTCAATCAAGTAACTATAAGTCCACAAATATTCTGTTTCTACAACTTAAAACTGTGGCTGATCTTTTTAAATAGGGTGAATAGGATTTGACTCTAGTTAAGACAGGTTAATGATAGGGGAATGTTAAGATTATAAATGATCTTATTTGGATTTCTTAGAAAACAGAGCCTGAGGCAAAAGCCTTACTTCTGGGGCTATGCAATTCTGGAGAAGGAGTGAGGGAATGGGGGCAATGAAGTGCAAAGGGTTAGAGAACAAATGCAAGGGGTAGACTACCAATCTGGTTGGAACTTTGTATCAAACTAGTGAGATATCTTCAGAGGTCTGTAGGAGCTACTGTTCCTGAATAGTCTGACTAGGGAGAGAAGAGAAGAACTTGTTTATCCTATCTTCTCCTATCTGCCTGTGAACAAAGTCCAGCCTATAGTGAATCAACAGTGACATGGTTTTAGGTTGTACCACCTGGCTCTTCCAGCAGCCCTGGGGAAGCTACATTCCCCAAATAGCAATGACAACATCCACCGCAGCAGCCACACTGCTAGTGAGCAGAAATAAGTTAGTTTCTTGTCTATAGACTTCAGTACACCTCCAGTGTGTCTCAGAGGCAAAGGAAGAGCCCAATAGCATGAGACAATGTGTTATCAGGTTTTGCTGGAGAATCCATGAGGGACTGGGAACAGCCACCTCAATATGGGACTGACTGTCCAAGTGGGTGGAATACCATGAAAACGTGGCCCCCACCATGAAGATATCAGCAAACTTTCCTCCAATAAAGTCTGAAATCTGTACTCTATGATCTACATTTATGTGATAGGTGCCAGGAAATATTCTGGAGTATTTTCAGGAACATCCTGTGGAAAATTACATTCTAGTATCCAAGGGATGAACAAAAAATGAGTCCAGCCATGACTCAAAAAGAACTAAAAGGGAATGAGATCATGATAAAGGAGTCATTGAAAGAAAAAAAAACTATTTATGAAAATTAAGCTTATAAAAAAAGCAGGTGAATAAGCCATTCTTAATTCCTACCTGTTTAAGTTCACTAAAGATACCCAACCATTTTGCAGTATTCACCAAAGTGAGTCAACCAAAGAAAATAGTGTCCACACCATGGGAAATGTGAGGCACTGTGAGGTATGAAAAGAAAACTAATTGGAAGAAAAACTGGATTGCAATCCAAATTCTATTAATAATATTGTGGTTTGAGAAGTTTTCTCAACCTCCCTGATATCTGTTTTCTTTCCAGTTTAATGGGAATAAAAGTATACACCTCACAGCGTTGTGAGGATTAAAGGACACAAAATACTGAAAATGCTCAGTATAGCATTCAGTATAGGAAACCAGCAGATCTTGGTTAAATTGGAAACTGCTCCCGAACTATATATGTAGTCACACCTTTTTACATTCTCAAATATTTAATTTCACATGCAAATATGTATGCCAGTATCTTCCACCAGCTACCTAACACCAATTGGTTGGATCTTAAAGTGATTTTGCTTTGACTTTGTTAAGAACTGAACTGAGGTGTTACAAACATTCTCTGAAGAATTATTGTTCTTGGATATCAATATCTGAGCACTGACAATAACTCCTTAAAAACAGTACTTACTATTTATTAAGCACATCCTGTGTAACAGTTGGTAAGCTAAGTGCTTAGATGATCTCATTTAACTTTCGAATAGCCTATCATGTAGGAACAGACCATCTACATCATTTGTTGGCCCTAGTGAAATGTGATAACATGAGGCCACATAAGTTTTACCCTCTAAAAACATTCTATTACTTATAAAATATAACAGGAATATTGGTGGTGCATGAGTAACACTATAAACTAGTAAATCGTAAAAATATAATTTTTGGTGTCATAATTTTAGGTCCAAAAATAATAATAATTTATAATGTAATATCTTGATTTATCATACAAATTTTGGGCTAGCTCCTATGGAATTTCATAGTAGGTTATCAAAGTTTATACTTTTATCAACCTCATTTTCAACTGACGTAATTGAAATTAAAGTCAGCTACTCTTCGCAAGATCACAATTATTATTATGTTGTTGTTTTGAAAGACAAACTTTTTATTTTGGACAGTTTTAGGTTTGCAGAAAAGTTGCAAACATACGAGTACAGTTTCCATGTCCTTCTCCCACCAATTTCCTCTATTGCTAAGAATTTACATTTGTATGGTATATTTGTTATAATAAATGAACCAATATTGATACATTATTATAAAATAAGGTCCATACTTTATTCATATTTCTTCAGCTGTTTTCTAATGTCCTTCTTCTGTTCCAGGACTCTATCCCAGACACTATACTATGTTTAGTTGTCATGCATCCTTAGGCTCATTTCAGCTGTGACAGTTTCTTATTTTGATGACCTTAATAGTTTTGAGGAGGACTGGTCAGGTGTTTTGCAGAATGTCACTCAAGCAAGATTTGTCTGATGTTCTTCCTATGATTAGACTGAGGTTATGGGTTTTTGGAAGGAAGAACAAGAGGTAAAGTGCTATTTTCATTACATAGTTATGTACCATCAGTATGATTTATCATGGTTGATGTTGACCTTGACCACCTGGCTGAGGTAGTGTTTTGAAGTTCTCCACAGTAAAGTTACTCTCCCGCCTCCCTTTCTCATATAGTACTCTTTGGAAGAAAACAGCTATTTGTAGTCCACACTTAAGGAGTAGGGAGATATATTCTCCATCTTGAGAATAAAATACGTAAAAAATTTTGGAATTCTTCTGTATGAGATTTGTCTCTTCTCTCTCATTTATTCATTTATTAAATCACTTATTTATATCAGTATGGACTCGTGGATATTTATTTTATGCTTGCAGTTACAATTCAATACTTTATTGCTGAAATTGTTTCAAATTTGCCCATTGGAAGCTCTTTCAGTTGTCTCCTGTGTTTGATATATTACCATCATGATTTTTTCATTTTTTTTTAGCACTTATTTTCTGGAACTACAAGGTAAAATAGGGTCATCTTGCATATTTCATGTCCTGTCCTAAAATCAGCTATTTCTCCAATGAGTCCTTGCTACTTTTACTGGAGAATTATATTAGAAACTAATTATATTAGAAACTAAGATCTGGGAGCTAAGTGTGCTTTTGGCTACTGGGTTGTCCTTGCTTCTAAGTCCTCTCAACTGAAAGAGGGAGAAAATATATGCTTGTATACATATATATGTAGACACTAAATATATATATATATATATATATATATATATATATGCACATAGTATATGCATAGTAAATATGTGTATATGCATATATATAATTTCACTGCATATGTACATATCTATTAATATTCCTGTATAACAATTTGTACCTGTATTAAGCTAAATATGAGTTCATACTGATGTCTCCAAGTCTAATTCATTACTATATGCATTATTCTAGTCTTGCAAGTTTTAAGAATTTCTAATCTTGAGAAAGCTCTCTTTACTAATGCAACTGCTACTAGAACTCCTAAGAGTATATTAGAGGATATGATGCCATTTGGATACATTTCTAATACATTATTTAAAAATATAAGCTTTAGTACCCCTAGAGCTGATGATTCTCAACTATTTGTATAAAAATGTAAAAATTCTATTCACAAAGACCAGCAGAGTGGCTCAGTTGGTTAAGAGCTCACTCAAGAGTGTGAGCTAAGCCCTGAACAACAGCAGTTTGATGCCCAGCCCAGGCTGAACTGCCACTGAGTTCCAACAGTGGCAGGATGGCTCAGCTAAAAAAAAAAAAAATTCTATTCATAGAAATCAGTTCTAAGTCTGAATTTTATTTTAAATTCAAATTTACATAACAGAATATGCCGTCTGATATTTCCTATAACTTGTGGTGGTCATTTAAGAAATTGAGGAAGTCCTAGCCATAGCAATCAGATAAGAAAAAGAAATAAAAGGCATCTAAATTAGAAAGGGAGAAATAAAACTGTCATATTTGCAGATGACATGATACTATATACAGAGAATTGTAAAGAGTCCACCCCAAAACTAATAGAACTGATCAATAAATTCATTACAGTAGCAGGATACAAAATTAATATTCAGAAGTGGCTGCATTTTTTTTTCATAGTTACAACCAGGTGAAAGTGTTATTATACCAGAATTAATATGGTTTCAAATTATAATCTAACTTGAGAGATGAAAGCAAATAATAATTCATGAAAAAAAAACACTTCAAGTAACTGATTTCAAATGGAACTCATTGTAACTACTTTAATTTGGCTAACTTAGTTCCCTAGTTAGCATATTACTCTTTTTTTTTTGTTTCTTTATATACATTATTTTAACGACTGCATAATATTCCATTGTATAGAAATAATACAGTCTAACCACTGTTCTTCTTTGGCATAGCCTACCCTTTTATTCTATTTTTTAAATTAAAATTTATTGGGGTGGCAATGGTTAATAAAGTTACATAGGTTTCAAGTGTACAATTCTGTAATACATCATCTATATATCACATTGTGTATTCTCCACCCAGTGTCAGTTCTCCTTCCATTATCATATATTTGACCCCATTTACCCTCATCTACCACCCCCCTCCTCCTTTTCCCTCTAGTAATCACTAACTATTATCTGTGCCTATGAGTTTTTGTTTCTTTATTTGTTTGTCTTGTCTCTTTGTTGCTTTCAGTTTTATATCCCACAAATCAGTGAAATCATGTGGTTCTTGACTTTTTCTGTGTTGATTTTTTAAAAAATTAGTTGATCAGAGTTGGTAGGTTAATATTTTTCCATAAACTAAAACCAAATACTCAAAGATTCAAATAAATAATTTTTGTTCCCCTTGCTACCCTGAGTTCTTTTCCTTTCATATATACAAACACACATAAACCACACACCCAGGAACATCTCCCTCATTTTCCACCATGCATCCTCCTTCTCATCATCATAACGACCCACTATCTTCATTCTTGTGGTCTATAACATGTTTTAAAAGGGAATGAAGAAACCAAAGTATCACACTAAGGAAATAAAGTGAAATAATTTGAATCAGAGTAACATATCCTGTTCTTCTTGACCCCTCGTTTCTAAGATGTGTCTCTCCAATTATTATGTGAGTCATAGTTCTTCCTTTCCTTTGTTGAATCACAGATAGTGTTTGGGTAAGTAACTGCTCTTGTATCAGGGTTTTTTGTTTGTTTTTTGTTTTTGTTTTTAGATCTAAATTAGCTTTGAGCTGAGTCCTCCATTAATTTGCTCATTGCTTCTTTACTTATTGTTTTCATTTTATTTTCAGCTGAGGGGTCAGCCAATTTAGGTATTCAAAATTGTGGCTTGCCACTTACTTCTGATGTTTAAACTATTTATTCTGGTTCTATTTTCTTTGAAATTGGTCAGTGGATCTTTGCCATTTGGGTTTCTATTCTGCCTTCTTCTCAGCTCTTTCTATAGCATTATTTCTTTTTAGACAAGAGAGTCATTTGAATTTTTAAAAATGACCCTTCAGAAAATAGTGGTCAGGCTAAGAATGAGTCAATTATTTCTATCAGAAAGTGAGCCAGCTGAAGCACATGAGGCCCCATATTCACCAGCTGGGATTACACTCATTGAAGTAGCGGCAGGGTAAGAGAGATCAGTGATCACTGATACCACCTCTGTACAGCGCTTGCTTAAACTCTGGAGACAAAGCATGCAGAAAACTTTAAGACCAACATCTATCAGCAACTCTCTCCAAATTAGTAGTCAACATAGTATAATGGGAAAAGCAAATCTTTGTAGGTTAAAATGTTGGCTCTACCACTAACTAGTTGTGTGATTTTAACTTTGTTCATTAATCTTTCTGAGCATTTATTTCTTCACATTTTAAAGGAGGAGAGTAATACTTACCTGCAAGAGCCCTTTTATAAATTAGATATAATAAAGCACATGGCACATAATAGAAGCTCAATAAATAGCTTTTATGTTGATTATTATGATCCCCTAATAGAAAATTTAATTTTGAGAGTTAATATTTTTATTTAAATGAAAATACCATTACATGTGTGACTTCCAACTCCTCATGATTTAAATGTGCCCAGCATAATAGCTCTATGAGAAAATGAGAGAAATGATAATGTATCCTTTAATTATTTCATTATAGGGCCATAGTCATATGCAATTTTATCACATACATACATTCCTTAAAGGATACACTAAAGAATATTTCAGTGTTACTTCAGATCCTAGACAGGGAAAAACCCAAAGGTATTTTAAATGTAGGCCTTAATTTGTTTTCTCATACTGATCTTCCCTGTAGCCTAACCAAGGCATAAATTAAGCACATTCATATTATGACAGTTGTTTCATACTATAATTCTTTAAAACACATTCTATGTGTACAAATTTTGAATGAAGACTTATAATTTCATAAATCTAATAATGTACATTATTGCATTTTAGAAAGAAAAGTAAATAAGAGTTCATGATTTTAAAAAAAATCCTGTGAGTTCTGGATTCCAAGATCTTTACTGGAACTTTCTATTTCCAGTAAATTTCTTGATTGGAATTCCCTATGACTACAGTTGTATATCAAAGGGTAAATCACACTGGAACATGAAAAGCTACATTCAAGGATGTCCAGTTGAGGTTCAAGATAGGGTGAGAGAAGTTTTTTAAAAAAGAATAAAACAAATGACTAGAAAATCTAGTGGTTTTCATACTTTAGGAAAAAATAGGAAGCAGCATTACTCTCCAGAAGATTCAATTGGGTATACTGTAAAAGCACAGGATTGTGGGAAGGCAAGGATGGGAAGCATTTGTAATAGATAATGTTTTTTAAATTATAATAATGTGCTTTTTTCTTTTGCATTATTTTCTGCATGAACAACTCCTTATCATGCCAAAGATATTTATTTGTCTTGGGGGTTAGGATTTTTACAATGGAACTTTTGTAAGAGAAAGATGCAGATTTTAAAATCCAAAGTTGAATTAATTGAGAGAAAGTAATAATTTTGAAAGCTAAGCTTTGTTAAGGAATAAAAGTGTTTTTTAGCTCTAGTGATTTTTTTTTTTTGAGCCAGGCTTGGAAAAGATCATGAAATTCCTTTCATGGTGTAGATAGCATATTCTTTCCACCTTTTAACGAAACTTTGAGGTTTATTGCCTCAGGGAAGGAAGTTATGAAGCAAAGTGAGTTTGTATTGGAGAAAGGTAGTAGGAAGCAAAACTCCATTCTTTCTAATTGGGTAAATTGTGAGGAGAAAGAGAAACAAAATTTGGAAAGAGAGGTAAGATGCACATATTCTCTTGCTCCCTGTTATAGTAGAACATTAGGGTGAATGAAGAGGCAAGTGAAAATAGGAATAGGTAAGCCCGAGAATGTTGGGGCTGTGAAACTTAGGGAAAGCTATGAAGTTCTAGGAGAAGGCTTGTATGTGACCTTGCCAAACTTGATATAGGAGTGATGTTGCACATTTGACGGAGGGAGGTAGCCTGAGGTTTATTGCACATAGCATATTCTGTGGTTACAAGGGAAAAGGTAATAGCCATGTATTCCAGTGATGAAATGTGGAGGTGCTGAGAGGACACTGGGACTGCTAGAGACCTAGACTCTAATTAGCTACAGAAAGAAGGGAATCTGTGACCAGGAGCAAGTGGCCAGCACCAGACTACAGTCGCATGTACCATCATGGTGTCCTCCAAGGATAGACAGGACAAGTAACACCCATGACTCTGAGACCTCTCCTGCTCAGCTGCCATAGGTCACCAGCATTATTTACTCATACATCACTATGCTATCTTGGAAAGAAGCAGGGGAAGATAAGAACTCAAGAAAAAAGTATAATAAAAATGTGCTTTTGCTTGAAGAGAAAGCTTTAAACCATCCCTAATGGAAAGATAAACTTTGAAATCAAGAAACAAATCCATACCATGTAGGGAATGAAATGTTGAAAGAAGTTAAATGAAAAGACATAGGTATTGGGCCTGCCGAGTGGCTCATTGGTTAAGAGTAGTCTCGGGAGCATGAGCTCTGGACAGCAGGGCTTCTGGTTCGGATTCCACATGGACCAGTGACACTGGGCCCTCTACAGTCAGATGGTGAACAATAGCTCGACCTGGGGCTGAGCTGCTGAGAGTCACCTGTGATGGTGTAGGCTGCATTGGGGCTGCAGTGGGGCTGCAGTGGGCTGCTGTAAGCTACCATGAATGGACAGCAGCCAGTGTGAGCAGCCGTGAGCCACCATGACTGGTCTTCCAGTGGCCGGCGACATATCTGCCTCAGCTGGGAAGAGCACAATGATCACAATACCAACATGGGCCAGTGAAGCGACGTCCTCCACACCTAGAGTGAAGAACAAAAGGACAGCAACTTGTCTGTTCCCCTTCTCCGATTCCCCAACTCTGTTTCCTCCCTCAATTCCCCAATAAAAATCTTAAAAAAAAAAAAAAGACACATGTATTCAGGTCCTACTGCATGTCCTCCAGGACAAAGGAGCATAAGAAGAAAGATGGCATCTTTAACAGAATGAGGAAATAAATCACATTACTTTGCATATCTGAGTGTACGGAGTAAATATACATCTCAGTACATCTCCCAAAATAGGTAAGTTAAGAATAGGGGACAATATCTAGAGCTAAATCTCAAGCCACAGTCTCTTCTTGCACCTATCACCGCTATTCAGTCATATTTATGAGAAATCTTCAAGATAACTTTGGAATCATTAAATATATATACATATAAAATCAAGGTACGCAGTTTGAAACAATGGTTATAAAGAATGCTCAATGAACTAGGGGGAAGGATAGATGAACTCAGTTAAAACTTCAGCCAAAAGATAGTAAACAGAAAAAGGACATAGAAACCATAATAAACAAACAAACAAACAAACAAACAAAAACAGTGAGAAATGAATAATACAATAACTGAAATGAAGAATGCATTAGAAGTAATCAAGAGTGAATTAGATGTAGCAGAGAATCAAATCAGAGGTTTGGAAGATAAGTTAGCAGAAAACACCCAATAAGAACAGCAAAAAGAAAAAAGAATTCAAAAGTGAGGCTAATTTAAGAGGTCTCTGGGAGAACATCAAGCATGCCAACATTTGCATTATAGAGAAGAGAGAGGGGAAGGGATTGAAAACCTATTTGAAGAAATATGATGGAAAACTTTCCTATTCTAGCAAAGTAAATAGACAACAAGTCCAGGAAGCACAGAGAGTCTCAAACAAGATGAACCCAAAGAGGCTCACACCAAGACACATCATAATTAAAATGCCAAAGGTTAAAGACAAAAAAAAATCTTAAAAGCAGCAAATGAAAAGCAGTTAGTAATGTATAAGGGAGCTCCCATAGACTGTCAGTTGATTTCTCAACAGAAACTTTGCAGGCCAGTGGAAATTGGCATGAAATATTCAAAGTGATGAAAAGTGAGGACCTACAACCAAGATTACTCTAGCAAGCAAAGCTATTGTTTATTATTGCAGGACAGATAAAGAGCTTCCCAGACAAGAAGCTAAAGGAGTTCATTACCACCAAACCAGTATTACAAGAAATGTTAAAAAGATTTCTTTTAGAAAGGGGGGAAAAAGATAAAAAATATGAATAATAAAATGGCAATACTACATATTTATCAATAGGTACTTTAAATGTAAATGGATTAAATGCTTTGGTCAAAAACATATTTACAGTGAGTATGTTAAGTAGAGATTTAGATATGCAAGTCTGGAGTTAAGAGAAGAGATCAGGACTCAAAGTGTAAATTTGGGAATCATGAACATACGTATAGATAGTATACTTGAAAAAAGAAAGTGGATGACAGTCAGAGAGTAAATGTGATAGAGAAGGTGTCTGTAGGTTCAACCCTGAGAACTTAGCAAGATTCAGTGGGCGGAAAGAAGTAGAGATTCAGCAAAAAGTGTCTGAGTTGTTGCCCTGTAATGAGCAGTTGTTACTAAGTGTCAGATAGAATGTCAAAGGCACAGTAACAGCATAGTGTATAGTAGTTTGAACAGATCTCCTTTGTTAATTAGCAATAAATTAAAGCCAAAATGTAGCTAAAAATTATTTTCTTAGGGTATTTGCTCTATAATCCTTTGAAACCTATTGATTAAATTGGTTTAATCAAACACTAAAGGTACTGTGAATAATTTATGTAATAATAATGTCTGCTTAATCCTTCAAATCTTTAGTGCCTAAGTCTTGCAGTAGTAAGAACTGAATAAATATTAGTTGCATGCTGTTATGATTCATTGGAAATATATTTAATAACATGAAGCCATTTTATGTACTAGCAAAGAACACTCTAAAATTATTACTGTAGGGGATATTTTCCATTCATTTTCTTCAGCAACATAAATAAATATGAATGAGAAAAAGGTATTTCTTGAAAAAAGGAACCCATTTTCAAGTTCCTTCATCAACATTTTTATATCTGAGTTACTATATATGAGGCTTTGGTCAATTTGTATAACCCTTGTATAGAGTAAACATAATATTTTCTTTCTAAATCTTGGAAGCTGTAAGACCTGATGGGATGTGTGCTGTCTTCGGAGCTGTTTGGAAGGCAGCCAGGGATAATGATAATGGAGATTATAGGTGTGCTAGAAAATGCCTCACTGACCAGCTGGGTTTTTTTTTTTTTTTAGCATAGCCCTATGACTGGCTAAAGAAAGATGGCATGTGACTACCTTCAAATTGGCAACAAGCATTTTGAAACCATGGTCCATGCCTGACACAGATTTAAAGGATTAAATCCTGGGAGAAGGAGGTGAACTCTGCATTGTCTTCCATATGTTTTGGATCTCAGAGAAGAGTCCGAAGTATCATTCTAGGACCATTTCCAATGGCTGCCAGGCAAAGAAGTGCAATAGATGCTATTTAATGATGGAACCACTTCACGACTATTAAATACAAGGTATGAAAAACAAATGGTTAAAGGAATTAATGCATATTTATAAACCCTTTTGGTTTCCTCTTTATGCCCTTTTATAGTTTCCTATGGCATGATATACATTGTTTTATAAGTTTCAAGTATACAAAACAATGTAATAGTGAGACATTACACCCCTGAAGCTGGTGTGATATTTTTAAAAATTTACTTCTTATGTTTACATTTTAAATGTGTCCTGTTCAAATTTTATTCTCTCTACTTGAACCTTAAGTGATTACACATTTCAATTTACTGCCTAGAAATGTACTTCAAGTCAATTTAAAAAAATCTTTTAGCTTGAAAAGTTTAATTCAGTTTTTCTCAAAGTGTACACCATGGACTCCTGGAGAGCCCTCAGATGTCATGGGTGCTGACATCAAAACTAAAGTCTCTTCTGCAGTTTCACTGTGTTGACAATTGTATTTTTGAAGCAAAAGCAATGTGGTCAAAACCATTGGCACCTTAGTAAGACTCAAGGCAGTGGCATCAAACTGCACGAGGAATCATTACACTTTTTGTTTTCAAGCACTCCAGGATAAAAAAAAAAAAAAGAATTCCAGTTTCACTTAAGAATGCTTTTGATGAAGCTGTAGAAATTACTAATTTTATTAAGTCATAATCATTTGATACAGATCTTTTTAAATATGTTGGGTGATAATACGAAAAGCATGCATAAACACTTCTGCACACTGAAGTACAATGGTTGTCTTGAGGAAAGTCTAGGACATTTGAGATGACAGCTGAAATAGCTACTCTTTAACATATATCACCATTTTTATTTGAAAGAGAGGCTGACAGACAAGACTTAGCTAGCTCTTTGGCAGACAGTTTATTAAAAGTTAATGATAGTCACCCCAATAAACTTTAATTTTAAAAGAAGTTAATGAAATGAGCCTGTCACTTCAAGGGAACAATTAATTTGTTGTTTGTGATATAATTCAAGCTCTCAAGTGAAAATCAGAAATCAGAATTTTGCAAAACTTGTATAATCCCCTGTAAACTTCACAGCTTCCTAATATGTAAAGACTTTTTATAATGAGATTGATGTTGATAAGGAATATGATTTTTTGATATTGTTTAATGAAATGTGTCAACATTTGGGATATCTGTATGACTGTGAACAAGGGAACCAATACTTTATAAACAGCCAATGCATAATATGGCAAAATGAGACACATTAAAAGATTCACTCGGGCCGGCCAAGTGGCGGATTGGTTAAGAGCTGGTTTGGGTCGCCAGCGGCCCCGGTTCGGATCCCACATATGAAGGCCAGTGACATTACCCTCTACAGCTAAGAACAGCTCCACCTGGAGCTGGGCTGAGAGCCCCAGCGAGCCCCAGCAACCCTTGCTGCAGTGGGCTGCCATAGGCTAAAGTGAGTGGCCCGCAGCCAGCGTGAGCTGGCAATAACCGCGGTGAGCGACCATCCAGAGGACGGCGACCAATCTACCTCATCCGGGAAGAGCGCAATGATGATACCAACATGGGCCAGTAAGCAACATCCTCCGTAACTAGATTGAAGAACAAAAAGACAGCAACTTGTCTGTTCCCCTTCTCTGATTTCCCAATAAAATCTTTAAAAAAAAAAAAAAAAGATTCACTAAAAGTACAATAGAAAATGATGGAATTTAACATAAAAAAGTATAAAAATCTCATTGATATGGCTTCAGATTCTACATTCAGATTCTAAGAAACTACCACTTCTCAAATTTTGGTGTAGAATCAAAGAATATCCACAATTATTTGAACAGACTATCAAAATACTCCTCCTTCTTTCCAACTACATCTTTGTATGAGACAGAATTGTGCTAAAATACTTCCATCAAAACAATACATTGCAATATACTGAGTTCAAAAGCAGATAGACATAAAATGAGATTCTCAATTTTTTGAAAATATAGTTTTCAAAAATAAGCATGTTATTTTTAAATGGTTTATTATTTTTATTCTAAATTAACAAATATATATTTTAAATTTCTTACTTTTAATTTATAATGTAAATATTGATAGGTGCATCACATAAACCATAGTTGTTTTGGGTCCTCAATAATTTTTAAGGGTATGAAGTGTCCCCGAAACCAAAAATGTCTGAGTACCTCTGGTTTAATTCTTTGCAAGGGAGAAGTCAGCCATAACAGAACTATGTGATTATAGAGTATTAATTTATTTACCTTTAAGTTATATTTCAAAAATATATTAGACTACACACACAAAAAAAATTTGGTCCTTTTCATTCAGTGTAACAGCCCACCATGTATTTTACATTGTTACTGTATATCTAATGACTGTGCAGACCAGAACCTTTAAAAAGTATAATGCTAGTGCTTTAGGTGGTGTTTTTCTTTGTCTTACTTAATGCTTATTTCCTGGTCCCAAGCACTTAACACAATCATTTCCACAATCACATTGAGGATGTCTAACTAACTAACTAACTAACTAACTAACTAACTAACTAACTAACTATCTATATATAATATATATGTATGATATCTATCTATCTATCTATCTATCTATCTATCTATCTATCTATCTTATCTAATCTATCACTGATCTATCTTCTATCTACCTATTTCTATCTATCTATCTATCTATCTATCTATCTATCTATCTATCTATCTATCTATCTGATCAGAACTTTGTTTGACCCTACTTCAAATAGTTTTAGGTTTGTCATAGATCATGTAACTAAAATCCTGGAAGTATAACTATTTTAGAATAGAAAAAGATATTATAGATTATGTAGTCCAAACTTTCTTTTGGTGGAGAAAGAAATGGAGTCCCAGAAAGTAGATAACATACAAGATTAATGTATGACTAATTCTAGAACTAGAATCTGGTTTCTGAGTTGAACTCTCTTTTCTCTATATTGCTATTTATTCTCTCCTGATCTCCACTTTCTGATAAAGTGAAACCTTTGTCCTTGAGTGCAAAATATGGATTACAATGTTATAGCAATTCTAAGATGGTGATCACTGAAAGTTTCATTCACTCCTTCAGTCCACTAGGATGGCTCAATTTTATGAAGTTAATGTTTTGAGGTATTAAATTAGAGGTGGGAAGATTTGATACTGAAAATCACATTTAGAACTTTTGCTTAATTTTCCAGGTATTACTGTCCTCATTGCTGATACCATGTCTGTTTTATAAAAAATATTTTTATATGATTATTTGGGTAACAATGCTAAATTGGAGCCTCTGAGAGATTATACATAAAAAAAGCATTTGAAGAGCCATGACCTGAGAACATTATGAAGATTATATCAAGAGGGACATTTGAGCTTTGCAATCTTCAGAATTTCCTGTTTCTTCTCGCACTTTATTCATTTTTACTGTTTTCTGCCCATTTTCTTCTTTCTCTCCTCTATTCCTCCCCTTCCTCATCCTCAAACCTAAAATGAATTTTCATATTTTAAAAAAATGTTATATTTATTTAACAATTGTATGTTACCAGTTTTTACATATAAAAATCATCTTAGCCTTATGTAAATGTCTCTTTTCTAATATTTTTGTGCATGTCTGTGCAGTAATTTTTCTTCTTTTTAAAATGTATACAGCTGTCTTGCACATTTCTTAAGGTTATTACTAGTTATATTGTACAAATTCTGCTTTTGTGAAAGAAATAATTTTATTATTTTTTACAATTGGCTAATACTGATAAAGTTATTAAATTTGGTATATTTATTTTTTGAATCAAGTCACTTTAAAATCTTTATTAGTTTAGTAGTTTTCCCCTTAATTAGCTTGTGTTTTTCTAATAGTATTTCTACCTACCAGCCTTTCAGTAGCTAAAAGGCTTCTTACAATTTCCTGCCATAACATATTATCATGAGCATACAGAAAACTGTTAAACAATATTTAAATCCCTTGTTTCAATAATAAGAAAAATGATGGCTCAGAAGAAATGATAACCTATGTTAATACTAGCTAGTTAAAAAAGTATACATATTAATATGTAATCAATCTCTATAATCCCTATTGATACAGGTTTAAGGTCATCTTCTCCCTTGATATAAAATAACTGACTGGTTATTCATGTATAACTAAGAATAAATCATCCTCTTTGAAATCCTCACCTGAATAAGTTTGATGAAATTTTAGTTGTTTATAATACATTTCTGGAAATTGTATAATAATGATTAAATCTCTGTTTACAACTGGGGTCTATCCTAAACCAAAATAGGTAAGAAAGAATAATTTGTAATATTTGAAATGTGTCATTAAGCATAAATTTCTCATCTTGCTATTAATTAGGCATCTAACTCTAGCTTTCGTGAAGAAATCTTGACCAGCCAACATTGCATAATGACTGGTTTCATTCACGAATACAGGAAATACGCCTCCAGTGAGAAGTACTTGAATTATGCATAGATAGTGAGAGAGATAATTGTGAAATTAGTACACTCACTAGAGATGAATGAAACATGTGGTTCAAAAAGAGACGGTGATTAATCAACTTCAGTGTTACTGTGAACTTGGAAAGGAATAATTAATTGGCCAGAATTCAATGATAATAATAAGTATGTTTTTAGATGGGGTCTAGGATTAGAGGAGAAATTGAGAGACAGTGCTCAGGTCAGGGCCAGATTTGGGAAGAGAAACCCCAAAAAGTAAGGGTGGGAGTCTTTGCGTGATGCCCACCTCTCAGCCTGGACATCTGCTTTGAGGTACTATTATCCCTGTTGTCTGTGCCTCCTAGTGTAGCAGCCAAAGAACGTAAATCAGCTCCTTAAGTTCTATTACTACCCCTCAATATCAGAAGGCTAGTTTAGTTTCAAGTTTTGACTTACATCTAATTCACAGGACCCCAAACATTTACATAATTTATTCTAGAACAGTTTCTTGGTGGCTCTAATTTGGATGCCTGAGGATCAAATGAGAGAGATATTTTTCAAAATCAGTGCCATTATCTGTTGGTAGTAACGATGACTATTTTATGAAACATACATGTTTATCTATGTGTGTAGTATGCTATATATAAAATGTATTTTTACTGTGGAACATGGTAAAAAACTTGTGGGGAAAAGCTGTTTGAAGATGTATTAAAAATCCCTAATACTGACCAGGAAAAATCTAATGACCACAAGAATAACTTTGGAGCATGAGGTAAGAGGTAGGATGGGAGTGGGGCATTAGTGGGAGTAGTCTAGCCTCAACAGGGAGGAGTATTTTATCAGTGATGTTTAGAATTGCTGGTGCATGTTGACAATAATAGTCATACCAATTTTGATCAGTTTCCTTTTGTTTTAAAATTTTTTACAGTCCTCTTATTTTTATACTCCCCTTATTTCTTGCATGCAGAATAGATTACTTCCAAAACACTTGACTCCAGTCTTGTTGTGCCATCACTTTACAGCAACAGGGGAAGTTCCAAGTTATTACATATGAGAGACTCTTTTATCATTATCAATAAAAATAAGCCACTTATGAATAAAAATATAAGCTACTGCAAAATCTAAATGAGCCACCAAAAAGGAAGGAAAGTATTTGGAGGCAATAGCTATCCAGATTTTTCTCTGAAGTGTAATTTATTAGAAGATTCCTTTTTCTTAACAAAGTGTGACGTAGGTTATAAGTGCTAGAGAAATCTATCAAAGGAGAAGCTACAGTTCTAGAATAATATACTACTACTATTAAATATTGATAAAGATGATTAGGATTATGTAATGTTTATTGAATAATTACTCTTGTTAGATACTTTTTCAGGTTGTCTACATTCATTATTTCATTACTTACAACTATTCTAAAAGATACATACTATTTTTATCTTTTTTAAAAACTAGATTAAGAAATTGAGGCACAGAGAGATCAAATTACCTACCCAAGGTCACAAAATTAGTGGCAGAACAAAAATTTGAATCAAAGCAGTTGGTACCTAGGAACTTCACTTTAAACTGCTATCCTAAACTGTCAGAGATTTCATGAAGGAAGTACCATGTTTCCCTGAAAATAAGACTTAATTGAAAATAAGCCCTAGCATGATTTTTCAGGATGCCTGTAATATAAGCCCTACCTCAAACATAAGCCCCAGTTAAGATGTCAGCCAGACATGACTGTTTAAATAAATACAGATTTTTTTTGTATATGAATAAATGAATAAATGTAGATTATTGGAGCAAAAATTAATATAAGACCCAGTCTTATTTTTGGGGAAACATGGTAGTAATTGGGTTGGGCTTTTACAAAGTATAATATTTAAGTTAGAGAAAAGAATAGGGAGAACAACCCAATAGGAAGGAGTCTGTGATAAGAGAAGAGAAATTACAAAGGCTAAGTATTATATGTTTTAGGGATGAGAAAGATTAGTTTTAAAGTTCATGAGAAATAAAGTTGGGATGAAGTTAATTGTTAGAAGATTTTGAATTTCACTGAGCACATTCTTGATGAAGTAGAAAATAAATAAATAAATATATATATATATATATATATATATATATATATATATATATATATATATATATAAACTCTATTGGGGAATAGTGTGTCTTTCCTAGGACCCATTAGCTCTAAGTCAAGTTGCTGTCCTTCAGTCTTAGTTGTGGAGGGCGCAGCTCAGCTCCAAATCCAGTCACCATTTTCAATCTAGTTGCGGGGGTGCACGCAGCCCACCATCCCATGTGGGAGACAAACTTCCAACCTTGTTGTTAAGAGCACACACTCTAATCAACTGAGCCATCCAGCTGCTGATTGGCAGCTCAGCTCAGCTCAAGATGCCGTGTTAAATCTAGTTGTGTGTGTGTGTGGGGGTGTGGTCCACCATCCCATGTGGGAGTTGAACCCGTGACCTTTTTGTTAAGAGCACCCACTCCAACCAACTGAGTCATCTGGCCACCCACTGGCAGCTCAGCAGCAGTTCAGCTCAAGTCATTGTCTTCAATCTAGTTGTAGAGTGCAGCTCACTGGCCATGTGGGAATCAGGTTGGCAACCCTGCTGCTCACTCGGGCTCTAACCAAGTGAGTCATTCGGCTGCCCCAAAATATTTTTTAATAGTCATGTGATGAAAGCCATGTTTATGGACAATTACTCTTTAATGAGCATGAAGGTGAATTGGGAGGAAAGAACAAGAGTGATGGAGTTCAGTGGAAAGCTGTTATAGTAATCTAAGCTAGGCTAGGAAGAGAAAGGAATATGTGGACCAAAGAAAGAATTTGAAGGAATAATTATGAAACTTACTGGCTGGATACAGAGAATGAAATTAAGGACTGAGTCAAGGATACCTTTCAAATTTAGAGGGTAGGTGATTGGGACATTGGGTGGTGCCACTGACAAAGGGAGAGAAACTTGGATGCATGCACAAAGAGTTGCTGAGTTTGAAATTCCTGACTAGACTGTGTAAAGTTCTCTGAGAGCTGGGTGGTAGCATATCTACCATTTTAGACTTAGCAATGTGATGGGCATAGTACCTGGCACATAGTAGGTTGTCAAGAAAATACTTTAAAAATATATGATCGAATGTGGTAATGGTAGGATAATGAGAAAAAAAACTTAGCAGGCATGTGTAAGACTACAACTTCGGTAAAAGAGTAAAGTGGGGATACAGATTTACGAGTTGTCTGAATAGAGGGGAGTTCTACAAAGTTAGAGAATGGATTAATTCACTAAAGAGAAATTTGTTTAAAAAAAAAAAAATCCAGGGGACCTAGTATAGGAACCATCTACTCGAGATCTTAAAGGACTTCCTTCAATTCAAAAATCATGCAAAAAGCAATAAATGCTTATTTAGTGTTTCTGTCATAAAATAATCTCTTTGGATTAAATCCTACCTGAGGAGTTTATGGTGTGTTGATTAGTTTGACATATTTTTTTCTTTCAGTCAAAGTCACTGAGATATAGCTAATACACAAGAATTTAAAGTAGACTATCATTTGACAAAGAAAAGAATATCTCAGTCCACTTGATTCCAAATGAGAATCACCTAATGGTTTATTGGAAGTATACACTGGAAAATGTTAGTAGATCCTACTTACAGCTCATGCTTTCTCATTTTGGAATGGTGTACACCAAAACGATGGCACAATATGAAATACAAGGTAATACTTGAACTAATTCAAATATAGAATGAACTAAAAACTGAGTGTGTATATTCACTGACAGGAAATATTGCTTGTTTGGCTTCTCTGAATCTGGGAATCTTTACTGTAATAGTCAGGTATGCTGCTGCAGCACCTTATATTTCTGCTGTCGCAACATGCTTTACTATGATTTTTTGCTAATGTTTGTCTTGTTTGCTCAATTCTAAGGTCTTTGCAGATGGAAATTAATCTTGTTTGCTACAGTGTGCTCAGCAATTAGCACACCATTTAGCACATAATATGTTCTCAATAAATATTTATTTACTATGCCTGAATAAATGAAAGTTTAAGTCCAATTTCGAGGATTCTTAATTTGAGAATTTCTAAAGATGCCAAAGTGTTTGATTATTTTTGGATGGCTACATATTTTGGAATGAGAAATATACAGATATAATATTCAATAATTTAAAAATAAAAAGTATACCCATATAAGATAAATAACAAAATCTTAGCTGTAAAATTTTATTGTCTCCTCATTAAGGATCTTGTGTAAACTCTTAACTATATGGCCAAAAGAATAAACCTGTTGTTCTTGGTTGGATTCTTTCTTCTCTTGATTTTCCCTTTCTTCCTCTTCTTCCTTCCCCCTGCTTATACTTCTTTTTCTGCGTCTCCTCCACTGTCTTTTCTTTCTCTTTGCCCTCCTCTTCTTGGTTCTCCTCCTCTTAATTTTTCTTCTGGAGGCTGGGACATCAATTTTTATTCACACAAGGTAGTGAAGTTTTATGTATTGAAAGAAAGAGATAAAAAAGAGAACAAGAAAAGAAAGGAAAAAAACAGAAAAAGTACATGCACACATATATCAAAACTGTCCTGAGAGTTTGTAAATAACTTTTTTTCCACCTAGAGAAACAGATTTCCCTATGAACTTTCTCCTGAGGCTTCCAGAGAAGAATAAACTATCAAGCAAATAAATAACTATCAGAGCATCAAATTACTCTGGGGTGTGTCCTACATTTAGAATAATAGAGTATAATCAATCAACATGACCTCAAAGAGCACCTGCTTCAATAGTTCTTAATGTGTCTTATATCATAGACCCATGGTGAATCTGATGAAAATAATGAACATTTACTTCAAAAAATATACTCACAAACAAATTTTATAGTGGGTTGCCAGAAAATCCATGACAAATTTTGTCTGTTTTTCAAAGGTCATTTATTTACATAAAGAACAAAGATCAATCAATGATATATTGCCTGTTTTGTTCAATAACCTTTTGCCATCATTCAGTGAACTTCATTAATTCCTCATTTATAGAAGGACCTGTCTTTATTTGTGAAAAACTGAACAAGGTGCTGATTTACAGCCTCATCTGAATTGAACGTTATACCACACAAGGGATTTTGAAGAGAATGAAACATGTGGAAGTCTCACAGTGCAAGTTCAGGTGAGTACGGTGTGTGTGGTAACACATCCCATCAAGGCTCCAATAACTTTTGACGGGTGATCAAATTTGTGTGTGGTCTTGCATTGTTGCGATGGAACACAACTCCTTTACAATTAACAAGCTCTGGACATTTTTGGATGAAGGATTCATTCAGACTGTCCAATTGCTGACAGTACACATTCGAATGGATTGTTTGGTTCCTTGGTAGGAGCTCGAAAAACACAATACCTTTAAAATTCCACCACACTGAGAGCATAATCTGCCTCTGATGAATGTCTGCTTTCGATGTCATTTGAGGTGAATCATTATGTCGGGAACAAGACTATGCACCACATTGTTGTAAACAATTCACTTCTCATCACCAGTTATCAGTTGCTTCAAAAAAAGGATCATTTTCCTCATGTTTAATGAGCATATTGCAGATATTTATATGCCCTGTCAAATGAACTTCTTTGAGTTCATGAAGAACCCAAATGTTGAACTTGCTTATGTATCCCAGCTTCTTCAGGTGGTCATGAATGCTTGAATGATGGATGTTCAATGTTTCTGCAATCTCTTGTGTTGTGTAACATGGGTTTGTCTCAATCAATGCCTTTATTTTGTTGTCATAAACCTCAGTGGGCCTCCCTGACCAAGAAGCGTTGTTGAAATCAAAATCACCAGCACAGAATTTCGTGAACCATCGTTGGCACTGACGTTCTTGTAGAGCATTGTCATCATAAACTTTATGCAACTTTTCACAAGCTTGATGGGCGCTCTTCCCTTTACGGAAGTAAAACAGTAAAATGTGGCCAAAATGCACAGTTTGGTCTTCTATCTTCAACTTGTAAAATTTCCAAAACTCAGCCAAATCACTCTTTTTTTTAAAGAATGAAGCTAGAACTGTCAGCTGTCAAATGACATAGCAATAACATAGATGCGAATGACCTTAGTACTTCCAAAAATGAACTAGTGCCATCTGTCACAAACATGCATCATGACTTTTCCAACAACCCAATAGTAATTTCAGTAAATCTAACTGAATCGTATCCATGGACCCCAGCCAGTCCAAATGCTGAAATCTATCTATCTATCTATCTATCTATCTATCTATCTATCTATCTATCTATCTAACTATCTATCATCTTTCTACCCATTCATCCAACAATCTATTCAGCAAATGAGATCTAGAGATGATACTTGCATTGTTCATGTACACAACTAGGAGGTGGCAGTCAGCTCTGTCACCAGCACCCTAGCTCCCTAGCTCCCTGATCATGTTTTTACTTCTCATCCTAGAAAGGAGATTATAGAGGGAGAAAGGATTTTCTCTCATATTCCTGACATTAAAAAGATTTCCTTTTCAATGGAAACTTCTACTTGTGGCATAGCAACCTGCCAGTTGTCCCTCTGATAATTAATGGTGTACAAATAGAAAATGACTTGGAAATAAATTGTGGCCCTAAGAGAATGAATACAAGTAAGGAGAATGAGAAACAATGATGAATCCTTTAATTCAGGAAATGCATCAGTTCTTGGGGAAGAATATTTCTGGACAACTGCATATATCTACTTGGGAAATGGAGCAGAAATCTAGATGTGGAGTTCTTAGATTATCAGTTTGATGTAGAAAAATCAGTATGGAAGAAATGCAATTTCACCCACAGTCATGAGCTATGCCTTTCAGAGTTTTATATGATGATGTCAAATATACCTTTCAGAAATTTTTTCAATATGGGATTTTTGCTGTTGTTGTTGTTCATGAGTTTGGTCATTTTCTACTCACTGGCTATTCCAATGAGCTAGGGCATTAATTATCTGATCTTTGTGATGATGGAGAAGCACAAACACTCTCTGTGAAGGCTCAGGAAAACCCTTTCTTACATCACTCTTTGGCATGGTATTATTGACTACCTGTGATTCTGTTATTTGATTTGAGCTGTCCCTACACTCAGAGAATTTTTAAAGACAGGTTCTTGTGGTGGAAAGATCCTTGGCATTAAAAGGTTTGTGTTATTTTAATTTTTCTCTTACAGTCTATCCTACATCTAGCATTCAAGCTGTTTATCAAGTTGGAGATCAGGCTCAACTTCTGTTTTGTTTTTTAAAGATGATGTTAGTCAGTCAGTTACTACCATGCAACTCCAGGAACATATATCCTTAGACTTCCTCAACCAGGTGAAAAAGATTACACAAGGGCTGGCCGAGTGGCATATTGGTTAAGAGTTGGCTTGGGACGCCAGCTCTGAGCAGCAGGGCACCGGTTCAGATCCCACATATGAGGGCTAGTGACACTGCCCTCTACAGCTAAGATGGCGAACAACAGCTCGACCTGGAGCTGGACAGCGTAGGCTGCAGCTCCTGCTGCAGTGGGCTGCAGTAAGCTACCTTGAGTGGCCGGCAGCCAGAGTGAGCGGACGGCAGTTGGTGTGAGCTGCCAAGAGCCGCTGTGAGTGGTCGTCCAGAGGCCAGCGACTGATCTGCTTCACCCAGGAAGAGCACAATGATAATGCCAACATGGACCAGTGAAGTGACATCCTCCACAGCTAGACTGAAGAACAAAAGGTCAGCAATTTGTCTGCTCCCCTTCCCTGATTCCCCAACACTGTTCCCCTCCCCCAGTTCCCCAATAAAATCTTTAAAAAATAAAAAAGATAACACAGATCTTATAATATTAAGCCATTTATTTATAAGACCTATTGTGCTCGCTTCGGCAGCACATATACTAAAATTGGAACGATACAGAGAAGATTAGCATGGCCCCTGTGCAAGGATGACACACAAATTCATGAAGCATTCCATATTTTTAAAAATTCTAAGAAATTACTATGAGCAACTATATGCCAACAACTTTGACAATCTGGAAGAAATGGATAATTTTCTAGAAGTATACAGCCTTCCAAACTAACGCAAGAAGAAACAGAAAATCTAAATACCCTGATTACTACCAAGGAAATTGAATCAGTAATTGACAAGCTCCCAAAAAACAAAAGCCCTGGACCAGATGGCTTCACAAGTGAATTTTATCAAACATTCAAAAAAGAACTATCACCTATTCTTCTCAAACTATTCCAAAAAATCCAGAAGGAGGGAAGGCTCCCAAACTCTTTTTATGAAGCCACTATCACCCTGATTCCAAAACCAGATAAAGACAGCACAAAAAATGAAAACTACAGGCCAATCTCCCTGATGAATATAAATGCAAAAATTCTCAATAACATATTAGAAAACAGAATTCAGCAATATATTAAGAAGATCATACATCATGATCAAATGGGTTTCATCCCTAGTATGCAAGGCTGGTTCAACATCCGTAAATCAATTAATGTGATACACCACATCAACAAAATGAAGGAAAAAAAATCACATGGTCATTTCAATAGATGCAGAAAACACATTTGACAAAATCCAACAGCCATTTATGTTAAAAACCCTTAGCAAAGTGGGAATACAGGGATCATATCTCTGTAATAAAAGCCATATATGATAAACCTACAGCTAACATCATACTCAATGGGGAAAAGCTAAAACCATTCCCCTTAAGATCAGGAACAAGAAAAGGCTGTCCACTTTCTCCTCTTTTATTCAACATAGTGCTGGAAGTTCTAGCCACAGCAATCAGACAACGAAAAGAAATAAAAGGCATCCAAATTGGCAAGGAAGAAGTAAAATTGTCATTATATGCAGATGACATGATACTGTATATAGAGAACCCCAAAGACTCCATCAAAAAACTATTGGAACTGATAGACGAATTCAGTAAAGTTGCAGGATATAAAATCAATGTTCAGAAATCAGTGGCATTTGCATATACCAATAATAAACTAACGGAAAGATAAACTAAGAAAACTGTCCCATTTACAATTGCTTCAAGAACTATAAAATACCTAGGAATAAATTTAACCAAAGAAGTGAAAGATCTGTACTCAGAAAATTATAAGACACTGAAGAAAGAAATCATAGAAGACACAAATAAATGGAAACACCTACCATGCTCATGGATAGGAAGAATTAATATAGTTAAAATGTCCATACTGCCTAAAGCAATATATAGATTCAATGCAATTCCTATCAAACTACCAAGGGCATTTTTCACAGAAATAGAAAATATAATCCTAAAATTTATATGGAACCATAAAAGACCCCGAATAGCCTCGGCAATCCTGAGAAATAAGAACAAAGTAGGGGGGATCACGCTACCAGACATCAGAACATACTACAAGGCTACAGTAATCAAGACAGTTTGGTATTGGCATAAAAACAGGCACATCGATCAGTGGAACAGAACAGAGAGCGCAGAAATAAATCCAGGCATTTACAGACAGTTAATCTATGACAAGGGAAGCAAGAATTTACATTGGAGTAAAGATAGTCTATTCAATAAATGGTGCTGGGAAAATTGGACTGACACATGCAAAAAAATGAAACTGGACCACCTCCTTACGCCATATACAAGAACAAATTCAAAATGGATTAAAGACTTAAATGTAAGACCTGAAACCATAAAAATCCTAAAAGAAAATATAGGGAGTACATTTGCAGATAATACCTGGAGCAATATTTTTACTGATACATCCCTGCAGGCAAGGGAAGTAAAAGAAAAAATGAACAGATGGGATTATATCAGACTTAGAAGTTTTTTCACAACAAAGTAAACCATTAATAAAACAAAAAGGAAGCCTACTGAATGGGAGAATATATTTGCCAACGATATATCTGATAAGGGGTTAATATCCAAAATTTATAAAACACTCATGAAACTCAACACCAAAAAACCAAACAACCCAATTAGAAAATGGGCAGAGGACATGAAGAGACATTTCTCTAAAGAGGATATACAGATGGCCAACAGGCATATGAAAAAATGTTCAACCTCACTGGTCATTAGGGAAATACAAATAAAAACCACAATGAGATACCGCCTCACTCCAGTCAGAATGGCTATCATCAGTAAATCAACAAACAACAAATGCTGGTGGGGCTCTGGGGAAAAGGGGACCCTGCTGCACTGTTGGTGGGATTGCAGATTGGTGCAGCCACTATGGAAGTATGGAGGTATCTCAAAAAACTGGAAATGGAGCTACCTTTTGACCCAGCAATTCCACTCCTAGGTATTTATCCTGAAAAACCCAAGACACTTATTCAAAAAAATTTATGCACCCCTATGTTCATAGCAGCGCTATTTACAATAGCTAAGACTTGAAAACAACCAAAATGCCCATCGGTAGATGACTGGATTAAGAAACTGTGGTATATTTATACAATGGAGTATTACTCCGCTATAAAGAAGAATGAAATCGTACCATTTGCAATGATATGGATGGACCTAGAGACTATTATGTTAAGTGAAATAAGTCAGTCAGAGAAAGACAAATACCATATTATCTCACTCATATGTGAAATCTGAAAAACTGTATGAATGAGCAAAGTAAACAGAAACTGTCTCATAGATATAGAGGAAAAATCAGCGTTGCTAGATGGAAGGGGGGTGGGGATGAGGGAGAAGGGGAAGGGATTAGAGAGCAAAAATAGGCAACTACAATATTGCCACTGGGATATGAAAGACAGTTTGGGGAATATAATTAATAACGTTGTAAATATTTTGTGGGGTGTCAGATGTTGTCAATGTCTTGTTAGGGACACCATTTCATGGATGGAGAAGAGGCTTGATCACTGCACTGTACACCTGAAGCTGAGGTTGTATAATATTGTATACCAACTGTAATTGAATATATAGATAGTCACGAGATGTGGATTATAATGTGGAAGGGAGTCAGAGGAAGTGTAATAGATATATATATGATATGGGGGGGAGGAGTGGGGTGGCCAAATGGGGGAGGGGAGTTGTCACTTTGAGGGGTAAAAAGTATAACTATTGCACTGTGTTGTACACCTGAAGCTAATTAAAAATAAATTAAAAAAAAGACCTATTATTTGTAGAGAACCGGAACTAAAAATATCATGAGAGAAGATAATCCATAAACTATAGATATACTGAAAGTTTGACAAAAAAATCCCCAAGAGTTAAAGAATTTGTACCTAAAACATTTTACAATGTTACCCCAAAAATAAAATAAAATGGCTGTTTGATTATTAAAAACAGATTACCAGTACTACTGATATAGTCAGTTCATTTCAGTATTACCACTGTGTGTCTACTCTGTTTCCAACATTAAGCTAGATCATAGATGGATCACAAAGTATAAAAAGTGAACTCTCTATATAAGCATGCAGAAACATATTTCATTACTTGTAAAAAAATCTTAAGTAGAAGTATTTTTAAATATAGAGAATGCTTAACTATAAAAAATAAAAACTGAAATTTTGTAAGATTTTGTGATTTTGAAAATTTCTCAGTTACTATTCCATACAACCCCAGGAACACACATTCTTGGACTTCCTCAACCATGTGAAAAAGATTACAATATAAAAAATTGATATCTTTGATGTTTACATGATTCTACTACTACACAGTTGAAAACAGAAACCTCTAAGACTAGAGAAGATCATCCAAAGAATGCTGTTAGTTAGTTTCTGAAGTCTTCAATGTCTGCTTCAAACAGATAAACTATTTTAGCTACCATTACAGATATTTGTAGCAAGGATGTCATTTAGCACTTCATATTTGAATAATAGAGTATGTCCATAATTTTGAAGATGGTTATAGAAGTAATTAAGCTATTTATATTGAAATAAAGTAATTTCTCATACATAAAATATATATTTTGCTTAAAAGTTTTCCAAAAGAAACAATTAAGATCTGAAAAAAAAATTGTCTTGAACATTGGCTTAAACAACTCCAAGATCTCTGAGATTTTAAAAAAGCACTTACATTATGTTTTGATCTTCTCAGTTCCATGGAAATGATCCATGGAGATGAACTGATCTTACAGTGAGTGTCCCTTGTTTTTGTTACTTCAGTTTTCTAGACAACTAATTTCTATTAATTCTTATAATATTTTAGAGAAAAGCTATCTAATTTGGTTTCCTTTCCCTTAGGTCAGTGATACATCATTCATTCTAATTCATTGGACTCATTGTTTTTCCTTCAAGACTAATCTCTCTTCTGTGTTATCACCCTTTGGCAGTGCTGACATGAGTGAAAATGTGATCCTTCATTAAATCTCCTTATGTTCTTTCTTCAATGGAAAAATAGCAGATTAATTGCCTTTAACAGGTGCAAAGCAAAATGTAAGGTCAGCCCTCAAACCTTAGGTTGTTAGTATGAGGTTAAGTTATTTCTTTAATAATGACTATTTAAGTTCATAAATTTAATTAATTATTATCAAGTCTGCAATTACAAGAAAATATACACAATCCCTTGAGAGGCTCTAGTGATCTTTTTCTATTCATTTCTTTTTTCTTTTCTTTTTTTTTTTTTTTGACACTGAAGAAACATGATCAATTTGGGAATATCTTAACTTTCCTTTTGATGTCATGGTCATCTTATTGTTGACTTTTCTTCATTCATTTTTGCATCATACACTTTTTGTCTTTGACTGTTAATGAATCAATGAACAATGCAGCAATAAAACCCAGTACGATATTTGCCCACATGTGGCAACGTGAGCTGAGGGAGCTGAGAACCAATGAAATAAAATTCATATGTAGTCATTTCACTTCTGTAGTACAAACCACTATCACCTACCAACCCTCAGAATTAGCTAAAAGTTTTTCAGCCTTATTAAGAATATACATTTAAAAATCTTCATATGCTACATTAGTTAGAACTTAATATATCAATATCTTTATTACACGGGGAGCAACTTGAGGCAATGTGTTGCTGAAAAGAGAACTATATAGAGAGAAGAGTTTGGAAAATACCACGAAATCTATTGAAAACGGTTAGCAATATAGTGCTAATCCTGGGGGTGGAAAAATGAGAGTAGAGAGAGAATAAAGTACCTAATATATTTGAGGACTTTATTATGGACCAGGCACTATTTTAATTCCTTTATACTTAGTATCTCATTTAAACTAGGTACACATATTATCCTCACTTTACAGAGGCATGAACTGAGATGTAGAAAGGTTAAGAACACTTCCAAGTTCACACAGCTCATGATAGCACCAGGAACTGAAGCCAGGCATTTAATCCAGGAGCATGGTGTATTCCACCATGCCACTCCATCATGGTAAAATGGGTAGTATTAGAAAAGATAGTACTTCCCTGCCATTTTACTTATAAGGAAAATAAGTCCCAATGAGCTAAGCAGCTTGCCCATGATTCACACCACCAAGGTGGCAAAAACAAACACCCTGGCCTGTGTGGAGCCCAGGTCTTTCCTACACCACCATGCCTCGTTGTTCCCTCAAAGGGAAGAGCAACAATTCTAGTAAAGAAGCAAGAAGTGTCATCAATGTACTCTAATGTTTTGCTGTTGTTGTTGTTTTTTGAAAACAAATTGGGGCCACACCTCAGTGCTGATCATTCCTTGCCAGCCGGGAATGTGTGGCCTGAATCATCACCAGTTGCATGTTGTATGCCCTCTACAGCTTGGAACTTCTCTGTGGAACCGGCTGTCACAACATTGATCATGTTCTTATCAGACAATATCCAGGCTGCAGATCTCAGTCACTAAACTAGTCAGACTCGTTTACTCTCCTGTTGCCAATGACTGTCATTATTTTCCAGCCTCCCAGCCCTGACCTGGATGATATAGATCAGATGGTGACTGGATAGAAGCTGCCCCAGTCCTGGGTCCATGATGTATGCGTAAGTACTCAGCTTTTCTCAGTCAGGGTTATCAAGGGGACAGAGGTCTACAACTTCTGGGACAGACAGGACAGATGTTGGCTGGTGGAGGGTGCTTTAAAAATAAGTTTTCCATGTGTGTTATTGTATTTTGTGTTAAAATTTTATTTTGTTGTTTTTAAATGTAAGAATATTTTTAAACAAGAGGAGTTGAAGTCATCCTTTCTTTCTAAATAATAGAAATACAAATGATATGCAATAATAAATTAACTATATTATACTTAAACATTTAGAAAAATCTATGCTTCAAAAATAGTTTTTAATGTAGTTCATTTAGTGCCTTTAGTATGATAAATAGCTTGGTATAAGTTTTTATCTTATGTTGCTTAGTGAAGTATATTCCTGGAAAATTTGAAATATAAATGTAAGAGTAGAATCTACTCCAGTTTTTCTTTAACTCTAAATATAGAAAATATGGTAGCAACAGGATTATTGTATATATGTATGAAATGATAAATTTTAAAATATTCATATCTAAAAATTACTGAATTAAAAAATCTAAATTCTATGTGACATTTGTCATAATTGAACTCCAAAATAATTGATCAATTAATGAATTTAAGGTAAAGAAATTTAGAAACATTTGTATTTAGGTAATTTCAGGCTATTGTTTTACAGACTCAGAAATGAACAGCTGATACTTGATCAAAGTGAATTCATTCAAACTCCTGCTCAGGTTGTTGGCCTCTCTGCACACACCTTTCCCACATGTTCTGCACTAATATTTCAAACTTATTCATGATTTTTGATAACTATAATTATACAGTCATTTGATTTTGTCTTCAGTTAAATATAATACTTTAGGCCTATAGGCTCTGACATTAAATGGTGAGTCTTCTTGCCCTTTCTAACATATACTCAAATGACACATGAGCCTGAGGAAGACTCCATTTCATGTATAAAGCTCCCCTCATGGTCCCTTTAATGACAGCATGATATAGTATATTTTCTGCACTTCTTATTAAATAGAAGTGTATATTTCTTATTTACCAAGATAAGGGCAGAGTAAGACAAAAATCTGCAGTGGAAAAAAACCTTACTTTTATATTTAACAAAAACATTCATACAAATATGATATGCTAACAATTTTGGCTTCAAAAAATTAGTTAAGAGCTTGAACTTCTTTCATTCTCATTTTTTTTTCAGAATTCTGCAGTATGGCTTTTCTCTCAGCTTGGTTCTCCTCTTCCCAACTTATGGCATCGTCTCTACTCATTCATTTTTTTCACTCCAAAAGTATAATTACAGACATGAATTTATATATTGAAGGCTCATCGGCTTTAATCCAGAGTTTATAGTTTTGAGGATTTTAAGTATCCTTTCTAATTGGGTTCCAATCAGTGTTATTTTGAACACAGATATTTTACAAAAGTATGGACTGTGGCATTGAGATATGATAAGAAGGTTACTAATTGAATTCATTTGTAAAGGCGTTTTGCCCAAGGAGTGCAGTCTCAAAGAGTGGAAGAGTTAGATATGCAAAGCTTCTTAGCAGAACTTCTGTCTTTCTCATTGTGGTGTAGTGGAAAGAGTACTAGCAAGAATACTAGTACTAGCCCTTAGATGTATATAGATCCAGTTTTGCACGCATATGTCTGGACAAGCCACTTACCTCTCAAGCCTTCATTTCTTTTATCTGTAAAATATGGGGAGAGTTTGAAACTAAAATAAATGGGGCGGGGGGCTGGGGAGGAGAGGTTGTCACCATTAATGGGATTTGAAATCATTTTTGTGGATAAGCATGATGCTATTTTTGGATTATTGGTTTATTATTTGGTTTACTTTGATATTTTTTCTTTGTTGTATTAAACAATAAAGAAATAATATCTGATATTAATTTTCTTATATTTTTACTATATCATAAGTAGTAAGTATAAGTATTATATTGTGGAATGGTTGTTTCAGATATACAATTATGTGTGTGCCCCATGGTGTGATATAGAACATTTCTTATTGTGAGTCATGGTCAAAAATATTTTTTAAAACACTGCAGTAGATAGCTTTAAAATCCTTTGGAATACTTAAATTCTACGATTTCCAAAGATTAATAGCTAATTAATATGGAGAACATTAACTTTCTTAAGGCACTAGAGAACTATGTAACTTATCCCAGAGTATAGTTGTTGTGTTTTTTTTGTGTTTTACTAGTTCCTATATCTGGAGCCCTCTACAAATGAAGCAGAGATAAGGGATATGGTTACCAGGAAGCACAGACCTCAATGGCAAGAAGCAAATCAATAAGCCACACCCTGATGGCACATTCTGATAAATGTAAAAAATGTATCAACAAGGTGCTATGGGAGTGCCCACTCAATCTTATAAAAGCTTCTCTGAATATATGATAATTGAGTTTGTCTTAAAAAGGAACTAGGAATTAGTCGAAGGAGAAAGGAGGAGGTATTCTTGGATGTGAGAACATAGCCCTTGCAAAGATCAAGAGACTTGAGATACATCACAAATAGCTGTTGGAACTTATCAAATGAAACTGAAGTGATCAATCAGACTAGGAAGGACTTTTTGTACCAGATTAATATCTCTGAACTATATTATGAGAGTTGAGTAAAAATTAAAGAAGAAGAAGAAAACATGAAATTTGCAACTTAGGGAGGACTGGAACAGTTTGGTGATTCAATTTTCTTCTGGGTACTAAATTAAGGGAGTGAAAGGGAGACCACATCTGTACATGTTTCTTTTGCCTACAATGAATGTCTCTTCTCACATTCGGTGAGACACTGTAGTCTTCCTTCAAGATTTTAATCAAAGCTACTGTGAAAATTTTCTCCTACCCTTACATTTTGCATCTTAATTATTTCTGAAGCATGGATATCCTATTCAAACTTGCATAACACATTGTATATACTTCTGTTGGTACTTCTCTTATGGTTAATTATTTGTTTTAAATTATGTCTCCTCAGTTAAGCAGAGAGCTCTCTGTATATCCATTGGGAAACACATTTCCCGTCCCACTATAGACTCTCAATAATTGTGTGTTGACTTATGATAAAATATGCCTAAAGCCAAAGAACACATGCTGCAAAGAGGAAAGCTTAGGAGTAAATAAAAATTTTAAGTTTACTTTTCACTACATATCTATTCAAGAAAGCCTATGAGATATGGAGATACGGTAATTGAGAAGTAAATAAAAAGCTGAACAGTGGAGAGAATTCATCCCAAGTAAACTCATGTTATGGTGCTGATGGGGATTTATTGTAGAAAAGATGAAAATATTAGATAAATGCTTATTGACTAGATTTCAAAGTTTAATTTATGCATTAATTCTACAAATGCTTATTATTCTAGCTTTTAGCATACAAGTAAGTAGAGTATTCACACATAATATATGTACATACATACATTATATATACACATGGTAAGTGTTGTGGATATATATTGCATTGTATACATACACATATCACATGCACATGAACAAATACACATTCAGACATATATATAAATAAAAGAAAAATATTCACTACTTGAATGGTGTTTAGAGTCTAAATGAAGAGTCATGACAAACGACTAAACAAACAAATGGATGTGAATTATAAATGTGATAATTATGACATAAAGGTTTTGTACTCTTTTCCAAAAATTTTTCTATTTTGTGATTCCTGGATTTGATAACTGCCAGCTTTTTTAAAAAATAGATTTTTAGTTTATATGATAATATGCTATAGTCTACATTTGTCTATCTGAGATCAATGAAAGCTAAATTTGTGAAATATGTTTTTAAAGAATTATGTACAGCAAATGTTTCCTACTATGCTTAAAGAAGCCTTGTGAAGATCTAAATAGAAACTCTTAACACTATTCAATACATGTAGGAAGACAACATGGAAACAAGTATTTGACCAAGAAGATAAGTCAGTGCTGCTATAAGCAATTATTTGCAGTAGTCTTTAAAAAGGAAATTGTGTCTTGAGTACTGCAGAGTTGGGTGTGTTAGGTAGTGGATGGAAATTTATGGATAAATAACAACAAAGTTTTCATATTCTTGAATCATAATCACTATATGGCTTCATTATTTATTATGAAGCATTTGAACCCTTAGCATTTTAGTAACATTCGTATTTAAAATCCAGACTTAAAAACCAATTCAGGGCTGGCCGAGTGGTGTGGTGGTTAAGCACTGGCTTGGGATGCCAGCGGCCCCAGTTTGGGTCCCACATATGAGGGCCACTGACACTGCCCTCAAAAATAAAATAAAATAAAATAAAATAAAATAAAATAAAATAAAAACCAATTCAAAGACAAATCAGAGATGTTTGCATTTGTTTTTTTCTTTGATTCTGTATAATATATTTCTCTCCCAATAGTATATGTCAGTAAACTTTGACTGGAATTGATTCCCTATAGTTGCCAGTATTTAATATATATTGACTTGTCTTTAAGTTATTTCACAAAGTTTTTAAGATTTATAATTAATTGCTTATTACTGCTCAAAATTGGAAAACAAGCTACTTTCAGGCATTCAACAATTTATGTATCATTTCCAATGGGTAAAGATAACAGCCAACACATTAGGTATTTTATATAAAATTTAAAAATTAACTTAAAATGTAACTATAGAAAATACAGCAGCATGATCTGCTAGCGGAAATTGCCTCTTTTGTACATTCAAAGGACTGAATACCAGAAATTTTATATGGTTTATAACTCATCAAGTCTTTTTCAGGTCTTGTTTTATGTATCCTAGAATTAATACATGGAATGACTAATGCAACTTTAAAATTACATGATTTTAGAAACGATAAAGATAACATTTGAAAAATCCTTTGAACTATCTAAAAATATTCTCTGCTTGTATGGCTTAGATACCAGAAAGTCAAACAGTCTTAAACACACATTTCAACAGGTGAAATAAGATAGAGCACATTGGCAAGAATTAACTCCTGAAAATAGAAAAAAAAATCCAGTGTAAAACAGAGTATAGGGTGTGTCCAGACACTATTATAAGTGAAAAATGAGGAAAATCCAGTTAATCCTTGAATCTATAAGGCATTAAACAACTGCCTTAACTATTATATCTACCTCTCTTAGACCCATTGACAGATTCTTGTATAATCAGCCACATAAACCTGAACAAGCAGAAGGCCCTAACATGAATGAGGCCTTTAATACCATACATTAGTGTCAAATCATAAGAGAAGCTATAGAGTAAGAATCTACAGTTTTCATCTAGATAAAAGTTTCTAAAAACAGATTTCAAAATCAGGTCAGTTTTGTTACTTGAATCGTTCACACTGAACTCATGATTTCGGTCATGCTACTGGACCTGAGCAAGTTGTACATGCATGTTAAGGACTGGGTTTGACAATTAGCATAGACACCACCTCGAAACCAGATCAAATGGATCATCTTAGTTCTCATCCCTACTACGTTTGTGAGGCATTTTCTGCCCCATTTTGACCTTACTACCAAGCTTCCCTTCCCACTTATCATTCATCCTTCCATAATCATCTTTCTTCTTGGTGGTTACTAGTCTCATTTCCAATCTTGAACTTCAGTTGCTTTAGGTAGTACTGGCCACTATTTCTGCTACTGGTAAGATAGAGGAAAGATTGATTCATTTATTTTCATTACTTATATATCATATAACTGTTAAAAACATATTAACTCATGCGATATTATGATGGAGACTTGGAATATTAACAGATAAAATAGTTGAGACAAGTATCTTCACCTTTTCACATTTTCAGTAAAATTAACTTAAGAAATACGTCCTCTTTAGAGGTGGATACAGATTTAGATACTTTGCTTTTCATTATTCATCTTTTTTTGGGATAATTATTTTTGCTTAGTACTTACTGCTCCTGTGTTCTTTACCTGTTGGCTCAACAAGAGCAGCAAGAGTTTAGTCAGTATTTACTACTTTAAAATTAGAAAAAGCATTCATTTCTCCAAGTTTCCATTTATTAAGCTGGTCAGCTGCCATCATTCTTTTGCTGACAACAGCTTTTAAAGAATATGAACACTACTTATAACTAAATTGGGACAACATAGAAGGAATGGCTTATTAACCAAAAACATATTCATTCTCAAACTTATAAACTTTGAATTAATTTAGTAGTGTTGTGTATATCTATTTGTTTTGTGGGGATCCATTTATCCTGACTTTCAGGACCCTTCATCACTTGGAAATTTGAATGGCTTAGGTAGATTTGTAGTTTACTATCAAGGAACATAGTAAAGCTGATTTCAGATTTAAGTGTCAACAAACATTTCCTCAAAAAAAAATTCTTTTAAGTGGATCAGGAACTCAGGGAACATATCTCTAAACTAAAGAAGATAAAGGATGTTAATCTTCATGACTGTCTTTCTGGAAGTGATTGAATAAATTTTAATTAAGATGCACTTTCATTATTCATATGCTAATGTGGCATTTATAATGCTTAACTGTAAGGGAGAAAATACCTGGGAACTAGATTCCAAATCCCCCAATATACTTAATGAAATATGACTACTATTATGAATATAGCTATGAACTTTATTTCTGCAATTCCCTTTTACAGTTTTATCTGTAGCCAGATGTAATACTATAAGTTGATTAATGGGTTTTCATGCAAATATAGAAGTAAATTTCTGTTAATCTATTTATGGTAATAAAAGTATTACCTAACAATATCAAATTCAATAATACAATTCTAGGTATTCTTGCAAAGATAAAACCTAGTATTTATATTGCTTAAACTATACACACAGTTTTTAAGTTTTCTTTAAAAGCTTAGAAGTTAAAATTCAATTATTCTATGTGATTCCGTAGCTACATAGTATGTCTTTTTGATCTTTTGGGAATTTGATGATTTTAGTATAGCAATTAATTATCATTGAACCACTTAATGTATACTCAGACCTTCAAAAAGTAAAAAAAAAAAAAAGGTTATTTGAAGAAATTATAAATCTAGTGAAATAGCATTTGGGTGGTAGTATAGTTTAGTTCACTAGTCAATGATAAGGCAAATAACTCAGCATCCAAGGGGAAAATCCCAAGAATGAGAAGCTTTTAAATTTCTTTGTATGCAGTATTCTAACCTACTCATTACTTCTTTCACACATGGCTCTTCAGAAATGTGACAAAGATTCTAGGACATGCTAATTTTGTTTATTTAATATGCAGATTATATCAGTTGTAAATGAGAACATTGCTGATCTCTTCTATCTAGGACATTTATATCTTAATTATAGCTCCTCCCTCTTAACTGGATTGCAAAATGCCACTGAAACACAAACCTTTATACCATCACAAGAAGCTAGAAGAACATTGCCTGCTTATTGAAAGCAATTGTGTTTTAAATTTTAATTAAAATTTATGCATTTAACTATTTAGTTTGCAGAAACTGCATAGTAACAGCACATTCTGTTTGTCACCTGTTATATATTTATGGAACTGGTATCTATTGCAAGTTCAAATTTATAGTGATTAACAGTACTTTGTATAACTATTTGGTATTTGAATAGTAGACAAAATAGTGAAGATTTTCTAGGGATGGCATACAAAACAATGTTCAACAAGCATACAAAATATTTGTCAGGAGAGTATGTGCTTAACAGTTTATGAATTCTATTTCAAGTACTAAGACAATATTAAGTTGCCTTTGCCCCCTAAAATATTATCCCAAACTCAAGTTGCAAGTAGCAAAAATTGATTTCTCTTTTTTAACTGAGCCATCCTGCCACCTGTTGGCAGCTCAGCTCAGGCTGGGCATCAAACTGCTGTTGCTCAGAGCTCAGTTTGCCATCTTGAGTGAGCTCTTAACCAACTGAGCCGCTTGGGCAGCCCATGAAAATTGATTTCTCAAGGAGCATTTTATGGTATGTTGGATGAGGATGGTAAAAATTATTCTATAGTTGAAAGAAATGACTTGAGTTATTCAGAGGCCATTGGGCTATCTCAAAAAAAAAAAAAAAAAAGGGCCAGCCGAGTGACTCAGTTGGTTAAGAGCTCGCTCAAGACTGAGAGCTGAGCTCTGAGCAACAGCAGTTTGATGCCCAGCCCGAGCTGCACAGCCGCTGAGCTACCAACAGGTAGCAGGATGGCTCAGCTAAAAAAAAAAAAAAAAAAAAAAAATTAAAGTATTGACATAGGAAGTATCGATCCAGTCAGTAGGTGTGCTATATACAGAAGGGAAGATGAGATTTAATATGCACTTTTCATTTGAAAAGTTCTCATGCCATAGTACAAGAAATACATTCTTTATGATATCTCTTTCTTTCTCTCTCCCTGTTACAATTTAGTCTGTAGAAATGGTCTAAGCCTTGCTGAACCATTTAGCTGACAGTCTTACTAAGAAGGAAGGTACTAGTAGAAGAGAATCTTAACATAAAAAATGGCAAGAAAAATATACACAGGTTTTTCCAAGAATACTCCCCATATAAGCATAGACTCTGTGAAAATACTTGTTACAGAAGAAAATTAGTTAGTCTGGTTTTACTTATATAACTTATTTTTGTTGAAGGTTATATAAGTAAAAGTTTTCTTTATGTAAATCTTTTACAAATTTTGTTAGGTTAGTACCTAAGTGTTTCATGGTTTTTGATGCAATTGTAAATGGTCTTGTTTTTATAATTTCAATATCAATTTGTTCAGTGCTAACATATGGAAATACAGTTTGATTTTTATATACAATATGCTAATCTGTGATGTTTGTAAACTTACATATTAGTCTCTTTCTGGTAGATACTAAGGGATTTTTCTAGAGAAAATCCTTAGGCCTAGAAAAAACAGTAAGTGACTATTTGTTCATTGAAAAAAATGAATAGTGAATGAATACCAATAGAACATTAAGTTAGCATTAAAAACTCAATTACTTGACTGATGGTCAATATTGGTCAATATTCAAATGTGTATGTACTTTCTTAAATATTTAACATTTAAGTCCCCAGACCTTTTTAAAAAATCAGAAGTCATTACAGCATTTAGTCATTACATTGCCATGATTCTATTTTTAATATAAAATGGAGGTGTATCTAAAAGAGACTAAAATCACATTACATCTTTAATTATTATTATGTCTATAGAATAGGCTTTGAAAGAATGAGTTTTCAAAGTCAATGTTACTATGACTACCTTTTCCCATCTGTAGTTCCATGAAGTGAAACTCAAAGTAACAGCTTATTGTATTTAAATTTTTACTAAAATGCTCATTGATGCAACAGTTTCATCACTACTTCTTTATATCTTTTACAGTAGATTTTTAAATATTTAAGTACAAATTAGTGGTGACCAAAGCAATGCTGGGACAGTCTCTCTGTGAAGAAGAGTCTTACATGTGTCATGATTACCTCCCCTTGAGAGATCAACTAAAGGTCGTGATGTAGTTACTTAATAAACTGTTTTCAGTTAAACTTTTAGAGTTAAAAATCTATGTGGGTGAATTTGGAGGGGTAGTTATTTTCCTTGGATGCTGGTTCACTATGTTGAGCAAAAAAAATATGAGTGCTATACTAAATCATTAGAGACACAACTTCTTTCCTCGAGAAACTCACACTATGCAGGTAGGTGTCTTTTGAGTAGTTGTATGTATATTTGAAAAATAAATGCAAACAACTGAATATATCTTTGATACAAACTTGTTCATCCTGATAAAGAGGTTTATGTTATAAAATATTGAAAGAACAATAAATGAAGGCAACTGTTAAGTTAAATGTTAAGTTTATTTATTTATCAGGTAGTTACTTGATATCTATCATGTGTTAATATATTTTAATGGAGGAGACAGAAATAAGCCAACTTATATCATAAGTTGGATAATGATAAATACAACAAAGAATAACGAAAAAGGATAAAGGGGATATAAAGTAAGATGGGCTATTTTGAGGTAATCAGGGCAGTCCTCCCTGAAATGATTTTTGAGTGCTCACCTGAATGGAATGAGGGTATGAGACATGTATGAATATTTCAAGCAAAAGAACCTTTCAATAAAATGATGCACATGTAAAATTTTTAATAATGTAGAGTAAAATATTATTAAACCAGATTAACTGAGGGATAAACAGCTTGAATTATAAAGCATTTGAAAATATAATTATACAGATAAATAATATCTAGGTCCAAGCCACCAAGATAGTTCCTATGTATGTAAATTTAACCTAGTGGTAAGGATAATTTCTATGTACCTTACTAGTGATTGAGACTAAATGTTATTTCTGAACTGTTTAGAAAAACAAACTTCTTAATTTTTTTTTAAACACTATTAGTTTATTTCAAAGAAAAACTTCAGCAGGTTTAGAAGATTCTAACTGAGGCTTTATTGAGTTGCTTTTATATAAATCAGCATGGTTTTGTCAACTGTAAATCTTCATTCCATTATGTTATAATTCTTGAGATTATATATTATGTCTAATGGCATTTGTTAATGCCAAATGGTATTTCATAAAATATTGACCAGTAATCCTCAGTTTATTACCTAGAAGCAGTTATCTAGGATATTTTTCTTTGAAGTATAAAAATATATTTAATTTAATGTGTAATATTATAAATGTAAATATTCTGTAACTTTATTTCCTATAGAGCAAATTTTATAAAGGGAAGATTTATTAATATATTTAATACATATTTATGAACTCAGTGAGTGATATAAAGGTTACAGATTTTGCTCTTCAGGAGATCATAACCTGGAGAGGATACAGGTGATTATTAGTATAGCATAATTAAATGAAGTAGAACGTACTATCTAACAGAAGAATGTTACTTCCAAAGAGGTTTGTAGTTAAAAAGTGAGAGATCACTTTTATCTAGGAATTCAGAAAGCAACCACAGAAACGTGGTGTTTGAGCTGGATCTTGAAGGGTGGGTAGGATTTGGGTGTGGGAAACAGGTAGGAAAGAGCAATGCTGACAGAGGCCACAGCTTGAGCAGAATCATGAAAGTTGGGGGGAATATTCAAGGGATCAAAGACAGTCCAACATGCAAAACCTGCTGAGAACTTTGGTAAAAATGGTAACTGTTACTTGGAAAGATAGGTTTAGAGCTATGAGTGTAGGCTTGATTCAGTAGACAGTAGGCAGCTAGAGAAGACATTTAAGCAGAAGAAACACCATCTGGAAAGGACTTGTCAAAATCTCTGTGTATTGAGTGTGAGATTGCTGGGGTGGGGAAAGTAAAAACAAGATCAGCTTAGAGTCTACTATTTTTTTTTAAAAAGTTGCAGAAAAGGAGTTTATTAGAAGTAAAAACACATTTCAAAGAAGCAGAAGCAGGCCCGAGCAGTAGAGAATGGCTCAAGGGCCATTATTAGAAAAGAAAGTACACTCCAAAGCATTTGGAGCAGGCCTAGAAAAGGAAGATCAAAGAGTGTACTATTGTTGTTCAATAAGGACATAATAAGGGAGAAGTTAACCAAATCTTTGGGTTTAATTATTTGTGAGTTTAATTATCAAAGGAAGATGTGTAAAATACAGTAATAGTTTGAGATTTGGAATCATAGTCTGTTTTCAAATCTTTATCCCAATTCTTGCCATCTAAGGTTGCCCAAATAATCTTAGTTAATTCATCATTAAATGAAGCTATTAATAACTACATAGTGGAACTGTTGGATGAGTTTGCTTGCTGCATGGCAGAGAGATGTTCCAAAGTGGAAATCACATAAATCTGCTTCCTCCTTGATGACCTTTGGGAGGTACTATTGAATAATTAGTTTCACACTGATGAATAATAGTTATTATAACATTGTCCTTTTATTGATTGCCTATTATCTGTGAGACATTGTGCTCAGTAGTTAATTTATATTATTCCTTAAGACCATCCAGAGTATTGGAACCATTATCCCTATTTTTCAGATAAAGAATTGAAGCTTCTCAAGTAGTTATAAAGCTTGTAAGTAGTAGAATCTAATGCTATCTTCAAGTATTGGGCAATCTGTTCCATGGTCTCTTAATACAGCAGGCAAGAATGTCTGAGTTGTCATAAGAGTAGTCATAAAATTTTTGTAACGAGAAATGTCTTTATTATGAGATTTAATGGAGGAGAGGGAATAATTTCAGATATATTAAACTGAGAGGATTGAAAATTGTGATAGTAGATGTGTAAGCTTCAGTTATAAATTAGACTAGGCAAACAAGGTAAAAAGGGAAACCAGCTGTGTTCTGGGATTATGGTGCTGAATTTTATTTATGTTACACACACTTAATACAGAATTTGTACAGAAACCACCTTTAATTGGTAAGTTTCAACCAAAATAGTGCGTAAAAGAAAAATGAGATCAAAATGCATGACGGCCTTGGCTATTCTGAAGGGACTTTATTTATATTCTGTGTTCTTGACAACAGGCTGATGAGTCAGTATTCTCCATTTCCATCTTTGCCCTCCTACTAGAGCCATTTTATTTTTCAAGGCAAGAATGTGGGATAGAAATACAGAAAAACATTCAGTGGAGTGAGAACCAAAATAAAATGGCCATACTGAAAGGGAGGGAACATATTTGAATTCAATAATTTCTGGAAAACAGTCAGTTTTTATAAAAATTGGCAAGTTGATAGCATTTTAATAACAGCAAAAACCCTTGGTGTACTTACAGCACCTTACATATATTGTCTCCATTTTATTTTCTCAAGAAACTTATGACGTAGATGATACTATACACATTTTGCTGATTAAAAAACTGAGGCACAGAGAAGTTAAGTATCTTGCCTAAAGCCACAGAATTAGTAAGCATTAGAGTGGGGATAAAAAAGGGAGTAGCTGGGCTCCAGAGGGTATTTTTAATTACTATACTATACTATACTACACTATACTACACTACACTATACTATACTATATATTATACTATACTAATCTGTACTCAAATCAGTCAAAACAAACTTTATGCCTTTTATCTGACCATAGAGCAGACAATAATGAAAAGAGTCCATTGCTGCTGACTTAATTCCGCTGTACTCTATACCCATGGCTACACACTGGGGAGTCTGTGGATATTGCTGAGGTTCAAAGTTTCCTTTGGACATTCAAAGTTACATTTAAAATGAATATCATATTTGTTTTCTGTTGCTACTCGTATCCATGAGCATGTGTGTTCACTACATGTGCATGTGCCTGTTGTATGTGTGCATGTTGGTTTTAAGAAAGGTTGTTAACCTCAGTTAACCCATGTATTAAAGAGATATTACTAATCACGGACATTCCCAGAAATGAAGGCTTTTTGGCAAGAAGTAGAGAGAACTATGCCCACACAGAATATCTAATTTGTATGTAGGCTTCAGGTTGAATACAAATATGTTGAGACATGTATAAGACATAAAAGGAATTTCCCCTCAGGGCTGCTGCCTGCCAAGAGAACACCTGATTAGCACATAAATGTTTATGCTGCACATGGAGGTGTGTACCTCATTTACCTTTAGCTTGGTTATTTACATTTCTTTAGTACTAAGGATATAGTCAGGTATTTAAACTCTCATATCAATGACATCACTTATCTGATGGATTCACTTTGCCCACTTCAAATGAACTGCACAGGGCTTCCGTGTAACATTTTAATGACATTAAGAACAAGCCCAGAAATATGTCCAATAAGAAAGTCATGTGAGAATGACCAAAAAGATCTGAATAAGTGGTCATGGTTATTAAAAGATGTTTATAGAGCCCTCAGAAGATAACTTTTCTTTTGTACTTTAAGCCCTTGGTCAACTCATCCTTCTTTTTGTTATTGAGTCAAACTAATACACAACTTTATTCAACATAAAGTCTTGGTTTTCTGTTTCTAATTTTGAGAGGCATCATTTAATTCATTGATTTTAAAACTGTCATGGCCTTAACTTATGGATGAAAAAAAACATACTTACGAAGTTCTCAGGGAGCTGTGCTTTCATCGTGTATATTCACCTTTGATATAATTCCCATTAATGTTACTTAATTCTTGAAAGATGTATAGGAAATGTTTTCTCAACATGTCACTGTTTTCCCAAGGCAATAAGGAGATTTGGCCAACTGTGGAAGGAGCTGGAAATGTTCACCTGATTTTAATTTATGTGACAACAGGAACCTAGCTCATCAGCGAATATCTAGTGCCTATAGTGGGGCTGAGCACACAGTAGGTGCTCAGTAAGAACTTATTCAATTAATTACATGTGACAGAAAGATTAGATGTATTCTGTGTGATCCTAAAAAATATAACTAGTGTTATGAATTTAAAATTTAGAAATGCATTCCTAAAAACCATCCTCAGGTTATTCAAAGGTGAGAGAAGTTTGCTCAGGAAGTTAAGAAGGCTTTTAAGAACAGCCTGGCCAACGTTATAGTACTGATATGATGAAGGTGATTCTAGCATTGGTGACTGAAGGGGATTAATCACAAGTTGTGTTTAACTGTGAATTCTGAGATTCTATGTGGGTTTCTGGGTAAAATCAAGAAAGGAGTCTTCAGCTTCCCATCCCCATACTTACAGATACCTTTGTATCTGTAACCATTCTCAGAGAAAGCAAGTCTCTTTGTCAAAGACAAACATCTCTAGATTCCAGCCTGTCCTACCTCTTCTGAGATCCTAGGACAAAAAGGGAACACATGGCTCATGCTTATATCCACTGTCTGCCTGCTGGTTCCTTACTTACATGTCAAAGCCTGCCTAAGAGTTTCCTATGTTGGCAAGATTTTATAGAGGTGACACTTGAAAGATTAAAAGGTCCTCCTTGCATGCATGCAAGGTAAAGAATAGAGGATGGAATGTGAGAGAGATTAGTAGAGGCTTTGTGACTGATCAGGCTGCTGAACGATCCATCAAGAGAGATTGTAGGAGTTATGCTAAAGCGTTTGTATGTCAATGAGAAATTTTGCATTAATTCTTGCAAATGTGTCTCAATGGGGCAATTGTATACCCTCTGCATCCCAGAACAGGTCTGTTTTAAATTGGTGTTATACCTTAGAGTTCCTTATAAATTTTAGTTTCAGAAAGGGGTCTCACCACCTTCAAAATGTTTCTTTGCCCTGCTCAGGCTAAACACCTTGGAATCCTCCTTACATCTTCTCTTTCTCTCACCTTTTGCAACCGATTCATCAACAAAGTTCTGCCTTAAAATATATTCTGAATCCAATTATATATTCTGATGTCCTCACTGCTATCATCCTCGTCCAAGCCACTATCTTCTCTCACTTGATCTATTGCAATAGTACCCTAATCAGTTTCCCTGCCTCCACCCTTCATGCTTTCCCCATTCCCCACCACTATGTATTCTCCACAGAATGAGCCTTTTAACAGAACCATTTCATTCTACTGAGCAAAACTCTATAATGGCTTCCCTTCTCACTCAGAATAACATAAAGAAGTTCTTATTGTGACCTGCTAGGTTTTGATCTAGTACATGACTCTCTCTGACCTCGTCTTCTTCTCTTTTCTGCGTGCTCATTGAACACCGGCCACATTGACCTACTCCTCTGCAAACACACCATCTCTGCTCCCACTTCAGAACAGTTGGACTTCCTTTTCCCTTTGCTTGTAATACTTATTCCTCAAATATCTGCATGGCTCGATCCTTCACTTTGTTCATGTCTCTACTTAGATGTCACCTTTGCAGAGAGGTCTCCTCTAATCATCTTAATCCTAACCTACCTCAACAGACCCCCACTCATTCTTTATGCTCTTACCTGACACTTTACATTTATGTACAGATTTATTTATTGCTTATTGTCTGTCTTCCCAAATAAAAAATGTGAAGGCAGAGAACATATCTTCAGTCCTGTTATAGCACTACTACCTAAAATAGTGCCTGAGGAAAGTATTGGGTTGTCGGAAAAGTCATGACGCATTTTTGCTATGAAAAACATAGAAAACTACGTCATGACTTTTTCCCACAACCCATTAGATAGATGCTCAATAAACATACGTTGAATAAATGAGTGAAATTACAAGTGTCTTTTAACAGTATGCTTGGCAGTCATAGTAAGCATAAAGTCTTCTTGAGGCAGAAGATTTTTGAAGAATGTGGTATATTTTTGAGGGACACAGGGAAATTATAGAAATGTTATATTTGTAAGAATTAAATTAAATTACTAAATACTGTTGTTCGGGTAGCTGCTTTTAGAGATGGAGCTGACCCTTGTTGATATTATAGCCCAAGAGGAGGCTGCTTCTGGGTGTTTACAAGATGGCAATCATGATTTTAAAGGTTATCTGTAAAGAGGTATAGATCTTGTTCCAGATCTAGAACTCATAGATCTAAAAAAAAATTTTAAGGAATTGTTGGAAAACACGAAATGTTTATCACTGATATCCTGAAATGTCCTATATACTTTTTAATATTATATTGCACTATGTAAATAGGATTTAATAAGACTAACGTTCCTCTCCTACCATGTGCAGAGCTATTACACATTCCATTAAAGGAGCAGAATGCTATGCAATTTCTGCCCATACTTTGCAACTTTGCTCTTCTCTATCACCTGCTAAACTAGTCATGTCTAGCTGATAAGGAAGCTAATGTTGATGACTAACTCCAGTTCTTAATTCTTCTTTAGTAACTTATCATGACTTTTTAGAATATGTCCTCATGTGTCTTTTGGACAAAATCAAGGACATTTCTTGCCAGAGTCCTTCAATTTGTGTTCCTACTTTTTGAAATCCTTATTACGTCCAAAGCAAATTTTACCTCATCATGAAAATACCAGTGCCATTTCTATTTAGATAGCTGTTATCAATTTTAAATGCAGCAAAAACAATCAACTCCTCTCTTCCTACACATCATTTTGTCAATGTTTCTGATTCATGGGTTCAAGTACTGCTAACAGTCCTCCCATAGAAAGAGATCTCCCAAAAAGAGTTGCACTGCTATCAGCTGAACTAAATTAGACTGTTAAAATCTTTAACGCAGTTTCTAAATTCTCTTAAATTCTTATTACTTCTCATTTCCCATCTAAAATACGTGAATTCTTTTGTCAATTTGAAAAATTTTTTTTTCTATTGAGTGGTAGTGAAAAATTCGATTAATCAGTAAGTTTTTTTTGACTTCCAAATAAATTCATGGTCGTATTTCTGTTGTGATAATGAGAAGTTGTGCTTGGGAGCAAGAATAGGTGCAGGATGTACTTAACCAGTATCATGCTGGGGAACCCCCTTTATCCTTCAATGGCTAGGCTAGCTCAGCAATCACATTGTCTAAGAAGTCTTTCCTGTACCCATTTCTTTGATTACTTAATCCTCCATGTTTTCTTGGTAAACCTATTATTTTCCCTTTGACGTTAGTTTGTTTCCAAAAAATTTTTTGTATCCCCAGTGTTTGGAATATATTAGGCACATATTAAAATGTTCTTAAATAGAAGTGAATTAAATACAAGAAAAGGACATGTAACACTCCTGATCAGATCACATATCATGTAGCTCTGGGTATGTTCCAAGTTCAGCACAAGGTGAGCTTTGTCTAGAAAGAACACATTATACATGAACAAACCAATTGTAATATTATGAATACGTAATTTTGGAACCTTTTGCCATGAACTCAGTAGTCACATAATTAGACTGTGGTAGAGAAAAAGTACAAGAAAAGCTTCTAATCTATTTGGAGTTCAGAGAAAGTAGATGATACCTGAGTTTACAAAGCTCAAAACAAGCTTTGCCTCTACATCAACAAATAAAATATTGTAGTTTTAATGATATTTACTATTAAATGTCTCTGATTTACAGACATTCGATGGATTTTTACATTAAGATCAATAATCTAAAAGTTATACCCAGGTTGAAGTCTGAGGGACTGGGACATGTCTTAACATATAACAATCTCTCTATTGTGCCTATGCCACTTAATGCACAAATATGTAATGAAGGTGGCCTACATCTGTACACTTAACCTACTTAACCTACACTTGTTAGAACCCCAATTAATTTGTCAGAAAAATCTCCATTTTAAGAAAAAGTCTATAAAACAAAGTAGAAATTCAACTCTATTCTTATTGCTGTACTCCTTAAAAGTTCAAGACTGAACTAGCTGTAGCTTCTCTCTAATAAGCAATTGTCGTATGTCCAATTGTCAGCCATCTTTGATATACTGTTTTCTAATTATAGAGCTCATTACAATTATCGATATAGTTATTGGGAGAGGGCAGGCTTTGTCACCTATTTAGGTATGATTACAGTGTTTATCATCAAAGAGGCTGCCTCTAAATGAGGACATAACTCAGGCTTACTTGATAATCTGCACAGGTAGCACTTTGGAGGGGGCAGTATTATAGGTTATGTTTTCTCACTTGATTAGAATACTTGTGCATCTGTCTAGAGAGAAAGGTGTAAGACTGAAGTCTTTTTATACACATCTTTTTGGTCTGTAATAATGTAGTTAGTCTGAGATACGCAGCTTTGTTAACTCCTAAGAGTGAAATAGCAGCGTATACTTAGACTCTGGAAAAATGTAAGCAGGTGCTACCTCTAGGAATAGAGAAGGAATTTTTTTGCTAAAGAAAGTGAAATATTCTCTTACTAACAAAAATCTAAGCCACAAAATATTCACTGGTTTATAGCTGCTTCTCCATAATATGTTTTTCATTGACAAGTTCATCCAACAGACCGAGTTATTTTTTAATGCAAGCACTTCCACACACTTTCCATATGTCAGAAGCAGACTTGCAACTATTCTACACATGAGATCTCTCTTCTTATTTTATATGTCTCAGCAAAAATGTTACTTCAGAGAGAACTTTCTTACTCCTTCCAAGCAGCCCCCTCTCCCTACCCAATCTATAACCCCCTTATTTTTGATCATGAACATCTTATTCACTTCTTCCTAGCTTTTAATACCGCTCGTAAGGATCTCTATGTTTATTAGTTTCCTCTATCTCCCCTCATAAACTGTAAGCACTACAAGAGGAAGGACCATGTGTTTGTGTTTCATTCACTGTATATACAGTAACTATTAGTGCTGAGAACATGGTGGGTGTTTATGAAATAATTCTTTGTTGCATATTTAACAATAACACATTTTAGAATTCTTCAGTATGAAAATGATTTTTCTAGATATAGAATCTAGACTGCAATTCTTTCACTTACCATTCATTAATTTATTCAACGAGCAGCAAAATTCATATAAGGAATTATATTAGATACTAGGATTAGATAAAAAGTAGTAAAATAATCTGTTATTTTTCTCAATAGTATGTTTTCTGACAATTCTTATTCAGATGGCTCTTCAGAAATTATGAATGATCTCTATATGATTTTTAAAAAAAACCTCTCAACAACCTTGTGAGTTGAGGGATATTATCACCCTAATTTAATAAATAAGGGATTCTTGAATTGGAATCATCAAGATAACAGGATCAATATGTGACCAAAGTTTTGAACCCTTGGATTTCTGATGCAAATCACATGCTTTTTCTAATACTCTTTTCATATGTTATTTCATTACTATAATTATATAATCATTGTTTTATTTTTATTCAAAATACCAAAAGACTTTATTCAGTTCCTATATTTTGTTTACTTTAATGAATTTTTTAGAATGATATGGACTTGCAAACGTGATAGTTTTATATGTCATCAGTACACTAATGTGATATCATGACATTGCTATTTTTATTTGACGTCCACATTGAAGCATTAAAGAATGAGGTATTATCCCAGAAGGTTGTTAGAACAAAGGTGTGAGTTTTATTTTAAATATTCTAGGTTTGTTGCCTTCAGACTGAGGATCATGGTTTTATTTTAATTTTACTGACTGGTTAGTATGTGGAACCAGCTGAACTCATTAGAGCACTTTTGCACTGAAAACTAATAGATTTATATTATTAATGTTCATGTATCTAGAGATCAATAAATTGATTTTGCAGCAAATCCAGAAACAATGATTTTCATAAATTCAGAAAGAAAAATGTTTGAGTAACTTTGAAAGTAATTCTGTTGAATTATAGATAACTCTGGAGAAAATATGGAAATATACCTTACTATAAATTGTCAGATCATCTGAAGAATTATATTTAAAAACAAGACCAAAAACAGAACAAAAGAGAGAGCAAAACAAAACCATTAGCTTCTGTGAAGGAAATAAACAGGACTATATTCTAATTCTTTATTTGTATTATTTATTTGCACTATTTTGTATCCTAACAAAACCATAAAGGTTTCTATTCCTCAGTTTACAGATGAGTAGACTAATTTCAGAATTTAACTAACTTGCTGATATAAGCAAAACCAGGATTAAACCTACTTGATCTCTGTTTATTTCTATCATAAAAAAGCAGTCACCACTTCCCAGCATGTACCAACATTTTCCATTTAACTGTAAAAAGGCCGCTTCAATGGAGGAATAAGTTTGAGTTACATTTTCCTTCTCCATTTATGTTTTCTTATTTTTATTTTCATTTTACTTTATTACGAAGAAAATTAAAAAGGCAAAAGAACAATCCTCTCCCCCCAAAATAAACACTAAAGAACAAACTTATGCTTAATTCTCTCCTTTAAAAAGATGTAATACAAGGTACCATGAAAAAGGCACATTTTGAGTTGACTCATATTCAGATTAAATGAATAAATAATTGTCATGTACAAGTAGAAGAAACATATAGGAATATATAAAGGCATTTTAAATGTCATCAAAATAAAACAATCTTTTTCAGTTGTACATAAAACAAAAAACAATCTTTGTAACTTATAGCCAAGTTCTGAAAGTTTCACACTAAAGACTCCCTTGAATTTTTGTTTTTTAGGGTAATTACCACTTTCTTTGCAGTTAGCTGGTGTCTGCATACCTCTCCTGCCAGCTCTACTTCAAAACACAAAAATACCTATTTGGTAAAACTTATTTCAACTTTCACATGACATAAAAATCAACATTTTAGTAAATCAAACTGAGAATAGCTTATCACCAGAAAAAACTCATTTTAAAATTAAATATGAACACTATAAAAAAAAATCTTCTATACTATCATGCAGTGTTATCGTGATGTAATATATGGTTATCATCCCCATAAATTTGAAAGAGTTTGTTTTTGCCGTTTTTTGCTTCTTCAAGGGCTCAGGGTACATCGATCAAATTGACAAAACTTAGGAGAACAGGAAGTGAGAATAAAAAAAAATCGCAGCAACCCAAATAGCCATACACTAAATAAACAAGAATACTTAATGTGATAGATGTTAGAAATGGAGACTTCAATTATGGGTGAGGAGGACATTGCTCTTTATAAACAACATTGATGCTACACTGGAAAAGACTTTCTCTTCATTTAACCTTCCTCATCTTGCCTGGAGGCACAATCATTTAGTTGAACAAAAAAAGGGAGCCATTAATCCTTTTCTTGTCCCACAGCTAAGCAATTAGTCACCAAAACTGGAGCTAAATCCATCTCCTCCTCTCTACCTCATTGCCTCAGCCTAGTTCAGGCCCTCACCATCTCTCCCTGGACCTTTCAAAATGACCTTTAAACTAATTTTCCTGTCTGCACTTTTGCTCTAATTTCTATTCTCATTCATATCACTGTGATTATTCTAAATTATCAGTCTGATTAAAACTTTTATTGGCTCTCCATCTCCTGCAGAGTCAATTTCAAGCTCTTTACTTTGGGTTATGAGACTCCACATGAGCTGGTCCAGCCTGGCAGCCTTACCATATCCTCTTCCTAGTAACCAGTGCTGTGAAAGACTTGCAATGGTGGATATACTTTGTGAGAGCATACATTCTCTGAGGGCACAAGCCATATTTTACATATATATTTGCATATACAGTGATAATTATTAGTACTAAATATATCACTTGCAAGATTATTAAATATTGAATCCCGTTTGGGGATTCAGAAAATAAAGTAGATAAATGCCAACTTTCAAGTTGGAGAAAGATAATTTAAATGGCTTAAGATATTTTGGGTGGACAGGTAGTGGATGAGTTGGGACAGGTAAGAGTCAAGTGGAAATGAAGAGTCTTCATTAGGACTGGAGTCTTATCAAGTACAACTCACAATTTGTGATTTCACTGGGTGGTGCTAATAAAATGTGCAGAACTATGACCTGGTCTTCAAAAATAATGTTGCCACTATTAGAACAAGCCATTAAAAAGTTTTTTAAAGTGTTAAATTAAAAAGTATTCATATTAAGATCTTTTATCTTTAATCAAATAAAACTGATGAGTTCATTATATAACTTTATTGCTAAGAACTCCCATACTAAAATATGAAAATGTTATTTATAAATTACCTTTTCTTTAAGTGAGTCTTAGTATTTCACTGCTCAAATTTCAAATTGCCACTTCGCCAGACAGAATGCAATGGGAATATATCCTCACTTGAATGTCAGTATCAGTAGAGCTTTAACGAAAAGTTTTACAGTGATTGGGGTGTTGGGGGATAGTGTACAAATTAAAACTTATATACTTTTTAAGATCTAAGTATCCTACTGTTATTTAGCAATATAAACTAGTTGCATAGAGTAATACAGCAAGTGGACATGGAATAGAGCCATAATGAATATTTATTTGTTGTCTGTTTATTTCTTTTATCACAGACCAGTTGAATTTTCAGAAGCTGATTACTCACAAGTTGAATATCAAAGAAGACAGCAATATTGGGACTCTATTCGGCTAGCTCTTTTCACACTGGCAATTGTTGCAATCATAGGAATTGCAATTGGTATTGTTACTCATTTTGTAGTTGAGGGTAAGTATCCAGGTCACATTTCTATTGCCTAAGTGCTCCATGACTTAATATCTTGAAATTCTCTGTTGCATAAAAAAATGCCATTTGCATGATATTAACATTTTAATTACTAATCTTTGACTGATGTTAAATTATAGTTTGCTCCAATGCTGAGCTCTGTGTTACATATTTCCAGTCAGTAAAGCTTGTAATATGTGTTACTACATGGATAGACAAATCTAAAAGAAAAACATATTTAAAAAGAGAAAGAATGAAAAGATTATCTTCAGAATAAAGACAAATCACATCATGTGCTGAGTTTAATATACTTCTTTGCAAAGTCAGTAACTTAATGAGTTGCCCCAAGAAAAACTGATATTAAGTTACCTAAAAAAATATTTTAAAAAGGCTAAAGATCAAACAGTATTTTTGAAGGAAGAGAGATTGTTTCATGACTGGGGAAAGAAGAGAAAACTTAGAATTAATTCCACATTATGTGCAAAAATAGGCAGTAGCACAGTTACAGCAAATGACAATCAACCAAGATTCATTTACCTTTGTCTTTGGTATGAGTATTTATAATCACATGTGACTGAGACTTTGCCTAAAACTTTACAGAATCATATGACTCCCAACAATAAAGCCATACTTGAAAGACCTCCTAAGCAGAGATGAATATTGTCCAACATTCCTAGCTTTCTCTTACCCACTTTACTGGGGGATTGATAATATCCATTTCTTAGACACTCATAAAATAAAAGTGTAAACCAGGTTATCTTCTGCAATTGTGTCTTTCTTGTTAATGTCTTCTTTGGATTAAAAGGTAATGAAGTAGTTTCATTTTAAAAATGCCCTCCACCCCTAATATGACAGGTGTTCAAAAAAGAAAAAAAATGAGGGGATAATAAAAACAATGGCAAGAAAGTATTTTAAAATATATCATAGAGGTTGTGGTAGGCTGAATAATGCCCCTAACGCAAGTCTTCTGTCTTACTCCTTACAACCTGTAAATGCTACCTTATATGGCAAAAGGGACTTTGCCGATGTCACTATTAAGGATTTAGAGAAGGAAAGATTATTCTGGGTTTTCCAAATGGGTCCTAAATAAAACCCCAATGTCTTCAGAAGACAGAAGAAGGTCAAAGAGCAAAAGAAGGCCATGTGACAATAGAAGCTGAGGGAGAAGGGGACCACAGACCAGGAAATGAGGATAGCCTCTAGGAGAAGAAAAAGGCAGTAGAAAGATTCTCCCTTGTAAAGCCTCCAGAAGGAACCAGCTCTGCCAACATCTTGATTTGAGCCTTGTAAAATCCATTTCAGGCTTTTGACCTTTAGAACTGTACGAGAATAAATATGTGTTGTTTTAAGCCACTTAATTTGTGGTAATTTTTTTCAGTAGCAACAGGAAACTAATACAGAGGTTCACACTCAAGAATTTGAGAATCTGTCACATGAAACTTCCATGCAGTTAATTGTGAGTTGCCTGATTATAGATGGAAATTTAGTAAAACAAAGGAGAAAATAGTCTACGACAAAGGATAAAAAGTGAAAGAGGGTAAAATAGTTGTACCTAAGATGATGCACACATTTCAAAAAAGTAATGTACATATTTTTTTAGTATAAGAAAATCAAAACCAAGTCAGTGAAGGAAATCACATTGTGGTAAGCAGGATAAAACCAAGAAGAAGAAAAATAGTCTTAAAATCTTAATTTTAAAGAGTGAAAATAAATGGATCTGAAAGACAGGAGAATAAAAACTATAAAATATGTGAAATGATCACAACAGAAGTAAGGATTTTAGCAGACATGGTAAAATTTACATCACCAGGATTGAAGTATATTTGGTAGAGTTATGTTTATCCTCAGGATTTCAAAAATTATGAGTGATCAGCTTTTCCTGTATTCTAATACTGACCAATTAACTATTCCCTGATATATAAGAAAATTTAAAATAAGAGTTATAAAAGAATACAGTGACTTTCAGTGTATGAATGGTTTGATACAGAACATATCTGTAGTTGAACAAGTTGGGTGTATACTATGTTGCAGGGAAGGAGAGCATATTCCATGTTGCAGGGAAGGAGAGCGAATGCCATCGGGAGCCATGGGTTCCCGAGTCAGAGATTGTTAGAAAGGATATATTATAAGATTTTGACTTGTGTTAGGTCATCTGGGGAAGAGTGTTCCTTAGATTGGATGCTGTCAGGAAGCTGGACTAATGCTGTGGTTTTGTATCCTAACAAATCTTATCTAGAAGGCAAAAGCAATGAAGTGAAGCTAAAGCTGCAACTGTCAGAGAAGCAGCACTCATAACAGTCAGGATAGGGAGATGTTCTGTCTGTTTTGTTTGTTTCAACAGCGTTTTGGTTTGAATTCAAATCTATCTATGAAATGGTCTTGTTTTTGTCATCTATACGGTCACAGGGTGGCCTCATCTAATGTTGGTGTTCTATGAAATTGCTTATGTTCGAGAGGAGAATGCTAAGGCCTACGTGACAGCAATAGTCAGTGTCTGAAGGTTAGGGGCCATATTTTCTCTTTTGTAGGTTTTATATTTACAAGTCTACAAATTCCTGGGTATCACTTTAAAAGATAATTCCGGTGTTACTAATTAAATATTAAGTGCCAGACAATTAGTGTCACTAACTTTTTTGTTATTCATCATAATAAAAAGACTGATGAACTGTTGGGTTCTTATTTATCCTTGGAAATTCCACTCCAATCCTCCTTTTACATTTAATCCAAGAAAAATATTAAAAAAAATGAAATCCTATTTGAACATAAAATAAATATAACAACATTATATATATTTTCTGAGCCTTGTTTCTACTCAATATTTTAGAAGCCATCCATTTTTTGTGGATAGCTCTAGCCCATTTATTTTCAATATTGATTACTAATATTCCATTGTTTTACACATGCTATAATTGATTTATCTAGTCAAATGTTCATGGACATTTGGGTAGTTCCAACTTTTAGACATTTAAACAGCAGTACTATGAACCTTCCTATGCATGTATCTTGGTACACAAGGGCCAGAGTTTATCTAGGGAACATATTCAGATTGTAGAAATGCAGAGTCCCTGGGCATGCACTTTTTTTAACTTTATGGATAATACCAAGCTATTTTCTATTAGCATGCTATAGGAGTTCATATTGCTCCATATACTCACTGACTTTTGCTGTTAGCATGTCTTTATATATTTGCTAATTTGGTATGCATTACAGTTTTATCACTGTGATTTTAATTTGTATTTGCCCAATTACCAGTGATGTTGGACACCTATCCATGTGTTAATTGATCATTTAGATTTCCTGTTTTTGTGAAGTGCCTGTTCAAATCTTTCCCCCATTTTTTTATTCGGTCACCTGTCTTTTTCTATTGATTTGGGTAGTTATTTCTATATTCTGAATATAAATATCTATTGTCAGTTGTTATGTGTTGTATATATGTTCTGTCAATGAAAAATGTCATGGGGTCCAGCCGAGTGGCACGGTGGTTAAGCGCTGGCTTGGGAAGCCAGCGGCCCCGGTTCGAGTCCCACATATGAGGGCCAGTGACACTGCCCTCAAAAAAAAAAAAAAGGAAAAATGTCATGGGAGGGAGATAATAGATAGATAGATAGATAGATAGATAGATAGATAGATAGATAGATAAATGGATGTATTGTAGATATAGATGCCTTCATAATTGTATGAGGGTCTTTTAATATTAATGAGTAAAATCGCCATTACCACGCACATGAAATAGGACATTAACTAGAAAAGTTCAAACACTGAGCATCCCAGTTGTCTAGTTTTTGTTTTTCTAGTTATCTAGAATTAAATAGCAAGTTATATTTTTCAACAAATATTTTCATGATCCAGATTAATTTTTTTTTCAGGATTATTTAGGATTACTTATTATATCTTTTGTTATGCTGTAAAAACAAATCTGTTTTATAAAGAGTTACATGAAATCTTTTGAAAAATACAGTCTTTAGAATTGTATTTTCACAAAACCTAGAAACTCAATTTTCTAAAGATATTTATAAAGCTTGAGTTTCTGAAACCTACAAGTGAAGTCTAAACTGGGATATCATCATTTGTCTTCCCATTCTGCAGGACTGGCTCTACTTCTAGGAATGTAGGAATACAATGTCTCAAGAGATTTAGAGTCAAATGAACCTTGGTTTTAATGTGAGGCCCACCGTATACTAGTTGTGTGGTCTTTGGAACATAACTTTTTTACTTCACCAAACTTCAGTCAATTAAAACAATATTTTTTAGAAGGCAAAAGGTAAGCCAAAAATAATATCAGTTACTTCTAGATGTTAGAGTTATAGATTATTTTTATTTTTTTATATATACTTTTCTGTTAATTTCAGAGTTTCTGATACAGCATTTATAATCTGAAAAATGTTTTAAAATGAAAAATTCATTCATTATATTAAAAATTAGAATGCTGAGCACAGTCTGCTATATCGTGCACTTAACAAATTTTGAACATAAATCCTAAAGGAAATGTGGCAAAGAATATGCTCAAGAAGCAGGCAGGATCTAGGCCAAGGAAAATCTCTGCAGATCATAGCAAAGAGTTGAGACTCCTTACAGAGGCAATGGAGAAAAATCAAAGCATTTTAATTGGTGAAGTGATATTGTCAAATTTTTATCACTTCACCAATTAAAATTTTTAATTTGACAATATCACTCTGCTACTATGTGGGGAATAGATTTGAGGAAAACAGAACTTGAGACCAGGTAATAGTTAGAAAGCTGTTATATTGTCCAGATAATCAATGATGAGGGAATGAACCACAGCAGCAATGGCAATAGAATTTGTGAATAGAGGATGGATTTTAAAAATTGAGGTGATAATGTTAGAACTTGCTGATTAATTAGGAAGAGATCAAAGATTAGTCTAAGATTTCCAATCTGGGAGATGAAGCAGATTATAATAGTAGCATTTAAGATAGAAAATCTAGATGGAGGACTTCTTTCATTCTTTTTTTTTTTTTTTTTTATAAAAGTCATTTGCTTTGGGTAGACATTAGCTGAGTTGTTGATGAGGACTTAATTAAGAATGCAGCTTTTCTGGATGGGATAAAGAATTTGAGAGATATCAATGAGTTGCATCCATAGAACCTGAAGACTGCAAGACTGATTTGATGTTGGACATGAGGATGAAGCCAATCTTTGGGTGATTTTGTAGATGATGACACTGACCACGAAGACAGAAAATACAGGAAGTAGAGCAGGTTGAGTACAGGAAGAGGTAAATATTATTTCCCTTTGGAAATATATTTAAGGGCCTATTGGATATCCAATGAATAGTCTCCCTGAAGTCAGTTGTTACAGTATTGAAGCTCATTGCAAAGATCTGGTCTGGAGATAAAAATTTTGGAGTCATTAATTGTTAAAGTAATTAAACAGTCATCAATTGTTAAAGTAAATTGGATTGAGGTGGCTCTAATGCCTTGGTAGCCTTCATAAGCAAACCAAGGCCAAAACCAGAGTTAATGCACTCTTACCTGAGAAAATGCAACTTAAGAACACCAATCACAAACAGGCTTTGCCACTTAAGACAACTGCTTAAGCTATAACAAATCAAATAATTTCCTTGCTTTTCTTCTGCATCCTTTCCTTAAAAATCTCCCCTAACTCCAGTCGGTAGGATGCTCCTAACCACTTTTGGTTGGTACTGCACCCCACTGGAAATGATGTGTGCTGAAATAAATTTGACAATTTAAGTGTGACTTGGTTTACCTTTTAAGATCTACAAATAATTGATGGTTGAGACCATCACAGTTAAGGTCACTCAGAAGGAGTTATTTAACATGACCATGCCAAAGACAGAAACTTGAGTGGATCAGGAACAAAGTAGGAATAAAAAGTCCTCCAAGATAACTGAGAAGGAGTGACCAGGGAGGAAGAAGAAAATTAGAAGATGGCGTCATAAAGTCAAAGGTGGAATTTCAAGGAACATGGCTAAAACTGTAAAGAAATCAAGAAAACAAACAACAAACAAATAAGAAAGGTGGCCATTTAATATGACAAATGTGGTCCTTCGCAACGGCAGTTTCAGTGGTGTGTTAGATTATAGAGAATGGGATATGAGCAGGCAAAAAGAAACTGAAAACAATAAATATAGGCTTCTTTTTATGTAAAATTATCAGTAGCATAGAAAAAAATGACAGTCTGATATATCTTCACAATACAGTTTAACTATGATATACTAATATTAAAATTTTTTTAAGAAAATTGATTTTATGTGACTTTCCTCAGTTGCTTTTAATATTTACTTTACACTGTATATTGCATGTCTAATTGTATGGAAATTTTGATATGCATTAACACTGTAAATGGAGTATTATGAAAGTATATTTTGAAGCCTGGTTGTCTATTTTAGCTGGCTGCAATGATGAAATTGCAACGTATTTGAAAAATGTTCATAATAATTTTTGTGCTAAGAAATAAACTGCATTATAGTAACTATTTTTGTGTGGTGGGGGACAAGGAACTGATTATATTAAGCATGGATCTTTTGTTTATTTTTATCTTTTAGATGATAAGACATTTTATTACCTTGCCTCCTTTCAAGTCACAAATATAAAATACAAAGAAAATTATGGAATAAGAACCTCAAGAGAATTTACACAAAGGAGTCTTCAGATTGAGAGGATGGTAAACCTAAAAGAAATTTTAAAAGTTTATGAATGTGTTTTTCTGGCTCACTTTGAATGTGGTTGTCATAGGAATTTAGCCTCTCTATGCCTCAATTTCTTATTCTGTAAGGTGAGGGTAATATTGTATATAGGTTATACAGTTATGAGGATTAAATAAGTTAATGTATATAACATATTTAGAATAATGTCCTGTACCACTAAATGTATGTGGATTAAAGTATGCAACTAATTAGTACCTGAGGAAATTGTTGTTTGAAACAGATGTTTCCCTATTTTTAACTCTTCGATTTTCTTCCTTGATTCATTTTTCTAAATCTGTCTTTTTTAAACATAAGAATATAGGATTGTCAGATTGCCTTATTTTATTTATTTTGCTTTTAAAAGTATGTAAAGGGTTACATACAAGGATATGTGTCTTTCATTCTTGATATCAATCTCAAATTTAGTAATGCCCCTCAAATATTTGATTTCCCTTGAAAACCTATGCATTTATCAAGGCATTTCTATTTTTTTAAAAAGAATATTAGGCAAGCTAAATCTTGACCTGTCAGAGCAGGAAGTCAAATAGGATAGTCCTCCATTTTTGGTCTCATGAAGAGAATGTCTGTGAACACAATAGATTTGTTTAGAAAAACCAGTATGTTAGCTTAGAATGTACTCCTTTAAGCTTATGAGAGCTATTAGGGAAAAAAGAAGTAATGTATATATAAAAAGGGGACCAAATCAGTATGATTCTTTATCATTAGCTATAGACAATCTCTTAATAAAAAGATGAGGACTTAGCACTCCAATTCTTCACTCATTGTACTCACCTTTCTCTGAATTATTAAAATGTAGGAAAGCATTTGCATCTTATCCAGTTATTTATCTTTATATAGGTTGCTTCTAAATGTTGAAAATCAATAAATAGCATTTTCATTTCCATAGCTATTTAATGTTTGTCACTTAACATAACAATGGTTGTTACAATTATATTGCCACAATTTTTTTTTTTTTTTGAGGGCAGTGTGTCACTGGCCCTCACATGTGGGACTGAACCGGGGCCGCTGGCTTCCGAAGCCAGCGCTTAACCACTGCGCCACTCGGCCGGCCCATATTGCCACAATTTTTTTTTCTTATGTTATTGGTAGTGGATTTATTCAGAATTATGTTCAGATTATTTTATTTTTATTGAAATATAATTGATATATAACATTATATTAGTTTCAGGTGTACAACATAATGATTTGATATTTGTATTCATTATGAAATGATCATTACAATAAGTCAAGTTAATATCCAACACCACACACAGCTATAATTTTTTTCTTATCATAATGACAACTTTTAAGATCTACTCTCTTGGCAATTTTCAAATATACAGCTGGTTCTCAAATAATGGCGTTTCATTATAAGATCGATGAAACTGCCATAGGACCTTAACTCTTGTTTATATCTATTAGCCTATGGTAAAATTGGTTTCATTATACATCATTTCACTTAAAAATCTCAAAACCCATTAGCAATGTTAAATGAAAACTTACTGTACAATACAGTATTATTAGTTATAATATAGTTAATGTCACCATGCTGTACATTACATCTCCATGTCTTATTTATTTTATAAATGGAAGTTCATACTTTTTGATTACTTTCACCCATTTTCCCCATCCTTCATTTGCCCTCTCTCCCTCCACCTCCCCTGCCCCCACTGACTGATTTCCACTTTCTTCTTGGGGACATCAAGTAATCAGTGCACCCCTGGTAGGATTCCAAACCTCAGAGCCAATGCTTTAAAAACCTGTTTGTTTGTATAAAAAATTAAATAGAAAGAGAAGTTCTGACATTTTACACACCCTCTGTGAAACATTGGCTTCACTTTAGAAATCAATGCTCAAAATAATTTAAAAAGCTAATACTATAATGATATGACAATTATTATTGTTGGATAGGAAGATGACTTTCATCCATTATGCAGAATATTCAGTATTGAAAGACTACTGATATTGGCTTTAACCTTTCTAACCTTATATTTAATATTAGTTTCCCACCAGAACACTCTACTGTATGCCATATGTTCTAAAATTGCAACAACTAAGTTTGAATCTTTAAAAAGTTTTGTTTTTTTTTTTCTATTTCAAGACAGTAACACAATGTAAAAACACTTTTGGAGACACATAATATTATCTCTAAAAACGCTTTTCCATTTAAGTTTATTAAATCCTTTCCTGGTTAAAAGCTAAAAACCTATCTGAAAATTAAAGATGTGGAGTCACTGATCTTTCAAAGAATGGACCCATTGAAATTGATGCATAGCAGAGCACTCTCTAGCTCCCACTAATTTACCCCTGTGTCTAGGTCAGATCTCAAAATGCAGAGCCTGTGATGAAGGGTCTTGGTTAAGTGATTTATTAATCAAAAGCTTTGAAGAAAATCTTGTAAAAAGTTAGGGCAACAGGAAAGAGCAGAGTAAGAAGCTAGACAAAGAGGTGGTTTCAGAAATGCAGTCTCAGCCTAATTTTTCTGGGAGATCTGGAACATAAATTGCATCACAGAGGTGGCTGTGCCCAGAGGTAAGAGGGCTGGGCTGTTTGTGTTACACCAACAAGGGCTCCTGGGGAAGGTAGAGCATAAGCTCTCAACATCACTGGGAAAGGTGCTCAGGTCAGACAAGGACAGGCTGCTGGAAAATTGTAGGTTTGAGCTGTTACCAATCAAGACATAAAAGCTCGAGGGTAGAGACACCTGTCTGGTGAATGCAATTTGGGTATGGAACTAATATTTGCTACATTTCTTTTTCATAACAAGTCATCATCATTCATATGAATTCAGCTTCTTAAGAAATTTCCTAAGAAAGAAATATTTATTTGCTTGTATATAATAATAGATAGTAAAATTATCATTTAGCTAGGCCCCCAGTTGATCCTGACTTTGTTTCCCTTTCTTCTGTTGCTCTATAAATGATCTTGTCATAACAGAAACCCAATTAATGAGTCAAAGAAAAAGAAAAAAAGAATGAAAGACAGAGGAAGGGAGGGAGGGAGGAAGGAAGTCAAGACTTAGGAAAATCTAGTGGTTTAGCTGGCTTCAGGTATGGCTGGATTCAGAGGCTCAAACAATGTCCTCAGGCTTTTAATTTTTTTTTTTTTTAATTATTCTCCATGTGGTAGGTAAGAAAGTTAATAGTTACTCTATACTCACTTTTTCCCAGGTGATTAATTGAAGCAGAAAAGACATTTTTTCATTCACAAGTCATGTTTCTACTTTTAATTTACTGTCATGTCCAGTATGACAGGGCAGTGGGAGTGGAGAAGGTATGGTGAAAGGTTAAGGAAAAAAAAAGACACAAATAAGAGAAAAAATGCACCTCTTAAGAGACAGAAACTTCCTCTGCGGAGGCTTACTGATAAGAATGCACTGAGAACAGGCATTATCACATCAATAGGTCATTTCACATGCAGCCTGCCAGAACCTGAAGCAAGGGTTCTACGCCCTTTTTCCTCTACCTGATTCCTCCCATGGCTCCCATGGCTCCCATGTGGCTGTGCCTGGCTTAGGTTGTTCCTCCCTTGAGGAATCTTAGCCGTCATTAACTAATGAGCCATCTTTTCGGGCCAAGTGGGGATACATAAAGTAAGCATAATATTGAAGTAATGATCTGTCTTTATGGAAAGGTGCATGAGGGCAGACAGGCAGGCAGTGTGATGACAAAATCTCACTTAACATATTTCCTCATATAGGCAGCTCACAGTTATCTCTGTCTCCACTTCAGGCTCCCACTAAAAGATTATAGCAACCAGAATAATCTTTTAAAAACACATGCCATTGTTTTCCTTAAAATTTCATAGGTGGCTTCCAAATTGTACTTAGAATAAAATCCAAGCTCCTCATGAAGGCCTTCAAGGACCTGAATGCTTTGGCCCTGACTATTCCTGCAACTTTTACACTCTCCTTATCTGCTTACTGTTCTCTACCCATAGCGGCCTTTTGGATTGTCTGCACATTCTGTTTCCTTTACCTGGAAGATTGCCCCATGGCCCTGTTCTTTTTGTAGTTTACCCTTTCTGATCCTTCAGATATCATTCAAATGTACCTCCCTGGAGAACCCTTCTCTAGTATAGACCCCCAGCCATTCCTTTATATGACTTTACCTGACGAATTGCCTTTTAATTTATTTCTGTCTCTCTCTCTAGTCTGTGAATCCAGGGACCACAACTTTTTTGTTCAATACTCTTTATCCGGTGTTGTCACAGTGCCTAAAATATAGGAGACTCCTAATTATGTTGAATGAATAAATAAATCAATGAGAAAAAGGGAAGGTGACCGGGTATGGTAAAAGAGTCATGAATGATGCAAAAGCCAGGATTTTTTCCTTCACACTGCTGTTTCTTCACACTGTTGTTTAAAATGAACCAAGCTGAAGAATCAGTTGATTAATGAAAATGTTATTGCATACCTACTTTGTGTAAGGCTGTGAAGAATACCAAGGTCTGTACAGTTCCTTCCTTATCACAATCTATAATATATATAGTTTATGTATGGAAGTTCATACATGGAAAATAATACAAACTGAAAATTTAGATAACATTGTGAGAGCTAAAAGGATGACATAACAATATGAGAGCTGCACAGTGCAGAATATAATTGTCAAATATACAGTCAGTATTTTAGGAGTTCAGAAAAAGGAAAAATCTTTTTGAGCAAGCAGGAAGCTTTTTTGGAGAAGAAAGGAAAATGGAATCTGTTTTGTTAGTGTATTTGCCCTGTGCTGGTATATAGTCCCCTAAATGTAGCAGGGAATCTGCAGAATTTGCAGGACTTTTTTTCATGGATGGACCTGGAAAGGGATTCCTTAGGTGGCAACCAAATGCTGGGGATACAAAGAGGTATCAGACACACTCTCAGCCATCACTCGACTCAGTCTAGAGTGGGAAAGACACAACTGCAAATCAGCATGGTAATTGCTGTAATAGAATCATGAGTTGGAATGGCCCAAATAAAGGAGTGTTCAACTTTGTTTGAGGAGGGCATGTCAAAGAGAACTTCATTGTCATTGGTGTTTCTGATCTTCCATGAGGACTTAATCTGCATGTAGTTCCCAGCCAGAGTGTAAGGTGCAAGCCCAAGCTTGCCAGAAACTTGTCAGTTACTACTGAGTGTACTATTAGTCAGAACCACACGTATTGTTTCAAATATGTTCTTTTGTGTTTTTTTTTTTTGCTGGAGTTCAAAGCAAGGACTACAATTGGTGTGTAATTTCCTAGGTCAAGTTTTCCATTTTACCATGAGCTTAGACACTTGCTTTAAATAAGATAATCTATAATAAAATGATCTGTTCTTAGGTTTGGACCATAAATAGGCAAGGATACAATTAATTTTTGTAACTTGGGCTAAATATAATACTAGTGAGCTATCAGTAGAAAACTATAAACATAATTTAATATAAAAATATAAATATTTCCAGAAATCGCTTACTATAATGATTAGGTATCTGACAGGAGCAGTTCCCCTAGCCCTGTTAAACTCAGAACCAGAAAAGAAAAACAACCTCAAAAGAGGTTGTCTTTTATGAGGTTTAGAGCCAGGAAATAAAAGATGTAGTGAGGCCTTCTTTAAGGGTTTCCTGCCCCAGGATCTCTCTACCCCTACTAACCTGAACACCTGTTGTCAAGTATATAAGTAACTTAGGGTTGTCAGTGTCACTTAATATACCTGAGAACATAAAATCTAGAGCCAGATTCCCTGGGTTCAAATGAGGTCTGACAATTAAGTTCATGAATTCATCCTAGAAAAAGTGCTACATATCTCGTTGCTGTATATCATTGAAGGTCACTACGTTCACCTTCGAAGTACTCCCGTTGGGAAGCTATGCACTGATGCCAGTGCATAGACCACCATTCAAAGCAATTTTGGAACTCTTTTTCTGGTATGGCGATCAGAGCTATCATCGTAGTAACCTTGATGTCCTGAATGTCATCAAAATGTCTTCCTTTCAATATTTCCTTTATCTTCAGGTAAATAAAGAAGTCATTGGGGGCCAGATCAGGTGAGTAGGGAGGGTGTTCCAATACAGTTATCTGTTTACTGGCTAACAACTCCCTCACAGACAGTGCAGTGTGAGCTAGTGTATTGTTGTGATGCAAGAGCCATGAATTGTTGGTGAAAAGTTCAGGTCATTTTCATCTAATTTTTTCACGCAGCCTTTTCAGCACTTCAACATAGTAAACTTGGTTAACTATCCAGTTGGTACAAATTCATAATGAATAGTTCCTCTGATATCAAAAAAAGTTAGCAACATTGTTGCAACAAAGCTCTTGAACTTAATTGTCTGACCACATATGCCAGAACCACTTTCTTTTGTTGTTCTTTATGCTTCATTTGTAACTTTACAACACCTTTGAGGTAACTGATGTATAATTTCCCTTTTACAAGTGAGGAGACATAGGCACAGAGAAGCAAAATGATGTTTCTAAAATCACTTTTTGGTACCAGACAGCTTTAGTAGTTGACAATGTGCTTAACCACTATGCTGTCACAACCTCAGACTTACTTATTTTGTCTAATTCTCCACACACCTGTCCATTGTTTTCTGTATATTTTGTTCATATAAATTTTTCTTTAGTTTTCAGTTCCAGACAACATTCAATATTAGTGTCAGGTGCATAGCATATTACAGAAGAACAAGTTTCATTCTACCTTAGACAAGTTGACTTAAGTATCCTGAGCTCAGTTTCTTCTTGTAGAAAATGGGGCTATTGGGCCGGCCGAGTGGTACAGTGGTTAAGTGCTGGCTTGGGAAGCCAGCAGCCCAGGTTCAGTCCCACATATGAGGCCCAGTTACACTGCCCTCAAAAAAAAAAAAAAAAAAAAAGAAAAGAAAAGAAAAGAAAATGAGGCTAAGAGTAAATAAAATTTTTTCCATATAAGGTGGTGTGAGGTTTGAACAAAGGAAATAACCCAATGCCTGTCATATGGGCTTAACACACGTAAGCTGTTTTTGTGCTTACACCAGTACTGTATTGTAGCAGAATCTACCCACTTTTTAAATAGAGGTTGACTCCTTAGGGAACCATGGTCTTATTAATGTCACATTTTAGCTTGAAAAGATTCTTGGTATTTTCTTAGACTCTGATATGGCAGAATCTTGACCTTTTCCCAAAGAGCCATTATGTACACAGGTCAAAATTTCAGAAGATCTTTATATAAAGTTCTGGGAACTTAAAGTCAGATTTTTTCTCCCAGTTCCTTGAGAAATGGAACTAAAATGAGTTCAGAGAAGCTTAGTAAAATCTTAAGTGATATAACTCAGAACTGGCCCTCATATGTGGGATCCGAACCGGGGCCGCTGGCATCCCAAGCCAGCTCTTAACCAATGCGCCACTTGGCTGGCCCAGGGTGGGTTTTCTTAAAAGTGTGGGTTGCCTTAAAAAATAACACAAATACTTTAATTCATTTGATGATAACCAAAATAAACACTATCAATTGTTTACAATATGCCAGACAAGGTGTGAAATGTGTGATATACATTATTTTTTTTTTTTTAATTTTATTTTATTTTATTTTTAATTAGTTTCAGGTGTACAACACAGTGCAATAGTTATACATTTTACCCCTCAAAGTGACAACCCCCCACCCCCAATACACCCCCCCACACCCCCCCATATCATATATATCTATTACTCTTCCTCTGATTCTCTTCCACAGTATAATCCACATCCCATGACTATCTATATATATTCAATTACAGTAGGTATACCACCTCCACTTTAGTAATACAGTGCAGTGATCAAACCTCTACTCCATCCATGAAATGGTCTCCCTAACAAGACCTATGATCATCTGACATTCCACAGAATATTTACAACATTATTAATTGTATTCCCCAAACTGTTTTTCCTATCCCAGTAGCAATATTGTAGTTGCTATTTTTGCTGTCTAATCCCTTCCCTTTCTCCCTCATTCCCATTCCTCTCCAAATTAGCAACCCTGATTTTTCCTCTATATCTATGAGACAGTTTCTGTTTACTTTGCTCATTCATACAGTTTTTCATATTCCACATATAAGTGAGATCATATGGTATTTGTCCTTCTCTGACTGACTTATTTCACTTAACATTATAGTCTCTAGGTCCATCCATATCATTGCAAATGGCACAATTTCATTCTTCTTTATAGCGGAGTAATACTCCATTGTATAAATATACCACAGTTTCTTAATCCAGTCATCTACTACATTATTTCATTTAATCCTCAAAACAACTCTATGAGGTAGGTACTGCTATCATCCTATTTTACAGAGGCTTAGCAACATCGAACTATTTTGTTAAAGTTGTTCAGTTCTGTAAGGATTAGAACTTGGCTTTTTCTTACCACTGTGAATATCCAGCTCACATATTTGAGAATAAACTGAAATTCTTGTTATTAACCCAAGTTTCTAGATAAGTCAAGGAGTGACATTTTTCTTAAGACTAATACTTACTTTTTAAAATTTTTCTAATTAGATGTCTAGCATATTTCGAAGTTCTCCTGGACCAGTTCGGTTTATCAAATCTCATGTTATCAAAATAAGGTAGGTGAATTTGGTTTGCAACTTCAAACCAGTACCATTAAAAAGCATTGGATCAACAAAATTGCTCAGCTCCCCTGAACAAACCTTTGCAGGAACACAAAGATTTCGTAAATCCTGAGCAGCTCAGCTTATAATGCCTAGCTATTTTTCTTCATTCACAATAAAAAGATGTAAAGTGCTCTAAGACAAGAGACAATGTCAATGATTAGATTTGATTTTTTTTTAAAGGGTACTCTCCAAGAGAAAAACTTACAGAAAAAGAAGAAATGGTGCTGCTAACATATCCTGCTCCTTAAACTAGGGGCTCAGTAGAACTTAATTTAATTCTTTTTGATTGTCCACATTTTAAACCTACCCAATAGTGAACCTATGGCTTTCTCTGCAATCAGGTTTTTTGTTTTTTTTAATGCCATTGCATTTCTATTATTATTTCTAATGTTTTTCATTTTTATGTTGTGATGAAAGGCAATATCCATAAATTGAACATACACTTGTTATCAGAAATTGAAAGAAATTACTAGAATCTATCCTTAATGTGCTTTTTATATCATGTCCAAAGGCTTCACATTTATTAGAATACTATATCTTTTTCACCTATTTTGATTAAAGTTTTTCAACTTTCTCTGTAGATATTTATCTATATCTATCTACGAGTATATCTATATATAACACTTATTTGTCTGCCTTACTTCTTTTGATAAAATAAATACACGTATGGTTAAGGAGCCCATGTCTTTTCTTTCCCTCTGCCCCTCCCTCCTTTTGCTACTTCCTTACTTTCATTCCTACTTCCGTCTCTTCCTTCCTTTCTTCTTTCTTTATATGTTTCAAATTAAATTCATTCTCAAAAGGTGACTAGAGGCTTTCTAGACTTAAACATTACAGTATAAATTAATATATTTGAACCTATTATCAAAAGATTTCCTTTTATGCTTTCTCTGATGACCCAATTATCAAACACATATTAACTGATCATTAAACCCCCAAATATCAATGTTTTAACACAATAAAGATCTATTTCACTTGGTGGTTCAGTTCAGAAGTGGCAGCAGGGGATGTGCTGGTAGGGGTTGAGGAATTGCCCACTGGGTCTTCTGCATTTGGTTTGCAAATAAAGGAAGAGTGAGGGCATAGAAGTTGGTATGGGAGATTTCCAGGGACCAGGCCTAGAAGTGGGGTACATCATTTCTGCCCACATTCCATTGTCCATAATTCACCAGAGAATTTCAATAGATTGCAAGGGAGCTCTTCTGGGGATGGCTTCTATAGGCATTCAGAATGGTCCAGCTTTTGACATACCATCGGAAGCTTTCTTACAATACAGCTCTAACAAAACTAGGCTGTCCCGAACTCCTTATAATAGAATTGTTTACCTTCACCCAAAGACTGTTGGGAAAGCACCAAAATCTGCATGTGGCATGTGCCCAGGCCGACTTCGCAGAGTTCGTGCTGTGAGAATGAAAGTTCTAATGAGATTCTCTCTGAAATGAAAAAGTATGTCAGCAGGGCCTACCATGGATCATGTGTGCTAAAAGTGTTCGTGATCAAGTGTGCTTTCCTTATCGAGCAGAAAATTGTTGTGAAAGTATTGAAGGCACAAGCACAGTCTGAAAGCTAAATCTAAAATTGAATTTTTTTCAGTAAAAAAAGCAATTGAAAGGCTAAAAATAAAATAAAATAAACTGCAAGGGAGGCTAGGAAATAAAATCTACATTTATGCTCAGGAGGCAAAGGCAACTGGGTTTGTTGAAAACAAAGCATGGTCTCTACTGAAGGATAATGACATTGGTTACAATCTTGGCCCAGAACGCCTAAAAAGCAAATTGTATAAGTGCACGTAAGCAGGATTTCATGAACATCTCCTTCTCCCAAAACTCCCTCTAGACTATGAGCTAAGTAAAGGCAAAAAACAATTTTTTTCAGCTACGTATCTCAACAGTATTTTGGGAGATAATTTAGAAACCTGATCTATACACATGCCATCCATTGTTTCTTTAAAATTAGCATGAATCTTAATACCTAAAAATAGTTATTGATTAGAAAATTGGCTTTATTATTATTATATGTATTTATTTGTTTTTTTGCTCTTCAGTCCAGATGAAAATGGTGTGAACGTTCTTATGGTGCTCATGTTTCGATACCCATCTACTGGTAGTGCTGAGCGAATCAAGACAAAAATTAAAAATATTTTATATCAAAGTCTGAAGACAAAACAATTGCCTTTGACTATAAACAAATCATCATTTACACTCACATGTAAGTCCTTTTACCATCTTTCTGATTCTCTTCCGTTGCAATCCTCTCATAAGAATTTAGGTCAATGTACACGTATTCTCTCATTTTAAGAACTCACCACTGATATACATATACCAGTATGGAATAAAACTAAAATAAAAATTCACTATGAGGCTAAGTTTAGATTTATGACTATTCGTTTGATTTAGGCCTCTGTTTTGGTTTTGAATTCTTTTACCCCACGTGATATCATGCTAGAACTTTTCAAAAGCATAAAAGAGTTAAGTATTATTTTCACCATTTTAAGAAAGCTGAGCCTCAAGAAAGATGTAAGATTTGGGAGTAGCATGCCTTGGGGGCCAGACCTGGCACAGGTATTCTAACTCCGAAAGGTCTTTACAGGTCACCTCTGGGGGTTAGCTTCTATGGTATCAAAGCTACAAATAAGTTTATGAAGGTTTACCCCTATAGGAAGAACCACTGCCATGAACTGTGAAGAGGTTCTCTAACTTATTTCCAATTTAAAACAATTCTTTAAATTCATCTCTTCATTTATTCCTCACAAATTTAGGAAAGTTTTTGTTTTCCCTCAAAAGTGAAAGAAAATGAAGTTTGAAAAGATCATGAAACTTAAACTACTTCAAAGCTAGTTGGCATTCTAGCTGAGAAGCATTTCTATTTTTTTATACCAATACATAATTAGAGAAAATAAAATTCCATGTTTCAAATAAGATTCTAAGTGCCAAAGTCAAGGACTTTGTCTTATTATTTTCTTACCTCTCCCCTCCCAAATTCTAGCATATGCATTACATACCATATGTGTCCCAGCTTTGGTCATTGCTTCTGATTAAGTATTCCAAGTTCAGTTACTTCTGATTTGATACCAAGAAATAAGTCTTGGCCTTTGGACCTGAAAGGATTTCTCCTTCCAGCAACCATGAATTTAAGAAACAGGTTGTCTAAAGTTAATTTTTATGTTGTTAGAAATTGGGAAACTTTTTAAAATATATTTTGAGATGGCATCCCCACACACATTAATGACAACTTTTTCAAGAAGTAATTAGAAATAATGGAGTATGGTATCCACTATTATTATCAATCAATTATATCCTAAAATAAAATATGGTCCTAGTGTTTTCCAGGACTGTAAATGGCAAGCTCCAACTAAATCTCAATTTCTGATAATATAATTGCCCCTAATGTATGATCATATATGCTGAAGTAAAATATCTATCATAAAAAGAGATGTTAAAGTGCATAGTTTCTCACTTCACAATTAAAAACAATGTTCCTCCTTCTTAGTTATGTACACTGAATTTTTATTATATAGGTTGTCTTAATATCGAAATATCTATATTCTATGACCATACTGAATAACTAAAATTCTACTACATATATTTTTTCTGCCACAAACATATCTCTTGCTAAATAAAGAGAAGTGAAATGTCCAGGAAATCTCTAATAGGATTTGGGACTCACATCTCCCTTTTGGAAAAATTAATGTGCCCGAGCAACTTATCATATACTTTTCTATATTCTTGCTAACAACCCAAACAAAACGAACACCAAACCACCAAAAGTCCAATGAAACTGAACTTAGATGAACACGAAGATAAATTTGCAGGGGAAAAAAGTGTCACAGAAGGAAGCCTAAAATGGAGAGGGAGATTGTGGTATTGGTGGGGTCCCTGGACTGGCTGTATATGCAAGAGCTTCATGCCTATAGTGCCTGCTGTCTGATGTGCAATCTTCCACCATATTCACCATGAGGGACCTGCACTGACTGGATTCCTACCCTTTGTAGACCAGGGCCTACAAATGGGGCTATGATGCAGTTAGCTATCTGGAGCTGCCTTTCAACACAGCTGCCAGGCCTCCTAACACACATAGGCTAGTAAGTACACCTGATATAGAGAATGCCAATTGTGATGGGAAATTGGAGATTGCTTCCTTGAGTTATACTTGAGCTCCCAAAGAAAGCAATCAGGGACATTTACCCTTATCATTCTTTCCTGATTTTCTAACTTCTTTTTCTGATTTCTTAGCAAAAATAAAAACCAAAATGCTTTTTATTTTAAAGTAAAATTATACATTTTAGACCAACTCAGAGTACAGAATTATGTATAACTTGGTTATGAAAAATCATGCCCTTTTGAAATATGGATGCTTTGGATAATAACAATTTTGTATACTGACAATTTGAACAAAATTACATGAACATAAGAACATATTCTTCTACCAACTAATTTATGTTTTGTTTACTTCAGCTATCGACAGCAAAAAGATGAGGTTTCATCTTAACAACCGTAAGTTCAAAAACCCACAATTAACTGTCTCTTTTATAGCAAAGATAATGAATAAAAGCCACAGAAAAGTTAGAAGTAGACTTGACCGAGGTTATTTTTTTGCCATTGAGATATAACTGACATAACATCACATTAGTTTCAGGTGTACAACGTACTGATTTGATATTTGTGTATATTGCAAAGTGATCACCAAAATAGTATCAAGTATTTTTGTTCATTTTATGTTTCTGCAAACCAAAAACTTAGTCTTTTTATTGTTTATTATGTTTAAGACATTTACATTTATAAATTTACACCAAATACAATTTAAAGTTTTTTGACTTATAGAATGTGGTTAAAAAGATTACACAGCATTTTGGATATTATACCATATATATTTCTATCATTCTATTTTAATATTAAATAATTATTTTTTAATATTTTTCTCACAAATCAGTATTCATTTTTATTAAATTTATTGGGGTGACATTGGTTAATAAAATTATATAGGTTTCAAGTGTACATTTCTATAATAAATCATCTATATATTGTATTGTGTGTTCACCACCCAGAGTCAGTTCTCTTTCCATCACCATATATTTGACCCCCTTTACCTCTTCTACCACCCACTTTCCCCCCTTACCCTCTGGTAACCACTAAATTGTTGTCTGTGACTTTTTGCATTCATTTTTGTTGTTCGTTGCATTCAGTTTTATATCCCATATACGAGTGAAGTCATATGATCCTTGACTTCTTCTGTCTGACTGATTTTACTTAGCATGATAATCTCAAGATCCATCCATGCTGTTGCAAATGGCAGTATTTTATCTTTTCTTACGGCTGAGTAATATTCCATTGTATATGCGAACCAAATCTTTTTCCAATCACCTATCAAAGGGCACTTTGTTTATTTTCATGTCTTGCCCACTGTGAATAATGCTGCAATGAACATGGGGGTACATATATATTTACAAATAAATGCTTTCAGGTGTTTTGGATAGATACCCAGAAGAGGGATTAGTGGGTCATATATGGTAGCTCTAATCTTAATTTATTTTGAGGAGCCTCCATACTGTTTTCCAGAGTGGCTGTACAAATTTACATTCCCATTAGCAGTGTATGAGGGTTCCTTTTGCTCTCCAACCTCTTCAACATTTGTTATTACTTGTCTTGTTGATATTAGGCATTCTAACAGGTATTAGGTGGTATCTCATTGTAGTTATGATTTACATTTCCCTAATAGCTAGTGAAACTGAGCATTTTTTCATATATCTGTTGGCTTTATGTATGTCTTCTTGGGAGAAGTGTCTGTTCAGGTCCTCTGCCCAATTTTTAATTGAATTGTTTGTTTTTTTTTGTGTTGAGTTGCATGTCTTTATATATTTTGGATATTAGCTACTTATCAGAGGAGTTGTTGGCAAATATCTTCTCCTATTTGGTTGGTTGCCTCTTTGTTTTGTTGATGGTTTCTTTTGCTGTACAGAAGATTTTTGGTTTGATATAGTCCCATTTATTTATTTTTGCTTTTACTTCCCTGCTTTTGAAGTCAAATTCATAAAATTTTCCCTAAACCCAAGGTTTATAAATTTAGTACCTATGCTTTCTTTTATGCTATTGTTTCAGGTCTTATGTTTAAATCTGTGATCCATTTTGAGTTAAGTTTAAGTGTTTTAAAGTGGTAACTAGTTAGGCTTCTTCTTGTTAAAATTTCTCAGTTTTTTAATTTTTTTGTTGAAATATTTGGTTTGAACATTTTGCCTTCCTATTCCCTCATATTGATACATATTTATGGCCTTTTGTGAACTAATACATGTGCATTACAGATGTTGTAAGCACAATGTGACCTACAGATGATGTATTACAGAATTGTACACTTGAAATCTATGTAATTTTACTAACCATTGCTGCCCCAATAAATTTTAATTAAAAAAATACAATAAATACAATATTATGAAAAAAAATGTTGTAAGGACACTGAAAAATAATGAATATTCTTTATATATAATGTGCAACATTTAACATGTGCCATTTAACATATTTCCAAATATCAGTACTCATATATTTGTTCTTCTCATTTATGTTTTCTGGCTTTGGATACATGTTTTTCTTTCATTGTGTTCTTTTTCTATAATACACATTTTGTTTTTGTTTATAAATTCTTGCTTGCCTTATGTTTGTTAAATCTACATATGAATCTTTAATTTTTGTTTATCAAATTCAAGGATAAAGCAAGAACAAAATTTATAGTGAGGAATTACATTCTAAATTTCTCTTTTCAACTTCAATTGATTTCCCAAACTTTCATAAATAACTTTACAATTTTATTTATCACTTAATCTTTACATATTCTATCAATATTCTTTTTCAAAACATTATGTTCCATTTTATCCTCATTGTTACAATTATTTATCCACCACTAAAGTTTTCTGTTATACTTTTACTATTTCCCATTCTTGAGTCTTGATTTAGATTTACCTTTTGCCTGCTAAACTATATCTTCAAGTCATTTTTAAACAATTATACAAATGCTGTATTTTCTGAATACTAGCATATGTAAGAATCTCTTTCACTTCCTTTATCTGAATGTCTTATAGGATTATTGGATCATAAACTTTCCAAAAAAAATTCTATACATATTACTTTGTATTGTTCTAGTTGTTTTGTTACAAAATAGAAGTCTAAGGCTGGTGTGATTTTTATTCTTATGTAGGTTATCTTTGTTCCGGATGATACTAAAAGTTTATCCTGTAATTTTTTTAGATCGAGATGTGGATGTATTTGAACACTATGGGTTTTCAATGTGTACTCTATTTTTTTTCTCATTCTGGAAGAACATTCTTCCATTATAAATTTGATGATTGATTCTGTTTAGATTGTTTTTTTATCCCTTCCTCAGAAACACAAATGGTTTATTATTTGAATACCCTTTTCTTCCCTCCATCTCAAGGATTGTTTCTGGTTCCAGTTCAGGTTACTTTCCTCTGCATTCTGAAAAATTTTATGAAGTTTATACTCCTGAAGACCACTTAATTTCCATTGTCTGGTGCCACTTTTTCTTTATACTCCTCCATGTGGATTTTATATCTACGACATTTTTGTGATTTTTTTCAATTGTATTTAATTACAGAGAGCTCTTTTGTTATGTGTGTACTCTTATCACAGCACATTTTTCCCCTGTGGTTGTCTACTTTTGTTATATTAAGGCCATGTTTTCTTGCATATCTTTGCTGATACCAAGCACATGTGTCCTAACATTTTTTTTTTATAGAAAATAACTTTCCGAGACATGTCTGTCTTCTGAGTTTATAAATCAGCTGATGTGAGTGTCCCTAACCATGCTGCATAGTTAGATATAGGCTTATATTCTGATTTTTGCAAGCAGACTACATGAAAACATCAACCACACCCTTTGAACCACTAGCCCCATTATTCACTGATGCTAGTGTTCTTCCTTTCTCTGTTTAAATTGCTTTTTATGAATTGTCTTAGTCCATCCATGGTGGTAGAACAAAATTCCACAGACTGGGTGGCTTATAAACAGCATGAATGTACTGTGTACAGTTCTGGAGGTTGGAAGTCCAAGATCAGGGTATCAGCATGGTCAGTGAGGGCCCTCTTCTGATTTGTAGGCTTCTTACATCATTACATGACAGAAACTGCTAGGGATGTATCTGGTGTCTCTTTTGTCAACTTCTAATCCCATTCATGAGGGCTCAACCCTCATGACTTAGCATCTCCCAAAGGCCCCACCTACTAATATCATCACCTTTAAGGGTTAGGAATTCAACATATAAATTTTGGGGATATACATATATATATATTCAGACCACTGTATGAGGTGACTGCATTTTCATAGAACTTCTCATCTTTTTTTTGTATCCCTATAAAGGATGGTACACTGGGAATTGTAGCTTCTGAATACACACTTAAAGAAAAGAGTTGATGAGTCATCATGGGATGATTCAAACTACAGTTTCTGCCTGGCTGGGGACAGGTGCAGTGTAGCACTTCTTTCTGGGCTGGGGAATCACAACAGCAGTGAGCCAATGACTTTGTCAAACTTCTTACTTTCCATACAGTTCTAGTTCACAAGAAGAGCTTGGGTAGTCCAAGAAGTTGCTTCTCAAATCAACCCACTGGATACTGTAGTTACTCAAAATTACTACCAGAATTTATAATGTTTTCTTATCGTTTCTTAATTTTTGATGATTTTGCTCCTTTTTCCTTTGAACAATACCCTAGACTCAAAATTTTCATCTGCAATATGAGGATAATAACACCTACCATTGAGAGTTATTTTGAAAATTAGAGAAAACACAGCTAGCACTATGTACAAGCCCTGACTCATAAATAGTAGATATTATTTATATTATTATTACTTTATGCATATTTTAAGGGGAAGTTGGGAGAGGGAGTATTAGGCACTAGTGATGTGATACCATATTAACCTAGAAACCCTATTTGTGTAATTTTGTGCTTAGCTTAAGCTGAAGCTATTAAATCCTGAAGGAATTATGATGTATTTGTAAGTATGATTTCAGACAACTATTCTTACCTGTTTCTGAATAAAACTTCTTTTTGAAAAAAAATGTATTCTTAATAAAAATATAAATAATTAAAAGGTACATTAATAAAGTATACTAATATACTTTCAAGTCTTATTTAAGGTTGATTTGAAGTCTAATCAATTGAAGGTTTTTTACCAGGGAATCAGAATTTTTTTTTTTAAACTAGACTTCCAAATTTTAGAAAACTAAAAGAGATTGTTATTGCTTAAGTCTATTAAAATTCAGGGCTTTCCAAAGACAATGTAGATTCATGTCAAGGGGGAATCATGACCTATGTTCAGTATTGGGCTCTCTCTCAGTAATAGGAACACAAACTTTGATGCAGATCCTCCTAATTTTGTTTCTGACTCTCACTAGCTGGATGACCTCCAAAAATTTATGTTCACTCTCCAAGGCTGAATTTAATCATCTGAAAAGTGTTTTATTGTAAATGTACCTAAAACACTTAGCAGAAAATCTATATATTTTTGATGCTCAATTAATTATCTACCTATTTATTCACCGTATATGCATTGTATGGAGAGACAGAAGTTAATTCCTGCATTGGATGCCTTGAAACATTAGTAAATATTCCTTCTGAATATCAAAAGTGTCAGTAGGATCCCTACAGAATTAACTCAGTGCTATGAATAGGTTAAAGAACAGCAGGTACAATAGATTATCTATGCATCAGCACCCAGTGCAAGTCAGGATGTGCCTTACACCCCCCCTTTTCATGAAAACAAGCTAATGTATATTTCTGTGACAGGCTGTGGAATAAGGATGACAGCTTCAAACATGCCGCTACCAGCATCCTCTTCTACAGAAAGGATTATCCAAGGAAGGGAAACATCTGTGGAAGGGGAGTGGCCATGGCAGGCCAGCCTCCAGCTCAAAGGGGCTGGCCATCAGTGTGGAGCCAGCCTTATCAGTAACACATGGCTGCTCACAGCAGCTCACTGTTTCCGCAAGTAAGTTCATCAAGGCTGCTATGAGTGTTTTTGTTTTCATTATCAGTTGCCATCAATTGATTCAGTGTTTGGGAAGAGTCCAATTTCACCAGCTTATCCTCTGTTCCATTCTGGATGAGCCCTGCTCTGTCCCCTAAAATACATTGTACTTGCTCTATGCTCTATTCATAGTCATCCCTTCTTCCTTCCTGAAATGATGTTTCATTTGTATTGCTTTCATGGTTCTTACTATATATTTTTCTGTATTATCACGACACTACTGTTGTCTTTCCAACTATATCATAAATTATTTTAGTGTAAAGACTATTATACATGTAACAAGTTTAAACTCTTCCATATATTGAAGGAGAAAATCCAGCCACTTCTGTGTTATTTTGTTTTCTGTTAATCCCTCTATCCTTCCACTATCAACATCCACCATCACTTTATATATAAGAAAAAAATCAGAGGTAGCTCCCAACTGCATCATCCAAGAACCCCTGTGGGCTTGTGTGGTCAAGAGAGGTGTATGGATGCTAGGAGAGACCTGCCACCTTATTTCACTGGCCTCACAGTGTAGAAGGCTCATCATATAGCACCCAGCAGGAACAATCTGTTGGAGCTTTCACTGTTGGAACTTTTCCAACTCAGCTATGTCAGTTCACTTATATGGGTCTACACAGGCACCCTATTGCCCCAGGAGATCAGGGACATACCTTCTTCCTTTACTGAGGTTTCAGCATTGGTGCAGAAAATTTTTCTTTCTAAATCCTCAAAAGATAAAGCTCAGCATGAAGCTTTGGCCAGTGGCACTGTTCATGCACCCTTTCTAGGATGCTATCTTTGGTAAGTCTAGGAGGTTCTTGCACCTTTCCAAGGTGCCTACACCTTTATTTATGGGGCACATGTGTAATGGGAATAAATAAATAAATTTAAGGTGATTGTCTGTCACTCTCTTATGAGAGGAAAGGGTCTCACTTATATATATTTACAACTCCCAGAATAACTAGCATCATGCCTCAGGTGAACTTGAGTTTCTCTAATTTTCTAAGGCTTTCTGATTTTTTTGTTCACATAGTGTTCCAATCTTCATACTTGTTTCGGGGAGTGTCACCATTTTATTTTATTACTGATCTCTGTTTATGTAAATTAAAAATAATAAATCAAGGGCCGGCCAAGTGGCGCGGTGGTTAAGCGCTGGCTTCGGAAGCCAGCGGCCCTGGTTCGGTCCCACATATGAGGGCCAGTGACACTGCTCTCAAAAATAATAATAATAATAATAAAAAATCCAGAATGCCAATTAATTTTTAGTGAAGACTATAAGCTTCAGCAATGGAGAAACGTGTTTTGGCAGGTCTAGTGCAGCCTTTGGGCTGACAAGCCTAAATGGGAATTGGCCACTGAGTTTGATAAAATAGAGGTGACCTTGATAAGAGAAATCATGGTGATATGATGGGGATGGGAATTAATTGAAGAGATAACAGAAGGAGAAGGATTGATTCAATGAGTTTGGATGCCACTTTCAAAGATTTTTTAAATGAATGGGAGCAGAGAAATTTGATAGGTGAGTGCAGTTATGGACTCAAAGAAAGGATTTCTCAAAATAGGAGTGATGTCATAGCATATTTTATGCCCATAATAATAATCTAGAAGAACTGGGAAAGGCAATGACCCTGGAAAGGGTTCAATTTTGAGAGTGATATAATTTCATGTAATTGCACAATAATATCTACTGTTGTGAAGAAAAAAATATAGGATACTTTGAAGACAATATCGTAATCATCCAAAGAGTTTTAAAACTTTTGTTTTTTTCCTATGGAAATAGTGTGTTTTTTAAAAATCATTTTTTAAGGCAAATTTTAGTAACTTTATGTCCATAAAAAAGGAAACAGTGTGGGTGGGGAAAAGGCTCTTGACAGGATATCATGAGACCTGGGCCATCTTTCTCTGACATTAACCAGCTGGATATGTCCCTCACCTGTGCATATCCAGTGGGTTATGCCCTTACAACTAACTTCTGAGTCTCAATATCCTTATCCACAAGCATGTTGAATCTGGCCTATTACATAAGGCTTCCTTTCTGATTGACAATGCATGAAGAGAAGGCATACTTCTGTTCTATGTACTCAATTAGTTCAGAAGTTCCTTGACGACTGAAGTCATATATGTCTTATATCTTCCAGAATTCTAGTTTTTAAATGAAAGCTTCAGTCCTAAAATTTCAGCTTTGAATAAAATCTTACTTTAAAGTGTAAATAAGATAGCTGAAAAAAGAGCCCTCCACATCTCCTGGTCCCCGCCCTGGATCTCTGCCTACTCATTTCTGGGGCAGTGCCTAGTACTTTGAAAACCACTGATATTTCAGGTTTTCATTACACTTAAACATTTATGATTCACTAATACAGTAATCCTGCATAAACAAGGAAATCTCCATTTTGAATTTTCTTCTGATTTCCTTCTACATAACTCTCTACAAAGAGAATTTGAAGTTTCTATATATTTCTAGTCATTCTTAATGGGGATAATTAGAAAAAGAGGAAACTGGCTTTGGGAGAAATAAGGAGGTAAAGAGATGGTAGGACTAGACAGAAGTTGCTTGTGGTGTAACTTTGTTGGGGAGTAAAGCATCTGCGTGAAGGGAGAGCTTTAAAAGTAGAAAGAAGGACTAACCAGGCCAGATCAAAGGACAGCAGGAGCTCTAACAGCATGATGTTGAGTTAGGGCTACTTAGTTTTTGAATACCAGGACAGGGTCTGGGCATAGGATGGAGAAATAATCCTGTATACACATAAGAGTTTGTATTCACAAGAGACAAATTACACTTTGTCTCAGTGATCACAGTATGAGCCAGTAAGAGCTGACAGCTGAGTCATAAAATAAGAATGAACAGAGAGTCTGATACAGAGAGAAAATGAGTCTTAGTATGAATAATATCCAAAACAAATCAAAATAAATATACACACATTTCCTTGAAATTATAGAAGAATATCTGATGAGTTTCTAATAAACAAGGAATTCAAAAATTAGAAATAAATTGTAAAGTAGCCATTACTATTATTAATCCAAATAAAGCATGAATAGGGCCGGCCGAGTGGAGCATTGGTTAAGCGCTGGTTTTGGGATGCCAGCGGCCCGGGTTCGGATCCCACATGAGGGCCAGTGACACTGCCCTCTACAGCTAACAACGGCTCCACCTGGAGCTGGGCTGTGCGAGCCCCGGTGATGGTGTGGGCTGCAGCCCCTGCAGCAGTGGGCTGCCATAGGCTACAGTGAGTGGCCCGCAGCCAGCGTGAGCGGCTGGCAGCCAAGTGTGAGCTGCCAATAGCTGCGGTGAGCGACATCCAGAGGCCAGCGACCGATCTGCCTCATCCGGGAAGAGCGCAATGACGATACCAACAGTGAAGCAACATCCTCCGCAACTAAAAAAAAAACAAAAAACTGAAGAACAAAAAGACAGCAACTTGTCTGTTCCCCTTCCCCGATTCCCCAACGCTGTTCCCCTCCGCCAATTCCCCAATAAAATCTTAAATAAAAAAAAAAAAGCATGAATAATTCATCTAGTTGCTCTTCTCTTTTTTTAGTTTTAGAGGGTGTAAAATATTTTCAGAATGTTCATAATCTCTTATATCATCAGTGTTTTTAACCTCTTTTTCAATAAGGTCATCAACTGCAAATTCTCTTACCATAGGGATTTTTCAGGAGCATAATCCCAATATTGGGGAGAAATACAGTCTTAATCTTGTTTAAAGTATAAAGTTAAGCATCATATATTTTACCCTTCAATGTTTTGCAGAAATAAAGACCCAAGTCAATGGACTGCTACTTTTGGTATAACTATAACACCACCTGCAGTGCAGCGAAATGTGGGGAAAATCATCCTTCATGAAAATTACCGTAGAGAAACAAATGAAAATGACATTGCTGTGGCTCAGCTCACTACCCGAGTTGAATTTTCAAATATAGTCCAGAGAGTTTGCCTCCCAGATTCATCTATAAAGTTGCCACCTAAAACAAGTGTATTTGTCACAGGATTTGGATCCATTGTAGATGATGGTGAGTATTCAACCTACTGTACTTAATACAAATGGGCCTTATGCTCTAACAAGGTATTTTAGGGCATCCCTCTTTAGATTTTGAGTAAAAATAATACTGATGCTTCCAATGTATATGGCTCTGAGCAGAACAGGGGGCTGCGGCTGTGGGTTAAAAAGTTAAAGGAATTGAGTCCCTATCCTTGAGGATTTCACAATTAATTGAAGCAGTGCTGAGAAGGTGAGGCTAATACAGAAGAAAAGAACAGTTTTAGATGCTTGCTATAAGAGGGACAAAATGCTGTGGGAGTACAAGGGGGTGATCCAAATTGTATATTTCCCATATGTAAACACTCCTGGTTAAACTACAATCTTCTAATAGTTTTTTTCTTGTTTCTTTTTTTGTCTAAATTCTTCCTCATTTTAATAAGAATGTATGATGATCATAAACATGAAAGTTCTTTGTGAATGTTTAGAGAATTTTCATTCTGGTTAGTTAATAGAACTTGTATTTTTTCCCCTCTGTCCCACCTCATAGGAGTTTTAAAAAACATCAATTCTAAAATTGTATAAACTGAAGAGCAGAACTTGAGATTTCTAGTTACTAGTTCATCCTCTTTAAAGAGAGAAATTAATTGAATGGTTTAAAGTAGGAAATAAGGTTCTCTCAAGGATATCCTGAATAAACTAGGAGACAAATGCTAATATATCTTAATCTAGCTTTTTTTTTTAACATAACTCTTACATGTAAGATTTCCCAAATGCCCCATGTATGCCCAACCTGCCATGTATACCCATCCTGACTTTGTGAGAGGTTGTTTTAAGTCTCCTTTAGTTCCCTCACCTTATTACTTGCTCAGAGCTACTCACTGACACCTTTTTTTTAAAAAAGATTTTATTGGGTAATCAGGGAAGGGGAACAGACAAGTGGCTGTCCTTTTTTGTTCTTTCGTCTAGTTGTGGAGGATGTTGCTTCACTGGCTCATGTTGGTCTTATCATTGCACTCTTCCCAGGTGAGGCAGATCGGTTGCTGGCCTCTGGACGGCTGCTCACGGCAGCTCTTGGCACCTCACACTGGTTCCCAGCTGCTCACGCTGGCTGCCAGCCACTCATTGTAGCTTATGACAGCCCACTGCAGCAGTGGCTGCAGGCTACACCGTCGCCGGCCATCTTAGCTATAGAGGCAACCAGATGGAGCTGTTGTTCACCACCTTAGCTATAGAGGGCAGTGTCACTGGCCATCATATGTGGGATCTGAACTGGGGCCCTGCTGCTCAGAGCTGGCATCCCAAGCCAGCTCCTAACCAATGCACCACTAAGCCAACCCCCTACAGCTTTAATGAGGAGCTCTAAGCCTCTTCCTTTCCTTTCCCATACTAAATTGGGCAGTGTTCTCTCCTAACTCCTGGACCTGTTCTGTACTGGTGTCAGTGGTTAGTACATATTGGGCATCCATTCTGTTTCCCATGTTTCAAGACACCCCTAAATAACACACAACATCACAGAGTAGGGCAAATTGCTCTGTGCAGCTCATATCTTGGTTTCTACTTGAATAGCTTTTGGAAAAATCAGTCAACTTCCCTGAGATTCAATTTCCTTATAGGGAAAAATGTGCCAGCTGGACAATTGTGATGGATCCCCTCCTCATGAAAAAAATAATGTACACACACACACACACACACACACACACACACATACACACACACAAAATATTGCATGTAGTTTTAAAGGTTCTGATAGTTCTTGAAGATCTACAAATATGACATAATATTGGGGCATATATGTTTATGATTCCTTGCATGTAGATATTTATGACTCAGAAAATAAAATTAAGCAACAATTAATGTTAATAAAATAATACTATGCTTTTTTCTCCTAGGAATATACAATTTATGTGTCTTCCATGTCTTAGATACAATTGTATGTGAAGAACATGTTTTTTTGTTTGTTTGTTTGTTTGTGTGATAGGACCTACGCAAAATAAACTTCGGCAAGCCAGGGTGGAAACCATAAGCACTAATGTGTGTAACAGAAAGGATGTGTATGATGGCCTGATAACTTCAGGAATGTTATGTGCTGGATTCATGGAAGGAAAAATAGATGCATGTAAGGTAAGTCCAAAGTCAAGGTCAAAACATTTAAAAAACATTTAAAGTTCCCATTAGCTATTTCTAAATTTTGTATATATTTCATTTGGGAGAAAAAAACAACATTTATTTTACCAAAAAATTCGGTTTACTTAGTAATCATAACAAAAATTATTAAATTGAATGTTTACTGTATGCCAAGCGCTAAGCAATTTTTAGACATTATTTTATTTACTATGATGAGATCAAAGTACTACCATAAATATCACTTTTTTCCAAATTAAGAAATTAAAATCTGTTGCTCCTATTTCTGGTTCACACGGTTACTCTTAATGTCTATTGTTATTTTCTTAAACAAAACTGAAAACAAAAGAAACCTCGCTTCTGAAGACCACTTTATTCGTCTGTCATCATCTCTCATATGTTCTGTTTCTGAGTCTCTTCCCTTTGTCCCTTTAATTCTTTAATGATTTTTGACACCTGATACAGGTTTCCTGTCCATCTCAAGCCCTGTAATATTAACACTGGCCCATTTGAATGCTGGATTCTTAGTTCCTAAATCTCCTAATCTCCAGTGATCTTCCCCTATCCTCAGCCACCTATTCTTATTACCCCAAACTCTAAAAACACTAATTCCCCAAATCCTTATTTAACACCTCTCTGCAGTGCTTCCCCCCTGCTTTTCAACTACTGCTGCTTCCTTGCCACACTCTCTGTGTTACACTCCCAACTAACCCAACCCACACAACCTAAACATATATTTTTGTGTTCCTTTTCTAGTTTAGTTTCAGTATCATCCCATATACAATATATTTTATTTGGCTGGTTTACTGTCTCTTTCTCTCCTACTAAACTAAAATGTAAGCTCCATGAAGGCACAGCTTGCTTTTTAAAAATATTTTTTGGTGGGAGTGGGGGAGGGGGATGCCTATTTTATTTGCTGATGTATTACCAACACCTAAAACATTACCTGGCACAAATATTTATTGGTTGAATAAAATATTGCCTTTCTTCAAGTTTATAGTGACCTCTAAACCATTGCTTCTTTGCTTTCTCACATCCCATTAGTCCTTTGCCGTCTTCCATCATCCACTTATACAGCTTAGATTTTACTATCATTTTTTAAAACACTTTTGCTAACAGTCCAAGGTCACTTATTGCCCTCTCTTTCCAGTATGACAAAGTCCTAAACCTGGAAGAACTCAACTATTCAATCTCTCTCTCTGCCTGAACCCTGGAAGTCAAATGCTCCTGGAAAAAAACACAACAGAACACATAGTTTCCACTATAGGTTCCAGATAACAAAATGGACAATCTTACTATTCTGTTTGTTTGCTTTTTCCAAATCTACCATTCTCTGAATTCTCCCAACATTTTCCCCTTTCCTCAGCTTCTGGTTTTTTGTAACCCTTTATTTTTATTTTTATTTTTTTTCCCAACATTTTATTGGGGAATTGGGGAAGGGGAACATTGTGTTTTTCCAGGGCCCATCAGCTCCAAGTCAAGTTATTCTTCAATCTTTGTTGTGGAGGGCACATGTTCAGCTCCAAGTCCAGTGGCTGCTCTCAATCTAGTTGTGGGTGGGCAGAGTGGAAGTCGAACTGGCAACCTTGTTGTTAAGAGCATGTGCTCTCACCAGCTGAGCCATCTGGCTTCCTGTTGGCAGCTCAGCTTGGGCGCAGCATCATTGGCCCATTTGGGAATGAAATCGGCCGCCCTGTTGCTCAGAGCCTGCGCTCTAACCAACTGAGCCATCCAGCTGGCCCCCTAGCCCTTTATTCTTAACTGATGACTTTGCTTCTCAATTTTCAAATACAAATAGAAGCCATACGAGGGGAATTTCTCCATCTTCCCAGCACCAGGCATGCAGACCCACCTTCATCTGGACCCATTCTGTCCACCTTCAGCTTAGATCACAACAGAGAAGCTGTCTCTCGGGCTGATAATCCCTTCTCCTCTGCTCAAGTTTCTCTTCTTTTGGGGATGTTTTCCCTAGCAGTTATGTCCTATCACTCTTTTCATAGTCAGCATTTCTCTTGTTACCATTTCCTTTCCTATCCAGATGTCTCAAATTAGGAAAAACAAAACAAAACACCACAACTCTTTCTTGACCCATATGCCTTCAGCTAGTACCCTGTCTTCTCTTTACCATCAAGTATTTGGAAAAAAGTTTATATACCCATTGTCTCAATTTTCTCTACCCCTACTAACATCTCAAACCATTTCTATATGGTTTTTGCCCTATCATTTCATGAAAAATAGCGCTTCCTGAGGTTTTTAATGACCTACCAGTAATCTCCAACAAATGATTTTTGGTCATCTTCTTCGTTTCTTTTAAGCTTTTAACAACATTTAACAATGCTTGTCACTCCCGCTTTCCTGAAATATTGTCTTCCCTTGGCTTGTAATGATTTTCATCCTACATCTCTTTGGGCTCCTTCTCTGTCTCCTTTTCAGGATCATTCTCTTAACCCCAGACATTACATTTTGATCTATACTATGCCTGTTCCTCTTTTTACTCTATACTTTCTCCCTAGAGCATCTAATTCTCTGCCATGGCTTCAATTGTCATCTTTTTGCAGATGATTCATAAATTATACTTTTAGCCCCCAGCTTCCCCTTTGATCTTCAGACTTATATATTCTATTCCACTTGAGTATTTCAATGGCACCTCATTCAAAATGTTGCACCTGATTCTGTTTATTCCACCCTCTCCATCTGATATTCTTCTTGTGATTTGTATCTCTATGAATGGCACCCCCCCCTTTTCATTCTGTTAAACAAGCCAGAAGTCTAGAAGCCTCTTATTCTCCTTATCCTTTACTAATTGATGACCTAATTGAATGAATTTTATCTCCTTAAACATCTTCCCATCGTACCTCTCTATCTCTGTTTCTCTCTCTCTCCCTTCTCCCTTCCTCTCCCTCTCTCTCTCTTTCTCCCCCACCCTTTCTCCTCCCTTCCTCACCTCCCCAACCACATTAGTCATTTACCTTATTCCCTTATATTCATTCTACGCTCCTTTAGTGCATTAGTGAAATGAAAGCCAGAATCATTTCTAACAAGATGTAATCTGATCATGTCAATGTCAACGCTGTATTTAAAACACTTCAGAGGCTTACCTTTGTTTTTATCTTGAGATAAAAAACAAAAACTTCTTAAAATGATCACAGGGCTCCACTTGGCCCCTTGCTGTTTTCTCACCGGTTTCTTTTTTTTTTTATAGGCCGTTGCATATGCCAAGCATGCTGTTTCCTCTGCCTAGAACACATTTGTCCACACTTCCCTTTTCATGGTTACCTCCTCTTCCTTTAGATATCAGCTTAATTACATCTCATTAGGGGACACTTTCCTGGCCTCCCTAACTAGTAAAATTCCCCTATTGTATGTTTCCATAGCACTTATCACAGATTAATTTTGCTTTAATTCGTGGATTTATTTAATATTGGTTTTAAAACCTAAACTTCAAGCTCTATGAGCATAGGGATCATTCATTTTGGTCATTATTGTATTCTCAGTGCCTGTCAAAATGCCTGGGACATATTCTAGGAACTCAATAAATAGTTGACAGAAAAATAAATAAATGAAGAAGGTGGAAGAGGCACAGAGAGGTTAAGTATCTTAGTCTAGGTCACACAACTGGAAGTAATAGAGCTGGGAGTGATAAGCAGGCAATTCAACCACTGAGAAACTTTTAACCTCTACATTTACATCTGCTTATTTACTTAACCTTCCTTGTTCCAAAAGAGATTTATGAGGGCTTATGTAAAATTCAGGAAGCAAACATAGTTAGGTGAGTAAAAGAAACAAAGATCAAGAATAAGTCCATCAAATATAGTCAAGGTAACAATACTCAGAAGGGATCATTAAAATTTTTCATTAAGCACAAATACTAACCTTATAGTAAATATTTTATATACATGTTTACTAAACCTAAACCATTTATAAAGTAATCAAACTAGCAAAAAAAAAAAAAAAAAAAGAATAAAAACCCAAAGATCCTGAACTAGAATAATGTAACTCTTCCATATGAATGAATGTTAATCTTTCTAGAAAACAATGCACTTTCAAGTTTTTGTTGTTTGTTTTTTTTTTGAGGGCAGTGTCACTGGCCCTCATATGTGGGACCAAACCGGGGCGCTGGCTTCCCAAGCCAGCGCTTAACCACCCTCGACACTCGGCCAGCCCTGCACTTTCAAGTTTATAGCACAAAATTTTAACTCAATTGAGAGAAACATTTATAATCTATCTCTAGTCTGGCTGCGTGATCTGTGAACCAATTTCCTTTTTTTCTATGGAAGAGAGATGATTGCTATCATCTTCCTACTGAATTATATTACAGTTATCAATTTGAAATGTTTTTGTTTTTTCTCCAGGGTGATTCTGGTGGACCTCTGGTTTATGATAATCGTGACATTTGGTACCTTGTTGGTATAGTAAGTTGGGGACAATCATGTGCTCTTCCCAAAAAACCTGGGGTCTACACAAAAGTGAGTCAGTATCGAGGCTGGATTGCCTCGAAGACTGGTATCTAGTATGAACTGTCCATGAATTATATCTGTGGCACACAGAGCTAAAACTCCTGCATATTGTGTGTTATTTATATTCATGTGGTTTGGATCAGTGGTTTGCTGGATGTCAAGAAGTCCTTCAGACTCAGACCAATCTAATATTATAAGGTGGCCTTTCTACCCTGAGGGAAGAGGAGACCGCAAATGACAAGTAAACTAATTCCTTATTCACAAGGGAAACTCTTATTAATAAGATGAACATTTATAAATGGTTTCCCCCAGTGGAAAACGGGAAACATTATTTTCTACAGGATATGAAGAGCTGCCGAAGCCGCCAAAATCTTACCTCATATAACACCTGGAGCACTTGGGATTCTTCTAGCAAAAAATCAAACAATAGTCTTCCCTGAGGATTCAGGGCTTCAGCAGTCTAGAGCTGATGGCTGCATACTCAATGGTTAGAAGGGAGAAGCAGAAAATTTACAATAAAACTTGAACTCTAAACTGTGTTTATAAATAATAACACAGTGCATTATCATTAACCACAAGACTTGCCATTTAAAAGATGTTTAAATGTATCTGAACTTTTTGTTAACATTGTTTTAAACACATAAGCACTAGCTTCAGGATGCATGTTGTATTGATAATAAGCATTTCTGATTTATTCTTTAACAGCATCATCAGTTGGAGTTAGGCTAGAATAAAAGATTCTTTTGAACATTTTCCCATAGGTACAAAAAGGATAAAAACAATTGATGGGACCTAGACTAGCAGAGTTGGTTTCTAATGATTAATAACAGGATGAACATTCTAAGTTTTTGGTGGAATGAGCTATCCAATTGTTCATTTAGAAATATCAATATCAATATAGTAACTGAGACTCTTGTAAGTCTCAGCTCTGATAGGCCAAATACCTATTAGAATGTCAGGTTAGAAATGCTGATATGTGTAAAGTACTTAGGACAGTGCCTGGCATGTATCACACACTATATAAATGTTTGCTGTAATGGAAAGGAATGTCTCTGTGAGTTTTAAGATAAATTAACTTAATTTGTCAAATTAGTAGATGACTTTGGGGCTTAAATCAGCCCAAAATCTAGTGGTGGAGCGCACAGGCTTTGGATTCAGGCTGTCTGAGCTTGAACCCTGGCTGTGCTATCTATGAGCTATTTGCCTTGAGTGGGATTCTTAACATCACTGTGCATTAGCTCTTTCATTTCTACAGTGGGAATAAAAATGGTACCTACCTCATATGGTTGTTATGAGGATTAACTGCATTAATACAAGTAAAGCACTTGGAACAGTTTCTGCACACAATAGGCTGTCAGTATGGACTAGCTACTATTTATTATTAGTGTGCTGTGGACTCAATAAAACAATATGCTTTTTAAAACTGTTCCTTGTTTCTTTATAGTCATATAATTAATTTCAGAATATATTAAATTACACTATAAAATAACTAGGTGAACCACTAGATTTTCAAAATCACTTTTTATGTTCTGTTAATATATTTTGAACTATGTCTGCCTGTAGACACGTAGAATGCATGGCCATCTGGCCTCAGGGTTGTGACTACAGAGACATAGCTGCATTCACCTCCAGGTCTCCAATGTGAGAACTCAAGCGCTAGATTCGTTGCTCTAATTTATCAGAGAAAAATTTAGTCTGTTTCTTTAATGACTGAAAGTTTTGTAACTTTATGTGAATGTGTTTATATGTAATATATGTAAACAAGGTAAATATAATTTAAAAACTTCTAGTTTTATTTATAGCTCAATAGTAAAATATAAACAGAAAAATGTCACCCTTGCATACTTTCCTTTTAAACAGAAAATGTCACCAAATTTCTGAGTTGATGACTACTAAATAACTAAATATCAACAGAAAAAGCAGAGTGAAAACCTAAATTTTCACCCTTCTTTTTATATGCATAGAAACATCCAAAGCTTTCTAGAGAATATTTAGTATATTCAAGATGTGCTTGATTAACCTATGTTATATTAAAGAAAAATACGGCCTTTGGTAGAAACAGGAAAACAATTCTGTCTAAAATAGCATTATTTTCTACTGTGCAAATTCCAGAACAATAGATATGTGGCTTTGTGTAACTATATTTATACTTCAGAAGACTGTGATCACTTTCTGCATGTGTCTGTGAAACTACATATACTGATTGAAACAATTTTATGCTTAATTCAATTCAATGACATTTTAACACTAATGAGAGGAATGTATCCAAAAGGCCATAAGTAAATCCAAGAAATAGAAATATGGATTTTTAAAACAGAAATTATATGTACTGTTTCTAGTTTGATGATGTCTGACCTATCAAGCAGTGTTACAGGAGTCGTGCAATAGCTTTTCCTCAGATTTTTCATCTATCAAATGAGACACTAAGCTATCTACCTCATGGCATTGTTGTGAGGCTTTCCTGTTGAATAATAAAGTTGAAAAGTCAAAGAATGTTTAAAGTCTGCTCCAAAGAGTGCAAAGTATGTTATTGTAAATTTTTATCAGTACAGATGGTGCTGCAAATGCATTAAGATTGTAAAGAAGCTTCTTTTTTTTTACAGTGTTAGCATATTTATCAATAATATTGCTTTGTGAATTTTGCAAATATATTGTGGTTTTAAAAAAACCTGGACTTGCCTCTTGTGCTGTGAATGCTATAATAATAGTCACATTATTTCACAGAAAAAAACCCCAAAACCTTCAATTTGCCTTACTTACTGTTTGAAAATACAGATCAAATCCATTAGGCTGACAGTAAACACTACAACACATAATCAATGTGGGATCTTGATGAAATTTTGGGTGCCATGAGAACTAAAGTGTTAGTTTTTAATGCTAGAACTTATCTTCTCAGTGAAATCGTCATGCAACAATACAGTGAAATCAGCAACAATAAGAACAAATATATATTAATAGGAATCTACCTATATAAATAAATATAGGTTGTTGCTTCCCAAATAAAGTTGTTGCTTTGTTGATATATTTATTTGACAGAAGGAATATGGGGAGACATTAATTCATGCAACCATAGAAATAAAAAATAAACTTGTTATAACATATTGAAACTCATGCTAGAATCATAGGTGTTAGAACCAGGAAGGACCTAACAGATTATCTACAAGAACCTCCTATTTTGACTGATATAAAATCAGAGCCAAGAGAATTTCCCCAAGTTATACAGTAGGTCACAACAAGCATAAGAACACACCCCAGGAGTCCTGGCATCCAGTTCAGTGCTCTCTCCATCACTCTAATCTGAGTTATTCAGGTTCACTAGCCAGGAATATAGCGGTTCTAGAGATCACTGGAATTAAATGACTGCTGCCAAAACAATTTTCTCCTTGCAAAAATGTGAGATAAGTTAAACTCACATGGTATTTAGCAAAGCATATAATTGGACAAAACCAGTTTTACAATTAAGATAAACAACATCACTTAAAACTATATCCAGCTATACTTAAGGAAATAAAGGATGATTTTAATGTAGGCAAAGCTGCAGAGTCCGTTAAATTGGCAGGTCAGTATACTCCATGGAAAGTTACCCTACAAATCCATTCCTTTTCTCACCCTCTACACTAAGCTTTATAGTGATGAAGTAATTTAAAGTCTTGGTATGGCATAAATTAAAAATCTATACCAATCTCAAAGTGAGGAGCAGCAAAAGATTTTGAACCCTACTAAAACAATATCTTCTTCCATCACCATACATTTGATGCCATTTACTGACTCTGGGTGGTAAACACACAATATTATATATAGATGATGTATTACAGAATTTTATACCTGATACGTGTGTTACTTTACTAACCATTGTCAGCCCAATAAACATCAATATTTTTTTAAAAAAGATTAAGCAGTATGGCTTGTCCAAAAAAAAACACAAAAACAAATGTTTGATTTTCTCTCTGCTATATTTACTGCCTCATTAGATAGTTGCTATCTTACAGGAAAAATGGGTCTTAAACCTAAAAATAAGCAAAACTAAAATTAGACGCCTGCTTAAAGGGGAAACATGGGTTAAGTGTAGTTCAAATAGTGTGAGAGTCGGGAAATTCAAGTTAAACGTCTTGGAGGAGTTATCTTCAGAGTCTAAGGATCCTGTGTAGACAGATTCAGATTCAATAATTTCATTTTACAGTGAGGTACTTTGAATTGAGAACTGAACTATAAAGAAGGGAAATGATATTTTAGGCATGTGGGCAAAGATACAATGGGGAAAAAAAGGTTTGGATCAACAGAAAACTCAAAATTCAGAGAAGGCAGACACCTTTGCAATTACAAGGAAAGCACATGGAGAAGAGACAATTAGAAGGTGAAGCCCTTTAAAATGGCAGTTGGCACAAATATATTTTTATTTTTTCACTTTAAAGTTGAATTCCCTTTAGAGTACACACACAAACAAATGACTGGGCCAGACATAATGAGTACAAGTACCATTGCACTACAAACATCAAGTCATGGGCTATGAAATGCTTTATGAACACCTCTGATCTTGTTTCACACTTGCCTCTGAAAAAGATGAATGACAGGGCCTGAAGATCAGATTTGTACTGACTCAGAAAGAACAAGTGCCACCTCTTGAAAGAGAAATATAAAACGATTCAAAGTAGTTAAGGGTGTTGCTTGTTTCGAACACAATATTGTTTCTCAATTATGCAGAACAAGGAAATTTTTCCCGCAGTAAAGACTTACAAGGGATTCTTCACCTCAAACCTTACTATTGGTTAAAGTTTACCCATCCCAACTTGTCAAACTAGTTTACTTTAAATCCTTAAGCACTCTTTCTTTAGTCAGCTTTCAAGTCTGAAAGAATGCCCAGGATGCTACTCATTTGAGGAGAATCCACAAAGCCGCACGGAGGTGGAGGAGTTTATATTCCCAACAGTGTATGATGTATCAGTAAGTTTAATTTTATTTCATGTTCGAAAAGATTCATTTCAGATTGTGGTTTCCAACTCAGGCAATTATTCTGAATTGGCAATTTGATAGTTGTTTTTTTCCTACTGTTGTTGGAGAAAATAATAACATAGTAATTAATGTTAAGACTTTTTATGTCAGGAAACCATGCTAATGATTTGATATTTAGGATTTGAAAAGTTTACCAGGTTGGATTTTAACTGAAAACTTTAATGTAAAAATGAGATAATCACAGAGAGGGAGGAAAAACAGAGAATGAGGTGAAATTCTATAGATTTGTAGGAATGGAAGCATGGGTCAAGGAAGAAAGTGTTTCCTCACCCTCAATTCAGAATTTAGCATATATAATGCTATTTGTGATCTTTCTAAAATATGTATTTAATTGATACATTGAACGTAGAGGAAACAAGCAAGTTGTATCAGAAGTATTGTATTTTAACCCTCATTCTAAAATTGATAAATATAATTAAAATGCCAAAAAAATGAATCTGAGTTTTAATGTCCTTTGAGAAATGCTTTGCCTTTTAAAATAAAATTCTAGCAAACAATATAAGAACAATTTGTACATAAGAATATAAAAGTGAGAAGCAAATAAATAATTCTAAGATTGTTGTATTTTAATAGTCTATAGAAATGAAATGAGAGAGAAATGAAAGTGACATAAAGATAAACAGGAAAAATACACCAAAATAAAAATCTAGGGATAGTGAAGGAACTATATCTGGTAATACAGCAAGAAACAATTTAGGCTTCTCTATCCCTATTACTTCCCATTTTCAAGATTTTCAAAATTGTTCCCTCCAGGTCCAAAATCCTTGAAAACTTTATGGTTCCTTTCCATATCAAAATTAGTGAGTGTGACTACTTTATAATTTTTTGCTTTGGTTTTCTTTGGCTTTGTGGCTCAGAGTGATAGTAAGGGATAAGAGTGGAGGGATTGGTGGGGAAATTTTGGAAAGCTATCCCTACTCTTTCCTACTCTTCTGATAATCTATGCCTCAGTGTAATTAAGTCTCAGAGGTTTTTTCCATTTAAAATACACAAATAAAACTTTATTTATTAGTTTTTGTCACTTGTGAGTAATATGAAGAAAATAAACCTTATTCTTTGTTGTACATGCCAGTACCTAGTAGAATCCCTGGCACATGTGTATTAGTTGAGCCATTTAATTTTTCTTCAAATTTATTTGGGACCAACTAATTTCCAACAACTTATCACCTATGGGTTGTTTCAACCTCCATTTGACTTCACTGGATTTTATACCACTGTGTTTTTTTTGTATTTTTTGTTTTTTTGTTGGTTTTTTTTTGAGGGCAGTGTCACTGGCCTTTACATGTGGGACCCGAACCGGGGCCGCTGGCCTCCCAAGCCAGCGCTCAGCCACCGCGCCACTCGGCCAGCCCTCATACCACTTCTAAATACTTCTTTTTGCACAGAAATATTTTGTTTACTTTTCTAGTGAGCCACTTTGTATTTAGATATAATATAAATAGATATAAATACATTTATATATTTAGTCTTTTCCTAAAAATGAGTAACTATGAAATAGTTTCTTTGGATTATCACATTCCTACAATGAGGTTCTAAATAATTTTATATTTCTCTTTGCCTCAAAAAGAAATATTAGCATCTTTTTTGAGATGTAATTTACATGTAACATTATGTTCATTTCAGGTATACAAAATAATGGTTCAATATTTTTATATATTGCAAAATATCAGCAACAGAAAGTCTAGTTAACATCCATCACCATACATCATTACAATTTTTTTTCTTGTGATGAGAACTTTTAAGATCTACTCTCTTAGCAACTTTCAAATATACAATATAATATTATTAACTATAGTCATCATGCTGCACATTACATCCCCACGAATTATTTATCTCATAATTGGAAGTTTGTGTCTTTTGATCCCCTTCACCCATTTGTCCCCCCTTTCACCCCTAGCTCTGGCAACCACCTAGTACTTTTTCATATAGTAACACCCATTAGTGAACTTTAAGTTATTTCCTACATTGACTGTTAAAATCAAGTTTTGGTTTTATAACAATTAGAATAAAAGTACTCTGTCAAGTGAAAACATATAAATATAGAAAACAAGGCCCAATATTTTTAATTTGGAAACTAAACTTGTCATTTAAATGAGAGGCTTCCCTCATCTTCTATAATAGTGTCTTGGGCTCTAGGAGTTCAGTACTGTCAATGTAGGACTGGGGCTAGATGCAAAAAACTAAAAAATAAAAAGACAGATGGCCCATAAACTAAGAATAATCAGTATCTCTGAAATGGCATAATGCCAAATTTGAAAAGGCAATTTAAGCTTTATCAGAACATATACACACATATTATGCATGTATATATATATATATATATATATATATATATATATATATACATATTCATATTTTATCATATTTCTTTAAAATAAAAGTTAACAAGATACAAACATATCGGTTTTATATATGGTTAAATATTTTTACAGGAAAATGTTGATAGATTATCTTTAATTTAAACATGTATTTTTCTTCAATTTGGTAAAACTGTAAACAGTACTATTACAATGAACAGTCTTGGCTAATTTTTGCACACATTTGAAATTGTTTCCTTGGATAAAACACCTTCTGTGCTTTCACAATTACTGGAATGTCATCCCATGATTAGCAAACTACTCTACATCTTAAACTTCTTTTTTCGCTGAATATTCCCTATATCCCTGGAAAATTCAAATGTAATTTGTTCATTTTTATGGACAAAATATAATTTGTCCCTCAGGACACAAATTTTTTTTTACAGCCCTTTCAAGTAGGGTTTATTATTGAAGATTGAGTCTTTGTCCTCTCACTCCCTAATACCACCTCAGATCACTGCTCCCCGAAATCCTTGTAAACTGCCTTGTTCCTTTGAAGCTCGCACAGTTCTCATCTCCACTCTCTTTCCTTCCTCATCGCTGTTCTATGGACCCATGATTATTCCCCAATTTATTAAAGATTGACATTTGCTTCCCTATCTCCTAGGTTTAGCCTAAGTAGCACCAGTGCCCATGTAATTGATCTTCAGCATCCTTATCATTTATTTCTTTGATCTTCTCATCTCTGTAAACTTCTCTTCAAATATTACTTGCATGTTCACATCTTAGACTTTTTTCATGACTTGGAATTACTCTCTGTGAATCATTACTTTGGACAACTATCACTATACTAACCTCCATTCTTACAGTCTTAGTTAGATCTAATGCATCCGGTTTTTAAATTTTGTTTTATTTCATTGGCTCTTCCAATCAATGAATTCTTCATATCCATAAGGTGCCACCACCACCAAACACACACACATACATACACACACACACACACTCATCTTTGTTTCTTTTGTGATCCTTAGGTTCATCATTTCAACAAATTTCTTAATGATGTCTTACATGCCACTAAATTCTCTTGTTCCATATTTCTTCCATCATTCATACCTGGATAAAGTCTAGAGAGAATACACCTATTTGAACAATGGCTCACTTCGGCCCAGACCACTGAGGAATGCTACAGAAAATCTCACAAATGTGCAGGGAGTGCCAGCTCATCTGGGCCTTCAACTCTTACCTATCATTCCTACTACATTACCTTAGCATATACTCCAATTTTCCACAATAACTATTACCAACTTCTCTAGTCTTCTCTAAGTTCCAGTTTTCACCACCAGTCCTCTCAGTTTCAACTCCTTCAAGGAGATAACATGATTGATCAATTAGATGAGAATTCTTTCAACTGCCTGACATGGAACCAACAAACCTACCTATATTTATTCATGCTCTTTGGAGGATGCCTACAGTTTGTCCAACTTCTCTAACTTATTAGGTTGAACAATATGAAAATGTCAATATATTATAACTTTTGACCTACACAAATGACAATCACATATGTGTAAGCCTAACGGTTCAGAATCCATGATCCTTCAAATATGCTGTCAACACAAGCCTCCTCCCAACCTCACCATGTCTACTGGATAGTTTACGCTATTGTAAGTATACACAAACCTGTCCCCTTCACAAGAAAAAAAAAATCCTCTATCAAACCCATATTCCTTGCTAACCTGTTTCCATTCATAGCCAACTCATTAAAAAATTTGTGGGCCGGCCGAGTGGTGTGGTGGTTAGGCGCTGGCTTGGGAGGCCAGCTGCCCCAGTTTGGGTCCCACATATGAGGGCCAGTGACACTGCCCTCAAAAAAAAAATAAAATTTGTTAACATCCACTGTCCCATCTCCTCACTTCTAAGTTTTCCTCAAACTCACTGACATTTAGTGAGTTTCACTACTAAACATTCCACTACTCTGTTGCTTTTTCTCTCATGGTCACCAATGACTCACTATTGCTTAATCCAACAGGTATTCTAAATATTTATATTTAATTTCTCAAGAGCATTTAACACTGTAGCTCAATCCTTTGAATATCCTCTATTCTTTGTTATCATATCACACTTTTTTTTTTCGTATTTCCTCCTTATTTTCCTCCATGTTTTCCAGGATTCCTCATCTCTTGCCATAGCTTAAATGTTAATCTTAAGATTCTTCTCTGAGTATCCCTCTTCTTATTATCTTAATAAAAAATATTCTCGAGCACCTATCATATTCCAGGTGCTAAAAATACAGTGATGAATTTCACATAGGAATTGGCATTTTTAAATGGTAAAGTAAAATTGCTAGATTAAAGTGAATGCATATTTAATGGCTTTCTATTCATGTTGATAACTTACTCCTTTTCATATTTGTAACATATAACTTACAATTTGCCACTTAACATTTATTTTGAAACTTTGATATACAGAAATTTTGATGCAATCATTAGATTTTTTCCCCTCCTTTTTTTTTTTTTTTTAAATAGTCCAATTATTTAGTGTTTTCTTTGATGATTTCTGCCTCCATACGTCAGCTTTAGGAAATAAGTAGTTGACTCATAAACATGACAGCAAAATGAAAATAAGCCAAAATCATGTGGAACTAAGTTTTCTAATCTCTTAGCTCCAAGAACTTTAAAAAACAAAAGCAATAAAACAGTGAAAAGTATATAATTTACACAAATAAAGCAATTTTTTTTTTTGAGGGCAGTATCACTGGCCCTCATATGTGGGATCCGAACCGGGGCCGCTGGCGTCGCAAGCCAGCACTTAACCACCACACCACTTGGCAGGCCCTAAAGCAATTTTTATAAGGAGGAATTTACTTTTATTTAGATTACTAATAATGTGGATATAGTACAATACTTAAATGCCCCTGTAGAAATAAATAATGTGCAATAACTACTTTATTTTATAGACATTTAAAAGATTAGTTTGTAGCCTGAAATTACTGTTGCCCAGTTCATCCACAATTAATCTTGTTTCACCAATTCATGGCTCAGGTTATTTTCTCTCCCCCAGTTCATTAGTAATCTAAAAGTAAATTCCTTTAAAATTTCCTGGGTGTTGACATATTACTGAGTCAGAATGCAATTGTAATACTCAAGTTGGATAAATGAGCCAGACAGAGAATTTCAGGCTCATACATAGGGGTACTAATGAGTGAATATTGAGAATATTTATTATGCCAACCAAGAATCTAAATAACAATAAGATGAGCTCAATGCTATTTAATTTCAACCACCACAACTAAAAAGGTACTCAGTTAATACCAAGGACAAGACTTGTAACTAGGCACATGTTAGAGGGATAAAGGACATATGACCTCTGGTAGGGGGAAGTGAGAGAGAGAGAACCATGAGTAGTACTAAATATAACATAATAAATGTTAAGCACAGGTATAATCAATGCACTTTAGTAGCATTACCTAAAAGACCAGTACACATACTGCTGGTAATATATGAAATGACTATAGGTAAGATTTATTTTAATGTATATGTAAAAAAAATATATATAGCTACTGAATCAAACTCAGTATTTGGTGAATATTATTGCTTAGGGATTGGGTATACTAAAAAATGAGTATTTTCAAAATGTAAGGAAATAGATTTGGACATTTTAGTACTTATGGCAGGATTGTGATGACTGCAACTGCAATTTGAAAAACTTTGTAACAACTCAAAGAAAGAATAATTTTAAGCAGGATAGAAAATGAAAACTTTAAATTGAGCAGTTGGTTGAGGTCTTAAAGATGAGTATGTTTTTTGTAAGTAGGAAAGTAGGAGAGGGCAATTTAGACTGGGATCATTAAACTAACAACGCAGAATACTTCCTCAGGTGCTATTATAGGTGTTTTGTTTTGTCTTTGGCTAGGTTGATATTCTCAAGAAAAATGCAAATTATAAGCCCTTTTTTTTTTTTTTTTAAGATTTTTACTCAAATATAGCTAGTATTACATTAGTTTCAGGTGTCCACCATAGTTATTCAGCATTTATATACCTAAAGAAGTGATCACCATAAGTCCAACAAGCATCTGACGCTATACCACACAATCATACTACTATTGGCTATATTCCCTATATTGTACATTACATCCCATGACCTGGAAATTTGAACCTCTTATTCCTTTTCACCTGTCCTTCCTTTTTAATTTTTCAATTACACTTGACATCCAATATTATTTTATATTAACTTCAGGGGTACAGCATAGTGGTTAGATATTTATATAAGAAGTGACCCCCCGCCCCTTACTAGTCTAGTGCCCAGCTGGCATTATACATACCTATTACCATATTATTGACTATATTCCCTCTGCCTTACTTTACATCCCCATGACTACTGTGTGACAACCAATTTGTACTTCTTAATCCCTTCCCCTTTTTCACCCTCTGCTAATCCCCCACCCATCTGGCAACCATCAAAATGTTTTCTGTATCTATGAGTTTGTTTCTGTTTCATTTGTTTGTCTGTTCTGTTCTCTAGACTCAACATATAACTGAAATCATATGACATTTGTCTTTCTCTGTCTGACTTACTACACTCAACACAATACCCTCTAGTTTCATCCATATTGTTGCAAATGGCAAGATTTCATTCTTTTTTATGGCTGAGTAATATTCCATTGTAAATATGTACCACCTCTTCATTCACTTATTCATCCATTAATTCATCCATTCAGGGACACGCAGATTGCCTTCATATCTTGGCTATTGAAAATAATGCTGCAATGAACATATGGATGAGCACATCCGCTCAAAGTAGTGTTTGGGTTTCTTTGGATAAATACCCAGAAGTGGCATTATTGGGTCTTTGTCTCTTGTTGTTGTTTTTTTAATTAAAGTTTATTGGGATGACAATTGTCAGTAAAGTTACTAACAGATTAAAGTCCTGTTTTTACCTCTGCACTGATATTTGAGATAAATACCATGAAAATTATAAAAGATTACAAATGTAAAAGGTTGTTATTGCTAATGGACCCAAGGGAGGTGCTGTTGAAAAGAGTATAGTATATCAAAGTAAGATTTGATCATGATTGCTGTGCCAGAAGTACCTGTGTAACAAATGACCAGGTAATTTTCTAGGGGTTTATTATACTTTAACTTGGATTCCTACGCAGTTCTTGAAAACAGATCTGATAGAATGGCTTATTGTGTCCCACTTATAGGTGAATTAATTGCCTTCATTAAAAGATTTTAGGTCTCTCCAAGAGGAATAATTATTTTCTGGTCACCATTTCTTTATGGGGTGTCCTGAAGGTCACAGCCCAGACTGGTTGGTGACCTCACCATCTTGAGACTCATACACCATGTGACCCAGGCAAGCCTCTCCCACGTGGTCTTCTGGGCTCCACTATAAGGCTTTGTTTCTCAAGGTACTAGAAGCTCTTAATTGTTGCCATGCACTATTCTTATGTGTATCTGGGCTCTTCCAGGCCCCTGGATCTTGGATGAAAATTAAATTATTTTTAGTACAATTCTGTTCAGCAAAATTTACCTCCTTGTTCCCAAGCTTCTATTTTTATACCATGCTGCACTGGTTATTGCTATAGTAAATTTTTATTAGAATCTGTGTTCTGTAGAGTTTCTATAAATAGAATACAGGAAATTTAGGTGGGCTCAACTAATTAAGTACTTTTATGTTCTTGGGAAAAACCCTTTAGCCTCAATTGAAAAGTGGGCATAATATTTATCACATGAACCTTACATAGATGTTGGGTTTACAGGGTGTGTTAAACTCTTTAAAAATTATAAAGTGCTATATACTCATAAATGAAAACTATTATCATCATTATTATTATTTTTAGGATGACCTGTGCTTCACCCTTATACCCTTGACACCTCATCCTTTGCTCTCCAAAAGTGTTTGAAATAAGGTTGGGCAACTTTGAGTAAAGGAGAAACTCTTTAAATTTTCAGGGGTCTTAAGACTCTAGAACCTTTCACATGAAGCTCTGATTACACTGTGCAAATTTATCAAACTCAGACAGAAAGAACTCCCAGCAATTAAAATAGTTCATCGAATATATACAAATGCCATTGATACTTAACTGAAGTAATATGGTTACCCTCTGACAAATATTTTGCCACGAAAATGTGAGGGTGAGTAATAGGAAATGGGACAAGAGAAACTATCTGGACAGAAATTCCTTGGTTATCTTTTAGACAGGAATCTCCCAAATAAGTGTAACCTCTCCATAATGGCTCGACTGCCTTTATGAGAGCAGCTATCAACTGTTTGCACTTTTCAAACCTTATAATTTTGTTCAATAGGGTCAGCAAGTCACAACTACTTGTTTAATCAAGGCTGATAATAATAGCTAACACTGAGGGAGCATTTGCTATCTCTTTTTATTCTCATAATACCACTGTGGGAAGTATCTGCATTTTACAGATTAATAAACTCAGGCTCTAATAAATGAGATGAAGTCACATGACTAGTGAGTATAAAGGCATTCTGTCTGAAAACAACCCAGGCTCTTTCCACTACACATGCAGCCTCTCTTCAGAGACCTGGAGAGGCCTCTGTGACCAAAGCAATCTCTTAAGAAAAAAGTAATTTGAAAGAAATATTACTTATTTTCTGTTCAAGACTATGTGATATATGCAGAATTGTCTAGAAGAGGGGGACTATCATGTAAAATGCATAAAATAGTGTATCACTGCATTGTCTTCAAACCTCTTCTTAAGAGCCTTACCCACAATAATTCATGGTATATCATTAAGAAGCAACCCAATAAATAGGTAACTCTAAGCTTCTTTCTTGCTCATAGGACCACAGCAACCTAGAGAACTTTCTTAGTATATAATAGATCACATATAGACCAGATTACAGATGAGTGAGTGGAATATTGAGGAAACCATCTGAGCCATTAAGAGAAAGTAGGAGATTTTCTTTTTAATTACCTAGATAATTGTCTTAATTCTTGACTTCTCTTTTTTTCAAAGTGATACTGATAAATTGTAGAAGGATAAAACTAGAACTCACTCTCTTCACTTAGATTTCATTGTCTCTGCAGAAATCAGAGCGATGCCAGTTCAGTGAATTAACCAGAATTCATTGCCCACTTTGGGCCAAACACTGCATTAAACGTTACTGTGTAACAAGAAGAAAAGCAGAGAACAAAGACACAGAAATAAAATACAAAAAAGCACAATGTGGGGGGCAGATGGGTTAGTGGGATCTTGTGGATTTCTCTTCTGATCGTTCCTATTTTCTCAGTGAAATGGGATCAACGCCGTCAGCTGAGGGTGAAGATGAAAGAGGAGGTATTAGAGGTTTGAGAAGAGAAAGTGTGAAATAGTTGTCTATTTCTAGTACTAGGGGAAAGAGAGAGTAACTTAATTGGTATGATGGCCAGGTAGCACTGAGGGCTAACTTAAAGTTAGTGTTCCTTCATTAAAAATGAGACCCATCAGCATAGCTCAGCAATTTTTCTCAGCCACATTGTACAAACAGACATGATCTAGAAAGTTGAATTTAATCAGGGTTGGAGTTTTACTACATGATTATGAGAAAGTGAGAGAGGATTATAGAACTGAGGGTATATGTCAGGGAATGAGTATAATGAGAGTCCATGGATTTTACACTAAGTAAGAGAGCAATGACAATGTAAGGGCGATCACAGACATTGGAAGGATGGTAGGATCAGTGGATTCTACGTCCCAGTGGAATTGAAGTCTGGGTACAAAGGCAGTGAGCTGGAAAGATGAGTGGTGGTAGTTGAAGAGTTGGATGATTACATTTAGATTATGGAGAACTTGAAGTTCTTGGTAATGACAAGGTAGAGAGCATTAGTATGAGAGTAGACAGTTGAAGTAGGGAGAAGGACAAGGTCATTGGCACAAATAACCAATACGGAAAATAGAATGTAACCAACACAACAAAATAGACAGTAACAAAGCACTATACAAAACTTGAAGGTAGCTGCTATTTGGGGTGGAATAGCTATGAAGGAAACTAGTCCTTAAAGGAGAGAGAAGGCATTAGAGCAGCACATTGAAAGGTTTCCAGAAATGGAAATATCAGCAGCTGGGAAAAGGCTATTAGAAATACTGAGAGATGGAGGACATATTAGGCAGAGGAGGCATTGTAAACAAAACAGGAATGGGTGAATATAAGAATAAAATGGCCCATGTGAGGGCAAGTGCTATACATTAAGAGACCAAAAGTAAGTTAAACATAGCACATGAAAGACCCTTATTTTAAAAATGTAAAATATATCCTTTCCCTCCCATATCTGAAATTGTCCAGTGGGTTCCTATAACCCATAGAATTAATAACACCTTGCCATGGCCTTCAGAGGCCCTGTGATTTATTTGGTCTTTGTCTGTCCCTCTAGCTTAACCTTCTCCATTCTTTCCTGGACCCATCATGAACTGGCCACACTAGGTTCATTTATTTCAGGAACTCAACAAGCTACCCCTGTTCCAGCTCTAGGAACTTGCTGCCACCTGATTGCTCTTTCCCAATTCTTCTAGAAGCTGTTTTCTTACAATTGACCCCTCAGTTCAAACGGTATCTCTTCAGAGATGATTCCTTGCTACCTAACAAAGTGCCCTTCCCCACCAGCTATGTCACTCTCTCTTAATGTGTTTTATTTTAATGAGTGAAACTTATTCTTTGGCTTGTTTTTTTTTCCAGTTTCTTTCCACTAGCCTGTGAACTCCATGAGAGCAGGAACTTGTCTGTTTTGTTCACCACAGTTTTTCCAGCAACAGAATCAGTTTTCAGTATGTAATGGAATCTCCATAAACATTTCCTGAGTCAATAATACCAACCTAAAGACTTTATAGTCTATGTAATGAGAAATATCTGAGGCTTTTTGAACTAATGAGTCACATGATCAGAACTGTGTATTTATTTGGAAGATAATTCTGACAACAGCATTGTAGAATGTATTTGCAGGGAAATTATCTGGAGATAAAGAGATCTCTTAATGGCTGTTGTGATTGTCCATTTAAAACACATTGAATTCCTGAGGTAGGATGGTATTAGGGAAATGTCAAAAGGGAACAAATAGGAAAGACAATGCAGAGGTATACTGACTAGGTGAAATACCTGTGGAGAGGGAGATATCGTATCATTTGAAGGTTCAAAGAGAGTGAGTAGCCTGGAAAATTTTATTATTATTTTTATTTTTTAAAATATGATTAAAAATAAAGGCATGGGGGAGTAAGAAATGAACAGACTAAACTGTAAAGAGAGTATTGTAATAAGTATGAGGCAGAAAAAACAAGTAGAAGGAAGAAAAAAAGAACAAATCCACTGTAGAACAGTAAAGAACAAAAAGGAAAGATTAGTGAAAATATTGATAAATTATAACATTTTTATATTGTTGATGTCAATGTAAAATGGTGTAGATACTTTGGAAAAGTTTAGCAATTCCTCTAAATGTTAAACATAGTTATCATATAACCCAGAAATTACACTCTTAGATATACATGCAAAAGAAATGAAAACACATGTTCATTAAAAAACTTGAACATGAATGTTTATAGCAGTATTAATTACAATACCCAATAACTAGAAACAATGCAAATGTTCATCAGCTGATGAATATATAAATAAAATGTAACCATGTCCATAAAATGGAAAATTGTTTGGCAATAAAAAGAAATGAAGTCTTATCTCTCACTGTGAAAAATAGTTTGGAGGTGATATATACTACTACATTGATGAATTTTGAAAATATTATGCTAAGTGCAAGAAGACAGGTACAAAAGACCACATACTATATGAGTCTCTTCATATGAGATGTCCAGAATAAACAAATCCATAAAGACAGAAAGTAGATTAGTAGTTGCTTAGGTTTAGGGGGTTTGGTAAAAAAAAAAAGAGAGTGACTATTAATGGGTATAGGATTTCAGTTTGGGGTGGTAAAATGTTTGAAAAATTGATTTTGGTGATGGTTCTACAACTCTGTGAATATAATGAATTCACATATACTGTGCATTTATATATTCTTTGTGAATAAACTGAACCATTGAATTGTATACTTTAAATAAGTGAAATGTATGTTATGTGAATTATATCTCAATGCAGCTATTAAAGAAATGAAGAAAAGAAAGAGAGAAAAAGAAGGAAGGAAGAAAGGCAGGAAGGAAGACACCAAAAGGCTCTGGAAGCTCAAAAGTGTGTTTTCATTAAATGTAAATGCTCTTGACAGTTATTGTACACTAAAGCTGTCAAAGTCACCTACCTATCATCTTTACCTTTTGGCACTCATGTGACTTCTACAGCAGTATCAAATAGTTCTTTCAATAGTTCTTTCTGGCTAAAGAAAGCCCTTAGTTAATTTTCTTTTCAAATTTCAATTTTTAAAAAAAAATAAAAACTATTTCCCAATTGTCAGATACAGTAACTGTAGGACTTGTTCATTATAAAAGATTTGTAGCTAATATATTTGTACATGTTTTAATATTTAAAACAAGCCTTACTTTCTTGTGGAGGTCAAAATTTATTGTTAAATAGAAGTAGGAAGAGAGATGATTAAGGTAAGGGTAAACAATGCTAATTGAAAACATTGTAAGAAAGCAAAAAAATGTACCAACAAAACTGAAACAATACTGGCCAAAGTGGGTGGGAGGTACTGCTCTGGCCAATCATTTTACCTTCAATAGCCAAGTCAATGGCATACACATTCTTTTTGGTCCTCATGGGTTTTAATTACTTCAATTCTCTTAAAATTTCCTTTAAGGAACAGCTTCTAATGGAGCTTCATTGTGTAAATTTGCATTAATGAACAGAGATTTGAAGACTAACACTCTCTGACCATAATTATTTCCTTTTGAACTCTTAACAACAAAAACAGCAGTTATTTTGATTATATTTTAATCATGACATCAATCAACTTTTCATTTATGAATCATTATGTCTTTCTTATTTGCATAACTTGAGGTTTTGAAAACAAGACACACAGCTTGTCAGAACATGAAACATAAAAGGAAGCACAAATGTTCACTTAATCTTTTGCACAACTTTTAGTATTCCTACTCACATCACAGATTTTATGAAAGTCTCATCATATCTAGTGGTACAATTAAAACCATCATCCTCATTGCTAGTCACTGTTATTATGAATAATGACATGAACACCTACTGATATTTTCATGACAACAACTTTCTTCAGAGTTGTTCATCATCTTCCCAAGGTATTGGATTAAAAGCCCAGCTATGTGATTCACCAGTCTTGCATTGTCTTAAATGTTTCCATACCCATTATTATTGTACAGTAATTCTTTCCCTATGGGTGTTCCAAAATGTGCTCACCACATGATGCCTACTTCTGAACCCTGTGATTATTCTTGAAGACTCTGAGTCCCCCTTTCCCTAAACTCGGAGTCTCTTATCTGCTGGAATGCTTCTTGGAGATTATCAGGGCTTTGTTAAACTCCCAAACTGCTTCCTAATCTGTGTGTAGTTGTACGCAGTTTGCCACTCAAATTAAAAGGCCCTGCCTCTTTCTTTCAAGAGCAGCATATCCACCATCCAGTACACACTTTCCATCAGCTCATTCCACTCTATCTATTCACTCCTTGGTATGCTTCTCCTACGGCTTTTCATAATAAAAAAAACCTCCTAAGTCCTTACCATGTTTTAGTATCTGTTCTAAGTGTTCTTACATATATTAATTCATTTAGTCTTCTTTGCAAGACTATGCAATACCCACAAGGCGGTTACTACCTCCATTTTATAAAGAAGGAACCTGAGGCACAAAGAAGTTGGGTGACTGCCAACACACCACAGCAGTGGAGCTGGGATAGGAACTCAGGTTAGCTGGCAGTGGAACCCACACTCTCAACCACTATGCTGAACCCCTCTCTCAGAGACCATGAGCTCTTTAAACCATGTGACCACTGCTATGGCAGAAAGAAATCCATTTATTCCTCATCTTTGAAACATTGAGTGACAGACAATATTTAGTTATATAAAGCAATCAACAAAGCTTCAGGAACAATAATAGAAGTCAGGAGAGCTATCTAAGGGAAATGGGCCTGAAAATGTACCTTGCTAAAAGACTATGACGCTGAAATAAAATGTCTGACATTGAAAAGAGCAAGGAGAGTTCATTCCATTCTGTTGAGGTTGAGTTCAAGAAGTACCTCCACTGAGGCAGTCTGGATAATGAGTTACTCAGAACTTAAACAAAGGTAGGGGAAAGATTAAAAGCAGGACACCCTTCAAAATGCTTTGACTCTGTGAAAGGTTTTCTGGATTGACCTGCTGAATTGGTAGCTTTCATCACTGTTCATCTTTGCTTTAGTATGACTATCTCAAAGGTGAGGTCACTTATATTTTTATTTTGTTTGAATGTCAAAGATTTCTCGAAGGCTGGATTTTCCTGCACTACAATGAACCTGTTTAGTCATCTTGCTGGGATAGTCTGACCAAAATTAGATGCCTTCAGTTGGAAGGATTAAGGGGAGGGAGAAGCCAAGAAAGAAAGAGGAGAGAATAGTCCTTTGAAAATAGTCCTTGAAAATAGTAATTTTCAAGTACAAAATTCATGATTGTATTTGATTCCAGATAACTTAATCTTACTTCTCCTCCTGCCGTATGTGAAGCAATTCATCTCTAGCAAAACTTTGCTAAAAATAGTTGTTGTGTTGCAAATAATTTAGGGCTGTCTACTGCCTTATGACATATTCTTTATTTAGTAGACAAATATTTACCAAGTATCTGTGAAATGCAATCTCCACCAATCCAGAATAACCACTGAAATTAGTCACTGAAATTATTCAATGTTTAAGTTAAAATTGTATTAGTGCTAAAAACAATTAGGAAATTTTTTTTTTATTTTATTAAGAAAACATCTAAGAATAAATATTATAAGGCATGACTGACTTGTTAAGGAAATAAATTCAAACCAATTTTCAATTGTGACACATATGTGGACCCTGAGAAGATTCTTTTGATGTGAACCCTGAAAAGGAATTTATCTGCTGAGATGGACTACATATAGCCCAAAATTTATGAATCATAAGAGTCTAGTGGCCATTTGCTGACAACAGCTTCTTACATATTCTGTATACCAGGAAGAACCTCAGACTGAATTCTTGGCATCCTGCACTATGCCCAACTTGTTTAGACCATTTGAGTCAACCCCTACAGGGAAAACCTGGTTTTGTCTTTCTAACATCAGAGTAAGATCTGCCCTGTCCAATGAGGAATGCACAATTTGGGGCCGGCCGAGTGACACATTGGTTAAAAGCTGATTTGGGATGCCAGCGGACCTGGTTCAGATCCCACATATGAGGGCCAGTGATATTGCTCTCTACAGCTAACAACAGCTCCACCTGGAGCTAGACTGTGAGAGCCCCTGCGATGGTGTAGGCTGTAGCCCCTGCTGCAGTGGGCTGCCATAGGGTACAGTGAGTGGCCAGCAGCCAGCGTGAGCGGCCGGCAGCCAGAGTGAGCTGTCAACAGCCACGGTGAGCAAAACCATCCAGAGGCCGGCGACCCATCTGCCTCATCCGGGAAGAGCTCAATGACAATATCAACATGGGCCAGTGAAGCAACTTCCTCTGCAACTAGACTGAAGAACAAAAGGACAGCAACTTGTCTGTTCCCCTTCCCCGATTCCACAACGCTGTTCCCCTCCCCCAATTCCCCCAACAAAATCTTTAAAAAAAAAAAAAAAAACTGTACAATTTGGATACCTCGTTTACATAAAACAGACCTAGTGGGGAACTTAAAGGGAACTTTCGTTACAAAAGTCAGTCTCTTCTTTGTCTCAAGGAAAGACAATTTAGGTTGCTACCTGAATCTGTGTCTCCTGGTCTGTAGCTTCTTCTGTAATTAACTTTATTACAATCTAAAATTAATTTTGGTTTACACATACATAAGACTGTAATTCAGTCACAATAATGTTTCTGGTGTTAGAGGTAGAAGAGTTTGGTGGGAAACCACACTCTTTTGAAGATGAAATTTTTTTGCAAAACAACCTCCCTCTTTAGGAATGGTTTTCCATATCTGACTCAGAGAAGACAATAAGACGGGTCCAGCACTTTTAAGCTTTAAAAATTTTTATTTTTCAGCAATTACCTCCTTCAAAGAGAAATCATTAGTCCTTTTCCAAAACTCTCTTGAAAATTCTCGCAACTCTGATAGCAATTTGCATACACTGTGCCCCTTGTCTTCTATAAGACAATAAGTTCCTTGAAAGGAAGAGCTATTAAAGATTCTTTTTTATATTCATGCACATGGTAATGCTCAAAAAATGCCTACTGCACTAACAAATGAATACATGCCTTAAGTTTACCTCTATTCTCATTCATAAGCTCTACTTTTTCAAGTATGTCCTTGAGCAATCCTTGTCCTTGTCTTATGACTCCTTGTCTTTGTTTATGTTGTTTTTTCTCCCTGTGGTACATGTCATCCTTGCCAATTCTTTTTCCTTAGCCTTTATGTCCCAGTTCAAAGGACTTCTTTAAGGCAAAATTATTGGTACTCACTCATCTCTCATAGCATACTGGCCATAATTCCATATTGACATTTGTCAATTGCATTATAGTAGTTACTTAATGGGTCTCCAGGTTACATTTTCTTGGAGATGGGAGAATGTTTTATTCATTTTTAAATCTTGAGCAGAAAATATTTGGCACACAGAAGAAATAAATGTCAACTGAATGAGTTCATAATTGCCCATGATTTTCATTAATAAATGTGATTAATATGTTCATCAGCTATTCCCTGTGCCCCAGTGGGATCCTGGCTGGCTCTTTTAAAGATACTTTAGACATTTGAAGATTGTTGTAGATACTTCTTTTTGACATCAACAAAAGAGTAGCAGGACAGAGTGACTCCAGAAATACAGAACTCAGAATTAGTACTACCTGAGATACTTATCAGAGCTCAGATTATACATTCTGGTAGGGAAACTGCCTATAGCTTCTTTGCCCAGATACAAGGATAGAGAAGCATTCCTCCTCCTTCCAGCTCATTGATGCCAACAGGCATACCTCAGGTATGCCTTCAATTATTTATCTAGGGCCTAATTTACCACTACCAGCTACCAATTCTAGGGAACGTAATTCCTCCCCTTCTTTTATATTTATAATTTTAACAAAATAAGAACCAGTACCTTTAACTTTCAGAACCATATTCCTGTCCAGTTCTCTCGTGGATTAGATCTTTGTCGACAACCCATGTTGGTCTCATTCTAGCCTGCCTCAACTCTATAATTGTTCAGATTTGGTCTTTAGACTGTCACCCTGACGCTCCCACTTGGATGGGGACAGGACTTTGTCATATTTCCCTGCTGCCACAAACGTTTCCCAAATGTCAGCCATTTGCATACCGCTTTCATGCTTTTGGCCATATTTACATGCCACTGGTACTGTTATTGTCTTAATATTTTTCTTTATATTGATTATTTACTCAAATAAATATGACTAATCCTATGCAATATTATCTGTAAAAATCACAGGTTTAAAATCTTATAACCCTGTGAAACAGATATTCATCATACATCACCTGTGGTTCTTACACAACAGAGCTCCTCTGTCCAAATTAAGCTATCATTATTTGTTTTTTCATTTTATTAATGATATTTTCTTAGTTTTCTTATTATTACTTCTTTATCATTCTTGACTATTTTATCCAGTCTCTCCTATTTTAGATGCTCTTTATATGCATTACAGGTTACTTGTTTTATAAACGAGGATTATGGGTTTAAGTACAGATGTGTGAAAAGAACCCTAACAGCCCAGGTCCTAGTTTCAGCTCCCCCAATATCCAACTTTAAGGTTTTAGTAATAACTCTAAACCTCTATCTGTCTGTTCATCCTAGAATGAAAGGAGTGACCCAGATGCCTTCATTCTTTGAGGCTCCTTGTGATTTGAAAACATGAACCAAATATGTGGTATTAGTTCATTTACAAAGAAAAATATTTCAGAACATCTAGTATAATGGACCAGGAAATATATGAAACAGTAGTCAATTGTAGCATAATTCTGACTTTTAAGAATCAAAATATAAAGTCCAATAATCAATGAGATTTTTTTTTTTTTTTTTTTTTTTTAAAGATTTTATTGGGGAATTGGTGGAGGGGAACAGCGTTGGGGAATCGGGGAAGGGGAACAGACAAGTTGCCGTCTTCTTGTTCTTCAGTTTTAGTTGCGGAGGATGTTGCTTCACGGTTGGTATCGTCATTGCTCTTCCCGGATGAGGCAGATCGGTCGCTGACCCCTGGATGTCGCTCATCGAGGCTATTGGCAGCTCACGCTGGCTGCCAGCCACTCACGCTGGCTGTGGGCCACTCACTGCAGCCTATGGCAGCCCACTGCAGCAGGGGCTGCAGCCCACACCATCACCGGGGTTCGCACAGCCCAGCTCCAGGTGGAGCTGTTGTTAGCTGTAGAGGGCAGTGTCACTGGCCCTCATGTGGGATCCGAACCGGGGCCGCTGGCATCCCAAAACCAGCGCTTAACCAATGCGCCACTCGGCCGGCCCAATGAGATTTTTATTGATGGTATTTTTTCTACTTTTTATAGAAAAATATATTCAAATGCTACCAAATGCAATGTAAGCTAACCATGAATTCCAGAAAAACCATTCAGTACCAAAACTATGTGAAACTGAGATTCTATTGTTTAAGTTCTGTTTGTTTTTAATAAGCAACTCTCTCTCAAAAGGCCACCAATACTAGGTAGAAGAACAAATTCATTGAAACCATGGATGATTGCCCTTATTATCGCAGCTGTTGTGTTGATTCTAGCAATAATCATCGGTCTCCTTGTTTATTTTTTGGCATTTGGTAAGAATCTATCTCACATTGTATTGTTTTGGAAAATTTGAATATCCACTCAATGTATTTCAAAGCATTAATATTTTCTAATATTTTAGAATGCAATTTTCAATGCAATATAATTTGCATAAAAATACCACTATTTTTGCATAATGTAATTTAATGTGCATAAATTTATCTTCATTTGGGAAATGATAATCCTTTATGTGTAAAATTACTTCTAGCACTTATAATTTGACTTGGTTCACATAATATTATCTCTTGACTAATGCAATAGATTTACATCCTATGCCATGTATGGTTTAATAATATTTAACACTCTGAGAATAAGAAGTTATTTTAGTTGCATTTTTAATTTTGAGGTCAATCTATTGTATCAAGACACAACTGACAACCACATGGCTATGATAATGTGTTATCTTAAAAAAGGAAGAGGGACATAATGGCTATAGCTATTGAATTTTAATTCTCAGGAGTTCTTCAATTATAGGACTTTTTTTGCATGTCATCTCCTCTATTTGTGATATTTATGCAACTCACATGAACTAAAGAGAACCAAGTATATTTGTTCTCCCTTCCAGATCAGAAGTTTCACTATTACCAAACCTCCTTCCAGATCCCCAGTATTGAATATAATCCTGATTTTTCAGTAGAACAATCAAAAATTAGGACTGACCTGATACAAAAAATCAATAATGAGGTAAGTCTAAGCTTTGCTGGCATCATTCCTAACCTGACAATATAATTAGGAATAAGGAGCTTAAAATAAAGTAAGAAGTGACTTGAGAACACACCAAATTGCACTTTTGTCAGGTTTACCAGATAAAATGCAAAATTTCCAGTTAAATTTTAATTTCAGATTTTCCTGAAAATATACTTCATTCCATATTTTAAACATGCTTATACTAAAAATATCATTTATTGTATATCTGAAATTAAAGATTAACAGTATTTTTTTGCTCATCTTGGAAACTCTAACCAACATTATCTGAGGAAAAATGGAAAAATACATTGGACAGAGGATAACTGCACCAGACACTGAACAATGTAAGCCAAATGGAAAAATAAATAGCTTGGAAAAAAAATTAGAGTATCTAGAAACATAATTCAATAATTCAGGAGCAAACAACTTTACCAGAAATCATTCATTAAGCACCTACTGTGTGCATGAACCTCATACATTTCCCATTAGGCAACTTACACTGAACATTTATTCCTGAAAATATACCACAGAAACACACAGACTTCCACAAGGCTTCAGTTGTATATACATCTTCTACTGAGCCTAGCACTGACCAAATATGACAGATTATTCTTGCCAGGTTCAGAAATATTTCTTTAGTCAGTTAGCAACCAAAAGCAGAATCTGATGAAATGAGTTGAAAGATGCATTTAAGTGGGATTGGCATGTCTTTTCAAAAGTCCATCATAAAGTTTTATTAGGGGAAAAAATCAGGGCACAGTATAGAATATTTTGTTCCAGGAAATATTATATAGAATCATAGATAGTCTAAGCTTTTAAGTCAGAATATCTAGATTCATATCCAGTTTTACCCTTTGTCAGCTTATCAACTTTGGAAAATCACTTGACCCCTCAAGATTTCAATCACAAAAATAGGGATATTCTCACCCACCTGTCTGAGTTATTCTGAGAATTAGTTTATGTTGTGAATAAAAAATATGAAAAGTAATATTTCAATAAAGGTTAGCATCTGTTTCCTGTGCTCTCACAGAACCCTTCATACACCTCTGCTAGAGTAGTTGCCACCTTGTGACATCATTATTGTTTTATATGTTTCTGTCCCTCTGGATTTGTGAGGGGCCAAGTCTACTTATTTCTTATATTTCTGGTGACTGTCATAGAGTCTGCCACATGATAAGACCATAAAAACACTCATCAAAGAGATCGCTAGTAAATAAATGGCCAATTCATTAGTGTTGGCCCTGTCCTCTAGAGTATAAATGGAGACAACATAAAAAAGAACAGTACAGTAATTTAAACCAGGAGTTGGCAATTTTTTTTCTGTAAAATGACAGATAATAAATATTTTTAGCTTTGCAGTCCTTGGAGACCCTCTGCAATTACTCAGATCTGTCATATAATTCAAGTACAGCCATAGACAATATGTCAACAAATGAGTGTGGTTGTGGTCCAATAAAACTTTATTATAGACACTGAAATTTAAATTTTGTAAAATTTTTAGATGCCACAAAACACTGTTCTTCTTTTGATTATTTTCAACTATTAAAATAATGCAAAGGCCATTCTTAGATGATCTAAGTGGCTAACTAGATTTGTCCTACAGGCTATAATTTGCTGATCTCTGATTTGAATGTGAGTTACAATTATAGCAAACATTTTCCTAGAAGAAATAATTAAAACCAATACCTAAAACAAATTTTAGAGACTTTTTGTGGAGTTCAATAATCTAGACTGTTTATATGCTCAATTGCCAAGGGAAATATATGGTTCAGAAAATTTGCTTTTTATAAATTTTTACAATGAACATGTATTAGTTTTGTCATATAAATGTACATGTGTACATATAAAACTATGTCCTTAAGAAACAAATTTTCCTTCACAGTTAGGTAGAAGAAAAACACATGGTCATTCATTTTTGAATAACTATTGATTTCTTAACAAACTTATGCTCACCAACTTATCCAATACGATATAATATGGCACTTCGCCATGGAACATTTTAAAAATTAAATCAGATGAATGAAGAGTACTTGTTCAACATGCACCCGTTTTCACAATTTGGCAGCTCTTCTCTTGCAATTTGTGGAAATAATTATCAAGACTCAGGTTCATTTAAGATTTGGCATATGATTGGTCTTTTTTTGTGAGAAGCCAAGTTGCTGAGTCCATGGTTATAAATAGGTTTATAAAACCACATACAAGCTGTGATTTTAGTAGGAAAAAATTTATTCTAGGAATCTATACTACAGAGTAATTATTCCATATAAGAAGTCTAAAATGGCTCTGGGTGGTAAACGCACAATGTGATATATATAGATGATGTATTACAAAATTGCACACTTGAAACTTATGTAACTTTATTAACCATTGTCACTCCAATAAACTTTAATTAAAAAATCTAAATTGACACATAAATGGCATACACAATCTAATCTTATTCTAGGTAATGATTTCATGCATTTTTCTTAATTTTTTTTTTTTTTTTTGAGGGCAGTGTCACTGGCCCTCATATGTGGGACCCGAACTTGTGCCACTGGCTTCCCAAACTAGCGCTTAACTACTTGGCCTGCCCAAGAATATTCATTTTAAAGAAGTACCCAATGAATACACATTCTCCTTCTCTCACCCATTTATCATAGGATCAAAGTATGGCCTAAAAACTTTCCCTAAAGGCTAAAAACTGATCCTTCAATCACATCCATGAGGATAACAACTGAGCTTGAATGATAGTTGGTGATAAGTTCATACATATCAAGTTTTCAAAGAAACTCAGTCTTTGCACCTCTAACTCCTTGTATATTTTATACTGGCTATTGAAATATCTAGCTTAATTCAACTCTTTTTTTTATTATTAGTTTCAGGTATACAACGCAGTGCAATAGTTATACTTTTTATATCAGCCATCTTTGACCATTGTGACAAGTTGTTGAAACAGAAACATCCAATTACAAGGACAACCTTTATGACAACAGGATTATGCCCAAATGAGCTTTCTAGAGATAGCTGTAAACAAACTTAGAAGTGAATGCTATTTGAATATGCAGGTTTTATACAAATATTTTTGTGATATATTGAAATGTGTGAAATTCATATTTAACAAAGTTCTTTATTGTTGTTTTTTTCTTCTTTTTTCAGATAGATGAGATATTTCAAAAATCCAGTTTAAATCATCATTACATCAAGTCTCATGTTGTCAACCTTAGGTAATCACAACTAATCAATTTGTATGATGAATGGCAACTTTGTATTATTTGCTTTGTGGACAGGAGCAAAAATAATTTAATATTATTACATTTAACTGCTATTACTCCTGTGTAGAGTACCTATGGGGGAGAATTTCTTAACTTGTGTAGAGATGAAATATATTCTACTGGTTGTCCTTTAAAGACTTGCTTTTCAGTTAATGATTCTCACAATCATTAAATGCTCTTCTCAATTTTATTAAATTTTATACAAACAGATATTATGAATTTAAAAAAATAAAAAATATATAATATATAATATATTATATATATATATATATCTATACACACATACACAGAGTTGATGGATTTAACAAGTATTTTTAACTTGTATTTTTGATGGATTTAACTTGTATTTTTCCAGAAAAAAAATTCTAGAACTCTCAGTTACTCTCCCCTCCCTGAATATGATTAAATTTTACAGGCAGGGAATAATTCAGGAATTAGCATCTATATGATACAGGAAAGGGGAAAGAATCCATGACAATAAAAATGTATAAATTATTTATGTTGTATTTTCTTGGAGATATGACTAATATTACATAATAAGGTACAAAATTACTATGGGTATGACCTCACACATTTATTCTGGTATTTGTGTTTTTCAGGTCAAGTAATGATGGTTTGAAAACAGATGTATTGCTTAAATTTCACTTGGTTTCTAAGAATGCAGACACAATGAAAAGGCAAGCTGATAACATACTGCATCAGAAGTTGAAATTAAATGAAAGCTTCTTGAAGATAGATGCTTCATTACCTTATCTTAGAGGCAAGAAATACCATTTTTCCCCCTTGTAACAATGCATCATTTTAACAATCTTCTCATCTATAGAGAAAGCATCTTTATTTCACTATAAAATGAAACCACTTCACTTTTAAGTCTCTCATTTACATAATAATAAACATATCCCTACATAATCAGAGAGATTATCTTCTTTTGGTTAATATGAATATAACTATGAAACAAGAATTATATGATAACCCAAATATAATAGTATTAAAAAGAGATCTTATGGGCCGGCTGAGTGGCTCAGTTGGTTAAGAACTTGCTCAAGAGTGTGAGCTCTGAGCAACAGGGTCGCTATTTTGATTCCCGGCCTGAGCTGAGCTGTTGCTGTGCTGTCATGTGGCAGGATGGCGCAGCTAAAAAAAAAAAAAAAAAAAAAAAAAAAAGGGAGAGAGACAGAGAGATCTTAGTGGAATTGTTTGAATTAATTCAGCATGCATGTGATAAATACCTGCACTCTGCTACTATACCATATCAAGACTCCCTTGTGTTTCCTCTTTATAGCCAGGCCCATCTCTTCTGCCCATCCCTGGCCCCTGGTAACCACTAATCTTTTCTCTACCTATGTACTTATACTATTTCATGAGTATTACATAAATGAAATAATATACTCTATACTCTTTTGAGATTAATCTTTTTTTCATTCAGCATACATTTTGGAGGTTCATCCATGTTGGGTGTATGAATAGTTCATTCCTTTTTATTGCTGAGTTGTATATTGTAGCAGTCCACAGATTTTTAACCACTCATCCATTGAAGACCATTTGGGTAACTTCAAGATTTTGTCTATTACAATGAAACTGCTAGGAACACTCATGTTCCTGGATGAGCGCCCAAGAGTACAATTGTTATGTTGCATGGTAAATCCATGTTTGTGTTTTGTGTTTTTTTTGAAAGGAGGCTACCAAACTTTTTTCAGAGAGGCTATACCATTTGGCATCCATCCTCATCAGCAATTATGAATGATCCACTTTTTCTGCATCTTTGCCAGAATTGGGTGGTGTCATTATTTTCCATGTTAGCTTCTCTTACAGATATGTGGTGATATCTCATTGTGGCTTTAATTTGCAATTCTTTTTTTTTTTTTTTTTTTTTTTAGCTGAGCCATCCTGCCACCTGTTGGCTGCTCAGCGACAGCTCAGCTCGGGCTGGGTGTCGAACTGCTGTTCAGAGCTCAGCTCACACTCTTCTTTTTTTTTTTTTTTTGAGGGCAGTGTCACTGGCCTTCATATGTGGGACCTGAACCAGGGCTGCTGGCTTCCCAAGCCAGCACTTACCCACCACGCCACTCGGCCCTGCAATTCTTGAATAGCTAATAATATTGAACACTTTTTTTTTTTTTTTTTGAGGGCAGTGTTACTGGCACTCATATGTGGGACCGAACCGGGGCTGCTGGCTTCCTAAGCCAGCGCTTAACCACCGTGCCACTCGGCCGGCCCTATTGAACACTTTTTAATGTATTTGTTATTGGTATATCCTCTTTGATGAAATGTTTGTGCAAGTTTTTTTCTAATTGAGTTATTTTAAAAATGTTGAAATTTTGAGAGTCTTTTATTCTAGATATAAGGCCTTTGTCAGATATGTAATTTACAAATATTTCCTACTAGTGTGTAATTTGTCTTTTCATCCTGAAAACAGTCTTTCAGAGAGTAAAAGTTTTTAATTTTGATGAAATCAAATTAATCCAACTTTCTTCTTACAGATTGTGTTCTTGGTAATAAATCTAACTTTTCCTCTAGTTTTGGGTCCCCAACAATTTTCTCCTATGTGTTTATATAAGTTCTATAACTACATATCTTACTTATGCTTTTCGTATATTTTATAGTTATTTCTATACATTTTATAGTTTCACATTACATTATGATCTATATTCCATTTTGAGCTAATTTTTGTATAAGCTGTGAAGTTTAGGTAGAGGCTTATTTTTCTTTCTCTCTCTCTTTTTTTAAAGCTAATGGATAGCCAATTGCACGGTTTATTGAAAAGCTATCCATCCTCAATTGAATTCCTTTTGCTCCTTTGTCAAAAACTAACTAGGTTTTTTTGTGTAGATCTGTTTTTGGTTTCTCCATTGATTTTTCTATCCTTCCATCAGGATCACTTTCTTGATTACTGCAGCTGTATAGCAAGCCTTAACATTGGGAAGAATGATTTCTCCCACTTTAGTCTTCTTTATCAAAATTGTATTGAATACTCTAGTTGCTTTCTACATAAATTTTAGAATAATCTTGTCTGTGTCTACAAAACAAAACTAGCTGAGATCTTGATAGAAATTTTGCTAAAACTATAGCTCAATTTGAGAAGAATTGATAACTTTACTATGTTGAGTAGCAGTATTTTCTAAATTTTAACATACAAATCCCGTACGTTTTTGTTATATTTAACTGAATATTTTGTTTTCTTTGGAGAAATTATAAGTGTATTTTTTAATTTTCGTTTTCATTTGTTTGTCTTCAGTGTGTAGCAATGCAAGTGATTGATCTTGTATCCTGCAACATTACTGAACTCACTTATTCTAGGAGTTTCTTTTTGTAGATTCCTTGGAGTTTTCTATTTTGACAATATGATGTCTACAAATAGAGGCAGTTTTCTTTCTTTGAAATATAAATGGCTTTTATGTTTTTTTCTTTCATTCTTTAATATTTGATTTAATATATAGTGATTATTTTCACAATAAAAAAATCAGCAAGCAGCATCACAACCTGGAAATCTCAACATAGAAAACTTTTTAAAAATTTTATTAAATTTATTGGGGTAACATTGATGTGTTTTTATTACCTTATTTAGTAGCTTGTTGTTCCAGTACCATGTTAAATAAGATGGATGACAGTGGACATTCTTATCTTATTTCCAGTTGTAGAGAGAAAGCATTCAGTCTTTCACCTTTAAGTGTGATGTTAGATATAGGTTTTTTTGTAAATACTCTTTAAGAAGTTGAGGAAGTCTCCTAGTATTCCTAATGGACTAAGAGTTTTTATTATAAGTGGATGCTGTACGTATTTTTTTTTTAATGCGGCAAAATTTGCATAACATAAATTAACCATTAACGATTTTAAAGTGTATTATTCAGTGGTATTTAATACACAATGTTGCGCAACCCTCACCTCTACCTAATTTCAAGATATTTTCATTACCTCAAAAGGAAATCCAGAAATCCTATACCCATTAAGTAGTCACTCCTCACCCTACCTCTCCCCAACCCCTGACCACCACTAACTGACTTCCTGCATATGTGGATATACCTATATTCTGGAGATTTCATATAAATGGGATCACATAATATCTAACTTTTTGTATCTGGCATCTTTCACTTACGATAATATTTTCAAAGTTCATCCATGTTGTAGGATGTATGATTACTTCATTCCATTTTATGGCTGAATAATACTTCATTTTATGGATAAAACACATTTTGTTTACTTATTCATCAGTTGATAAACATTTGTGCTATATCCATTACAGGAATATTGTGAATAGTACTACCGTAAATATTGGCATACAAGTATTTGTTTGAATACTTGTTTTTAGTATTTAATTAGATATATATCTAGGAGTGAAAATGTTGGAAAATATGGTAATTCTATGTTTAACTTGTTGAGAAACTGCCAAACTGTTTTCCATAGTAGATGCACCATTTCTCATTCCCACCAGCAAGGTAGGAAAGTACTAATTTCTCTCAATCTTCATCAACACTTGTTATCTTCCAATTTTTAAAATTTTGGCCAACCTAGTGGAAGGGACATGTGTCAAATTTTGCTGAATGTATTTTCTGTGTCAATTGACATGATCATATAATTTTCCTTTTTTAGTCTGTTGAGATGATAGATTACATTAATTGATTTTCAAATCAATTGAGCCACCCATGCATACCTGGAATAAGCCCATTCATCACTGTGTGTCATTCTTTTGTAGATTATGGGACTCATTTGGCTAAAATTTTGTTGGGGATTTTGCATCTAACTTCATGAGAGATACTAGTCTATTGTCTTACTTTTTTGTTGATCTAGTTTTAATATCAGGATTATATTAGCCTCATCAAATTAATTAGGAAATATTTCCTTGTCTTCTAATTTCTGAAAGCGATTGTATAAATTGGTGTTCTTTGAATGCTTGAAAAATTCTCTAGTAATGCCATCTGGGCCTGAGAAGTCCTTTTTTGAAGGATTTTTTTTATTAAAAATTTAATTTCTTTAGTATTAAGACTATTTGAGGTTATCTACATCATCTTAGCTGAGTTTTGGTAGTTTGTAGTTTTCAAGCAATTTATCCATTTTTCTAAGTTATCAAATGAATGAATGTGAATTAATTAATTAATCTTTAAGGACTCCACTCTTTTGTGATAATCCTTCATATCATTCATAATTGTATTGGTGATTTATGTCTTCTCTATTTTTATCTTTGTCATTCTTTCCAGAAGTTTATCTATTTCATTGATATTTTCATACAACCAATGGCTTTTTGTTTATTAATTTTCTGTTTTCAATTTTATTAATCAAGATTTTGACCTTGATTGTTTTTTTTCTCTTCATTATGTCCTTCCTCCTCCTTACTTTAGATTTATATTGCTCATATTTCTCTAGTTTCTTCAGGTACCAATTGAAAATATTGATTTGAAATCATTTCTTTTTTTCAAATTTATTTTTCCTAATGTAAGCATTTAACGCTATATTTTTTTTCTCTCTGCAATGCTTTATCTGCATCTCACAATATTTGCTATGTTTGTATTTTAATATTCACTGTGTTCTGTGCAATTTTTATTTTCTTTGAGGCTTCCTCTTGGACCCATAGATAGTTTAGTAATGTACTGCTTAATTTCCAAGTGTTTGGAGGTCTTCCCTTATTGATTCCTAGTTTGACTCCATTCTGAACAGAGAACATACTCTAATTTCATTTCTTTTAAATGTGCAGAAGATTATGACCCAGGGTAAGGTCTATCTTGATGAATGTTCCATAAGCACTTGAAAAGAATGTATATTCTGTTATGATGGAGTATTTTACAAATGTCAATTAGACCCTGTTGGTTGATGGAATTGTTTTGTTCTATATCCTTGCTGATTTTGTTTGATTTATTTTTTGTTTGTTCTGTATCTTGTTCCTCTGTTCCTTTTTCCCTCCATTTCTGTGGGTAACTTGACCATATTTTCACAGTTCCATTTATTTGTTTGTTTATTTATTTTTTCTTTTTTAGCTGAGCCATCCTGCTTCCTGTTGGCAGCTTAGCAGCAGCTCAGCTCCGGCTGGGCATTGAACTGCTGTTGCTCAGAGCTCAGCTCACACCCTTGAGCGAGCTCTTACCCAACTGAGCCATTCGGCTGGCCTAGTTCCATTTATTTTTAATGTCTTTCAGTTTATCACTATGTATAGCTGTCTATATTCTACTGGTGTCAACATTTTACCACTTCAGATGAAATGTAGAATTTGACTTCCATTTTGTTCTCCTTACCCTCCCCACTTTTTAGATATATTTTTAAGTATTTCCTCCATATACATTCAGCAAAAAATCAGATGGGGTTATATCTTTGGCTTTAACCATAAAATATGTTTAATGAAACTCATGAGGTGAAAGATAGTCTATTATATTCATTTCTGTTTTTACTTATTTTGCTTTTTTCTTTCCTTTCTGAAGGTTTTAGCCTTTTACTGTTATCATTTGTTCTTTGTTTGGATGGCTTCTTTAAACCATTATCTAAGAGTAGGTCTGTTAGAAACAAATTCTTTTAGTTTCTCATCATCTGAGGACATCTTTATTCCCTCCTCATTTCTGAAGCTAGTCTGGATAGTCTGAAAATCACTGGATATAGGATTTTGAGTTGATAGATTTTTCTTTCAGAACTTGAAAAATGCTATGCCACTTCCTTTTAGCCTCCTTGATTTCATATGAAAAAAACCACTGTCATTTGAATTGGTGTTATTTTAGAGGTAATGTATTGTCTTCTCCTGTTATTAAGTTATTTTCTTTGTCTTTAGTTTTTAGTAGTTTAATTATGATGTGTCTTAATGTGGATTTCTTTGAGTTTATCATATTTCATCTTTGCTCAGCTTCTTGAATCTGCAACTTTGTCCTTAGCCAGATTTAGGAAGTCCTCAGTCATTATTTCTTTGAATATTTTTTCAGTCCTGCATTTTTTTCTTTCCTTCTGGGACTCTGATGATATGAATGTTACATTTTTTTGTTATTATAATCCCAAAGATCTCAGAGTCTTTATTCATTTTTCAGTGAATATTCTCTATCTTTTTCAAACTGTGTAAATTCTATTGACTTATCTTCAAGTTCACTGATTCTATTCCCCATCATCTCTACTGTACTCTTCAGATCACCCAGCAAGTTATCTTTTATTATTGTATTTTTCAGTACTATAATTTTATATTTGGTTCTTTTTTATAATATCCATTTTTTGCTTCAATTTTCTATTGTTTTATTTGTTTCAAGAGAATTTGTAATTGATTGCTGAATTATTTTTATGGTAACTGCTATAAAATCTACATTAGGTACCTCTAACAACTTATTATTATTAGTCTTGGCATCAGTTGATTATCTTTTCTCATTCAGATTGTGGTTTTTCTGGGCTTTGGTATGGCAAGTAATTTTTGTTTGTATTCTGAACATTTTAGTTATTATGTTAGGAGACTCTCAAACCAATTTAATTCTTCTATGTTAGTAGATAGTCAACCATTTAAGGTTCAAGTATAGATTCTCACTTAGTTTTTTCATTTTGATAGCAATTTAATTTTCAGAGTCCTTGCAGTGTTATGCTAGTCTGTAGTGCTCCCTCTTAATTCCTGCTGCTGGAATGATATATGGGAATACAACATGCTTCTTTGGGCTACCTTTTATCTCTGGGCCACCTTCTGAGGAAGGGTACAGTAGGCCTGGGACTACTTATGTCACTGGGTGGATGCAGATTGATATTGTCCCTGTGGTTTTATCAGTCTGCCATCTGATGTCCTGGTTGAGAAGTGGAGATTGGGATGATCAAGAGCTTCCTTGATCACTGCTATCATTGCTGCTAACAGAATGGATTGCCAGCCCTGGGCTGTGAAGCAGAAGTTTTGGCTCCCTACTAGGTCTCTGTTGTACTTCCTCTTTCCAAGTATTTGGATAGAGAGAAAAGGTTTTTCTTGTTTTTTGTTTGTTTCTCTATGCCTATTGATGGTTCCAGATTGTAGGTTTTTCTGAGTCCTCAGTCCAGGGTATATGTGAGATAAAGAGAAAACCCCGGAAACTGACCACATTGTCCTTCTTCAAATCCTGAAGTCTCTAGCCATTCTGCTTCTCTACTTATTTCTTCCAGATTTCAGAGTTCTTTTATTGTTATCTGATGGATAATTTTCATTGTATTTCCCTGCATTTATAGGAGAGGAGCAGGGAAAGGTGAGTCTACACAATCTAGTTCTAGAATTGGAACTATTCAATTTTTGTTATCCTGCAGGTAGAATACATGTATTGCATAATGTTCAATGTGAGATATAGAACCATCATAGAAGTTTATCAATAATTCCTGCATAGATAGTAATTATCCTAGGCTATAATCAGCTATGAACTAACCATAACTCCACACCTCTCTTACTGACCCATAACCTACAGAAGGTGACACTAAACTTTAACTGACCTTACAGTAAATGGTTGCAGGGTAAGCTTTTGCCCTCAAGAACTATTCAAGTCATGTTCTTAATAGATTTGCCTCATAATATTATTGTGAGAATGGAATAAGTAAGTAATGTGAAGTGTTTGTCACAGCTTCTGGTAAATAAAACTCAGTACATTATTAGTTATCATACTGCTTATTTATTCATTTAGCAAGTATTTATTGAGAATCTATTTGTGCCAGGAACTAAATTTCCTGGAGTCCACATACGTAGTCAGATGAAGATTTTAATTTATACCTGGGCCTCTCATAGAATTTCATTCTGTTGCCTTTAATTAAGAATTTTCTGACTTATTCAGTTGCTCCCAACCAAAAGTATTTAAGTCACATAGGTTTAGTATTTTAAGTTATAATTGTTTCACTACTGGGCAATCATGCTGCATTTTTTTTCCAGATATGAATGAAGCACAAGCAGAGCACATTCTGAACAGCTGTAAGTTCAAGAATATCATTGAGATATTTATAAATCAAATAATAAAAGTCAAAACCCTTGTAGAGTTTCCCTATTCCCATGTTTACTATTTTCCAAAAGTATATAATATCTCTGGATGGCTAAGTGACTTAACTCTACTCAAGCGAGAAAAATTGCTACTAATAATTGGGAATGTCATATGGACTCTTTGGAAATAACTTGCTCTTCCTTACAGAAAGTTTCACTGATGATTTCTTTTAACAATTCCCTTTCAATTTATCTTATTTATGTTTATTTGGTTCACTTTGTTAAAGCAGAAAATTTTGCTTAGAATTAAATGGCACCCACTAACTTTAACATGTGAACTTTGACATGGTTGTAATATTACACAAGTATTTTAAAATAGTACAAATGTAATTGTCCTGCAGTAATTAGTGTACATCTCACACTTAAAATTGTCAAACATCACTGGGATAAACTGCTGCACATAAGAACCAAGAAAAATATGAAAAAAAATTCAAGTAAAATTCCTTTACATACTTCAGGAAGAGTGTTAAATATTTTACTTTTTAAAGTTAATATTTCTTTCAATGTGAACAATCATTATTCTATAATATAATTTTGATTTTTTTAAGGCCAGGCAAACCTATAAATGTTTTTACCTTTAACTATGAATATGTGCCATACATACCTACCCACATTTATAACTCGGGAAATAACCCTCTTATTCCCTTATGACAGGTTGTGGTTTAGGAAGGGAATCCCCATCCATGGAAAGGATTGCTGCTGGTAATGTTGCAAGGAAAGCTGATTGGCCATGGCAAGCCAGCCTGCAGATGGATGGTATCCATTTCTGTGGAGCATCTTTGATCAGTGAGGAGTGGCTCCTGACTGCCGCTCACTGCTTTGACATGTAAGTCCTCTGTCTGTACTAGCAAGATTACCAATTTCGCCCCTTTTTTCACCTTCACTTCCTATAATTCTTACCCCTTTTTCATTAGTCATCTTAGCCCTCCCCACCCCCAATGGTACTGATGATGGTTTGGCAGCCTCAGAAGAAGTAACAATTACTAAAGAATAGTAGAAAAATTTAGAGAGTATTTTCAGTTCCAACTGAATATACTCATATATTCTCCAGCAATCTCAACTTTAAGAATGAGCCAACATGGTCAAAATTTAAACACACTCACCAGTTTTCCTGAGATATATTGTGGATTTTCAAAAAAATCCACTAATAGTATACTAATCCACAAACTTACATCTGTTTATCCCACATGAATATCTTTGGTGCTGTGTTTTTATTATTTGTATGCTTTTTGTAGACAACATATGGGACATTGCAGACAATGAATAGACACAGTAACTCTAGTAAAATTCATATAAAATGGGAAAATATTCTGGATAAAATTTTAATCTAAAAGAAAGAGTGAGAAAACAATATATAAAGCGTGGCTCCAATTTTACCACCTCTGTCTCTCTCCTTCCCTTCTTCCCTCCCTCTCTCCCTTTCTCTCTCCACAGTTATACATGCATACATACATTTATATAACTGTCCATGGATATGTGTATATGGGTTTGTATATATGTGGGTACACATGTCTAATTTTTATTTATATTTTCTTAAACTAATCTGTATTACTTTTATAAAATATTATTTTCTTTAAAAAATAAAAGTCCCCCATGGAGGACAGTAATTTTTAAGCTACATCAGAATGGAGGGATTGGTCATCAGCTAAACAAAAGTAAAGCAGTCCTAGGAGAGAAGCCTCAAATAAGAAGGTGGGAGGACCCTAACCAACCATCACTTCAAACAATTTGCCCTTCTCCCACCCTTATGTCCCATGTTCATCCAGAGTCCTGGGAAACTTTAGATCAGAAATGAACCAACCATAATCCTTTTCATCCGTGATCAGTTACAAAAACCCCAGACTCTGGATGGCTAGTTTTGGAACAACTCTAAGCCCTCCACTAATGAGAAGACAGGTGCAGTCAATTATCATTCACGAAAACTATGCTGCCCATAAGCATGACGATGACATCGCTGTGGTGAAGCTCTCCACCCCAGTCCTATTTTCCGATGATGTGCACAGAGTCTGTCTCCCAGATGCTACTTTTGAAGTCTTGCCTAAGAGCAAAGTGTTTGTCACTGGATGGGGAGCATTAAAAGCAAATGGTGAGTATCTCAGTAAAAAGATCCATGCAAAAAAAGAATGAAAGCTTCCATCTGAGTGGAGATATAAACTAAGATACCAAATCAAAACATGGAATATAAAAGATGAAGTCACTATATTCCATGAAAAATATGGCAACCTCCTCATAAAAAAAACAGATATGGTGAATTATGGAAACTTTGCCTATTACTATCACTATTACTCAGTATCAGTGTTTATTGTCTTCTTTATGGGCTATTTTAGAAACTAGTTATAACTTTCTTTGCGAAACTAATTAAAGCATAATTTTTCACACGATTTTTTTCTTTCCATTGCTGTCTTTAATATGTAGAGAGTCTGCTACGGCTGCATGATTCTTAAAGTAAGTGATTTGCAAGCAGTAGTGATAAGCTTTTATAATGTGTCATACAATTAGACAGAAGTAGCTATAAGGGAGCAATTTGGGTAGAATTCCTGTTGCTAAATATTAAATGGGGCCTTCTGATCCATGTACCTATGGAACAATTTTGAACCTGAGACTTTATAAAGTTGACCAGTGTGACATTTTACTACACTTAATAATACACGATAAACTGCAGACAGACCTTTTTTTTTTTTATTTAGCTGAGCCATCCTGCCACCTGTTGTCAGCTCAGCGGCAACTCAGCTCTGGCTGGGCATCGAACTGCTGTTGCTTAGAGCTCAGCTTGCACTCTTGAGTGAGCTCTTAACCCACTGAACCACTGAGCCGGCCCTAACTGCAGATAGACCTTTAAATCCCGATATGAATCTCCAGTATCTATGTCTCTTTGTACTTTTTTACATATAGTTTAATTTTTCCCTTAACCTTATAATTCTTATTCCAGGCTCTTAGTATGAAGCTGTAGTTTTATTCATGTACTTCCTCAAAGTATAGCTTTTATTTACTGAGTCTTCATCAGTTGGTTGATTTTTATAGAAGCCTATTACCCTTCAATAGGCACTCCAAAATTCTGACATTGGGTCTAGGTTTATACACTGTTGTTATAACTTGAGAGTTATTTTCCTCATCTCTGGGAAATCTGCCTTATTCTATAGGCGTTGGTGATGAATGTGATGGGGAATTAAATCCTTTGGGATTAGACCTGCCACTTATTGACTGGAGTAGAAACAAATAGCATGGACCACTAGGGCAGCACCATTATACTTCCTCCAGAACCTAAATAAACTTAACACCACCCTCTTCCAGAGTAGTAGTTTGGGAGTGATTTGGAACTTCTTAATGAATTATTCAATGCTCAATACTGTGCAGATTACTGAGTATTGGTCTATCTACTCTAAAAAGTTGCATACTTTTCAGGAATGACATCATGAATTTGCTAGACATCAGTCTAAAGTTAAGCATTAGATATTTGATTATGGGGTTGTTTGTTTGCTTTTCCTACATTTTGAAACTGAAACAAGTACTACTCAGATATTCTTCTCCTACCTCCCAAGATTGATCACATATCTATTTAAAAGTGTTATTATTAGACAGCTTGTAAAACAAAAATCTTTTTTGTTCTGGATAGTTTCTTCCTTGAATAGTTGGTAATGTGAAATAGCTTGTTATATTGCTAAGCACTTAAATTGACTTTTTGAAAGTTGAGATTAAAGAGCTAAAAACATTTGAAATTTAAAACTAAGCATCGTAGACTAATGAGCTAAAATAAAAATAGACCCACAGAAATCAAAAGTAGCTGGAATACAGTTGATTAAAGCCTAGAAATACCCATAAGTTTGAAATGCCAGTGAGAAACAGGAAATTGAATATTGTTGAGGTACATACACAAATAAATAGATTGTTTAAAAATCTGTATAATAAGCAGATGGTGAAAACATTCTCAATGGGAGCATTTCAAGCAGAGTCAGAAATGAAGTGAAGAGAAAATTGTCATATAATGGACACCCATGCTTGAAAATGATGACTGAAGTGAAGAAATTCAGTAGGCCCTACAGAATCTTTAATGAATATAGAGTAGTTGGGCTTAGTTCTTCAACAAGATGGTCAATCCTACGTAAATGAATCTACTAGTTTTAAAACAGAGAATTAGATTTATTTATGGTGAATACCAAAATCCCTAGAAACCTAGATTTTTTTTTATAAAAGCTCACTCAACCACCATCTATCATTAACATTGAATGGTATCTTTTCGACTAAGAGGGTTTTAAATACATACCCATATTTCTTCAATAGCTTCCGTTGATGAAAATCTGAATATGGGACAAGGTACTATTATAATTGACTGTATTCATTATGTTTTAACCCTCACAATAAATATATGAGATAATTATCATTTTCTCCTTTTTACAAGTGATGGTGCTTAGTAAGGTTAAGTAACTTTCCAAGGTCAAATAGCTTATAAATTGCGCGAAGTGTATAAACTTGTATCTGCTGCCTCCAAAACCAGAGCCCTTAGCACAGAATTACCTACCCTGACTTTCTGATCAAATTAACAGCACTGACCTCCTTCATCCTCTCAGTTGTCTTTGAACCTGTTACAAACAGAGCATCCATCTTTATATGAAGAATACAGTCTTTAAAATAGACGCTATTAAAGGGGAATGAGGAGAATATAATGGCTAAAACTGTACCATATACAACTAAATAATACTCTTCACATTATAACAAATCAGTAAATGTGTAGATCATTAATGAAACATGATCTATTTCTTGGTATTTGTTACTTACCTTGTTATTAGTTATGAATAGCAATCTGAACTATTATCAAAGTAGACATGGTCTTTCTTATAAAGCAATAGTATTTCACCTATTCAGTATTGAAGTTACTTCCTGATAGTACAAAATTGCACTATACTGCTCCTTCTAAAGGATTCTCAATTCCCAATAAAACTGTGTCCTTTGTAGAATGATCAGGCAAATTTCAAGATAGGGTCAACTGTCACAGATTATCCCAGGTGGTGAAAAATGCCCTGGATTTAAATCTAATATTATCTCCTATTTAGCTATGTATTCACAGCAAGAAGCTTCAGTTTCCTCCTCTGAAAAAGAGACGATTCATACCTATCTTTGGTAGTTGTTGCAAGGATTCAGTAGGATGGTGGGAGTAAATGTGCCAAGAATAATACCTAGCATATAGAAGACACCCCAAGAATATAACTCAAATCTGAGTACTTTCATCAAGCCCAGAGTCCTACAACTTCCTGATATATGTTTTATCATTGATCTAGTCTTTGCAAGACACAATTAACTATCATAAGCAAGAATATGTAAGTTCTTCATTTATTTATTTATTTTTCTTTTTTAGGTCCCTTTCCCAATACTCTGCGACAAGTTGAAATAGAGATCATAAGTAATAATATATGTAATCAAGTTCATGTATATGGTGGTGCTGTGTCTTCAGGAATGATATGTGCTGGATTCTTGTCAGGAAAACTTGATGCCTGTGAGGTAAGAATACGATTCAAATCCACAAAAATGAATCTGTTGAATAGAGATAATCTTACTAACCATAGACCAATGTCATTTCGTGGGAATCCATAACACTAAGTCATAGAGGAGAAAGGAGAGTGTAAGAAGAGGGAATGGAAGAACCATAAAAAATATTCCTCCTTTAACACCCTATTATTATCCAGATCCATATGTAAAGAATGATCACCACCTGCAAATTGGGACTCTGATTAGTGAAAAGGACTGGAAGTGCATAAGAGAAACTAAGGAAAGAAGCCACACAATCATTGCTTCAAGCCATAGTCATAACCAATAGTTAGGTATCTAATCCCTACTATTGTAAGGCACTGTGGGATGGAATCTGCAGATTCCACCATAGCAAATAGAGCTTCATCCCACAGGTGCTTGAACTATTCACCTTACACAGTGTACATCCAGATAGATTTACACTATTTAGGAAAATTTTAACCACTTAAGTATTTAAGAAGAATTTTAACCACTTAAGTATTTAAAAAGAATTTTAACCACTTAAGTATTTAAGAATATCAGTTTTAAAGTTTGGCTATTTAAAGGACTGAAAATAAATAACTAAATAAAGATTTTACCTATAGCCTTTGAAACTGGGCCCAATAGTTTATTAATTCTTGATGGATTAAGAATGCCTTTTTAGAATTTGACACATATGTGGTATGAATTCCTTTCTTATATGCAAAGATGCCACTATCAATCTGCCCTTAATTGTTTGTCATGTGATGGTAATAAACATTAATTCACTTATCATTCAAACTTTTAGTGAATTGCAAGGTACTAAGGCAATTACTGAAGGGAAACATAAACATTGAAAAAACCACAATGAGTCCACAATCAACTTACAATATAATAATATAGCACACGAGTAACTAAAAGCAATGAACAAAAAAATTAGGATTCAGATACATTTTCTGGAATACAAGGTCTCCTTCCCTTCACTTTACTTTTTGAGAAACAGAAAGAACGTGGGTGGTCCAAGATAAAACTGGATCACATGATTTTCAAGGAATATTTAGAATAGAAGCAAATCCACAAAAATGAATCTGTTAAACAAGAGTTGTATTTGAGTTTATTCTATAAGAGACTGGGTGTTCTCCTTCCATTGATCCATGCTCCCTTGCTTCCTTCACCACTAGCACACTGAGGACCTAAATTAGCATGTGGACCTACAGGAAAGGAGCTAAGGAGGATAGCTTTTGGTGGACTAGGGTTTTCACACTCAGGCTACTGAGTACTGATGTGTTCTAAGAAGAATGTGAAGAGAAGAGAGCTGAAGGCACAAGACTCTAGGGCCCTTTGCCTGCTTCAAATAGGATCATTTCTCTTATTAAAAAAAAAAGTCTGTAGGGGCCTCTACATAATACTTCTTTAACTGAATTTATTGGGGTGACATTGGTTAATAAAATTATATAGGTTTCAAGAGTACAAACCTATAATACATCATCTATATATTGCATTGTGTGTTCACGACCAAAGTCAGTTCTCCTTTTATCACCATATATTTGACTCCCTTAACCTTTTCTCTCATCCTCCACTCCCCCTTAGCCACTAAACTGTTGTCTCTATGAGTTTCTGTTTGTCTTGTTTATTTGTTGCTTTCAATTTCATATTCCATATGAGTGAAGTCATATGGTTCTTGACTTTTTCTGTCTGACTTATTTCACTTAGCATAATAATCTCAAGATGTATCCATGTTGTCACAAATGGTGGTATTTTATCTTTTCTTATGGTTGAGTAATTTTCCATTTATATATGTACCACATCTTCTTTAACCAGTCATCTCTCTCTCAAATAACATTTTGGTTGTTTTCATGTCTTGGCCACCATGAATAATGATGCAATGAACATAGGGGTACATATATATATTTACAAATAAATTTTTTTTAGATTTTTTTTGGTAAATACCCAGAAGAGGGATTGCTGGGTCATATGGTAGCTCTAATGTTAATTTTTTGAGGAATCTCTATTCTGTTTTCCATAGTGGCTGTACCAATTTACATTCCCACCAGCAGCATTTGAGGATTCCTTTTTCTCCACAGCTTCTCCACACTTGTTATTACTTGTCTTGTAGATAATAGCCATTCTAATAGGTATGAGGTGGTATCTCATTTTGTTTTGATTTGCATTTCCTTAATAGCTAGTGAAGTTGAGCATCTTTTCATATATCTATTGGTTGCTTGTATGCCTTCTTGGGAGAAATGTCTGTTCAGGTCCTCTGCCCATTTTTTAATCGGATTGTTTGCTTTTTTGTTGTTGAGTTGTATGAGTTCTTTATCTATTTTGGGTATTAGTCCGTTATCAGAGATATAATTTGCAAATATCTTCTCGCATTTGATTGGTTGCCTATTTGTGTTGTTGATAGTTTCTTTGGCTGTGCAGAAGATTTTTGGTTTGATATAGTTCCATTGGTTTATTTTGCTTTTACTTCCCTTGCCTTTGAGGTCAAATTCATAAAATCCTCTCTAAACCAGAGGTCCAAAAGTTTAGTACCTAAGGTTTCTTCCATGCAATTTATTGTTTCAGGTCTTATGTTTAGGTGTATGATTAATTTCGAGTTAATTTTGTTGTATAGTGACAGATAGTAGCCTCATTAACTTCTTTTGAATGAGTAGGTTCATTGCTAAAAGATAAAATTACAAACCAGTTACCCAAGACTTGGGTTAAATATATCAAGGAAGTCCTCATGATTCACACACTTCAAACCAACACGAGCCGGCCGAGCGGTGCTGTGGTTAAGCGCTGGCTTGGGAAGCCAGCGGCCCCGGTTGGGTCCCACATGTGAGGGCCAGTGACACTGTCCTCAAAAAAATAAAAAAATAAAATAAAATAAAAAAACAACTCACTAGGGTTGGGGATTCCACCTTAGTTTGGGAGCAAAATCCCTTGTGTGATAAATGATACATATTGACTTGGAGTGCCCTTGAATATCTTTCTCCTCTCAAATCAGCTGCTGCAAAGTGATACAACATCCTTCCCATCAATTCTTGTGAGTGGAACAAGATGACATTCAAATTCAAAGCAAGAGATTATTTCTACCCAACAGAGTCAGGAGAGCCTTTATGGAGGAGGTGAAATTTAGTTGAGGCTTGAGTCACCATTTATGTAAGAGCTGGATGCCTAAATTTAGGTTCAGTTTGCACTCTCTGCTTATATAGAGCAAAACCAAAAACTATACGAGGATCAAACTGAAACCTTAGCTTTATTCACACTATCTTTCAGGTGAACACATTAACAGAGATAAGCAGAGATAATAAAATAATAACAAAGATAATAAGTGATAAGCACAATTATATTAATCCTAATAGTAACTAAAAATAGAATTAGCTTTGCATACTTCAATTGAAATATTAATTTATTAGACATTCAGATGCTGATTAGCTCTCGTTCTTATACCCCTTTACACACTGACAGTATTTTTTTCTTTTTTTCCAGGGTGATTCTGGGGGACCTCTGGTTATAGCACAAGGTAGTAACATCTGGTACCTTATTGGAATAGTAAGCTGGGGAATGGACTGTGGAAAAGAAAACAAGCCTGGAATTTATACAAAAGTGACTCATTATCGGGACTGGATTAAATCTAAAACTAACATCTAATGCCACAACCATCTCTACCTCCAAAATGTAAATGTCATGTGTGTTCTCCAGCAAACTGTGTCTAGTATATGTTGCCATGTATATTGTCATCAAGTTAGATGCAACTAGTGTGATCTGACAACTCTATCTTTAAACATGAGCAAAATAGGCTGTTAAAAAAAAACTTTATCTGAAGTGTTTTTTTGCTGACCATGAACATACAAGATACTTTCCACTCCGCAATGATCTGCCATTGGTGCTAAGTGCCTCTAATGACTTCTTTGATCACCTTTCTGTCCCTACTACACATGTCTCATTTTAGAATAATCCAGCAGCTTAAGCAGATAAGTACCAATTTGCAAAGCATTCTCTGCCTTTTTCCCTGACAGAAAATGCTTCCCTCCCCTTACTCCACAGTGCTGATCTTTCTCATTGAATAATCCTCATTAGGAATCTGTAGGTCCATGCATCAGACAAATCAAGGCAATTAGCTTTGGCCAGTGGTAATACAATGATGGAAGGGCGATAGATATGAAGCCAGGACTTAAGAGATGGCACTACTGTGAGTCTGTTCCCCTTTGCCCTCAGATGCACATTCAACCTCTCTTGGGAGCTTGAAGAAAGCTGCCCTTTACATTTACACCCAGTAGTGCAGATTTTAAGCTCTTTAAACAACTACACCAATATTTATTTACTTTGGAACAGTGATTAAATGCCTGGATTAAACAGCAGGAGAACTGGAAATATTGCCTAGCATAGAATTTTGTTCTAAACTATGTAAAAATGCCTTTTGGTATTCAGAAAATAAAAGCAAAGTTTCTTGGCCTTTTCACTAGGTGGGAATGAGAAGAGGCAAGGACGGAGTGAGAGGAAACTACTTCCAGTTTTAAAAATGGGAGAAGTTCCAATTCTGGTGTAAATTTACTTTTCTCTTCTGTTTCATTATTTTCTAATGTGGTTTATTTTCTAAACAGTTTTATTTTCAATCAACTTCAGAATAATAAAGGGACTGACAGAATGAGAAGCCAATATAAATTTGATAGTCATAATTAACTCAGATGAGAAGCCAATATAAAATTAGACATTCATAGACAACCTGATAGAAGATTTTGGGAAAGACCTTATTGTATGATATTTAAATTGACTGTTAAAAAGTTAGGCATTTTTTGAATAATGGTATTTATAGAGAATATTCAAGTGATTAAGAAAGCATTTTGGAATGGTTTAATTATTGTGATAAAAGTCATTTTTATATATATTTAAATGCATTTCTGTGGCACTGTACATGACTATGTGACATGACTAGTGGTAAAGAAATCTCAAACTTTTTCTGTGCACATAACTCTCTATTTGTTTGCCCCCCTCCATTTATGATTAATTTAGCTAGTGAAATAACTGCCTGTTAAGATTCTTCTGAACTTTGTATCAAGTAAGAGTCTCTTTTGCCCCAGAGTATATTATATTGTTTACATTAAAATATATTTATAATAATAAAGTCAAACTCAGTCTCTGAGTCACTATACTGCCGGGTTTTTCAACCTTGGTACTACTGATATTTTTTCACAGATAATCCTTTGATAGGTGGAGGCTGTGAAGGAGTAGCAGCTAGCCTCTGTGTTCTAGAATATTTAGCAGCATTCCCTCCCTCTACACACTGGATGCCAGTAGTGATCCTACCAAGTTGTAACAAACAAAAAATGAATCCATTGAAAAATGGGCAAAATCACCCTCATTGAGAACCACTGCCAGGGGATCAATAGTCAAAGGTAAAATGTCAGTGTTAAAAATCTTGCACCCACAATTTCCTCCCATGAGTTTGAGACTATCTTTCTTCCCCTCTTTTTATAATGCCACTGCACTGTGAGTCCTAAAAGACCATCATATTCATATGTATCTAAACAGTCCTAGCCAAATTAAGATCATTTGGAAACTGAATCTGTTTGGAGGAAGGAGACTGTTTAAAGGCTGAGCTGTTAATAATTCATTCATCTCTTGATAGACAGATAGATATAGACATTTATATATAGAAAGGCATATATAGAGATTTATAGAGGCATATATCTAGAGAGAGAGATTTTTAATACCTAAATTCTACAAAATTGCACCATATATACCCTATTTAGTATCCTTAGAATGCATAAATAGATACTACTTGAGAGTATTATGTTATTTGTCTAATGCAGAAGGCTCAGTTCATCATTCACTAATACTGCCGAGTGGAGAAGAGAAAATTGCATAGCAATACTATGCACTAAAAGCTGCACTCTCCAGTATGGTAGCCAGTGACCAGATAGGGTTATTTAGATTTAAATTAATTTAAGTTAACTACAATTACATACTCATTTCCTCAGTCATACTAATCACATTTGAAACACAAAATAGCCACTTGTGGCAAGTGGCTACCACATTGGGCAGCACAGATGTACATCATTTCCATCATTACAGAAAGTTTTATTGGATACTACTGACCTAGAACACTCTGTGAAACTAATTACATAGTCACTCATTCACCTAATAAACATTTCTGAGCCTCTAAGAGTCAGGCATTGGGTATTCTAGATACTGGTTGTACAATTGTGTATAAAACCAAATCCTGCTTTCATCAGTATTGTTATTGTTATTGTTATTATTATTATTGGGTTGTTGGAAAAGTCATGACGCATGTTTGCAACAGATGGCACTGGTTCATTTTTGGAAGTACTAGGGTCATTCACATCTATGTTTTGGCTATGTCATTTGACAGCTGACAGTTCTAGCTTCATTCTAAAAAAAAAAAAAGAGCAATTTGATTGAGTTTTGGAAATTTTACAACAAGCTGAAGATGGAAGACTGAACTGTGCATTTTGGCCATATTTTATTGTTTTATTTTCATAAAGGGAAGAATGCCTGTCAAGCTTGTGAAAAGTTGCATAAAATTTACTCTGACAATGCTCTACAAGAACGTCAGTGCCAATGATGGTTCATGAAATTCCGTGCCGGTGGATTTGATCTCAAGGATGCTCTCTGGTCAGGGAGGCCCACCAAGGTTGATGACGACAAAATAAAGGCATTGATGGAGTCAAACCCACGTTACATGACACGAGATTCCAGGAACATTGAACATCCACCATTCAAGCATTCAGGACCACCTGAAGAAGCTGGCATATGTAAGCAAGCTCGTTATTTGGGTCCACATGAACTCAAAGAAATTTATTTGATGGCTCATATAAACATATGCAATATGCTCATTTAACATGAGGAAATTTTTTTTTTTTTTGAGGGCAGTGTCACTGGCCCTCATATGTGGGAACCAAACCGGGGCCACTGGCTTCCCAAGCTAGTACTTAACCACCGTGCCACTCGGCCAGCGAAAACAATCCTTTTTTGAAGCGACTGATAACTGGTGATAAGAAGTGGATTGTTTACAACAATGTGGTGCACAAACGATCTTGGTCCCGCTGTGATAATTCGCCTCAGACGACATGGAAAGCAGACATTCATCAGAGGAAGGTTATGCTCTCAGTGTGGTAGGATTTTAAAAGTGTCTTGTGTTTCGAGCTCCTACCAAGGAACCAAACAATCAATTTGAATGTGTACTGTCGGCAACTGGACAGTTTGAATGAATCCATCATCCAGAAATGTCCAGAGCTTGTTAATTGTAAAGGAGTTGTGTTCCATCGTAACAACTCAAGGCCACACACAAGTTTGATGACCTGTCAAAAATTATTGGAGCTTGGATAGGATGTGTTGTTGCCACACCCACCATACTCGCCTGACTTTGCGTCCTCAGACATCCACTTGTTTCTCTCTCTTCAAAGCTCCTTGCATGGTATAATGTTCAATTCAGATAAGACTGTAAATTAGCGCTTTGTTCAGTTTTTCGCAAATAAAGACGGGTCCTTCTATAAACGAGGAATTATGAAATTCACTGAAAGATGGCAAAAGGTTATCGAACAAAATCGGCAATATATCATTGATTGATCTTTGTTCTTTATGTAAATAAATGACCTTTGAAAAACATAGACAAAATACATCATGACTTTTCCAACAACCCAATAGTTTCAGGTGTACAAAACAATGTAATAGTTAGACATTTCACCCCTCACAAAGTGATAACCCCTCCCCCAATCTATTGCCTCTCTGATATCGTATATATCTATTACAACTCCATTGACTGTATTCCCTATGCTATACTCCATAGTCCTGCTTTCAACATCACATAAAAAGGTGGTTTTTGATAACTGCTGTTAAAAGTAGTAGAGCTTTGGGGGGAGTGTGGCTGGCCAGGGGTAGCACAATCACTTTTAGACTCTCCTTCATCTTGAGGCACTGGTCCTGTAATGGAGAAGGGGGTCTTTGTATAAGCTATAGCACTCCCCTCAGAGACCACCAGGTAGATTGAAGTTTTCAGATATTGGTTTTTCAACCTTCCAAAGATCCTAGGACTTCCCCAATTAATGGTATATTAAAGAATCAAATAGAGCTTTTTGTTGCTTTTTAAACCAACGAGATTTCTTATAACCCAAAAAGATACACTAATGGCAATGAAAGAAAAGAGTATCAAGTGATGGAAAAGCATCAGAGTGATTTAGTCACAAAATTAAAAATATCAAATGATGTTTTAAGTAAGAATGAAATTAAATGAAATAAGAATTGGATTGTATAATCTGTTAATGTAGTTTTGGTTGCCAGAGGGGAGAGAGGTGAGGGGATGAACAAAAAAGGTGAAAGGGAATAAGAGACATAAATTCCAGGTATAAAATAAGACACAGGGACATAATGTACAACATGGAAAATATAGTCAATATCGTCATAACTTTGTACAGTGACAGATATTCCTATACTATGGTAGAGATCACTTCATAAGGTAAATGTTGTACACCTGAAACTAAAATATTATATGGCAACTGTACTTTAATTTAAAAACAAAACAAAAACAAAACAAAAAACCCCTGCAAGAACGGGACTATTTAACAAACCAAATGTGTTACTGTGCTGCCATCTACTGGTCGATGTTACTTTTAAAACATATTTTATTGTAATCTCATTTCAAACTATGTTACACCAGCTGTTTTCCAACATAGAATGATACAAATAAAAATCTGTCATTCTCTCCCCAGTTTTCTCCTAAGGTAGCCAAAGTTTAAAGTTTTGTATATTCCTTCACATTATCCTCTCTGTTTATATAAACATAAACAATCTATTCACTTATAAAGGATATACTTACTTTATTTTCAAAAATGGCATCATTTTATATTCACACACAAACATATGTATAATGCATTTTATGTGTATCTGGGCTCTCATTTTGGCCAAAATCGTCAACTAGCATAGTATACCTGATCCTTCCAAGGCAACCAGATCAGATAAACTATAGAAGAATGAGGTAAACATGGGTTCTAGGCCAGGAAATTATTTAAAAACTGAGAGGCGAGAAGGCTGAGATTATCCTGAACTAGGGCCTGTAAGGAGAGTAGGTGGCTAGGTGGCTAAAGCTTAGAGTGGAATGAGGGAACACTTGAAAGGAGCACTTTTTAAGTTTTACTCTCACGTCCCCCAACACCCTGCCTTGCCCCTATACTGCCTTGAGGCAATATCTGCCTGCTTTTCGTACCAGAAACTAGTTGTAGAAATCCAACCATCAATGTTGGAGGTATGAAGGTAGATGCCTACTAATAAGAGGAGTTTTAAAATTTCTTCTAATTATTATTATTTTTGTTACAGTTGATATGGGAGGAAAGTTTCTAGAAAAGGTGGCAACTAATCAGCTGCTTTGAGGTATTCTCATCCTCGGCCTGATTCCTCCAAAGCTCCAGGCTAGTGCATTAAAATGTAAGGAGACTGTGTCCACCCAGTGCTGTTTCACTCTAAGAGCCTAGCCCTGTGGCTGCTCCTCCTATCATCCTTTCACCCACAGAGGAGAACCATCTCTGAACTACTCGGTTATACTCCAGCACCTCTCACCAAGCTCACTTTGAGTGGCTTTGGGAAATGTCATGTCCTCTGTGCTTTCCCATGAAACATGGCCCCGGGAGTCTTCTGGCTTCACAGGCACCTGTTCCAGCAGGCTCATTTCCCTCAGCCTCTATATGTCTTCCTCCACTGGCTGTGGGGGCAATTAGGGCATTTCTGCTTTACTCAGCCTTGGCTATTGCTTTCTTCAAGCCTAGCAGCAAGTTTGCCCAATCTCCTTGGGTCCTTGCCAGGGTGTTAAATCCCATATCTCAAGAAAGTCAATGAATTTTACTTATCCAGTCTTCCATTCAACCTTCTCTCATCAAACACCCTCAAAACCCAATGCCAGAAACAGCAGCATTCCTTTGTCGGTACATACTCAGTAATTCTTATAGCATTTTCAGTGTAGAATCTCCTTTCTCCCTTATCAGGCCCAGTACATTCCTAGCTGAGTGATTGGCCTGGTTGTCAATTGAGGAGGTGGGAATATCTCTTGAGGGGACACCTACTGCCTTGTAGGATATAGGCTCTGCAGCATCTTTCGACATGGGAGAAGGGCTGGCTCTTACGAAGGAGTATGGGAATGCTTCTGCAAATTCTGAGGGTTCAGAGGATCTGCAGAACCAATATCCTCAAGGATATCCATTCACTCATCTCCATATTACATTTCAAGATGCTAGATTTTCCCAATCAGGGCTCTGTCCTAAGCACAGCAGATCTGCTTTGACTAAGGATCACACTCTGGCATTCTATTAGATCTTCAGCCTGCTGCTTAGCTGTGCCTATTCTTCCTCTGTAGGAGATTACGGCCTCTTTGTAACAGGCTCTCACACTTAGCTTTAACTGATTGTAAATGACCCTCAGGGTCTCCTTATCCCTGTGCAGGGCAACAGTGTAACTTAGCAGTAACCAGCCAATTCCCCTATCTTTGTAGGCACTTCTTGTTTTTCAATTGCATGGACCATCATCATACCTGTAGTGCTGTCCCATCTACCAGAAAGTTTTTCCAGGTCACTGCTGGTGAAATCTTTAGCTATTAGGTTGTCAGTTTATGCCAGGGATTATCTGTGCCTTGCATACCACTCAGGCTGCATCCTCTTTACCCAATAGGCAGTAAAGTGAGTTAGTCAGTCTTAAATTTTCTCATACCACACAATCTGATCTCCGGGGGGGGGGGGGGATTTGAGTCGAAAGAGATTTATTGGAAGAAATTTCTGTGAAGAAAATGGAATACATGGTGGAAGAATCAAAGAGACCCTTCAGAATATACTTCAGGTCTGACTCTTGTGTAGTACGGAGGTAAGAAGAATTAGATAGGAAGAGCCTCACATGGCAGTGAAGTTCAAAAAAAATTTGACCAGGCCTATGAGGCATTCTCAAGTAAAAGTCACCCATCAGAGGAGTCCCAGATCTCCCAATGGGACCATCTTAATGATCCTACTGAGACTGGGAGAAGCCTGGAGGAAGCATGGCCATCATTTGAGTGCAGTGGTGGGCTCAGAGCACAGCAGCTGGGGCCATGTGTCACGTATATTCTTCAGAGCTTGAGATCGGAGAGGCACATTTCCATCATCATCACAACCATGGATCCCTGCCTAAAACTATGCACAATGGTAGACTCCAGAAATGGATTAGAGACATAGTGAGAAGGAAAAAATTTAACAGAGGATTGTTTTTGTGATTCAAGATAAGAAATAGATTGTCAAAGCACAGCATAGAGTATTAACTGTAGGGCAAAAATAAAAAAATATAAAAAATACACTTAACTATTCACTGCTTCTGTAAATTATATCCATAGAATGTAAGAGGTATTTAAAATGTCTAAAACTGAAAAGGTAGTGATACTAGAATATATAAAACCTTCCAGCAAATAAAAAGAACAATCTCAGTAGAAATATGGGCAAAAGATATGAAAAAGCAGTCTACAGGAAAGAAACCCCAAAAGCTAGCAAGCATATACAACAAATGCTCAAATAACTAGTATTAAGAGAAATACAATGAAAATAAAGTAAGTCATCACTTTACACCAAATAAACAAGTAGAATAATGGCAAGTGTAGGCAGGATGTAGACTTGGGCTCCTAGTGTCCACAGCCAATTTTAGTTAAATTACTCAGGATAAAGAATAGATTGTTAAAGCAAGGCATGGAGAATATCACTCTAGGGAAAAAAAAACAAAAACATTTGTCTATTCACTGCTTCTGTTAGGTAAATAATATCTATAGAATGTAAAAATGTGTGTAATGTCCTACAACCTCAAAATTCTAAAATTTTCATATCATGTACAAACTCACTTTTAAATTGTAATCTGAAAAACATTTTCTTCAGATTAGATTAGCTGTAAAGTTTTAATCTTTCCATAATTTTAAGTGCAAACCAAAATTCAAGGACACAGGAATTTTTCATTTGACAAGAGTTTAGCTATGAAAATATGATACCTATGGCAGAAAGAAAAACACATGTTCTTAAGTAATGCTTCCAGTCTTCACAAAATAGTGACATATCTGTTTAATTGTTAAAGGAAAGAGAGAGTTTATCTCAGTTTGAATAAACTTCCCAAGGTTGTTATAATAAGCAGTAAATGACTAATCTCATATTCTATGCAAAATAACCAACATAGACTTCATCTCTCAGAGGTGCAAGCAGTAAAAAGATTTTGTACCTTAATCTTTTAATTTAAATACATTCTATATTTATAACATATACTTGTAACTAATTGCACTAACTAGAAACTTTGATTGAAATAAGTACATTCACACATCCCCTTCTTTTTGTTCCATTTAATTAAAAATACGGACAGTCTGATAGCTATGCCTAGATATTCCTAGATCAGTATCCAAGCCATGCCCTTTGTTTTGCATGGAACAGGGTAGTCTCCTCCTGAAGCCTCTAGGACAATAGTGTTCACAGGAACATCTCTCAGGAGATAGAGAGATGCTGAGTAAGTGGGATTTCAGGTATGCTCTGCTTACTTCAGCCAGAACTGCTTCAGTGCGATGTGTTTCACGTACACATATTTAGCTTCAGCATAATATTCAGCTAGAACAAATGGTTCCATTGCTTCATCTACCCCACCCCAAATAACTGCTGTAATTACTTATTTCAGGGAGACATTTGTTATATTTTGTGATCCAGTTCAATAGAAACAAGAAGCGGGATGGGATATAGATTCTTGAGTATAAATGGGAGGGGATTTTGAAAAGAATCAATGCAGGTCATGACAATTCAATGGATGTGGGAGACCTAAGAATGGATGGAAGGGAATTAGAGAACAATATTGTTTGAATATGTTGAATTTGAGGTGTCAGAAACAGATTAACATAGAACTACTCCAAGAGCCAGATCTTTCATGCAGAAGAATGGATATATGAAGAGATTTTCTATATCTATATATTCTATATCTATATATTTACATATCTATAAAGGGATTTGTGGGTCAAATGCATAGGTGATATTTGAATCTGTGGCAGTAGATTAGAAAACATAGGCAAAAACCTTTATGATATTTAATTTGGCAATGATTTCTTGGATATGACAGCAAAATAAGAGACAACAAAGGAAAAAATTAGATAAATTGAACCGCATCAAAATTTAAAATTTTCCTGCTTGGGCTGGCTGAGTGGCACGGTGGCTAAGAGCTGGTTTGGGATGCCAGCAGCCCTGATTTGGGTCCCACATATGAGGACCAGTGACACTGCCCTCAAAAAAACAACAACAAAAAAAAAACTTTTCCTGCTTTGGAGGACACTATCAAGAAGGTGAAAAGGCAATTCACGCAATGGAAGAAAATATTTGCACACTATATATCTTATAGGGAATTAATAGCCAGAATACATTAACTTCTACAACTCAACAACTCATAATCAAACATCCAAATTAAATACAAAAATGGGTAAAGTACTTCAATAGATATTTCTCCAAAGAAAATATATAAATGGCAACAAGCACATGATATAATTCTCAACATCACTAGCCATTAGTGATTTGCAAATTAAAACCACAATACAATACCCTTTCATACCCATTAGGATAGAAAATAAGTGTTGGTAGAGATGGGGAGAAATTGGAAAGCTTGTGTGTTTCCAGATGGGAACATAAAATGGTATAACTGTTATGAAAATGGTATGACAGTGTCTTAGTTCATTTTGGCTACCACAACAAAAATACCATGGACTGGGTGGCTTAAACTACAAAATATTTATTACTCACAGTTCTGGAGTTTGGGAAGTTCACGAACAAGGTGCCAACAGATTCAGTGTCAGGTGAGAGACTGCTTTATGGTCCACAGATGGCCATCTTCCCGCTGCTGTCACACCTGGTGGAAGAAACAAGAGTGTTGTTCAATATGGGATTATATCAGACTTAAAAGTTTTTTCACAACAAAGGAAACCATTAATAAAACAAAAAGGAAGCCTACTGAATGGGAGAATATATTTGCCAACGATATATCTGATAAGGGGTTAATATCCAAAATTTATAAAACACTCATGAAACTCAACACCAAAAAAACAAACAACCCAATTAAAAAATGGGCAGAAGATATGAAGAGACATTTCTCTAAAGAAGACATACAGATGGCCAACAGGCATATGAAAAAAAGTTCAACCTCACTGGTCATAAGGGAAATGCAAATAAAAACCACCATGAGATACCACCTCACTCCAGTCAGAATGGCTATCATCAACAAATCAACAAACAACAAGTGCTGGCGGGGCTGTGGGGAAAAGGGGACCCTGCTGCACTGTTGGTGGGACTGCAGATTGGTGCAGCCACTATGGAAGTCAGTATGGAGGTATCTCAAAGAACTGGAAATAGAGCTACCGTTTGACCCAGAAATTCCACTCCTAGGTATTTATCCTGAAAAAACCAAGACACTTATTCAAAAAAAGTTATGCACCCCTATGTTCATAGCAGCACAATTTACAATAGCTAAGACTTGGAAACAACCAAAATGCACATCAGTAGATGACTGGATTAAGAAGCTGTGGTATATTTATACAATGGAGTATTACTCCGCTATAAGGAAGAATGAAATCGTGCCATTTGCAATGATATGGATGGACCTAGAGACTATAATGTTGAGTGAAATAAGTCAGTCAGAGAAGGACAAATACCATATGATCTCACTCATATGTGGAATCTGAAAAACTGTATGAATGAGCAAATTAAACAGAAACTTCTCATAGATATAGAGGAAAAATCAGGGTTGCTAATTGGGAGAGGAATGGGGATGAGGGAGAAGGGGAAGGGATTAGACAGCAAAAATAGGCAACTACAATATTGCCACTGGGATAGGAAAAACAGTTTGGGGAATATAATTAATAATGTTGTAAATATTCTGTGGAATGTCAGATGATCATAGGTCTTGTTAGGGAGACCATTTCATGGATGGAGTAGAGGTTTGATCACTGCACTGTATTACTAAAGCGGAGGTGGTATACCTACTGTAATTGAATATATATAGATAGTCACGGGATGTGGATTATACTGTGGAAGAGAGTCAGAGGAAGAGTAATAGATATATATGATATGGGGGGGGAGTGGGGTGGTGTATTGGGGGTGGGGGGTTATCACTTTGAGGGGTAAAATGTATAACTATTGCACTGTGTTGTACACCTGAAACTAATTTAAAAAAAAAAGAGTGTTGTTCAAGTTCTCTTTTAAAAGGGCACTAATCCCATTCATGAGGGCACCACTCTCATGACCTAATCACCTCCCAAAGGCCCCACCTCCTAATCCCATCACATTAGGGGTTAGGGTTTCAACATACAAATTTTGAGGAGACACATTCAGTGCATAACAGGTGGTTCCTGAAACATTAACCCTAGAATTACCATATGAAACAATTCCACTCCTGGGTATCTATCTAAAAGAATTGAAGGAAGGGACAAATAGATATTTGTACAAACATGTTCATAGCATCTTTATTCTCAATAGCCAAAAGGTGGAAGCAACTCAAAACTCCATCAACAGATGAATGGATAAACAAAATGTGATGTATGTACACCACAAGGGAATATTATTCTGCCTTAAAAGGAAATTCAGACACATGCAACAACATGGATGAACCTTCAGAAACTAAGTGAAATAAGCCAGTCACAGAAAGACATACTGTATGATTACACTTATCTGAGATACATATAAGGTAGCTAAAGCAGAAAAGTTAATAGAGACAGATAATAGAATGGTGGTTGCCAGGGACCAGAGAAAGGGGGAAATTTGGAGTTAATGTGTAATGGGTACAGAGTTTCAGTTTGGGAAGATGAAGAAATTCTAAAGATTGATGGTGGTGATAGTTGCAGAATAATGTGAATGTACTTAATGCTAAAGAACTACAGACCTAAAGTGATTAAAATGGTAAATTTTGTGATGTGTATATTTTAGCACAATAAAAAAAGAGACAGAAAATGAGGGAAAGCAGAGAAAACAGAAATGACAGCTATGTCAAGACCAAGGCAGAAACTAGAGTTTCCAGATACAAGCCAAGAAACTCTTAGAGCCACCAGAGCTAGAAGAGGCAAGATTCTTGCCTAGAGCCTCTGAAGGGAGTGAAACCCTGCTGACACCTTAATTTCAGACTTCTGGTCTCCTGAACTGTGAAAAATTAAATTTCTGTGTATTAAGCCACTAGGTTTGTGGTAATTAGTTACAGCAGACTCAGGAAGTTAATACAGTGATGTATATGAAGCATGGTCATCAGCTAAGAGTGAGGGTGGAAAAAGTAGCTAAAGGGGTTTGAAGAGAGGAGAGATGAGAAATTGTCCAGGAGTGTGGGAAAGTGAATGGCCTGGAAACATAAAATGATTGCCTACAACATTAGAAGCTACTTTAGGATCATGAACATGAATTTAAAATTATATCAATCAGTTTGTGTGGCTTTTTACAGTCCCTTCTAAGCTGCACAGAGGTACAGGAGATGGATCATGGAAACTTGGATTTATCCAAAGTTATCTTTCAAGAGAATACAAAGTGAAAGAGAAGCAAGGAGTTTACGATATATGTAAAGAAGTGATTTTAATGATTGTCTTTTTGTTTAACTGCTCTAATCTCCAAGTGCCTAAAACATACCCTGACACATCATGGGAACTGAGCAAATATCTGTTTAATGAATTACTGAATGGCAGGGTATTTAATATATTAGGTTTCTCTGAGGTAAATATAATACAATAGAGTCTGAGCTACTATGTGCCATGACTCCTAAGCTATGTGATGCTTTCCACTTGTTCCTTTCCAACATGATAATACCTGTTAGTCATCTGGTATCGGTTTTATAATTTTCCCTTAGCAGAGAGAGTGCAAAAATAACAGATGAAGAAAAATATTCATAAAAATATCTCACATCTCACTCAAGGATGGTATATTGCTATTGTCTCATGATATAATTCTTTTGCACTATAATAGTTTTCATCATAATAGTACATGAATAGGAGGCAACAGAAAAAAGCAGCATGCTGATTTAAATTACCTTGACAAACTTTTTAGTACTTGAGTATTTTCTATGAGAAACTCCAACTTTAAAAGTATAGGTTTGGGTATGAACAACTGGATGTAGTTCTTTGATATGGTGAATTATTGAGATCTACTCAAGTAGATGCCAGAAGTGAAACAGAAATAATTCCACTCATGTTAAAAATGTGATTGTTGACAATCATAATAGTTTACATCTTTGTTTCCATCACATTAGGGAAATTAGGTTGGGACATGGTAGCTGTTTGAGGTGGTACAACATAAAATATAGACTAGAATAGTGGCCAAGGACTGGTACTCCCCACTTCCAACTCCAGTATCTGCTAGTAACGGGAAAAAAAAATAAGACTATTTTTTGAGGGCCAGCTTTGTATCAAGCACCATTCATATAGATCTAAGTGATAAAGATCAGGGCTTTTAGAGTCAGAGACACCTGGGTAGGGGGAATGCCATCTCTGCCACTTTCAAATGTAAGATTAGGCAAATTATTTAATAACTGTGAGCCTCAGTTTCTATTTCTGTAAAATGGAGTTAATTCCTGCCCCAAAAGGGTGTTGTGAAGTATTAAGGTATTTCAAGTAAAGCAATGTCTGAATTTTGGTGTTGTTTATTTGCAATCATTATAATCTCATTTAATTATTTTTCTATTTCAATTATATACTTGTATCAAGGCATAATTTACTTCATCAAAATTCCACAATTTTCAGTGACTAGTTCTATGAATTTTGAGAAACACATACAACCTTATAACTATCACCATAAAATATAGAACATTTTCATATTATCCCCAAAACTGAATGCCTCCTTGCCAACACCAGACTCTGGCAACTCTGATCTGGTTTTGTCCTTATAAGCTTTGCCTTTTCTAGAATGTCATATTAATAGAATCATGTAATATGTAGCCTTTTACATCTGGCTTCTTTTACTCAGCATAATGCCTCTGATGTAATCTCATTTAACTTGTACAGATATTACTATTCTCAGAGGAGGAAAATTACATTCAGATAGTTAAGTAACTTACTCAAAGTTGTAGTTAGTGAAAGACAGAAATTTGGTTCCACTTTTGTCTCCAAGTTCTATGTTTCTTGTTCACTATGCCATAATGCCTCCTGTTAGCTTATTAAACTTCCACTACCAATTCTGGAATTTACCTTCATATTCAGCCATTTAGTCCTCTACCCTCCTTTAAAAAAAGACCAGAAAGCTAAAAAGCCAGATGACATCAGGGTCACTAGAAGAGCTGTAAGCAAACTTACTGCCATGTCCTGCTATACTAACATTCACTGCAGTAACCATTTTCTTAATACAGTTCATGATTCAGTTCTTATGGGGAACATTTCACATGTCCTCTTTCATTTAATTCCTACAATAGTCTGGAAAGCTATTATTAATTCCATGTACAGAGGAGGAAGCTAAGGTACAGAAGGGCCAAGCATTATGGGGGAGCCAGGATTTACAGACAGGTGTATTTCCCTCCAAAGTCTGGACTCAGCCTGCCAGTTCTTTAGTATTAGACAGTGTGCTAGGCAGTTTCACATACATTAAACCATTTAATTATCACAAAAGTCCTGCACATAAATGGTATCGGCTCATTTCATATAGGATGAAATTGATGTTCAAAAAGTATCCTGTCGGCCAGCCAAGTGGCTCAGTTGGTTAAGAACATGCCCAAGAGTGCGAGCTGAGCTCTGAGCAACAGCAGTTCGATGCCCAGCCCGAGCTGAGCTGCAGCTGAGCTGCCAACAGGTGGCATGATGGCTTATCTAAAAAAAAAGAAAAAAAAAAAGTATTCTGTCCAAGTTCACAGAACTACCAAGAAGTCAGAATTCCATTCTAAGTCCATGCCTCTTTTCACTATTCCATGAAGCACTGTGTAAGGAAAAAAGGAGGAAAAGATGGAAGGAAAAGAAAGGAAGAAGTTGACTATATGCGCTCCTTCCTTATATAATTCAATCAAATGTGTTTCACTAACACATTTGTTATAGTAGCTAAGAAAATAATGCAAACAAACTAAGGGGTCCTACTAATATTAGCTAATATTTCTGTAGTGCTTCCATTGTAGAAGGCACTAATCAAGGCATTTTACATATGTTAACACATTTATATTTCAAAAAGACCCTACAAAGTAGTCACTAGTATTAATCCTATATTACAGACATGGAAACTGCTAAGATTTGAACTCTGGCACTCTGCTTGTAGATAGCCTACCCATTTGAAGCACTATGTGATACTGTATAAGACTATTTCAAATGTACTTTCCCTAAGTATTAGAAGCAATGACTGCTGAAAACCTCTATCTAAAGTAGTGTTTCCCTTTAAATGGGTACCATTTAGTTGTAAGGTTATAATCAGGGCTAAACACTAAGTATATGCATACTTCATATAGCTATCAAAAATAAGGTATTATAGATATATGTTTTCCAACACAGATCTTCAAAACATTAAGTGAAAAAAAACCCAAAGTATACAAAGATGTGAATAATATGATACTGTTTAATTAATATTCATGTATGTTTTTCTATAGATATAAGGGTGTATGTGTAAATACTTATGATGTTCTGTAAAAAGATGGACCTTAATAACACTAGTTGCTTCAGAGAAAGAAAGTAACCAAAATTAGGACACGATCAAACAGAGCTAGCTTCAATCTCATTTCTAATGTTTCAATATTCACAAAAAGCAGGTATTTTTTATTTTTGTCTAATTGAAAAATTATTATTGGGCCAGCCAAGTGGCGCATTTGTAAGAGTTGGCTTGGGACACCAGCTCTGAGCAGCAGGGCCCTGGTTCGGATCCCACATGGGCCAGTGATGCTGCGCCCTCTTTAGCTAAGATGGTGAACAACAGCTCAACCTGGAGCTGGGCTTCTGTGAGCCACCAGTGAAGGTGTAGGCTGCAGCCCCTGCTGCAGTGGGCTGCCGTGAGCTACCTGAAGTGGCTGGTAGCCAGTGTGAACTGCCAGCAGTGGGCATGAGCTGCCGTGAGTAGCCGTCCAATGGCAGGCGAGTGACTGCCTCAGCCAGGAGAGCACAATGATAATACCAACATGGGCCAGTGAAGCGACATCCTCCACAACTAGACTGAAGAACAAAAAGACAGCAACTTGTCTGTTCCCCTCCTCTGATTCTCCAATGCTGTTCCCCTCCCCCAATTCCCTAAAAAAATATTTAAAATGAAAGAAAACTTAATAAAAATGTATTTGTTTCTCTGATCTTCTTTCTCTTCTTGTTTCTTTTTTTTCATTCTGATAAATCTCTCTGTCCAGAGAGACAAAGAAACGACATAATATATGTGTAATATTTATAACAAATATAATTGTAATATATATTTATTACATTAAGCCATTTTGTGAAAAAATCTGATTTGATATAAATTTATTGGTGTGTACTCTTAGATGTAGGTATTTTTAAAAGAAAAATAATTATGTATTAATAAATTCATCATACCCGTGATACACGAGATAGCTGTTTTTCAGCAAAACATTTAAAGAGTATTTTTGAGTTATATTATGAATATAGATTTTAAGAACATCTGATTGTTTTTATTGAAAATGTTTATGTGAAGGTTTCTTTAAAATAGCTGTCTACCTCCGATAGTCTTAAACTCTTAATCCTAGTACATTCCTCAGGTATTTTTCATTTAAATCCTTGCAACCAGTTTCTTCTTCAACGAAATTAGTCAATATTAAAAAAAATTATTGCTTTCTTGTCGGGTGTATGCTGTGTCTGGGCTGTTCAAGCTGATTGAAGCTTTTCTGTTCAGACTTGTCGAACTAGTTTCATTTCAACTACTTGTAATTTATTTCCTTATTTCTTCCAGCTGTAGACTTTTAATATATTTAGAGATGTCATATAGTTGATTAGAAAGTCGAGTTCAGTGGGTGTACACTTTCAAGATCATATCCTTTCTCCTGTAGATGATGTATCGGTAAGTTCAATTTTGTTTTGTAAATGGCTTGTTTACTCTACTGACAGTGGCTAGATTCTTGGCTTGTTAGAGGACTGCCTGTGTGGTGTCCTCAGTGGATTCAATCTGCATTGGATTTTGTGAGATTTCTAGAATTATTATAGCAGCTGGATTAACTAATCTCTGTATTTGTAATCAGCATTTTTGTATTAAAAAGATCATTGTTATTATTTCATATGTTACCAAGTTCAACAGTTGGGATTTTAGAAGTTAATGAAAAACTATATGCGTTCTGATTGATTATGATTTGGGGGCAGGGAGGAGAAAGGTGTTCATTTATTTTAAAAAAAGGTCTCCTTTCAGAAGTTTGACTAAATTTAGCTTCTATAGCACTTTCCATTTAGTTGCTGTCCTTGTACCTTATAGTTAGTTCTAGGAATTAATGCAAATTGGGAGGTCAAAAGCTGCAGACGTACCTACCTGACTTCATCATAGAAACCTCAGGACTATTGGCAGGGAGAAAAGAAACAGGAGATTGAGTTTGGGGAAAACATGTCTACTCTCAAAAAAAAATTTCTATTAAATATTTAAAATAAGAAAATTATGAATTATTTCAAGTTTTATTTTTTTCCAAGTGGGGTTTGCCAAATGCCAGAGGAGGAAAAAGTAAGATTCCTTGGCATAACTTTATACACAATTAAAACAGTGATTTTAAACATTCATGATGACAGTAATATTTCACCATTGCTTAGATTTATTCAATTTTCAAAACATTTTTACATGTTATTTCATTTAAAAGTCAGGCACTCTTATAAGATCAGTAGAACAGGTATCATTAACTCTCATTTTAAAGTGAGAAATCTGAGGGAAACAGAAATTAAGGGGCCTCGTCCGGTCTACAAAGCTGTATGATGACAGAATCCAAGAGCTAAAGTCCACAACTTCTTAAATCTAGTCTTCCTGGGCTCTTGCAGATTCTCCAGATGGCAAAGATTCCACCTGGTGAATTTCAGAGATGAGAATTTGACAGTAAAAAAGCCACCAAGTTAGTGAACTTCACTGGGTTTCCTTCACCACTAATAAAATACATATTTGTGTCAGCTCTTTAGTGAGCACATAATAATTGCCAAAGGGTCTCTGAGACCCTTAGAAAGGGTCTATAATGTTTCATGCATAATTGGCACTCCACAAATATTTGTTGAACAAATGAATAAGTAAACAAATGTAAATGTCTAGCACTGATGTTTTGCTTACTTATTAAAATCCATTGAATTTGAAAATGCATAGTCCATGTTTATAGAAATCATGATATTGTAAAGCAATAATTCCAACCTTTCATATTTCACATTTCCCAAAATTATTCTTTAAAAAATATGAAGTCTCGGGCCGGCCGAGTGGCGCGGTGGTTGGGCGCTGGCTTGGGAAGCCATAAGCCCCGGTTCGGGTCCCACATATGAGGGCCAGTGACACTGCCCTCAAAAAAAAAAAAAAAATATGAACTCTCATGATTATAGACACTGAAAGTCATATTTTCTAACGTTTAGGTGTTTATAGGAAATGTTTTTAGTTTAAGGGAAGTAAATTCCAGGAATAATATTGGAGATCAATGCTCTTGTTCAGGACATCCATGGCCCGTCTTGGAAAAGGGACAGTGGGAAACACTGAATGTTTATGGTTTTTTTAAGGTAAATTCATGAAACTCTAATCCAGGATTTGGAGGATTTACAGGAGACAGCAGGTCTCACTAACAGGCAAATTTAAGGATTAAGGTAAAGCAACTGCTTAATTACAGGCACCCCCCACTTTTCAAAAGTTCCTGTTATGCCATGTCACTTTTACAAAAGATCTACATTAGTACTTGTTTTTGTTAATCAAAAGAAATCCAAAGAGGATTTTTGCTTTTACAAAAAAGGCGAAAAGCTAAAAGGGCATTTGGAGTCTGTTTTGCAGCGATCCATTACAGAGGCAGCTTGTATCCCGACCCACGCAGGGAGAGTGGCACTGCCAGTCTCATTCTACTTATCATATCATTCCTGTTCTTACTGTATGTTAGTGGTTTTATGTGTTATTTGGTATGATTTGGTAGGCTATTTTTTGGATATGGAAATGCTCAAAACTTTTTACATATAAATTCATTGTAATTGCTTCGTTTTACAGCATTTCAGCTTGCGAAAGCTTTCATAGGAATGCTCTACTTCGAGAGAGTGGGGAAACCTGTGCGATGACAACCCTATGTCTCATGTACACTAATTCTACACTATGTTCTAGTCATACTGACTATCCTTTTCCATTCACAAGAAATACATTGTAGAAGCCTTGTCAAAATATATTTGATTCATATCTTTGCTGTTTCTGCTATACTGAACATTGAATCTCTTCTCTATGGATTTAATGACCCTCTTCATTACATTTCAGAGATAGTCTTTAGGGTTTGGACTTTGCTGTGAATATCCATTTTCATTTGCCTTGAGCAATATCCATACATACCCTTACTCTTCCCTATAAATTTGCTAAATGAGTAAATCACTCATTTAAAATTTCAATTATTTCTCTTACAAAAATACCAAATATTTCTTTTATAAAAAATACCAAATGACATCATCTGAGATTGTTGTCCTTTTCCCAGAAGTTTACATCTTTCTCTTCCTATAGCTCATTATTTTTGGCATTGTTCATTAAAGCGAAAATTAGGTTCCTCCTCTTCATTATCATCCTTCAGAAAAAAAGATAGTTCTGGGAAAGTCTTTGCAAACATTTATGTTTTATATTTTAATTTCATTCTAAACACTCATTTTAACCAACTTGCTAATTTGCCCAGTCATTCTCTAATATATTTGTGTTTCTTGCTGATTACTAAAATTTGTATCAATTATCAATTAAATTTTACTGTTTTGTTAGTTTTCAGCAAACTCATAGTACTTTTCTATGTGCTGTATATGTGCTACATTATGATAGCGCATTCAATTTTCACAAAAATCCTACGATTGGGCACTATTCTTATCTCCATTTTACAGATGAAAAAGTAACTAGCCCTGGATTATCACAGGCTAACGAGTGGAAGAGTTGGGATTTGAGGTAGCCTGGAATCAAAAGTTCAACTATTACGATAGTCTGCTTTTTCTTTTTAAAAAAATAATTTTCAAGAGAAAATAACTTTATTTAAAATTCGAGGGGCCGGCCAAGTGGCTCAGTAGGTTAAGAATTGGCTTAGAACACGTGCTCTGAGCAACAGGGCCAACAGTTTGATTCCCACATGGGCAAGTGAACGTTGCACCCTACCTGAGCTGTCGCTGAGCTGCCAACAGGTGGCAGGATGGCTCAGGTGGCGCAACAACAAGATTGCCTGTTCAATGGTGGGCTACACCCATCCGCAACTAAAGATTGAACTCAGCACCTTGAACTGAGCTGCTGCCTGGATGGCTCAGTGGATAGGATATGCGCTCTTAACAATAAGGCTACTGGTTTGACTCCCTCATGGGATGGTATCTATGCCCACCTGCAACTAAGACTGAATTCAGTACCTTGAGCTGAGCTGCCGCCCAGATTGCTCGGAGGATAGAGTATGTGCTCTTAACAACAAGGCTGCTGGTTCCACTCCCACATGGAATGCTGGCTACGGCCACTGGCAGCTAAGATTCAACACAGCACCTTGAGCTTAGACACCACAGTTGGAGTTGCCGTTGGGAAGCCAGATGGCGACTGGCACCCTCCACAACGAAGGTTGAAGAACAAGAATTTGGATGGTCCCCTCCCCCAATTCCCCAATTAAAAAAACTCTAAAAAAATAAAATAAAATTCGAGTAAAAGATTCACAGTGCTCGTCACTGAGTACTCCCACAGAGCTGTGGCAACACTTACATGAGATAACCCATATGAGAACTCCTGACCCAGAGAAGGAATTTGGTATGTGTTACAGTCCTTCATTACTCATTTCATTGCCTCACATCTCTGGGTAGTTTTAATTATCACTGTTTTAAGGTGGGAAAACTGAAATTCAGAGTGGTCTCATAAATTTCTCAAGATACATGTTAAGGAGTTACAGGTAGGAACTGAAGCCAAACTCCTCTGACCCCAAAAAGACAAGGTCATATCTGCAATAGCAGAATGCCTAGAGAAGATTTGTCCAGGAAAACTTATAGGAATTTTTGTAACTCTTTGTCTCAGAAAAACTCTGTGTTTTCCTTTACTTTCACACTACTACCACATTCTCAACACTTCTGACATCAGCTATGTGGGGATTTTTTACCCTTGTAATTCTCTAACAGCAGCTGTCCTACAATTTACATCAATTCTGAAACTAACCAGAGTCAGCACAGATCTCATAGTTTAAGGGCTTAGTCCCATAAGACTGCCTTACCCCACTTCAGATGCCATCACAAGTCCAAGCTGTTATCCATATTTCTGACCAACTGGCTGTAAATCAGAGGGTCCCACAATCCCCTCCTCAGACATGATTAATTTGCTAGAATAGCTCATAGAACTCAGGAAAAAAGTTTGCCTACTAGATTAGCAGTTTTCTACAAAGAATATTAAAAGACATGAACAGCCAGATGAAGAGATAACATACAGAGATCCAGAAGGATCCCAAATGCAGGAGTTTCTGTCTTGGTGGAGTTGGGGTACACCAGCCCATAAACTCCCTAATCCCATACTATCGGGATTTTTATGCATATTTCAGCACATAGGCATGAACGATTATGAAACAACTTTCTGCCCCTCTCCGCTTCCCAAAGATGGGGGTTGCAAGTGGGGGGGTGGAGGCAGCTGAAAATTCCAAGCTTCTAATCATGGCTTGGTTATTCTGATGCCTAGAACCCATCCTGAATTTATTCAGCATCTCTCCCCCAAGAGTTACCTTATCAAAACAAAAACACCCTGTCACTCAGTCACTCAGCAAATTCCAAGGGACTTATTAGGAGCTCTATGTCAGGAATGGGGGGTGGAGGTGGGGGTCAAAGACCAAATATCAGAACAAAAGATGCTCTAGTGCTCTTATCACTTAGAACGTTACAAGGGTTTTAGGAGTTTTGTGCCAGCAGGGGCAAAGACCAATATGTATGTTTTCTATTATTTCACAATCATTAACTCATTTTGTTACCTTATTAGAAATTTATTATTTGAGCTATTTTAAATATTTACAGAAAAGCAGTTTATAGTACTTCATTATTTTTAATCACATGGCACAAATTGAGAAAAAAATTATTATAGGTTGTACCCTGAGTTATTCACCTTTGCCTCCCTAAGCCCAGCATGATGCCTAGACCTAATAGAGGCTCAATATAAGGTTGTGGAAAGAAAAAATAGGGGGATAAATGGACAACGGGTACATAGATGAATGGATAAACAGACAAATGAGGAATAAGAAATATTATAATAGCTGGTCAATTCTTAGAGGTCGTTTGTTAGGTCATATTTGTGGTGTGCAAGCCTCTGACCCAAGCATTTGCATACAATTTTTCATACAGGTATATCATCCCAGACTGGGCGTTAAGCTCCAATCTGATACATTTTTTACAAACTTTAATAGGTGGGACTGCATCTTGTGACAACAACATGTTGGGTCTAAAACAGACACACACACACACACACACACACACACACACACAATTTGGTGTGATGTATCTTTTCTGGTAAAGTAGAACATTCTGTAATACATTTCCGTTTTACTACTAAATCCCTTATTTTTGTGTTAATATTGTTCTTGTAAATAGCATCTCCATTTTATTGTGTCACTCTGGGCCACAGTGGAATGCATCTTTTTGTTGATTAATATTGCATTAAAATATTCTTAGAATTTCCTACTACCTCTCATATTTAAGCTTCTTCCTGTGGGGCAGCTCCAAGATGATACTAAATCCAAAATGCTACTAGTACCAAAATTACCTACCATAAATGCTCTCATACTAAAGTCACCATTTTATCAGTATGGCTGTTTTCTATCAATGTGTAATAATAAGTAAAACAAACATAGTGGTAATTGCTCACATCTATATAGCATTTTCTATATGTTGACCACTTTACATGAACCAATGCATTTAATCTTCATATAAGTCCTATGATGTAGATATTAATTTCATTTCCATTTTATAAATGGAAGAACTGACACACAAAAGGGTCAGGTACCTTGCCTCACCACCTTGTAGAGTTAGACTTGCAGGGTTAGGACTTGAACTCTGATAGTCTGGCTCCAGAGATTGGACACTTATAATTAATGCCATACCACTCCCAATTAGAAGTCAGTTCAGTCCTGTTGCATTAATTTAAACTAACATGTGACTGTGCTGTACCCCTAATCCAATGTCAGGGTTTAACACTATCTAAGAAAGGCTTTGCAGCTATAAACTAGCACAATAAAATTCTGTAGTTTTCTGATATCTGAACGTGAGAGAAAGTTAAATGCTGGTCATATCTCAGAATACAGCTAGAGAAGGCCCTTTTACTGAATCAGTACAGGGAGATCTAGAAGAGACAAGAGTCTGAAATTAATTGGGTAGATGCTAGAAGAAATAGAGGGCTACAAGAATCTGGAATAAATCCAGTTTAGAAGGCCAGATGCCAAGAAGCAGTGAGTAATTGTGTCCCTGTCAGGAGGTGGCAGGGGTGAAAGTAATCCTCAATGGGGATGAAGTACATTCATGGCAAATCCAGGAAAGGTGTTCTCAGTCACCTTTAGTTCGTGTTTTCCTTTTCCAGCCTCAAAATCTTCAGTGATGCTCCTTTTTGGCCAGTGTGCCCAATTTCCATTCCTAGGACCATGGTGAAGGCATTTCCATACGTAGTTGAAGAAGTGGAGCCTTGTCTTTCCTGGAGTCCTCATTTTCTTTCTCTGAGTCCCCTGAATTCAACTCAGCCTGAATCTCTTCATCATTTTTCATAGAAAACTTTCTTTGGTCTGGACTCACAGTGAAATTTTTTAAGTTTTGCACCACCTTCTTTGCCCCACCTCTCACCCCCATCCATATCTGGGAGTTAGATACAGAAAGAATATCAGGATTTTTGTTTCTTCTTTTTTTAAAAAAATTCCCTGACAAGGAGGCACTCCATGGAGCACCACAATGGTGTAAATACACCCAGAGCCACGTTTTCAAAACTGTTCTATGGAATATCGGAATCCCATGAGATATTGGTAAATATGGTGGTTTTTAAAAAGTACATTTAGAAAACTTTTATTTCAGTCCAATTCAGTAAATAATACTCAAATATCTACTAAGAGGCAGATGATGTACAGGCACTGGAGTTGTATCAGAGAACAGAGTATTTTACAAAACCAAGACAGAAATGTTGCTCACCTTTACCCCCATTTGAAACTGGTAGAGGCTCTAAGACTTCTAGAAATGAGGATCCTATTTAACTTTATTTAACCCATTTTTTCCAAACCTACTTGAATATGGGAAACCTCCATTTCCCCTGCTACCTGGGAATACTCCTTGAGAAATGCCTTAATGCTATCTATGACTTATTTACTCTCTTCAAGATCTTACCCACTAAGGGGTATGTGCACATATAACATCTCAAGAAATAAAACACATAGAGAACATGTGGAAGTATGAGAAAAAAGTGTCAAATAAAAGGCTTCAAAATTTACAGACAACACCAAATATGGTCATTAATTTTCCCAGTATAGGCCTGCTTCACAGATCTCCTTCCCGCTTCCTGCCCTCCATATGAACTCTGCCATTGTTATGGGAGCCTCTGTAGGGAAGGGGAGAAGCGAATCCTCAATTTTTAATAGTTCATAAGAACTCAAAGCCAGTGGAAAGGAAGAAGATGTGAAAGCAAAAATACTTCAAGATTTAACCACAACAAAGGTGGATGGCCTTGCTGATCAGTAAATCCACCTCTGCCTTCACTACATAAAACTCTTCACTTGCTTATTTTATTTTATTTTATTTTTATGTTTTAATCTCAATTTCTTTATTTCACATCTTCCTTCACAGTTCACATATTTATTTTTTAAATAATGTTTTATTTTTCAATTACAGTTGACTTGAAATATTATATTAGATTCAGGTGTACAACACAGTGATTAGACATTTATATAACTTACAAAGTGATCACCCTGATAAATCTAGTACGCATCTGACACCATACATAGTTATTACAATATTATTGACTATATTCCTAATGATATACTTTATCCCTATTACTATTTTGTGAATACTTGTAGCTCTTAATCCCTACCCCCACCTATACATTCCTCCAACACCTCTCCCATGTGTCAACCATCAACATGTTCTCTGTATCTATAACTCTGTTTCTGTTTTGTTCGTTTTTGTTTTTGTTTTTTTTAGATTCCACATATAAGTAAAATGATATGGTATTTGTCTTTTGCTGTCTCCCTTATTTCATTCAGTATAATGCTTTCTAGGTCCATTTATGTTGTTGTAGATTGCAAGATTTCATTATTTTTTATGGCTGAGTAATATTTCATTGCATATATGTACTGCTTCTTCTTTGTATCCACTTATCTATTGATGCACACTTAGATTGCTTCTGTAGCTTGGCTATTGTGATTAATGCTCAAATAAACATATAGGTGCATAAGTCTTTTTGAATTAGTGTTTTGGGTTTCTTCAGATAAAAACCCAGAAGTGGAATTACTGGGTCCTACTGTATCTTGTCATAGCCCTTGTTTTAAAGTTTATTTTGTCTATGTGAGTATTGCTACCCCAGAGCTTTTTCACTTTCATTTTCATAAAATATCTTTTTCCATCGCTTTACTTTCATTTTGTGTGTGTCTTTCTATCTGACCTGAGTCTCCTTTTTTGTGTGTGTCACTGGCCCTCATATGTGGGACCCGAACCGGCGCTGCTGGCTTCCCAAGCCAGCACTTAACCACCACACCACTCGGCCAGAACTGAGTCTCTTATAGATAGCTTATGTAAGGGTCTTGTTTTCTTATCCATTCAACCACCGTATATCTTTTGATCTCATCCACTTACATTTAAAGTAATTGTTGACAGACATATAGTTACTGCCATTTTATTATAAAGTTTTGTACGACTCTTCTTCATCTCCTCCTCCTCCTCCTCCTCCTCCTCCTCCTCCTCCTCCTCCTCCTCCTCCTCCAAGTCCTTTTTACATTTCTTGTAATACTGATTTAGTGGTGATTAACTCCTTTAGCTTTTTCTTGTCTGGGGAGTTCTTTCTCTCTCCTTTGATTCTACCTGTCCTTCAATTCTAAATGACAGCTTTGTTGGGTAGAATAATCTTGGTTGTAGGTCCTTGATTTTCATCACTTTGAAAATTTCCTGCCAATCCTTTCTGGCCTGCAAAGTTTCTATTGAAAAATCAGCTGACAGTGTTTTGGGAGCTCCCTTGACTGCTTTTCTCTTGTTGCTTTTAGGATTCTCTGTCTTTAACCTTTGGCATTTTAATTGTGATGTGTCTTGATATGGGTCTCTTTGGGTTCATCTTGTTTGGGACTCTCTGTGCTCTGGGCTTGTACAACTATTTTCTTCACCAGGTTAGGTAAGGTTTCTGTCATTATTTCTTCAAATAGGTATCAATTCCTTGCTCCCTTTCTTCTCCTTCTGGTACCCCTGTGAGGCAAATGTTACATTTGATGTTGTCCCAGAGACCCCTTAAGCTATATTTATTTTTTTAGATTCTTTTTCTTTTTGCTGTTCTGATTGGGTATTTTCTTTTTTTATTTCTTTTCTTTTTTTTGGTTTGTTTTGTGTTTTTTTGTCTCTCTCTTTTTGTGACTGGGTGTTTTATGTTACCTTATCTCCTAAATTGCTGATTTGATCCTCTGCTTCATCTAATCTACTATTGATTCCCTCTAATGTATTCTCCATTTCAGTGATTATATTCCTCATTTCTGTCTGGTTCTTTTTTATGTTTTCAATCTCCATGTTTATGTTTTCTATCTCTTTGTTGAAGTTCTCACTGAGATCACTGAGCATCCATATAACCAGTGTTTTGAGCTCTGCAGTTGGTATATTACTTGTATCCATTTTGTTTAGTTCTTTTTCTGGAGCTTTGTTCTGTTCTTTCATTTGGGACACATTTCTTTGTCTCCCAATTTTGATTGCCTATTTGCATTTATTTTTATATATTAGGTAAAGCTGCTATATCTCCTGGTCTTGATAGAGAGGCCACATGGAGCAGATGCCGATGTGGGGCCCAGTGGCACAGTGTCCCAGGTAATCAGCATCAGGTGCTCCAGGTGTGTCTGTTGTGTGGGTTGTATGTGCTCTCTTGTTGTAGTTGAGCCTTGGTTTGCATACCAGTGAAAGGGGCTGACCTTGTGCAGATTGGTTGTGACTACAGTGGGGGAGCTGTTGTGCAGGGGCTGAAGCTATGGAGCAGGATTTACGTTAGCAGGCTCTGGTGCCTGCCTAGTCTTCCCTTTCGGTGTGTCATTTATGGAGGTATTTGGATAGCACTCCAGTCTGGTCTGAAGTTGGCTACCAGGTATACTGGTTCTGGGGCCTTTTGGGAGAGGCTCTTGTGCAGATCAAGTCAGCTGCTGCCTGTGTCCTGCCCAGGGCATTTGCTATAAGCCCCTTGAGAAATTTTAGGAAATTCCACAACATGAGCTAAGATAAGCCATTTGTTTGGAAAAGCCACAGGAAGCAGGCTGGCTAGTTGGGTGTGGCAGGGTCTCAGGAAATCACCAGGGCAAGGCAATTAGATATAGCCAGGTTGATGGAGACTCAGATATGGTGTCCGCCTATGTGTGAAGGCTGGATGATGGGAAGGCTCAACAAAGGAACAATGGCTTCTGTCAGCATTTCCATTTGGCAGAAAGCTGCTCCTTTAGCCCTCGCCCTGAGCCAGACAATTCAGTTCCTCCCTGTATGTCCCTGGCACCTTCAGAGCTGCTGCCCCAATGTTGGAGCTCAGAGTGAGCGAGTCTGTCAGTGAATAAATCCATGCATGGGTCCTTTAAGAGGAACATCTGGGATTCCATCAGCAACCTGGCTCACTCAGCCACAATCTCCACTAGTTTTCACAGCCAGAAGTTATGGGGACTTCTCTTCCCAGTACTGGAACCTTGGCCAGGGATCCTGGTGTGGGGCTATGACCCTGCACTCCTCCAGGGGTACTTTGCAGGCAAAATATCCTACTTAATTTTTAATTGCCACAGATGGGTGTAGAACCAGTCCTGTTCTGTGTTTCCACCCTTCCTACCAGTCTCAATGTGGCTTCTTCAGTATATGCTTAGTTATAGGACTTCTGTTCAGCTAGGCATCAGGTAATTCTCAGTGATGGTTGTTCTGTGGTTTAGTTGTAATTTTGAGGTGGTCATGGGAGGTGGTTAGCACAGCTTTAACTTACTTCACCATTTTGAGCTGAAGCCTTCACTTGCTTTTTATGCTGTTTGAAATTTCACACATTATTTATTTGGGTTAATAGAAAGCCTATTCTGAAAAAAGGAAAAAATCACTCTCAAAAGGGAGTTAGATATCATAGAGAAAAGTAGGCTTCTGAGTCCTAGTGGCCAAAGTTAGGTTATAAGTCTGCATACTAGCTGCATTAAGTTATTTGCCAATAAAATGAACATAAATAATTCTACTAACAAGAGAAGATGAAATGCAACGATATATCAACAACTCCAACAAAGTCAGTACTTACTATTGGGTTGCGGAAAAGTCATGAAATATTTTTTCTATGTTTTTCATTGCAAAAATGCATCATGACTTTTCCAACAATCCAATATATAGTAGCTCTTGATCTTATCACTTTTAGTATTAAATAGTTATTCTAAAATAGTCACAGAGTATTCAGACAGATATTCACATATCAGAGTATATTAGGTCACCACAAAAGGTTGCTGTTTGTAACAAATGACTGATTTCAGTGGCTCAAAGGAATGATGATTTTCATTGGTGGAAGGAGAGTTTGGCACTTTGGTTCTATAAATACTTTCCTTAAAGGATTGGCACCAGGTTCGGAAAAGAGAAGTGAAACCACCAAATGTCTCCCAGGAATTCAATACATTTGGCACCTTTGTTCAGTTACAATAAGAGTTAAGTAGACTTCCAGGTATGCCTAGGAAACAAATGAATAATTTCTTTTTAAATCAAATAGTATATTTTAATCTTCAAAAACTGTCTACGTAGATTTGTGAAAAAGTAATTGGTATTCGTAAAGTAATCACATGTATCTACATTTATATAATGATAACATGTGCCTACAAGAAAGCAGAAAAATCATCCCAAAAAAGGAAAGATTTGGAGCTTATATCTAATATTATAAAGTGCACATGGTTGGCTGTGGAGTGAGCTAAAGTTGCCTTTAGGGAAGGCCTTTCAAGAAAAAGAAGATCATGTGGAGTAAAGGGCCCATAATGTCTTTTGCTAACTCATCTTTGAACTCATATAGAAGTCCTCAGCTTAGAGATTGGTTACTGAGGGAATAAATATTCCAAATCTGAACATGTTCAGAGAATATCTGCTCTAAATATTCTTGTCTCAGTCTGCAAGATTGCAGAAAGCAAAGTTACAAAAATATTCAAATTATTACCATGTTTTCATTGACAGCATCTTTGGAAAAATCATGTCATGAATACCCTGAATAATCAAGCTTAATGAAGGTGTAGTGGATATGATAAATTGGATTTCATGCAGACTACATGTTGTGTGACTCTAAATAAGTACCATCTGTACTTCCCCTTTCTCTACAAGAATGCAGAGTGACAATTAGGTCATGATAAGGGATTACTTTTAGTTTTCTTCCCATTTTAACTTTCAAGGGTTCACTTTGTATTCCCTCAAATTATTACTTGAATAAATATCTCTTAGTCTTCTAATTGTATGCTTTAAATATTATAGAATTCTGTTTAATGAAATAGTTCTCCACCAACCCCATTATAATTAAAGGTGATTTTAAATCTCACATGCTGTTTTGAAGGCTATAGATTTCTATCCATTTTCATGAAAGTCATATTTTAAGTTGTGATAAAATTCTAGAACAGTGCCCAATATTCCCATTACTTGGTGTACACATTCCTTCTTCCAGTTATTCAAACACTAACTTAAGTGCTGCTGTGAAGGGATTTTGCAGATTTAATTAAGGTCTCAAATCAGTTGGCTTTAAAAAGAGGAGATTATCAGATGTGCCTAACTCATCAAGTGACACTTAAAAAAGGACAAGGCTCTCCCTAGAGAGAGGTTCAGAATGTGTGAGAGATTTGATGGGAGGGAGATTTATCATTGACCCTTGCTGGCTTTGAAGATGGAGTGGGTCACATGGGAAGAAGATAGATTTCAAATTTTTAAAATCACTTTGAATTCTAGCCTTACTAGTGTGTGTGTGAGTGTGTGTGTGTGTGTGTGTGTGTGTGTGTGTGTGTTTGAATAACTTGGAGACATACTGATAAGGTTCTCTGAAGAAATGAATGGTCAAATAAATTAAGAATGAACGAGCGAGTGACTGAATGTATAAATAATAAAACTATTTAAGAATTAAAATGTAATCAATGGAGAGGGTGTCTAGCATTGAGAAAAAATGGTGCCCTAGCAGTTAGACGACATGAGTGTGAGATGACTGCTGGCTCTATTATATTGGAGACGTCACCTAATCATCTCTGGACCTCAGTTTTTCTCACCTGGAAAATGTGTTAAGCTATACTAAATAGTTTCTAAGTTCTTCACTTCTGATTTTAGGTTTTAAGCCATTTAAGAGGCTAAGTAATATCACTCCCCATGGGCCTTCTGCTTCTAGCACCTTAGCTCTTATCCATCAGAGGACACACTGCCTTTCCACAGCCAGTTGTCTACACTCTTTATAATCACTGCACATATTGTTAATATTTTCCATACCAAACAGAATTTATTATTTATGGTAAAATTACCATCCTCTTAATTATCTGGTCCAAACAGTTTCTGTTTTCATTCTAGTATGTGTGTATATATATATATATATATATATATATCTCATATATATTATTCAAAGAAAAGCAATTTATGTAAATCAATTGCTATTTATTAAAAGTCTACTTAGTGCAAAGGATTGCACTACATCTTGTGAAGAAAATATTAAAAATGCCTTCTGCCCCCAGAGAATTTGGCTTATCAATACACACATGAGAAGATAAATTCTAATGAAAGGAATAATTAAAGTGGACTACAATGGCAAATTGCAGAGAAGGAGAACGAGAAAATGAATTAGATGACCCAGGCCATTTTAATCTGCTTGACTCTAACAAATCAGGTATTTTCTCTCTCAACATCTGTTATTTCATGTAAGGTTGATATTGTAATACCTGCATGACTCTCATGGATTTATAAAATTCTTACTCTGTACCAGCCATTAGGTTTTAATGATAAAAAGATGAACAAGACTAGTCCAGGCCGTTGAAGAGTTGTTCACGCTAAGTATAGGTTAATATACATGGAAAAAAAACCCAACTTGATACAATGGGATTAGCACTATTGTTAATCATAGGGTGCTACAGGAAAAGCAGACTTACTTTGTACTCCTAAATTGTGGGATTTTCCTCTAATCCTGATGTGATGCAATATAAAATATACAGCATTACTTCTGAAGTATTCTTGCCAAATGAATTTAGCCAAAAATCTAATAAAGTCTTTAAATCTAAATTTAAGCTTACAGGAAATGAGGGAAATAGAAGAACAGCTTAAAACATAGCACTAGAAAGCATTCAGACTAGTAGTCCAGAAGGTGGGACATTCTAAAAGAAAATTGACTTGAGCTCTTCAACAGGTGAAAAATCATTAAAAAAATAAAAAAGGAAGCAGGACTCTTTTTAGATTAAAAGAGACTTACAAGACATAACAACTAAGGTGTTGTGTGGTCCTTAAATATGTCCTGGTTTGTAGAAACCATCTGAAAATGAAATAGGGACAATAGAAGAAATTTGAAGACGGATTGGGTGTTGGAAAATAGAGAAATATTGTTAACTTTTTAGGAGTATTATAGCATTGTGGTTATGTTGGAATACCATAACTGATATTAATGATTTGGAGAAAGGTCATGATATTTTACTTCACATTAAAATATAGTAGCAAAAATGAATGAAGCAAAATGTTAACAGCATGATGAATGTTAACAGCAAAAATATTAACAGTTGATAAAATGACATGATAAATATAGGTGTGTTTTTCAGTATCACTTTTTCTGAATTTTTGTGTCTGAAAATTTTAATAATAAAGAGCTCAAAATGAAAGTTAAGTAAATGAGATAATATATTTGAAATCACTGTAAATTCTAAAAGAATAGACAGACAAAAGAATTAAAAAAAAAGTGTTGGAGAAAGAAGGAATGGTCCTTTTCCAAGCACATGTGTTACTTTAGACCACACTGCTAAGAGAAGTCAGGACTGGCCACCACATGGAGCCACAAAATAATGCGTCTAGCATACAAGCCAGGAGCAATATCAATGATTCCCAGATCCTGATTTCTTAAAAACCTCCCCTCACACCAAGATGACCTTGATCAAAAGTGAAGAGAAATGTCTTTTTGCTGGGAAAGGTAGGCTAAAGTAACTTGCTCTTATCCAAAGAGAAGCAGAAAGCCTGTAACCGTCACAATGTGAGAGTAACTGTAATTTTTTCCATTTCCAGAGAGGTAGGATTTGGCACCCGAAGCAGAGGTTTGAAACCATGGATGATTGCCCTTCTCATTGCACTATTACTGACGGTAGTGGCAGTGACCATTGGTCTTCTGGCTCACTTCTTAGTCTCTGGTAGGTAAAATTATGGATTTCACTCAGTTTGATTTCATTTTTCTATAAAGCTCATATTCATATATGTAAATGTAATTTTGTCCAAAAAGCATTTGTACTTTTACCTATAAATGTCCACATTCAAAACATTTTCTTATTTATTCAATCATCTCATTCACACATTAATTACTGAATGCCTATTATATGCAAATAGTTTTCTGGGTACTCAAGATACAGTGTTAAGCAAAGCAGACCAATTTCCTATCTCCTTGGAGCTCACAATCTATTATTCTTTTGAGAATCTACACAAAAGATTAAAAAAACAGTAGTTGTCTGAAATTTACTAGTAATCATAAAAAAACAATTCTACCTATTCATTGTATATTCAAGTAAAAAACTATGATAAATTGGTTATTAGTTATAAAATTGGTTCTTTTACTCATCATTTTTTTGTCCACCAACATTTCAACAACAAAAGAAAAGTACTTGTCTAATGAAATAATGAATTTTGAAATGAGTGGTAAACTATAAATATGGCACAATGTTGTCACTTCTTTGTAGAGAAACAATTTCACTCTTTCCAAAACAATATTCAGGTACACATTTTTATTGCCTGATATATTTATAATTGCACAAATAATATGTTTCAGAATTCTCTTTTTATATTGCATCTTCCTCTGCACACAGTACAACCATTTAAATTTTTTGGCAAATCTCCACAATGTCACTGTGGCACAGATATATGTGATAAAACAGCTAGTTCAGGTTGCTTACTTGAATGATCTTATCTGTTGTCACCTTCCTCATACTTTAAGGGGGAGTGAAGACTCTATTAGAAGCTTTAAAGGACTTAAGAACATAGTTCTGGGCCCAATATCATAACTTCATCTGTACTTTAATTCTCAGGTCAGTTCATTTGATTGCACAAAAGCCCCTTTACTATGACTATAAGGATTGATAACAGTATATAGATAAGTATAAGGAGGACCAAAAAGGCATTGCATAGTCCAGAGATGTCCCACTTAGGAGATATACCACCCTGAGGTCCTTCTTTCTTTTCATTTCTTTCTTTTCCCCTTCCTTCCTCCCTTCCTTCCTTTCTTCCTTCCTTCCTTCCTCCTTCTTTCCCTCCTTCCCTTCCCTTCCCTTTCCCTTTTCCTTCCTTCCTCCCTTCCTCCCTTCCTTCCTTCCTTCCTTCCTTCCTTCCTTCCTTCCTTCCTTCCTTCCTCCCTTCTTTCCTTCCTTCCTTCCTTCCCTCCCTCCCTGTCTCCCTCCTTCTTTTCTTCCTTTTTTTCCTTCCTCCTTCCCTCTCTTCCTTCCTAGTTTCAGGTGTACAAAACAATGTACTAGTTAGACATTTACATCCCTCACAAAGTGATAACCCCCTTCCCCCAATCTACTACCCCTCTCACATTGTATGTAGCTGTTACAATTCCACTGACTTTATTCCCTGGCTCTCACATTACAAATCAAAATTTACAAGGATGTTCTCTTAACTCTACTTCCAGTAGAGATTAAGATGGCATACATTTCACCTCAGCAAGGGGGCAATATGGTAATTAAATGTCCGGGTTTAAAACTTAGAAGGGTCACTTACTACTTGCATACATAAAACAAGTTACTTATTGCCTCTGTCCCTCACTTTTCTCATTTGTGAAGTAGGGGTGACATTAATCTAAGAGAGCTGATGTGAGGAATCAATACATGTAGAATGCCCAGAACAGTGTTTGGCACATAGAAGGCACTAAATAAATATCAGCTATTGTCATTAACATAAAACAGCAATCATTATTTTTATTATGCTTTTTATGAAACGAAGTTAGAATCTCAGTGATAGATTCAGGACTTTATATTAGCCTCATTATAGTTGAATCCTGAAATTTATGTCCAAACCACTTAACTGCCTGCTTTTCCTTTTCATCACAGACCAGAAATTAGAGTATTATCACGGCACCTTTAAAATTTCAGATGTACAAATCAATAGTAATTCTGGACAAAACAACACATACCAACTTAAGGACTTACGAGAGATGAGTGAAAACTTGGTAAGTCAGACAAAATATTTTCTATGATAGAATAATACAGATGGAAGAGATTTTGTGGATCATTTCCCATAATATTTTCAAAGCATGATTTTCTGACCACCTGCATCAGAATCATCTCAGATCCCCAGATCCCACTCCACAGACACTGAATCAATGTCTCATGGGATGGGGAGGTAAGGATAGGGGAGCAAGGTAAGCAGCATGCCTAACCAATGGACGATTCTGATAAACCACTCTAACTCAAATGCTTCATTTAAAGATGAGAGAACTGAGGTCCAAGTATCCTAGCCTTGACCTAGGATACCCTCCCTATTCTGCCACATTACTACCCAAACGAGAACACTTAGTCATACCAGAAGTGGTTATTTGTAAGACCACATGCTTTTTTGTAAGAGCATAAAATTTAAGTATTTTTAAATATATGAAAAACGGAAAGACAATCACAAATGTTCATTTTATCTTACAAATATCGTGATAAAGTTAAAATACTCAGACCTGCTGTATAATTTTTAAATGAAATACTAACAGTTTTGTTAAAACTAAAATAAAGGATTGATCCTCAAAGTAAAAAGGTAAACTCAGCTGTACAACCACCCTGCTCAGGATACGTGAGAACCCTCAAACACTAAGTTCAAGTTAACTGTCCTAAAAAGGAAACACAGAAGAACAGTTATTTTAAAGGGGTGAAAATGACAGGTGTATTAGTTTATTTTAGCCAAAAACCTTTTTTTCCACCCAAACACTTCCTTTCTCTTTCAAATCAATTTTTACTTTTCTGTATCACCATTTGACCTTTGTCCTAGGCACACTCAGTTACAACATCCTTATAATAATCAGTATGGAGATGGAGTTTATAATATATTTTCCCAATTATCATTAAATCTTGCACAATTGTTCTAGCTTGAGGTTCCATCACCCAGATTCAATAATTAACATTTATAGATTGATATACATCCTTACACTTTTATATTCAGAGAACCTTAGAAAATAGAATTTGCAACCATTTCTTGAGGAACGTCAATAAAAACTAGATACATACACCAGTACTTCCTTTATCCTTCTACTCCTAAGTGACTCCATATAACCTCCTCAATGAAAAAAAAAAATTAGTATCCTTGGTTCAAAAGGTATACAAATTCTTTGAATAATGGGAAATGTTGTAATTTATTGGGAAAGTTTAAAATCTGTTTTGTTTTATACCTGATGTTGTTGTCGTTTTAGGCTAAGACATTGTCTTTACTGACATGAATGAACAGGAATTCAATAGGCCTTTTAAAAGGAAGTGAAAGATATGCTAAAGTTCATCTATAACAGAAACTGTCTGAAGGTAGACTTTTAAGTTTCAATAACGCATGTTTTGTTTTGTTTTCGTTTTTTTTTTATTTTATTTTTTTTTAAGCTGAGCCATCCTGCCACCTGTTGGCAGCTCAGCAGCAACTCAGCTCGGGCTGGACATCGAACTGCTGTTGCTCAGAGCTCAGCTTGCACTCTTGAGTGAGCTCTTAACCAACTGAGCCACTCGGCCGCCCCTCAATAAAGCATGTATTTCTAGAAATGAAGAAACCTCAATGCAAAGGCTAACTTAGGTAATAGCACATTATCATTGTCATGAATACATACAAGGCCCTTCTCTAGTTGTCATCATTTATTCTCCTTTATTCTCATAACACCCTCCAACTCATCTCCTCCTGCAGGTGACTATTCTGTATTTCATATGTATTCTTTTTTTTATATTCATTTTTGCAAAAATACACTTTCTTGTTTTGTGTGCACATGCTTTTAATTAGTCTTTGTGCTATAAATCACTTAGTTATAGCTGCTATATCAAAGTACCATAGACTGAATGGCTTATAACAACAGAAATTTATTTCTCACAGTTCTGGAGGCTGGAAGTCTGAGATAAGAGTACCAGCATGGTCAGGTTCTACTGCGGGCCCTCTTTCAGGTTGCAGACCACAGACTTCTTAGTGTAGCCTCACATAGTGTAGAGCAGGGAGCTAAAGAGCTCACTCTCTGAGTCTCTTTTATAAGAGCATCAATCCCACTGATGGCTTAATCTCCTCCCAGAGGTCCCACCTCCTAATATCATGACATTGGGGGTTAGGATTTCAACATTTGAGTTTGGGGGAAAACAAATATACAGACATTCCGTCACTTTTTGTTTCATACATTTTTACTCGGATCTGTTAAAATCTATCTATATTGCTAAATGTATATCTAATTGCTCTTAACTGTAACATGATGACTCCCAGTGTATATCTACCATAATTTACGTCCTGCCAATCATCCCAAAAAGTGCTGCACCAAACAGCCTCCTACTTACCCCTTATGAACCCATGCAAGTTCTTCTGGAAGCACCATTATTGGGTCATTGGGTGTGCATACACTTAATTTGACTAATTGGTGCTAAATTGCTCTTCAGAATAGCTGAATCAATGCACACTCCCATTGGCAGTGAGTGAGGACCCTTATGTCCCCAAATCTTTGCTAACACCTGGTATTATTTGGCTTTCTAATTTCTGCTAGCCATTAAGTTGTATCTCATTCACAATTTAATTTCCATTTTTTTATATTACTGAGGGGTTTGTGTATCATTATATATACTTGTTAGCCTTTTGGGCTTTCAGTTCTATAAATTGCCTATACCCATCCTTTGTTTTTCTATCAGGGTTCTTTTGTTTTATTGGTATTGCTTTGCAGGCATTCCTTATATTTTCTAGATATGAGCAGTTTGTTTTGTTGTAGATATTGTACTTATCCGTTCTGTCTTCTATTAATTTGTACCATGTTATCCTTGTCCTTTATTAAACAAAAATTCATAATTTTGAAATAATCATATCCATCAAATTTCTTTGCCTTATGGTTGTGTTTTTAAAGTTTTTTGCTGTTCTTTTAAGAAGTCATCCCTGCTTTTTAAGTCTATGGTAAAATATTCTTATATATTGTCTTCTATTAACTTTATAGTTTTGCTTTATACATTAGGTCTTTAATATGTTTGGAGTTGACCCTTGAGTATGATGTTAGGTAGGGACTCAGGTGTTATTTTCCACATAATGAGCTAGTTTTCCCAATTTAATTTAACAATCACACCCATTCTGTGGTGTGATTATTCAGTTCTTTACACTTCTTGGCACCTGAGTTTTGTAGAAAATGAAACATGATCTGTTCCCAATCTCTTTAGAGAGCTGAGAGTAACACACATGAAACTGAACAACGTGACCCAATGTAATTAAGGATTAAATTGTATATTTGGGACGATAGATGCAAAAGAACTTCAAAGAAAAGGAAGATCAATTAGGGCTCCCAGGGTCATGAAAGGCTTTGTATTATTTTAGTCCCATTTAAGACAGGTGTCCCTTTCCCTCCACTCCCCCCACTAAGTTACCTTTAGGAGAATTACAGGAAGGGATCATAACTCATCCTGAGCCACTCCTGTTTGTTGTTGCTAAGTCCCAATGAATCAAACCAGATTCTTCTCTCTGTCCTATATGTGTGCTAACTAGATAGCCAAGAAAAACAGGTTACAAGTCCTGTTCTTCCTCATAGTCTGGGATTTACTGATTTGAATACAAACGGAGATGCAAAAGTAAAATGAATTCATGCTCAGATACTGCTAAAACCCATCCCAGTGCCCTGAGATAATGGCACAGACATATATCATCTTTCACATCATTCTTCAGAGAAGTTTCAGTAACCAGACACCAGCAATTCATGATACTCCCAAATAGGTAGATTCATTTCATCATTGTTTCAATAGGATCACTGACTGAGGAAGTATTTCACTTGGAGAAATATAGTATTTCAGAAATATAAAAAAATATATATTTTTTTTAAATTGGGGAATTGGGGGAGGGGAACAGCATTGAGAATCGGGGAAGTGGAACAGACAAGTTGCTGTCCTTTTGTTCTTCAGTCTAGTTGTGGAGGACGTTGCTTCACTGGCCCATGTTGGTATTACCATTGCGCTCTTCCCAAGTGAGGCAGATTGGTCGCCGGCCCCTGGACAGCCACTCACTGTGGCTCTTGGCAGCTCATGCTGGCTGCCAGCCACTCACGCTGGCTGCCAGCAACTCACTGTAGCCTATGGCAGCCCACTGCTGCAGAGGCCACAGCCCATGCCGCAGCCAGCAACACACAGCTGCCCAGCTCCAGGTGAAGCTGTTGTTCACCATCTTAGCTATAGAGACAACCAGGTGGAGCTGTTGTTCATCACCCTAGCTACAGAGGGCAGCATCACTGGCCCTCATACATGGGTTCCGAACCGGGGCCCTGCTGCTCAGAGCTGGCATCCCAAGCCAGCTCCTAACCAACGAGCCACTTGGCTAGCCCTCAAAAAAGATTTTAAATTATAAGGTCATTAAAAGTGTGAAAGTTATAAATCTGTAACACAATAACAATAGCTAACATGTATTGAATGCCAAGCACCACACCAAGCACCTTGTATGGATTATCTCAATTAGTCCTCAAAAACAGCCTTATGAAGTAGGTACAATTATTATCACAATTTACAAATGAAAAATTCAAGTTTCATAAAACTTAATTTACTTGAGAGCATATAGCTAGTAAATACAGAGCGTGCCAAAAAAGTGCGTACACATTCTAAGAAAGGAAAACTATTAAAATTGTATTACTCAATATATACCAATAACAAAAGATGAATACAAGTCACTTTTGACTTCTGCAATTACACGAGGTGCTCAAAGTGGTTACCATCAGAGTCCAGACACTTCTGATTACAGCGAACTACTGCTTGAGTAATGTTGACCAAAGTGTCCACTTGTATACATTTTTTTGGCACCCTTGGTATATAGTTAGGCTTTGAGGTTACACGTCCTTAATAAACTCCTATCATCCATAAGATCATCCGTGTGGTTTTATTTCCCAACTACTTTTCCCACAAAATACCAGAAATCAAGTAATTAACTCAGGTACATTAGTCTCTGTGAACTATACTATTAAAATAGGCCAGTGACTATCATCTGCATTAACAATGGCAACCGTTGGGAAATTTCTTAAGGTTGTCTTCCCAAAAAAACCACTCCTGTGGGGTTTTTTTTGTGTTATTGTTGCTTGTGTGTCCAAGGCAGTACTAAATTTTATCTTCTTTGTACCCAGGAACACCAAAAACAGGGCCTGAAATGATCCTCAAAATATCCTTGAGATTATATGTCTAGAGTTGTAGAAATAAAAAACTTGGAAACAGAAAGTGATGCAAGGAGATGAATGTAGTTATGACCACTCTCTAAATTAATTAGAAGGCAAAAGTGAGATTTGGTTCTGATCAACATTGAAGTAGGAAGTTCTATTGAGAAAACTCAACTGGGTCAAGGTAAACTTAAATTTAACAAAGGTATTAGACATTTAAATCTAGAAGGTATGTGAGGCAAGAGAAGTAAAAGTTGGCTCATGCCTGGTGTAGGCTATGGCCTTGTGCCTAGAAAGAACAGATTGGATTTGGAAGATTTGAAAAATAAAATAAGTAGATGTTATCAAGAAACTTCATATTCAGAGGTTGGAAAAATTGGATGTAGAGAGTGGCTGAGTCCTTACTTAAGAGCTCAAATCTACATTTATTTTGTAATTGAAGATGCAACTTTACTGAATTCATTGATTAGTCCTAAAAGGTTTTTTTGTGGATTCTATAGGATTTTCTATATATAAGATCATACATCTGCAAATAAAGACAAATTTATTTCTTCCTTTTGATTGATTTTTGGTTTCATACTGTGGCAGTCAGAAAAGATAATGGTATGATTTCAATCTTTTAAAATATTTGTTGAGGGCCGGCCGAGTGGCGCATTGGTTAAGAGCTGGTTTTGGGATGCCAGCGGCCCCGGTTCGGATCCCACATGAGGGCCAGTGACACTGCCCTCTACAGCTAACAACAGCTCCACCTGGAGCTGGGCTGTGTGAGCCCCGGTGATGGTGTGGGCTGCAGCCCCTGCTGCAGTGGGCTGCCATAGGCTACAGTGAGTGGCCCGCAGCCAGCGTGAGCGGCTGGCAGCCAAGAGTGAGCGGCTGGCAGCCAAGAGTGAGCTGCCGATAGCCGCGGTGAGCGACATCCAGAGGCCAGCGACCGATCTGCCTCATCCGGGAAGAGCACAATGACGATACCAATAGTGAAGCAACATCCTCCGCAACTAAACTGAAGAACAAGAAGATGGCAACTTGTCTGTTGCCCTTCCCTGATTCCCCAACGCTGTTCCCCTCCGCCAATTCCCCAATAAAATCTTTAAAAAAAAAAAAAATATTTGTTGAGATTTGTTTTGTGACTTACCATATGATCTATCGTGGAGAATGCTCTATGTGCACACAAGAAGAATGTATATTCTGCCACTGTGGAATAGAATGTTCTACACATGTCTTTTAGGTCCGGGTCTGTTGGTATAAAGTATGATCAAGTCCAATGTTTCTTTGTTGATTTTCTTTGAATGATCTATCTATGGTTGAAAGTGGGCTTTTGAAATCCTCTATTATTGCTTTATTGTTGTCTATTTAGCCCAACAGATCTGTTAGTATTTACTTAATTTAGGTGCTCAGGTCTTGGTGCATATATATTTATGATGGCAATATCTTCTTAATGAATTGACCCCTTTATCATTATCATTCTTTGTCTCTTGTTACTGTTTTTGACTTACAACCTCTTTTGTCTGTATCAGTTTTTGAAGAGAAAGAAAACAGTCAAAGCAAATGTAATAAAGAGGAAGGAGGTAGATACCTTTACATATATATATGTCTAACATAAATAATCTATGATTGGAAGAAAGATGTGGATGGGTATTTTCTGAGGGAACTTTTTTTGAGAAAGGAAGCAATATTAGCCATCTCTAAATTTCCTGATAAAGTTGTAAATATAGCACAGTCTTCACTCTATAGATAATCTATATTATTATTCATCATTCAGGCACTACAGAGTCTGAGAAAAATGATTCTCTCTTCTCTCTCTCTCTCTCTCTCTTTTTCTCATAATCAGATTTAGATATTTTGAGGATAACATACCTGGAGAGAACAAGAATCTTCTAGAAAATATAATCCTAAAGTTTATATGGAATCATAAAAGACCCAGAATAGCCTCGGCAATTCTGAGGAATAAAAACAAAGTTGGGGGGATCACGCTACCAGACATCAAAACCTACTACAAGGCCACAGTAATCAAGACAGTTTGGTATTGGCATAAAAACAGGCACATCGATCAGTGGAACAGAACAGAGAGCCCAGAAATAAATCCAAGCATTTACGGACAGTTAATCTATGACAAGGGAAGCAAGAATTTACACTGGAGTAAAGATAGTCTATTCAATAAATGGTGCTGGGAAAATTGGACTGACACATGCAAAAAAATGAAACTGGATCATCTCCTTACGCCTTATACAAGAACAAATTCCAAATGGATTAAAGACTTAAATGTAAGACCTGAAACCATAAAAATCCTAAATGAAAATATAGGGAGTACATTTGCAGACATTACCGGAGCAATATTTTTACTGATACATCCCTACGGGCAAGGGAAGTAAAAGAAAAAATGAACATATGGGATTATATCAGACTTAAAAGTTTTTTCACAACAAAGGAAACCATTAATAAAACAAAAAGGAAGCCTACTGAATGGGAGAATATATTTGCCAACGATATATCTGATAAGGGGTTAATATCCAAAATTTATAAAACACTCATGAAACTCAACACCAAAAAAACAAACAACCCAATTAAAAAATGGGCAGAAGATATGAAGAGACATTTCTCTAAAGAGGACATACAGATGGCCAACAGGCATATGAAAAAAGTTCAACCTCACTGGTCATTAGGGAAATGCAAATAAAAACCACCATGAGATACCACCTCACTCCAGTCAGAATGGCTATCATCAACAAATCAACAAACAACAAGTGCTGGCGGGGCTGTGGGGAAAAGGGGACCCTGCTGCACTGTTGGTGGGACTGCAGATTGGTGCAGCCACTATGGAAGTCAGTATGGAGGTATCTCAAAGAACTGGAAATAGAGCTACCTTTTGACCCAGCAATTCCACTCCTAGGTATTTATCCTGAAAAAACCAAGACACTTATTCAAAAAAAGTTATGCACCCCGATGTTCATAGCAGCACAATTTACAATAGCTAAGACTTGGAAACAACCAAAATGCCCGTCAGTAGATGACTGGATTAAGAAACTGTGGTATATTTATACAATGGAGTATTACTCCGCTATAAAGAAGAATGAAATCGTGCCATTTGCAATGATATGGATGGACCTAGAGACTATAATGTTGAGTGAAGTAAGTCAGTCAGAGAAGGACAAATACCATATGATCTCACTTATATGTGGAATATGAAAAACTGTATGAATGAGCAAAGTAAACAGAAACTGTCTCATAGATATAGAGGAAAAATCAGGGTTGCTAATTTGGAGAGGAATGGGAATGAGGGAGAAGGGGAAGGGATTAGACAGCAAAAATAGGCAACTACAATATTGCTACTGGGATAGGAAAAACAGTTTGGGGAATATAATTAATAATGTTATAAATATTCTGTGGAATGTCAGATGATCATAGGTCTTGTTAGGGAGACCATTTCATGGATGGAGTAGAGGTTTGATCACTGCACTGTATTACTAAAGTGGAGGTGGTATACCTACTGTAATTGAATATATATAGATAGTCACGGGATGTGGATTATACTGTGGAAGAGAGTCAGAGGAAGAGTAATAGATATATATGATATGGGGGGTGTGGGGGTGTATTGGGGTGGGGGGTTGTCACTTTGAGGGGTAAAATGTATAACTATTGCACTGTGTTGTACACCTGAAACTATTGGGGGTGGGGGGTTGTCACTTTGAGGGGTAAAATGTATAACTATTGCACTGTGTTGTACACCTGAAACTAATTAAAAATAAAATAAAATTTAAAAAAAAAAAAAAAAAAAAAAAAAAAAAAAAAGAATCTTCTAGATAATAATCTTACATGCTTTGGGCATTCTAGTTTAAATACCTTCAATACAACTTTAAACAGATAAAAATATTTATTTTTCTCTTTTAAAAAAGACAATTCAGAGATCTGGGCTTTTGTAGCGTACTTAAATTTTATAGCATATTTCCGATAATTTATCACTTTTAATTGCAAACATTTTAATTCCATGAATTTATTTTGCCTGTCAATCTCAGGAAAATAAACCAGTTTGGGATAAGGTTATCAAATATATAACTACTAGTTATATATGCTTACTCACAGATGTCTGTTTGTTTCCTTCTGACATTCTACTAAGAAGCATTGAGGAAGAACTAGTACATTCAGGTAATTTTGAGAACATCACATAATGTCACAACCTACTAGATGATATCATTACCTCCTGGTTTAGAATAATCAGAAAGTCACCAGCAGAGTGGCTCAGTTGGTTAAGAGCTTGAGCTCTGAGAAACAGGATCACCAGTTTGATTCCTACATAGGCCAGTGAGCTGCTGTTGAGCTGCCAACAGGTGGCAGGATGGCTCAGCAGTTAAGAGCACATGCTCCTAACAACAAGCTCACCAGTTCGATGGACTATGCCCACCTGCAACTGATTGAACACAGCACCTTGAGCTGAGTGGCCATGAGCTGCCATGTGATGAGGTAGCAATTGGATTTGGAGTTGAGCTAGCTGTGCCCTCCACAACTAAGACTGAAGGACAACAACTTGGTTGTTCCCCTTCCCCAAATCCCCAATAAAATGTTTTTTAAAAAAAGGAAAGAAAGTCACACTTTCTATTTTTTAAAATTTATTTATTTTATTTTTTTAAAGATTTTATTGGGGAATTGGGGGAGTGGAACAGCATTGGGAAATTTGGAAGGGGAACAGACAAGATGCTGACCTTTTGTACTTCAGTGTAGCTGTCAAAGACGTTGCTTCACTGGCCCATGTTGGTAGTATCATTGCACTCTTCCCGGCTGAGGCAGTCACTCGCTGGCCATTGGACAGCAGTTCATGGCTGCTCACAGCAGTTCATGCTGGCTGCCAGCCACTCATGGTGGTTTACAGCAGCCCACTGCAGCAGGGGGTGCAGCCTACACCTTCACTGGTGACTCACGGCAGCCCAGCTCCAGGTTGAGCTATTGTTCACCATGTTAGCTGCAGAGGGTGCAGTGTCACTGGCCCTCATGTGGGATCCAAACAGAGGCCTTGCTACTCAGAACTGGTCCCAAGCCAACTCTTAACCAACATGCCACTTGGCCGGCCCACAGTTTCTTTTTTTTTAATTAAAATATATTGGGGTGACAATGGTTAATAAAATTACATAGGTTTCAAGTGTACAATTCTGTAATACATCATCTGTACATCACATTGTGTGTTCACCACCCAGAGTCAGTTCTCTTTCCATATCATATATTTGACCCCATTTAGCCTCATCTACCATCCCTCTCACCCCTTACCCTCTATAACCACTAAACTATTGACTGTGTCTATGAGTTTTTGTTTATTTGTCTGTCTTGTTCCTTTGTTGCTTTCAGTTTTATATCCCACATATCAGTGAAATCATATGGTTCTTGACTTTTTCTGTGTGACTTATTTCACTTAGCATGATAATCTCAAGACCCATCCATTTTTGTTGCATGATATTGGCAGAAAAACAGACACACAGACCAATAGAATAGAATTGAAATCCATAAATAAACCCACATAAACATGAACAGATATTTTTTGACAAAGGAGCCAAAAACATGGAATAGAGGAAAGAAAGCCTCTTCAATAATTGGTGCTGGGAAAATTGGGAAATCACATGCAAAAGAATGAAACTAGACTGTTGTCCGTCACCATGTACCAAAACTAACTCAAAATGGATCAAAGACCTGAAACAATGAACTGCATAGAAGAAAACAGGTACTAAACTTATGGACCTTGGGTTCAAAGAAGATTTTATGAACTTGACCTCAAAAGCAAGGAAAGTAAAAGCTAAAATAAATGAATGGGACTATATCAAACTAAAAGGCTTCTGCACAGCAAAATAAACCATCGACAAAACAAAGAGGCAACCAACAAAATGGGAGAAGATTTTTGCAAACAATCCCTCTGATAAGGGGCTAATATCCAAAATCTATCAGGAACTCATACAACTCAACAACAAAAAAACAAACAATCCAATTTAAAAATGGGCCAAGGATCTGAAGAGACATTTCTCCAGAAGATGTACAGATGGCCAATACGCATATGAAAAGATGCTCAACATCACTAATCATCAGAGAAATGCAAATAAAAACCACAATGAGATATCATCTCACACCAGTTATTGGGTCTTCGGAAAAGTCATGACACATGTTTGCAACAGATGGTGCTAGTCCATTTCTGAAAGTACTAGAGTCATTCACATCTATGTTATTCCTATGTCATTTGACAGCTGATAGTTCTAGCTTCACTCTAAAAAAAATGAGCTACTTGGTTGAGTTTTGGAGATTTTACAACAAGTTGAAGATGGAAAACCAAACTGAGCATTTTTGCCATATTTTACTGTTTTATTTCCATAAAGGGAAGAATTCCCATCAAGCCTGTGAAAAGTTGCATAAAGTTTACGGTGACAATGCTCTGCAAGAACGTCGTGCCAATGATGGTTCACGAAATTCCGTACTGGTGATTTTGATCTCAATGATGCTTCTCAGTAAGGGAGGCCCACCGAGGTTGATGACGACAAAAATAAAGGCATTGATCAAGTCAAACCCATGTTACATGACATGAGAGATTCCAGGAACATTGAACATCCATCATTCAAGCATTCACGACTACCTGAAGAAGCTGGGATATATAAGCAAGCTCAACATTTGGGTTCTGCATGAACTCAAAGAAGTTCATTAGACAGCGTGCATAAATATCAGCAATAGGCTCATTAAATGTGAGGAAAATGATCGTTATTTGAAGCGACTAATAACTGGTGATGATAAATGAATTGTTTACAACAATGTGGTGTGCAAATGGTCTTGGTCCCGACGTGACGATTCGTCTCAAACGACATTGAAAGCAGACATTCATCAGAGGAGGGTTATGCTCTCAGTGTGGTGGGATTTTAAAGGTGTCGTGTTTTTCGAGCTCCTACCAAGGAACCAAATAATCAATTTGAATGTGTACTGTCAGCAATTGGAGAGTTTGAATGAATCCATAATCTAGAAATGTACAGAGCTTTTTAATTGTAAATGAGTTGTGTTCCATCGCAACAATGTGAGACCACACACAAGTTTGATCACCCATCAAAAATTATTGGAGGTTGGATGGGATGTGTTGCCACACCCACCATACTTGCCTGACCTTGCACCATCAGATTTCCACTTGTTTCACTGTCTTCAAAATCTTGTGTGGTATAACATTCAATTCAGATGAGGCTGTAAATCAGCACCTTGTTCAGTTTTTCACAAATAAAGACAGGTCCTATGAACGAGGAATTATGAAGCTCACTGAAAGATGGCAGAATGTTATTGAACAAAATGGGCAATATATCATTGATTGATCTTTGTTCTTTATATAAACAAATGACCTTTGAAAAACATAGACCAAATACATCATGACTTTTCCAAAGACCCAATAGAATGGCTATCATCAACAAGACAAATAATAATAAGTGTTAGAGAGGCTGTGGAGTAAAAGGAACCGTCATACATTGTTAGTGGGAATGCAGATTGGTGCAGCCGCTATGGTAGGCAATGTGGAGGTTCCTCAAATTTAAGAACAGAATTGCTATACGACCCAGCAATCCCTCTCCTGGGAATCTACCCAAAAAATCTGAAAACATTTATCCATAAAGACATATGTGCACCAATGTTTATTGCAGCTTCATTTATGGTGGTCAAGACATGGAAGCAACCAAAGTGTCCTTCAATAGATGATTGGGTAAAGAAGATGTGGTATATATACACAATGGAATACCTCTCTGCCATAAGAAAAGATGAAATAGTGCCATTTCCGAAAGTCACACTTTCATGGCACTTCACCTATACACTCACAGACCCCATAAGACACTAGGTCAAACTGCCTTCTCTAATATACACAGCACTGGGTTGAAAGCTGTGGGAGTTATAAAAAAAAACTTGTGAAAATGAAGTGACTTGATTCCCAGAAGACCAACAAGCCTCCAAGTTCTGTAAGCCCCACCAACACTCAGGTTAGTCCTGCTCTATCTAGGCTTAGGATATGATTCACAGCTGACTTACTGAATCTTGAGTTTTGCCAAAACCTAGAGTTTTAAATAGATATAATAATCACTTTAAAGGATTGCAATAGGAGATTGCTGAGATTATAGTGCTTACTTTTAGTGGCAAAGAAAACAGGCTGCCTTTGGAGAGGGGGTATAATAGCTGCTGGTCCTCTTACATGCTGCTTGCTACATGTGAGGGGATAAAAGCTTTCAGTGAGATGACACCTGTGTGCTCACCCTGAGGTCAGCTGGCTCACTGCTGTGTCACCTTGGACAATTTACTTCCTTATCTATATAATGTGGATAATAATTGTATTCACCTTGGAGGGTTGACATGAAAAGCAAATGAGCTCAAATACTATGGAGCTTGAGTCTGGTACACAGGTGGAAGACAGCAGTGATAAGTATTCCTCTGTTATAACTAATGTAGTCTTATCATGGAGGAGCTTTCCACAAGGAATCAACTTACCTGAAAATGTCAACAAGCAGAAAAAAAAGTCACCTTCATATAATTATGGTCAATTTTCTCTTTTCTCCAGGAGCATTGATCTCAATCTAATGTAAAGCTCATTAAAACCTTTTATAAAAGTATTCTGGTAAATACAAAGCTTTCTGATAAATAAATTCTCCCTATCTTTCATTAATTCATTCAACAAAAACATGTTGCATTCCTATATATTGTAGAGTATGAAGAGATGAATCATTGCCCCCATTCACAAAGGGTTTGCTGTTTAGTAGAGGAGGTAACATATTTGCATAAGTAACTATATAAAGAAGTAGAAGGTATAAGAGGGATAAGAAAAATTAAGACAAGAAGTGGAATGATTACTCTGAGGTTCAAGGAATAAGCCCCCCAAAAAGGTGTTATCTGAAATAGACCTTGAAGGAGAGTTGTGATTCAGAAAAGCAGTTAGCAGAATGGGGGAGGGTGCTACAGACCAAAGGACTAATTCGAAAAGGGCAAGCACTCAGGAAAACAAGGACCATGCCTGAAAGCAGTGTTGCCAAGCTAGAAAGCTAGTGGTGGTGAAAATGGGTGGGAGGTGGGGAGGGTAGTGGCAGCTGGTGACCCCCTTGGAAATCTGACTCTGACTGGAGGCCCAAATACAATTGTGTTCTATTCTCTATTTCTACTTTGAGTTCAGCCCTTGTAGCAAGGCAATGTCCATTAAGCCTTACTTAGTGCTAGAGGATCTTTTAAAAAGGATCCTTTAAAAAAGGATCTTTTGGGGCCGGCCGAGTGGCGCAGTGGTTAAGCGCTGGCTTGGGAAGCCAGTGGCCCCGGTTTGGTCCCACATATGAGGGCCAGTGATACTGCCCTAAGGGAAAAAAAAAATTAAAAAGGATCTTTTGTACATCCTTTGTGTGGTACTCTTTATAATTAGAAAAAAGAAACAGGAGTTCAAGTTTCCTTCATAGAATATTTTGATTCCTTTAGTTCTCAGAGACTCATCTGTTGTGATGGTGGAAGAAACTGCTTTTATATCCCATTGGCCAATCTTCAGTAGCATGCCTATCTTAAGTTTGTATTCTCAGCCCTGAAACTCCCACTATGTGAACACAAAGACTGCTGTGAGAGGAGTCAGTTGGGAACATCTGACAGTGGAAAAGCAGGCAAGGTGTGTAAACAGAGTTAGTTTGGGAATGATTCATGAATGGTTGGGTGAGGTCTGTTTGTTTGAGTTGATAGCCTCTCCCTAACTCTTTCATTAAACACCCAACTAACCTCAAATTGCCCTCTTAGAACTTAATCTCAGTGCAATTTCCAGTGCAAAAATCATCAAATATGAAGAGGTACTACCGTGAAAGAGGGTCTCTTGTTCAACATTAAGAGACTAACTTCATCTACAAATGCCCGAGATGGGAAGTAGGATAGATTTATAAATCACTAACTCTATTAGGTAGTGTAAATACTAAATTTATAACAAACTGGCACACAGCTTAAAAAAAAAAAAAAGTGTCCTCTGAAACTTCTGGAAATTCAGAATGCCAAAAAGTGTTGGCAGAGTGTTTCTGATGAGGTAGGCCTTAATCTGCAAGGGAAACATGATTTTGGGGTCTCTAGAAAGCAGATTCATATATGAACTCCATTCAGGAATGAAGTTTATTTTCGTGTTTGCTCTGCTTTGCCCCCAGTTGTAAATTCCTTTAGTGAAGGAACCCTTCTAGCCAGTCTGTGCCTTAGCATTTCTCAAAGTGTTTTCCTCAGGCTACCTGATCACCTAGATATCCTGGGCCTCTCCCCAGACCAATTCAACGAGGCAGGGTCCTGAAATTTGAATTATAGAGAAGAAACTTGTTTATTTCTATGATTACTGAAGTTACTTTTACCTAGACTCTTCTTATGTATCATTTCAGTCCCTATCTCCCCGGGCAAGTGAACTATTCAAAGATGGAACTGATACTGGGTTTAGATATTCTTCCCAGCAGGCATGTTGCCAGATAAATGATGTCACCCAGAGTTGAAAACTTAATCCAATACCTTCACCAACAAGCTACGAATGGCCAAGGGATCAACTGTGGTTGGAATTTCAAACGATAATTACATGTCAAACTTCTTTAAATACCCAATTGTTATTTTCTTTTATTCTTTTTAATATTTGCCACTTTTCTCCCTGTTTTTTGTTTGCCTTTGCTTTTCTTTTGGATTTCCCCAAAAATACTGAGTAATAGTACCAGCTGTGGGTGACAAGAACAGAAATGCTTATAACAATGTCACACTTGCGAAAACATAACTTCCAAAACAGTTTCATTTCTAGCAATAAAAATCCACACCTCATCAACCCATTTAAGCTTTCCTTAAATACAAATAAAGGTATATTTTGGATACTAGCGATTTCTTTTTTTTTAAAGTACTGTCGGTCTTAAGTGTACAGCTATTACCAAATACATATCTTTACAACTTTTATACTTCATCTTTTAAAGTCAACCAACTAGTTATCTTATAACGTACTGTTATGTGTTCTATAAAAGAAATTGAAGTAAAATGTATATCACATTTAACAGGGAGATTGTATGATTGATGGGAAGAGATGGACCTACAGACAAAAGACCTAAATTTAAGCCCCAGTTTATTATCCAAATGATGCCAGAGAAATTCATATAATGTCTCTGAATCTCAGTTTTCTCTTCAGATAAAATAAGTATCAAAATAATTCTTATTTCATAGAGCTATTGTAAATAGTAAAAGACATCATGAATATTTTGGTTCTCAATTCAGCATTTATGAGTGCCTGATAAGGAAGTCCTTGATTCCAAAAACAGACTTTCATTTATTTTTAACTTCTGTATTTTTCAAAATGAAAATTGGTCTTCTTGCCCCTTCTAAAAGGATGTAGGATATGTTTTTTGCACCTGTGGTTCCACTTCTATCAAATGTGAAATATAGTGCCAGCATTCAGGTGACACAGGTGTCACCAAGTGGTCAGTAGAGGATATTGCAAGCCAAATCTAGGTGTGATAAGCCACAGCATCATGATACTATGGCAGGCAATTAAAACTGTGCATATACTCCAAAACCAGTAATTTTTCTTTTTTTTCTTTGGTGACATAAATTCAGTAACACAACCTTGATCTAACATGCAACACCACCTTACTCTTTCTTCCTCCCTGATTGATCCTAAAGTCTACAATCAACAACAATTAAAAAACCATTGGCTGTCTCCTAAATCACTAATGCCTCTTCCCTGTACTTATAGCCAAAGACCTGCAGAGAAAGCTGAGAACTGCAATGCCCAAATGGAGGCTAGGGAACAACCAGCAGTTGATTACCAAAATATTCCCAGCAGTTTACATATGCTTAATCTTTAAAACCCTATGAGTGGCATACAATATCTTTCTTCATAAGTTAGGAAACTAAGGCTCATATTGGTTCAGTAATTTTCCCAAGGTCACCCAGTTTGTGAGCAGCAGGACAGGCTTCAAACCCAGGACCAAGCCAACATTCTATTCTCTCCACCATCTCTCAAAGCCCCCCTTCATGCTCCATCTCTGCTCTGTGTTTTTCTGTGTTACCGTCTATGGAGTTTTAGGAAGATATATATATTTTTTTACCCCAGATACCTACACCAGCATAGCAGAGTCTCCCACAGCAATTCTTACAAATATGAATGCCTAGGTTCCCTCCAGACCAATTATAACTAAAACACTGGGAAAGGAACCCTAGCATCTGTAATTAAAAAAAAAAAAAATTCCTGCAAATGGTTCTGTGAGGATTGAGAACCACTGGTTTAGATAATGATATTACTCATGTTACAATTTTTTTCTGTTGTTTTAATATTTAATCAGGGGTATGTTCTTATTATAAAATATCTTATTAACACAGAATTTCTCTCTTATAATAACAGGTGGATGAGATATTTATAGATTCGGCCTTGAACAAGAATTATATCAAGAACCGAGTAGTCAGACTGACGTATGTATGTTTGGGCAAAGGTGGAGTCCCAGCGTTGGGAGATAAAGGAGACAGAAACCCTCATATACTGAGTGCCTCTATGAGCTAGGCTCTTGGCTAGAGTGTCTCATAAACATTATCTCTGCCACAGTCTCAATATAGGATTGCCCACCATTTTGTGAAGGAGAAAACTAAGACTCAGGGAGGTTAGGTGATACGTTCAAAGTTCCCCAAGTGTCAGTTGCCCCAAGTGACTGAACCAGGATTCAAAACACCACCTATTAATTCCAAGGCCCAGAACGGTCAGAGTCTGTAGCCTTGGGAAAACCCAGGAGCATATCACTGCAGAAACCAAGTTGTATTCTTTTGACAGACACGTCATTTCAAACACATGAAGAAGGCCAAGTTGACTATAATATAGGATCTTAAGTTTTAGCTGTATTGAAGCCCTAGTAGCAGGAGGCATACCCAAAGAAAAAGATGTTTCTATTTTAATAAACTTTCTGTTTGTTGTGGTGTATAGAGAAGATTCATATCAGTTGTAGAAATTTCTCATAGGTTTCAATTGTGTTATTTGGAAAGCACATAGCAGCAGAAGATATACATAATAAGTTACAAACCTATGGGCCTATATGACTCATCTTCTTAAAGAAAAGAAATGTATTAAGACAGATTTATTTGAAGAAAATAATAACCACTTTTTTTTTTTTTCACTAATAGACTAATGCCTTATTGGCATACCTTTACTGAGTAATGAACTCCAAAAGGATTTTATACTATAAATTGGATAAATTTTATAACATTGAGAAGAAAAAAAGCACATATTTGCTGGAACTTTCTAGATTCCACCCTCTATTTTCTGATTTGAAACATAACATTCTAGCAACATTATCATAATCTTATGAACTTCTTTGCATTTGTAGCTATTACTCCTACATAAGTTTTTGCATGAGTCCAGAGAAATCCACCTGGTAAACAATGTTTTCCCTTTTAGAGGGAAAATTACTTGGTCGTATGTTTGCCAATACAATATAAAGTTCTGATTATTTCCATCTTCACATTCTAGAGCCTAAATGGACCATAATGTGTAAAAAAACCAGAATTTATATGATTTCCTCTTTTTCGTAGTCAAAGAATTCAGGAAAACAGGTCTTTATTGTTTTTAAGAGCTTGAATCTTTTGAAGTGTAAAAATTAGAAACATGGCAGGTCAGCACATAGGTTTCAGTTTTTTTAAAGAACTTTCATTGTTTTGTTCTTTTTAACTCTAAGAGTATGTAAAATTCAGTGTCACAGGTAAATGGATTAAATCTGTTTATATGAAAAAAGTTCAAGAAACTAGATATATTTAATCTGGAGATGATATCAGGGACCACAGTATCACTGTCTTCAAATATTTTATATGGATCTGGGAATTGATGGCTTATGTTATGTCCCAACTGGTAGACCTAAGCTTAATGCATAGAAGATATAGAAAGACATATTTCAACTCAAAATGATGAACTTCCAAAATCAGAGCTGACAGAAGAGAAATCCACCTCTCTAAGGAAGTAAATTTCCCATTATTTTAATTACTGTGCTAGGGTTAGATGACTACTTGTCATGGGTGCTCTAGAGGTGATTCAGGTATCAGATGCATGAGTAATTGTTCAAAGAGATCACTAAAATTTCTTCCAGTCCTCAGTATTTATAATTTTAATGATAATTTTTTGATGCTTGAATCTTACCAACTGCTATAACAAGCCTTCAAATTAATGGGGAAAATGCACTCAAAACATAATGAAATTTGAAGAGGGAGCATATGAAAATGATCTTGGGTCAGAGTGTGACATATGAAAGGGTGTCAGTGTCATAGGATTAGCTCTTGACACCTTCAGCAATTTAAGCGTAATTCAGTGGAAGAAAATACAGGGAAGACAGTACGATGATACCGGATGTATTCTTTGAATAAGCACCTTTCTCTTGTGTATCATAGTCCAGAGGAAGATGGTGTGAAAGCAGATATTGTTATGGTGTTCCAGTTCCCCTCTGCTGAGCAAAGGGCAATAAGAAAGAAGAAAATACATAGCATCTTAAATCAGAAGATAAGGAACACAAGAGCCTTGTCAATAAATGCCTCATCGGTTCAAGTTAATGGTAAGTAGGTACTTTTCTATGTGATGTGAAGTTCTCTGTTAGGTTCATTTTATGTCTAACCTTAAACTTAGATGCTATCTTTTCATTCCAGTTATTAGCTAGAATTTATATAAAAAAGAATTTCAAGTTAAAAAAAATGACATTTTTAGGTTTTATTATTCTCTGCAGAAAACATGTCTGAAGTTGGTTATAAAGTGATTTTTTCCTGTAGTAATTGACTGGTGTTCATCCCAGAAAAAAAGGCAAACTTTTACCACTAACAGGGAGTTAATCTTACCTAGCCACTGCCTCCATGACTAAGCAAGTGAAAATACCAAGCATTTAGCAACAACTTTTTTGGGTGGGACCTTCCAAAAGCAGAAACTCATGTGTTGCCTTTTAAAAATATGGATAATGGATAGTCTCTGTATATAGTGAAATTATGAAGTTTTTTTCTTAACTTCTTTCCCATGGGCATTACTTTGGAGCCACTATAGCTATCTTATAAGTAATGCTTTAAAAATCACCAACCTAGAAAAAAAAAATTATTGAAACCATTATACTATTATCATTCTTCTAAAAAGATAATCAACTTTTATCAAGGCCTTTCTCTATGCCCTTTACATGCAGCATCTAATTTCTAGATTCCTATGAAGCAGGCAAATTCACTTTAATTGATATGAAAGAAGGGCAAAAAAGGTAAGGACTGTAATAATTAAATGGAGATAAGATTCGAATCTTAGCTAGCTCTAATTTCTTGAGAGGCTCCATTTAAAAAGGGTTTTGTGGTCAAACACATTTTAGAAATTCTGCATATGATATTCATCTCTTGGAAATTCATTCCTTATATTAGCATATTAAAGGCTCTGAGGAATCCAGACAGACAGAAACCTGATTACCCTTGTACATTAAGATGCTTCCATAAGCATCTACTTCCGGCAGACAAGTGCAGATTTCCCCTACAAATTCCAATGGATACCACACATAGAGTCACAGAAAATAATCAGAGTGATTCATATCAGATGTGAAACAGGGCACCCTGCCCTTGTAAGGGTCTGGCTGGCTCTTCAAGAGGAAACCTGAGCAGGAAGTAAAAATCTGAGGGAATGGGATGGGCAGTAGTTTGCTGATGTGACAAAGAGTCAGCTACTCCAGGAATAAAGCAGAGGACCTCTCCCAACCCGTGAGGGAAGAAACTGTCAAGGGCTTAATCCACTTTCTTTGTTAATGGGAAAACAAATGTATCAATGTTGTGAAATAGAGGCAATTCTGATAAGTTACATGATGTGTTCCATGTAATTTCCAATAAGCTGTTAACTTGCCAGTAATTAAAAACCCCGAGCTATCTGAAACCAGAAATGAAACATGAAATAGTCATGGGTTGCCTGCCTTTTTGCAGGCTCAGTTTGAGAGCTGCAGATTTTAATGACATAGTAGATTAAAATGCAGGATGTGCTGTTGGAGAACCTGATGTGAGTTGCCTGATTAATTCTAACTCCAATGAATGTCTGCAGGACCACCCAAGTATTGGTCCATGACTTTGCCCCCATTTTCTCATCTGTAAAATTACAATGATAATGTTTGCTTCTCCTGAAATCATAGAAATACCCTGAGGATCGACAAGAAAATGGAAATATAATATGGAACACATAGGCTGTTACGACTTAGAAATCAAGTAAATCATGAATATGCCTTACAAACCTGAAAGCATTAATATGAGTGATTGACTGGTAGTAGGAAAAGCTAGAACGTTGGGGGTTTCCAAATTTCTAAAAGTAAAAAGAATAGTTTACTAACACTTAGGAAAGGCCTATTTAGTGGAAAGCTCAGTAGAAACCTCAAGGCACTTCTTCTGGGCAAAAACATTGCTCTCCAGGAACACTTAATTTTGAGGACCACCATTGAATGGAAAACTGACAAAAATTCTAGACTAAGTCTACAAATAACCCTGCAGTCCAAGATTTAGCCATAATTTGTCAAACTGTGTTTTTGTTTTGACAAGTAACTGTGTGGTGTGGGTCCTTTATGGGATGCAATGTGTCAAAGCAAAGCTGAAATCAATATCCTTGCATTGCAAACACCATGGCTATGGAAGAGCAATTCGCTGCCTACATTGGATGGGTGCGTGCTCCAGGTCCCATCATGTTTGAGCCCAGCATGTAGAGAGCCTTGAAAACTAATTACTCCCAATTCAGAAGTGTGGTAGAGGGTTACTTTCAAGACTGGGTGTTAATGTTTCTTTTCATTCCTACATACAGGAAGAAAAAATATTTTGTCAAAATTAGAAATCTTCGACAGCTAGTTACTTGTGTATGGGTAATTTACCTCCAGGTGTAACCATTCTCCCTAAAAATTCAACCCTTAAAAATCCAATTACACTCACTACCACTAAACTTAACCTGGTATCATTCCTGGAAAAGGATGATTTGTATCTTGCTCAAAAGTTAAAACTAAATCAGAAGTTTTAACTGACGAATCCTAACATTATACTATTTTCCATTTTAGTGCATTGCTAATATGGGACATATTAAAATAGTTTTTTTTAAAGAAGAAATAAGAAATTTACAGCCTTAAAAATACATTTGATGGAAAATTGAGCTCCTTCCATAGAGTAAGCATTGAGAATCTGTCCTGAGAAATTGAGTCTTCACCATATGATGATTTGGGAATGCCTTTAAGGGTATCCTTGAGTTCAACATTTTCAAACGCCCCACTTTGCAGAGTTCATCATTATTAGTTTCCCAAGTGGGATTTATAGAAAGTGAGTAGAAAGGAACATTCTTATTTTGTGCAATGGGAAGTTAGGTGCAGAGAATACAAGTCTGAGAAACAGGGCACTGGTACAAACTAGTAAAAGTTAATCCTTATTCTGGTCGGTAAGCCATTTTATCATGAAAATCATCAGTCTTCATACAACCTTCTGCCAACTTAAGTTTAAATGTATGTGTTTCCTTTATCAGATTCTCAAGTTTGTTGGAAATTAACAGAATTAAATCTTAGTTTCTGCCAAATAATTGCTCTTTACCATATTCAGCACATGTTGGATAAGAATACACAATAGATTTTTCTTCAGAAAAAAACTATTTTGATACTTTAGGAACTGTGTTTTTGAAGAATTTTAAATACAGTTTATGTGGGATATTTCAAAGTTTTTTTCATTCCTAAACCCTTTGACCAAAAAAAGGCTTATATTAAATCTTAAACAGAAAAGATGAAAGCAGACCTGTTCTGGTTGAGGCTGGGTTTGAGCCTTGAGAACTTTTCCCACATTCCCTCTTTCCCCCACGTTCTCTATCTCCTGAGGCGAAATCGAAAGAGGCTTTATCCTGCACCACTGAAAAACCAATGTTCTGTCGTGTTAGTACAAACTATTTGGGAGTTTTAATCACCCACTATTTGTGCTTTAATCACCCACTGCTTGAGGCATTACTCATCTAATTAAAAGTGGCCTATAAGTCTATACAAAAATTTTGCACATATCCTATTATATCAGGTAGCCATTCTCCTGATATATATGCTCAGCTGTCTAGAATCCATATATGAGCAGTACTCTGATAATTTCAGTTCACTGAGGCCAACCAGGAGAATATCAAATTATCATTCTATGTTCTATTTTGTTTTTCAGCAATGAGCTCATCAACAGGGAAGCTAACTGTTCAAGCATGTAAGTCTAGTTAGCTTATACAAACAAGTTCAATTTCTTCATCAGAAAGGACAATATCTTCAAACATTAGCTCATAATTTCCCATCCATGTCCCACATTTTCTTTGGGAAAGAATAACGTCTAACTCTGAGACCAATCTTTTCTCATGTTTTTCTTTTCTAAAGAAAAACATTTTAGGTGGTTCAAATTTGGGGACAATTTGAAGAAATTATGTATTTCTGGTTTGGAATAAATGAACTTGCTTTTTTCATTTTCTAAATGCTATGAAATGTGCTTTCTGCTGAGAAATAAAATGAGAAAATGATAAAGGGGGATGAGCTAGACCCCATTATCTATGACTGACCTATAAAATTTGCTTAATATATCTCATCTTCATTGTTGACAGCACCTCAACTTGCTTATTTTATATTATTGTGGCCTAAATTTTGAAAGCTTTTATAAAAGTGGTGATGAATTTGAGAAAAGGTATTCATCCATTTGCCTCTGTGTCTTACAGACACACCACACTATACATTTTTATTTATTCACTCATTCAACAAATATCTTTTTAACATGTACCAACCAGAAAGTGAATGTCACTGTGAATAAGACATGATCCTGCTTCTAAAATTAAGAGTTCAAAGGTAGGGAAGATATAAATAAATTAGGAAATGTTAAGACAGTGTGATAAATGCTATGACAAAGTAAGTACACACTGCTGTGAGAGTCAATCACAGAGCCAGCTAACCTTGTCTTGTCATGTCAGGAAGTAATCTCTGAGAAAGAAAAGAGGAGAGGCTATAAATCAAGTGAAAGGTGGGGTATGTGTCCTGGGTAGCGGGAGTAGTGTGTAAAAATGTCTTGTGAAAAAAAGAACATGGTCATTTCTTGTAATTGCAAAGTGTGGTTGGAACACAGAATGGGGGAGAGGGGTATGGGAAAGGGGTGTGATTAATAGTGATCAAGGACTAGAATCATGCTGAAATTTTTATTTATTTATTTACTTATTTATTTTGGTTTCAGGTATATAATGCTGAAATATTTTGACTGTATTTGAAGGGCAATGAGAAATCCCTGAAGGGTTTTACACATATGAGAAAGATCACTGGTTTTCCGCATGGATAATGGGTTGGAGGAGCAAAACTAGAGGCAGGGAGATAAAGCAGGAAGCTGTTGTAGTCCTCCAGATGAGAAAAAATGGTAGTAGACTACAGTAATGGCAGAGTGATTGAGATTTCTAAAATGACTAGCTACAGTTGTAATGGAACCAATACCAGCAAAATGAATTTTTTTTTTTGATATTTAATTAGTTGGAACAAGAATCGCGCGTACCATATCTTCTCATACACGAAACAGGCTTAATTCTTAGCAGGAACCCTAAACCGCAAACTAATCTGATCTGATGTACATAAGAGTATATATTTATTCCCACCAATGGTGAATATGATGTTTCTGTGGAAACATGGAAACCTCCATCCTGAAGAGTGAGAAACTGGCCATGATACCTTAACCCATGTACACCTTAGGAACTAATCACTCATAAAAATATATAAGTAAAGGAGTTCCAACAAATAGGCAATTACTTGTCTGGTCAGTTCTTCTGGTGAGGACTGTATGTCAAAGCAACACTGCTGGATCTCCTGCAATTGGGAAACAATAACCTTGGTAGGTGCTCCTAGGACATCTATATAATTGACACTGCAAGTCTTCACGACACACACATTGTATGTAGTAGGTCAACCCTTTGCAGTGTAACATAGCTTCAGCCGGCAATATATGCTACATTTATAAATGTAAGGAGTGAGCAAAATATCAAGGTATCAGGAAATATAGCAGATAGAAATTAATATTTTACATGTTTATGTAATGATAGATGCAAATATTGCATAGAAGTACTCTCTGTATCAAAGATTATAGATACATTTCTTGTAACCTAATAATCTCATCTCTTTCAGGTTGTGGTAAACGAGTTGTTCCATTAATAGTCAACAGAATAATGTCTGGAGAAATTGCGGCCAAGGCTGCTTGGCCTTGGCAAGCTTCCCTTCAACGTAATAACATACATCAATGTGGAGCCACTTTAATTAGTAATACGTGGCTTGTCACTGCAGCGCACTGCTTTAAAAGGTAAGTTATTGACCTTAAGTTGGATTCCACTACTGCTAAAAAAACTCTGAGTTTTATTATGTTCTGAGTAATAATCAATAACCCCAAATATTACTTAAGTAAAATGAGAAAAACTTCTTTCAGGTTTTTTCCCTAAAATAATGTAACTTGCATAGTTATTTGGAAAGTTAGTGGGGGGTAGTAGTCATGACCCTAGTATTCACTGATCATGTCCTCAGAGCTTTAAATAAAGAAATCGTATAAGGAAGCAGAAGTCATCTAATACAAAATCATTTCTCAAACAACCCTCTCCATTTAACACTAGTGTCTGTTTCTGCCAAATACTCTGGCCAGTCACATGCTGATAATAAATAATCAAATTAATTACAAAGTTAAATTGAAATCTTCAATGGATATAGGAGGTTGGTAATTGTGATAATGGAGAACTGCTCAAATCAAACTATATAGCTTTGACATATGAAGACCGGGTGGAATTAAAGCAGCTCACAACCAAAATGATAAAATTACCAAGATGATAAGGACAGGTGCTTTAAAAGAGATTCCTTTAAATAACAAAGGATTAAGAGGCACACTTGGGCCACCCAATTGGAATTTCATACAAAATACAGAGGGTGCCAAAAAAAGGTATACACTTCTAAGAAAGGAAAAATCTATTAGAATTGTAATACTCATTATATACCGATAAAAAAGATGAATACAAGTCACATTTGACTTCTGCAATTACAAGTGGTTGCAGTGTCTAGACACTTCTGATAAAGGTGAACCACTGCTTGAGCAATGTTGACCAAAGTGTCCACTTGTATACATTGTTTTGGCACCCCCAGTATGTCAAGTGCCTCTTGACAATGGTACTGCAAAAAACAAAGATAGCATGTGTGCTGTCATATAATAGTTTCAAATGAACAGTAAGAATTGTTTATTCATTCTGAGCATAATTACAACCTACATATTATTAAATGTAAGATAAAGTGACTTTTGCATAATTTTAGTTTTATCTTTCAAAATAACTACTCAGACATTATTACTGTTAATATTTGAAATTGTGAATTTTTTTCTAAGTAGTTTCACTTTATGGCCTTTCTTCAGTACCAAATATCATGGTGATAACAAGGGTTTCCTGGGTTTCTGTGTAAAGCAGCAAGACTTGGATAAAACATTGCCTCAGAAGCAAGCTGGATCTGCTCTCTGTAATCTTGGGCAAGTTATTAAACCATAGTGTATTAGTAAATAGATGGATTCAAGTTCCTTTTGAGCACTAAAATTCTGACTTTTTTTTTTTTTTTTTAAGATTTTGTTGGGGAATTGGGGGAGGGAAACACCATTGGGGAACCAGGGAAGGGGAACAGACAAGTTGCTGTCCTTTTGTTCTTCAGTCTAGTTGTGGAGGACATCGCTTCACTGGCCCATGTTGGTATAATCATTGTTCTCTTCTCTGGTGATGCAGATCGGTCACTGGCCTCTCGACAGCCAATCACAGCGGCTCTTGGCAGCTCACACCAGTTGCCAGCCGCTCACGCTGGCTGCCAGCCACGCACTGTAGCCTGTGGCAGCCCACTGCAGCAGGGGCTGCAGCTATGCCATCCTGGGGACTCACAGCAGCCCAGCTCCAGGTGGAGCTGTTGTTCACCATCTTAGCTGTAGAGGGCAATGTCACTGGCCCTCATATGTGGGATCCAAACCGGGGCTGCTGGTGTCCCAAGCCAGCTCTTAACCAACACGCCACTCAACCAGCCCCTAAAATTCTGACTTTTGAAACCACAGTAAATTCTGCCTACCTATGAGTCTGAGTCTATATAGAGACGTAGAGTCTTAAAGTTCTAAAGACAAGAGAACTCAATACAGCAATATGTTAGAAAGCACAGAAAGCAGGAACCTAGTTTAGAACTGAATACTAGCACCATAGTTAGTCAATTTTGTGGTAGATTGTTCTACTTTTTCAAATATCTTTATAACATTGAACAACAAATCCGTAACCTAATAACTTCCATCCATTGATATTTGTTCTTTCGTCTGGAAAAACAGGAATCAAATTTATGTTTTTATCCATAGGACAGCTGTCCCTTAGTTTCTCTTCTTTAGCACAAACATTATAACAATAAGTGTGAATCTCCAAACCATATGTGAAAATAAATATCACTACTCTATTTCACAGCATCAACTTCCAGGTGTCCTACCATCTTGGTTGTTCTTTGAATGTTCCTGATTTTGTCAGTGCCTCCCTTAAAACATGCTTCCAAGAACTAAACACACTTCACTTCTCAAAATAGTATGACTAATGTCATAAAGACAAAGTACAGGAATTTAGTTATGTTAGAGTAATAAGCAAGAACTACATGATTAATTTTAACAGGTATAAATGTAAGGCTCTAACTTGACGAGGTGGGAGGGAAACAACGAAGTATATCAGAACAGAAAGTAGAGTATGTGTTTTAACATGTGAAAACTGCCTAGAAATTTTTTGAGAGAAGTTAGCCTACTATGAGTCAGTTGTTCACAAAACCACATTGTGATTTAGATTTTATTAAAAGAAATGCAGAACCTAGGATAAGTGAGATGTTAGACTCTGTTGGTCAGATCCTGCCTGGGAGAGTAAATTCTGTCCTGGATAATAATACACTTAAAGAGAACTTGGCAAAATGAAATGCACTTACATAGACTTCGATGGTAAAAAAAAGTGATAGTATATTTATACAGCCTTACAACTCAATGCATGGTTCACAGATCACACTATTCACACCATCAGGGAATTTGTGAGACATGCAAGAATCTCAAGATCTATCTTCAGCCTACAAAATCGAGCTGCATTTAAATAGGCTCCCCTGGCTCTTTGTATGCACATTAGAGCTTGAGAAACTTTCCTAGAAGACAAAAATTTTGTACTGAGAGAGTTCTGGTAGAGAAAATACACAGCTGTATTCATATATCTGAGGCACTTTTCTTGGAAGAGAATTAGGAAATCAAAGAACTTGTCAACAGTCAGAACTGCTCAAAGATGAAAGAGATTCCAAGGGGAAGAAAGGGACTTTAAGGCAAAGAAGATATCCTTACCTGCAGAAGGCTTCAAGCATAGACAATTGCCACTTGAGAGTATTCTTCCTATATATTAAGCTCCAGTATGCTACAAACATTTGCTTAAGTGCTTAAGAATTGTTTTATGTGATTCTTACACCCATCTGCTTAGTAAGCCCTTTTTCACTGAGGGAATACGAAAAGTTAAGTAACTTTCCCAAAGTCACAATGCTAGGAGACAGTGTTGTTAAATATATGAATATGTCTTCCTCATGACAAGTCCTATCTTCCAAGCATTAGATCAGTGAGTGAACTAAATGACTTTCTATGGCCTTTCCTACTATAAGATTATTTGATATTATTACAGTCTAATATTGAATTAAGACTTTAAGAAACCTCATTACATGATTACTTTTTTAAAGCTAATAGTCAACAAAATTCCCAGATCACTTTTATAGGGATGGTTTCCAGACTAGGGGTTATAATCTAAATTATTGATTTATATTTATTATAATTAAATTACATCTTGTTGATTTTGTCCAAGATTAAAAATTTAGAAAGTTTATTAATAATTCTCACTTGGCATCTCTCATGAAAGGTATTTCTTTTCTGTTTGTCATCTACAAATGTAATAAACACAAGCTGTACTAAATAGTGTAAGGCCATTGTTGGAAAGAGTTTGAATGATCACTCCCATTTGAGTAACAACAATTCAAGGTCTGTCCTTTGCACTTCCAAGTTCAAAATACTTGATTTAGGTTAAGTTCCTTTAGGCCTGATTAAGTTGAAGGAGCAGATTTGCACCAATGAAACTGACAAAGACTGATTTATAAACAAAAATGTCAATGTATGTATGCTACATGAACAAACATGTTTATTAAACCAATCTTTATTTAGCTTTTTCTAATTAGGGTATTTTTACACATAAAAATTGCATATAAAACCAAAATTTTATTTATTTTTTAATTTTTTATTATTATTTTTTATTTATTTATTTTTTTTAGCTGAGCAATCCTGCCACCTGTTGGCAGCTCAGTGGCAGCTCAGCTCAGGCTGGGCATCGAACTGCTGTTGCTCAGAGCTCAGCTCCCACTCTTGAGCAAGCTCAACTGAGCCACTCGACCAGCCCATTATAAAACCAAAATTTTAAATTGCCTTAATAATAATAATAATCCCAACAAAATTAACAGCTGTCAAATTGGACTTATAACACATTGATATGTTTATGCACTTTTTTTCTGTGACTAGATACCCATTACAAAATAAATAAATTGAGAAACTAGTATTCATATGGACAGCATCTGTTTCTTGGCTTATCCCTCATGGATGATGTTGAATTAATTAGTTAAGGAGCATTCATCTTGCTATTGATAAAGATTTTGTTGGGGAATTATGTCCTAGAAAGAGAAGAGCAGAGAGAAGCAAGTAGACATATGATAGTAGGCAAATAGTTTAACTCCTCTATGCCTTATTTCCCTTAAGTATAAAACACAGACTTTACTAGATGATCTTTCATTACTAGATGATCTTTCCGGGCCCCATATGTATACCATCCACCAGTTGCTCAAGCCCACAAGAAAAAAGTCACATACAATGACCATCTCTCACAGCACTTATGACAGCTTTTATCTCATCCACTCTTCCCTCCAACAATCTATTCTCCAGAAAGAACCAACATGATTTTTTTTAAGTATGAGACTACATTACTCTCAGCTTAAAATCATCCAGTGAATTCCCATATCACTTGAATAAAATCAAAGCACTTTATTCATGACCTACAAGACATTCTAAAATCTGGTTCCTGCCTACCTCTGTAACCTCAGTTCCCACCATTCTTCCCAGTGTCCTGAACTGCCTGCCATCCATCTGCTCTCAGGCTTTGGGAAGTTTGTCTAGAAACTTGTCTTCCCATCACCTCACATCAGACTCCTTGTCAACCAGGTATATTAGCCCAAATGTGTTGTCATCAACAGAGCCTTCCCCAACTACACCCTAGCACTTTTTTTCATTGACCTATTTTATTTTATCCATAGTCCTTATCAGTGTTTGACATTATTTATCGATTTGTTAATTTGTTTCATTTTTTTCCCCATCTGTCTTGTTCACCACTTTGTCCCTAGCACTTGGAATATGGATCAGCACATATATGTTCAACAAATATTTGCTAAAGAGATAAATGAATGGTATTTTATGTGCTTTACAGTTCTAAAATTTAATAATTTGATTCAGTTGTAAGGTGCTGTTTGCATGTTTTATCTTTCAAAATAGTAGCAGTACACTATATTTAAATAGTCCAAGAAAGCTATTATTGCAACCAAGTATTTCAGGGTGGTATTTTCTCTTTTATTACCTATATATAATTATTGTAGTGTAGTTCACATATCTTGTTCATTTCTAACCTTTTCCAGTAATGCAAATCCATATGAGTGGACTGTTAGCTTTGGGACGACAATTAACCCTCCGTTAATGAAAAGGAACATCAAAAGAATTACTGTCCATGAGAGGTATCACTCACCAGCAAGAGAGTACGACATTGCTGTTGTGCAGTTCTCTCCCAAAGTCACCTTTACTGATGACGTCCGCCGGGTTTGTTTGCCAGAAGCCTCTGCATCTTTCCGACCGAATTCAACTGTTTATATCACAGGATTTGGAGCACTTTTCTACGGTGGTGGGTATCTCAAAAACTATCACAGTGTCCTAAGCCTTATTTAGGGCAGTGTGATTTGATCTCCATCCTTATCCCGCCAGCCATTTCCACACAACTCGGTTGGATTAGTTAGGGTTCTTGTTTCACAAGTGACAGAAACTCAACTCAGATTAACTAAAGCAAAGAATAATGTTAAAACGGAAAATTTTACCCTTATAATTTGGAAATCAAGAGATGAGTCTTGTTTCAGACACAGCTGAATTCAGTTTTTACGTTGTCATCAGGCTCTAAATCCCTGAATCTTTCCACTTCCTGGCTTTGTTTTCCCCTAGTTCCTCTTTAAATGGAAGGATTCTAACTTCATATAGTGGCAGCTCAGGATTGACATCATCTTTACCTAGCAGATGCCAAGGGAAGAATATGTCCCTCTCTTTGTTGGAATCTACATTAGTCCCTGAAAAGGTCTCTTTTGGCCCAGCTTGTGTCCAGGGGTACTTGAATTGACTGACTAACTCAAATACTCACATCTATGCCTCTACCAAGAAAGGCAGTTATGTGACTGATAGCCTGGTCAGAATCACACTGAATGAGAGATAAGCAGTTCCAAAAGGGTGGGCTACAAGGAAGACATAAAAGAAGTGAATGTTCCTTCAGCAACACTAAATCTATTTCTATGCGTCATTGTCTATGCAATGCCAGGTGTACATGAGATATGGTGTAATCCTTATGCCCATCTTCACTCCAAGACTCCCTCACTTTGAGCTCATCTCTGTGAGCCTCCTCTATCCTTTTCATCTCCTCTCCCCTGTGGTTTGCTGTATCACTCATTTTCATTTTTTCAATCACCTCACAAATTTTTCCTTTGCACAATCTCCATTTGCAACAAAATCTACTTCAGAACTAAAGAAGCTAATTTGAGGCTGATCGGAAATAAGAATATTGTATAGAGATAAATCATCTCTGATAACGAGCTTCCATTGCCCTCTCTAAGATATCTTAATTGATATATTAACTTAATACCCTAAAAAGTAAGAATAATTTTATTTTTTAATGTTTTTTGGGGGCATACTTAGCCAGACACACTCTGGATTCTAAAATCTGGTCCAAGTACATTCATATACTCATACAACAGAAAGAGGGTTTCTTTAACTGTGTCTTGAGAAGAAAGGGTTTCCTGGGAAGGATCAGATCTATTCACAGAGTTCTACACAATTTGCTTATATACAATAAACTCTAAGGAATAAATAGGCTTGACGGTCTACAGATTTTCTCCAAATGTCCCATGTGGTTTCCTTGCCTTCACTCTCTCTGATAGGTTTTCTCCTCAGATAAAGTTTGCATTCTCTGCTTCATGATGATGAGAGAGGCATCTCAGTTTCCCTCTGGTTTGGTGGGAAGAAATGTTTCTGGCCTGGAGTTCCAACTTGGTACAGAAATGTGCCTGCCATAATACTTTTTGAGAAGCAACAGAATATAACTGACATGGACAGAACAGTATCTTGAATAACAGAATACCCACATTCTTCAAGCACCCATTGAAGACTCACTAACATAGACCATATCTAGGTTTATAAAACAATCCCAAACAAATTTAAAAGAATTGGAATCAGAGATAGTGTGCTCTCCAGTCATAATAGAGTCAAACTAAAAACCAGGAACAGAAAGATAACAAGGAAGTCTCCAAATACTTAGAAATTTAACAACCCACTTCTAAATAATCCGTAGGTCAAAGAGGAAGCCTTGAAGAAAATTTTAAGTACACATGAATGAAAATGGAAAAAAAACCGACCAATCAATATATGCAGGATGCAACTAAGTGCAGAAAGGGAAATGTGTATCAAATGTGTACATTAGAAAAGAAGGTCTCAAATCAATAATCTAAGTTTCCACTTTTAGAAACTAGAAAAGAGAACAATAAACTGAAAACAAGCAGAAGAAAGGGAATAAAGAGTAAAAAATGAATAAAATGCAAAGCAAGGAAATTAATGAAATAAAAAGCTAACTCTTTGAAAAAAATCAGTATTTTGTGAGAAACGTCATTAAGCATTCCCACAATAGTTGAGAAGCAGTTGGGGATTTCCAGGATTTACTTAAAACAGCAATCGAGGTATCAACTGGGGTTTGGTCTCATCTGCGGCTCTGGGTTCTCTCCCCAGCTCACTGGTTTTTGGTGGAATTCAGTTTCTTGCTGCTATAGAATTCATCACAGCTTGCTTCTTCAATGCCATTAGGGAAAAGTCTCTGAACTCAGGGAAGGCCTAAGCCCTTTTTAAAAGGGGTCACCTGATTAGGTCAGGCCCACCTTGGATAATCTCCCTTTTGAACTCAGTGTCAAACCAACTGCATCTTAATTACACCTGCAAAATTCCCTTACCTGTGCCCAATAAAATATTTTAATCATAAGAGTGACATCCGTCATATTCACAGAGCCCACCCATACTGGGGTGGGGGTAGCAGATCAGTAAGAAATCCTAGGGATCATCACAGTATTCTGTTTACTATAGTGTCAGTTTCCCAAAGAGTGTATGTTTGATATAAAGAACCCGTGAATGCTTGTGACATTGTTAGTTTCCACCGTAGACAGTTGTCTTCCTGCCATAATATTGATTTCTACAACTCAGGATCTAGTTTATAATCTGGAGTCGCAAAATTATAATACATAAAAAATGAAATTGTTCCCTTTAAATGTCATTTTATGTGTGAAAGTACTTCGTAAAATGTAAAGGATAAAAATAAATGTACATAGTTTTACATTATTTTATCAAGCTAAAGGAATACTAACTAGATCTGCAAAATTTCTGGAAAAATCTAGAGTCCACAAATACAAACTGTATTAAAAATAAAAAAAGAATGTCTTCCTAAATTCATAAACTGGTTGTTTTTAAAAATAAAGATACAAAAGTTTTCCAAAAAGGAAACAAAATGTTTTGCTTATTAATATAAGCAGTTATAAAAGTTATAAAAATGAGATAAGGAGATAAGGATAAAATTTATTTAAATGTGTCAGATTTTAAACAGAATCTTCTTTCCTCTGGAAACTGCTTACATTAACCTCACTCTGTACTGACAAAGTTTAGAAAACAGTCTACTCACTTTATTCTAGCTAAGGATGCTGATTGTAAACACTAAAATTACTTTTTTTTCCTTAAGGTGAATCTCAAAACGATCTTCGAGAAGCCAGACTCAAGCTCATAAGTGATAACGTGTGCAAGCAACCACATGTGTACAGCAGTGATATAAAATTTGGAATGTTTTGCGCTGGATATCTAGAAGGCATTTATGATGCCTGCAGGGTAGGTGGAGAGAGATTATTTTGATATTCACTCAACGTGTTTATCTGGCTTAAGGAATATTCTATGTTCTATATATTAGTACAAAATAAAAATACCTTGTCAGTTCAAAAATTTCTAAATGCAAATTTCACAACATGAACATATTTTTAACCAAAATGAAATAAGCAAAGAGTTTCTTTGATGCCACCAAACAAACCAATATAATTAAGTTATCTTAATAACAGAAGTCCAAAGGACTATAAAACTCCGTTTCCTTAGGGCTCACATCTAGAAAAGAAATAATCGTGCACAATGAACTGTGATGTGATGTTATAAATGATATAAGAGCAAATATTTTTAGCTTGAAGGGAACTATTTAGAGCAAATATCAGAGAGATCATCTGTAAATGAGGCCTGAAGGATAAATAGCACTTACCCTGTTACAGAATAAGGAAATAATAGAAACAGCATAGACACAATTCTGAGGGTGTGAAATTACAGTTAGTATTTGAGGGAACCCCAGGGAACCTGTTGGGTCTCAGCATAAGGAGAATGAGAGGTTAGAAGCAGTTAATGCTGAGAAGGTGTATTAGCCTATGTTGTGAATATCTAGTACCCTCTCCCCTTCCCTCCTCTGTCGTCCAATACCTGTCCTTTATGTACATTTTCTGACAAAGGTGTAAAAGTGTGCTTCTCCCCGGAGGTACTTGCTTTATAAAGTGAGGTCCCTGAAAACTTCAAGGAGGTGATTCTACATGGTGGGAAATGATGGGAATGGTGGCAGCAAGCCCTGCCCAGAGTCCCATAAAGTATACACTATGGGCAACCTGTCAGAAAATACGCATAGCATGGAGGCTGGGCAAGAGCAGGATCTGACACACATCTAGCCTCAGTTGTCAAGGACGTGGAGGAAGACAGAGAGAATGCAGGGAATCCAGAGAGGTCCTTGCCATGACAGACAAGTGAAAAGTGGCAACAGGAGTATAGGAGAAGACATGATATGCGGATCTAGGCAAACGGTTAGATTACTGACAAGCCTCAAGAATGGATGGTGGTCATGAAGAGTCTTCACCGGATTGGGGAGCAGAGGCAAGATTCCTACCCCACAACTGAGCAAGTGAGTAATGAGACAAAGCTGGAGTCATAGAAAAAGTGGGGAAGTTATAGAAGGACTCAGGCACAGGAGGACAACACAGGAATACAGCCATTGTAACTGGGATACATGGTGTAGTAGCCTGTCTGAGAAAACTGAAGTCCAAGCACCCTACTTAGAAGAAAACCAACATCAGCTTGACTTTCTGTGTTGTATAATTGAAATTTGCTAATAGTAGACCTTAGGATTCTCAACACACACATACATACACCACGGTAACTATGTGAGGGATGGATATGTTAATTAATCTGATGGTGGTAGTCATTTCACAATGTACAGTATGTCAAATTATCATGTAAAATTTAAATAAATATAATTTTATTTCTCAACTATACATCAATAGAGCTTAAAAATAAAAAAAATTAAAATGTGGAATTGAACTTTAAGGCTTTCATAACTATTGAAATCAAAAGTTTCAATTAATTATCCTATAATTGGTAATCCATGTAGATGTCTAATAATAAAATATGTGGTTCATCAGAATATCTTAAGTAATAAACTTTATATTTAGTTAATTTTATTTCTCTTTTTAAATTTGTTTTTCAGGGTGATTCTGGGGGACCTTTAGTCATAAAAGATCTTAAAGATACCTGGTATCTCATTGGAATTGTGAGCTGGGGAGACAACTGTGGTCAAAAGAACAAACCTGGAGTCTACACAAAGGTGGCTGTTTACCGAAAATGGATAGCTTCAAAAACGGGCCTCTAATTCACTATAAATGCTAAAGATTGAGAACTGTATGCAGGCCATACATGAGAATCCAAATAGTCAGTGAACGTAGTTTAATGAAGCAAGATTAAATGACTGGACCTAACAAAAAATACATGACATGATTTATTTTAGAATCATGTTAATTGAACAATAACCCATAGCCAATTTATAAGGGATTCATAAAGCAGTGGGTCAGTTTAGCTTGGCTTGAAAATACAGCAGAAATAGTCAACTGTTTAAATCATGCAAATTAGAGTATAAAAGAGGATCAAAGCAATTCTTTGAGGATAATCCATAAGATTTTTAGAATGTCTTTGTCAGGGTGTTCCTTTGAGAAAAACTTCAAACTCTCTAAGAGTTGAGGAAATCATCAGAAGCTCTTGTCTTTTCTCCAGAGCTCACAAATACGTTGTTTCCTATTTCCTATTCTTCCATGTTTTCCAAATGTATTTTCCACCATAAGAAATGAATGTCCTATTTATAAATCTATTGGAGGGATTGTTGTAAAAGTAAGTTTTATCTAGGAAACAAAGTGTGGCGATAAATTAAGCCAGGGATCTTCTAACTTTTTTCTGTGTTGAACCCTCCCTTATTTTTTGGTGATTTTTTCACACACACACACACACACACACACACACACACACACACACAAACACACACACTCATACACACAGCCCTATCTTCCAGATATACCCAGAGAAAGCCTAATTAATGAATGAGTACATATAGTAATTTCCCAATCAAAAGCATATTTTTGTTATAAATTTTTTGGGAAGGTGATGGTAACTTCTTAAACAGTCCTAAACAATGGTACAAAATTTTGGCATTTTATAGATGCATTTACAGTTTGGGCCACCAGGGGGTGGCTTTGTATATTATTATTGTAAGGTTAAATGCCTAGAAAAAAATTTGAGAATTTGCTAATATACTGAATAATCAATATTGTCTTTTCAACATAGAAAGCTTATTCCTTTGTATTGCTGCAGCTGAATATATCCTAAGGCTTGTGGCAGTAGCCTATTACAACTATGAAACTTTAATTTTAAAATACAATGGTTTTTTAAATTTAAATAAATATAAATTTTGGAGACCTACACACAGAACGTATGAACAAAGGAATCTGAAAGAGCAAAGGTACCCCCTAAGCAAAGTGAAGACATTAGAAAAGCCAAGCTCATGTAACACATGGTACAATTAAACTAAGGCTTTCTGGAAATTGTTACTCTACATGACGACACCCACTAAACTTCAGGTTTGCGGGTGGGATGATATTTACTCATGTAGTTGAAATATAAGCCAAATTATTGGAAAACTGAGTTACTTTATAATAACTTCTCCCCATGTATTATAGAAGCATGAAAATAATCCCAAAATAATGGAAGATTCACAATTTACTCACCAAAATAAATTGATCCATAAGTTAGACTCACAGAATTTTAAAATTTAGGAAACACTGTCAAAATCATGCAGGCCAAAACACTTATGGTCCAGAGAGCTGAAGCCAGGAACCGTAAATGACATGGTGAAGCTGCGGGTAGCTTGTATCTCCACTGGGCCAAGAACCCAGGTACCAATTTCACATGCCAGTTTCCTTGCCAAGTACCTTTATGGGTGCCTATATTTATTGAATCATAGGATCTATAAAAATTTCAACAAGTCTATTGAGTCTGTTTTAAATTAAGATACTCTTAAAAGAAGAATTTTAAATGGTGGAATTCACTCAGGCAGCTGGCTGCCAATTTTCTGAACTCACTTCAAGACAGAGTTGCTTCTTCATATATAAAAATATACACAGGGGCTGGTAGAGTGGCTCAGTTGGTTAACAGTTAGCTTAAGAGAGTAAGCTCTGAGCAACAGGGCCACAGGTTTGATTCCCACATGGGCCAATGACACTGCTCCCGAGCTGAGCTGGTGCTCTGCTGCCAACAGGTGGCAGGATGGCTTAGCTGGTGAGAGCACTTGCTCCTAACAACAAGACTGCCTGTTCGATGGTGGGCTAAGCTCGCCCGCAACTAAGACTGAACTCAGCACCTTGAGCTTAGAGGCCATGAGCTGCTGATGGGCAGCCAGGTGGCGACTGGTGCCCTCCACAACGAAGATTGAAGAACAACAACTTGGCTGGTGCCCCTCCCCAATTTTCCAACACTGTTCCCCTCCCCCAACTCCGAAATTAAAAAAAAAAAAAAATACACACACACACACACACACACACACACACACACACACGCAGAGGCATATAAATATTCTATATTTTGGTGGTATATAATTCTGACTTTTAATGTTAATACTCAAGAGATTATCTCAGAGTTATAAACTTCGTATTTCTAAACTGTTTGGTGCAGCATTTCATTCTGGGTCACATGTAAACAGATATTGATAAATCATTTTAATAATAAAGTTGGTGGTCAGAGCATTCTATAAATAATGTCACTGAATCTGTGTTAGGCCAAAGCATGAATCTTTCTTTCAGCTGCTGTTAATCTCATTTCTTTTAAATAACTTGTTTGGATCACTCTGAAGCAGGATTTTTCAACCTTGGTGGTTTTGACTTTTTGGCCTGGATGATTGTTGTGAAAGGCTGTCCTGTATATTGTAGAATATTTAGCAGCGCCCTCACCTCTGCCTATGGATGCCTGTAATACACTCCTTCTCCCCAAACTGTGATAAGCAAAAACATCTCCAGATATTAGGCAATGTCCCCTAAGGAGTAAACTTGTCCCCTGTTGAGAACTACTGTTCTGAAAGCATTTTGATCTTTTTCAGAAATGCGAGAGATACCTCAAATTTTAACACTGAGTATTCAAAAGCTATAGTCTCCTGATCAAACCAAACTATCATGTTCCTGAAGGAAACATCAGAATAAATGACTGATATTTCAGTTGGTGGCTAATTCAAATACATGCTGATCTCCCCACACAATGTGCTTGGAAGACTTCTTTCATACCTCTGCCAAGACTAGACTATACTCAGAGAGCACCATCAACCATTACCATGAAGACAGGTTTTCATAAATATACCCTTTAGTAGAGTTTCTCTATCTTTACCACATCACAAAAAACATATTGCAAAACATATTCTATGTTTTTCCTTGCAAAAATGCATCATGACTTTTCCGACAACCCAATATTTTTTTTTACATTACAGGTCCACAAATACATTTAAAATACATATATATGTTAAAAATTGAAACAGAACTTTTACTAAACAATACCTTACTAAATGCAATAAAATCCGATATTTTCTTTTCTGTACTATTTCATTTTTTAAAAATGCTTCCCAGGTCTACAAAACTGAAGTCACAATCTAACAGGTCATGACCTGCAGTGTCTATAACACATTCTGGAATACACACACATTTTTATTAATGCCATATTGTTATTATCTCACCTACTCCACCATTCTTCTGCTGTCCTACTTTATCCATTTAGCAAATTGTGACTAAAAGTGATACTATTCAATAATGTTATTTCCATGCTCTCAAATCATCACTGCTTGCCCCTTTGCCTGACAAGCAGAATTTAAATCCTTATCACCATAGCTTTTAAGGACCTTTACAATTTTCCAACAATCAAGAGAGTTTTTGTTTTGCTTATACTCAGGGATCCTGAGTATATAAGCAATACATATTACTATCTGAGTATATAAGCAATACATGTTACTATTTCCTGAACATATTCTCCCCACTGGTCACACAATGTTCTCTATTATCCCGGACAAAATTACTCTCTATCTAAAATCTGTTTGAATTCATTTGTTCCTCCTCTAAAGCATTTCTCTCTCATACTTTATCCTGAAATATCATGTTTATGTTCATGTACTACCTCTAAAAATATTTTTAAGTTCCATAAGGCTAAAGACTGTTTTATTCATGTTCATTTTTCCCACAGTATGCAGACAATATTATGTATATACTGTGTTTAGTGAGAGAATAAATTAACAGAGGCTAATTATAATTCCTATGAAGGAAAGAAACCTCAGTTCTCAGTTGTTAACTGCTTCCCCTATGTCACTCTCCTTTGCACTGTTTTCCAACCCGTACTGCTTTGCATATCCTTGAATGTTCCTAAAGACCTCCTGCTCTCTGCCTACACCAGAAGTAACCAAAATACAATAAGGCAGGCCCTTCATGCATGATCCTGACCTTCCAGAGGCCCTCTAATTCAAAAACTCTTCCCCATATTCCCTTAAATAAGCACATCTCAAACGCAAGGGATAATTGGAAATAAGGCCAAAAAGCAAACCTCCCATTCCCTTTATTGTTTTGTTTTTATGTAATCTACCAAGACTGTCCTTTCTTCCTCTTTCTCCCATGGACTTCAAAAATCTGAGTACTTCCAATGGCCATGTTAGATATCCATAATTATATTCTTCTGATTGAAGCCCTTCCTTGTTGAATTTGCTGAATGGGAAACAATAGAGATAAAACTATAAATCATATACATTATCTACTTTTTAAAAGCTCACAGAAATAAAGAAATTCAAATTTCAGGGAAAAAAGTGATATTTGGCTCATCAATTTTAATTATCCATGTAAGATGTCTTTTCATTTCCACTAGTAACCAAAATTTAACTGGTAAGCTAACTTTTTAAAACTGTTTTGCTGTTTTCCAAGTTCAGGGGACTCCTTCCACACCAGAAGTCACTAAATTAAATAAAGGAGAAAAATCCTAATTGTCACACTGAAATCCAAAAATGTACTACTGGAAATGACCTGGGGCTCATAGGATAATAAAAGACTGAGGAGCTGGGAGAGTGTTAAGACTCTCCATATATAAGGATGAGCCTAGAACAGCCAAGCTTGGATAAAGATGCTATGTTTTAGGCTCAGTGACTGAAAAATCACCTGTTCATCAACTGTGGTATTTGAGCTAAAGTTGGAATTGCTGAGATGTTTTGGAGAGAAGCTAAACAAAAACCATTTACAGATTGTTAACCAGCAGATTTTAGCCAATAGGAAGGAGAATCTAGATACAAATCAACTTACATAGAAATAAGGAAAGTCTGACAGAGAATAAGTTCAAAGGAAAGTTTGGAAATCTAATCATTAGACAAACTAGTGGTAAAATGAGTCAGATTTTAATAGAGTAATATTATGAAATATTATTTGCAAAAATAAGGATGGAAGAGATAAAGGTACTCTCTCAGGTTCCACTGCTGAAAGACCCAAATGTGCCTGCTACATTTCTAAGGTGAGAGGTGGGTTCTAACAACATCATCCTCTAGCTTGTACACTTCTCAGTAAACAAAAATAGGAATTAGCTGGGAATCTCTTCACAGACTTGGGTTTTCTGCCTTGGTTAATGTTGTTGGGGTATGTAAGCACAAGCTGAAATGGGATCTTGGTTAACTGACACAGGGAGAGCTGAGGAAGAAAAGAGGTTTGTCATGAATGGGGCAATTAAAGCTGAGAGTTAGTAGATTAATATTAATAATTGTCATCCCCTCAAAGGAGCCTAACAGACCTCTAGACCTTGGCATAGAGTGACTTAAATACATAATACTAAGTAAAAGAAGTCAATCTAAAAGTGCTACCTACTGTCTGATTCCAACTATATGACATTCTGGAAAAAGCAAAACTAAGAAGACACTAAGTGGTTATCAGGGATTTGGGGGGAAGGGAGGTTTACTAAGTAGAGTACAGGGGATTTTTAGGTAGTAACACTATTCAGTGTGATATTCTATGGTTGTCCATACCCACAGAATGTCAACACCAAGAGTGACTCCTAATGTAAACTTTGGATTGTGGGTGATAGTAATGTGTCAGTGTACTTGTAAATCCATCGATTGCAACACATGCACCCCTTTGTTGAGGGATGCTGATAGTTGAGGAGGCTGTGTGTATGTGGGGGACATGGGTGTATGGGAGCTCTCTGTGGCTTGTACTCCGTTTTGTTGTGAACCTAAAATTATTCTAAAGATAAAGTCTTTTTTTTTTTTTTTTAAAGCTACCACAGCTTCAGAGAAGCAGTGCTGTATAGAGGAACGTTGAGCTCTGGATGAAGGAACACAAGCAGTTAGTATAGGAATTCTTCTGTAGCTGAAGAGTCCTTCTGTGGCTGATTTACATTGTTGGCAGAAAATATAAAATAGGAGAGTTTCCTAATTACCAAGCTGAAACTCTTTTTATCAATAGGTATAGGCAGAGAACAGAACTAAAAGTATTTTTCCTAAATAGTTGAATATTATATGGCTTAACATTCTGTGGAAATTGAAGGTGATGGTGTGGATAAAGGGCAGCACAGGGACTAACACCTTCAGCAGGGTATTGGAGTGCTCCAGGGAAGTGTTATATCAATGTTAGTGGGGAACATCAGAGATAGAACACAGGCTTCAGGAGTCAGAACAAGAAAAGAAAACAAACAGCAGTTCCTCAGATTACCCTAGTCTGACCTTAGTCTTAAAGTAGGTGCTGTGGGTTTAGGCATACTAGATGGTGTTTGTAGCATGCCAGGTCACTGGAAATCCCTGTAAATATTTTGAAAAAAAAAACCACAAAAAACAAAAAAAACAAACCTGCTGAATATTTTGCATGGGTTACAATGATCAACTAGAGAAGCCTAGTGCCACAGAAAAGCACTAGGCTGAGCACCTCCCTGACTAAGTTATTTGGTCATTGCCCTCATAGACTAAGCTGTCAGGGCCACCTCAGGGGTTTCTGGCATCCAGCTAGGCATTATTATCCACAGGGATTCTCTACTCTTTTGAGGAACCATCTGCTTTAGTTGAAACCTGGGGGCTAGATGATTTCAAAAGTGTCAAGTTCATTAGATTTCCTCCGGGAAAGTTTCCTTTTCTTATGCCTGGTAACCTGGCTTCCAGGATGGAGGAGCTGTCTGGCAGTTTTGACTGTCTACTCCAGTGAAAGCAACACACCAGAAGAAATGGTGGCAGTAATTGCAGCAGTACAGGCTGTGGGTGTCATGGCACATGATTTCCAGGTGCTGACTCCCCTCAAAGAAATAGCTCTAAATCTTAAAAGTATGCTTGTTATTGAAGAAAAAAAAATGTATATTTTTAATCTTTGTAGGAATACTTTTCTGGAGAATTTGGTATGAGTGGAGGTCCCTGAGAAAAGACACAGTGTAGGGGATGGAAAGTAGGGTTAGTTTTGGTGAGGAAATTGGAGTAATCCATGTCATGATATATAGGAGCTACAGTTATCTCTGAGGTTCCAGCCAAACCTACCTCCCACATAAGGGTCTGAGGAGTGTGTGTGTGTGTGTGTTTGTGTGTGTGTGTTTTAGAAAAGTATGAATTGAGTCATGGGGGAACCTTAAAAGTTTTTGACGAACCTTGAAGATTCCCTCTTATAAAAGTGTTGTCAATGATCTTGCAGGAATCATGGCCTAGATGGAGAGAGCATTCAGGGTGCCTATCAGTGTTCTTCCTGAAACTGTACTAAAAGTGGTAATACAATCTGACTCCATCAGATACCACAACCTGGTGGTCCAGCACAAGGCTTTACCGGTGCCTCCAACACTCAAAGCTCCTCCAGCTTTCCCAAGAGTCTAGACAGACAACTAGGAAACAGGATGGAGCATTGAAGAGCCCCTTCTAGGTGAGGACTCATGCTCACAGCTGACCAGAGTTCTGTTTCCTCTCCCTCACTGTTCTGACGCAAGGCACCCTAATCCTGATACAAAACACAAATATTACTCCTGGCTTTTCATGAGAACCACTCTAAAAACGTGTAAGCCCTCCCATTTCCTTTCACTGGACCATGAACATACTCTGATTATATCATCTCCTATTTGATCCAAATTCCTCATTTTCTTTTCATTTTGATACCTCTGGAAAAAACAAATCAAATCAACAAGTTACAGCACAGGACAAAAAAACACAGACTGAATTCCACGGTGAGCTAAATAGCTTCTCCCTGTTCCATGACTACAGACTATCCAGGCAACTATCAGAGTATTAAATGTTCCTGTTCAAACACCTTGGAAAACAATTAAGGATGAATCAGTGGAAATGCACCAGTATTACAAAAAAACAAAACAAAAACCAAAAAAACAAACAAAAAAACCAAAACACACAACAATTTGAGTTCATCCTCTTCTAACAGTGAAAACTGTTATCTTAAGTCAGAGAGTGTTATGATACATTTTCATGGTTTCAAATGACCTCAAACCTTGTTCAGGTGCCTCACTACAGTCACATATTTCGGTTTGGTAAAAGAGTAAAACACCAATATAAAATTTGGCCATTGATGACCATTTGAACCAATTAGATAATTGATTCAAATACTCTTTTAAAATATCTGTAAGAGATTACACTATGAAATCATGTATTTGCTAGATGGTAGGCAGTATAACATAGAGATAAATGTAAATGGTCAAACATTATTCTGGATGTTTCTGTGAAGATGTATTAAATGCCATTAACATTTTCCTAGCTTTATTGATATATAATTGACAAAATTGTATATATTTAAAGTGTACAGTATGATGATTTGATAATATATATACATTGTGAAATGGTTACCACATCAACTTAATTAACACATCCATTACCTCACATAGTTACTTTCACAATACATTATTAACTATAGCCACTATGCAGTACATTAGGTTGCCAGGGGCTGGGTAGGGGAGAGAAATGGGGAGATGTTGATTAAAGGTTATAAACTTTCAGTTATAAGTAAGTTCCAGGATCTAATATACAACATGATGAATATAGTTAATAATACTGTATTATGTACTTGAAGGTTGCTAACAGAGCAGAGCTTTAATGTTCTCTAACAATAACAATAAAATTGTAATTATGTATAGTGATGGATGTGTTAACTAACCTCATTGTGGAACGCTGTGCAATATACTCATATATGTGTATCAAATCATCACATTATGCATGTTAAACTTATACAATATTACATGTCAATTATATCTCATTAAAGCTGGGTAAAAAATAAATAGACGGCCTTGAATTTAGCAATAAACACCTAGAAAAAGAAGAAATGGGAAAATGAACCTATTCAAAATAACAACAACAAATCCAAGAAAACAAATTTAAGAAATTTACTTTGACAATCCTCATGGCCAAAGTCAGAAAAACCCAAGTTCAATGAAAAGTCTATATGACTGAAGATCTATTAGGACATTTTATGCATATTAAAAGTAAAACAAAAACAGCATTTTCAAATACCAGCCTCAAAGTGAAGATCATAAGGGCAAACACCCTAAATTACAAGGGTTTGATTTCTAATCTACATAGGCAACCCTACTATATAACTTATTCTACAATAGAAAGGATGGAGTCAGGGATTTATTTATTCAAATACAGTTAACAATGCCTCAGGGCTAGATTGGTATATTTCTTAGTGTTCTTTCAAAATTGTTATTAACCAAGATACAGTCAGCATTACACAATTGACTGAAAAGATTTCAGCATGTTATATACTTGGGAACAGTTACGATAACATAGGAAACAACTGTCTCTGGAAATACTATGAGTCCAGATGCCTTAAGAAAAAATTTCAAATAGATTTTCCATTTCTTCAGTGGTTATTTTTCTGTTCAAGTTTCCAAGTTCTGGAATCAATTTTAATAATTTGCTTTTTTTTCCAGAAATTTATTTTCTTGAGACTAAGTATTTTTAGTGCCGTTTCACATATTATCATTTCTTATCTCTTCTACATTTGTTATTACATTATTGTTCTCATTTCTAAAGTTGTGTATTTGTGTACTTCTTATCAATACAGATTGCTCTCTTTATCCTGGTTGTTGCTTTGGATCTCTACCTGTACCACTTCTGCACATTTGCTGTTATCTTTGGTCTTCTTCTCTTTAACTTTCTTTCTGTTTTAGTCATGTGTATGATAATGTATAGGCTCCTGATAACTGGATTTTCTTTTTAAAACTATCAGAAGAGTCTTTGCCTTTTAACTACATCTGTTATACATTCATGTATATTGGCATAATTTTTATATTTGGTATAGCTTGTGTCACCTTTCTACCCTTTATGTTTTCTTGCTAATTTCTTAATTGTCTATATGTTATTCCCCAAACACATACCCATCCCTAGAGCAACAGAGACTTTAGTAAATATTCCTAGGTCCTTTCCCCCTGGGGAGAAGTATTCTATATAATCATCTAATCATTGTGTTTTAAACATACTAAGGTTGTTTCTTTTAAAGCATCTAAAAACAAAAGTGAAAAATAATTTTTATGGCAATACTCAATGTAATTTTATCTCCCACAACACTTCCTTCCACCTGTTCTTCCTTTCCAGTGAATCCCTCTTTACTAGAGACCTGGCTTGTGCTCTTGTAGGACACCATGGTGATTTCAAATATGGTACTAAAAAGAACACTCTCCACGGGAATCCATACCCATAATTTAATACTCATAATTTAATGGGCTCTAAGGCTCCTTAAATATAACATTGCATAGCTATACTTTTCAAAAATTACTACTTTAAAAATATTACCATATATTCAAGTCAACATATAAGGAACCTCTAATGTTATAATTAAATTACTTTTATCATATCATCTGCTATCTTTCATGATATTAATGATGAGAGAATTTTCTAACTATTACTTTCTTAAGTCTGAGCCAGAACTATGTCCAAATGCTTGTGAGGTTTTTATACCATCTTTGATACAACTTGACTATCATTTTAAAATACCAATGCATGGTCTATTATTGCTCAAGAATACTTTTAAAATAAAAACACAGATATAAAAGACAGGAGACTGGAAAACACCCCATGTCTCACCTAAATTACCCTTAGTCATAACCTAAAAAGAACATAGTTTATAGGAAGGGAAAAAAAAGAAACTTGTGACTTCTCTGCATTTTGTCTCTACACATTTAAAAAAAAAGTGAAAATAAATGACAGGTGGTATTGCCAAACATTCTCATTCTACTTCCAAATGAACAATATAAGGTACTTTTAATGACTTGTAATAATCACAATGAAATCAGTTATTAAAGAAGTATCTCCAGAAAAAAAAAATCCTACTCTTGATTATAAGGAATTTACTCAATGTTCCCCACAACCCAAAAAGTGCTACTGGCTAAGGTCCTCTGGATAGGCAAGACAAACTTGTATCTGGCATAGGTATTCCTGAGAAAAACTGGCTGGCTCTTCCAGGATGGGAGAGACTCAGTGTATTCAACCTGCCACCAAGTGACCACCTAAGGAATAATGCCATTCTGTGGGTTCAGTATTCATCCCTGTTGATAGACTGGATATTGAGAGGAGAGGTTAGTTAGATTGGCATTGGGAAGTAAGAGTTTAAGCTCTTGGGCCCATACAGGGCCTCCATCTCCGCCACTGTAGCCATGTCATTCATGGCCTGACAATTAAGTTTGTGAACTTGTTGCAATGATGTTGCTAACCTTTTTTGATATAAAAGGGATTATTCATTATGAATTTGTACCAACTAGACAAACAGTTAGCGAAGTTTACTATTTGGAAATGCTGAAAAGACTGCATGTAAAAGTTAGGCGACCTGAACTTTTTACCACAATTCATGGCTCTTGCAACATGACAATGCACCCGTTCACACAGCACTGTCTATGAGGAAGTTTTTAGCCAGTAAACAAATAACTGTATTGTAACACCCTCCCTGCTCCCCTGATCTAGTCCCCAGTGACTTCTTTCTTTACCCAAAGATAAAGAAAATATTGAAAACAAGACATTTGATGACATTCAGGACATCAAGGGTAATACGACAACAGCTCTGATGGCCATTCCAGAAAAAGAGTTCCAAAATTGCTTTGACGGGTGGACTAGGCACTGGCATCGGTACATAGCTTTCCAAGGGGAGTACTTTGAAGGTAACCATAGTGATATTCAGCAATGAGGTATGTAGCACTTTTTCTAGGATGAGTTCATGAATTTAATTCCTAGAACTTGTATAAGATTTATAGATATGACAACAGGAAGTAAAGGCAATGTCCATCTAAGGATGTTCTATTTTTTCTACAATTGTAGAACTGTACATCATCTGTTGAAATCAAGGACGAGGAATAGGGATAGAAGACAAACACTTTGGGTAGGGTAGAAGAGATCTGAAATGGTTTTGTAAACACTAAACTAGACACTGACCAGGGAAAACTATCTGCATTGCTGGGCAGCACTGAAGAGCCAGCCAAGACCAACAGTCATAAATTTATAATGGGATCAAAGTTAAAACAGATACAATTTATAGCAGTTATATATATTCATGTTGTTATTATCAACCAAATAAAAAATCACTTAAAAGCCTTTTGTAGATATAGCAGATAATTTTAATTAAGTTTATCAGCCAGACATTTCAGTTAGTAAAATGACATAAGGGGTTGTATATCAATATGTATTGTATTTGCCGTGATTACTTCTCCACATGTGGAGGAAAAGTGCAGAAGTCAAATGTGTGTATGTGTGCACAAAGGTGGGAATTACCCTCCATAGAAGAAAATGGCTCTATGTATCCCAAGGGAGACTGACGTGGAGAGCTTAGGAGAGCAGTAAAGAATGCACACTTATTCCTTTAACAAGTTAAAAAGGCACCTATGGTCAAGATGCTTCTTACTATTAGAAACTGGTTTTAAAAAACTACATGTAGAAAGCATAAGAAAATGACTCGTCATCAGCATTAAAGCCATTACAGGTTATGATGAGCTTTGGATTTATTAAACCATGTTTGAACGAATGGCTGATGTGGAGAAGCTAAATCACATGTGTGAATATAGGGAGGAGGGTAGTTCAGAGACACCTAGAGCCATTTTCAAACTGTACCAGCTTTCCCCCACTAGCCATGGTAACTATTACATGTATGCACACAAACTGCCTTGAGAATAAGTGCTGAAGTAATCACTACGTTACATATTGTTGAACATGCCAGGTGCTTTATTCCTAAGTTCATTTCATTTCATTTGATTGAATTTAATCTTCACAGTTTTATGAGAATGGCATTTTAATTCAATTTGTATTACATGCAAGAAAACTGAGACTTTCAGAGATAAATAACTTTTATGAAACCTGATGGGTAGTAAATAGAAGAGCCAAGATTTGATTCTAGGTGTATTCTAACTCCAAAGAGCATACTGTTTGCACTGTAACATTTCTCCTGAATAGACAATACCCTTTGTAACATAGTGGGATACACTTATTTCCTTAACTCCAACTACCTAAACATAATAGTCCACAAAATTAAACTTGGCCACACTTACAAAATCCAATTATTACTCAATTTTAAAATGTATATTTACAATAAATGTAAAACTTGTATTTAAATAACATTTTATTTGTATCAGATGGTGAGTATATCTTTGCTTTTTAATCATTATAATAACTCAGAGAGGTCACAACAAATTCTTCACCAACCGTAGCCATATGACTATACTGTCCTGAATTGATGACTCAACAAACTCCAAACTCAAAGAAAACACTACTGGCCAACACTCTTTTAGATCATCTGCTTTTTGGTTGTTTTTTCCTGTTCATATTGTTATGATGAACTCCAGTGGATGATTCATATTTCTTTCAAAGCTACATCTATTAGTAGACATTTGTGTGATTAGAGATAGTCTTTTTACCATCATCTCTCCCCCTCAGCCCAGGCAGGCAAAAATCAGTCTCAATAGTTCATGTACTGCATGGTTTATGCTCCATTAAAATAAATTTTCTCTTTTATTTTGTTGATGCTTGTTCCTCTTAGGTCAGGTTGCCTTAGTTTTGTGACTGCATAACAGGAAGAGTAAAATCAAGCCTATGACAGGGAGGAAGAGGATTCTGGTATTTTTTGTATGTTAGTCTGTGTCCCTTATTCTTGCAATGGCTGCCCCTTAAGAATAGTAAAGGTCAAGGCCCATCCTGCCCATTCTCTCAGGGTCTGAAGATTGAGTCAACCTCTTTGGTGTTGGTTAGGATGCAGAGAAAAGGGAACCCTCATCAACTGTTGGTGGGATGTAAATTGGTGCAGCCACTATGGAAGGCAGTATGGAGGTTACTCAAGAAATTAAAAAATAGAACTACCATATAACCCAGCAATTCCACTCTGGGTATTTATCCAAAGAAATATAAAACATTAATTTGGAAAGATATATGCAATCCTATGTTCATTGCAGCATTATTTACAATGTTAAGGTATGGAAGCAACTTAACTGTCCATTGATGGACAAATGGATAAAGAAGTTGTGGTACACAATAATAAACTAATGGAAGGAGAAATTAAGAAAACTGTTCCATTTACAATTGCTACACGAACTATAAAATACCTAGGAATAAATTTAACCAAAAAAGTAAAAGATCTGTACTCAGAAAATTATAAGACACTGAAGAAAGAAATCAAAGAAGATACAAATAAATGGAAACACCTACCATACTCATGGATAGGAAGAATTAATATAGTTAAAATATCCATACTGCCTAAAGCAATATATAGATTCAATGCAATTCCTATCAAACTACCAAGGGCATTTTTCACAGAAATAGAAAATATAATCCTAAAATTTATATGGAACCATAAAAGACCCTGAATAGCCTCAGCAATCCTGAGAAATAAGAACAAAGTCGAAGGTATCACGCTACCAGACATCAAAACATACTACAAGGCTACAGTAATCAAGACAGTTTGGTATTGGCATAAAAACAGGCACATCGATCAGTGGAACAGAGAGCCCAGAAATAAATCCAGGCATTTACGGATAGTTAATCTATGACAAAGGAAGCAAGAATTTACATTGGAGTAAAGATAGTCTATTCAATAAATGGTGCTGGGAAAATTGGACTGACACATGCAAAAAAATGAAACTGGACCACCTCCTTATGCCATATACAAGGACAAATTCAAAATGGATTAAAAACTTAAATGTAAGACCTGAAACCATGAAACTTCTAAAAGAAAATATAGGGAATACAACTGCAGACATTACCCGGAGCAATATTTTTACTGATACATCCCTGCGGGCAAGGGAAGTAAAAGAAAAAATGAACATAAGGGATTATATCAGACTTAAAACTTTTTCACAATAAAGGAAACCATCTATAAAACAAAAAGGAAGCCTACTGATTGGGAGAATATATTCGCCAACGATATATCAGATAAGGGGTTAATATCCAAAATTTATAAAACACTCATGCAACTCAACACCAAAAAAACAAACAACCCAATAAGAAAATGGGCAGAAGATATGAAGAGGACATACAGAAGGCCAACAGGTATATGAAAAAATGTTCAGCCTCACTGGTCATTAGGGAAATGCAAATAAAAACCACAATGAGATACCACCTCACTCCAGTCAGAATGGCTATCATCAATAAATCAACAAACAACAAGTGCTGGCGGGGCTGTGGGGAAAAGGGGACCCTGCTGCACTGTTGATGGGATTGCAGATTGGTGCAGCCACTATGGAAGTCAGTATGGAGGTATCTCAAAAGTCTGGAAATGGAACCTTTTGACCCAACAATTCCACTCCTAGGTATTTATCCCGAAAAACCCAAGACACTGATTCAAAAAAATATATGCACACCTATGTTCATTGCAGCGCTATTTACAATAGCCAAGACTTGGAAACAACCGAAATGCCCATCGGTAGATGACTGGATTAAGAAACTGTGGTACATTTATACAATGGAGTCTTACTCCGCTATAAAGAAGAATGAAATGGTACCATTTGAAATGATTTGGATGGACCTAGAGACTATTATGTTAAGTGAAATAAGTCAGACAGAGAAAGACAAATACCATATGATCTCACTTATAAGTGGAATCTGAAAAACTGAATGAATGAGCAATGTAAACAGAACTGTCTCATAGATATAGAGGAAAAACAGCGTTGCTAGTTGGGAGAGGGGTGGGGATGAGGGAGAAGGGGAAGGGATTAGACAGCAAAAATAGGCAACTACAATATTGCCACAGGGATATGACAGACAGTTCGGGGAATATAATTAATACTGGTGTAAATATTTTGTGGGGCATCAGATGGTCACATGTCTTGTTGGGGAGACCATTTCATGGATGGAGTAGAGGTTTGATCACTGCACTGTATACCTGAAGCGGAGGTTGTATACCAACTGTAATTGAATATATATAGATAGTCACGGGATGTGGATTATACCATGGAAGGGAGTCAGAGGAAGAGTAATAGATATATATGATATGGGGGGGGAGTAGTGGGATGGCGAATTGGGGATGGGGGTTTGTCACTTTGAGGGGTAAAATGTATAACTATTGAACTGTGTTGTACACCTGAAACTAATTTTAAATAAATAAATAAATAAATAAATAAATAAATAAATAAAAATAAGATATGGAATTATTAAAAAAAAAAGTTGTGGTACATATCATATATACAATGAAATATTACTCAGTCATAAAAAATAATGAAACCTTGCCATTTGTGATAACATGGATGGACCTAGAAGGTATTAAGCTAAATGAAATAAGTCAGACAGATAAATACAAATACATTTATATGTGGAATCTGAAAAACAAAATAAATGAAGAAACAAAACAGAAACAAACTCATAGATAAAGAGAAGAAATTGATGGTTGTCAGATGGGAGGGGTATTGGAGGATGAGTAAAGAAGGTGAAGGGGTTACAAAGTACAAATTTTCAGTTATAAAGATAGTCACAGGGATATAAAGTACAGCACAGGGAATATAGTCAGGAAAATTGTAATAACTACATATGGTGTCAGATGGCTACTAGAATTACCATGGTGATGACTTTATAAGTTATATCTTATAAGTCTAATCACTGTGTTGTACACCTAAAAGTAATATAATATTGAATGTCAACTGTAATTAAAAAATGAAATTTTTAAAAAAGAATCAACATCTTTTGAACTAGAACCTGTTGAGAGCAAGTCCTTTGCATCACAAACCATAATTTCACACCCCACCTCTCTTTCTGTGTTGAGCTCATCACAGGCTAGCAGGAAGTCACTTACAGACTGAATGCAGTTTTCCCTATGCCACTCCCCTAACTAATTCCCAAGTTGTGAATAATAATGGGGTACTAGGATTTGCATTAATGCATTCAGTTATTGGACAGACAAACAATGTGTTGACTAAGCACCCAGTCATTGAAAAGGCCTTTGCTGAGTACTCCAGGAAATACAAAGATGGAGGGGAAAGAGTAGTTGTGTATAGGAGAATGTGTAGCTGGGGGAAAGTGCTGTCAAAAAAAAGCATATGGCAAAACTTCACATCCTTAAAAAAATTACTAAAACAAAAGTACATTTAAAAAAATCCATTAAAATAGTTAAGTAATGTGGCCCAATAAATTATTTTTCACTTTCATTTATTTCAAGAAAAAAATTGAGCATTGGGCTGAAAAACTGTATTTCTGAGGTCATCATTCAAAGAATCATCAATAATTTAAAAAATTAAATATTTCATATTAGGAATTAGTTTCAGTATTTTATGATGAATCTATCCAGATTATGATTCACCCTTTAAAGTACAGCCATCAAAATTGTTAATGATTGATTAATCTAGATACCATAGCTACTGGATAGATATGTAGCTACTAGAAATAACATATACAGCTACTAGAAATAAACATTAGTAACACAGGTATACACTTATGAAATAACATTAAATAATACAAAGTTATACATTATGATATAGCTGTGTGAAAAAGACCTGTACATATGAAAAATACTTAAGTGTTAACATGCGAAATAAAAATGGTTTAGTTAACTTTTTTCAAAAGTTTTAAAAATAATATTCATTCTTTACTAAAAAGAAAAAAACAACAGAATATCAGGCATGAGATATAGGATCTGATGAAAATATAATGGAAAGGTAGAGGGGAGCCCACACATTCATGCCCCTATTGTCTGGTTTGCATTTTATGTAAAAAATGTATAAATAAGTAAACACTTCTCAAGTTTTAGTCTGGAGTGAATTATTATCCATCAGCTATCAGTGACTTACAAGATAAAGTCATAGAATTTTAGAGTTGAAAATGTTCTCTAAGGCCACCTGATTCAGCTTCTCATTTTCTCAGTTTATAAACGAACTCATAGAGGCATAGTGATTTTTTTCCCCTTAGGTTACCCAATTAGCTGGTGAAAAAGCAGAAACTAGAACTCAAGTTTTAACACACAATCTAATTCTATTACGAATTCTAATTTTTTAGCATTCATTATTTCTCACAAAGTAATCCCAGCATAACCTTCCAAAGTTATCTCCTACCTCTTTCCAACACATTAGACAAGAATGTTTTTTCTCACTTCCGCACTATCCTAGCCTCTGTGATTTCTTGGGCTCTGCTCCTGCCTGCAAACACCACCAGACACTTCATTCTTACCTTCACCCCATTCATACTCATACTATGCTCTAATGTCCAATCATCTACTAATAGTGAGTTAAAATATTTTAAAAAAACATATTTAGAAAAAGACTAAGTGAATTTTAGTTCCAACTATTCTGCTTGCTTATCCTACAATTTTGTGCACCTACTCAATTATTTCTCTGAATCCGTGTTTCATTCACTATTAAGAATAACAGTATTTTATCATAGACAAAGGACAATTCAAAGATAGTACTACTCTTTAATGTATGGTAAGTGTTTTCTGATAGCTCTTGGCTTGCTGTAGCAAAGAAATGAGGTATGTGACAATATAACACAGGCAAGTGTCACATCTCCTTTAAATGAAAAATAATGACCCTAGCACACATAGAGTAGTTGCCAGCTTTCACAAAATACCTGTCACCTGTTACCATGTTTAATCACAGTTTACCAGAATTAAGTGAAATCACCCTGCCTATTTCGGGTTCTGTTCCACAAGCCACGTTACTGGTTCAAGTTGATGCCTTCAGACTTGTTTAGCAAGTTAGGTATTAATCGCATGGGATTTCCTTCTCTGTCTTCAGCCTTTTCACAGGTCACACATAATACATGAGCATCATTTGAGTGGAAACCTCAGAGCAGTAGAGAAAAAGAACCTCTTCATTATTCAGGATCAAAATGTACAGGTAAGTGTTTTTGCTTTCACAGTGTTAGAAGTTTTACTATATCTTAGAACATTTGAAATATATACAGAAGCTTAAGAAATTTTGGCTGTGTTTAGTAGCTATTTTTAGATAATGTGCTTGATATTGTTTAAGGTGTTTGCTTGGCTGAATTTTTTACAAAATGAAAAAACTTACAGAGATGGCTTAGCATTACGTATCTTTAAATACGGAAGTGTTTTTGTGTTCTCATGTTTAACTTTTCAAAAAGTGTGGTATGTAGACTTTAAAAATGAAATAAAACAAAAAATTCTGTTTTAAACTTTTTTTGAGAATTCTGTATTTTAACTCCCATCATGGTATCATGACCAGCTATTAAATACGCAATGAATCCTGAAGTTCTCTTTAAGAAAGTAAAAAGACACTATTTGTCTACTTTTAATATACTTATTGTATCGTTAATTTCAAATCAATTCTTGTTGATATTTAAGAAAAAATAATGTTTGTCTAGTTTTGTCTAGATACAATCTCAAAATCATTAAATAATTTGACATGTTCGTATATGCCTCATAAGTATACATATTGTTCATTTTGTTTTTCCATGACACAGAAAAATATGATTCTGAAAAGTCATTTTAAAAGGGGAATAAGTGAAAGCATGGACATTGTGTTGGCTATGTTAAGTGCAATGAGTTTAAATGTCCCAAACTTTAGAAAACTCAATCAAAACTCAAATCACTTTAATAATAAAATATATGTACAGGGGATTAAGAACTACAAACTGCCAGTCATAGAAGTAGTCACAGGGATGTAAAATATTGCATAGGGAATATAGTCAATCATATTGTAATAAATAGGTATGGTGCCAAATGGGTACTAGACTTATCATGATGATCACTTCCTAAGGTGTACAAATATCTAGTCACTGTGTTATATACATGAAACTAATACAATATTGTATGTCAAGTATAATCTAAAAATAATTTTTAAAAATAAAATAAATGTACAATAATGTGCATTTGAATATATATAAAAGAGTGAAAAATGAATAGCATCCTAAGTTTCTAATAATAAGCAATTAACAATAAAAAAGAAAATAATATTAATTATTTCATTTTCGTGCAATGGATAACAAATTCATTTAAATAAGCTAAAATCTGTGAAGTAATTTATATACTGTGTCTGTTCTCATTTTACATAAAAAACAAATCCCAAAAATGTATTTACTCATCAACTATCACTTTGTAAAGCCATACATGTAAAAAAGTCTAATGAGGACTATAAAACATGAATCATGTGTTGCATTGAAGTGGCAAGCTTATGAATTATATTTATTTCACTATTCATAAACTTTTTATAACAATGTAATATATGAGGTCTGACAATTAGGTTCATGAACTTGCCACCATGTGCTTACCTTAGGTAAGGTTTCATAACCTTGATAATTCAGTGTCTCACAACTGTGTTCGTGTTGACATGTGGCAGTGCCTTGCTGAGTGGTGTTCATTATTGTAGTTGCATGTTTTTGTGTGCCGTTGAGAGAATGTCTGATCTTGAATTACAGCAATGAACAAACATTAAATTTCTTCTTAAACTTGGGAAGAGTGGAAGTGCAATCAGGGACATGTTAGTCCAAGTTTATGGGGATAATGCCATGAAGAAAATAGCAGTGTACAAATGGATTAAACATTTTTCTGAGGTGAGAGAATGTGTCACTGATGAAGAAAAGTCAGGGCTGCCAACAACGAGCAGAGCTGATGAAAACATTGCTAAAATTCATGGAATTGTTCATCGAAATCATTGGCTGACTGTGAGAAGCATAGCAGACCAAGTAAACATCGACAGAGAAACAGGAAAATCTTAACTGAAAATCTCAGCATGAGAAAAGAGTGTGCAAAAAGGTCCCAAAGGAGCTCACCTATGAACAGAAGCATAGGAGAGTAAAAGTTTGCCAAAACGTTTTGGAGAGGCAAGGCAATGTTTTGGGCTGTGTAATCACTGGTGATGAAACAAAGCATCAAAGTGCACAATGGAAGTCAGCCAATTCTCCATGACCAAAAAAGTTCCATCAGTCCAAACAAGAGTCAAAATGATGTTGCTAACCTTTTTTGATATCAGAGGATTATTCATTATGAATTTGTACCAACTGGACAAACAGTTAACCAAGTTTACTATTTGGAAGTGCTGAAAAGGCTGTGTGAAAAAGTTAGACGGCCTGAACTTTTCACCAACGATTCACGGCTCTTGCATCATGACAACGCAACAGCTCACACGGCACTGTCTGTGAGGGAGCTTTCAACCAGTAAACAAATAGCTATATTGGAACACCCTCCCTACTCATCTGATCTGGCCTCCAATGACTTCTTTTTTTTTTTGCCAGAAGAAAAGGGAAATATTGGAAGGAAGGCATTTTGATGACATTCAGGATATCAAGGTAATACAACGACAGCTCTGATGACCATTCCAGAAAAAGAGTTCCAAAATTGCTTTGAAGGGTGAACTAGGTGCTGGCATCAGTGCACAGCTGCCCAAGGGGATTATTTAGAAAGTGACCATAGTTATATTCAGCAATGAGGTATGTAGCACTTTTTCTAGGATGAGTTCACCAACTCAATTGTAGGACCTCGTATGTCATATTCTAAATCCTTTTTCATTTCAATAGCCTTCATGCCATCCCTGCCAACCACTTTCTCTGCTCATACATAAGAAGCAACTCCTCTCCATTAAAATTTTATTATGAGATTGTAGCAATTCAGTCACATCTTCAGGCTCTACTTCTAATTATTCTACATCTCTTGCTGTTTCTACCAAATCTGCAGTTACCTTGAACTGCACTGAAGTCTTGAACCCCTCAAAGTCATCCATGAGGGTTGGAATCAACTTCTTCCTAACTCCTGTTAATGTTGCTATTTTAATGTCTTTCCATGACTCATAAATGTTCTTAATGGCATCTAGAATGGTGAATCCCTTCCAAACGGTTTCAATTTATTTTGCCCTGATCTATTAGAGATATCACTATCTATGGCACCATACGTTGTCAATGAGCAGTAATATTTTTTTCCTAAGGAATTTTTTTCCAAGCAGGTATAAAAAAATTCAGTAAATCATTTTCAAATAGATGTACTGTCATCAAGTCTTTGTTTTTCCATTTATAGAGCACAGGGAGAGTAGATTTCACAAAATTCTTAAAGGCCCTAGGATTTTCAAAATGGTAAATGAGTTTCAACTTAAAGTCAGCAGCTGCATTAGCCCCCTAACAAGAAAGTTATTTGAAGACTTGAAGTCAGGCATGAAATACAGGACTAGTATTTCATGGGAATATTTATATAAAAATGGAAGAAATTGAGTAAACAGATACATTTGTTCAAGAGACAAAAAGGAATCCCTTATGTGTGTGGGTATTTGTGCCCATGTTAGAAGTTATTGTAACGTTCATAGAGTAGACAGGGCCTCACTTCCATCATCGAATCCATCCTCTCACTTACAGATTCACTTAAAGAACAGACCATTGAAAACTTTTGGTGCAGTAGAGAACTACAATCAGCTGCTGCCTTCATTCAACTGATGGACCAAGCAAAGACATAGGGCCCAGTACCAGACATTACTCTAGTTGTTTTAATAAATTTTTAACTCATTTATCCTCATAACAACCTGGAGATAGGTGCCAGACATTACTCTAGTTGTTTTAATAAATTTTTAACTCATTTATCCTCATAACAACCTGGAGGTAGGTACTATTGTTACCACCATTTTGCTGATAAAGAAATTGATAAGTTAGATAGGTGACTTCGAGGTTCACATAACAGGTAAATGGCAGAAGTGGAAGTCGAATCCAGTTACTCAGCTTCAGAATCTCTGCTCTCAACTGCTGCCCCTCTCATGAAGCTTGCAGTCTACTGCAGAGAGGAGGGGTATGGAGATGGGGAGACAAACAAGGAACATGTAAGCAGATAGACCCTCTTAAGGAGCAAAGGGTTTGCACAAATTGAGAGTATGGAGTAGAGGTGAGAGAATCTTCCTAACAGGATAGTCACGGAAGTGAGAAGGAGCCATCCTTGTGAAGAAGGGAAGAGAAAAGAACAGTGCGATGGTTACAAGCAAATTCACTGATTCTTCATTTAATGATCAAGGAGAAAACTAAGGTTCAGAGAAGTGATTTGCCTCATGTCAAACAGCTTTCCTGGTCACTTCAACAGTTTTACTCCCATTATGAGTACTGCTTCCTAAGATAAGAGATATGTCTGCAGTATTTTTCCTGAGCTCAGAGGAATACATTTTACTGTTAGGTCTCAAAAATATTAGTATCAGAGACCGTGGAACTCTGCTTATTTCACTGGAACACAAAATCTCCTGAAAAAATGATACTGAGAATTTCAAATCTTTTCTCTGCTTCATAGAGAATCTGGGCAAGAAGCCACTAGGATTAAATTCAGAAGGGATTGAGGGCAAGATGTTGTTTTAAAAAATATATTGATGCAACTAAATGTTACTCAAGAGCATTTAAAACAACTAACCTTGGGTTTGGTCCATGATTCATTAAAAGCCACTTTTTCCCCATGAGAACAATGATCATTTACTGGATATAGTTAAATAGAATTAACCATAAGGAATACATATGGGATTCTGATTCCAGTCTATACTCCTCCCCTCTAAGTTACTAGTAATAACCTTCAACTAGTTGCACTGAAAGAATAGTTCCAAGAAATTTCTGGATTCTCTACTCTACATGCCTGCTAACTTATTCCTTCCAGTCTGTGCTAAAATGTCTTCCTTGCTTTAGACCTTTGACTAATAGATTTTTACTTTTTTAACTTATGCGTTTAAAAATATATATATATTTTTCTTTCTTCTACCCCATCATGCATAACACCTCTTTTCCCACCTCTCTGCTCTCCAACCTATGTGACAATGTTGAAAACCTGGTATATATCCTTCCATATAAATTAAGCAGGATTGATGTCTTGATAATTGTCAGAATCTTTCTATGTTTGGGTCTATATATCACAATCAAATCAACATTGGAGGATGAACACATGTGTGGGGAAAAAAATGCTGCCTTATGCTTCTCTGGACTGTGATGGACCATATTCCTCACCTCATCGGGACACACTTTGTAGAAACAGATAAATATCCTGACACTTGCAATTAGTACTACAAATCAAGTAAGGGCACCTAATCCTTCACACATTTATTTCCTGTATAAAGCAAACATGTATGTAGTTCTGTATTTGGTCAATATATTTTGACAAAGCCACACATTATGTTTTTGAACACTTTATAATGATCTTATAGCAAAAGAGAATTGTTTATGTAACTGGACTTTAGGAAATGGAGAAGGAACTAGTATGGCTTCTATAGAAATCACTCTTTTGTCTTAGAGCTACTCTGATTGAGTTCTATCCAAAACTCACATGACACAAAGTGTGGTTCTTAGAACAATAACATTGGCATCACTTGGGAGCTTGTTGGAAATGCAGACCCTTGGGCCTAGCCCCAGATTCATTAAATTAAAATTTTCATGTTAACAGGCCATTTATATATCCATTAAACTTTAAGAAGTACTAAACGACTATATCTACAAAACAAGCTATAAGGTAGTCTCTAAAATGGAGAGAGGGGTACAGCAAGAAGTATCCTTGTGTATTTAAATATGAATAAACCCACTCTCTAAGTTGGGCATGCAACAGACTTCTCATTTCTCTCCAGCAAAAACACTGAATGTCTTGGTCCAGTTAGAACTCACAGAGCAACACTTTCTTTCTTTTTAGAGGGCAGTGTCACTGGCCCTCATATGTGGGATCCGAACCAGGGTTGCTGGCGTCCCAAAACAGCAGAGCAACATTTTCTTAACTGAGTTCTGGGAACACTGCTCCTCGAAATATTAGGGATTTCAGAAATAAATACTTCTGTGCTCAAGTAAGTTTGGGGAACACTGCTCTCTAGTAAGTTCAGGCTGCCTAAGGGAAGAACGAAACAGAGAATTGGGGAATGTGCAAAGAATAAATAAGTGGCTTTCTGTCATTTGGCAGTTTGAATTTAAATAAAAGTTTTTCTCAAGGACTTCTCAGGCTTTTTCACCCCCATCCTTACATATGACAGGTGACAGTAATATGTGTGACACACTCCCGTGGATTTAACCAGACTTATAAGCAATTCCCAGTGCCCTACTTGGAACTCCAGCACTCACCCGACCCACAAAAAAATAAAATAAGAAAATGAAACTGAGCAAGAGAAGTGTTATGTTAGAATTATCTACTCTAAATTGTGTAACAAGTAAATCATTTAAAAACTCTGATGCTTTGGGGCCGGTTGAGTGGCTCAGTTGGTTACGAGTTGGCTTAGAGTGCGAGCTCTGAGCAGCAAGGCCACTGGTTCGATATCTACATGGGCCAGTGATGCTGTGCCTGAGCTGAGCTTTTGCTGAGCTGCCAACAGGTAACAGGATGGCTCAGCTGGTATAACAACAAGATTGCAACTAAGACTGAACTTGTCACCTTGAGCAGAGCTGCGGCCCGAATGGCTCAGTGGATAGAGCGTGCACTCTTAACAACAAGGCAGCTGGTTCCACTTCTGTATGAAATAGTGGCTACGCCCACACGCAACTAATTGAACACAGTACCTTGAGCTTAGAGGCCATGAGCTGCCAACGGGAAGCCAGATAGTGACTGGCACCCTCCACAACGAAGATTGAAGAACAACAACTTGGCTGGTCCCTTCCCCAATTCTCAACACTGTTCCCCTACCTCAAATTCCCAATAAAATCTTTAAAATAAATAAATAAATAAATAAACAAACTCTGATGCTTTAATTATTATTTGTAATAAATTGCTTGCCGTCAACAATAACACACCACATTCCCATACCTGACTGAATTGCTTTCTAGGAAATGGCTTTGAAACTTAGACTGAACGGGTTATTGAGTCCTTTTTTTCTTTCTGTTAATTCAAACCCACCCTCACTGTCAATTTTTCACTGAAAGCTTGGTAATTTTGTTATCGCAGTAAGTTAACAATCATTAAAAGATAAATTTAATTTTTAGCAGCTTTACTGAGATGTAATTACACACCATAAAGTTCACCCACTTAAGTGTGCAACCATCACCAAAATACAACCTCAGAACATTTTTATCATCCCAATAGATACGTTTAATTTTAAAAATTAATTTCAAGTACTCATTTCCCAAAGAGCATTTGACAATAAAATATCACATATTACTGTCATGAATATTTCTTTTTATAATAATTTGCAGAAAGCTGGCAAAATAATGTTGGTGCTAATTTAAAGATCTTTAGTTTAAAAAAAAAGTAAGGAGATGAAGGGACAGAATAAAAAGAAGGTTAAGGAGAAAGAAAACGTAGTTTTTGGAAACTAAATCCAGATAGGGAAAAATACTATTTGGAGGAACATACGCAGGAAGCAAATCGATTAGTTTCTTGCTTTGAAACTATTCTGGTTTCAATGGTTCTGTCAATAGCTACACTTTTTAGAACTCAGAAACTAACATTGAACAGCAGTGGCCACTAGAGTACATACTAGCCTCTCCCACGTTAATCAGCATGGAGATCAGCAACCGGTGCCATGACTCCCTCTGTTACAGGTGTTGGTATGCAAACACTAGGTACACGTTCTTGAACAATGATGGAATCAACAAAATATTGCTCATATCACTTTATGGATTTGGTGGCTCCTACAGAAATATACTTAAAATGTCAAAATCATGAAGTTCCAGAAGAAATATTTCCATCTATTCTGTTGTTTTCAAATCACCTAGGTAGGGTCACCTTTGCAAACAATAACACTGTCTAATATAATGCCACTCACTGTACACTAAAAAGACTATGTAACCTCAACTATGTAAGCAAGAACCCACCCTTTGGGTAGCTCTATAGTTCCAGGGAAGATTGCCTTCCTTCCCAAAGCAAGTATACATTAAGTGTAGCAGAGCAGTAACCAGAATATGCCTGTAAGTCTTTAACTGTCAATCGTCTTCAGACATCTTCTCTAAATAATTACTCAAGGCTGTCTCTCCAATGTAAATCTTCTAAATCTAGTTCTCTTTCCACATCCCCTTAGATGTATTTTACAATGCAAAAAGTAAACACTATACTCAGAAAGAAATGATCATTTTTTTATTGGAAAAATTCAGCACCTCCTTACTTATTGCAAAAATATACAGTGAACATTATTACAGAGAATATATTATAAAACGAACAATTTTTCAATTTTGCAGAGTCCAAATAAATTAAGATTTGATACACTGTGATAAAGCCTAACCTACAATATTTTCCTTCTCTAGTAATTGTTTAATACATCCTTAATTATTAGAACCTAATTGATTTTTTTTTTTTTTAGATGAGCTATCCTGCCACCTGTTGGCAGCTTAGTGGGGAGTGAGTGCAGTTGGGGAAAATAAAAATAGCAAGTTCAGTTTTGAACTGAACTGTTATACTAAAATTAAATCAACATTTTATTGCACACTTACCCTGTGTAAGACAAAATCTTAACACTTAATGGACACTGATTCTCTTTGGTTCCCCCAAGTGAGGTCAAGAGAGATAGGAGTCCCAAAGCTTTCCTATCTCCTGTAGCATGAGAAAGGAAGGAGACATGTTTTTTGATTGAAACCAACCTGGTTTCTGTTTCTAGCTCTGTCACTCCTGAGTAATTAGGAAGTAATCACTTTCTGAGCCTCAGTTTCCCTATCTTCAAAACAGGGATCCTAATACCTACTTTACAAGACTATTATGAAGACTGGAACTGCACGCATACAATTCTTGACACTTAGGCTCCCCAAATAAAGGTATAGAACAAGTGTTCTAACATTTATCTAACTTTTCCAAGTCAATGAAAGAGAGAAAGAGGAAAGCTGGTTAAACATGTCACAATTAAATTGTGATATTTGCTTTACTGTTTAAATGTAAGCACTAAAACATTCCTTGATCAGGACCCTGGTTTAACATAAACGTATTTGCTTGTACAGATTTCTATTGCATGATGAGTAAAAATTCAGTTTTTGAAAACTTTATATTTTCTCTAACAGTTTACAAAGTAAATATTGTGTACAACTGAGTTTGTGTTGGCATAAGCTTTATAACCAGTCACATACAGAAGTTCAATGACAAGTTGCACTACCAACAAAAAAGCAGACATTTCTTCAGCAGTGTCTGTAGGGTGGAACAATCCATTCTTATGCAATTAATTGTGGCTTGTGAGATTAAGGTAATTTGGGCTCCACACCCTTTGTTTACTGAGTCATGTGTCTCACGGTCACTGAGTTTAAGATATTTTCCATGATCAGAAGCAAAGTTGGCTCTAAAGTCATTCCCAGGTGAGGCTTATCCAAGCTAAAGGATATGCTGACTTTAAGCTTTGGCTTTTGTTTTCTGGGGTTTGGCCTCTAACTTAATCTTTGTTTTTCTGTACTTCTCTCTTCACACTCATAGATCTTGACACATTAGTTCACCTCTGGAAATAGAGTCAGTCGCTGGTTGAGGAGGAAAATCAATCGATTTGAAACTTACTTAGGTTTAGGGGTTTAACCTTGCCTCCTACTCTGTTTCCTTTTTGCTCCCCCACTGCTCAGTGTCCACTAACATTCACTGAACTCACAAATGCCAAACACTGCATTTGTGATTGCGTGTTTTGGTACAGCAACTCCATAAGGTAACAGATGAATAAACTAAGGATCAAAAGTCAGCAAATGTCAAAGTGCCCATTTTCTCTAACTTGAAATTATCACTAGTGGTCTCCAAATGTTGGACTTTGGACCAATGTCAGTGAGTAGAGCAAAATGAACAAATAAAAGCAATAGAGTAAAAGAATATCATAAAGCTAATGCTAAATTAATCATCACTTTTTTTATTATTCTGAGATTAGTCCTTTCTACTTTTACATATTTAAATAATTTTTGTTAAATGATAATGTTTGAGCATGCTTGAACATGTATTGAATAATGTGTTTATTCAACAAAATTGAAAGCTGGTAATTCTACGTCCACCTCCAATAATTTTCTGACATGTTTCTGGTCCCAGAGCCACAGCATACAACACGCAGGGGGTACTTTGCAAAATACCAAGAGGTACCCTTCTCTAAGTCTGTGAATTGGGTAAAGCCCAAACACCACCAGGCTACCCTGCTGTAAAACCTAAGTGCCTAGGAATCGCTGACCCTCAGAGCATTCCCTCCATACTTAAATGAGAATGTTGGCAAAAAGAAAAGAAAACATGAAAGTAAGATTATATTCTGGCTAAATGTAACTACTTTTCAGCTCTGTTAAGGTTTTTAAATTTTAAACATGGTCAGCAGTTAGCATATGCAGCAGATATGTATAAATATCATAATATTTATGAACCACCCATATATGCCAGGCACCCTATACAGTGTCAAAAGCATAAGCATCAATCCCATCTTTACGATTACAGCCTAGTGGACAACCTGTGTAACCAGGAGCATATACTGTGCTTTATAACATCCAATATAACCTCACTGATCTTCAAAACAGCCTCGTGAGGCAGGTATTATTCCCATATTTCAGATGAAGAAAATCTCAGATAAATGACAGTATGATCTCCAAGCACACAAGGGATAAAACAAGAATTCACACTCATTTCTTCTGGCACCTCCCCCTCTCCCTGGGGTGTGTACGAGGTGGGGAAGAAGAAAAGGAGAAGACAGTACCTGGGCCATCTGCATTATATCATACCAGACGCTGTGTTAGTATAAATCTACTGGCTTACACTGCAATTGACAAATTCATGTGGAAAAAAATGATAAATTACACAAATCCTCTACTGGTGGTGCAGTTCCAATTCATTTCAGAGGCTTGCTACACTCCTGGCTCTCAGCAATCAGCCTCTGGCCACAATACCCATTTTTATAATATGGAGAATGTCACAGTGAGAAATGCTACTGTTCTGACTCCCTCCACCCCTCTGCGCATACAAAATGACCTCCCTTTTGTACATCCCTTGGGACAATGCCCAGGTGAGGGAGCTTACTACAGAATGTGTCCAACTCACGATCTTGGGAGGAGTTAGAGCAAAACAGAGAACAATGAGTTGTTATTCTTGAGAATTTCATTAACTGGCAGAAGAAAAGAAAGCAATTGCAAACCATAGGTCAGACTTCCTTATTCTTCTATCAAATTACCTAAATGTCAACATGTTTCTGCTGAAAAAAACATTTGAGAGAAAAATCATTACAGGGAGTATTGTTTATTCAGGCCAGGTTTATTTCCAGTTCTATATTCCCATTGCGAGTCGCTCAGTTTCCTATAAACATATAACTATGTACAAGCTAAGAAACTTTAGGAAGGCAGAAAATTATTGTCAACACTGAAATAATGGCTTCTCTGTGTGGAATGAGTAGGTTTTGATGTTTTTCTCTTGTTCTAAGGCCAGCACGGGTGCCATCAACCTCAAGATTCCTGAATCCCTATGTAGTGTGTTTTATTGTGGCTGCAGTGGTGATAATTCTAGCAGTGACAATAGCTCTACTGGTCTACTTTTTAGCTGTTGGTAAGTACCAGAAGATTAAAAGTACAACTTTTCAGTCTAAATAGATATACTTTCAGATTAAAAGTTTGGCATTCTTTAATTGCCATTTTTGTTTCTTAATACAAAATAATTATATATCCTACTTATATATCCTGAAAAATGTGTTTCTATATTTTCCTTCAATTAGTATTTTTTTCTCTACTTTTGGCCTTTTTTACTATAATAAACATTATGACCCAGGCAAGAATTATTCCAGCCAAAGAAAAAAAATCTCTTTATACTTTCTGATACTAGAATTTTCCTATTTCTTCATTAATACCATGATTACCTTTTTCATTTAATAACCTGATAAAATTGTAAAAGTGAAATACTGCAAGGAGCCTTAACGTTCAACACCTAAAATTTGGATGTACCTAACTACTTGTTAATTTGTGATCTGTTTCCTAAAAACAATCTTAGTAGCAGAACAGTTATGATAGATGAATTTGCAATTAAGTAGAAGAGTAAAAACAAACTTTAAGAAGAATTCTGTTCTTTTATTGTTTCTCGTATTTTGTTTAACATATCATTATTACATCACAAAAGTATAGGAAACGTGGATAAGAAATAAGTAATATAAAGAATACACATACCCTGCTCATTCATAAACAACTACCCATATCTCAATGAATATTCTTTCAGATGTTTTAGTGTAGATAAATATGTCAAATTTCACTAGGTGATACCTACTATAATCTGCTTTTTTCACTTAAAAATACACTTTGAGGTTTTGTTTTGTTTTTCTTCTTTAATTTCAGCTACAATTCTGTTAACTCCTTTAAAACATGTGTGGGGATGTGTAAGCATGAAGAAAGAGAGAACATAATTTATTGTATGTCCTATTGCAAATGGGCAAAAATGCTTAGTTATGCAAAGTTTGAAAAACTCCCAATGGTGTGAATTAATTACCAACATTAGAAAACCCAATAACTTGGAATAATCTTTTCAACCTAATTATAAAGTTGTGGCTAAATTTCGCTTTTGACTACATTTTGCTACCAAATCACTTGGAGTCAACTATGTCTAAGGTGAATAAAGAAAGGTAGGCAAAAGAAACATCAACTTTCAGATCAATAAATTTTCACTTTTTTAAAAAAAATAAATTTTCACTCTTAATGACACAGTGTGTCACACTTAAAGACAAATGGAGCACCCTATGTAAATGCTCTAGAAAGCATATCCCATTGTCTACTTATGGCCCTAGAAGGACTCATCCCTTTGCCACAAAAGCACCTACCTTCCCCCAGGATCTCCAACTCTTTCCTGTGATGGAGGTATTTCTCTGCATAAAGTACATATATGAATGATCAAAAGGAAGCAGGGAGTTTTCCTCAGACAGATTAGGTCATGTTCTCATTCATAATGTTTCTAGATGTGTACAAGTGTGTTTCAGGGGTTTTTGTTTCCTTCATACAGCTGAACACGTCCTCTGGAAGGTCCTTGTTGGACAACCAGATTAAATATCCTGTCAGAAGATTTATTTTCTAGCTCAGTCTAGAAAACTAATGAGAAGTCACTAATTTCTCTAAAAATTTCTTGAACAAATAAATCTGCAAACACAAATCTTCCTAAAATACAGATTGAAAATTATGACGCTTCTGAAAAATTTAATTTCTCAAATAATGCTGTTCTGATTTTCATACACCTTTCATAGTTCCAGCTTTGCCAATATTTTTTAAAACTGAAAGAAAAATAATTTTATTATGGGTACATTTATGTTAAGTTTAGAGTATTCTTTCTTTTAAGGGAAACAAAAAAAGTTTTCATCATGTAATATACCTTCTATAATCCTGAATAAACTAAAGATTAAAGTATTTAGTAATGTGAAACTGATTCTGCCCTTTCTTTGTTTTACAGATCAAAAATCTTACTTTTACCATAGCAGCTTTCAAATCCTAAATGTTAAATACAGTGATCAGTTAAACTCACCAGCTACACCGGTATATAAGACTTTGAGTGGAAGAATTGAATCTACGGTAAGTAAATATGTCTTTGCTCTATATTCCATCATAAAACAAACATGATAATAAATCTATTTTTTTGTGTGATACATTTGCAATTGCTAGATGCTCTGTATTATTTTCCTCCCTTGAATGGTGGAAGATGTGTTTTTTTGTGCTTTTCCCAAGTTAACTCACTTGTACACTGGTTCTTATTCACATTTTCTTAAGTCATGAGTGAAAAGTGTTAGAAGGGTCATAACTAAATACATATTTTATATGATTATGACTTCAAAGACTGGAAGTCTATTATTTGTGCAAGTTAACCATTTATTACTGCTCTCCTTGAGATTGTCTTTAAAAATCCTTTTTATTTTGCCTTGGTTCTTTTTTCCTTATCCAACTAAATACAGAGGTAGTAGGTGTTAAAAGACATCATTGCATATCAATAATTACAGTTTGGACAACATCACACTGGTTCAATGATAGACATATAAATTATGCAAAGAAAGCTTGGGCTTTTGCTTTAAGAGGCCAGTAGCCTGCCTGCCAAAAAAAACCTCACAAATGGACACAGCGTTCATGTATCATCACAGACCAGGGTCTGACATTCAGCTCTGCAGGGTTAGAGTTGACCAGTCTCAGGGGCTCACTTACCCTTGCCTTTTTAAGAGTCTGAAGAATATAAATTAATCCAGTGGCTCTAAAACTTTAGCATGTAGCAGAATCACCTATATTATTAACATCTTACATACAATAGTGTATTTGTTATAATGAATGAACCAATGTTGGTATGTTGTTGTTAACAAAATTCCATATTTTATTCAGATTTCCTTAATTTTTACTTAATGTGCTTTTCTATTCCCTGATCCCATCCAGGATAGCACATTACATTTAGTTGTCAGGTCTCCTTAGGCCCTTGTAGACTATGAAGATTCCTTGGATTTTCCTTGTTTTTGATAACCTTGACAGTTTTGAGGAGTACTGACCAGGTATTTTATGGTGTCCCACAATTGGGTTTTTCCTGATATTTTTCTCATGGTTAGACTGGGGTAATGTGTTTTGGGGAGGAAGACCACAGAAGACAAGAGTCATTTTCATGACATCCTGTGAAGGGGGTACATACTATCAATATGTCATCACTGTTGACCTTGCTCACGTGGCTGAAGCAGTGTCTGTCAGATTTCTACACTCTAAAGTTACTTCCTCCCTTTTCCACACTATATCTTTGAAAGAAATATACTATAAAGAGCAGAGTAGAGAGTTATTCTTTGAATATTTGAAGAATATTTAAATCTTCTATTTGTCTATTTTCCCCATATATGTATTTATTCAAGCACTTGTTTATATTAATATAGTGGTCTATGCATTTGAACATCTTAATTCCTAGATTTTTCTCTAGAAATGCCCAGTTTACATTCTCACCAGCAGTATATAAGTATTCATAAGTAGACTCATTTCCCCATAGCATTAACACTAGGCATTGTAAACCTTGTTAGTTGTTGCTAATCCAATAAGTGAGAAGTGATATCTCATTTTTTTGAATTGCATTTCTTTGATTACTAGTAAGATTTATTCTGCCTACATATATTAATAGGTCATTTTTATGATTTTAGTTTTGAATTTCCAGGTCATGACCTTGCCCATTTTCTTATTGAAGTATTTGTCTTTTTTATATAAACTTGAAAATAAAAAAGCTTTTCCTCTCCTGAAAATATTAACACTTATCTGTCATTCACGTCACATATATTTCTCTAATATGTGATTTGATGTTCAACCTTCTTTGTAATGTATGGATTTTTGTGCCAAATAGATTTAATATTTTTGTGTAGCCAAAGTTATCAATCCATTTTATATTTCTCACTTTTGTGCCAGGTTAAAAATGTCTTTCTCGACTCCAAATACTCTTTACCATGTTCACTCACATTTTCTTTCTGTACTTTTATTATTTCAGTTTTTATAATTTTATCGTTGAATCATCTGGAATGTATTTTATAATAAAGTAGAGATCCAACTTTGTTTCTAAGAGATAGCTAGGTGGTGGTATCAAATATATAAATACATACTACAAAATCATATATTAAGTAGTGAAATTGATTTGTCATGCAACCTTTATAATACGCTAAATTCCTGTCTTCCTTTTTTCTGTACTCTACTCTTTCACTGATTAATCTTGCCTGCACCAGTACCAAACTATTTAGAGTACTGTGGCTTTATGGTATATTTAAACATCAGACAAAGCAAAATTTCCCTTGAAATTCTTCTGATGTATAATTTTCATAGTTAACCTCATATATTTATTTACCCTTCTGTAAAATCACTTTGAACATTTAAAATATATGAATAATACTCTAATATACTGCTTTATAGCTTACATAGCACTTTCATATGTATTATCTAACCTTCACTCACAACAGCCATACGAATTAGTTCATCATTTTTGTAAAGAAGTAAGCAAAGGTTGTGAGATTCAGAAACATTAAAGGCCATCCATTCAATTAGAAAGTGGTAGAAAAAGAATTCAAACCAAGGTCTCCTGACCGCAAATCCAAGGCATAACATTTCCAATGATAACATGAGTACCATCATTATCCTTGTCCCATAGATGACACTGTTATATTTAATGAGCAGTGAAAGAGTCCCAGAACCTTCTACAATATTAAGCAATTCACTTATTTTTTTCTTGTTCTCAGTTTATTCATCAGTAAAGTAAAATCATTGGGCCAGATGATTTTTACAGTTACTTTCTAACTCAAAAAGCCTGTGATTTTGTGGTCTATGAGAGATATCCATGCCACCCATTTACCTGTCTTTCTTATCCTTCCTCTTTGTACTCTCCTCTGTGTCCTTTATAGGCTCACTTCCTCTATACTGCCATTAAATGTTGAAATTCTCCTAGGCTTTGATCAACACCCTCCTCTCCTTTCCTTTCTGTTTTCTATCTCTAGATGATGTCATGCATAACCATTACTTCAACCAAAAGTTACATACTGATGACTCACTCTACCTCTAGCCCAGACTTTTCTTTTGTACTTTAGACCTTTTCACCCAACTGTCAGCTTGATATCTCTACTTGATTATTTTTAAAAATCTCAAATACATTATGTCCCAAAACCAAACCCATGATCTCCCCAAACCATTCTAGCCTTCTTCCAAGAATCCTATCCCCATTAATCACAATACAATTTTTTGAGTTTCTCAAACCAGAAACCTAGAATTCATTCTTGACATAGTGCTCTGTCATTCCAAATATCAAATTCATTACCAACCCTTATAAGTTTTATCCCCATATCTCCCTCAAATCCAATTCATTTCTTTCCATATCTGCTACCACCATGCCCATCTAAGCCATCACATCTAACCTAAAGTACTAAAATAGCACCATAAGTAATTTGCATTATTTCTTCCCTAAAATTGATATCCATACTCAGCAACAGATATTGTTCTCAAATTGCAAAATTTGATTATATTATCCTCTTGTTCAAAACACTTCGGTGACTTCCCATTATTCGTGATACAGACCAAATGCTTCTAACATACTAACAAGACCCACATGGTTTGGCCCTTCTTATCACCCTAGCCTCTTTGCTGTCTATGCTACATACTTGCACTGGCCTTCTTTCATTCCTTAAACAACTTGTTTGTTCCCACCGCAGGACTTTGCATGTGCCATTCACTCCACTTGTGAGGCTTTTTTCTTCCACTTAAACCAGATAACTCTGATTCTTTCTGAAGATATCAGCTCCATAAGTATTTCCGCTAAGAAGCTTCTCTAATCTCATTGATTGGATCATTCCTCTACTGTAAGGCTACACGTATCACAGTTATAATTTTAGTTAAATGTGGATGATAATTTGATTCATGCCTGACTTCCTCCACTAGATGTAAGCTCCATGATGGCAAGGACTATTTATTTTCTCTCACCATTGTATCCCAGTGCTTGATACAGGAACATGGAACAAAGAAGTGCTCAAAAACTGTTGGTGAATGAGTGAAAAATGAACAAGGCCGTTTAGAAATAATGAAAGCACCTGTTTTCAAAACACATGTATCAAAACTGTGAATGCATTCTGATTGACTGGGTCTCTCCAAAATAAAATAAGAGATTTCAATCAGGATTCATTCCTAGGATCAACTGAACCATTGAAACTCCTGTTTGCTATTAGGGTAGTATTGCAACATTCTTCAAACAATTGCCATTTTCCCCCAGAATATACCTAATGACATTCCCACAAATAAACTATGACACAGAATGAGAAAGAAAACAGTATCAATTTAAAATTCATCTTATCACATTACTTATACTACCAGGACTTTTGGATAAAGTTCATTTCAGGCACATCCATTTAATAAGCATTGATTGTTGCCTAATGCTTAAAAGAGGATTTGGCACATATGTGGCATTCAAATAGTTGTTGAATGAATGCATAAATTATGCATTCTATCTGTTGATTTCTGTGTTGAGTCCTAGGGACACAAAATAAAAATGTTGTTGCAGTTGGGGTGTAGCTCACAGTGGTGTCCAAAATATGGTTGTTCATCCCAAGGAGGGATTCACAATAATTTATTAAAGTGATGGAAAAAATACTAAAATGTCACTCTACAGGTATTTTTTTGTTAAAGAATTTTTTATAAAACAGGAAAGAAAGGAGGAGAGGGAGAGGGAGAAGGAGAGAGGGAGAAAGGGAGAAAGGGAGAGAGGGAGAGAGGGAGGGAGGGAGGGAGGGAGGGAGGGAGGGACAGAGGGGCAGAGGGACAGAGGGACAGAGGGACAGAGAGACTAACTTAGGTTTGTTACTATTTAACTAATGGTTGACACTGGCACCTTGCTTGGTTTTATGTCAGCTGGCCCCTTGCATGTGTGTGAAGATACCTTGAAGGAAGCGGGGGAGGGTGATAATGGCATAATTCACTGGTCTTCAGTACACATTTACCTGATGTCAGTAGATTTCAATCATCTGCAGTTTCTAATTGATTTAAAATGACATTACCTAGCTCTAAAAGTAAACTAAACCTCCCCCAAATCAATCAATAATCAATAAACCTCCTAAAATCAAAATTAATAAGAATTCTGCAAAACACAAACAAACTTAAAAACCTGGAATCTGAAGATAACTCTAATATGTAAGCATAATAATAAACAAGTAATGAACAGTAAGGTAATGTCAGAACTGACATTCTATTCCTGACTAGAGCTATATTACCAGGTGAAGCAATGCCTTCTGTGAAGCATTATGATTCTTAGAAGATACTTAACACACACACACACACAAAACCTGTCTCTTCAAGTGTAATTGAGAGAGATTAACCACTTTTTAAATAAAACTCCTACTACAGAGAGAAGACTACAAATAGGTGTGCAGCAACATGTCCATCATTAGGCGATGGGGTTTTGTTTTACTGAAAATGATATATGTTATCTGTAAAATTGCTTAGACGTGCACACATAGAAATTTAGGAAAATTGATTAACTCTCACGCTTGGTTGATTCTGAACACATTTCTTAAAAAAGAAAAAAATGTATACATGTGTATACAAATATATATATATATATATATATATATATATATATACACACACATGTATATGAAACACCTTTCATTTTATTTGCAAGGATAAGCAATTGACATCAGGGAAGATGGAAACCCACTTGCTGAAATTCAACAAAACCTTTTGCACAATAGCTAGAACTGACAATTCATGCCTTATTAAATTCTACCAATGATGCAATTCATGCATTTGGAGCCACATAAATGTGTGGGAAGTTTTTCAGCCCTTCAAACCAACTATTTGAATTAAACTTAGACTCATACTTTTTTTTTTTTTTTTTAGCTGAGCCATCCTGCCACCTGTTGGCAGCTCAAAGGCAGCTCAGCTCGGGCTGGGCATTGAACTGCCGTTGCTCAGAGCTCAGTTCGCACTCTTGAGCGAGCTCTTAACCAATTAAGCCACTTGGCTGGCCCTAGACTCATACTTTTAAGTCATTTTATCACAGTGTTTCAAAATTTATAAATTCTATCCAGTCATATTGTTAACACTGAAAATATTATTTTAAAATAAATGTAATAAAATACCTAAATGTTTGTTCTGTAACTCAGACTTTTTAATTTCTAATTTTGTCAATGTTTTGTAATGTATATAGTTAGTAGTATAATATTACATGTGTATAGCTTATAAATAAATATACATGTTTTCACTACTTGTGCACAAAATGTTTGGAATGCATGAGAGGATATAATCAAGGGTATATATTTGAAGATCACTGTAGTAAAAGTTAGACCATATTGCCATATTTTTTTTTTCTTAAAAGCTAAGTTTTCCAGGTCTGATTGAACAAAACAGAAAGTTATAATTGGAGGGTTATTTGAAATCACAGAAACAACCTCATTTCTATTCTTTAGCTCATGAATAATATGAACAAAACTATACCTATTAAGTAAGAAGATACTGAAAATAAGAAAGTGATTTGTCTTTAAGGGTAGCTAATAAGATCTTTTCCCTCTAAAGATGAAAAATATGTGATAATTATAAACATTCTATATGTAATGCTTTACCCTTTTATGACCCATTCTACTAACAGATTTAATCACATTCATTTTGTTAGAATTTACCTAAATAATCCATATCTGACTTCAGTTGTTATTGATAATGAATACTTTTACTGAGGTATGAGGATTCTAGACTACTTCAGAATACAAAGATAGCATTGTTGCCCTCAATCAGGAGGAAGATAGTTTTTTTCATTGTTTACTTGATTGTTGTCCAATGTAATAAGAAGGTCAACAGTACAGGTTACAAAAATCAAGTGAGTGTGAAAGCAGACTATTGTGATCCTTTGAACACAGTAATAATTTTGGAGGGAAAAAGCTAAAAATTGACTGTAAAACTCACTAAAAGCAGACACATAGTTTCTGTAAGTTGCAGTCATCAGCTGTATGCAGATAATTTTAAATACACTTTTGACTCTTCTCTTTTTACAGATGGAGCCACTGAAAGTTCATTCAATTTCTCGTAGCAAGCTAACTTACCTCTGTGTTCTCCATCTACTGCCCTTTCCACTATCCCACTGGCCTGCTCTTCAAACATCTGATTAATAATTTTCTACCAAGCATTTCATAAATTCTAATGAAAGAATCAATAATACTTTCACCCACTCTGTGAAATATGGAGTCTTGTCCATAGGCCTCTGCTTTCATCCTTGTATATGGACATATCAACCAATTAATCAACTTGTTTTATGTTACCTATTTTATTCCTCAGTGAATTGCCTCTTAATATTTTCCGCACAACAAAAACATCATACTTAAAGTGGATTTTTAAAACTTTGATCCAGTCTACCCTGTGCAGGTACAATACCAAATCATGAATTAAAATGTAATTACAAGAAAGACTTATCTAAATTTTAGCAGCTCCTTCAGCCTTATGTCAGTTCCTTTTACTTCTGTTAAAGTCAAGTAAAATAAAAGTTACATCAGTTTATTAGAATACTTTCTAGGGCCAGCCGAGTGGCGTGGTGGTTAAGCGCTGGCCTGGGAAGCCAGCGGCCCTGGTTCGGTCCCACATATGAGGGCCAGTTACACTGCCCTCAAAAAAAAAGAAAAACTTTCTATAATATACATTAATAAACATATTATAACCCATCTTTCTATGTAGTTAACTGGAATATAGTTCACCAAATGACAGTAATGGTTAATTCTAGATCATCAAATTTTGGATGACTCTTTGCTTTCTTAATATATACTAGTATTTCTTGAATTTTTGAAAAAGGAACATGAATTATTTTGATAAAACTAATAGTGTCATATTTTTTTAAATGTTCAAGATCTGTCTAAAAAGAAAAAAGAATTGTAATTACAGAGAGGTGTTTTTCCTTTCTTTCTACAGATTACTAAAACATTCAAAGAATCAGATTTAAGAAATCAGTTCATCAGAGCTCATGTTGTCAAACTGAGGTGAGTGGAACTATATAAAAAATATGTAAGCTTAGTTGCAGTTTGGCCCATATGATTTTGTTTTACAGCAACGATAATGAATGAGACATTCACACAATTTGTTGCAATATTATGAAAATAGTATCATGGGCAGCTTAAAAAGCAATGCCAAAACAAAACCAAAGCATGCCTCATGTGATCTATTTATATTTACCTACTAATGTAAATAACCATATTAATTTAATTCTTAGTAGGAAAAGGGGGAAAGGGTGAAGAGAGATCTGGGCAAATGAACAGTAACAGGGCTATCCTATTGTATAAATGCAGTGAATACCATTTACAATGCAGTCTATGTAAACAGCACCCCCTGGAGTTGTGCAATGTTGTGGTCCTGGGCATATGCTTCCAAGGTCACTATCACCAACTTCAAAAGTGGCTTTTAGTTTTTGTCTGCCTAGAATGCTATAATATAAAAAAAGGATGCTGTGGCAAATCCAAGGATATCTGTCATGAATAATAGAGGGAATAGCGGCATGCACATTAGCTATTTGCCATTCCTGCCTTAGTTGAATATGTACCTACTCGTGTGATATGATAGGACAGGCGTTCCCAACTCGAAGAGTCACCCTTTATTGACCTTACCACAAATGCCTCACGTGACCACATTACTCAATCCGCCAAGTAATGTGCAAAAGTTCTTTGGAAGAAAGAAGTATTTAAATCTTTCTCAAATACTAACACCATAAGAAAATTCAATTTTTTTTTTTTCTGTAGAGTCACATAATAAGTACCCAGGAGACTAGAGCTCTGGTCATATAAGTTTTGTTGAGGGGTTAGAGGAGTAGGAAGAATCCATGAAAAGAGTATTTTCCAAACTGCACTTCAGTCAGTTCAGTGTACATTCACCTAAGTACTTTCTCGTGAAAGTTCCTGTATCAGCCACAGGCTCTGAAAGTATATAGGACTGAATAAGCAATCTGTATTTCTTTCCTTTTATTCAATTCCCATTTGCTACTCAATCCCCTGCAATCTCACTTGTGACTCCACAACAAAATACTAACTGTTCTTTCCAAGTTCAACGATGACAGTATAGGGAATATAGTCAATATATTGTAATAACCAAGCATGGTGCCAGGTGGGTACTAGACTTATTGGGGGATCACTGCTTAAGTTATATAAATATATAACCACTATGTTGTATACCTGAAGCTAATAAAATATTGGACTAAACCTAATTGAAAACTAAAGAAAAACAACAACAAAAAATGACATCCAAATCAAAAACTCCAAAGGAATCTTATCAGTTCTCTGGATTTCTCAACAATATTTGGAACTGTTAAACTTTCGATTCTCCTTGAATATTATCATCCTATAATTTGTATGACCCTATACAGCCCTGAATTCCTTTTACCTCTCTTCTTTCTTCTCCATATTCTTTGCTAGTTCTTATTCTTTCTCTGTACATTCCTCAAATGTTGCTGAAGGTCAAGCTGTGCTATAAGCCTCATCTTCTCAGTTCTCATTCTCTCCTTTTAGTGGCTTCATTGTCACCTATATGCTGATTATTCTCAAAGTTGTATCTTTGGTCCAGAACTCTCTCTTCATCTCTAGACATAAACATACACAGCCATCCACTTGATATCCTCATATGTATATATTGAAGATAACTCAACCTTAATATGTCCAGACCTAAACTCATCATGCCTCCCTCACCAAATGTTACTCTTCTAGTGTTGCCCACCTCTGGTAATGGAACCACCTTCAACCTAGTTGCTCAAGAAAGAAATATGAGTCATCTTTAATTCCTGTCTTTCCCTCAACCCATGCTATACATGTTTCAAGGAGATATCTATCTATCTATCTATCTATCTATCTATCTATCTATCTATCTATCTATCTATCTCCTTGCTACATATATAATGGAGACATGAAATCTGAGAATTAAGTTTGCAATCTTGCCACCAGGCACTTCCATTGGCAGCACTGTACAAACAGCTCAGTAAGGTTTCATAACCTTGTTATATCAGTATCTCACAGCTGTGTTCATATCAATGTGTGGTGGTGTCTTGCTGTGTGGCGTTCATTATTGTTGCATGTTTTCATGTGCCATTGCAAGAATGTCTGAGTTTGAATTAGAGCACCGAATGAACATTAAATTTGTTGTTAAAGTTGGCAAGAATAGAAGTGAAATTAGGGACATGTTAGTCCAAGTTTATGTGATAATGCCATGAAGAAAATGGCAGTGTACAGATGGATTAAAAGTTTTTCTGAGGGGAGAGAATGTGTCACTGATGCTCTGTGACAGATAAACTTCTATATTTTTCCTTTATGAGATGATAAAAAAATTCTTTTCTTTCTAATCCACTCCAGTGTTTACCACATAATATTCATATTCTTCTTTATTTTTGGTCTTCCAAGATTTCTCTCATTTTCATGTGAACTAAGCTTTGCATTTCAAATGGAATTTATTATATTTTTTTCTAGCGTGTCTGGTTGTTTTATTTGGAAAGTTTTAAAAATTATTCAGGTTTTCATGTTGCTAGAAATAGAAGTTATAATTATTTGTTCATTGCCTGCTTCTCCTTTGAAACGGCCAGATCTATGAGAATGGCAACTGTGAATCTTTGTCATAGCTAATTTCTGAAACTAAAAAGAGTGCTAAGTAAATATTCAGTTAATATCTGGCATGAATATTATGGCAGAACTAGCAACTGAGATTAGAGAAGGAGGTCTAGAGTGAAGATGAGGGCATCAAAACCAAATTTGTCTTAATGCATGTTTTCAGAAAAGAAGATACCCAATGTTCAGTGGAGGAAGTGAGTTACATAGAAACTTACATGAAAGGAAATGGAAATTATCTTGATATTAAATAATTATAGCCTTTAGTCAAATTATCAAGCTTTGTAAAGAGGAATATCTGTGGTTAATTGAAATGGAAATAAAATCGTAACATACGATTATAAAATTTAAAATTTGATTTTGTAGCCAGATGAATGTGTATAGGTGTCAGAAATTTAGCTTGACCCTCTAAGCCACATACATTTGGAAACTCATCACTTCATAACTTTAATGAGATGGGGGTGGGGAGAAAATTTGTGAAGTCTGATAATAGCTAATACTTGCAGTGCATTTACCATATGTTATATATTCTTTCCAAAAGTTTTGCATATATTAATTCATATAATCTTCATAACAACTCATTTTAATGAGAGGAGACTTAGGTACAGAAAGATTAAGAAACAAATAGCTTACCCAAAGTTAAAGAGTAAATGTCAGTGCTTGTATTCAGGCTCTGGCATGCTGACTTCAAAGCTAGTTATCCTGAATGGTGGGTACAGTGTACTATGCACTGAAATAAAATAATTGTGGAATAGCATTGTGATATATCATTACATATGCAAACACTGTTATGTGAAATTAAATACCTCATATAAATTTTTTAATGTTTATTCAAGAACATAAATAGAAGAGCAGAAAACTATCATAATTATGTATTGTTAAAAGTACTTTTATGGTTTTCAGGCAAGCTGGCAGTGGTGTGACAGCAGATACTGTTATGAAATTTAAATTCCCTAGAAATAACAATGGTGAATCAATGAAAAGAAGAATTGAATCTATTTTACACCAAATGCTGAATAACACTGGAAACTTGGAAATAAACCCTTCAACTGAGATAACACGCAAGTATTTTTTTATATACCTTTTTAATTTATCCCTCAGTTTAACCAGTTATACTTAATTTTAATTTAATGAGAGGCTGACCATTTTTCCCTTTATGAAAATAATACATTATAAACCTACATATAATATATAGTCCTTTAATATAAAACATTCTAAAGTTTAAAGAATCATTTAGCATTCATGCAGTGAATTTTAATTTGCCAAAATTTCTTTGTTCATTTTCCATCTCAATAGCCCTTATGAGGGATGGTGTTGCCAGATGTTTAATTTGTAGGTATGTCATAGAAATGGTAAATAGCTGGTTAAGGTTAGAGAACAATTTAATTAATGATCCACTTCACCTAAAACAGAGCATGCAGTTGGAAGATATCTGGTAAATATTTGTAGAATAAAGAAGGAAATTCGAAGATTTAGGTATATCCCTACCTTCTCTCTGAAAATCATCTCCCTCAGCCTGTCTTGAATCTATGTCCACTTTCTTCCATCGCTACTGTTACCACTCTGGTCTAAGCCAATATCATTTCTTACTTAAACTTCTGCATTTGCCTCCATACTACACTCCTTGGCCCTTCCAATCTATTGTCCACATATTAATCAAGGAAATATTTTACAATATAAATACAATCTTGTTTAAAAGCCTCCTCCAACTTTCACAAACACCGCCCCTCACCCCTACACAGCCGTAGGTGGGATATCGTATTTCCTGCTTTGCCCAAGACAGTCACAGTTCATACCAATTGTCCAAGAACGATTATAAATGTTGCTCCCTCAGTGTCCTGGTTTGAACTGTAAATGATATGACCATCTCATCTAAAGCACTGCATGACCTGGTTCATACTTTCCCAGCCACTTATTATACCATTTTCATTCTCGTTCACTGTAACCTAGCCACACTTCCATTTTCTTCAACTGCCCAGCTCCTCTCCTTCCTGCCTCAAGGCCTTTGGATACATTCTTCCCATTTGTTATAACACTCCCTAGATCATACCTGCCCATCTCTCGGGTCTCATCAAAATTACTGCTTTCTAATGGAAACCTCTTGTAACTTCCATTACTCAATTATTTACCTTTGTCACAGACCTCTTCATTTACCTTCATAACATTTATCACAGTGGAAATGACAAAATTATTTGTGATTTTTGTACTGTTTGTCTTCATCCTAGTCTATAAGCTTCCTAAAGGCAAGAACCAGTCTGAGTTGTTGATTCTACTGTCCTTCTACCACCTAGTTTCTAGTACCTAATAGACACTCGATTGTTATTTGTTGCATGACTAAAGGATTACTTAATATGTCCCTAGAATTTAAGGACACTCCTCCAACTTTGCCATATACGGCTAGCTTAAAAAACCATGATTCCCTCATAATAAGTTCAAGATTAAAGGATTTTGTTGGCTCCTACATTGGACGGTATTCAATCAGATGGTTTGCCAACAGATAGGAAAGTAATTTGAAATCTGTTGGTAAATAGTCACTGCACCAGGTCCATTAAGTTTTTTCCTCAACCCCTTCAAATCCTCCCACCTCTACCCTGGACTCCGAGTTCCTTGCCCTGCAACTAAAGAGTTAATGCTTAGCACAGAAAGGACCTCCCCAGACACTGCTACAGCTCCATGGCTGGTTGTACCCTTTCTGACTGGCTGTCACCCATACATTACAGTTTGTTAAGTCCTCACAACAACCATATCTTACAGATGCTTTTATAGTTTCCACTCAGAAAAGCTAGATAATTGCCATGGTCACAGAGTCAGCATGTAGGAGAGCCAGGATTTCAAGTCAAGCGTCTCTTGTTCTAAGAAGGAACAAGCAGTGGCCAGTTATTTTTCTTTCCTTCCTCCAAAATGATGTTTTGGCTCCTCTAAGAATTACAAAGTAGAAGTGAAACTTCTGGCAGCAAATTAGTTTTTATTTTAGAAAGCATGAAAGCCTGTTTGAGAAGTTTAGATTTATCTTACAGGAAACAAGAAGCTGATTTCTCATTTAAAGATTTAAAGCAGGGAAGGACAGGACCTGACATACATTTTTAGAAAAATGAGTCTGGTAAAGTACAGGTGGATGCATGGAAAAGTGCAAAAGTGGAGGCAGGGAACCCAGTTTGAAGGTTATTGTAAGAGTATAGGTGTCAAATGATGAAAGCATGAACTAAAGCAGTAGCCAAAAGGATGGGGAGAATGGGGCTAATTCAAAGGAGTCAGAGGACAGAAGGTACAAAATCTGGAAACCAATAAGAAGTGGGAATGATAAGAAAGGAAGAGTTAAGAGACTACTTCAGATTTCTAGCTACCAGTGTTCAGTGGTGTCATTACTAAATGAGAGGCCTGGAGTCTGTATTTTAGCAGCCCTCTAAGTGATTCTGATCATGGTTGTCAGAGTACTACATTTTAAGAAATTAAGGTGAAATGATATACAGTCCTAATAATGACTCAATACAATAGTTTTGATCTACTTACTCTCACCTTTTCAATTTTTTTTTGACACCAGAAATTACTGACCAGGATACAGTACATATTTTCACTCAAGGTAAGTTTTAAAATTATTTTGTAAATATGGTTTACAGGATAGAAACAGTACTTGTTCAAGTCATTTGTGCTCTTTGCCAAGGCAGTGCCTATTGAGGTGGTATCTTTATTCTTAACTCACTCACATGGGTTTTTGCTGACATGAGACATTACTGATTCCATTGGTCCATGGAGTGATATTCAGGTTTACCCTCCTTTTAGTAGAAAGGAAGTAGCAGTGGCATTCCACCCACTCTGTATTGAGTTAGACCTCATGAAAAACTTCTTGGCAGCATTAGAAAGCTTTTCCTGTCCTAGTTCTATGGAGGCATTTCTGTAGATGCGTAAATTATGTTTGGTGACACCAATTATATAGCTTGTCATAACCACCAGAATATGTAGCTTGCTTGCTTCATTGTGAATTTAATTATAAAGTATAATAAAAAATTATAAAAGGTGTCATCAGTTTTATGTCTATAACCTAAAGGAAAAGTCACTACTTTCCAATGTTATTTTGTATACTCTCAGGCTAGGATAGCAGAAATATAATCCCTAGGAACAGCAGTTTATGTCTTTGCTGATAAATATAGTTAGAAATTAGTTCAATGTACTTCAATAGCTGGCCTAGCTCAGATACTACTTAAGTAATGCTACAAGATAATGCTACCACAATGAGTGTTTTTCAACTTAATTATATATTTAATTCATGCTTCTTTTTAGTAAAAATGTGCCTAAGTAAATTACTAGAGGGTTTGCTTGGAGGATACAGCAAAGGAACCTAAGTTCCATATATATTTGTAATGGAAATCTAGTCCTCTATCTGGAACTCTGTTAGGAAAAAATGCCTTTAGATGGTTGTTCTAGTGAAGCAGGGTCCCTACTACAGAACTAGTCCAGCAATAGAAATTGCTGGTGGTGACTTACCTCTAACTTCCTATTGATAGACTTAAACAAGAGGAAATAAATCATGATGATGGGAGTTGAGTGGCATCGAGTAATGAGTCCACCCCAGCCCATTTCAGCTTTGGTCATTGGAGTCCTCATGGTCTCTCTTAAGATACTTAAATAAACCTCATATACTTAGAAACCCTGTCACCCTTGAGGATATTCTGTGGACCTAAAGTAATTCCTTTTCAAGTTTATTTTAAGGTAATTCCTTGAAAGTTGCTGAGAGTAAATCTGAAGGATTCTCACTACACACATAAACACACACACACACACACACACACACACACACGAGTTAACTATGGGAGGTGATGATGTGTTACTTTGGTCACCATTCAACAATGTATATGTATATCAAGTCATCATATTGTACACTTTAAATATATTCAATTATATTTGTCATTTATTGCTCAATAAAGTTGGTAGAGGGAAATGCATTTTCTGATTTGTTCCCTACCATGGGTCTGAAAGTCAATATTGCTTTTTTTTTTTTTTTAGCTTTGAGGTATAATCAACAAATAAAATTGTAAGATAGTTATTGTAAGATAGTTAAGTGTACAATGTCATGATTTGATACCCACACAAGCACACACACAATGTGAAAAGACTCCTCCCATCTAGTTAACACATCCATCACCTTATTTAGTTACCCCTCCCCCACTTCTGGGGGGTGAGAACACTTAAGTTCTACTCTCTTAGCAAATTTCAGTTATACAATACAGTGTCATCAGCTATAGTCTGCATGTTTTACATTAGATCCTCAGGTTTTATTCACCTTATAGCTGCAAGTTTGTGCCCTTTTACCAAACTCTCCTTATTTTCTCAAGCTTGACAATCATTTTCTACTCTGTTTCTTATGAGTTTGACTTTTTTTTTAAGGTGATACCATGCAGTAGGTGTCTTTGTCTGGATCATTTCACTTAGCACAAGACCCTCCAGGTTCATCTATGTCATTGCAAATGATAGGAACCCCTTCTTTTTTAAGACTAAATAATATTTCATTGTATGTATATATATTACATTGTTATGATCTATTCATTCATTAACACACACTTAGATTGTTTCCATACAGCATCAATATTTCCAACAAGCTCCCAAAGGATGCCCGTATTGCAGGTCCTCAGACCACACTTTGAGTAGCATGGTTATAGAGATGGGAATTTCCTAGTGAACTTGTGGCCTGAGCTGGTACATCCAGCACTGACCTATCTTACCCCCCACTCGTGAGGAATTCCAGAGAACTCTGAAGTTCTTCCAGTTTGAAGGCACATGCCAATTAAGTTCAGAAGTGTTCTCTAAAAGGCAGTTTACAGGTAACAGTAGTGACATAAGAACTCTAAAAATATAACATATTGATCATACTTTTGGAAAGGCTAGCATGTCCTGGGGAAGTACACATAAAAGACAGAAAAGTCATAAATGATGGTGAAATTCTTTCAATATCTCCCAAAGTAAATGAATCTCCATACATTAATGCTGTTTTCTCATTAGAGTGTGGGGCCCGTTCGGACCTAATGACATTGTCTAACGAGAGAGTCGTAGGAGGCACTGACACTGAAGAAGGAGACTGGCCATGGCAAGTCAGTCTACAGTTGAACAATATTCACCACTGTGGAGGTATCCTGATCAGTAAAACATGGATCTTGACAGCAGCTCATTGTTTCAGAAGGTGAGACCACAACTACCTAGCCATCTGGAACAACTAGGAGAGACATATACATGAGGATTCCACCATAACTCTAGGACCAAACATGATTAGATTGTGTCAGAAACAATTGAATGCAAAAAAAAAAAAAAAGAGTATTTTATTCTAGTCATGATAGCAAAAATATTTTTTTCTCCTTCATCTTTATAATTTATTCCTATTTCTCTATTTCAGGTAATCATCACAGTAAAGAACACAGATTTATATGTATGAATGTTTAATTTAAATCCTAGTTATAAAAGTTAGGAAATATATAGAACCTCCAGAAGCCTCTTTTTTTTTTTTTCCATATTAGGGGCAAATAGAGACATACTATTATCTATGTCTTAGTGTTATTGGTAGGATTAAATACACTAATGTAACTATATATTAAAAGTAAACAAAATAAACTGAAGAAATTTGCACATTATATCATATAAGCTAATCAACAGGCTGAAAGCTGATCTCAGACTGCCCTATGCCCTTAATTTATTCTTTCAAAAATTACTCAGTGTCTATTATGAGCACAGTGTTGTCTATTATAAACACTAATTAAACAAACACTGCCCCTACTTTAAGGGAGCCTATATTCTAATATTGGAAGTAGACATGCACAAAAGTAATGATCAATTACATGGAGTAGCATGAATAAAATAAATTTAAGCAACTTACAGAAAATTCTTTCTTGATGTGAATAAAGACTATTGCTAACACTAGAGTAATAAAATGCCAGTGGATAGAATAAACTTATCCTATTGGCATAATGAAAACATCCTACTACTCATAGAAGGACTTTGGACTTCAGTGTGACAAAAAGCTATTAGGTTCAGACCCACCAATATTATTAAGGCATCCTAGATCCAAACATTGCTGGGAACTAAACTCAAAAAGTTCACTCAGAAAAGTGATGGTGATCTAAATTCAAGTGTGTCTCTGACCATATCCATTCTCTTCTCAGACTTTCAATAATCACTGTCTAAAATCCATCCTCCTTACCATACACCCAAAAGCCCTCCAATTAAATCAATTCAGACCTATTTTTCAAAGCATGAACCTTGAGCTCCAGCCACATTGCATTAGTCTCTTCCCCTGGACTCTGTCTGTATTTTTCTACTTAACAGCACTTGCTCAATATGCTTCTTCTCTTCAAAATGTTAATATTTCTTCCAATCCTCTGTTTCTTCCTATTGCAATTCTGTAAAATCTTAACTGTTTCTGAGAAGTCCTTTATAGGTTTGAGGATACTGCCTCATAACACAGTGCCTGTTACAAAAGTGTTTGTTAAATTAAGAAGGAGTAAAGTTTAGCAAGGCTAGTATACAGTAGCTAAACACAAGTTTTAGGAAACCCCAAATTATTCTGAATTTTACTTATGGCTGTCTTACAACTCAATAATTTTTATACAATAAATAAACTTGAAATGATCAAATTTCTGATTTCAATTAAACACATTTATTTATTGCTGTGTCCCAGAAAACATAAGACATGAAATTCACAAAAATATTTCAATCTTCATTGCCACCTGAGAGGCCAAAGAACAGGAATGGCACTAATTGATTTTCATCAACCTTGAGTGTGAGAAGCGGACATGCAATACCTGGACATAAAAAGCACTTAGTGCAATCAAAGATGTAATAGAAAGAGTACTGGATTCTAAGCTCTATTCAGGTCCAATCACCAAATGCTATGCAAAAGCTTTTACTATATGAAAGCCATGGTTATAAATATCACCAATGATAACCAAAAGAATCCATGATTTTAAAGGCTTAGAACATCTTTGAATTTTGCCTCTGCAAACCCTTTTATTCATTACCATGACTTGTGCATGAAAGCCAACAAGTAGTCTTGTATTGGTTCTACTCTCCCTGTAGACCTGATTGTCACTGAGAATCTATCAGCGAGGATTTTTGGGGCATAAACAGGCCTTACATTAAGATACGTAGAAGTCATGAGGCCCTCACAGAAAGGAGTCTTGAATTGTAATCTCCTCTATGAAGTTTTTTGTGATGCTCTCTTCCCTTCCCATCTTATTCCCACATAAATTTGCTTATCTAACTTCAATAGTAGTCCCAGGGATTGGATAGTCTGTCTCAGTTAGTCTCCTCCACTGGTGTTTAGAGCTGCCCAATCACAAGACCATAGTTATTTATATTTATATTACTAGAGACTGATCCTATTTTCTTTTATTTATTTAATTAGCTTCAGGTGTACAACACAGTGCAATAGTTATACTTTTTACCCCTCAAAGTGACAACCCCCCTCCCCCAATTCTCCCCCCCATTTCTCCCCCCCCATATCATACTATCTATTACAATTCCTTTGACTCCCTTCCACTGTATAATCCACATCCCATGACTATCTACATATCCAACTACAGTTGGCATACAATATTATACAACATCAATTTCAGGTATACAGTGCAGTGATCAAGCCTCTTCTACTCCATCCATGAAGTGGTCGCCCTAACAAAACATGTGACCATCTGACACCCCACAAAATTTTAACATTATATTTCCCGAACTGTCTTTCATATCTCTGTGACAATACTGTAGTTACCTATTTATGCTGTCTAATCCTTTCCCCTTCTCCCTCATCCCCACCCCCCTCCCAACTAGCAACCCTGGTTTTCCTCTATATCTATGAGACTGTTTCTGTTTCCTTTGCTCATTCATTCAGTGTTTCAGATTCCACATATAAGTGAGAATCTGGTATTTGTTTTTCTCCGACTGACTTATTTCACTTAACACAATAGTCTCTAAGTCCATCCATATTATTGCAAATTGTATGATTTCATTCTTCTTTATAGCGGAGTAATACTCCATTGTATAAATGTACCACAGTTTCTTAATCCAGTCATCTACCGATGGGCATCTTGGTTGTTTCCAAGTCTTGGCTATTGTAAATAGCGCTGCAATAAACATAGGGGTGAATATATTTTTTTCAAATTAGAGTCTTGGATCCCTCTGGGTATATACCCAAGAGTGGAATTGCTGGGTCATACGGCAGTTCCATTTCCAGTGTTTTGAGATATGTCCATACTGATTTCCATAATGGCTGCACCAATTTGCAGTCCCACCAACAGTCCACCAGGGTTCCCGTTTCTCCACACCCTCACCAGCACTTGTTGTTTGTGATTTGTTGATGATAGCCATTCTAACTGGAGTGAGGTGGTATCTCCTTGTGGTTTTTATTTGCATTTCTCTGATTAGTGAGAATGAACATTTTTTCATATGACTGTTGGCCATCTGTATGTCCTCTTTAGAGAAATGTCTCCTCATATCCTCTGCCTATTTTTTAATTGGGTTGTTTGTTTTTTTGGTGTTGAGTTGCATGAGTGTTTTATAAATTTTAGGTATCAACCCCTTATCAGATATATCATTGGCAAATATCTTCTCCCATTCAGTAGGCTCCCTTTTTGTTTTATTGATGATTTCCTTTGCTGTGAAAAAAACTTTTAAGTTTGATGTAATCCCATATGTTCATTTTTTCTTTTATTTCCCTTGCCCGAGGGGATATATCAGTAAAAATATTACTCAGGGTAATGTCTGCAAACTTGCTCCCTATGTTTTTTTGTTGTTGTAGCTGAGCCATCCTGCCACCTGCTGGCAGCTCAACAGCAACTCAGCTCAGGCTGGCATTGAACTGCCATTTCACAGAGCTCAGCTCACACTCTTGAGTGAGCTCTTAACCAACTGAGCCACTCGGCCAGCCCTGTTCTGTATGTTTTCTTCTAGGAATTTTATGGTTTCAGGTTTTACATTTAAGTCTTTAATCCATTTTGAGTTTGTTCTCGTATATGGTGTAAGTAGGTGGAGACTCATCCTATTTTTTATACAAAGTTGATACTTATTAATGGCTTGTTGAACTATAACTAATGAAAATAATAGTTGCCTTCACTGAGTGCTTACCTTGTGCCAAGCACTGTGCTTGACATACTTTACTTGTCTCAATACAGCTGTGTGAGAGGGTATCATCAATCAGTTTATGTATTACATAAACTGAGAATTAGAAATTTTAAGTAACTTGCTCTAAATAACATTGCTAATATGCCACATAGCCAAGATTGAAATCTATGTTAACTGGTTCCAAAACCATGTTTTTATTCACTGGAGAAATAGAAGAAATGGAGGGTGGGAGGCAGGGAGAGAAGGAAGACAAGAATATCTTTTAGAGCCTTCACTGTAAAGACCCTGAGCAAAAAAACTCAATATAGACAATCCATGTATTGGGTTGTTGGAAAACTCATGATGCATTTTTTGCAATGAAAAACAGAGAAAAAATATGTCATGACTTTTCCAACAACCCAATATTTGCTTGTTGTCAAAATGTTTTTTCTTTAGAATTTCAAACTTTACTCTTATACAAGCTACTGTACCTTATAAAAGCATTTCCTGTCTATACCATTTTTATTTTCTCTATTATCTCCACTATCTATATCTAAACTCAACAAAACTCTTAAATGGTTATTTGGTTTTTATTCAACACTTCATTTTTATTCACCCTTAGGAGTTTGTTTAAGCAACTCTACAATTCACAGGTCCTTATTTTCCATCAGTCTGTGAAGATCTTTCTCTCATTTTATTACATATTTTTTCTTATTTCATACCTTGATCCTACTTCCACTGCCCTCCCTTTCCCCTCATACTAGTATGTCTTAAAATATGCAATTACCTAAAAACCTATAGGGCTTTTTTTTTTTTTTGAGGCCAGTGTCACTGGCCCTCATATGTGGGACCGAACCGGGCCGCTGGCTTCTGAAGCCCACGCTTAACCACCGCACCACTCGGCCAGACCCAGGGCTTTGTTTTTTGGTGGGTTTTGTTTTTGGCATATATGTGTACATGACTTTTACTTATGTAAGTCTCAATGTGTATAATGTCTCATATTGTTCCTTATTGTTTTGGCTCAACCCTGGGCACTTGAATCTGGTATGCTATTGAATCCACTATATTCCTTCATCAAAGTAGGTTACTCCAACTTTCCATTGCCACAAAGAGTGTGTGAGTGTGTGCCTACACACATAAATACGTACACCCCTTCATATGTGCCTCTTAAACATGCAAGAATTTCTCTGAATTATGTAGAAGTATATATGCACTCTGCTAAATACACTAGAATTCTTTCCAAGAATTTACATCTTAACCAGTAATACTAAGAAATTTAAACTTTTCCTCTTCACCAACACAATCTTATTCTCTTTTTAAATTTTTGCCACTTATGAATATACATTAGATGCTCATTATTGTTATAACTTCTCAGCTAATTAGTGAGTCAGAGTACCTTTTCATATCTGTTAGCTCTTTGAGTTTCCCCTTCCATGAATTTCCTATTAACATATTTTACTCATTTTATAGTCATTTTTCTGTCCATTTATTGTTGTTTTACACACTTTTTTTGTATTTTCTACAGAAGTTTTAGGTATTAAACATTGCAAATATTTTCTCATGGTTTCTCATCCATCTGGTAAACTTTTCTATGGTATACTTAATTTTGATTCCATGAAATTCATCCATTTTTAACCTATCATTTGTGTTTTGGGAGTTCGACTAAAAAGTCCCAATTTCTAGGTCATAAAAATAGTGCCCTACATTTTTTAAATATATTAGTGTGCTCTCTCTTTCTCTCCCTCCCTCCCTCTCTCCCTTCCCAACACATACATATACATATGTACCAAAATCTTCAAGAAGCATCATACTTAGTTCAGAAAAATCATTCATTAATAAGACAGGAGCCCCTTTTCATCACTACTATTTAAATGGAGCTTCTGGCTAAAGGCAAGGAAAGGAAAAAAAAAAAAGGATTGTAAGGAATGAGTTAAAAGTAAAGTGGACCTTCTTATTTCAGACTTCCTAGTTGCTTGGAAGGCAAGATATAGAAAAGAGTGAAATCAAAGAGAAGATTTGTGTTACACTATTTATCATCAAAGCATCAGAATATCCTGACTGGAACATAAAAACACCAAGATGTTCACTAACCTAAGATATGTTTTCTAAAATCTTTCTATGTTTCTTACTGGTGTGAAAGGGAAGGGATTAAAAAGTACAAATTGGTAATTACAAAATAGTCATGGGGATATAAGGTATAGCATAGGGAAAAATAGTCAATAATATTGTAATAACTATGCATACTGTCAGATGGGTACTAGATTTATTGGGGTGATCACCTCATTCAAGTAAGTTATATAAATGTCTAATCACTATGCTGTACACCTGAAACTAGTATACTATTGTATATCAACTGTAATTGAAAATTGTTTCAAGTGTATAATTTTTTTTAAATTAAAGTTTATTGGAGTGACAATTGTTAGCAAAGTTACATATGTTTCAGGTGTACAATTCTATAATACATCATCACATTTTGTGTTCACCACCCAGAATCAGTTCTCCTTCCATCAGCATATATTTGATCCTGTTTACCCTCATCTTCCATCCCCTCCCCACTTACCCTCTGGTAACCACTAAACTACTGTCTGTGTCTACGAGTTTTTGCTTCTTTGTTTGTTTGTCTTGTTCCTTTGTTGTTTTTCATTTTATATACCACATACCAGTGAAATTAAATGGTTCTTGGCTTTTTCTGTCTGATTTATTTCACTTAGCATAATAACCTCAAGAAAATTTTTAAAAAATTATTTAACAAAATAAAATCTTTGTTTCTTTAGACAAATGATCACTCATTATGCCAGTGAAGAGTTAAACTCATTTACTAGTTATGTAATACAGAAATATATAGCAAGAGAGGTTGATCAAATTGTTCCTAGATGGTGGTGGGGGTGACAAATACAAAATCCAAATACTTGAAATTCTCACAATTTCCCTATTCTAATCCATGTATATTTTTGTTGTGTTTTTTTTTGTTGTTGTTGTTGTTGTTTTTTAGTGACTCTAATCCTCGTAGATGGATTGCGACCTTTGGTATTTCCATAACATTTCCTAAAGAGAGAATAAAAGTAAAGACTATTTTAACCCATAAGAATTATAATTCTGTAACCCATGAAAACGATATTGCAGTTGTGAAACTTGAAAGAGATATCAACTTTACCAAAAACATCCACAGTGTGTGTCTCCCAGTGGCTACCCAAAATATTTCACCGGGATCTACAGCTTATGTAACAGGATGGGGATCTCAAAGATATGGTGGTAAGTGTCTCAGCAAAAATAAAGCAAAAACAACAAAATCTCCTGGTACTTTCTATTTTTTGTTAGGGAAACACCTGAAGGACAGGTTCTATGGGCAGAATCATCCTATATTCTGATCAGCCTAAACTCTAATTATTCCTGAGTTTCTTCAGCAAAGCAAAGCAATGCCCCTAGGGCACTACGGGGAATGCTCAAACACAGTAATAGGGAAATATCAAACTAACTGATGAAGAAACATGAGTTCTTTAATGATACTGAGACTCCATAGGACTCAAATGGCTTCCCTATAAAGAAAATACAAAAACTTTTTTTTAAAAGAGGACTTGGCCAAATATTCTCTAAAGGTTTTAATACCCTTTGTAGTATTAATAACCATTTAAGCTATTGTGAGATAAAATAAATTCTGCCTCAAGCAAGAAACCCCATGTGTACTTAGGCATTTTCTCAGACTTGTGTATTGAATAAATAAAATGGAAATAAATGTGAGGGCAATGTGAGAGCAAAGAGGGTCAAGGGGAAAATAAAAGCATCAGCCAGGAAGTGAAAGGATAGCATTAACTACTGTCATGGGTTTATACTCATGTTGTAGATGTCTCGCCAAATAATACAAATATTTAATTGTCCAAGAAAATATTTTGTTGTGTTCTCATGGTTCAAAGTAATTTAGTACAGTTGGTAAAATTTGTGCCAATCACAAAAATTGCAGTGCATTTTGAGGAAACATCGATATAAAATAGATTAGCTCTTTAGCTTTAAAACCAGAGTGGTTTCTCTTTTATTGCTAGATTAAAAGTTATTCAATATGTAATTTTCCAGTTCAAAGTCAGTCAGTGGATAACTTAAATGCTACTAGTTAATTTTAAAATAGTGATTTTTGTTTTTCTCTTAAGGTCTAAGGGGTATTACAAAACTAAAGCAAAAAACAAAAACAAAAAGGAAATGCTGATCTATGTAAAGGGGTTATCCTTCTCCACTATGAGTATTTTTGCTGAGAAGAGACTCCTAAGAACATCTTCAATAGTCTTCTTTGATGAATAAGAAATAATGCATGAGTACATTTATTCCTTCCCATATTCATCATAGAGTCATTAACTTACATATCTTGAAGTCCATTTGCTTTCTGCTGTATTCTTAACAGGCCATTCAGTTAAAAATCTACAGCAAGGACGGGTCACCATCATAAGTAATGATGTATGTAATGAACCACTTAGTTATAATGGAGCAGTCTTGTCTGGAATGCTATGTGCTGGATTACCTTACGGTGGAGTGGATGCATGCCAGGTAAGTTCAAGGCAATTTTATCAATGTTATCATTCAAGTCTATTACTTACTAGCATGTGATACTGTGATAGGCATAGAGGTAAATTTTAATAAACAATTCTGATCCTCTCAAAATTTACAATCTAGATTTTAGAGATAAAAATATTTTATAAAGTTGATTTGTCATGAAAAACTAATTCTGAGAAGCCAAATTGCAGAGTAGTTAACCACCCAAGCAGAAGAACCAGACAGACCTGAGTTTGAATTCCTGAACCTTTATAACCAATTCTTTTATCAATAATAGTTTCAAACTTTTGGGGTATTACTAAAGGTTAGATAGAGATTAAATGTCAGGCATTTAGGCAACAAAGAAATTTCAGCTATTTTTATTGTTTTTGATCATTGACATTAATAACTTTAATCTCAACCTTTTAACCACTCTGAGGGTTTAAATAAATTAATGACTCATCTAAGACTCACAGATAATAATTGATTTTAAAATATAAATAACATCTGAATATCAGCACCTTAAAGGTAGAAAATTCATACAAAAAGCTTAGTTACTTGAGTCACAACAGCTCCTACAATTTTAAAACAGCACAAATGAGAAAAAAATAACCTATTTAGATCTACCCTACAATTTTCAACCAAATATAAAAATGCTAACAATATGAAAACTTTCATTTAAAATAATTAGAATAAGATTTTAATACTAAATTTTAAAATTAAATTATCTAAACAATTGAGGTAGTTTTATCTTTTAATAGAGTTTATTCCTATGTCTGAAACCCAACCCATTAATAGTAATAACTGCTTAGTATCAAAAATTATATTTCTGAAAAAAAAAAAAAAAATAGTACTTTGGGCCGGCCAAATGGCACGGTAGTTAAGCGCTGGCTTGGGAAGCCAGCGGCCCCGGTTCGGTCCCACATATGAGGGCCAGGGACGCTGCGCTCAAAAAAAAAAAAAAAAAATATTTCTGGAATTAAGAAAAATCAATCTGTTTTCTTAGGGAATCTGAAGCTCTTTTCCTGGAAATTGTATGCAGAAAAAAATCAGGTTTATTCTTTCTTCAAATATTACTTTTATATTTAGGTCTCACGTTGTTTGTTTGTTTTTTTAAGTGAACAAGAAGTAGTTCTTACACTGTTTCTGTGAAGATCCCATTCCATGTGCACTTTCCCAAAATGAAACATTTTTATTGACTGCAGGTTGTGTGTAGGTGAGGAGAAGTGTTATCAATTTTCAAGATACCATTAATTACCCACTGGCCCTTTACTCCCTCTAAGTGGAGATGTCTACAAAGACATCTTTGTAGTGGTAAGAGGTGTTTCTTGCTCTCCTACCTGTATCTTTTTTGATTTCCAGCCCTGTAACAACTTGGGCTAGAATTCTTAACGTGCTTAGTAGTTTTCCAAATAATTCAGCAATCAAATAAACACACCTCTTCACTGTCAATTCCGGATTACTAAGAGCATTCATTAGACCTGACTGATGGATAGATGAGTATAAAAGGGTGCTACTCATGATTTACTTATGATGTTCTTTGCCTTCTGCTTATACAAACCCTGTTGTTCCACCAGGCCTAGTTCAAGACATAAATCATCATGTAACTTTCCCTGTGTTTTCTTCTTCAAGCCTCACTGATTTTCAGCTGAAATACTGTAATACAGAGTTTGTGCCTCAAAAACAGCACTGTATGTAAGAGCTTATAATATCCTATTGATTTCTGTTCATTCATTAAAACAAACTGATTACTTTCCACGCACCAGACACTGAGCTATCACAACAATATGTTCCCTGCACTCAGCAAAGTCGCTAGAACAGAAAACACAAGCTCCGCTGCCTGCACAATCAAGCAGTGAAGCTCACCAGGAAAAATTACATGTCCCTCTCAGTTTAACACTTGCTTGCCCACTCTTGGTAAGATATTACATAGAAATTTCATAGTATAAAAGAAACAGTAGCAAAAAGACAATGATGAAAAAGTGCTGAGAACTGGTTAACTGCACAGATGCACAATCTAAAGGAAGCAGGTGCCAAGCAGCTCGATGCGGTGCTTACCATGCAAGCTGGTGAGTCACACACTGACCCTTCTTCACATCTAGGCTAATAATTAAGTAGGTATGGAAGAACTAGCTACTAAGAACAGTCAAATGAATAGCAAACTGTTCTAGAAACACATTTGGTGATAATAGCTGATGTTTATTAGTACCGACTACATGCCAAGCAGTACTCAAAGTGCTATGTGTGTTAAACTCATGTAAACACATAAAAACATTATTTACAGATGAGGAAATTGAAGCACAGGGAGCTATTAAATAGCTTACTTAAGGTAATATATATATGGAAAGTGGAGGATTCAAACCCAGGCTGTTTAACTCCAGAACTCACAAACTTAACCCACCATGCAGCATGTAAGACCTACTAAGTTTGTCTCCCCAACTACAGAGTATATGTACAGATATTTACTGGTTGGTTTATTATTACAGTTGGCTGGTAAGTATTTCATAAGGAGTGTTTTACTCATTGCCATATATATTTTTTTCCATTTATTCACCAAAAGAATACTTTTTTGATGATATACTGTGCATCAGACACCATGCAGGGAGCATGCTGTGAATAGGAAGATAGGTGAGACTTGTTAAAACTCATCAATTCAACAAATACTTTAGTAGCATCTCTATGGGCTAGAAGCTTCCGATACAGCAATGTGTGGAATAGGTATGCCCCTGCCCTGATGGACCTTACAGAATAGCCAGAGAAACAGACACTGAACAGGTATCATAAATGCAATGAGTGTTGCAAAGATGTATATCTGCCACAATGAGGGGAACTGATCTGTAGGATCAACGAGTTCTTGTTGTTGTGCTTGATGAAATCATGAAGGAGCAGTGAAAGAGACACACAAAAGATACAGGGACACAGGCAGTGACAAACTAACCCAGCCCGAAGGTGGAAGGAGTGGCAGTGGGGAGGAAAGGTGCAGGTGGTCACGGAAGTCTGCCTGAAGTAGGTAAAGCTTGGAATGAGTGGCAGGCAACCAGGCTACCGAGGGAGCCGGGGAAATGTGCTTCTCATCTTCTCACACTTACTAAAGGAACAACATATGTCCTTGGGAGATTTTGGTATTTTTCGCATAATTTGGTATAATATTTTTAAGAAGAAATGACAGACTAACTCTATTTATTGTCATAATGGATATGACTTCTTCTGCTGCCATAGAAATACACTCCTTAATACTTTGGGGTTGTCTTCACACTTAAAATAATCAAATGTTCTGTTTCCTTCAGGGTGACTCTGGTGGCCCACTAGTACAAGAGGACTCAAGGCAACTCTGGTTCCTCGTGGGGATAGTAAGCTGGGGGGATAACTGTGGTCTGGCAGGTAAGCCAGGAGTGTACACTCGAGTGACGCCCTACCGTGACTGGATAACCGAACAAACTGGAATTTAGGCAATAAATGCCTCTCTGTCGCAAAGTCTACATGCAACTGTTCCTGTCTAAAATTCCAAAACTTTATTTTTCAGCTGCAAAAGAAACGGGAAGTTTCCAATATCCTATTACATAAATATTGTTTCAAAAACACTATTTGATCTTTCTTTATTACTATGTATTTTCTAATTTCTCAAGCAAAGCATATGAACATTGAATCTTACTGCAGCTGTGTGCCAGGGGAAAGATAGAAAACTAGTTACAGAGGGAAGAATTTAATTATAATTGTGATAAGTGCCAGTAGTGAGGAAAACAGGTACTCAAGAGTGGATACTAGAGGAATCTGGACACATCTGCAGAGTCATAGGCATCTTCTCTGAAGACAACTCACCAAAGCTGATAAGTGGGCAAAGTATCAAAATTTGCAAAGGAAGGAATGGTGGATTAACATTCAGGAAAGACAGAGCAACATGAAGCAATAAAACTACTCTTTATTCCAAATTTCTGCTTACTCAATATTTTATAGGTAGTGTAAGTCCTGAAATTAAGTATATGAAGTCATTGTGCAATCCTACAGCAATCTTAATTAACCTGTAAGAACACGCTCTCATAGGAACTGATGAATTTCAGGCATTTAAGATAAAAGCTAAAATATCCGCTCCTCAACTAAGACACAAAGCATTATAGATAATTTTCATGATTACTTTTATTAAAAATATTCATCTATGTGAATGAGAAAATTTATTTCCTCCTTAGAGAAGCTTATGAAATATACCTACACAACCTTCTCAGTTAACTTACAACTACAGTGTTTTTTTTACAACTAAATAAGAGTAATTTTAAGAATTTAAGATCACCATTGGCAGTTATTTTTGAGTTTAAGAATCCTCAATACCTAAACCCAAATAATGAATTGAAAGTCTCGAGGAAAAAAAAAATGGGCAGAGTTGGTTTGCAAAGAGAAAAGCGTAATTTCAATAACATTATCATAGAAAGAGAAGGAATCTCTCTCTCCCTCTCCCTCTTCCTTTCTCTCTCTCTTACACACACACGCACACACACAAAATAAAATATATTAAAATTTAATGGTGCAGCAATTTATATAGTCTAAATTATGAATGTTACTGAATTTTTATGGGATCCTAGCATAGCTAAAGCGTGGTTATGCATGATCATCTGTGTGTCAAGGCTTCTTTCTAACTTATGACACCCGAGTATCAGAACACCTACATGAACTGTGATGAAAACATCTCCTGTGAAATTGTGAGGAGACCTACATTGAAGTCATTTACTTTTAAGGAAAAGAGGTTGAAAATTTAACTCTTGGTGAAATGTACAAATTGTTGGTTTACCTTATTTCAAATAAACTCTCTTAAAATCATTTCCTGGCCTAAGTATTTATGGAAGTTATGATTTATGAAAGACAATCTAAAACAATTTGTTTAATTGGTTCTCCAACAAGAAAATTGCTATCTAGACTCTAAAGGCTTGGCACTTTCTGCTGCCTTATAATCAAGCCCTATAACCGCGACAAGCGTCCAGCTAGACACTCCCTGGCTGCACCCTGTGAGGATGACATTAACCTGATCATTTAGAGTATGCCTCAAGGGGAGAGGGTTTTTGTGCCTTTGTTGGTGTTTGTGAGAGGGTGTGTGCATGTTCCATCACATAATCATAAACATATTTTTGTTTATTCCCTTAGATTGAAAGCTATATAAAGGAAAATACTTATTTAGCAGAAAATAAAGCAAACTCAATGTCTTAAAAATATTATTTAGCAAACATGCATACTTTTTATGAAGAGATAGTTGAACACCAGAACACTTACTTTAAGAGGTTTTTTTAAAAAAATTATTATTTTTTTAAATGTACTGTTGGGTTCTATTTTCCTGACAGCTAAGTAACTCCGTGAAACCAATTTTGATTATTTATGGGAGGGGCAGTGATGTACAAATCCTTTCAGTTCTTAAAAAATCATTCTGGAAACTCTGGCAGAAAATTTCTAGCACCCTAATTCAGTGCTAGAAAGAGAAATACCAGGGAAAGTCCTGTTCCGCATATAGAAAACAAAAACTACTCCATCCCCCCCACAAAAAAAAACAACAAAACTCATGGCAAACAAAGTACATATTTGATGTTCAAACCGAATTCTTTGAGTTTAAAACCTAATGAGAGAGTCAGAATTATCCAAAAAAGTGTAGAGCAAACAACTGATTATTTCTTGTACTATTTGGAGGTCTCAATTACAGAATGTAAATCATTTGTTTCAAAAAACATATTGAGGGCTGGCCGAGTGGTGCGTTGGTTAAATGCTGACTTCTGATGTCAGCCGCCCCAGTTCGGATCCCACATATGTGGGCCAGTGACACTGCCCTCTACAGCTAAGATGGTGAACAACAGCTTGACCTGGAGCTGGGCTGCTGTGAGTCCCCCGGATGGCATAGCTGCAGCCCCTGCTGAAGTGGGCTGCCATAGGCTACAGTGAATGGGCGTCAGCTAGCATGAGCGGCTAGCTGCTGGTGTGAGCTGCCAAGAGCCATTGTGAGTGGCCGTCCAGAGGCCGGAGACCAATCTTCCTCATCCGGGAGGAGCACAATGATGATACCAATATGGGCCAGTGAAGCAATGTCCTCCACAACTATACTGAAGAACAAAAGGACAACAACTTGTCTGTTTCCCTTCCCCGGTTCACCAATGCTGTTCCCCTCCCCCCAATTCCCCAATAAAATCTTTAAAACAAAAAAATGTATTGAGCCCTACTATATTCAAAGCTTTCTAGTACACACTGCTGAAACTAAGATAAACAACACATACTTCTTCCCTTAAAACAGAGAATGGTGGTTTTGACAAACATATTATATAACACAATGGATGCAGCAATAAAGAGTAAGATATTTATTGCAGGATAATAAAAGAAGGGGAGAGGTCCTAGAAGACTCAGGGGAACTATTTTATAATAATATCAAAAGGTGAGTTTTCCAGAGCATCAATTTGCCACATATTCTGTGGTCAGAGAGAAGGGAGCTAAGAATTTATCAGATTATTCATCTTAATCTGTCACAGGCTTTAATGTACACAATTCAATTTCTACTTTTCAATTTGCTAAACATTAAATGGTTCGAACAGATCCAAAATAGATTTTATTTTAATGTTTTTCACATATCTACATAATCCAAATATCAAAACCCAGTCCTTTCAATTTCTAATCAATTAGTTTGATTAATCTCCAATGGGAAAAACAAGTAATTTCCCCCATATATTTCTAGTGATTTATTTCTATAAGAATCAATTGTCCTTTGAAGAATCAGGTCCCTTATCATAGGAGATATTTAATCAGAAATTGGATGATCTCCTCCAGAAATGTTCTGAAAGATTTCACAGTGGGTCAGGCTTAAAAGCAGATAATTTCTATAGTTTCTTTCAATCTAAAATTCTACCCATGATTCAAAAATAGTTTTAAGGGAGCATAGAGCTCTGTGAGAAAGTAATTTCAGAGTATTAGCACTCATCTCTTCATTTAATCTGGTGCACAACCATGAAACAAATCATCTAAAGAAATCAAAACCATCAGAATTCAAATTAAATAGAAATCCATGTTGGTAAAAAAGGCATCTGAATGAAAATGAGGAATTCAAAAAGCAAACAGCTCACAGTGCATTTTCAAAGCTACCTCTACATTTAACCTACCTCCAATCATACAAATTAGACTGAAATTACTAATGGAATAAAAATCAGTTGATACATTAATAAAGGGTTTTCTTTTCCCCAAAAAATTCATCCATCTAACCATTCATTTTTATTCATCCATTTGTTTATGAATAACATTTGAGAATTTATAATGTGCCAGCACTATTCTGGACTAGACAAAACAACTTCAAGGAAAGAGCAACCCAGGAAGAGGAAAAAGCTAGGATAAAAGTCCTGACGTGACTACATGTCTGTGGGTTTGAAGAATAGGAAGAAGTCAATGCGGCTAGAGGAAAACATGAGAAACTGTTGTTAGATGAGGTGGGAATAATAGGCATGTGGGCCATATAGAGAAATTTTTATTGTATTCTAAATTTGAGGGCAAGATTTTGGAAGGAAATCATATGAGCAATTTTCCATTTTCTAAAGACTTATCTGGCTGCTCTAAAGAGAAAGTCCTACAAGAGAACAAAAGTGAGAGAAGAAAGATGAGTCAGAAGGCACAGTAATCCAGGGAAAAGATGGGACTGAGTGGATTGAGAAGCTAGTAGTGAAGATAGTGAAGAACAGTTGAATTCAGGAAATATTTGTAGGGAGAAACAACAGAATTTCTGATAGACCAGATTTACAGGCTGAGAGAATGGGTGAAATCAGGATGACTCCGATTTTGAGTCTGAATAACAGAGGAAAATTTGGAAGGAGGACTGGGTTTGAGTATGGGGAATTAAGAGTTCTTTTCTGAATCTGTTACATTTGAAATGTGTGCCCAAGCCAGAAAATCAGGCAAACAACAGTAAATACAGATCTAGAGCTCAGGGGAGGGATTGCACTGGAAATATTAATTTGATGGAATTCACATTTTCCTGGAAGTGGAACATAAGCCACAAGGGATGACTGGAAGATAGAATGGCAAATGTAGCTTTTAAAAACTAATGTAAGGAAATATCTTGATGACCTCAAGAAATACCTTGATATCTTAAGATAATGATTTTACTATGACAACCAAAAAAGCTTAGAAAAATATGTTAAATTTGATTTTATTAAAATTAAGAACTTATTGAAAAGACTATTATTAAAGGATAAAAAGGCCAGATGAGAATGATAGAAGATACTTGCAATATACATAACTAGAAATAACTTGTATCTAGAATTTATATGGGATGACAACAAATTAATAAGGAAAAGATAGGTAATTCACTATAAATATGGACAAAAGATTAGTACAGGTACATCAGGAAAAAAGAGAAATCCAAATGACCAATAAATGTAAGAAAAAGACCTCAGCTTTATTAGAAATAACAAAAATGAAAAATATACTATACTATACCACATCTAAACACTTATGGACAAAAATTGAAAGTCTAATAAGATCAAGAACTGGCAAGAATGGGGGAGTATAAATTGTTTTAATAAATGGGGAAAACTTGGCATGTAATAAAGAATATCATGTGGATATCCTGCAACCTAGCAATTCTACTCCAAAGTGAATACTCTTGAAATAGGTGCACATGAGCAAGAATATGCAAAGCAGCATTATTTATAATAGCCAAAACAGTAGAAACAACCAAATGTCCATCCACAATCAAATGGATAAATTTTGTTATATTTATACAATAGAATATCATACCTCAATAATAATGAATAAACTAGAGCCACACTTAACAACATGGATGAACCTTAAAAACACAGAATAAAAAAGAAGCCAGTCACAAAATACATGCTATACTATTCACTGGGATGTAAAGTACAGCATAGGGAATATAGTCAATAGTATTGTAATAAGTGCACATAGCGTCAAATGGGCCCTAGACTTATCAGAGTGACTTCATACAGTATATAAATGTCTAATGACTATGTTGTACACTGGAACTAATATAATATTGTATGTCAACTGTAATTGAAAAAATAAATTAAACTATATTGTTTAGGAATTCATTCGTACTCATGAAAAACTATAAAGAGGTATTTATTACCAAAAAATACAGGACAATGTTTACCTTTAGGGGTGTAGAGTTAGAATTGTAATTGGAAAGAAAAGGCACAGAGCTGCTTTTTTGTTAGCAAGCTTCTATGGATATTTGCTTATATTAAATCACTAAATTGTACATTTATGTTTTATGTGCTTTTCTGAATGTGTATCGTTTTTCACATCTCTGAAACAGAACATATATAGGCATCCCCAGCATAGTAAGGGGAAGCAATCAATAATTCTCAGGTCATTCAGGAAAGAACCCTTGAAAGAAATACAGTAAAACCTTGGATTGCGAGTAACTTGGATTGTGAGTGTTCCACAAGATGAGCAAACATTTCTAATACATTTTAACTTGGTAAACAAGCGATGTCTTGCAATGCGAGTAGTTTGTTTCCGGAATGAATTATGCTCGCAAACCAAGGTACTACTGTATATGAAATATTTTTTTTTTTTAAGGGCAGTGTCACTGGCCCTCATATGTGGGATCCGAACCCGGGCCGCTGGTGTCCCAAGCCAGCTCCCAAACACCACGCCACTTGGTCGGCCTGAAAATCTTTTTTTTTTTTAAAGTATATGTTATGATGGATAGCAGGAAAAGCATTTTATTCCTGTTCATGATCCACATTAATATTTTAATAATTGTTTTCATTTAAATTTTTATACTTCTTTTAGGACTGCCTATCAATCTTAACACTGTTAATATAATTAAATATTTCTTTTTTGTTGTTTGTTTTTGAGGGCAGTGTCACTGGCCCTCATATGTGGGACCGAACCGGGGCCGCTGGCTTCCCAACCCAGAGCTTAACCACCGCGCCACTCAGCCGGGCCTACTTAAATATTTCTACTGTGCTGGGTTCTATTCAAATATTAGGTTCTGTTTCTTTCACAATTAGTAATTTTTCTAAACTGTTAGATTTTCAGGGTAAAATAAATCCCATTTTGTAACAAGAGACAAGCTCAAATGATTCAATGAGATTGTTAAACAATTGCACTCACAATAAAAGTGACAATGTTTTAAATAATAAAAGGGTGCGCGCGCGTGCGTGCGTGCGTGCGTGTGTGTGTGTGTGTGTGTGTGTTTAAATAGAATACTTGTAATAGCCCTTAGAAAAACACTTCAGGAATCAATGTGCCCAAATTTTCTTTGCTGATAATTTTCTGCCTTTCCATTTTTAGTCCCTTTCTGTGAAGATGTAAAATTAAGATTAGCATTTTACAGCCTTCAGAATTTGCAATGCTTTTATAGCGAAAGTCCTTTAATATTCTAAATATTTCCATTTTTATGACAATAGCAATTTACTTTACTGTTTGGGTTCTGCTACTCACTAAAAATGGTCAAGGTTTTCTACCAGCTGTTTTATTTACCTGATTTGCAACTGGGAAAGAAAACTGTCAAATTTAGTGGCTATATTTATGTCTTTTAGACACTAATATATGTTTAACAGAGATAAATTTAGTTAAACCTTTGGCTATTACTAGATATTTAGATGTTTCAATTCAGCAGTAAAATGACAGAATTTTGCCTATGTGTTAATATTTCATCTAGTTTTCTGGAGAGTCAATTCATAATTTTAAAAAGTGGATTTATTGCAGGTATCCACACTAAAAAGAAACTTTAAACATTATGTCAGAGCCTTGCAGATACATTTTTAGGTGGCAATAATATAAATTTCATAAACAGCAAAGCATAAACAGCAACTATGTTCCAGTGCTGGATAATATTTTCACTTTATCATCAGGCATTTTGCATATTGTTATTTTTACAAAAAGAAGGAATAAGGAAATAAACTCAACTTGTAATATGATTTAATGGTCACATTTAGTTGAACAGTATGTGTTTTCTTTAAAAATTATTTAAACTCTGTAACAGGTTAGAGAAGGTAATAGATGTGAGCAAGTTCTTATAAAAATGCTTTCTAGGTATCTTTCTTTTGTAAAAATAAAGCACACCTGCAATGTTATAAAGTGAGATTTTGTTACATGATTACAAAACTCATTAGGGTAAAACTCCTGAAGTAGACAATTTGGATTAATTCTAACATTAATATATTGAAAATCTGGTAGTTAATATTTTTAGGCCTACTCTACTATACTAAATCTATAGATTATCTAAAACTTCCTCTATCCTGTTAAAATTTGCTCCAGATAAAATAGGTTTATAAGGATATCTGTTTTTACTGGCAGCAGTTTGGCTAGGAAACTCCCACGTAAGCTGATTTACTGGGCTACTCCACTATAAACTATTTTCAGTCTCTTCATTTGATCAATTTCAAAGTTATACTTCAGCTAACAAAATTTATTTTAGTCTAAAACTTGCACACATTTCCTCACTGACTATTCTAACTGATTGATGGTATTTGTCTCTGATAAATAGAAACCATGAAAGCAAAAATTACCCTTTTCCCAGAATTTTTTTTTGGAAAATAATGTATAACAGTGGACCAAGCAGAGGTGACTGATACTCTAATACCATTATAATTGTAGCCTAACCATCCTCAAACATCTGATTAAGTGAGTCAGGTTGTTTCCTACCATCAAGCAGCCCGGATTTGGTTTCCTCTCAATAAAGAACAAATAGTTAACTTATTCATTTCCAACCAATCACCTTGCAAGTGTATTCATGTACACATACACAGGTATAGCTGCTCAATGTTGTTGACTATTTAACTGCTGAGATACAGAGCCATGAATAGCTGTTTGTTAATTCTCCCTTAAGAGACTATTTGTTCAGGTGTCCAGCATACTATATATGTCTTACATGTTAAGGAATAAAGTACAAAACTATCTAAGAAAAATTCTCATTAACAATGAGTAAAAGAATAAACTAATATTTTATACCAAAACTGATATTCTCTTTTAGATTGAAAACCTAATTATTGAAATAATAATCAGGAATAATAAGAGTATGAATGATAGTTATAAAAATTAAGATTTATGAAGCATTTGCTAACCACCAGGCACCCATGTAATAAAGTCAGGAGAGGTATTATTATTACAAGTATTTTTAAGAGGAAAAACCTAAGGTTCAGAAAAGTTAAGTAAATGTCTAAGATCACAGAGCTGTTAAATTCAAGTTAGGATTTGAAGGCAGGTTTTCAGATGGTAAAACCTGTGTACTTTTCCTATAGAAATTATTAGTATTATTTTAATTTTTCACATATAAGTGTTCTTTTTATTGTCCAAACTCCATGAGTTTTCAAACTACAATCGGACACTCTAAATACAATTTCCTCTACATTATAGTGATAGTCATGTTTTCACTAGTGCCATCTACATAATGGGAATCATCCCGTTCTAGCGACCTAGATTTTCAAGAGTTTTTATGTACTTGTATCCTTTATTATCAACAAATATACACTGGCTAAAACTAACATTGGAACCTGCAGAATCATGACACTCAAGATGGTTTAGAAAATTTCTTTGTTCTTCCCCATGTCTTTCTAGACATATTCCCACTCTTATATGATATACAACATATGCCTCCTTTTGAACCATGCTGCTTCCATCTGTAAGTACCACATAGAATCTGGCCTTTTCTCCTTTCCCAAGCTCAAATATGCTCATAGCCTGTGCCCTAGAAGACATTCATAAATTTTATATATATAATGGCCCATGAAGCCATATATACATTTATACTGTAACCACCTGTCCTCCATATCCAGGCCACAAATGCTACCTCTGGAGATTCCTAAACTACCAACCCCTGGGAATGATGGAAGTATCTGTGCAGGGTAGAAAGACTGGCTTCTCCCAAAGTCTTTGCCACACTTTTTCAACAATTATTCAACAATAAGCAATTATGAGAGGATTCAAAGTCTCACGAAAGATCTCTTGAACATTTCATTCAGCTTATACTGATCACCCCTTCTTTAAAAATCTCACCCAACTATTCATTTTAATAAAATGTTCTTCTGTTTGGGCCTTGATGCCTCCAACTTTAAGAGCTGACAGTCCCAGGTAACTGATGCATCCCCTGCACTCCCTCTGGCCACTGCCACTAATATACAATATAACTCCCTCTGATGGAAAGAAAGCTAAAGCTTCCATACATATCAATGTGATAAAAACAGATGCTGAGAGGATGAAAGAATGAAGGTTATTGGTAAAGGTTTCTGGTCTTCAAGTGAGTCCGCCAGAAGTAGTGGTCTACTGTAGCTTTTGTCAAACTACTGTAGCTTTTTCTACTCACATGGCTAACTGAATCCAACACTATCTGCAATTCCTAAAATATTTTCTAGTTCCAATGCTGTCTTAATACCACTTGGACTCATTGTGGTCCACCTGAAAAATCCTGCCTTTTGTGCTTCTTATGATGATTTATGCATCCTAATGTTATGTTTTCAGACACTTTGTCCTGAACAGGTTTAGGATGCAACCTTGTTTCTTTCCAACCTTATATATTTTACTTTGCTCTACTTTTGAGAGTCAGAGCAATTTATTATTTTAAATTCAAGTTTATTGGGGTGACAATTGTTAGTAAAGTTACATAGGTTTCAAATGTACAATTCTGTATTATATCATCTATATATCATGTTGTGAGTTCACCACCCAGAGTCAGTTCTCCTTCCATCAGAGCAATTTAATGATCAAGGTATAAATTTGAATGAACTGCCCACATCATAAGCAATAAAAATAGGACTACAAAAAAACAACATTAGCTCCAAAGATATGTTTATATCACTTATTTGCACCAATTAAAAAAGGAACTTTAGGGTCAGCTGAGAAGCTCAGTTGGTTAAGAGCTTGCTCAAGAGTGCAAGCTGAGCTCTGAGCAACAGCAGTTCAATGCCCAGCCTGAGCTGAGTTGCCACTGAGCTGCCAACAGGTGGCAGGATGGCTCAGCTAAAAAAACAAACAAACAAACAACAAAAAACTTTACAATTATGCTACAGATTTGATGGTCTATATAGTTATATTATTCTGCTAAAAAATAGAAATCCCCATTTGGTTTCTAGCTCTTACCAGAACAAGGAAAACTTTCTTCTGAAACTCTGAAACTTTATACAATCCCTTCCTTAAAAACTTTTCTATTTGGAAGACTTGTCAAATTTGTTTTATATAAATTGCCTATAACTACATTTTTTTCCAAGCCTGGCCCAGGAAACATCAATTGCAATATGAAATGCCCTTAATTTTATGGCAACACTTATCCACCACATGAGACTAAAATAAAGATTCTTTTCCTCTTCACCTATTCTAGATACTCAGAGTTAAGTGTGACTTTTGTTTCTTTGTAATTTTGTATAATCTGGAGGATAAATGTCAGTGTGAAGACATAATTGTAGGACTCTCCTCGGGGCAAACATTAAGAAAATTAGAAAATAAGAAAAACTCTCTCATAAGAAAGACCTCTTTAATTACAGGGATTATTTTAACCTGCCTTCCAAAAAAAAGTGAAATTTATTACACTTCTATAACATATGTTCTTAAATTTTAAAGGGAAAATTGAAAACATTTAAATAATAACTTAAGAGTGAACCAAATAAAAACGCTCTGTAAATGAGGCAAAGAAACAGGAGAAATAATAACTAGAGTGCGTATAATCTAAGAGAATATTCTTCATGCTAATGTTTGCCTAAGCAGACTTGAAATTATGCATCAATAAAAGAAAATATTTACTAACATGTAAATATATATTTCAAGTTACTTATATACACATATGGGAAAGTTCAATAGGATCCTACATTTTGACATACTGGGTTTTAATTGTTCAAGAAACTTTTTAACATTTAAGAAAGAAAGATTTATGTATGTGTGTCAGGTTAGCTTTCTTATGGACCTCAACTATATTGAATGGTATAATCATTGGGGACTCAGAAGACAAAAATATGTAGCAATTAACCTTATGACCAGTTTACATCACAACTTTCCCATGAGATTTACATAATCACATAACACAGGTATACAACCTTTTCACCAAATCCTTATGGGATTTAAATTTTCAATTAATTAAAAGGTAGTTCACTTTCATCACAGAATTCCTATTATATTGCATAACAGACAAAAGACATTCAATGAATGTTTGTTGAATGAGTGAATAAATAAAAGTTTTTAAAAAATTAATAACATTAAAAGGTAAATTAAATTTCTTCTCACAGTGGATGGATATTGTAGTCACAGGAAATTTTATCTTATATGCAGCCATTTTTTTTATTATAGCTTCCAAAATCAAAATATATTTGAAAAAAATCTAGAATGCACTTGTTCTAAACTTTCAAATACTTTTTCTAGTTTACAGCCTTTGTTATTAAAGGTTACAGTGATAATGGATCAGATAGGTACATACAAATACACACGGACACAAATACTTTCAAACACATACAATTATGGAACTTAAAGGAATTATATATATTCATAAAAATAATCATATGCACATTAAAATATCAAAGTATTCTCAAGAATTAGAAAATTTAATTAATAGTTTTTATGAGTTAGACAATTTTTACAAAAACAGTTAAAGTATGACTTATCAACAATGAGTATATACATAATATTATTAACAAAATCTATAATACTGTTTCTCAAATTATGAATTGCATGAATATCAGGACTACTTCTTAAATTAACTTGTTGGTATTCTAAATAAAAATTTTGACGTAGAACAGTGTCTTCTAAAATACCTTATGTTTAAAAACCAATAAAATTTCTTCTTTCCTAAGTGCCTTTTTAAACATTGAAATATCTTTTTTTATCCTTTCTGATTTTATAAAATTTTTCTTCATTAAATATTTTCTATTTCAAAACTGGATAGGAAACTATATAACATGTATTTTATACTTACTTTTAGAAGAGATCCGTTTTATTTGTTTTGGTTTTTTTTTTTTTTTTTTTTGAGGGCAGTATCACTGGCCCTCTATGTGGGACCCAAACCGGGGCCGCTGGCTTCCCAAGTCAGCGCTTAACCACCGCGCCATTCAGCTGGCCCTAGAAGAGAGCCATTTTAAAATTTCATATGAAATGTTAAAAGTAGCTATAAATGAACGAGCCAGAAAAAGTTCCTTCATTTTAAAAGAATGCATTGTGTATGCAATGTTATAATAATAGGAATTAAAAGCTTAAAAAAAAAATCAGTGCCACTGCCAACAATCAACATCAACTTTTATTTTCTCATATTCCCTTCCAGTTCGCATCTAAATATATATATATATAAAATTTTACTTGGTTTATAATCATAACCGTTGGTTAACAACCTGTTCCCAGTACACAGAGGGCAAGGAAAGATGAAAGAAAGACACAAACCACTTCAGATATGTAGGTGGAAGGTTTAATAAACAAGAAAACTTATGAGGCTTGGTTTGAGCGGCAGCAATAAGATCAGATTTGAACACCCTCCCACCAAAATCTTAAAAGTTTGTATCTTAACTGAGCTCACTCATGTATTCAGCCCAAATCACCTCAACAACACATTGTTCTCTCAAGTTTGAGTCCTTGAAGATGGCTCCCACCGTGGCAATAGTACATTCCAAAAGTGGGTGTGGGGGGTGGTGGGGTGGTGAAGAGCCTCTGATTGCTGGAGTCCAACTTGTGAGTCAGCTGGTGGCCATGTCCTCTGAATGACCTCCTCCAACAACATATAAAACAATTTTGAATTCTGCCTTATTCACTTTATATTTTTAATATTTTATAGTGCTTCATGATAATTATCAAAAAGTTTCACATTCTCATTTAGCTTACATGTCAATGCCTCAGTTAATACTCAGTTCAAAACAAGTTTTTAAACCTTTTTCATTTCAAAACAGTGGTTGGTAAAGTGGACTCTTAGAGTCCTAATAAGAAAAGAAGGGGGGAAAAAGTAAAATATAGTTGACCCTTGGGTTTGAACTTGAACTGCCCTCTTACAAAGTTTATCAGTGCAGGTGGCCCTTCCTATCTTCAGATTTTGCATCTGCAAATTCAACCAATAGTGAATCTAAAAGAGTATCTTTATATGCCCAGCCATGACAGTTTCCCAAACTCAGATTCCCAACCACGGATTGAAATACAGTTGACTCTTGAACAACATGGGGGTTGGGGGTCCAGTGAAGTGGAAAATTCACAAATAATTTTTGACTCCCCCCAAAACTTAGCTACAGTCAGCCATTTATATCTGCAGATTGAACAAACCATTGCTGGGAAACCGCAATTCGAATGCGAAAATGCTGTTTTGGGTCAGTTTGTTGAATCCGGCAGATACAAAGGGCCTACTGTATTTGTTGAAAAAGATCCATGTATATTTGGACCGCCCGCTTCAAATCCATCCTGTTCATAAGTCAACTGCACTGTTTTCAATCCAAGTTTCATTGAATCTATGCTGCGAAGGGCCAAATGTAGTTAATTTTGGGAGGGGGAGTCAAATGATGTATATTGATTTTTGGACTGGGAGTTGGGAGGGGTCAGTGTCCCTGCCCCCCAACCCTTGTGTTGTTCAAGGGTCAACTGCACTATTAGTTTTTGAAAGTGTTCTAGCATAATCACAAATGTTAGATATACAGGCAAGACACTTTTGAACACATAAAATTATGGAATTTAAAAGGAAATAGTTGTAAGTTCCATCTAACCTCTTTCAATGGGATCTTCTGTCGACATAATTTCTCTTTTTTAAAAAGATTTTATTGGGGAATCGGGTGAGGGTAACAGCGTTGGGGAACCAGGGAAGGGGAACAGACAAGTTGCTGTCCTTTTGTTCTTCAGTCTAGTTGTGGAGGACATTGCTTCTCTGGCCCATGTTGGTATCATCATTGCGCTCTTCCCGGGTGAGGCAGATTGGTTGCCAGCCTCTGGATGGCTGCTCACAGCAGCTCTGGGCAGCTCACACCGACTGCCAGCCACTCAGACTGGCTGCTGGCCACTCAGTAGCCTGTGGTAGCCCACTGCAGCAGGGGCTGCAGCTATGCCATCCAGGGGACTCACAGCAGCCCAGCTCCAGGTGGAGCTGTTGTTCACCATCTTAGCTGTGGAGGGCAGTGTCACTGGCCCTCATATGTGGGATCCGAACCGGGGCTGCTGGTGTCCCAAGCCACCTCTTAACCAATGTGCCACTCAGCGGGCCCTGTCTACATAGTTTGTTTGTTTGGTGTTTTGTTTTTTTTTAGCTTTACACTGTATTTTATTAAGCTTTCTTTCATAAAACAATTTTAGGCATATTAATTCCTCATGGGCTCATGAATGTTTTAGATACATACTTGCTGAAATCATTCATTTTTCCGGGGTTTAATTTTGCCACCTCTATAATTTTGAGTATTTCTGCAGTAGATGAATTGCATTGAGAGCCCCAAATTTTCACTCTTCCTACTGTGGAAGTGGAGTTTTGACCCAACTCTTAACTCTGTGAGCAATCACATGACTTGCTTTGGCTAATGGGATTTTAACAAATGTGGTGCAGAGTATCCACTCTGCACTCATACATAGTTTCTTAAAGCTATCATCCTGTCTTTCCTTGATACTTCTAAACATTTCATTGCTTAAAATCCTAAACTTTTATGAAACCCCTTTTATGCATAACTTAAAAGCTGCCTCTGTTTTAAGCTCACACTCATACTTGCTACTCTAGTTGGTATAATAATGTCTTGCTATAAACTCAAGCATGCCCCCAAAAAGTAATTTTCTTCATTATATCTGTTTCAAACCCCTATTCTGCCTAATAGTGGCAACTATACATTCTATTCTTTTTTATTCTTTTATTATTTTATTTTGAAATAAACATTTTTTTAAAAATTAGCTTCAGGTGTACAACACAGTGCAATGGTTATACTTTTTACCACTCAATGTGACAACCCCCTTCTCCCAATTTGCCACCCCACTCCTCCCCCACATATCATATGTATCTATTACAATTCCTCTGACTCCCTTCCACAGTATAATCCACATCCCATGACTATCTATATATTCAATTACAGTTGGCATACAATATTACACAACATCAGTTTCAGGTGTACAGTGCAGTGATCAAGCCTCTACTCCACCCATGAAGTGGTCTCCCTAACAAGACATGTGACCATCTGACACCCCACAAAATATTTACAACATTATTATATTTCCTGAACTGTCTTTCATATCCCTGTGGCAATATTGTAGTTACCTATTTATGCTGTCTAATCCCTTCCCCTTCTTCCTCATCCCCATCCCCCTCCCAACTAGCAACCCTGTTTTTCCTCTATATCTTATACATTCTATTCTTGGTAGAAATAACAATTTCATTGTTTTCTTAGATAATTTGGGTTTTCTCAGACAAGTTACCATATCCCCCTCCCTTCTCTAAGCTTCAGGTGACCTAGCTCACACAATGCCAAAGCCCTGGGGCTGAGCATCGACAGTCATCATCTATCCAGACTGTCATCTCTTGAGGTGCGCATTGCCCCATCTGGGCTGCAGACATTATCAGCCTCTCTGCACTGTCCTCTCAGAAGCCTGGGTTCTCATCTTGTCTCTGACTCAGACTCAACAGATCATGCTGCTAACTGCTGGTACATTTCCTACCAGGTCAGCAAGCTTTCTCACACATTCACTCCTGCACACTTCTTAGAGGTACAGGATAATTGGAGCACTATTCCTCATGACTCTCAGTCACTATCAAACTCAGCAAGGCTACCTGAGGGTCTCTCAGCCTCAATACACTGTGAAGTCTCTCTACTCCAGGGTTCAAGCACCAGGATGGCACAAGGAACTCAACCAGGATGTCATTTTCCCACTGAAAATGTGAAGAGGGACGTTAGACCTCTCTACTTTCAGATCCCTCCATATTTATTTGAATTTTATTATTCCTACTCTCCAGAACTAACCTTAAATTGAGGAAGAAGTGTGAGAAGGGTTGAGGTGTCACAGGACTTTTTCTCAGGCTTTCACTTTAGTGCTGTCCTTTGACTCTCTACTACCTCTTCCAGTCCACAAAATGCTATGTAGTCTGGTCAGGTGGGGAAAAAATGTACTGTGAATATTTTTCCAATTCTATAGCATAAGCTTCGGTATCAGCTTAAAACAAGGGCATATTTTATATGTAGTAATATATATACATTATATATAATATGTTGCTATATATATTGCTATAATATACAGTATATTATACTGTTATATATTGCTATATATATCACTATAATATATTGCTATAGAGTTAAGAGAACACTTTTAAATAAGCACAAATGTATTTACTATAAGAAATAGAACATTTTCAGTACACTTGAATCCCTCTGTGTAAGAGATCAGTTTTTAATAATTAAAAGAACCAGGCTCTTCTGATTTGAAAACAACAACAACAACAAAGTTTTATTTTAAGATATTGATTCTACCTCATGCTTAAAGAGCCTATTTAAAATTGACTATATTTCTGCTATAACAGGCTTCACTTGATGAAAGTAAACTCAGAATGTCTGTGACAAGGTGAAGTGAGGGAGTCACAGGATCAAATGGAATCACCAGAAAAAAAGTAATATTTCAAATGTTATTCTAAACACTTGTTTTGCTTTCAGAAAAAGAAAAACATCACAAAATAGATCAGCATGATGGTGTCTCAAACGTTTTACCTCAGCTATCACATCTTGTCTTCATCCTATTCTTGTGAGAAAAACATTTCCAGTTCCTTCAACCACTATTTCCATGGTTTCCAGTCATGTCATGATTCTAGTTTTTCTCCTCTAGTTTCATTATTCCTCTGAAACTGCAGCACCCAGAATTGCATATAGTACTCCAATATAGTCCAATCACTGTGGAAAACAGTGGGAATACTACTTCCTGTGATTTGGATTGTATATTTCTGTTATTGAGATCAGCAGTTGGGGAAATTTTTAAAGCAGCAGCATCATACAGTTGGATCATTAGGTATTTGCACTTCTGAAACACAATGTTTCCCTCATTTTGTACTTATGTTTTAACCTTACCTCAAAAACATATTAATATGCAAATAACATTATATTATGCATCATCTCACCATCTATTTTTCCCAGAATTTTACAATTTAACTTATTAGTATTATTTTTATTTGGACCCTATGTTGATTTGGACTCTATCATTTTGCTACTCCTATAAATATATTTTTCCTGAATTGTTGATTAAAATATTAAATAGAATAAGGGCAAAGGAGGGTATATACTAAATAACTTTAATTTGATCATATCCAATTATTAACAATACTTAAGAGTTGTTGAACAAGCTGCAAAGTGACCCATTATCACATAGTTCATTGTCTGCTATATTATACACCAGAGTATAAGGTGCATTTATTAAAACTGTACAACTTTAAAATCATTCATCAATGTTCTTGAATCCTCAACTCCATCACTCCCTACATTCAATCATTGAACCGTATCATTTCTCTTGACTGAATCGAGAAATCTCAATCCCACTATCTTAATTCAAACACCTTGCCCCTTGCTAAGTAATAACTTTCTAGTTGTTTGCTTCCAGCTCCATAATCCAATCTCTTTTCCACATAACAAGCCAGTTATTTTAATTAACCAAATGTCAATCTAATCTAATTTAAACTCTTCATTTGCACTGCTTTGCTCTATAGTTAAGTCCAAACTTCTTAAACATCCTTATGAAATACACACACACACACACACACACACACACACACACACACACACACACACCCTTGCACCCTCTAGAGGTTGGTCAAATTACATGGGGATGATTTTCAGTCACCCCAAATGGCAATGCTCTCTCTTGCTTTTTACTGGGCTGATTCATTACCATCACTTGTCAAAATATTATATTCCTGTGCATACTTCAGGTCTTGGTTCAGATAACATACCCTTTGAATACTCCTCTCTGATTCCCTCCCAAAACAGCAGAATTTAGTTTCACTTCCATTTTTACATAGTGCTCCATGAATGCCCCATCTAGGGTTTATTTTGATATGTTTTAATCTCCAGTTTCTTTGCCTACATTGAGAGATTATATTCACCTTAGGGTATTATTTCTAGTTCTATCATTAACATAGTACCAAAGCCATAATAGATGTGCAACACATTTGTTGAAAGACTATTTTTTAAGAGTAGTTTTAAGTTCACGGCAAAATTGAGAGGAAGGCACAGAAATTTTCCATATACTTCCTGCCCCACTTGTGCAGAGCCTCCTCCATTATCAACTTTGCGCACCAGAGTGGTGCATTTGTTACAATTGATGAACCTACACTGATACATCATAATCACCCCAAGTCCATAGTGTACCTTACAGTTCATTCTTTGTTTTCTATTGACATCTATAAATTTGCAATTACAAATGTATAATGATATGTATTAATCGTTATATTGGGTTGTTGGAAAAGTCATGACACATTTTTGCAATGAAAAACATAGAAAAATTACATCATGACTTTTCTGACAACCCAATAGTATCATACAGAGTATTTTCACTGCCCTCTGTGATTTACCTATTCATCCCTCCCTTCCCCCAATCCTTAGCAACCACTGATAATTTTACTGTCTCCATAGCTTTGCCTTTTCCAGAATGTCATATAGTTGGAATCATACAGCATGTAGCCTTTTCAGATTGGCTTCTTTCACTTAGTAATATGCATTTAAGATTCCTCCATGTCTTTTCATGGCTTGATAGCTCATTACTCTTTAGTGATGAATAATAATTAATTGTCTGGGTATACTGCAGCTTGTTTATGTAACATATATTTCTTGAACAATGAAGGAAGAAGGTGTCCTGTATCAGAATATTTTGTTTTTTAATCACAAAAGGCCATTCTATGACAACAACTCAGGAAGTTTCCCATTTGATTCCTGGTCTTATGTACTCCAAACCATATGTAAATTTAGGTGGAAAATCCCATGAGTTTATAAGCTTCAGATGATAAAGCAGTATATTTTGAGAAGCACATGTGGAGAAAATAAGGATTGGGCCCACCTTGAAAGATGAGTAGGATTTACACAGACAAATGAAAGGGGGAAGAACATACTAGATATTTTGAAGACACAGGTAAGAAGCACAGTCTGAAAAGTACAAATAAATACAATTAAAGTGGAAATTTTTTAAGAATGTAAAAAAAAATCTAATCAAAGTCCTATAAATAACTGATATAAGAACTGCCATTATTATTCTTTTTCATTCTGATACAAAATATTATTTCTCTGATAATCTTTCTCTTTCCGTGTTTTGGGAAGAAAGAGGTTGCATATGTAGAACAATGATTCTACTTGATCATATAATGATGTTGAGTCTCTTTAACAAGAACTGTTACTCAAAGAAGCCCTCTCCCACAGAGTAAATGGATTCTCCCTTACTGCTGGTCTGTCTCTGGCCTCTGGCAAATTCTCTTTTCCAGATGACTAAACTTTAGGATGTGTCCTATCTAGTCTCCACACCAATATTGAAATTGGCTGTTAAGACCCAGAACGCTATCCAAAACTTCAGAAAATTACTAGTTAAACCTAGATTTTTTTTTTAAATAAAGAAAAAAACACCCTTTGGATTTCAGGGAATGAAAAAAATCTTTAATGAGTCCTAGTATTAGGATAGCTGTAAAAATTTCAGGAAGGAATTAATGAAAGGATGATATATAGGTTGAAAGACACAAGAGCGTTATGAGTTGGAAAGCATTCAGATTCTAATGGAGGGTTAGAGCTTGAACAGTCATTGGCCTTCCACCAAAAAGCTATAACAAAACTGCCAAAGTCTTTGGAAGTGGATTCTAGGAGTGAGAAGAGCAGCCACTCATTTCCAAAATCACAAAATGCAAAAACTGGAGCTCACTGTCCTTTTCAATCCAGGGGACGCTACTGATTCCTCAGTCACAACTGAGAGTTTTAAATTTTGCCTCTGCTTGGGCCATGTGATTATTATTTATGGAGCAGCATATATGCAGCTCATAGTTTTCTAATGTAAAATTAATTAGCAAATGCTCAGAAAGCACTTTGAAGATGAAAAGTTGTATAAGTGCTAAGTATTATCATTATATTATTATCATCAAACACATAAAAGTCACAGGATCTCGTAAGCTAAATAGGTAGAGAATGACTGTGCTGTGTAGTACTGGAAGAGAAGATGGCAAAGGGACAACCTCCGCAGAGGGATCGGGCATGGACACCTCTGCGGAACAGGTGGGCTTAAGGGGGTGGGCTAAAGGATGGACTGCCATTGATCCTTGGGTAAACTTTCTGAAGGGACCTAATTAAAGTAGCTTTATTTGTAGTTTAAAGTTCTTAAAAACAATTTCATCCTTCAACCTTCTTATGGCAATAGGAGCAATAGAAATCAGAAATAAAGAAAAAGCAAATGAATAAGATTGATGAACTTTAATTATCAGAATCTGTTTTGCTTGTTAATTTTTGTAAAGTATCTTTCCATCATGATTAGACCATTCATGAAAAGGGTATGTACAATTGCTGAAACTGCTGAAGTAAAATTGGGGGATTTTACTTTGTAAAAGATAGTTTCACATTAAAAATGGAAATAGTTACATCTATTTCTGATATAGAGATAATATTTATGCTCACAATATGCTATTTTAACTATAGAAAGTGGTAGACCAGAGTTTAGGTCTTAATTTTTCATCCTTTTGAGGAATTTCATCCTTTCAAGGAATTAATAATTTTTTAAGTAAAACTCACCATCAAAGCTACTGTTTCTAAAATCCCTACATAATCCTTGATATCCTTACCATCTTATCATTATTATACTTGAATGGCTTCAGGACCTATTTGGTGAAAAAAATAAAACTCTTTGAAAATTAAGGCATGTTGCTGAAATCAACACACATTTTCCTATTCCTCACTTTAACTCCCTCCCAAGATTCAGTTTCTGTTGAATAATAAGCAGTCTATTTATTCCACTTAATAACTCTTTGGAAAAAATGGAATTGATATGTCTGACATTATTTTCAGAGAATGCTTTAAAGAATCTAAAGGATGACAAAGCTGAGCTTTCCTTTTGAATTAGAAATACACACATACACACACATACACACACACACAGACACACACGCACACACACGAATTCCAAATCAATTAAACCCTTTGCAAATAAAAAGAACATCTATCTACATCTTGGAAAAGTCAGGTGAGAATGACAAAAATAAATACTTAAATTACCTGCCTTTAAAATTAATTTTTATTTATTACCATAATTTGACATTTGTGAATCCAGACTATGATGGTCTTATATTTTGGCTGTAAGATAAGTGAGAGTTGAAAGTTAGAGTGGCCTATATGATTTAATTTTCCTTCCGGAGATCAGGAACAAACCCTAATCCTAAATATGCTCATAATAACCAGAGGAGAAATCTCTACCTAGAATGTATATCTACCCTAGATTTGAAGTATCCTAAAGAGAAAATATTCTACAATTTCCCCTTCTTTAAAGTTAGGAAACCAGAATGAGTGATTTGCAAAATCCCTTCCAGCTCCAAAAAGCTATGCATCTCTAATTGTAGGAACTTTACATTGGAGAGAAATCAGAAGTCAAATAATACTCCCTAATAAACAAATTCTGGTATACAAGAATCACTGTTACATCACCTTACAGACAAGTAAAAAGAAGAAACAATAAATGAAGTTTATCTGTGTATCTATAGGTTGAAATATTGTAAAACTGCCAGTAATCAATTTTTTTATTTACAAAAGCAGCATTTTTGTATGATTTAATCTACCAGAATAACATGGTTGAGAAGAATAGGAAAATATACTCCAAATATTTGCTACATCAAGTTTCACACTCCATTTATCAAATTTCCTTTGAGGTTTATCGCATGATAAGCTGTAAAATACACAAATATATACCTGTAGGTATGGAAAAGTTTGCTTTAGGATAACACTCATTTGCACGAAATTAAGTTACCGTGGTTCTACCATGTCATTTTGTCAGTTATCTTTCCAAAAATTTTAAACACTATTTTAGATTCAGTAAGTGAGTTGGTCAGATTGGGGGAAAGTGTTTTCCTCTAAATTTTTACTTGATAAGATGTTTTTTAGGTTTTTTTTACATTTTATTTTATTATGGACCCAAAAAGTTCATGGGTACCATACTTCTATAGAAACATTAAAATATTCAGTGTTATGTGCAGGGTGTAAACATAATTTGGACAAAATATATTTAAATGGTCAAAGTTTTTTTTAAAGTAAAATGAAATTTCTAAAAGGTTTAAACTTGGAAATTTCACTGGCATTGGAATCTAGTTAAGTTTATCTGTTCAGGAAATATCATCTGTTTGGGGAATGACTCTTAACTAAGAGTTAAATTTCCTACAAGATATTTAATTAAGTTTCCAAATAAAAATTAAAATATAGGTGTTTCAAACTAATCAATATTTAATATAGTCATGTCAATGTGTATTAATTGTGTATGTTGATGGTGTAACATTTTATATATATATGTATTTATCTCATATATGTGCATGTGTATATATACATATATATTTATGTCAGACACCCTACACAGACACAGATATATATATACAAACCTATCTAGAGTATTGTACATATGGGTATATAATATACAAAACATAAACAAAAAATATACATATGAATAATTTATTTTATATTAATATAAAATATATAAACAAAACATAAAATATAAATATATACATTATGGGCTGAATTTTAGCCCCTCAAAATTCATATGTTGAAGCCTTAACCCCTCATACCTCAGAATGACTAATAGTTGGTGACAGGGTCTTCAAAGAGGTAATTAAGCAATAATAAGGTAATTATGGTGGGTCCTAATCCAATATGACTGGTGTCTTTATAAAAAAAAGAGGAAACTAGGACACAGATACATACAGAGGGAAGACCCTGTAAAGACACAAGGAGAAGACAGTCATCTATAAGCCTAGGCAAGAGGCCTCAGGAGAAATAAAACCTGCCAGTACCTTGATCTCAGACTTCTACTCTGAGAAAATAAATTCCTGTTGCTGAAGCTTCCCAGTTTGTGGTACTTTGTTATGGCAGCCCTTGCAAACTAGTACAGTATTTAATATAGTATACAAAACAAAATTGATTTTTCAGTTCTTGCATTTTACATTTTTTAGTAATCTTGCCCATCATTATATACCCTTTGCCTAGCCCAATCTCTTGCACATAAAAAATGCTCAATAAGCATGATTACAATAAATTATTTAACTCCTCATGATACACTTCTTCTGTTTATGCCAAGAAAAACATTATCTAACAATATTGAAACATAAATACATTAGGATAGTTACCTCCCAATTCATAAATATGGTATTTTATTCCAAAAGCTTTTATTATTGTTATTCTCTAACTATTGCTTTCAAGCTGTATGTATCATTTAATGCCTATAAAACACCCTATGAGTCTGTTCATAATGATGAAACCCCCATAGCTTCTGAAGGCTGTTTTGATTAAAGCTTAAAAAGGCTGACTTGAGCCCTAACATATTAAGTTACTCTAAGTGTAAATACTCAAAATATAACATTAACAGACAGATATTTACAGAATGATTTAAAAATATAACCCAATAATATGATGTCAACAAGAAACTCACTTTAAATATAACAATATAGGCAGGTTAATAGTAAAAGAATGGAAAAAGACCTATCATACAACATTATTCAAAGGAAAGCAGAGGTGATTATATTAATATCAGATAAAGAAGTAGACTTCAGAAGAAAATTACCAGACAGAGAGGGACATTGTATAATGATCATAGTCAATCCACCAAGAAGACACAGTAATCCTATAAGTACATGTAGCAAACAACGTATCACCAAAATATGTGAAGCAAAAATCAAAAGAACTAAAATGAGAAATTAAAAATTCAAAACCACAGTTGTAGACTTCAACAACCCTCTCTCAAGAACTACACAGAAAAATGATATAGAATAACTCAACAACACTATCAACCACAGGATCTACTCAACATTTACAGAAAACTCCACCCAACAACAGAACACGTTGTTTTTAAGGGTCCATGGAACATATGCCAAGGTAGATCATATGCAGTGTCATGAAACAAACTTCAACACATTTAAAATAATTCAAATCACTTATAGTACATTTTCCAACCACAATGGAATCAAACTAGAAATCAATTTTTAAAAAAATAACAAGGATACCTCAAAACACTTGGAACCTAAGGAATGCATTTCTAAGTAATCCATGGGCAAAGAGGAATTCTCAAAGAAAATCTTAAAAATACATTAAACTAAATAAAAATAAAACATATCAAATTCATGAGACACAGCTGCAATAGTGCGGAGATTAAAATTTATATATCATTAAAAACATGCATTAGAAAAAAAAGTCTAAAGTCAATAATCTAAGCTCCCACTGCAAGAACCTAGAAAAAGAAGAGCAAAATAAACAAAGCAGAAGGAGGGAAATAACAAAGAGTAGAAATTAATGAAAACAAACAACAGAAAAAACAATAAAACAAAACTATGGTTCACAGAAAAATAAATCAATAAAATTGGCAAAACTCTAAGATAACTAACAAAGGGAATAAAAGACACAACTTACCAATGTCAGGAATTAAACAGAGGATCTCTCTTCATACCTATAGAAATCAAAAGGATAATAAGGGAATACTACCAATTCTACATACATATATTTGACAATTTAGACATAATGGACCAGTTCCTTGAAAAACACTAAGTACTGCAACTCATTCAATATGAAATAGATCTTTTTAATAGAATCATAACTATTAAGAAAATTGAAATTATAATTTAAAAACTTCCCAGAAAGAAATATCCAGTGTGGTTTATGCCAAGGACGCAAGACTGGTTCAATATTCAAATAAAATTAATATAATCCACTATATAACAAGCTAGAGAAGAAAATTCACATGTCACTCAATCCATATAAATATCCCCAAATGATTTTTGACAAAGGTACAATGGATCTCTCTAGATTATTTCTTACAACTGCATGTGAGTCTATAATTGTCACAAAATGAAACATCTAATTAAATTTTTTTGAAAAATAAACAAATGTCTTCAGTTAGGTAGAACATTTGTAGGAAAACTGACCCAGTATCTTCAAGTCAGTGTCATGAAAAATAAAAAAGAAGGGTGAAGTACACTTGTAAAAGCTGTTTCAGATTAAAAGAGAAATAAGAGATATAATAATCAATTGCAACGTGAAGATTTCGATTTGATTTTTGTTCAACAATAAAAAGCTGTAAAAGACATTTTGAGGACAAATAGAAATATTTAAATATGAACTTGTTATTAGAGGATACTAAGACACCATTAGTAGTTTCATTAGATATGACAATGTTCATATTTGCTAAATGCCATTTTTTTGGAGGGAAAATAAAGTGTTTAGGGGCAAACGTCATGATTCAATTATTTTTCTATAAATATAGTAATACCTTGGTTTGAGAGAATAATTTGTTCTGGAAATAAACTACTTGTATAGGAAGACATCACGTGTTTACCAAGTTAAAATGTATTATTAGGTTGGTGCAAAAGTAATTACAGTAATGGCAAAACTGCTGTTACTTTTGCACCAACCTAGTAGAAATGTTTGCTCATCTTGCAGAACACTTGCAAACCAAGTTACTCACAATCCAAGGTTTTACTGTATTCTAAAATAGAAAAATACATGAAGTAAATGTTGCAAAAGTTCATAGTTCTTAAATCCATGTGATTGATATATAGAGGTCCATCAAACTATTTTCTCTACTTTCATGTACATTTTAAATTTCTGGTGACAAAAGTAAAATTTCTCTTTATGACATTTTCTTCATAGTAGATAGTCCCATTTCTTTGCTTCTCTTTTCAGTCAACTTTTTGAAAGAGAGATAAATGGTCACTATCTCTCATTCCTCTACTTCTACTCTCTTTCAAACTATCTCTAACCAGTCTCATGCCCCTTCCACTCCTAAAACATTTTCATCAAGGTCACCATTACCTCTTTAATGTTAATGCAGTGGTCAATTTTCCATGTTCATTTGCTCATTTGCTCTTATTTGAGCCATCAGTAACATCTGACACAGTTGATCCCCTTCTTCATCCTTGATACACTTCTATACACTTCCAGAACATTGCTTTCCCTTAGCTTTCTTCTTACTCTCACTAATTGTTTCCTCTGTCTCCTTTGCTGTGTCTTCCTCTATTTCATAACCTCTTAATAAGGGAGTGCTCCAGTGATCATATATTGGTCTTCTTCTTTTTCTACACTCATTCCCTTGGTAATCTCACCTAGTACCAGAGCCTAATCTATATGTTGATGAATACCAAATTTATATCACCAGCCCAGACCTTTATGCGAAACTCTAGACTTGTATCCAACCTGCATTTCTATTTGAATATCTAGTGAACATCTAAAACATAAAATGAACAAAACCAGGACCGGCCGAGTGGCGCGGTGGTTAAGAGCTGGCTTGGGACGCCCGGTTCGGGTCCCACATATGAGGGCAGTGACACTGTCCTCAAAAAATAAATAAATAAATAAAAATAAACAAAACTGAACGCTTAATCATTCCCCTCAAAACCTGCTATATCAATAGCCTTCCCATCTCAGTTGATGACAATTCCATCTTTCAAATCCTCAAGCTAAAGAACTGGAAACTATCCTCAACTCCTCTTTTCCTTCACATTCAACACCAATCCGTCAGGAATTACATCAACACTATACTCAAAATGTATCCAAACTTCAATCCTTTTTCATTCCCTCCACCTCTACCACCCTGGTTCAAGCCAACATCATTTCATTATTTTGTACATGGATTGTTGTAATCATTTCCTATGTTGTTGCTCTGCTTCCACCCTTATTCTCTATAATGTACCATCCACAAAGTAGTCAGAGGGGTGCCATTAAGAAATTAGGCTAGATCATAGTCTTCTGCCCAAAGCTTTCCAATGCTCCCATTTCACTCAGAGAACAGGCCAATATAATTACAATGATGTACAAAGTCCTGCGTGATCTGGGCTTTGGTACCTGTCAGACATAGTCTCTTACTACTCTTCCCCTCACACTGCTCGAGGCACACCGCTCTCCTAAAGACCAGATATAACCCTCCCTCAGGGGCTTTGTCAACTTGTTCCCTCTGCCTGAAACATTCCGATATCTGTAAAGTTAACAACCTTACCTGTTTCAAGTCTGCTCAGATTTTACCTTTTCAGTAGGTCTGACCTGACTACTCTATTTAATATTGCATCCTGCTAGCACCACCATCTGACACACACTCCAACATGAGTATCTTACGTAGCTCTACTTTTTTCCCTACGGAACTCAGTATCATTTTACCAGTTATCAATTTTATTAATTATGCCATTTGTTTGTTGTTTTTCCTCAGTAAAATGTAAACTTCATAAGGAAAGAAATCTTTGTTTCTACAACTATGCTTACCACATACTAGGACAACTAAAAATATTTGCTGAATGAATTTTGTTTATAGTTTTCCCATTATCATATGTGCTGAAAAATAAGCAGGCATATATTATATTTACTACATGTTGTTTTCCAAGCTCAGCAGTCCACTGAATCCATAATTAATGTAAAATATATTTTTATACTTAACATCAAATCCATATTTATTTCCGAGAGAGTTCTATAGCTTACGCACATTAACACTTGCTTTCCTGTCCTTTTTGCTCAGAAGAACAGAGTCAAACACAAAAATGAAACTCACAAGGTGTGGAAAGATAACCCTGGGTATCTTAATAATGGTGATTGCCACAGTAATAATCGGACTCATTGTTTGTTTCGTGACTTATGGTAAGTACTCACCATGTCTGGCTTTCCAGTTACATGGAATTACTTTCCCATTACTGGGAAAGTTAGGAACTTTGAGAATGGGGGAAGGAAAGAGTCAGACAAGATTACTTGGCAAAGAAAATTTCTTATGGTTAACATTTACTATAATCTTTGTTTTTTAATGACCTTTGGCTAGGGCATTCTAGACCCAGAGATTTAGTATGCTCATTTTAAAATTCCTGGTAAAGATTTAGGTGCTGGGAGTACATTAATGAATAAAGCAGTCATAGTCTCTACTGTTGTTGAATTTATAACTTTCTGAAGAGATTGCATTTATAACTTTCTGAAGAGATAATGAGTTAAACAGATAAATGTAAAAGCCTAGAATCTGGGATTCTAAGCTAATAGTTCTTATTCTAAAACCTATATATATTTTTTTCTACTTAATGTTTTCATCTCATAAAACTCTCCCTTAGAAGTATTTTCCATTATTGAGGAATGAAATAAAAAAGAACAGTCAGTACAAATTTTTCTATATATTTGCATAGAATAGAAAAAAGTTATGGGATCCCTAGGTTTGATTTTTCTTAAAAATATCTCTTTGTGCCAGTTCTGTGTCCTGTCCTTGTTACTCTCTTAAACCCACTCTTCCCTAAGCTTTTCAAGGATACAGGCCTTTTTATAGAAACAACTTTTTTTTCCTACATTCCCACAAAATAATAATTACTTTGTTGAATAAGAAACTAACAAGTACTGTAAAATTAGTAATACTGTTAAATTAGCTTGTATTTAATTATACCTACCTATGTTTGAAAATCAGTAATACATGTATGTGTAAGAATCATTGGTTATTAAGCCTAGTAGAACAATGCCTGGTGTGTATATAAATATTTACCCCTAGAATCATCTTCTGCTGCTACCATGCCCCTATCCAATGTCATTCATGGCTCACAGGTTGGGAACTACTGCTTTAAAACATAGTAGTGTTTTCTGAAAAAAATACATTTAAAAAAAAGGGCTGTCTAGCTAAACAAACATCTATTTCAGTTTATGTAAGGGGAAAAGAAAGTTTACACAGAGAGAACTAGACCTGTGCACACTGGAGGAAAGCGGTCATCTCCCCAAGAGCTAAGTGTTTACTATTGTGTGCTTCTTTTTCCATGCACACCTTTCCATAGACACAGATGGACCAGGTGTGCAAACACAATCATTAGGTAGATTGTAATGCCAGCTGTATTACTGACAGACCAAGTCATAGTCATAGCATACGCCCATGAACCTTTAAATAAGAGGTGCTTACTCAAGACACAAACAGAACCTACTGTCTTTCATCAAGGGTGTAAAAGTACCAGAAACTGGAGATAAGAAAAGGATATTTAAAGAGGTTATCTCGGAAAATAGGTGAGCTGTAATTTCTAATACTATTACTACAACCACCCCAACATGTGGAGAGCGATTTCCCTTTTACATCAACCTGAGAGATGGGTTTTGAAAGAGATTAACACAATCCTAAGAAGACTCTTGCAGATTCAGTAACACAGTGGACTGGTCTAACTCATAACTGAACATCTAAAGGGCAAAAGAGTTAGAGCTTGTTTAGCAGAGTGAAGAGGAGATGGTGCCCTTAGGCAGTTTAAATAACCAGAGTCTTTGAGACTAACAATGCGTGTTTCCTATGAAACACAGACCACCCAGGGAAAACGCCCCATCATTTTAGATCCTGTCCAAGAGACCATGTAGAGTGGTAATCAGATTTCAGGTTAAGGAATGGGACATGTCTTCAATTGTCTAAATGCTGAGGAAGGAGCAAATGCAGGTTGGAATAGTTACATTTGTCCATGCAAGGGAACTGTAGTTGAGAAATGTCCAGCTATGAGTGGAAAGGGAATTTCAAAGTTCGGAAAAACCTAGAAGGACATTAGTTTTAAATGTGTACTAAGATCCCAGAGCAACAAAGCTAGATGCCATATGGTTATAGCCTATAAAATATACTTGTTTGAAATACCAGTTTATATATATTTGTGCGTATGTGTATAATCACCACTTTCAGTTTTATTCTAAAGCAATTGTATATAGGTAGTTTCAGAAGGCCTAGAAGAAACCACTCGTGAAAATGAATATGGGGTCTAACATATTTAAGATCTCACTGAAATTATAACTTCAGTGGCTTATAAAAACTTCTAAATAGAAGGAAAATAAGCCAAAATTAAATACTTCTGCATCAGAACAATAAGTTTTGTTAATAATGTAAGTTTTCTTAAGTTATAGTAATCCCGTAGAAATAAAAATAGAGTCTCTCAAGAGTGCAGAGTACTTTGATAGGGCTTCCTAATTCTTAGATTGTATTTCCTTTTTCTTTTTAAAATTCATTAAATGTTTTCTTACCTTAAAACTGCCTACCTGATGCCATGATATCTTGTATGAAATAAAAAATTAAATAAATCAGAAAGATACTTTTAAGAATCTACATGTTTGTCACTAAACAAACAAAATCTCAATCTGACTGCCAAATTGTATGCTTTTTATCCTGATGATTTGGCATCATATAAGGGCAGCCTTATGATGTTCCTCACTTGAATGAAACTTCCAGTATCATTTTAAGATTTTCTAGTTCACTACTCCAAACTCTAAACCTGGAAACAACCAGGCATCTCCTCATAATAACTGCTCTTCCTCCTAGGCCAATAATTAGCTAAACAAGGACAGCTGAACAAACCAAAGCAAAGCAAAAATATTCACTCTAGGAAACCTACCCTTTTCTGCTTCACATGACTCTATATCCTGATGTCATATTTTCTATTTTGTTAATTATTTAAGAAATAGAAGATAATAGATAAAATGGGAGAAATAAGGGCATCTGAAACTGTAGACAAATTCAACTCAACCAGCATTCACTGGGTAACTACTATTAAATACTTAATGGTTGGTATTAGGCTAGATGCTACAATGGGGGTATAGCAGTAATGGAGAGAAGATTCTAGAGCATCACATTCACCCTTGCATTAAAAGTGCTCAGCATCTAGATCAAGGTCAGCATCTTTTCCCTGTAAAGGAACAGATACTATTTATTTTCCTCTTGATAGGCCATTATAGCCTCTATTACAACTACTCAAATCTACTGTTGTAGTGCTGAAGCAGCCAATATGCAAATAAGTGAATGTGGCTATTTTCCAATAAAACGTTATTCATAGACACTAAAATTTTAATTTCATATAATTTTTATGTGTCATAAAATATTATTCTCCTTTTGACTTTTCAACTTCTAAAAAATGTGAAAACCATTCTTAGCTCATAGGCCATATAAAACCAGGAGGCACGGTAGATTTCAGAGTTTGCAGACCCCTGATCTAGAGCAGTGAAACTTAACCCTGGCTGCACCTTAGAATCACCTGGAATGCTTTTTAAAAAAATACTAGTACACAAGCACCACTCTCAGAGATGCTATCTTTAGTGGAAATTGTCATTCTCAAATCTCCCCGGGTGGTTCTAATGTGCAGCCAAAGTTGAGACCACAGATCTAGAGGGAGACAGACACACATAAGATTCAGATACTGTACTAATAAGTTCAGAAGTCAGTGGCCCAGCCTCAGTGTATCACTTCAGGATGGCAGGGACCCAGGCTCATTCTATTTGCTCCAATATGACCTACCTTGCCCAGATCATCTCAATGTCCAAAGTGATTGTGCAAGTTCTTGCTTTCATGTCCACGTTCCAGCCAGACAAAAGGTAAAAAAGAAGAGTGTGTTCTCCCTCAGTAAGAAAACATCTCAGTAGTTTGCCCATACCACTTTCCCTTCCATTCCATTTGTTAAACCTAAATGCACTACATCACAAATAGATGTAACAGAGGGAGGTAAGTGTAGTTTTTTTTTTGTTTGTTTGTTTTTTAGTTTTTGGATAGCATCTGCTCAGTTAAAAGTAATAAATTGCATCGCTACAGGAAAAGGGAAGAAAGGAAATCAATAAATAACACATTGTTTTTTCTTCTCACGTTAAAAAGGTGAAAGGATTAAGAAATACAAATTTGTAGTTACAAAATAGTCACGGGAATGTAAAATAAAACATAGGGAATATAGTCAATAATGTTGCAACAACTATGTATAGTGCCAGGTGGGTACTAGACTAATCAGGGGGATCATGGCATAAATTATATGAATGTCTAACAACTATGCTATACACCTGAAACTAATATAAAATAATATTGAATGTCAACTGTACCTGAAAAAAAAAAGAAATAATAAAAAATTCCATTGCAGTAGTTTAGGCTTTAACTGGTGAGAAAATTAGCAGATAAGCTTGCCAATGCATACAGAAAGTTAATCTCTTTTGCTGATTTTCTCAATACTACTATTTCAGGATATTTCCAAAACTTCCTGTGTTAACTGTAAATAGAAACTCTTAGCCCCCAAAATAGCAAGTTCACTTTCAAATAGGAAATGAAAGGGAAAAACATCAGAGTCTAGGGAAAAATAATTCCTTCTCAAATTCAAACGTGTTTGCTTTGTTTTCTTGCTTTCAAGGGCAAAAATGATAAATATGTGAGATCCTTTGCCTAGAGCATTTCTTCAGTGCCAAGTTTAATATTAACTCTAATAAATCCTGTAAAAGTCATCTCTTTGACTCTCTGGAGGCACGTTTGGGAAAACCTGGCATGAAAAACTACCTTCAGCAAGTCTTAAATGTGGATAACAGAAACCAAGGCTCAAACTCGGTATTTAAGGTGATTCATATCTTCTAAGATAACAGCTGCCAAGAATGAGAGTAATCAGTTGCCACCAGAACCCAGTTTTGAGCAAATAAGTCACCATATCTGAGAAAGAGCTAGATGTGGAGCCATACAGAAAGAAGTGCACTGATACTGTTATCAGTTCATTATAAGCCCACAATATATGTATGGTCCTGACTACACACAAAATATTTCTCAATGGATAAGTAGCATCTTAAAAGAATATTCAACATAAATCCATTTCTTTGAACAATATTTTTAGATTAGTTTGAAGAAATTTTTTAAAAGTACAAAGAGGAATCTGGCAGACCATACCTGACCAAATGAATGAAGTTAACATCAGCTGTAAAGGGACAAGCTGATATCAGGTGCCTGTTTGCCAAAGGACACTAACTGCTCTGATATTGGCCATACAAATAAGTAAATTGTAATCTAAATCTAATCATGAAAAACAACCTTATTAAAATGTCAAGACACATAGGGCACCCATTTTCTGTAATTTCTAATAGTGTATTTAAATAGCTAATCTTTCTTTAGCATTTATGGAGCCCATTTGTTTTAATTACTCTTCTTTTTCAGAAATTTCTGAGCTATGCTGGGCCATTAGCACTATCCTGATTAGATGTGCATTTTCTTAATTCTGGTCTACATAGAGCTAATGGAACATTCAGATGGGACCTAAACACTACATTCTACTTCTTCCTGATATCCAGGACCCCACCTCATCCCACATAGGAATTTTGAATATCACCACCTTCCCAAGTGAATCTGTCATATTATAGAATATTGTTCAAAAGTTGCAGGTCATTAATTCATTGGAATTCTGTGGAAATTGTTCAACGCATATCGGGAGTATGAATGGAGAAAATGGAAAGACGGCTCTGGGATTTAGAGTATGATAAAGAGCTAAAGCTGACTTTCATAGAAAGAGAAGGGGGGAAATGTAGTTGAAAACAAACTTGTTAAGCAGGAGCACCAGAGGTAAAGAAATAAATGTTTCCATGTTATAAAAACATGGCATTTCAGGAAAATAAGAGGACAGAGCCCTGGCCAGGACACAACATTTACCTGAGAACCTTCCATTTCTTCCTCTTCTCTTCCTTCTCTGGGTTTCTTCCTTGGGTGATATTACATGGAGAAATCACATCTGCATCTTGAGAATATGCCATTAAAGGCTTTGACACACACCCTTCACCCTAAACGACCACTGCAGTAAGCAGAAGGGCCTTACATGCAGGAAGTTTCACCCTTCCTTGTCCCTTATCACAGGAGAGATTCTCCATTCCTGTCTTCAGGGTCCATCCTTTCTCTCAGAGGCCCAAAAATTCTGCCACAACAAGGATAATGTGGACTGCAACACCTTGCCCCTACCAAACCCATGTGGAACAGACCCTATTACCTCCCTCTAGACCAAGGGCTGAACTCAGCTTTCATAAATATTCTCAGGAAGCCTCATACTTAACCCTGGCCTCACCTTAAAATCACCTGGGGCACTTACTTAAAACATCGTTGATGTTCCCACCCACACCAATAGGCTCTGAGGGGGATAGGGCACAAGTGATGATGATTCTTAAAACTCCACATGTGATCCTAATTGGAACCGTAGACTGAGAGCCACTTATGTAAACCTTGCTTCTTAAGCTTGAATGTGCATAAAAATCACTTGGATGGATGTTAACTAAATTTACTGTTGTGATCACTTCATGATATATACATATATCAACCATTATTTGTATACCTGAAACTAATATGTTATATGTCAATTATACCTCAAATTAAAAAAAAAATCAGGGCAGACCAAGTGGCTCAGTTGGGTTAGAGCTTGCTCAAGAGTGCGAGCTGAGCTATGAGCAACAGCAGTTCGATGCCCAGTCCGAGCTTAGCAGCCGCTGAGCTGCCAACAGGTGGTAGGATGGCTCAGCTAAAAAAATAAAATAAAAATCACTTGGAAATCAAAAAATTAAAAACACATTCAAACATAAAGAGGAGGGCCAAATGAGTGGCGCGTTGGTTAAGAGTTGGCTTGGGAGCGCCAGCTCTGAGCAGCAGGGCCCTGTTCGGATCCCACATAGAAATCCAGTGATGCTGTGCCCTCTGCAGCTAAGATGGTGAACAACAGCTCTATCTGAAGCTGGGCTGCCGTGAGTCGCTGGCGACAGCATAGGTTGCAGCCCCTGCTGCAGTGGGCTGCCATAAGCTACTGTGAGTGGCTGGCAACCGGCATGACCTGCGATGAGCCACTGTGAGTAGCAGTCAGTGGCCAGAGAGCGACTGCCTCGCCCAGGAAGAGTGTAATGATAATACCAGCATGGGCCAGTGAAGTGACATCCTCCACAACTAGACTGAAGTTCAAAAGAAAAGCAACTTGTCTGTTCCCCTTCCCGATTCCCCAATGCTGTTCCCCTCCCCCAATTCCCTAATAAAATCTTTAAAAATAATAATAACAATACAAAGAGGAGAATTATTCAGGATCTAGTCTTCTCTGGAGCTCTTAACCCTAGCCCAGAATGTGACCTGGATTATTTGAAAATATGACTCTTCTAGAAAGAAAACACCAATAAAAATAACAGAAGATACTAGGTCTTTTTCTCTACTCACAGTCTAGGTTATATTTGAAGCAGAGGAGTTAATCCTTTATTATGAGAATCTGTTTTCAACAGTACCTTTTACTCTGAATTCAACGGTACATTTACTTAATTTACCATTATACCGTCTACTTAAGGGTTCAGTGCCCTAATAGGATAACAGAGCTAGATAATGGCTTTCCTCCCTAGTGTTTGAAACTTATTTAGTAGTCCAACAAGTTAATATAACTTAAGACTGCTTCAATGCCCTAGAGTCTCAACCCTGATATTTTAATAGGAAAATAAAAAATTATATAATATATGAATAAAAATATATAACAAAATATTATGTTCCTTTAGAATTTTCTTTTTCCAGCTTCATTGAGATATAATTGACATATAACATTATGTAAGTTGAATGTGTACGAGTTAATTCAATACACTTAAATATTGCAAAATGATTATGACCATACATATATATAATTTCAGATGTTTCATTGTCAGCGTATAAAAACACAACTGCTTTATGTATGTTGATTTTTATATCCTGCAAGTTCACTAGACTCAATTAGTTCGAACAGTTTTTTGGTGAAGTGTATAGAATTTTCTATATATAAAATCATATCATCCACAAATAATAACAATTTTATTTCTTCCTTTGCAATTTAGATGCCTTTTATTTCTTTCTCTTTCCTGATTGTTCTGGATAGGATTTCTAGTACTATGTTAAATAGGAGTAGTGACAGTAGACATTCTTGGCTTGTTCCTGACCTTAGAGGAAAAGCTTTTAACATTTCAGCATTGAGTATGATGTTAGCTGTGGCTTTATTATGTTGAGGTATGTTTCTTCTAGACCTGACTGGTTGAGCATTTTTAAAACGTGAGAGGGACATCACATTTTGTCAAATGCCTTTTCTGCATCTATTGACATGATCATATGACTTTATATTTTATTCTATTAATTCTGTGTATCACATTTATTGATTGGTATATATTAAGCTATTTTTGCATCCCAGGGATAAATCCCACTTGATTGTTGTGTATTTTATTTTATTTTTTATTTTTTTAAAGATTTTATTAAGGAATTGGGGGAGGGGAACAGTGTATGGGAATCAGGGAAGGGGAACAGACAAGTTGTGGCCCTTTTTTGTTCTTCAGTCTAGTTGTGGAGGACGTTGCTTCACTGGCCCATGTTGGTATCCTCATTGCACTCTTCCTGCGTGAGGCAGTAGCTCCCGGGCCTCTGGATGGTCACTCACGGCAGCCCTTGGCAGCTCATGCTGACTGCCGGCCACTCACTGTAGCCTATGGCAGCCCACTGCAGCAGAGGCTGCAGCCCACACCATCGCCAGCCATCTTAGCTATAGAGGCAACATTCACCATCTTAGCTATAGAGGCAACCAGGTGGAGCTGTTGTTCACCATCTTAGCTGTAGAGGGCAGTGTCACTGGCTCTCATATGTGGGATCTGAACTGGGGCCCCACTGCTCAGAGCTGGTGTCCCAAGCCAGCTCCTAACCAACGTGCCACCCGGCTGACCCCAATGGGTATGTATTTTAATGTATTGCTAAATTCACTTTGCTAGTACTTTTGTTGAGGATTTTTGCACCTATATACATCAGGGATATTGGTCTGTAGTTTTCTTTTGTGACTTTGTTATTAGGATAGTGCTGGCCTCATAAAATGAGTTTAGAAGTGTTTCCTCCTCTTCTATTTTTAGACAATTTTGAGAAGGATTGACTTGAATCTTCTTTACATGTTTGGTAAAATTTACCAGTGAAACCATCTGGTCTGGACTTTTCTGTATTGAAAGGTTTTTGATTATTAATTCAATCTCCTTACTCCTTATTGGTCTGTTCTATTTCTTCATGATTCACTCTTAGAAGGTTGTATATTTCTCATAATGTATCCATTTTTTTCTTCTGTTACTGTTTTTAACTTAAAGTCTGTTTTGTCTGATATAAGTAGAGCTACCTCAGCTTGGGCATTATTGATTTTCATCTTTGACAATTTAATTGAAGAAAATGATATCTCATTTTACTTTACATTTCTTTGATTATTTGTTTAGTGAACAAAAAACATTTTTCCAAATAATTAACTTCACTTATATTAAAGATTTTCTCAGTGTTACAAAATGCTTTTCCTTCCCCATCTCTTTTTCTCCTCTCTCTCCTTTCTCTTTGTAGCCTCTCTCTCTCTCTCTCTCTCACTCTCTCTCTCTCTCTCCCTTCCCTCCCTAACTCCCCTCCCAGTCTATGAAATGAAGGGGTACAATGGGACCTAGAAAAGTTACAAAAAATTTTTAATTTCTACTATATTTGATGTATTGAAAGAGCACAGTCTAGCCTAAGCTTGAACTTTAACCTTTGCTTTACATTTCTAAAATCATAGGTTAGACTTTTTTTTTATTCTATTTACTTAATTTGCAGTACTTACAAGTCATGTCTCATTTTATTTTCTTCTTTATTCATTTTCATTTCCTAGGCACTTCATAAATGATAAAACCTAGGACTCTACTGATTTTCCAAAATGTAATCTGTGATAATCACAAAAGCTAAGATTATTATCTATGCTTTAATATAATTTTACCTCATAGTTACATATCTGTCTCCTGATTGCCCAGACTTGAAAACTGGCACAATTAAATTTGACATTAAAATTCCTGAATACATCCTTCGGTAAAGTTATAATGTAATAAACATTCCTCTGGCAAAGTTGTTTCAACAATCACTAGGAATCAAGACTATTTAAATGTTGAGGTACCTGAAATTTTATCAGAGTATTATGTTTTACATGATGTTCTTAAGAATAAAAGTAGTTGCAACAGTGCCAGGTGGGTACTATATTAATCGGGGGAGGGGCGAATCACCACATAAATTATATAAATGGCTAACCACTATGCTGTACACCTGAAACTAATATAAAATAATATTGAATGTCAACTATAACTAAAAGAAAATAATTTAAAAATATACTAACATTAAAAAACAAGAATGAAAGTAGTTGCACAATGAGCAAAGTGAGAACTATGTTTTTCTTTTTTCTCCTTCTCAGGGAAGACACCTTTCTACTATCACATCAGCTTTAAGGTCAATAACATTGACTATGACAGCAGCTTTGAAAAGTCATATTCACAAGAATTCATGAACCTAAATAAAAAGATAGTGTCTTTGGTAAGTTGTGTTTTTTTTTTCCTGTGTATTATCTTTTTAAATGCTATGCCCTAGAAGGATCAGAATCCTAGTAATCACCTTCCAAGTTGGAAATGATTGATAATTTCACACTATGTTTTTTACCCCTACCTTAGTTCTAGATTAGGATAGTCAGTCCTTTCAGAAAGTCAGTTAGAAAACATGTACAGGAAGAAAAAAGAAAAAACACTTAAAAGGACACACTTTGAGAACACCTAAGAAATGCCTGACAATGAATACTTCTAATGTATTTATAAGTTAAATTAATGAAATATATCCCATCTCCAAGACACCTGACCAAGGACTAAGGAGTCCTTCAAGGAAGAGGAATGGTCAATGTAGGACGGAACATATAACCCCAGATAAAGATTATCCTGTTGCTCCTCATTGTAGAGTGAAAAATTTTTAATGTTTTCTTAAGAATATTCTTTGTTTTAAATGAACCTTTACCTGACTAAGATGCTAATGAAGGTTCTTGACTGCCCCTTGGATATAAGACTTTATCAATGATACCACTTTAGTTGGTTCAGATAATTTTATCAACCAAGCCAAATGCTGCCCATAGCAGTGGTGATATCATTCATCTCCCATTTCCTTAAGGAGGACAGGACATCTGCACACCGAAGTCTAGCTGACTACAGCTTGTAGTCTTTCTATAATGTGCCACTACCTCCTGGTTTCCAATTAGTTCGGAGTCTTTAAAAGTCTTGGTGTGCTTTTACCATTATAGTAGGAGTGAGCATATAGAAAATGGAGACAGAAAACCCCACTTTTAGTTTAGCTTTGTAATAAAAAGGAAATGACAAGAAAGTAATATAATACAATGGTTATTGTACAATGGTTAAGAAACTTTGGGTTCAAAGTCCTTGTTCAATTCTAAGTTTACACACTTACTGGCTATATGGCCTTAAACAAATCACTTAATCTCTTCACATCTCAGTTTCTTCAACTAAAAATGAGATGACAAATACCTATATCAATATAATTGTTGTAGGCATTACATAAGATGAAATATGTCATATTCTTAGCAGAAGTCCTACGATTTTGTAAGTCTTTAATAAAAGCCTAAAAAATTACAAAAAAACCAGAAGAATCATTAATAAATTATAACTACATAACACAGTTAAAATATAACTTCAAAATAACTCTAAATCTACCCAAACTTTTTCTGCTATAAATTCTGACCAGCTCCTTCAAATCAATTAATCTATGTTTACTTCAAAAGTAAATATCCTAAAACGATCAGTTATCACATCATCTTGGTCAATCAACCACCAACCCTGACATCTTGCTTCAGACTCCTTTCACAGCTCTCATTACCAGTTTCTAACTTATCTGTATTTAAAAAGTCACCAGCTATTTTTCATACTTTTTCATTTACATGCTTGTTACAGAAATACAGTGATGCTCCATATATTATCATTATTACCATGTAAACAACATTCGTTAAGGACAACACTGGTGATAACTGCATGTACCAAACTGAATTGTGAACCATTCACACTTACCTATGAGTCATATTATAATACCCCACAGCCTATTTTTTTTCTTCTTCTAATTTCCATTAAATAATTCTTGTGATAATTGACTTTAAGAAGAGAGAAGGATTTGGATTAAAAAAAGATGCTGCTTAGATAGGTAACTACAATATTGCCATGGGGATATGAAAGATAATTTGGGGAATATAATTAATAATGTTGTAAATATTTTGTGGGGTGTCAGATGGTCACATGTCTTGTTAGGGAAACTACTTCATGGATAGGTAGAGGCTTGATCACTGCACTGTACACCTGAAGCTGATGTTGTATAATATTGTATGCCAATTATAATTTAATATATATAGTCATGGGATGTGGAGTATGGTGTGGGGAGTGGAGTCAATGGAATTGTAATAGATATGTATGATATGCGGGTGGAGTGGGGTGGCAAATTGGGGGAGGAGGCAGAGTGGGGTGGCAAATTGGAGGCAAATTGGGGGTTGTCCCTTTGAGGGGTAAAAAGTATAACTATTGCACTGTGTTATGCTCCTGAAACTAATTTTTTATAAAGTTTATTTCACAATAAAAGAATTTTTTTAAAATGCTCCTTTTTTATTGGATTGTTGGAAAAGTCATGACTTATTTTTTCTATGTTTTCATTGCAAAAATGCAGCATGACTTTTCAGATAACCCAATACAAGTGGTCATTTTTTTAACTAAAGAGGATAAACCTTCAGAGGGAACATTTTCATATTTTAGATACATGGTTTTCTAGCAGTCAATTCAAAAAGAAATCTCTGTCATTTCTTATTTTTTTTTGTCACTCTCCAGCAGATATGATGCCTTATTACAGTGAATAGAAATTCTAAAAATTAGGAGTGAGGCAGCACCTTAACAATAGTAATTAGCTTTACTAATTGTCATTATTCGCCTAAGAACTTTATGTATTAATCTATTTAATGCTCACAACATTCCCATTTCCATATGAAGAAACTGAGGCACTAAGAAGTTAACTTACCCAAAGTTGTATTGAAAGCATGCTTCCATCTTCTCTATAGTTTACTGTCCTATAATTAAAGAGCATGTAAATACAAAATCTTGAGCACATTTCAGGTTACATTAATTTCCCATGGCCAGTCAAATATTCAAAATGTTTAAACCAGTTCTATGTGTTTTTCACATGTAAATGTATTTAATTATTGATGACCAAAATGATATCTGTTATATGTAAGGTACCCAAGAATATTCATACAAAACAGTCCAGCCAAGCTCATTCATCAAACTACTTACCAGAGCATCCAAGAGCAGCGGGCATTTTTGGTCACTATATAACCAGGGCATTGTCAAATAAATATTCCACAGAGCTAACCTGACAGTGGTATTGAGCATATGTACCTTTGTGCATATGCCTTTCTTTGGGGAAGCCTATCAAACAATATATTATCTATGGAATTCATCAGGTTGAGTAAAAATTTTATTAGTATTTATTCAGTTACATGCCTTTCAAAACGTATCAGAAAACTGAAAATCCAATAGTGGTCCTAAATTCAATATTATTGTACTCTCCAATGCAGGCTATTTTTCAAAGAAAATTTACCTGATGGATTAAATGGAAATCATTGTGCATTAAGTTTCTAGCAATGAGAGAATTAAGAGGATCTAAAGTTTATCCAAAAATGCAACCATCATTACAGAGCAATTATTCATATTTCAAACGATATGAGAACAACTTGCAAAAATTACTGATATACTAGTGTTTTTTTTTCCTACAGATGGAAAACAAGCATAGCAGAAATAAATACCAGATATTGAGGATGTCTGTAGACAAATGGGAGGGTGATTACTGTAAAATAGCAGAAGGGACGATAGATTCAACTTTCACTCCATATCTGAGAATTCTAAACTAGCAAATATGTGCTATCTCTTTTGTATCCACTTTTTGGTTATTTGTCATGTGAGGTAGTATTTTCTGCCTTTTAACAATTTACAATTTTATAATCCTTTGTCATACACTTAACAGTATAAATTAACAATATAATTACACCACCAGTAAAATTTTTTCCTGTATATTTGTGAGCTGCCTCGAAAGACAGAATTTAAAATATGTAGATGATTTATATAAAAATTAATTATAAATAAATATGTTAAACAATACTATACAAAAATTTGGTAGAGACCAGAAACTCCTCAGAAATTAGAGTTCCCAATTACTTTCTGGAGTTTTTTTCTCTACCTCATGTAATTTAGTTAGTTTTGTTGGTTGTTACAACATCCACTTTAGTCTGATTTTTTGCAAAAGTCAATCCTTTGTAAATTGCCTACACAGAGGGTGCCAAAAATATGTATACATGTTTTAAGATTACATGTCTTAAAATGTATATACATTTTTTTGACTTGGCACCCCCGTATTTGAGCTTGAACATGTTCCTCTGTTTATTAAAAACATGTATTGACTGATACTATTAAGTCTCCTGTATTTGATAAGTATTGTGATGACCAATTTCTCACCCATAAGGATGATTTTAACATCATAAATGATCATGATTTTGCAGTTCACAAGCCCATCCTTGGGGTCATCATTCTCAAGATATTCCCATCAGAACAGTCCAGAGCCTTCTTCCACCTACTTGGTGACTTGGGGAGCACATTGTACATTTTCCTTCAGGGAGAAAGAAGGGAGGAGAATGACATGAGGTGAAGGAGGTGGGAAAAATAAAAATTAAGCCACCTGGTATGAAAGAGAAAGATTTGTAGTTTGTGAAATGTGTGCCTTTGGATTTTCGTTTGAATTTCCAATCTTAACCTTCCTTATTTCTGGAAAAATAAGTACTTCTGAAGTCATTGTGCACGGCCCTATCCAACAATTCTAAGTGGATGTCTGCATGCTGGCATTTGATTTCAGGTCAAATAGCTGACAATCCTTTTCTTACAGGGTGTGCCAAGAGACTGAGCTTCTTAAAAATAGGAACTGCATGAGTGTTCCTGGAAAAATTCTCATAACTCCATTTTACAGCTTCTTGGAATACCCTAAGCATAAAGTTACTATTTACTCTAAGGATGGCAGGCTTTGGTATTATTTGTGTGTTGACCTTTTGAGCTATTGTGAGACTTGGGGCAATGGATACAATCAAAAAAGGGGATGAAGAACAAAATGAATGGCTAGTCTTCGGAGATAATAAATAAAAGCATTGCCAGTTTAGCTATATTCTGCTTTGAAGGCAGTGCCATATTAAAAAATGGTTCTATATCATCCATCTTTCCACACTTTGTTAAATGAATGTTACATTCTAGGGCTACCTGTCTGAGTTCATATCAAAGCCTATTTTTTAAAAACTAAAAATATCATTTAGCACTCATTATTTTTGGTCCTCAGTCTAGCCTCCTTCCCCAGTTTTAATTCATGGTATTCCCACTCTCCCACCCACCTAGTCATTATACCTTGAAGTTAACTTTGACTCCTCCTTCACCACTATCTAATCATTCATGAAATATTATTAATTATTCCTATAAAGTGGGTCTTGCTTGATTGCCAAGGCAAGACTGCTGATTAAAAACAACCCAATGTGTTGCAATGACAGAAATGTTGCCATCAATAGACTACAAGACTGAGGAGTTTCTGGAAGATAAAAACTAGAGCTCTGCTGAAGAGCAAAATCTCAGCAGCACAGTTGCTGACAAATTCACAACACCCTGGAGTAAAAGACAAACTTCCAATAACCTGAGTCTTCCCAGCAGAAGGTTAGAATGAACCCAAGATCAGAGAAAGTAAAGATTCTGAAAGATTCTGAAAGAATGGGTAATACATAAATTAGTTAATTTATGGAATTAATTATGTCCATAGGAAATAAGATATTGTAAATTAAGTAAAGAACTGAATCAAACATTCTACTAAAAGTCCAAAACAAAGCAATTAAAAAGAGAAAAGGGAATATGTGTGTATTGAAAAGAATGAGAAAAAAAGTCATTATTTATAGAAACTATTACTATACATTTAAAATAATCAAGAGACTTTGGGTGGCTAGTTAACTCAGTTGGTTAAAGCACAGTGCTCATAACACTAAGGTTGCCAGTTCAATCCCCACATTGGCCACTGAGCTGCACCCTCCACAACTAGATTGAAACAACTACTTCACTTGGAGCTGATGGGTCCTGGAAAAATACACTGTTCCCCAATAAAATTAAAATTTAAAAAAATTAATTGTTATTTAAAAATAAAATAAAAAATAAAATAAAATAATCAAGAGACTCAATTGAAAAATTATTAGAAGCAATAATAGAATTTTGTAAGGTGGCCAAATACCAGATCAAAACGTAAAAGTAATAGGTTTTTTAATCACCAAAAATAACAAAATATAAGTTATTATTTTTAAGTACCACTTAATAGAAACAAAACTATAAAATACAACTAAAATAAATTCAAAAACAAAAAAAAGCAAAAAATAAACTATAAAATGCACATTAAATAAAACTAACCCATATTGTATAAAACCTATATGAATAAAACTATAAAAATCTTACTAAACAACATAAAAGAATAAACAGGGAGAAAAAAAACATATTTCTTCACAAGAAGTCTCATTATTTTAATTATACTGATCCTATCCATTTTAATCTGCAAATTCAGTAAAATCCTTTATGATAAAGATGTTATTTCAAATTTGGTAGTGTTGAGACAATCAGCTAGCTATCTGGAAAATACAAAGAAGTAATATTGTGTTTCTTCCATAATTACTTGATAAGTAGTTAGCCTCTACAAGGTTCTGTTTACTTATTTGAAGAATGGGACTGGATAAGATTATTTTTAAGGTTGTTTATAGACTTAAAATTCCATGAATCTGTGGATTTATTACTATCAGTTCTAGGATGCTATTATCTAACCACTCCAACACAAAATGATTGTCTCCTGTCTCTGAACACCTACAGAAACCGCAACCTGGCATACTAATATTGTCACTTACTGTGTCTTGTCTTTATAGCTACAGGTATGCTCCCTATACCTATTGTCCAAATATCTCCTCAAGGACAGAGACAGTTAGTGTTGAGGATATTCAAATAATATTTGAAAAAAAGAAAAAGAATACAAAAGCTAGGGGGAATAGGGTTAAAAAGGAGAGAGAAGAAAAATGATAAACAACTTTCTCTACATAGTGGCCATCCTAACTATTTATTATTAGGATGTTTCTTGGAGTATGATGTTTCTACTTCAAGCATTGAAATTATGCATTTATTGTAACACACACACACACCATTGCTCACCATTTTTTCTCCCTCCTTTTAATCTTCCCTTCTATTGAGATCTGAATTCTGATTTATATATTGCTTTACTAGAATTCTTTTTTTTTTTTAAAGATTTTATAGAATTCTTTTTTTTTTTTTAAGATTTTATTGGGGAATTGGCGGAGGGGAACAGCGTTGGGGAATCGGGGAAGGGGAACAGACAAGTTGCTGTCCCTTTGCTCTTCAGTCCAGTTGTGGAGGACGTTGCCCCACTGTTGGTATCGTCATTGCGCTCTTCCCGGATGAGGCAGATCGGTCGCCGGCCTCTGGATGCCGCTCACCGCGGCTATTGGCAGCTCATTCTTGGCTGCTGGCCGCTCACGCTGGCTGCGGGCCACTCACTGTAGCCCACGGCAGCCCACCGCAGCAGGGGCTGCGGGGCTCGCACAGCCCAGCTCCAGGTGGAGCTGTTGTTAGCTGCAGAGGGCAGCGTCACTGGCCCTCATGTGGGATCCGAACCGGGGCCGCTGGCATCCCAAAACCAGCGCCTAACCAATGCGCCACTCGGCCGGCCCTCAGCTTGCACTCTTAAGCGAGCTCTTAACCAACTGAGCCATTCGGCCAGCCCTCTAGAATTCTTAATCACATATTTTTCTCAGTTGTGACCTGTGAATGATATATTATTAAATCCTCGTATATCCATAAATGTATTTCTTTTCTTCTGACTTGAGATTATAGCTTGACTGGGAATAGGGTTGTTGAATTGTAAATTTCTTCTCTCAGAGTATGAGGATATTATTTCAACACTTTAATCCCACTTCAAATGTTACATATGAAATATTCTATTTTTTCTATCATCTATCTATCTATCTATCTTCTTTATAGAAGTTTGTAGAAATTTTTCTTTGTATCTAAAATTCAAGTATTTTCCCTTCAGACATGCCTGAAACACAGTCTACCCCTTTGATCAGCAGGTTTTGATATTTATTTAATTCAGAACTATTTTCTCTCATGATTTATTATAATTATTATATTTCATCCATATCTTTTTTTCTCTCTTTTCAAATTTCTATTATTTATAACCACTTCTCCTGGAATCATGCTCTAAGTGTTTTGTTTCTTTTCATTCATTATTTTCTTCTTTTTAAATTTTACTATTTTGTGGTATTTATTCTGTTTGGCCTTCCAGGTCACAAATTTGGATCTCAGGAGTGATAATCCTTTTTTTTTTAATTGACTACAAAAATTTTTATCTTGAAAATTATTTTTTAGAACCGCAGTCTTTTTCTTTTTTCTTTTTTCTTTTTTTTTTTGTTTTTTGTTTTTGTTTTTTTTTTTTGCTGTGCCTGTGTGTTCGAATGTGTGTTTTTTGCTATTGTTGTTTTGGTTGTTATCTGTTTTCTTCAGAAGTTTTTGATGAGTACCTGATCTGTTTCATTGCCTTTCTCTGGTTGCTGGGCTCCTTTATTGCATTATCATTTTTTCCTATTGGCTTACTGGGGCCACTGTTTTATTATTGGAGGCATCCTATGGGCTAGAAGGTGAGATGTTCTTAAATCCTGTAGGCTGAAGGCTGAGCAGCAGGCATTCTGCCTCTCCATACTAAGGCTCCAGGAAGAAGTCTTCCATCTCTCCATTTTCTGTCCATACCTGCTTAGCTTCATGAACAAGGAGTCTTCAGCCCACTCCCCCTTTGCAGTTCCTTCCTGGTGGCTCTGGAGCCATGGAAACCCACTCACATTATCCAGTGTCAACTTTATCCCTGGGCATCCAAAAGCATCTGTTGGCCAAGCTCTTTCCAGGTCCTGTTGTGATTCCATCCTTGCACAAGGCTCTCAGGTTGTTCCCTAGGTTCTTTCCTGACCCATGGAAAATTTTTCATCACTTCCCTTCATCCTGGACTCCTATTAAACCCAAACACGCTTGCCTCCAGAGAGGCAGATATATTGGAATTTGTAATAGAAGAGAAATACGATATAGCTTAGTTACGATCTTATCAGGAATCCTCAATTCACTATATTTAAGAATAACATCCAAACTCCCTCCCATGGCCAACAAAGCTCCCTGTAATCTCATCCCTACCTACCTGGGCAACCTCAACTTATATGCTTTCTCTTTACTTACTTTACCTGAGTCATACTGACTTTGCTTCTATCCCTCTAATATACCAGTCTCATTCTTACTTAGGACCTGCTGTTCCCTCTATCTACAATACTCTTCTCCCTTTCATTGTCAACTTTTCATCTTTCAAGTCTCACTCAAATGTCATATTTTCCAAGAGGTCTTATTTGATCATTCAAATACTATGTCCCCTGAATGAGTCCATCACAGTATTTTGCATTTTTTTTTTTGAGGGCAGTGTCACTGGCCCTTATATGTGGGACCCGAACTGGGGCCGCTGGCTTCTCAAGCCAGCACTTAACCACCCGCGCCACTCGGCGGGCCCTATTTTGCATTTTTTATATCACTAAACACCAGCTCAGATGATCATATCTATATGTTTACTTTTTTGATGTGTTTATTATGTTTCCTCTTTTGAATCTCCAAGAAAGTATGGCTCCATCTCATTAGTTGATAGTTTTATTTCAACAGATATTTACTGAATATATGAACACATTTCAATTGATTTGGAGCAAGAGGGAAAATATAAATTAAGTTTTTCCAACTCCAATAAGGAGTCACTGTTTTTGAAAGCTTGTCTTTGCCAAAGTAAAAGCTATGGGCTGGGCAATTGGTCTGGTGCTCTGTGAAGGTCCTACTGTGGGAAATCATCCATTGGGTTGAGATCAGATGCAGCTGAGAAAATGATTCTTATGTAAAATTTCTCAGAGATGTCTATGTATCCCACTTTGAACCTTTAAGTAGCATATAAATGAAAGAACAGGGGATAGAATTTGTGGTCCAGACATGAAAGGGTACTCCCATAGTACAAAAGGAAAAAAAAAATCTCCTCCTCTTTTGGGGACATTTCTGTCAAGTCTGATGGCATCAATGTACGATAAAAGGCTGAACATGGAAGATAAATCTATTAGTTGATCCTTTGAGATCACCTCATCAAAATGAATATTCTGACCTATTATGATACTGTTAGGAAGCAAATATTTTTACCTCACTTTGCCACATAATTTATTGATTTAAGGACACTTGTGAAAGAATTGAGCTAATAAAAGACAATTTTCAAAAAGACATATTTAACACACATTGCATTTTTTTCCCAAACGAGTCATAATCTGGGGAAATTTTAATACTATGTATTTGATGATGTAAATCATTATATACTTACTGGGATGTGGGTAGTAGTAAAATGAAACCAGTTTTGCCGTTTATTGATAACTACTAGTAAAGCTGAATGATGGGTACATGGGTTTTGTTACAGTAGTCTATTTGCTTTTGTGTATGTTTGAAATTCTCAACAATGAAAACTTAAATTTTTTTTAAAAAAATCAATATTCATTTTACTTTCTAACAGATAAATGAAACATTTCATGGATCCATACTGAGCAAACAGTATGTCAAATCTCATATTATCCAAGTAAGGTATGTAAAATAGCCTGAGAGGCACAGAGAAAAAACTTTTGTCTTTAGCTTTCGTATCTCGTACCCAACAGAATATCTTTGCTTGGTATACAATTGAAAGGTTAAAACAAAATTGAATTTGGGGCTTCAAAATCACTAGTATTTTCAAATGTGAAAAAAGATATTCAAGGTCTAGTGAAACATTATTAAACCAGAACAAAGAATTCCAGCTGATTATGAATTTCAGGTGAAGGTTAAATGTGTTTCTTTTTTATTTAAAGGCAGAAAGTTATAAAGCAAATCTTAAATCAGGAGATGATTTCAATATAAAGAAACAATGGGTAAGATAAGGGAACCATGTACTCTTGGTTCTGACCCAGAACCAATGTCTGACCCAGAAGTAGCAAACTAGTAGCCGATGGGCTGAATCTAGCCTAAAGTTGTGGATTAAATGTAAAAGCTGGGAAATTTCGCATAAAAAACCCAGAATTTTTAGAATGTATTGGAAAATTAAAAGATCTGACAACATAGAGCCAACATTCTCACATGGTAACAATACGCTGAAACTGAGGCTGCACAGTTTACAGCAATCCCTAACACACAATGTATGCATAAGTATTTATACCCAACCCACTTCCTTCTTTTACCTTATCTTTCTGGCCCCTCTAAAAAATCTAAATCTACAGCTATTTTCTAGAATTGATGATGTTTATCCAAATACTGGTGAAGAACAGATAACCAGCAATAGATGAGGAAAAAATAATAATTGCAAGCACTAATTGAAATGTTAACATTCTTTGAACTCACCTCTCCCTAAAACTAGAAGTTATGCTATTTAACTTTCTTGGTTTATTTTTAAATAATCTATGGTCTTAAACAGTACCCCCAGAGAACTTTATATATACTACGCACACACACACACACACACACACACACACACACACACTCACACACACAACATAAGTATACTATTAACCCATTTAACCTAATATCAACCCTGTATGCATATATTAGTTTCCCATGTCACAGATGAGGAAACAAGCAAAAATAGGTTAAGTGACTTGCCACGACCACACATTTAATAAATAATAAAGCTGTAGTTTGAACCCAAGTAGTCATATCTAGATTATTGCATCAATTTATCTAATCTTCAGCTTTCACTTCTGCTCCAGTACAAACCCTTCTCTACACATTCCCACAAATTCCAAATTTCTTATATGACCCCACCTTGTCTGTCCCAGCCCTAACCTGTCTCTGACCTCATCTCATACCCTCATCCTCACTCAGAGTTTTATATCCATACTGACATGCTATTATTTTTCCAATAAACATGCAAAAATTTTCCCACTACAGGGCTGTCAAAGCACAAATTGCATCAAACAAAGTTAAACAGATAAGGAATATTTTATTGAAGGCAATAGGGTAGATGGGCCAGAAATAAGTCATAAATCCCCTAAAACAATAGGACGATAGTGTTTTTAAAGGCAAGGGTGAGAGGAAGATCTTAGGCTACTTGGCTTTGCCCAAAGAAAACTAAACCCTTATCTTCATAATAGAGGTAGTTTTACAACTTGGAGTAAGAAGCCCACCAAAGTTAGGCTTCCACCCTCTCACAGAAACCTAGAGATAAAGGGGCTACCTCCTTTGATGGTTATGTTTCAGAGAGTTAGCTTTCAGGTCCCTGAAAAAGACAGCCAGGGGTTATTAAACTGCAAGAGGGTTTTAGAAGATTTACATATAATTCAAAGGGGCAGAGTAAGAATTGACAATTATTAGTTTTCTAAAGTAAATAAATGAGCTAAGAAAAGGGATATCAGGGCCTAGAGTCAGGAAGAAGCATGGCAGACATTTAATAAAACTGAGGGCAATGTTAAAGCTATCTCTATCAAGTTGTTCCTTCTTTTTGGAACATGTTTGCTTCAGATCTTAGCATGACTCCTACGTTCTTATCATTAGGGTCTCACTTGAAAGAGGCCATCCTGAAGCTTTCTGTAATGTTCTCACCTCTACCCTTCAAGTCATTGTTCTGCTGTTTTCTTCATATAACTCACCTTGAAGATTATTTTATTTCTTTGTTGTTTTTTTATTTAATTATTTTATTTTGTTAGTTTCAGGTGTACAAAACAATATAACAGACATCTACACCCCTACCCCAATGTACTACCCCTCTAATATCATATATAGCTGTTAAAATTCCATTGACTCTATTCCCTATGCTGTACTCCGCATTCTGTGAAAAAAAATTTAAAAACTTATATATATATATATAATATTATATATATAATATATATAATATAATATTTATATATATAATATTATAGTTGACATTCAGTATTATTCAACTTCAAGTGTACACTGCAGTGGTCAGGTGTCTACACTGTCCATGAAGTGGTCTCCCTGATCATACAAATGCCCATCTGACACCCTACAAAATCTTTACATTATTGATTATATTCCCCGAACTATATTTCATATCCCTGTGGCTATATTGTGATTACTGATTCATACTTTCTAATCCCTTTACCTTCTCCTCCATCCCCATCCCTCTCCCATCTAGCAACCTTCAGGGTTTTTTTCCCTATATCTCTGAGCTTATTTCTGTTTTGTTTGTTTATGTATTCTGTTCTTTAGATTCCATGTATAAGCGAGATCATAGTTTTCTTATTTATCTGTCTCTCCTATAAGCACGATAGCAGGGACCTTGTGGTTTTACTTGCTGATAATTGATAGAGCTCTGGTACCTAAAACTGTCTGGCATATTACCTGGGCTAATTAATACATGTTTGTTAAATGAACGAACGCATGAATTAAAAGTTCAGGAATGTAAAGGAAAATTGCCACTGGCAAAGAATTACAGGCACTTCTCATATAAAACTAAAGAATTACAGGCATTTGTCATTGAAAACTGAAGCGCATTTTATGAGTCAAGAGAAGGTAAAGTTAAAATAACTTTTAGTTTGTGTTAAGTAGAAAAGAGGGTCATATTACCCTAATGATGTCAGATTAAGAATCCATATGTCTATATTTAGTTTAGTTTTAGATTGTTATTTGACCCAGGAGAAAAGTTCCGAGTGACATCCATGGTTTAACAGAATCTTTAAACAGAGTAATATGATATGTTCTTGTCTATGCACAGAGAGAAAGGGTTGGTCCCTGTACATCAAAGAAAAGATTAGCATTACATCTCCATAAAAGAAAAAGAGGTGAAAATACTCAGATTGGCATGTAATTGCTCAATGCTGAATACTGTACAAAGGAAATAAAAATAATACATGCATTGCACTCAGAGGAAGAGCATCTCATGTACATAAAATCATACCCTAAAACATAAAGTAGCAAGGAATGATATAGAAATTAGCTAATCTATCTATTTAGAATTATCCTGGAAAAAATACTGACATAATAAGACTATAATCACTCAGAAAATCTGGGATCTTGGTGATGGTTTCTGGTTTTGCTCACGAACATTATGAAGGTTTGGAAGTGGATATTTTCAGGATCTCTCTTGAATCACATAAAACTCTGGGACTGCTGTGGATTTTCAAATGCACAAATGCAGAGAAATACCTAGGAAGAGGTGAGGAGGAACAGAAACAGAAATTCCTGGCCTATGTATTTACATCTTTAAGTCAGAATTACAAATTTAATAAATCTAGTCTAATGTTTTGCTCGGTCATGATTTCCAACAGGTGCGTGAGAACTTGCACAGTCTTGCAAATTCTGCCTTCACTAACAAAACAAAAAAAATGCATGAAAATAAAAACTAAATGATTTTCTTATCTTACCTGTTACATTTCATTTTGTTATTTGCTACCGGCCTTTTATACAGGGTCCACAGTGGATTTATAATACATAGATACATTTATATTAATAAATAATTTTTGCACAGAACTTTAAGATTTTCAAAATGCCTCCATATATATTATCTTATATGGTGTTTACAATAACCAAGGTAAATAATATTAACATCCCCATTATAGAGATGAGGAGATTTAAGTAAAGAGATTGCCAACAGCTTGCTGCAATCAAGGAGTTGGCTAATGGTGAATCTAGAACACAAGCTCAGTTCTCCTAAGTATAAGTCCCACTCTCTTTACTGTTCACCATGTTCCTAAAGTGCCATTTCAATGCCCTTGGGAGGAACTGAAATAACTACCAGGAGCTCTGCTTAACAAAGTATAGAATAACTCCACTAAGAATGAGAGAAGCTCAGTAATTAAAGCATAATTTATTTGTCTGTTTCTGTTCTGCAGCCAAGCCAAAGGGAAAGTGGTAATACATGTTATACTGAAGTTTATATCTTGTTTTAAAAATAAAGCAGCACAATTTCAGAAAAGGATCAAAAACATTTTACAACAGAAGCTAAATGGTGAAACTGGGTCTTTACATATAGATTCTTCTTCATTTAAAGTTTCAGGTAAGCATTTTCATGTGTGGTATAGCATGATTTTCATCATTTATTTTAAATATGGTGTTTTGTTATGCAAATGAAAATAATACTTCTCTCTTTAAAATATTATGTCATATACAATGATAATTGCTTTAAACCACTGGTAAAGTATTCAGGGTTCATATTAATCAATTATTTAACAAGTGTTTTATTTTTCAATTACAATTGACATAAAATGTTAGTTTCAGGTGTAACACATAGTGATTAGACATTTATATAACTTATGAAGTGATCACCCCAATAAATCTAGTACCCACCTGAGACCATATATAGTTATTGCAATATTACTGATTGTATTCCTTATGCTATACTTTACATCCCCATGACTATTTTGTAACTACCAATTTGTATTTCTCAATCCCTTCTTTCTCACCAAACCTCCCAACCCCTCCTCCCAGCAGGCAACCATCAAAATGTTCTCTGTATCTCTGAGTTTGTTTCTTTCTGTTTGTTTATTTTGTTCTTTAGATTCCATATATAAGTGAAATCATATGGCATTTTCTTTCTCCATCTGACTTACTCCACATAATACGATACCCTCTAGGCCCATCCATGTTGTTGCAGATGGCAAGATTTCATTCTTTTTTAATGGCTGAATAATGTTCCACTGTACATATGAACCACATCTTCTTTATCCATTCATCCATTAATGGGCCCTCAGGTTGACTCTGTATCTTGGCTACTGTAAATAATGCTGCAATGAACATATGGATGTACATGTGCTTTCAAAGTAGTGTTTTGAGTTCCCTCTGTGTCTCTTTGTTATAGCCTTTATTTTAAAATCTATTTTGTCTGGTATAAGTATTGCACCCAGGCTTTTTATTTTTATTTTTTTCATTTACATTTTCTTTATCCATCCCTTTACCTTCGGTCTGTGTGTGTCTGTAGATCTGAACTGAGTCTCTTGTAGGACATATGTAAGTCTTACTCTCTAATCCACTAAGCTACCTATGTCTTTTGATTAGAGCATTTAATCCATTTACATTAAAGTAATTGTTGATACATAGGAGTACTAGAAGGAGAAGAGAGAGATCAAGGAACTGAAAACCCATTTGAAGAAATAATGAAGGAAGACTTCCCTAACCTGATGAAAGAAATAGACATACAAGCCCAGGAAGTGCAGATAGTCCAGACAAGATGAACCCAAAGAGACCCACACCAAGACACATCATTGAGAGATTTTTAGGAAAGTCCTAAAGCATGAGCCAAGACAGGCCGTTTGTATGGAAAAGGCACTGGAATAAGCTTGAGTGGGTTCTCAAGTTGGGTGGAGTAGGGTCTCAGGGCATCACCAGGGTGGAATTAACAGTGTTAGCTAGGTTGATGGAGACTCAGATATGGCAGCTGCTTTTGTCTGCATGCTGGGAGAGGGGAGGGTAAACAAAGGAATAATGGCTTCTGCCACCAGTTCTGGCTCTGCCAGCAATTCTGTCTGGGAGAAAGCTGCCCCTCCAGCTCTCACCCTGAGGCCACACAATTCAGTTCCTCCGTGTATGTCCCTGGCACCTTTTGAGCTGCTGTCCAGTGCTGGAGCTCAGAGTCAGTAAGTCCATCAGTGACTAAGTCCATGTATGGGCACTGTAAGGGAAACACTTGGGACTCCAGCCACCCTCCATGTCACTCAGCCACAATCTCTGCTCATTTTCACACTAAGAAAGTATGGAGACTTCTCTTTCTGGCACCAGAACCCTGGGCTGGGGTGCCTGGTGTGGGGCTGGGACACTTTGCTTTCTAGGGTGACCCCCACAGCCAAGATATCCCTCCTGATTTTTAACTGCCACACGTGGGTGTAGGACAAACCCATTCCCCATCTCCACCCCTCCTACCAGTCTCAAGCTGGCTTCTGTATGTCCTCAGTTATAGGACTTCTGTTCAACTAGACTTCAGGTGATTCTCAATAATGGTTGTTCTGTAGTTTAGTTGTAATTTTGATGTGGTTGTGAGAGGAAGCAAGCACAATGTATACCTACTCCTCCATCTTGACCGGAAATCCCAACTAATTTTTTCATATAATATCATCTTGTATTCTTGGAATCAAATCTTACTTGATGACAAAATTTTAAAAAGCAGTCATGATTCCAATAACATTTCTTTGCAAAACAAGGCAGGCTTTAACTCTTAAATTGTTATGGTTTATTCCGTGTGTCATGATTTCTCCCTCTATTCTTTTGGATGTCTCATGAATCAAGACTCCTAAATTCCAGGATTGAGTTTCAATCTCTTTAACATCAAACTTGTTTCTTGATAGACCTTAAATGGACTTTGTTTCTCTCACTCTTATGTACAATCTGATTCTTCTTCTTGCTCACCTAATACTATTGTGAAAGGCAGCTTTTAAAAGGTGGGGACAAATTTCCCTCCATTCCCAAGATAATTAGTGTCTCTCTGATCTTGATAAAAGTGCAGATATCACTTAGCACAGCTAAACTAGGATATAAGTTCTCTGATACAACAAATTTGTCCAAGGGCAGAAAAGTACCCCTGTCCCTACAGGAAGAACTAAAAGAACTAAATGTTTGTGAAAAACAAACAAAAAAAAATCTAGGCCAAGGGTTCATTTGCATGGAACATCCAAAGGATCAAATAGGAAAACCCTGAACATGTATCCCCTGGATTAGAAGCCGTCATGTTGTAGAAATGTGACTCTCCTGATATTATTTGATGCCTTCTCTTAGAACCTTTCTTCTGACACAGCTTATTCTATGTGTGGCGACCTCAAAAGAACACAGAGAAATAAAACAGCTCACCAGTTTATAAAGAATTTGTCAGCAAAGATATATTTTTGGAAACTCATCTGCGAACAACATGAACTCACATGTTAAGAATCTGTATCATATTTCTGGCATTCCTCCAAACTTTAAGAACATTATGTAGGATCCCAGGAAAGCAGACTTTCTGGAGGTCCTTTTCAGATTTATTATTTTTCTCAGTAGTTGTATCTATTACAATGCCAGCCCACAATTTTATGAAGAGCAGTCACTATTGAATATAATACACTTGAATACAGATGATGCTTTGGCATTGTCTCAGGCCCCATATTTGCCTAGAATCTTCATCCCCCTCCTTCCTTACCTCTCATCAGAAGCTAGATATGTCATGGAACTGAATGGGGGCTTATAGGCACAAGATCAAACCCAGCAGCCACCTGGGCCAATCCTCCAAAATCACAATGAAATGAGTTAATTCAAAGCTCACATTCAAGACAGCTCTTACTGAAAAAGAATGTGAATCTTCATTAGTCACCACATAAATAGATATCCAGCTTAGGGATCTATGAAAATTCAGTTAGGTAGCCAAGGTTGCTGTCACAGCATCTTACTGACTAGCCTGACCTTCTTATGCTGCCTGGTTAGTTCAGTTTAGCTTAGCGCCTGCTCCTACGTATGTCAAGGTTGTGGGTTTCATTTTCATACAAACTGCTTAACATAGAGGAAAAAGTCACAACTTCCTCCAGCTATGGCTTAGACATCCCTGGCCAGTGCTATTAGTTATACTCAATGGCTGAATACAGCACCAGTATTTCTATATTATTATGCCTAGAAAGAAGGGATATAGAATAGTGGTTAAGGTTATGGGTCCTGCTATGAGATTCCAATCCTAGGTCTTCTACATACAGCTGTGTGACTTTGAAAAAATTATTTAACATTTCTGTGTTTCAGCCTAACTATCTTCTCATGAAAATGATGATAATAAAAAAGTATTTCATATGGATATTTTGAGTATTTTGAAGACCTAATGCACATTAAAAAACCAAAAAAACAAACCAGGACTGACAGAGTAAATATCATTAATTGTGGAGTTTTTAATCAGGAAAAAAAGAAATTCAAAATATATGTTATATGGATTATAGCTATGCAAATCAACTTTATATATATATATATATATATATATATATATATATATATACACATATATTATACACACATACATATACATATATGCTGTTAGTTTTATTAATAGCCCTGCCCCTTCCCTCCTCTCAAACTCAGGCTACACTATGGGTAAGGGGGAAGGACTGGAGGCATTCTAAGAGAGAATAACTTCCCAAAGCACTAGTTCAATAGGGCAACTCCATGTCCCCGCCCCTAAACCCCCACCAAAATCAAATTACTTATCTCATAGGGCTTTAGCTTCTCCATCTTTAGAAAGGAGATTATGGTTCATATACTTCATAGTGTTTTAAAACAAACAAACAAACAAAAAACATACAGCTAAAGCCCTTAGTGCAGTTCCTGGCACAGAGTGGGCACTTAATAAATAGTAACCAAGATAATTTTCTTCTATATATACACTTTAGAAAAGAATATTTTTACAGCCACCATGGTTATTTTTCTGATAATTGTATACTGTACATTCATTGCAGAGCCAACTGAATCTTAGGGGCTATACCTATGTGCTTTTTTATATGGATTCAAAGCAGGTCAATAGCCCATTTAAAGAGATTTAACAAGCCTCAGGGATGAAGAAAATCATGGCAGTTGAACCAAGGGATAAAAATTATTGCTTTTACAACAAACAAGACAAACAAACAAGAAAAAACTCATAGAGACTGACAAAGGCTTAGTGGTTACCAGTTGGTAAAGGGAGAGGGGAGGAGGTAGAAGAGGGAAAGGGGGTCAAATATATGGTGATGGAAGGAGATTTGATTTTGGGTGGTGAACATACAATGCAATATACAGATGATGTATTATAGAATTGTACACTGAACTCTACATAATTTGATTAACCAGTGTCACCGCAATAAATTTAATTAAAAATACACATCTTTGAAAATCAGAGAGGACATAGTCTTATTATACTTTGTCCTAGAATAACCTGGAATGTTATTTAGAGTGACAACATTAAGATAACACAAATAAGATGCTGATGGATTCAGAGACATTTGAAAATGTAAAAAAAAATTATATCTTTTATAGAAACAAAAGGTCAACTAAAGTGTCCATTAACACTTCAATATTTAATAATTATATGTACTGCAGAAAAATTGCTTTATGTAATTCTTAGTTATAATGCTAAATCATTACTAGGAAAATTAAAAAATCATCAATTACTGGTTTAATTTGTTAATTCATTTATTGAATAAATACTGACTGAATGCTGATTATGGCTGAAGAAATTTGGATAAAATTTTACCTTATTAGTTATTTTTTGTTTTTACTGATACTGAATTCATTTTTTTTTCCTATGACATACAAAATGATACTAGAATGAGGGTCTAAAAAAGGGTATTGTTTGATGATTTTTAAAAAAATTTCCCATGCATTATTACAACTAAAAAGCAAAATCTCACTGGATTTTTAACTTAGAATTTGTATTCTCTACTGCCACGCATCTTAAGTTATCTATTCCAGATCAGTGGCAAAATCAGGAATGGTGAAAATACATTACTGTTTTCTGGTCCAGACCAAATGTATGAAAATGTGTTAGTCATTGCACTGTGGATATTTGAAAGACTTTAGAGTTGGAAAAGACCCTAGAGATCTCTGGTCTGGTTGCCTCATTTATGAGTAAAGAAGATTCAATGAAGCAAAGTGATTTGTCCCAAGTCATAAAATAAATAATGAGTAGACTCAAGACTTGAACCCACACCTTCTGATTCTAAGTGCACTGTGCATTCTCTATATTACTTTATGAATCAGTTTAAAACTGAGAACTGCACTAAAAGGCTTGTTTAGCTGCAGATTGAAAGTTCCTAGTGAAAAAAAAATAATCTTACTTCTTTTGAAATCTGTAGTCATTCATTCTAAATCCAAATCTTTTCAACTCTGTCCTCAGTGTCAATATCAATGAAAAAAGACTGTAAATCTGTATCTAACTCAAAGAATTGCTGAAAGGAGTTAAAATCAAATATTATGAAATGTTATTTTTAATAAATAATTATGAGGTACTCTGCTAGGCACTATAGGGAATTCAAAGTATTGAAAGAAAAAGAGTATTGTCCCTCTTAGCAAAAAGCCTATGTACATTTAAACTCACACTGAGTTAGTGTATATGAGACAAAAAGCACAATTACTATTATTTCACAAATACATTTTAAGCTTATCCAATATAAAGTGTTAAGTGGATTGGACCTAATGCTGTCTGTCATCAGTTGGTAAAATCAAACAGTGACTGCAAGCTGCTAGATGAGAACAGCTGAAAACTGGTTTTGTTAATATGCCCAAAGCCCCATGTTTCTCAACCCACTGTTCCTTCCACCCTTGTTACCACTTTTGGCCAACAATTCCAGTAGAGGTTATATTCCTTTGACACAACTCTCAGAGGAGCCAATTCCTTTCCTTCAGATAACTTTCTCAGGTTTTAGTTACATATCCACTAAGGTGATTATTTGATTATTGACTGTTTCTGCCATCAGATCATAATCTCCAAGAGAGCAGAGGCCATGTTCATTTTTGCTTAACATTATATCTTTTGTCCCTAGCACAGGGCCTGACATATAGCAATGAATGGTTGTTGGATGAATTAATGACTTCCATAATATCAGAACTGAAGAATAGAAGAGTATATATACAGAGGGTGCCAAAAAGTGTTTACACATTTTAAGAAAGGAAAACTGTATTAAAATTGTAATAATATATACTGATAACAAAAGGTGAATACCTTTTGATTTCTGCAATTATAAGAGGTGCTCAAAATGGTTACTAGCAGCGCCCAGACACTTTTGATTATGTGAACTGCTGCTGGAGAAACATTGACCAAAGTGTTCCATTGTATACATTTTTTTGGCACCTCGAGTATACGAGTATATATCTTTATCCACTGAGGTTCCACAAAAGAAGCCCTAAAGAAAATGGTATGTGTGACTACTTTTAGTTCATCCATGGATAATATGTACTTGGTACTATTCCAGATGCATAAAAAAAAAAAGTTCCTTCATTTTCTAATAATGAAAGCTACCTAGGGCTTTAGAGTTTAATTCTCTTCCAGAGTCCCAAATGAGGAGGGCTGATGGGAAGTGTGCCACATGTATGTTACTAGCAGATTTTGCTACCCCAAATTTAGCATGTAAAGAGTGCTTCATTTATTAGGACCCATGAACATCATGTATAATTAGATTTTCCATTCACTCCTGAATTACATGAAAAACGACAATGCTACTACCTTCCAAGCTACTAACAATCAGTATTTACAGAATGTATTCTTCAGTGAAAGGTCAATGTTTTCTTCATCAATTCTAAAGTCACTGGATCAGATTTTCAAATTAACTACATAGCATAAAACCTAGAAAATTAACTGATAGTATAGCTTTCCCATAAAAGAAGTTTCCTGAAAAATCTCTCATAAGGCAAATTCTTTAATCTAATACCATTGATGTCAATGGGGAAAGTTTTTATGTATTCCAAAACCTTAAAATTTATATTCACTTATGCTGAAACATATAGAAGGCACATCTTTTGAAATAGAGATGATAATGTCAATAGTTAAAATTAGTTACCAAAATCTTTTATTAATTATTTTAGAATATAACTACTTACATGGCCTCCTTAAGTTATTTTATAGCTTAACAATCTAGCCAGAACATACATATGATACTTAATGTTTATGTACAAACTTTAATGGAAAAAGAAAAAACAAGTCAAACAATGCAAGTGATATCTCACCAAACAAGTTGACCTCACAGCATGATGCACTTGAATATCATTGCCATAAACTCTCAAACCAAAGATACAAGGAAAATGTAACACTAGACTAGATGTACCAACTACACAATTGCAAGTATGACCACATGGTAACTCCCTCCTGGAAGCTCTGGAAGGGAAAATACAAGTCATTCCTTGTAAAAGCAAAGAAATGCCTCACCAGGTAGTGTGAGGGTTTCAACTTATGAAGTTGAATGCTCATAACTTTAATGGGCATATTTAAAGGTATGACTGTAATTTGGTTTAAAAAAATAATAATCATTTCCTACAAAAAAAAATATAATGGTATGCTTAACCATCTGCTGAATAAGTATGAAAAATATTTTAAATACTTATGCTAAATTATAATTGGTTAAAATAAAAGCTCAAATTATTAGAAGTAATAGAAAGAATAATAACATAGAACTTCATACACAAGATGACGGTCTTGACCCACTATTAAGAGTTTTATAAGAAGAATAAAGCTCTGGCCTAACACTGGTTTGTGAGCAGGTAGCCAACACTGATATATGGATGATGTTAGTAAAACACATATTTTCCATGTAACTTGATCTTGAGGCAACACATGGCTTCATTTGTGACATGCTTTAAGCATCTGATTAACCAATCATTCTTTGATAAATAATAGAAGGCAATTTTTTAAAGCATATTATTGCCCAAAGTGTCCTTTCTTAACCAAGAACCAATCTTCAGTTCTATAAACCTATTTTATTAGCAATAAGTTTCTTAAAATACTCTAGTAGTATAAGACCTTGAGCAATGACAGTTCATTGGAAATAAGTCTTTCTAATAGGCAAATTTTCTGAATAGCTTATAATTTATCTTTTTAATAAAACATAAAATTCTCTTAAACTTATATTTTTATAAAAATCTTTCTCAGACTTACCACCTACTTTCTTGAGATTACTATGGACATCCATTAATACATAGTAAGTATTGTAGTGCCTTCAGGGCACATAGGGAAATGTAGGATGATTGATGCTTTCACCAAGTGACCCCAACATTTACGGTTTTCACCTCTCATATTTGTTCTTTATATTTTATTTCTCTTGCATGCTTTAATGTCAAGCAGAGTTCTTGCTGTCATTTTTATTTTCCCCATCTTCTCATCTACCTTCTTCAAATTCATTTTAAATAATTGATAGTAATGTATGAATAAAAATTAGGAAGGCAAATAGTCTTTGAGGGTGTGTTGGGCCTTCTTATTTATTGGATTGTCAGAAAAGTCATGACTCATTTTATACTTTTCCGAAAACCCAATAATTATACAAGGTTTACTAAACTCATTTTTTGATAGATCTTTTGACTCCTCAAATACCCTTCTTTTTAAAAAAAAGATTTTATTGGGGAATTGGGGGAGGGAATACCCTTCTTTTTGATTCTGGACTATATTCCAGAGAAAATATTGCCAAGTCTCCTGATGATATGGAGCACCATTCTTGTTGCTATTTCAAAATATCTATCAATAAATCCAGGAATTTATTTAAAGTAATATTTCTTTAGGTATTTTTCAAATGCAATCTTGAGTTAGAGTTTGAAATACATCTTACTGAACCATACAATTATGTATTAGACACTGTCCAGATACTTTAAGAGAGTTTAAATATTAATATATAGTCATTGCATTAAAGGATCCACTATGAATAGAGCACATGAAACATTTCCACAAAAATATCCCTGAACTAAGAATGGTCTTCCAAACTAATCATTCTTATTTTCTAATCTCCATGAGAGGACAAAACCATTATAATTTTATAAGTTATTTTTGATAAGCACTAATTTTTAATTATTAACACTAAAATACTCCATAGTGGGTCAATGCAGTTAATTTCCTAGATGACTTCCTTAGATCCATCCTAAACACAGAAAAAACATCTGAGACTTCAGAACAAAACAGGCAGGCTGTTTAATAGATCATACCCCAACAGATTTTATTCAGTGGAATTCCAAATTCATCTTGCCAACTTAGATCCAGTTAACCTAGGATGAGTCTTAAACTTCCCCCATATCCTCTCTGCATTATATCCTTTCCTTGACACTTCTTAACTGAATTCCCAATCTGTTTCTCCATTATTGATAGTTTTTGTACAACCGTCTTTATTTTGGCTATTTGTGGTTTTACATTTCCGTTCTCTGCTAAAACTATAATTCTCAGAAACTTAGCACTTTGGGCTGGGTCCTAATAGCTAAACTGCTACCCATAAAATGGTTGGGATCTTGTACCCAAGGGATTGAACACCTAGATCCTGGATACCACTGTCTTGATTATGTCCAGCATCATCCATCTAAGGTGGGATAGATCTGTAGGATGGTTATTTTTATGTGTCAACTTGACTGGGCTACAGGATGCCCAAATATCTAGTTAAACATTATTTCTGATGTGTGTGTGTGAGGATGTTAGTATTTGAATTGGTGGACTGATTAAAGCTAATTGCCCTCCCAATTGTGGGTGGGCATAATCCACAAAAAGACAGAGGAAAGGTGAATTCTTTCTTTCTTGCAATTGATTGAGCTGGGACATTTGTTTTCTCCTGCTCTCACACTGGCATTTAAACCACTGGCAGTTCAGTCCTCAGGCCTTTGGATTTGGACTGGAATTAAACCACTGGCTCTGCTAGGTCTCCAGCTTGCAGATGGCAGATCATGGGACTTCAATGTCTCCACAATTGTCCATAAGCCAATTCATCATAATAAATAGTTTCTGTTTCTCTAGGAAAGAGTGACTAATACAACTGGCCAGATTTCACTGCCAATCAGCATCATGCCCAAATAAGTTCAAATTTGCTATGGGCATTTGGAAACCTACTTACCTCACATATTTGTAAGAGGCTAAATGTACATATATCTAGACCAACAACTCTCTCTCCTTTAAACTATATCCTAGATTACTTTGATTTCCAGGAACCTAAGCTTTTGAGGCCTTGGCATTTCTTATGTCTAACTTGAGTGAATTATAACATAATGAAAATTAAGAGAGATGAATTTTAAGTTAAAGAGTTTGAACTTTGGTAGGAATAATAGGTTCATTAAGATCTATTAAAACATGAAAGACACAGATAAATCTTTGCTTTGTAAAATTTTATTGATAATATTGTGTAAAATGAACAGAGGAGAGAGTCTTTAAGCAGAGAGATCAGTTAGGAAGGAATTACAATGGTCCAAATGTGAAGAATTGAAAATCTGAACTATCATAGTAAAAATAATATCAAAAATAGTGGACATTTTTCAAAGAGATTATATTTATAGAAATGGCAGAACTGAACAACTGGATGTGAGGCACAATGGTAAGAGGAATTGAATACAACATCCAAGTTTTAAGCCTGAGTAATTAGTGGGGTAGTAACTTCATAGAGAAATAGGAGACAATAGAGAAGGAGTAGAATATAGGCGATGAGCTTAAATTTTGAGTCTTAGGTACAATATATATTTCTAAATAAAATTATTTATCAAGGACTTGGAAATAAAGAATTGGTCCTCTGGAGGAAGCTTGGGTCTAAAACCATAATATGATGGTCACTCCCATAGGTGATAACAAAGTCCTGAAAATGGATAAAACTGCAAAGAATATAGGAAGATAAGAAAAAGGAGAGTGAAAATGATGACAAAACCAAATTCTGGAAAGGAGGTAGAGAAGCTGAATCATTCAAACAATGCCTGTGGAAATGCAAAATACTTTATCCACTCTGGAAAATAGTTTGATAATTTAAAAAAGAAATTAAACATGCAACTACCATACAACCCAGCAACTGCACTCCTGGGCATTATCCCAGAAAAAATGATGACTTACATTCAAACAAAAATGTATATATAAATATTTATAAAGTTTTATTCCCAATAGCAAAAAACTAAAAACAACCCAGATACCCTCAACAAGTAAATAGTTAAACAAACTTGGATAGAATACTACTCAGCAATGAAAAGAACTTAGATGAATCTCTAGAAAGCTACACTGAGTGAAAAGCTGATTCAAAAGTTACGTACTGTATTATTCTCTCTATATGAACATGTGATATTCTTGAAATGAAAAAAAAAATCATAGAATGGAAGAACACATTAGTGATTGCCAGGGATTAAGATGAGAGGAAGCAGACGTGGCTATAAAAGGGCAACATGGCAGATACTTGTGGTGATGGAAATGTTGAATATTTTCACAGCATCAATGTCAATATCATGATTAGGATATTGTGCTATGGTTTTGAAGATGTTACCTTTACAACATCTTTGCAAGATATTACCTTTGGGGAAATTGCGTAAAGGGTACATAAAAATGATTTATTGCAACCTCATCTGAATTTACCATTATTATCTCATGATAAATGTTCAATTTTTAAATTACATTATAAAAATATACATATAAAATCTTTAAATTAGGTATTTGATGTCCTGATAAGTTTGGCTCCTTATCTCTCATGTTCCTAGATCTCTGAGTTACTGTCATAACAAATATTACTTAAATGAGTCATAGTTTGAGATTTTTTAAAGTGTTTTTGAAAAATTTAGAAATCTTTTTGCAGATGAAAAACTAGCATTATGGGGTTACTCCTACTAAAACATTATAATAATATTTTATCTTCTATTCCAGCAGCCTGAAATCTCTTGACACTCAAAAACACTTTACATAAGATTGTGAGGGCGCTAAAGCTATCAGAAAAAACATTTTGATTCTTCTTTCATGTTATCGAGAAATTACATGTGACTATTTCTTTCCTACTTCTCTTAATGCATTACATGTTAAATAACTGAAAGTACCAATAATAAATGCCAATTTTAAGATTTTCCCCTTAAAGTGATTTTCTGATAAGATATGCATTGAAGAACTTTTATTAAAGCTCATAATATGGGGGAAAAGTCAATAAGGGACAAGAAGAGGTATTTAAAATAATAGCTGTATGTTAAAAAAAAAAAGAAGTATCTTTACCAAGTCTGTCAACTCAGCCAAATAGAAAGTTAAACTTAAATACTTCAGAAATTTCTTCCTAACCAGCTTTTCCATTCTTTGTACCCTCTACATTCTTTGTCTCTTATGCATAATTTCTGAAGAAACACAATAGAATCCTATGTGTTCTGAGTAAGAAAAGAATAGTTGTGGTCTGTATTTAATGTCAGCTTACTTGTGCAACTTCAAAAACCATGTAATTGTCATGGATTTACTCATAAATATTACATAAAAATAGTCTATAAATTCTGCTATGGTTGTAATCGGGTCTGTTAACCACTGCCTCAATATTTTTATTTTTCTGTGTTTTTTTCAAACATGTATAGTTCTGAGAAGTAAAGTTTGTTGTTTCATTTTAAATTTAAAACAAGCAACTTGAAATAAGTTCCAGAAGAAAAAAATTAATTAATTCAAAACAAACAAGTGAATATTACCAGGTGATGGTTATTTACATCAAAAACTACTGTATGCAAATTGGCAAGGGAACATGAAACTGACATTTTCTGAGAAGAAAGAGATAGAAGGAAAACTTTTTGGAGAAGCTGCCTCTTAAGATGGATCTTAAAGAAAGCAGTGGGCATGAACAGAAAGGAATCTACGAAGTCTTCTCTGCTGTATGAAACACCAGAGAAGTGCCATCAAATGCGGATCTTCATAAGGTGTCTAAGTACCTGGGAGAGCAAAGCTAGAAACTTTCCAAACTGAAAGTACTAATCCTAAATATTAAATTCCTGTGTGTCCTCAAAAAGGCCCTTTAGAAACACAAGAACAGCATTTTCAAAATTATAAGAGAGGTTATGACTTACATTGTCCACTGCTCACTACATCAACATAGCTGTCTAAATATACTCCTCAGTACATGTCTTGTCCTCTGTTCATTACAGTAGTCTTTTGTACTGCTTCCAAAGCTTAAAATCAACGATGGCTAACTCATAAGAGAAGCAGATAAAATACCAAATAAAAATAGATAGTTCTGATTTTTCATCTTCCTTGAAATCTGCATAAAGCTAGAAAAAATTGAAACGCACTTCTACCTTAAAGCCTACTATTTGCAAATACAACTGGTAATTAATTAAGTCTAATTAACATAAAGTTTTAATAAATTAAATCTTAAAATATTTTTTAAAATTTTATCTTCAGAGTCAAAATGATAAATATATTGAAGATATGTACTGTGAAAAATAAATCTACATCACTCTGAGGAATGACAAATGATATTTAATATCTAACAGCAGATATAATTTTCAGTCTAATTAGAAGCTTAAAGCAAAGGACTTACTGAGGCTGAATATGCAGGCAGGTAATGAATAAAAGCCTATGATGAATGAAGGATTCATATTTTGTTTAACCACAATTCAGATCCACACTCTATTCTTTTGTCTTTTATTTATTTATTACTTATTTATTTTTAGCTGAGCCATCCTGCCACCTGTTGGCAGCTTAGTGGCAGCTCAGCTTGGGCTGGGCATCGAACTGCTGTTGCTCAGAGCTCAGCTTGCACTCTTGAGAGAGTTCTTTACCAACTGAGCCACTCAGCCGGCCCTATTCTTTTGTCTTTTAATGGAGACCAGTCATATTAATACTCCAGAGTAGTTTATTTGTTTGTTTGTTTGTTTATTTATTTATTTATTTATTTATTTATTTGGTGAAAATATTATGAATGACCTTCCATTGTGGAAAATGTTTTTTATCACAGTTACCTTGCTCAGTAAGTCCATATGCATTTATAGTTTTAAAGTTATCAGAAATCTACCACATGAATATTTTTTTTTAAAATACCCCACAAAATACATTCCATAAGAGAATTCAGCTGATCTCTATTTTTAATGCTGGAACTCTAGGAAAACTATCTGAAAACAAGGAATAATTAACTAATTTAACATTTGGACTCATGCAAAGTAATAAAGTCACCTAAGTATAGTTAAAACTTATGTTATATATAAAGTTTATATTATAAATATATCTACTGCTACTGTAAAACTCTTCCTTATACTTTAGAATCACATGGCTTAGTTTTCATTATTCTTATGTTTCAGACTTCTTTTTTCAAGGAATAAAAAGTCACTGGATATCAGACTTTTAAGGAATTTTCCTTCTTTCCAGTGCACACAGTTGCATTTGTTGCTTCCTAAACTCAGAAAGACACCAAATATGAAAAATTACAGATTCAGAAGCCTATTTAGAGAGCATTTAAGCATATTTTCTAATCTAATGTTCAACAGTGAGTCAATTATGCCTATTTTCCCCTAATAAAAGTAATTCCTTAATTTTGTTATCAGCTGTTCTGTTCCCCTGGCACCTCACTATGCTAAGTGACTTTCTTGGTGCATCCGATTTTGTACACATACATCTGCCATAGCACTTATTACATAATATTAAATTGTCTACTTAGTTGTATATTTCTTCCATCACACTCCACATACATTGAGAACAGGGTTCATGTATATTCTTTGATTACTGGCCCATGTGAGAAGACCAATGCACATTTGCTGGCTGTTTTTTAAAACAGATTTCCTTATTATTCATTGATGGAATCTTTGTCTTGGTAGGGGCAGTGCTAATGGATTTTTTTTTAGTCATTTCCTTTATATGGTACTTTGTAAACAGAGTACGTATCTTAGGTTACAGAGTTGACTCCTTAATTCAGAGGTAAATCCATAAAAGTTCCAGCCTTTGAGTGTGAGCCATGGGACTTAAAAGGAAGGAAACACAGTGACTCAGATCAAAGGAGTGACAGCTTAAGTTATTTCCACATTTACTGTACATGTCTTCCATCTACCCAAATGATAGTTATTCTATTAAGCTCTGGGATAATACAACTATTAAAAGAAAATTATAAGTCAGAAAGATTTCTTTCCTTTAGCAAATCACGCATCAACAAAAAGATTTCAAAGAAAGAGGAAAGTTCTGAAAACATAGAAGCGTTTTTAAATAATTAGTTCTTAAGGTATAGAAATTAACCTTTTCTAGTCAAGAGTTTATTTCCCAAAATCTTAATATGGTTTGATATATTTTACCAACCATTAAAAGCTTAAAACTAAACTCTGAAGGTATCACATTGAACAAAAACTAGCCTCTGAAAGGCAGTTATGAAGTATTAGATGGAAATATGCCACCTTCCTCTTTTAGTAGGTGTGGCTCATATCTACTCATAGCTCATCTGACTGCTGAATTGCTCCTCTTTTTGTTCAGACAAGTTGACATTCTGCTAAAGGATTCTTTTGTTTCCCTGGTTTGTTGTGCAACCCAATGTAAGAGTAGTATGTAATTGTAATTGGCATATGGAACTGGGTACTCCCTCCTGGATTTATAAAAATCCAAAAACATAATAAACGTAAACTTACATTGACATTTATAGTATTTAATTTGTAAAGCACCTAGTGATTCTTTTTTGAAGAGAAACTCTTAAGCAGAAATAGCTAGTGGATTTACAGTGCTCTGCATCTGAAATTTGGGACATTATCATGATTCATTTATTTACCCTCTTCTCACATAACTTGCTCATGAATTGAACAGGTTTGCAGTTTTACAGGGATGTGGGGCCCAGAGCAGAGTAAACTTCATTCTGTAATATTCTCTAGATTCTAGGAATGAATAGACAATGTTAAAGTTTGCCTTATTATCAAAGTAAAAAGAAATTGTTATGCAAAATGAATGGGAAATGGAATGGCATGCTTAATTAAAAGTTTTGAATAATTGAAACTTATCACACAAAGGGTATTACTTTTTTATTTAATTTTCATTAAGTTTATTGGAGTGACTGTTAGTAAAATTTTAGAGGATTCAAGTGTACACTTTAATACTACATCATCTATATATTGTATTGTGTGTTCACCACCCAAAGGTTATTAATTTTAAAAGGATCAAAACACAGCAAAATTCAATCAACACCAAAAAATGAACTAAATATAGCAACGTATGCACTCTTTCCTAGTTATCAGCACATTTGTAATAGAATATAGTTATCTGAGTGTCTTGGTTCCCTGGTTCCCCAAAAAACAGCACCCAAGGCAGATACTTATCTGCAATAGTTGATTTGAGACAGAGTAAAGGGCAGAAAGAATAGAATAAAATGGGGAGGGAGAGTTGGCTATCACTAGGGGCAACTCTAGCTCCATCCCATGGGACATTATGAATTATATTTCAGAACTCTGTTCCCCTGTGACAGAGGGGAAACTTTTGTCCATCAGCTCCCATCTTATACTGGCTCCAACAGCATTAACTCCCACATTTCCCATTGTCCATCAGGAAATGTCCACTGGGGTCCTTCTGGGCAGAAAATGAGAAGCCGTAGATGCTGATCTAAAAGGGGCATCTGTAAAGTTACTCCTGAGTAAAGCAGTCCATGGATGTGTCACCATGTTGTGACTGGAATAAAAGATGGGCCAAGAGTATTTAAAGTGGTGCATAAAAGTTGTTAAATACATTCAGTTATCTGGTGATTTAGATACAAGATCACTATTTTTCATATATTTTAGTACTTTCCAGGACCCAGATCTCCTTTTCAAATTACATATAATGGGGAACTTGAGAATTTTCTTAGAAATCAAAATATGAATGCTAAGATTTTATTGTTCTCTATGCTAATCTATGAATATAGAAATTACGTGCATATCATGAAGATTGAATAAATGATTAGGCCTGCAGAAAACTGTGTTCCCAAAAGCAAAATAATTAATATTAATTAATATTAAAATTAATTAATTTTAAAGTAATATGTTCATAAATGTAAATATTTCCCCTGTCTTTTCACTTGACTTTCAGGCATGGAAGTACCAATGGCAGAAAATTTGCTCAATAATTGTAAGTTCATCAACAAAGATTTATTTTCTAGTGAAATTTAATTCCTTGGATGGCAAAAAAGACCTCTACTTGAGAGTCAATGTGATGATATTCGTAAAGGTGTAATAGGGAGTCCGCTTTTAGAAACGTGTGAAGGTGGTTATAGTTGGCTTTAAAATAACTGATTATCATGGATTTAAAATGAGGAGCATATTATTACATGCCATAATGGCAGTGGGTTCTACAAATAAGCAGTGATAATTAAGAACTTAGAATCTATAACCAGCTACACATCAGTTTTGAGCCCCAGATCTGCCATTTACCACTGGATGAATTTTATAGAGGCTATTTAACCTCCCAAACATCCATTTTCAAGTTGTTGTGAAGAGAAAAGAAGGCAGCAAATGTAAATACTTATAAGAGTCAAAATATCCCTCTCTTTCCAAATGCATGTATAAGGCCAGAGTTTCTTCATATGCTTTGACCAAAACAACATACCACAATTGATTGAAAGGAGAAGCAGACATAAGAATTCAGTCATATTTTATTAAGCGAAACTTGCAAAAATGTAAAACAATGCTACTTTTTCCCCAAATTATATTATTTCAAAAATATAGTTTTTAAAAATAAAATAAGTGTAATTTGTGCTAAAAAATAAAAAAGCATACAGCTCATAATAAGCACTCAATAGATGTGAGCTGTTCGAGTTTCTATTCTGCCTATGAAAATTCAGGTATAGGAACTTACTATGGAATTCTGATCCTACATGCCAAGCTTAGTGTACTGAGAAGTAAGCTGCCTTACGTATAGGCAGCTTCCTTGCTGACCAAGGCACCCTGCTTCCATTCTCCCAGTAGCTGCTCTGGGAAATGTGATCCCCGGGTTGCTAGAACCTGGGGCAGGTTGTCAGAAGAAGCACTGTTCTTATCTGGGGACTGAGACTGATTGGGGTAGCTGGATTACAGGAATCTTCCTCCAGAGCTAAGTGACAGCAACCCTGACATCCTTGACTATCCTTCAGTCGCAGCGTAATTATTTCTGAGCAACCTGGGCAAAACTTAAACACAAGGCTGTATTAGATTATTTTTCTCTCTGATATATGTTAACTGAACAGTCCTCAAGTGACTTAAGAAAACATCTTAAAGTCAATTAGTACAATTAAAATCTTAGTACTTATATTAGCACTTAGTACTGATATGATCAAAACCCACAACTAGGAATTTGTCAGGTTGGTAGAGAAGAGGTAGTCAAGACAGAAATAAAAACAGTGGTAAGGCTGGAACACTAAATAACCATCCAGATCAGTACTCTGAATTTCACTTAGCCTAGCTGAGATTTTTTTTTTAAATTCCTTTTATTTATTTATTTGAGATTTTATGGGGAGTTGGGGGAGGGGAACAGCGTTGGGGAACCAGGGAAAGGGAACAGACAAGTTGCTGTCCTTTTTTTCTTCAGTCTAGTTGTGGAGGACATTGCTTCACCAGCTGCTCACGCTGGCTGCCGGCCACTCACTGTAGCCTATGGCAGCCCACTGCAGCAGGGGCTGCAGCTATGTCGTCCTGGGGACTCACAGCAGCCCAGCTCCAGGTGGAGCTGTTGTTCACCATCTTAGCTGTAGAGGGCAGTGTTACTGGCCCTCATATGTGGGATCCGTGCAGGGGCCTCTGGTATCCCAAGCCAGCTTTTAACCAACACTCCACTCAGCAGGCCCCTATCTGAGATTTTGATTGTAAATTAGTAAAAGAGGAGAACGGAGAAGTAGGCAAGAAAAATCAAACAGGGTTAAAGAAAGAACAGTTTTGGTACATGACATAAAGTGTATTAAAGTGCAGTAATAGGTGATGAAGTAAAAGTTAGTAGGGTAGGAAAGTTGTAAGAGTTTGGTAGATTCTCTAATGTTTCTGATAGTATCAGCCAGAAAACCTTCCTTATATCCCTTAAATCCTTGAAATTTTCCATATGACGTCTTTTGTCATAACAAAAGCTACAAGGTGTCACATAAGATTTCAAGGTAATAATGACAAGGTAATATGCAGAGGTGGGAGCTGAAAGCTAAACACACACAACAATCATGAGTAAATGGGAACTCAGAATGGACATTGATGCATAATTATAAATTAGATTAAAATTCTAAGACCAGAAGCTAGGAAGTTAGACTCGCCCAGGGAAAGTTCTCCTGACCCACAGAGAAGCATCTTTGTTTTTATATTGAGTAAAAGCCAACTTCCTTTAGGATTTGCCCAAGCAGAAGGGAGGATAGGGAGGAGCTATTATACCTTTGGGTTCTGGATTGTTTGTTTTATCTTCTGTAGCATCTATGATAAGGAAAGAGGAAAAGAAAAAGAAGTTACATTCAGTGAGTCACAATGTGAGCACTCATTAAAATTAGCAACCTCCAAGGCTCTGCTTCAGCTGAGTGATTTTTATGAAGAGGGTTCCTTAACAATATAAGGTTTGGGTTGCATCAAAAAGAACAATCTAGAATCAGAAGCGATATACAAACTTAAGGACTTCAGAGGGCTAGTGAATGCCTTTTAAACGTCTACATGTCTTCTTCTGTACTTCTAATTTCTGTTCGCCCTCAGGGAAGAATATCTCAAAATATACTTTGTCACATACAATTAACAACATCTCTGTGAAGCAATTGACCATCTAAACTTTCCAATTAATTTAAGTGTTCTTATTCTGGATACAAATACCTTTCTCTAACTCAGAATTTTTCAACTTGAATGCCATCGACATTTTAAGCCAGATAATTCTTTGTTTCAGGGACAGTCCTATGTATTATAGAATTTTTAACAGCATCCTAGCCTCTACCCAGTAGGTACCGATACTCCCACCCCAATTATGACAATCAAAAATGTCTCCAGATACTGCCAAATTTCTCCTGGAGAAGGAGAGTGATATGCAAAAGTGGCTGATTAAAAGCCACTGCTTTAATCTGTGCCCACTGTGTTGATTATGACAAGTTTTCTTCATCTTTTAAATGCTTAGGAACATACCCATTCCAGAAAAGGGTTTTGTAATCAAATATCATTTTTATTTCAATTTACTTCATGGATTACACTATATAGATTTTATTTCTACAAACATTTGTTGAGCTCCTTTTATGAGATAGATTCTCTGAGGAGACACTTTTTTTTTTCAAGTTATTGTTCCTGCCCTCTAAAAATATTTATTAATGAGGCTAATAATCTCTACTAACAGATACCATAAGCTGTTAAGGTACAAGTTCAGAGCTTTAGCTAGAATAAAATGAGATAGTCAAGAGAACCAGAGAGAGAGAGAGAGAGAGAGAGAGAGAGAGAGAGAGAGAGAGAGAGAGAGAGAGAGAGAGAGAGAATAATAGTAAGTTGTACTATTACTGCAGATCTGCTTTAAAGTTTTAATAGTCTAGCAGCTTATCTGGATTTAAACAGACACTAAAGCACAGTTGTGATTCAGAGAAGCATATAACTTCGGGAAAGGGTTGACTATCTTCATGTGTTATTCCTTTGATTCAGATATTGTGTATTGTAACTTGAGTATGAACAATTTCTGTCTATTGTCTCTCATCAGTATCTCATTCACATTCACATTCATTCACACTTGCTCAGGAATGTTTCCTAGAAATCATTACTTTAAACAACTGCTCATGAAATTAAAAAGCACACATTTCTCGTGCTGGCCGAGTGGCACGGTGGTTAAGCGCTGGCTTGGGAAGCCAGCGGCCCCAGTTCAGGTTCCACACATGAAGGCCAGTAACACTGCCCTCAAAAAACAAACAAACAAACAAACAAAAAAAAAAGCACACATTTCTCTATGCAACTTCGTAACTGGTTATACTATTACTATCTTGCAAATTCAAATATTTAATTCTACCTGTGTCTTACAACCGGTCATAGCAAGACCATATAGCAGTGTATGCAAGTGAGGAGGATGGGGAAGGAAGATGTTAATCTATTTTGAATGAATTATTAGGAAATCCCATGTCAGCAAGAAGTTAGTCCCAACTTCTCCAAGACTGTATGAGTTTTTCCTCAGTTAATAGTGACGTATTATGGGGAATTTGTTTACCATAGCAATGCATGCATAAGTAATATCTATATCATGATATGCTAATGAACTCTGTTTTGAGCAGGTTGTGGACAACGCACAATAACTTCCTCTGGCAACAAGATTGCAGGGGGCATGGATGCCAAGGAAGGGGAATGGCCCTGGCAAGCTAGCCTTCAACAGAACGGTGTCCACCGATGTGGAGCCACTCTGATTGGTAACAGCTGGCTTGTCACTGCTGCTCACTGTTTTATAAAGTAAGCATTAGGCCACATAAAGGTCTCAAAGCCACTCAAGTACCTAAGAGACTGATACATATCTTTCAAGAATATGACCACATAACTACACTTCCAACTGTTCAGCATTGTGAGGTATAGACTCAAAATTACTCAACGAATTATCAGTAAAAAAAAAAAAAGAAGAAGAAAGAAAGAAAAGAAGATAATAGATGTCCACCAAATGCCAGTGGCATTCTCCCAGGATTGACAAACAAAAACATCTCCGGATACTACCAAATGTCTCCTGGAGAACAAAATAGCCCTCAGTTGGGAATCACTAAGCTAGATTTACTTAATTTAAATGTATAAAGAAGCTATAAATCTCAAATGTAACATGGGTGTTCTATTACTTTCTCACCATTATTACATTTGTTCTTATTTATTTATTTATAAGTACTGGAAATCATCCTGCATTCTCCGATATGTATTATAGCCCTATTTAAAATGATTATTTCTTTAAAGGATATACTATTGCACCAAAAGTTTGCCTTTCTTTTTTACCTAAATGTTTTATTACCCTTTTGTTTGTTTCACTAATTTCTATTGGTTTTATGTAGCACTTATTGGTTTCATTATTAAACAAAAAACTCTCAAACTTAAGGGTTTAAAAATGTTTCAGAGCACTATTTTTCAGTGCTTAATATATAAACTCTTGCTTAACAAATAATAGTGAAAGTCTGAAATATTTTCCTATTTATTGTTTCTAATGATTATAAAAGAGGATTTAATATTTCCTCAATTTCCATAAGTTTATTCTGTCCCATATCCTTGCCCACATTTTATATAATCTTATTGTCTTGTGTTGTCATATTTATATTTCTAAATCCTCTTGAGTTTTTTCTGGAAAAAACAAGAATAAAATGTAGTTTCCATGCGTTATCTTTTAAAATATTTAGTGAGTTATTCAAAATCTTCCATGTTATTTTTATTTTTTTCTTTTACATATAACTTTACTTTTGTATGCCTATATGCACCATAGGAATTCAAAACATATCTAGTTGTTTAAAAGCATAAGATATTAATTCCTACAACTCCAATTTTTAATAAATAAATCTATTTTCTTTAGGGCCAATGATCCCAAACAATGGACTGTTAATTTTGGGCTTCTTTTAAATGATCCACAAACACAGCGAGGTATCAAGAATATTATAATTCATGAAGGTTTCCATTACCCTGCACATGATAATGACATTGCTGTTGTGAATCTGTCTTCACCAGTATTATATACAAGCAACATTCGAAGAGTATGTCTTCCAGAAGCTACTTATATATTCCCACCCAATTCAGATGCGGTAGTCACTGGATGGGGAACATTAAAGATGGATGGTGAGTTCCTAACCTTTCTCTATTACATGGTTTGAGTTTTAGGAGTTAAAAACAATACCCAGAATCACAACTAAACCTGAGAAATACTTTCTCTGGATCATTTTAAGGAGGATAATGTACAACATATTGAAAATTATTCTTAACAACATTCATATACAAACTATAATTTCCACAGAGCTGTTTACCATAATTTCCCTAGTAGTTAAGGGAATACATAAATGTATTACTTCATTAATTATTTCTCTTCCATTTCATTAATTTATTTATTCATTCAGTAAGCATTTATATTGATTAGCACCTTCATTCCAAATATTGTCCTAGGTGGTTTGGATATATTCATGAATAAAGTAAGCATATATTCCTGCCCTCATAAAACTTACATCCTTAGCAAACAAAGACAGTCATCACAAAATATAATAAATAAGTAAATTGTTTGTACACAGCATGTGTGGTGCAGGTTAAATACCATAGAAAAAATAAGGACTACAGCTGATTAGACATTTTTGATGGGGTGAAACGAGTAGTCTCCTATGATAAGGGTACCTGAGCAAAGACCATTTCAGCATGTATATCCCCATGACCCTGATAAAGTAAAGATTTAGTAGCTATTTATGTTCATGAATCCATTTGAAAGCAGTAGAAAATAAACCTAAAATTAATTACAAGATTCAGAATTACTCGCATAGTAACAAATAGCAAAAAATCTAAAACTGATCATAAAATGTATGTTTCTGGAATATGAATGTTTCATATTGTTTTCTAAGGCATACATATAATAAATAAAAAATTTCAAAACAATTCAAAAGGAAAAAAATCCCACCCCATACATATAGAAACACTAAGTATTTCTAAATATGATAATTTTAATAGTAGTTTGCTATGTTCATAAAATTACTTCTTTTGTTACTAAGAAAGGAGACAAATAAAACCTTAATTAAAATGTATGTTTTGCATTGATTTAGAAATTGTACACAGTGTTAGATACTAATAATCTAGCTAGAGAAACAAATCTTGACTTTAGCAAAAATTATATCATCTTCCTCCTTCAGGAACAATTCCTAATATACTCCAAAAAGGAACAGTGAAAATTATAGATAATAAAACCTGCAACAAGAAAGAGGTATATGGAGGTGTGATCAAACCTGGAATGTTGTGTGCTGGATATCTGGAGGGTCGAGTGGATGCCTGTCAGGTAAATCTTCCTATCCCATTTTTAAGATTTTTTTTCTTGTGGTTTTTAATTTCCAGTTAACCAGTTCTATTTTCTCAAAAGATTGACAATTTTTAAAGACTTAAGTATGTTTTATAGCCAAAGTACCTAATTAAAATTACATTATTTCCTGATGGGTTTCATTAAATACTAAAGTGCAAAACCACCTTTACTGTTATAAGAAGCTGTAGGTAGGAGAAGGGAAGAGACTCAATTTGGAATAACAATAAAGAGATGAAGTGGAATATTGGTGACTTTAGTTCAATTGTTCCTCTTTCACTGAGAAACATTCAACTGGGCACAACACCAAACTTAATGATCATGGAGCTTTCTTAATTTAGGGTGGCTCCAACACCCCAAATAATTTACTTATTTAACAACACAAATAGCATCTCCATGTGCCAGGCACTATTTTAAGCTCTTTACAAATATTAATTTATTCAAATTATGACAGCTCTGTGATGTATGTTAGTACTATTATAAACTTTGTTTCTCAGATAAAGAGACTGAGACAAAAAGAGCAAGTAATTTTTCTAAATTCACACAGGTATTAAGTGGCAGAACTGAGATTTAAACCCAGGAAATTGGGCTCTACAGCCTATATTCCGAATGCTACACTAAGCTACCTTACTTATGCTTTATATTCTTCAAACACCTCTGATGTTATTTATAAGCAAGCATCTTATTACTAACAAAAGCACTACTCTAGTTATCTAGGCAGGCAGAATCAGTGATTCATCCAGCAAGACCTTTATTTTATTTGTTATTTCAAGTAATGGTTAGTTATTGACTACTAGTTATGTGCAAGAACATGTGCTAAGTTCAGGGAAGTTAAAATTGAATAGAGCATTATCTCTGAACTCTAGGAGCCAGAAGACATACAAACAAGTATTTGCAATATAATTATCTCTAATTTCAGAGTCCCATCTTTCCAACTCTCCCACTAAATCTACTCTTCAAAGTCATGACAAGTTTAAATCCCTGTTTGTCTTAATTTTCTCAGTCCATCACTCTCTTCTAACTTTATGAAATCTAGAACCCATGTTTTATCATTTCAGCCACTCTTTTGATAGTATCCTCGATGACTTCACCATCTTCTCCTTTCCCCACACCCATCCTAATAATCTCCAATCACAGAGCAATCTATCTACTGTATTTGCTTTTCTATGCTAGCTCCTTAGCACAACTAAAAGAAATCTTGTATTCTTGTAAACTGGTCATATAATCACAGCTGGGTCTTTAACACAGAGTCTGTAGAATTCTTTAATGCATCTTTCATGGTGCAATGTCAAACTTTCATTACACTGTTTGAATGTATCCCATAACACTCTTATGTTCCTTAACATATGACATTTCCTCCTACTAACTAAGAAAAATAATGAAAGAGATCATATGAGAACTTTGATTTCTTTTCTATCTGATATATTTATATTTGTATTTATCTTCATCATTCAGGCTCATGATGAAAAAGTTTCTTTTACTATACAAAGCTAATCTGTTACCTGTGTTTTTCATCCACTCTCTTTCCATCTACACAGATATTTGAACTTTCCATTGATTTTAACTTTCTTCCATATTTTCCACACTGTCTCACTCTAATGAACTCTTTCACATATTCTGCAAACATTATTAGATCTCTCACTCAATATATTCTACTCCATCTTTCTTCTTCCCCTTCTGGTCAAATCTCTAAAGAATAGTTTACCATCATTGTTCCACATTCCAACTTACTTTCTGATCCAGTGCTTGGAGACTTTTGCCCTACGAGTCCACCGAATACTCTAGTCAAGATTACTGATAATTATTTAATTGCCAAATACAATATATGCAGAGTGGTGATAGACTAAAAACAAGTGAGCTAGAGATAGTGGGATCCAATAAAATATTTTGCCTGAGAAAAATAATAGGGGCTTCAACTAAGATACAGTAGAAAGGAAGAGACAATAACAGTTGAGCAGCCAAGGTTGTGGGTGATTTAGATATAAGGAAGAAGGAAAAGGAAAAAAATAATGCTAACTCCCATATTTCTTGCTGAGAAACTGGATAGAAGCTGTATAGGAGAAAGAACAGGTTTGAGGAGGATGAAAGTTCAATTTGGGGTGTGGTAAATTTGAGGTGCTTGTAGAACACCCAGGCAGATATGTCCAATATACCACTGAAAATAAAAACCTTTGAGTTTAGGAAAGAGTTCTGGCTGGGGATACATAGCTAAAAGTGATTGTTATCTTAGTGGTAGGTAAATTCATGAGCATGAATATAAAACTCAGGTAAAGTGTAAAATAAGAAGCACCTAAGGAACAGAACTCAGGTATACATGCTTTTAATGGGTTAACAGTAAAAGATAAGAAAGTTCAGAAAAAAAGAAAAACAAGAAGAAACTAGTGTTATAAGAATCCAGGAATCAGGAAAAGAAAATATGGTCATGGAAGAACTGACTCTGGGTGGTGAACACACAATGCAATATATAGATGATATATTATAGAATTGTACACTTGAAACCTATATAATTTTACTAACCAATGTCAACCAAATAAATTTAATAAAAATTTTAAAAAGTAAAAAGCAAAACAAACAAGCAAAAAAGGAATAGTTAATAGTGACACATGACATAGAAAAGCCAAGTAAGATAAATGCTGGAAAGAGCCCATCAAATTCAACAATTTTTTATTGGTAAAATGTGGGAAATTGCATTGGTGGAAAGACAAGCCATTTAGAAGTAAATTGAGAGTGGGATAAGAAAATGGAAACTTCAATATTGATTACTACTTTAAATCACTTAGATATGAAAGGAAAATAATGAGGGCAACAGAGGAGGTCTTAACACCCATAAAGGATGTCATTTTTCAGTAGGCAAAACCAAAAAAAAAATAAAAATAAAAAAGATATATATGCCTGAAGGGCAAAGAAAGTAAGAAAATGAGCACATATGAGAAAAATAAAACAAACAAGAGAAGATCATTGATAGAACAAGTTCCTTGATCCAGAGAACAGATGGAGGGATTAACCTTGGAAAGAACTAAATATGTCCATTACTCGAAAGAGGAGAGTAGATACAGATATGGGCTGATGTGGGTGAGTTGGGAAGTCAAAAGGCACAAAGATAAGAAATGGAAAGATTGCTACCTGTTATTCTCCTCTTACTCTATGAATCTGAAATTAAGTTAAGACATTAGATTCAGAATAAGAAAACCAAATTTTTTTTTAAATCATGAAATGAGATTTGTGTATTGCTGATAAGAAAATAAAATGGTACTACCTCTATGGAAAGCAGCATAGTGGTTCATCAAAAAAATTTAAAAAGATTACCATATAATCCAGCAATTCCATTTCTGAGTATAGACCCAAAAGAAATGAAAGCGGGGACTCAGATAGATATTTGTACATCTACGTTCATAGCAACACTATTCACAATAGCTGAAAGATGGAAGCAACCCAAGTGTACATTGTTGGATAAATGCATAAACAAAATATGGTATACATTATTGAGCCTTTAAAAGGAAATTCTGACACATTACAACATGAATGAACCTTGCAGACATTATGCTAAGTGAAATAAGCCAATCACAAAAGGACAAATACTATATGACTCTAGTATATGGGGTACTTTAAGAAGTCAAATTCATAGAGACAGGAAATAGAATGGTGGTTGCCAGGAGCCGAGAGATGGGAACAATGGACAGTTATTGTTTAATGGGCATAGAGTTTCAGTTTTGCAAGATGAAAAAAAGCTCTGGACATGGATGGTGGTGGTGATCACATAACAATATGAATGTACTTAAAGTCATTGAACTATATACTTAAAAATCGTTAAAATGGTAACTCTTATGTTATAATTTTCATACAATTAAAAAAGAAATAATGATTTTTTAGATAGTGAAATGAGAAAAGTTTGGATTGGCACTTGATAAAAATAAGAAAGGAACATGGCTAGGTACACATAACTGTTAGGAAGAGGTGATGATTTGAGAATATACATTTGTAACATGACTCTTTCAGTGTATGGTTTGGCTCAGTTTATGATGGGAAGGTTAGAAGCTGAGAATCCTTTTGGAAGAGTAGTGGTATGGGTAAATTCTGGAAAAATGACCTAAACATCAGTAGATAAAAACAATAAGGAGTGTAGAGAGTAGTTTAGCCAAATTACACAATTCTGAAAATTGGATGGATGATTACCCAAGAATGGAAGAGCAATAGCCCAGTGCTGGTGGAGGATAAATATAAACCTGCCTTTTTTTCCCAGCATCTGCTAGGAAAATAGGAGAGTTTGGGGAAGATAATCATAAAATTCCTGAGCATACTGATGATTGCATAAGCAAGAATACCTGAAATATCTCTTTTAGGTAGTAATTGAGTAGATTTTTTTCATACTTGTTTCCCATTATTGCATTTTAGATTCAAAGACAGTGATATCTCCGATTTAAATAAATAATTATAGAACACAAAAATATTCAAGGATCATTTTAATATTGAAATATCTTGGTGGTTTTTTTTCCTTCTCTGTCTCCCCCTATCTTTACCACAGAAGAGAAAAATAAGCAGTATTCACCTTTAAATTATCGTAATTGTATCTATTCTTTTTCTTTCTAGGGTGACTCTGGCGGACCTCTGGTTAGTGAAAATCGTAGAGGCATTTGGTTCCTTGCTGGTATTGTAAGCTGGGGAGATCAATGTGCCCTTCCAAACAAGCCTGGTGTCTACACCCGAGTGACTTACTATCGAGACTGGATCAAGGCCAAAACTGGTCTCTAGGGCAGAAGTTTTTTGTAGATTAAAGCTCGAAGAGTATACACTTGTTAAATATGTTTGTAATTCCCAAATTCTTAGTTACATTTAACTAAGAATCACTTTATGCACATTTAATGTTGCAAATTTAAACAAATACAATTTTAGAACTATGAAAGCTTTTTGTGTATTAGACACTGACAAAGGTTTTGTGAGAGAAATGGCCCAGATATACAATACTCCCTTTTGCCCCTTCCCAGACTGAAGGTAATTACATGAGTAAATAAGAATTAGAGCTTACTAAGTAGGTCTTCTCTGCTGATTTGCAGATCCTGTTCCCTTGAAAAAGTATAGGGGTTCACAATAAACTTCCTTGTGAGTATATACATAATCCCTTGCTGACAACCACGTGCATTCCACAAGTCAACAGATTGGTAGTTGTAGCTGAGTGAGTCGCAGTAATAATGCTTATAAAAATTTCTCAGGAAAATCTGTCTATCTTTCCGCCAGTGCTAACCCTTTTTCTATTTACAGCTTCCTCACCTTGAGTAACACAAAACCATGACATCCCATGGGGTACATTGAATAGATCTCAATGCTTGATGACTTGTCCCTGTTTTTTTTAATATGAAAATGAGGCCAAAAGATGTTTCTCACATATACACACTTGATAGTAAAATTACACTTGGACACTATGTAGTCTTAAATAGATTCTGCAAATAACACCATATTACATGTCTCCAAACCCTTAAAATTCCTCAACATTACAAATTATTAACCAGAATAAAGAACATAGAAATTTTCCTTCCACTTTACTTTCCTTTTGCCCATGCAGAAACCTAGGGGAAGGCACCAATGTCTATAAAGTCACTCTAATATCTAAATCCAATTTGCTAAATAAGCAGAGCAATTGGCTTTTATCCAGTATCTCATCAGGGTGCTTTCCCAGCCCGTAGTCCACCAGTATTTCTACAGCAGTTTACCCTTCTCTTTTTCATCATTGACACTATACTTACCACTAATAGTCTTCATTATAACAATTTTTTTTCACATTTCTAAAAAATAATTGCATTAAAATTAGTAGCTAACATTTATAGGCCACCTCCTATGTATCAGGCACACTTTACAAGTATTATTACATGGAACCTTATAACAACCCTGAGAGGATCATCCCCTTGTAATCTTAGTTTTATGTACAAGGAAACCGGGGTAGAGAGAAGTCCAGATCAGAGAGTTTATAATTGGCTGAGCTGGGATTCAAAATCAGATGATTAGAATACAGAACCCACACTTTAAACAACTTTGCTCGGTTAGATGCTTAGATGCTATTGTTATAACTAAGGATCTGCCTAGCAGAGTATTCTAGAATATAGTATTTGTCATAAACTTTATGGATGAATAAACACAGTAGCTTTATTATTTGAGTGGTTTTAAAATATTTTGACATATCTTGAGTCATATATTTATAAGAATTAGCATTTCTGCTTTTTAATTTTCTAGAAATTAAGCATAAACAAAAAAAATATATGTATATTGGTCAGAATTCTTTGGTTGCAAGTGACAGACACTCAGTTAACACTAGCTTAAATAAAAAGAATTTTATTGACTCTTCTAACTGAAAATCTAGAGGTCTACATATGGCAGAACTAAGGCTAGATACAGGGGCTCAAAAAATGTTTCAATCTCTAGCTGCATCTTAACTTTTCTCTCCTCTGTCTTTATTCATGGCCACATGCCATTCCTGAGATGGTAAATACATGTTCACTGGCTCTAGGCTTAGATTTTCCTTAGAGCTAGACTAGTTAACAGTCCCACAAAAATAGAGCCCTCCTGCCCACTGACTCCAGTAAAAATACATTCTGAAGATGCTGATTATAGATGGGCCCAGGTTGGATCAGGGTACCCCTCTTGGTGGAGGAGGTGGGGTGCTTGATGGTAGCCACTCAGGTCAGGGAGGGTACATTTCCAGAAAAAAATTAGGCAGACAAAAAAATAATAGTTATTTATTAACCTAATACAAAATGTGCAATTTTCTGAATCAATACAATATTATTCAAAATTATATTACTTCAAAACAAATAGATTCTATAGTTCCATGTGTTTATTGTCCTAATTACAGATTTTTGCATAAAGCAATGTCATAATATGCATATTCTGGTATCTTTGGGAAAAGCAATATAGACTAATGATTAAGCCATCAGTACTTTTCTTTACCTAATTTCTTTGTGTATAGAAAGTATATAAGATTTCTGAGATTCCTGTTAATTTTTATTTTTGAAAATAGTTTGACATGAAGACAGGGATGTTAAGTAACCACATTTAAGAAGTATGCCACTTCCAAGTAAGGCTGGGTTAAGTGAGCCAACCTACATAATGATATATTATATGATGATAGAATCCCTATTCTTCTCTATAAGAGAGACAAAACAGTAGGTAATGGTGATAATGGTGCCTTCCCATCTGGGCAACACAGTCATATACTGGGTCTCTAGATTCAGGCATTTCTGCAATAAATAGTATCTGGCAAAAGTTCATGATGAGAGCTTTGAAATAGTAGAGAAAATTCAACACATTGAATATAAGTTATTACCAAGTTTATTAAACAGGTACATTAAATATTATACAGATAACACTGAAAGTAAGAACTGTGTGTTGAAGTTTACTTTTTCTGTCAATCCCTCCTTACTGATATGCTAATATTACAATATTTTAATGAATTTATAAGGTTCACATCTAGTCGGCTTCTTCTTTTGTCTGTTTAAACCGTATGCCTATGTGACTGTTAGCAGCTGAATTATCTGGCATCTCTTTCAGTGTCTTTGTGATTGTTTGTACTCAGCTGTGACTTATAGACTCTCAAGTCAGGTAACTCAGTGCCTGGTAAAACCAGTTTTATTAGAATTTGCTCACTACAGATCAGTATTTTCACTTTGATCTCTGATTTCTCTCATTTTTCCTCAGACTGCTACTTTTCAGGACTCTTGCTGAGCATACAGTCTTTGTTTATGATGCTGAAAAATGCATTTATAATAGTATTGTTCAGACCCTTTCTGGCATAATTTCTTTAGTTCCCTTCAGAAGATCTCATAGTCTAAATGCCAAAGGTGCCTTCCTCAATGATTTTCACCAAGACTTTTCACCAAGTAAGCAACACAAAACATAAACAAAACCTTTTTAGAGTTTATTCTTTCTTCATTTTCAAGGATCCTCCTGTTAAAAAAAGAGGCATACTATATATACTGGGGGCACCAAAAAAAAATGTATACTTGTATTCATCTTTTGTTATCAGTATATATTGAGTATTACAATTTCAATACACATTTTTCCTTTCTTAAAATGTGTATACTTTTTTTTTAACCTTCAGCATTTTCAAGTGCTCAAAAAGGATAGCCTTGTCACATTTTCTTTTTACCCTTCACTGTGTGGGGGTTTTAATATAAATTCAAATTAATTCTTTTTCTAAGAGGAAAATTTCTTACCTTCCCATATATTTCAAATAACATTTCTTAACAATTTGTTTATTTAAAAAAAACGTTAACCTCCATGATATCACAGGCTGTCTGTTTTACTCTATATTCCCAAGACCTAGACCTCTGTCTAGCACATAAAAAAGATTTCAGTGAATGCAAGAATGAATAAATGAGAAAAGCTTGGAAACTATAGTTTCTATGATTGTATTAAATAAGGCATATCCAACAAAGGAAAATATATCATTTTAATGGGTAGAAACTTTGCATAATTGGAAATGAGATTGAAGCTGACAGAGAACTTTAAAACTGTCATGAATTTTACAGGCAATAGCTAAGACCCAGAAGGTTTGACAGCCACTCAAGAGAATTGGAATCTCCTGGTTCCCAATACATATAGTGCTCTTTCTTCTATACAGTATTCATTACGAAAATATAGTTTAGATTCCATTACAGAGCATGCTATTGCCCTCAAACATTGATTTCCTAGAATGTCCTTTGAATAGATTATAAAGGTTGTAATGGATATTATTGGTCCTCCACCCAGACCCTTCAATGAGACATGGACACTCCTCCTTCCATTGTTGAGCTACCTTCTTCTTCTGAAAAATGCCCTCAGCTTATGGGATCCACCACCCAAATGTGCCTGAGATGTAACACCTCTCCCCATCTAAGAGGTGGACCTCAGCCAATGGGTAACTGATACATGAGAACAAAAGCTTAGCCTCCTTTCCCAATGGTGGGACAACTGTGGTGCCATTTACATGCCAGCGCTCCATGCAGGATCAAGCTGAGGCTGGACTTCAGCTGAAGCTACATTTGCCTCACTTCTTCCTCTGTCCTATCATGCTTCCCTCACCTTTTTAAAGGTTTCACCTTAGAAAATTCTCTGAAACCAATTGCACAAGAATCCCCATTTCCAGAACTGATTCTAGGGAACTTGACTTAATATATTGGTTGATTTAGTTTTCAGGTTAGTTGAATTGTTGGGAAAAACAGTTTCCTTATATTTTTCCTAAAATACATGATGTATTTTTCTAATTTAATAAATCTGGTACAGTAAACCCAATTGAATCTTTATTCTTTCAGAATATTTTGCCAAAACTAATCCTTACAAACATGAAGTTTCCTTGTATTGTACTATAAAATTAGATGCAAATAGTTTAAGCATTTAAATGTAATTATACTGATTTTAGGACATGAAATCTGTGTATAATTAAACCCGTTATCAGTTTTTCTTTTCTATTTGTTTTTGTTTTTTCTCATGGACGTGTAATGCAAAAATATTTCCAGGTAACTAACCATCCCCTCCTTCCCTAGTTGGTATAATTCCAGTTATTCAAGTTTTGTAATTCAAAGACTTGTGCTTTGAAAGTTTTTTACTTGTCCATATGGATGCTTGGATGATCTAGTAAGGGAAAATCTTATATAACAAACAATACTGTATCTGTATTACAGATGTAAACTCCTATCTATGAAATTACTCTTTATAATAAAGGCTTTCCATATGTGATATCTTCATTGTAGACTAGGAGAAATAAACAGAAAAAGAGTTACTTATAAGCTTCCTATTATGGCTTCTACCTTTGAAAAATAATACTAGTCAGTTTCAAAATTACACATTCTAGCAAAACAATCAATGAAAAAATTCCAGATAAAAGTATATATCATTTACTTGACTAAAAATATTTTTCAAAGACCTTATTAAATAACTACAGCCTCTCTGCGTTTCAACTCTGTTTTAACCTGAAATCCTAAAGACTCAAAAACACAATATTGATTTTTATTAAAATCTATTTTTAAAAACTGTTCTATAGAATAAAATAATTTTTAAAAAGGTGTCAGAAAAGATTATTGTCATTGTGTTACCCTAGATCCAAGGGGTCCATTTGCCTGTGCACATCCAAGCCAAACAAGACATGAACAGAAGATTGCAGCAAAGAAAGTAAAGGTTTGTTTAAGGAATTGGAACTAAGACAGGAGACACAGGTGATCTAATGCTCTCAAAAACCTGGCTCCCCATTGGCCTCTAGTGGCTAGGCTATATAAGGGACAAATCATTGATCATGGTTGCTATGGGAGTTGGGGTTGTGGGCTTTCTTGGCTGGCTGGGGCTAAGGCTGGGAGCAATTGATCATGGCATTAAGTACTGATGTTAGTCATGACACTGTTCTGTGTGGTTTCCAGGGATGTGCTCCACAGGGCCATTCTGCTTTCATGAGCCCAGAATTAAAACATAACTGAGGCCAAAATATTATCTTTGTTTGACTAATACCTTATTCTAGTTTGAGGTTTGGTCATTGTATCTTGGTCATGGTTGGTAAGCCTGAATCTTTATTCTTAAGTGAGTTTGACACTGACCAACACCTAATGTCCCAAGGGCTTAATAATTAAAAGGAGTGGACATACTGCATATGTACAGGTAGGAGGATCTGGTAGAAGAAATGCAAGTGAGTCATTGTTCTATCAGGCTAACTGAAGCTAGTTGAATTAAAGCAAAATACATGCTAAAGAAATGAAGTTCATGTGTGGTTAAATTCTCATTAACTATAAAGTGAATATTTATGTTTTATGGGACTGGAAAAGTTGAGTAGCTTTTTGTGAAATGGAGAAGCATAAAGTTAAGAGCCAACTTATCTGGATTCAGAACCTGATTTTGCCACCTAATAGCTGTGTGCCCTTGGACAAGTTACCTAATACTTCTTTGCTTCAGTTTCACCATTTGTAGCATAAGGATGATATCAGTATTTACCTCAGAAGGTAGATATAGGATTTAAAAACTAAATATCCACAAAGCACTTAGAATTATTTCCTGGTACATAATAATTTCTATATTGGTATTTGTGAAACAAAATTTTTATTTTCAAAAGTTTAACATATTGAAGAATGGATATAACCATTTATTTTATATTACCACCTCCTACTAAAGGAATTTAAGTTAGAAAAACAGGGGAAAATACTAAAATGAGAATTGTGTAAGTCCCTATACTCTTATCCTGGTGGAATACTCTTTAGGTTTGTGCTATGTTATTCCCTTCATTCTACTAAGTAAGAATTAGGAAATAGTCATCTTATAAAACACAGAAATTTCTTATGCACTCTCTAGAAGTAGCATAGGTAATAAAATAAATTTTAAAAAGATTTCTTTACTATTTTCCAAGAAAAAAATACTATATATTTAAATATTTGTCACATTATACTAATTATTTCTACGCCATCTTCAGTGGTTCTCTAGGGTACTTCTGCCATATTGCTATGCCTTCCTTACTCTGATATAGAATAAAATTAAAAGTTGTAAATCTATTTAATTCTACTAAGAAAAATGTTAAACTTTAACATACTAGATTGTGTGGGGCACATTGCAGAATTTAAAGCAAGCAATACTGATGACTTTTTTAAATGCTTATTAAAAGGACCATCAAGGAATTAGAAAAGTAAATGAACCACTCTTAGAAACTAAGACTTTATAGAAAAACCTTTAAAAGTAAAAAAAAGAATACAAATGAAATAATAGTGAGTATGTTATATAGAAATTAATAGGATGTGAATTAATTTCATGGGAACCCAGTCCTACTGAAACTTAATTGGAATAGAAATAGATAATTCTAAATTGTATTTTTATATTTGATATATATATATATATATATATATATATATATATATACCTATATAATTTTTTTTTTGTGTTTTTTTTGTTTTTTATTTAGGGCAGTGTCACTGGCCCTCATATGTGGGACCGAACCGGGGCCGCTGGCGTCCCAGGCCAGCGCTTAACCTCCGCGCCACTCGGCCGGCCCTGATTTATATTATGATACATTTTCATCGTAAGTCCTTAATGCAATTATTAGATATCTAGCATTCAAACTTCCAATTCTAAAAAAGATGGGATAAAGGGCCGGCCGAGTGGTGCGGTGGTTAAGCGCTGGTTTAGGAAGCCAGTGGCCCCGGTTCAGGTCCTACATGTGAGGGCCAGTGACACCGCCCTCAAAAAAAAAAAAAATAGAAAGATGGGATTAAGATGTGTTGTATATTAAAACTGAATTACTTTATGAAATGGAAATACTAAGGGTATCAGCAGAGATTATCAACAAAAGAACAAAATTAAAATTATACTATTTTAATAACCAGTAGCCCACATGAAATTTATGTGAATAAAAATACCTCAACATAACATAATTATGAAATATGTTTGGAAATATCAAATATAATGAGCTTTGGCTAGCCTTTCTTTGGTAACCATAAGTGTATTGATGAAGAATTAACCCCCTGGTCATTCCTAGAACGTGAAAGTATTCATGAGACTCCACTAAGTGGGAGAGCAAGGAAGCTTTATTGAAAGTCAGGCAGAAAGAGAGAGTTCTGTTTGGAACTGGCAAAGGAATTTTGCCAGGATAGTCTGATAGAGACAGTTGCTGAGATGGAGGGATAAGAAAAATAGGCAAAAGGAATGTTGCCAAGGCAGTCTAATAGAGGGAGCTCTGGCCGGTTTCTGTTTAGCTCGAGTTTTATATTTTTCTAAGCAGGATGGATGTAGGCTGCTTGTCAGCTGGCAGGGGGCTGCCATTACAATTGTCTTTTACTGGTAACCGTCCTGTTTCCATCTATGATGTATGTCAGCTTTCAGGGTGTTGCTGTTGCGATTGGGAACTGTTCTGTTCCCACCTATGATGGATGTAAGTGCTTGTCAGCTTGTAGGTGCAGTGCTGGCCAGGGGATTCAGAGCCCAAAGGTTAAGATTTAGCCCATTCCTGTTACCTCACAAGCTCACTCCTGTTAATTCTATTTGTCTCACCAGTAAGTACAGTACCTAGGACATAATGGTCAATAAATGTCTGATTAGATGAATTATTGAAATAAAAATGATCATTCTTATATTATTCATTTATATTTAGTTAAATATTCTTAATTATAATTAAAACAAAAGTAAAATATTACTATTTTCAGTAGTTAGTGATTATGTTTGACAAATAAACATTATCATTATGCTTCTACTTTTTCATTTTTTTCATAATATTGATGATTTATGTTATATGTGGTTTTATTAATCTGGTCTCCAATATCTCACAGAAATTTTTAACCATAATTTCCTATCATTTTCCTCTGACACTGCTATATTAAAATAAACATGTTATAATGTCTTTGATTCTCCAAATAAGATACTCTTTCAGAAAATGAAAGTGAATCTTCCATTTTAAGTGCTATGCATAATTTAACATGACTTAGAAAAACTTGAATAGTGTTTAGAATTTGTTCCTTGTCTCTATAACAATTTTGTGTAAACACTTCCTCCCACTTAGTCCACATTCCTTCCTTAAATCTCTTCAATAAACTCGAATGAAAATGCTCTCCTTTTAATCACATCACAGTTGTCACAGACACTATCATTCTTGATTAAACAAAGTAAGTCATATTTTGAAAAACAGAAAGAAAAAAGTATATTCTTTTTCTCTGATACTGTGCTGCTCCATCTTTTCTCCCTACTAGAAACAAAATTTTTTCTCAAATACTTTTCATCCACATACTTCTCCTTTAGATGTCCTGCCTTCTTCTATTCTTTCAGTCTTATTGATAAAGAAGTGTTAAAAAATCTATTTCTTGCGCCTCTGGGTCACTTCCCAACTACCATTTCTTTCTTCCCTCAGAAATTGTACTTGCATCAGAAAGAGCTGACTGGTACAAGAAGAGAATGGAGATGATAATATGAAGAGAAGCAAAGATATCATGTTTGAGGACCAACTTAGGTCATGAAAGAGAGAGCTGCTCATCCCTAGAGCTGCCTGGGTTACTGTTGGCTTTGTAAACTTTATGTATTTTGAAGGAAACCTCCATTATCCAAGAGAATTTCTTTTTCTTGCTGCCAAAAGGACCTAATAATATGGCCCTTCATTCAACAAGGACTCTGGTATCTGCCTCAGTCTTTCTTTCCACCCCACTCCTACAAGAAAGGTAGTATAGCATTGGCGTTAAGGACAAGAGCTAAGAGGCAGACTGCATGTTATGTAATCCCAACTCTAACATGGATCAGGTGTGCAAATTGCGCTGTGTTTCACTTTCCTCAACTGTAAAATGAAGGTAACAATAGTACCAACTCTAGGGTTCTGAAAAGGATTAAATATATTTATACCTGTAACATGCTTAGAAAAGTACCTGATACATAGCCTGTACCCAATAAATGCTAAATACTGCAAAATATCATTATTGCCAAAATCAATAAGCACATTCAAAATCCATTTGGTTGCCCTATTCAACAGCTTAGATTCAAGCTTCTTTGAGCTCCTTAAATGCATCAAACTTCATTCACCCTCCACTTCTCTTATTCACTTAAAGTCCACACCCTCTACTTTCTTGTTAATCAGAACAGGTTACATATAGAATCTTAAATTCCAATTTCTATCTATATTGTCCTAGGTTTATTCCTCCCTTACTCCATTTTAACTTGTTTTCATTCCATTAAGATTCTCTTTTCTTGACCCTCCTCTTCTATTTGAGTCTACCCCCACCTCTATCCCTTTCATAGATCCACTTCCTTCCCTAAAAGCCTTAGTGTCTCACTGCATAATCAGGTCCCCTAAGGGATCTGCCCCCTTGTTGTTCTGCCACATACATCTGCCCTAGTCCGTTGGCCTATTTTCTCACTCTACTGGTTCCAATCCTAAATCTCTAAACATCATCAAGGCTTACTAATCTATTTTTAAAATTCTTTTTTTTAAAAACTTGTCTCTACTTCCTCATGTCTCATATGCTCTTTTAATGGTTATTCCCACCAAATCACTAAAGTTATTCTAGGCAAGACATCAGTGTCCTCCTAAATTATCAAATCCTATTAATTATTTTTAGGCCTTATCCTATTTCTGACATAGTTGATATGTGGACCACTCCCTCCTCCTGAAATTCTCTCCTCCTGTTCCATTCCTTTACTCTCTTCTGGTCTCCTTGTTACTTTACAATGCTCCCAGTCTCTATGTGTTCCTTAAATGATTTTGTTCAGAGTTCTCTCCTGGCACATATCTCTTCTCATCATTTACTTTCTCCCTAGGTAACCTCACCTACTTCCATGGCTTAAACCACAAGCAATATAGAAATATTCTACTGATTTATATCTTGAACCAGGATGCATCTCGTGAGCTTCACACCTGTATAGTCAAGTGCTTACTAAAAATTTCCTGAGGGCTAATTTATAGGCATCTCAAATTCAATATGTCTAAAACTGCTCTCTCACCAACATTCCTAGTCTTAGAAGGCAGTCCATCCAATTCATATTTCCAAGTTAGAAATTAAGAACTAATTCTTTATTTTCTCACTCTCTCAAAAAAAGAACTAATCAATCAAGTCCTAGTAACTGTACCTTCTATATATATATAAAAAACTTAAAATTTATCTCCCTCCATTTTATGTTACCTCCATACTTTCCATGTTGTGTTAGTAGCAAGGGTTTTCTACTGTCTCAAATGTTGATCCACCCATTATTTCCCAAATGCCTTTAATGCATTCATTTTCTATATTTTGCACAGTGATCTTTCTAAAGCATTAGTCTAGTAATTTCAACACCATACTACTCCATTCTTCAAGACACTGTTTATAGGTAAAGCCCAAACTCCTTTAAAAAATGTGAGTTTCCCAGCATGCAATTTCCCAGCTGAGGTCAAGCAAGGTGATGCTCTGCCTTCTGATTTCAGCTCTCATACTATAAGTATCCTTTATGTGATATACTTAGTGCCATGCTTTTTGTGTTTTTGTTGGTGTTTTTGTTGGTGATTTCACTGTTTAAGATGGCCCCAAGCATAGTGCTGAAGTGCTGCCAGGTGTTCTTAAGGACAAGAAGGCTGTGAAGGCTGAGAAAACAGGTGTATGAGATGAGCCTTTTTCAGGCACATTGGTTGCTCCAGAAAGCAGTAAAGTTCAATGTATAGCATTTAGTGAAGCGATGTAAAAGATGGAAAATTGGTGAGATTTGTGAATTCATGAGATGAGGATTGATTTTTTGCAGATATAGTGGATAGCACTGTTGTGAGGATAAAAGCCAAGGACACTTATGGTAACTGACTTGAACTTTTCAAAAGGCAATATAGTATGAAAAATGTTAAACTTGCAGGTGAAGCAGTTTCTACATATCAGCACTCTCTGGAAGAATTTTTGAATAGCTGCTAATTGTTAGACAGGAAAAGTGTTACATGGAAGAGCAGATTTTCAACACTGACAAGACTGGCTTATTTTACAAGGACATTGGCAAATGAACCTAATTAATGCAAATGGTGTTTGAGTATGAAAGAACCTAACTGTATATTTGTTAGGAGCAATGGTTCAGTATTCACTAACTTGGTGTTCATGGCTACTTTATAGAACATAACTAACACAAATAATGAGAGTTAAATGTATAATTATGCTATATTTGTGCTTAAAAATACATGTGATACATTTTTGTAAAAGGTATACTTCTCATGATTTCTGACTCATCTATTCCTCTTACTAATTTTTCTAAAACTGTTCATTTCAGAAATAAAATATTTCACTAGAAAATACTTCCAGAATCTTCAGAAAACTACTTAGGAAGCCAGATTCCATGTCCTGCAATATAATATTTCACCCAAGTCTAGAAGTAGTGAAAGAAAACCAGTAATTCTGGGCATGTGGTGACAGCCAAGAGGGAGCCCAGGTAAGCAACTGGTCTAGATGCTCAAGATCCAGGGGACAGCCAGCACAGAGGGAATATGAGGAGGCACATAAGACATACCAGTACTCTTAGCAAATCATCCGTAGTACCAAATGAGATCCTTTGATCCTTCAGGGCTAGATGATGCGATATGCAATTTTTATCACCTACAAAGGCTAAGAGTATATGAGGTATGATTTTTAAAAAAAATCTATGGTGAATGTTTAAATAAAAAAAATTATTACAGTAAAAGACGCATTGCCATTAATCCCTCCAAAATACTCCCCCTTGCTTTGAACACACTTATCCATTCATTCTTGCTACTTTCTGAACCAGTTTTGGAAGTCCTCTTTCTTGAGTGTCTTTATTTGTGCTGTCGTTACTGCCTCGATGTCCTGAATCGATTCAAAACGTTTTTCTTTCATGATGATTTTTACTTTGGGGAAGAGCCAGAAGTCACATGGTGCCAGATCAAGTGAATAAGGTAAATGAGAACACACTGTAATGTTTTTATTGAACAGAAATTGCTGTACCAGAAGCAATTGTGTGAGATGGAAAGTTGCCATAATGGAGGATGAAGTAAAGACATTCACAAAAGAAGACTTCTAGAACTGCTTCAGAAAGTGGCAAGAATGATGGGATAAGTGTGTTCAAAATGAGGGGGAGTATTTTCAGGGGGATTAACAGCAATGTGTCTTCTACTGTATTAATTTTTTTAAATTTAAACATTCACTGTATCTTTTGATCACACCTTGTATAGCAGGTATTTAATAACTAAACCATTAATAACTAAACTATTAATTTAATAAATAATGTATTAAATAAATTAATATAAAACAGAAAAAACAAAATAAATAGGTGAACCAACAAGAATGGATCATCTAAGTCAAAAGAGCCACTTATATACTCTTAACATTCTTCTTGCTTTGGCTGCCACAGAAGCAAACCAGCTGACATAAGACAAATCAAGATGGTGATTCAATAAGTTCTGATGTAAGTCATACCAGTATGGGTAAATAACATCATCAAAAATGAAAGCAGCAACACAGAGAAAGTTTCTAATTGGTCCCAACATGAAATGATCAGATAACATAAAAGAATATAAGTAAATATTCATAGTATATAGAAACATAAAAATGTGGTTACAGGATTTAGTTAGTATTCTCTCCAATATCCAGTTACCTTATGCAATAATGGCAAGTACAATATTTAGACAATTATAAAAGCAAGGCAGGGCGGCCAGTTGGCTCAGCTGGTTAGAGTGCAGTGCTCCTAGCACCAAGGTTGCCAGTTCAGTCCCCACATGGGCCACTGAGTTGTGCCCTCCACAACTAGATTGGAACAACTACTTGACTTGCGCTGATGGGTTCTGGAAAAACACACTGATCCCCAATAAAATAAAAAAATTTTAAAAAGCAAGGCAATAATTTTTTAAAAGTTAATCACTTTTATTCTAACAAGCATGGACAATCTGACCATTAAGACTGATTGATAAATTTGAATGCAGCCCAATTTCTATTAGATCAAATTGATTCTAACTGTTAAGGTAATAACTGATGTTTTGTGGAGGATGGTTTCAAATGAACGTATTTGTCTAGTGTTTGAATACACATAAGTGTGTGATTAAAACAGAAAAATAAATGTTTTTGAGAAATGTATTAATTTGTTAAAACAAAATATTTTAACTGGATCAAGTTGTTTTTTAGTCTTTTTCTTCATTTTCATTTTGCCTCTGTTAGAACACTAACACTAGTTTTTAGAAAATCTCTCCATTAGGATGAATTATAAATATGTGAATTATAAATTCAAAATTAAGCTTCAAGTGTCCTTCACTCAGGAAAAATGTTGTGAAAATCAGACCATCTGCTGAGGTACTAGAGTTACATTTGGCCCTTAGACTGTGTTTGGCATGCTTTGTTTTAGCACTCTGTTGGATTATAAAGCCACAAAACAAGTTTGCCTTGATCTTTCACATTAAATATAAACCACCTAAGAGGCAAAATGGGACATAAATCTAAACCTTTGACATTTCCATGTAAAGAAGACTGAAACAAAATGGAACTTTGAGTTCAATTATAATAAAACACTAGAAGTGCCAGAAACACCAGTCTTGAAGATCTAAGCATAGGGAAGAATGGCAAATAGTGCCTTTCCTGAAGAGAATCAAAATCACTGCTCAGCCGTCAATAGCAGCAGCCAGCTGATGCAGGACAGCCTCCCCACCCTGACCTTATCTGGAAAGATCCGAGTGACGGTCACTTTCTTCCTTTTTCTACTTTCCACAACTTTCAATGCTTCTTTCTTGTTGAAACTTCACAAGTGGACTCAGAAGAAAGAGAAAGGGAAAAAGCTCTCGAGAATGAAGGTGCTTTTAAAACATCTGACTTTAGCCAACCTGTTGGAGACTCTGGTTGTCATGCCCCTGGACGGCATGTGGAACATTACAGTCCAGTGGTATGCTGGAGAACTCCTCTGCAAAGTCCTCAGCTATCTGAAGCTTTTCTCCATGTATGCCCCAGCCTTCATGATGGTGGTGATTAGCCTGGACCGCTCCCTGGCCATTACAAGGCCCCTAGCTGTGAAAAGCAACAGCAAGCTTGGTCAGTCCCATATTGGCTTGGCCTGGCTCCTCAGCAGCCTCTTTGCTGGACCACAGGTAAATCATTGTTATGAACTTGATAGGCTATGCAAATCACAGATTTCCTAGCTAAACGAGAGCATTCTATTATATTATTTCATATCAATGGCAGTATTGTATTATCTTCAAGATTTGGGGCACTAAAGTCAAAGAGTAGAGTTTAATCCTGGCTCTGTTGCCTTGGGCAAATTTCGTAACCTCTCTGGGTTTCATTTCCTTCATTCATAAAATGGAGGTAATGCCTACTTTATGCAGCTTTTGTGATGATTAAATGAATTAAGTGTCTACATAATCTCTTGTACATAGAAAATACTCCCCCAAAATGTAGCTCTCCTCAAATTTGACCTCATCCCCATCTTAGTTTTTCATCTATTTTCCCATTTGCTCTGGTTGGCACGGTAAATGGAGAGAATCTTTAGGAACTATGAAATTTGCACAGATAAAAAGTATTTATAACTTGTCTTATTTCAGACTTCTTGAGTGGAAACATTAAGAATTTGTCATTGTAGTTCAGAGAGAACTATTCATGATCAGTTTGTTGTTCTGAAGTTTGTAGTGGATAGGATTCAATAAAGAGGAAAACTGGGAAATCTGGGAATTTTGGCTATTTAAATATCTCTCTGAGGTTGACTTGAGCTTTTGTGGAGACAGATTAGACTGTAACAGGCCGTTAGCAAAACTATAAGACTGTTAGTGTAAGCACAGGCCCTCTGCTACAGAAGGCAGATGTCTCCCCACATTGTTTTCAACAGAGGCTGCCTTCCTTGTTAACTGACCTGCAGCATCTGCCTTTACAACAGGCAGATCACTTAAATATACAAGAATAAGTTTATCAAATATGTCACTTGAAGTGAAGTTATTTAGCTAAGGCTATGCTATGAAATTTTCCATTTTGTTTCTTTAAAGTATGAGTGCCACTTACTGATTGGTTTTCTTAAAGAAGATAAGATAAACACTGAGCCTGGTACTGATGAAATAAAGAAATAGCCCTCAAATAAAATGTAATTCAGTTGTGGGCACAAAACTTAAGTAAAACTAATATTACTATATACTAAAAAAAAAAAAATTAAACCTATTACAAGTGTAAGAAGAGGGAGAGATTAGTATGAGTTGAAAATGAAGGAAGGTTTTAGGGTAAATGTAGGATAAACAAAGTTTTAAAGATGAATGGTATTTTGATGGAAAACATAAATCAAGAATCACATATATTTTTCAGCAAAGGTTGAAAAATGTCATTAATTTTCATAGCTTGTTTGGCTGAAGTGAAGCACTGTGAGTTGGGACTAGCAGGAAATTGGGTTTGGTGGTTGCTTTTTTTTCTTTAACCTCATAGCATACTACTTCTTTGTCATAAAGGATTGTGATTATGTATTTGTTTGCCTGGCTTTGCCATTAAGATATATGGTCCTACATGGATGGAGTAGAGGCTTGATCACTGCACTGTATATCTGAAATTGATGTTGTATAATATTGTATGCCAACTGTAATTGAATATATAGGTCGTCACGGGATGTGGATTATACAGTGGAAGGGAGTCAAAGGAATTGTAATAGATAGTATATAGGATATGGGAGGAGGAGTGGGGGAGAGAATTGGGGGTGGAGGGTTGTCACTTTGAGGGGTAAAAAGGATAATTATTGCACTTTGTTGTACACCTGAAGCTAATTAAAAAAAAATAAAAATAAAAAAAGATATATGGTCCTAAATAGCGGAGACTGTTATGTTCAAATTAATTCATATTCATAGTACCTAATAAGAGACTTAGCAAAAATAGAAATTTAAATGTTTGGACACTCTGCCTTCTTTTCAGATAAAATAAATCTTCCATCTTTGACAAAAAAAAATGGATAAATGAATCAATAAATGGGGATATAATGGATTTATAGTATAGAAAACACTGATAGCAGGGAAAATTCTAAAATTAATGTATGAGCCATATAACTTTTGTGAGTCTGTGCAAAGAATAAAATATTTTTTTCCAATTTTATTGAGAAATAAGTAACATACATCACTGGATAAATTTAAGGCATACAGTATGATGGTTTGATTTACCTGTATTGTGAAATGATTACCACAATAGGTGCAACTGACATCCATCATCTCATATAGATAAAATGAGAAAAAAATATATATATATATATATCTTTTCCTTGTGATGAGAACTCTTAAGATTTACTCTTAACAATTTTCCAATATATCATACAGCAACGTTAACTGTAGTCATCATGTTGTACATTACTAAAATTGTTTTTTTAACAAAAATATTTTAAGAAAATTTTTGTAGACCTAAATAAAGTGGAGAATGACAAAAAAAGCGTTTTCAGATCATCTGGCAATGAGGTGGTTAGCTTGGGGGCTAGAGTGTTATCAACGGGAATTGATAGTAATTACAAGGAACATTTCAAATGGAAAATAAAGCTTGGTAACAAATTGGCTTTAGGGGGTTAATAATAGAGAGGAGGAAAATAAAGTTTAATATTTTTAGCCAAGGAGTTTTAATAGTAAAACCATTGAAACAAACAGGTAGGTTCAGAAGAAGGATGTTTCTTTCTTGGTCTGTCTGTTTAGATCTTTGTTTAAAGGGGGAGAGAAGGCAGGGTATGAAAATGCTAAAAACATTTGTTTTAGGACATGATATTGGCAGTAGAAGGTCTTTGTATTAGCATAGCTATTTGGAAAGGAGTTGGTAATTTGGAATACTGATATAGATGAAAGTTGAAACAACAGTACAGTTTGTCAATTTATTATAATAACTGAAACACAAACCCATAATTTCACTCTTTTGAAGGACTCTCCCAAAGGCTATAAATAAAATATTGATTTATTAAGTTAATTATTTTCATCTAAGTATATCACAGCAATAATAGAAAGAAAATGTCAAATACTTATCTATCTTCATGTAAAGAAAGAAAATATAAAATTAACTTTAAATTGTTTAGGAATTTCAAATAATAGCCTAACCTCAAATACATTACTCTACCTGAGAGATTTATATCAATATAGGCCACAGAAAAAAGTGGTACTTTTTGTTTTTGTTTTGTAAAACAAATAACTCATCTTTACTTTCAGCAGCACTTTAAATTCATAAAGAACTTTGTGAACTTTTCTCAGAAACCTAACATATGTAATCTTATTTGATATTTACATTAACTCTATAAAGTACATAGGAACCATGTTATTATCCTCATTTCACATATAAGAGAATGTACAAAGAGAACCTTTGAAAATAATGGCATTCTAACCTTTTTGGCAGTAACCCAAATTGAGAAATACATACCACATAGAGAATTGGCTTGTCTATCTGTCTGTCTGTCTGTCTGTCTCTTTCTTTCCCACACCTATAATTGAGAAAAGATTTTCATGAAATAAATATCTACTCTGTTTTATTTTATTTTTATTTTATTTTTTTTGAGGGCAGTGTCACTGGCCCTCATATGTGGGACCGAACCGAGCTGCTGGCTTCCCAAGCCAGCGCTTAACCACCACGCCACTCAGCCGGCCCTTATTTTATTTTTTAATGTTGATTACAATTAACTGATAGGCATGATCTGCAGTTTGAAAACCATTGGTTTAAAGGGATTCAGTGCTTTCCCAATGTCACTTGGCCTATTGTCTTTTTACTGAGGCCAGTTTTTCTTTTTATTATAGCTCTCTGCTATCTCTCTGAATAAAAGAGGTTTCAAACCCTATGACTAATGTTACATATGTTTTATGGGGAAGACAAGAAATAGAGAGGGCTTTTTATTTCTAGACTGTGATACATGGTGAGTGTAGATCAGGTTTTGGCCAGGCTCTCCAGATAAGCCCATTGACAAAGGTGCATCATATCATGGCTAATTTACATTAAAAGGGTGACTTTAATCTTCATCCTTTGGTGCATATACTGGTTTTCTATTACTTGAGTAATTCATACCTAGGTTTAAAAAAAACAACACAAAAACTAATAAGTGCATTGCCAGAATTCAGGCCTGGGAACCTGGGAATGTATGACATTTTGCTGCAGCTCAGAATGACCAGATTTCAAATTGGCCACCTTGGTTTTCCACCTTCTTAATTATTAACCTCAGAAACAAAATTCTATGATGGTTTGGAATATATTTGCAAAAGTTTCAGCACAGTGTACTGTAGTAACTTTCAAACTTTTTGCTAGTAATGGAATTTTTTAAAATAAACAAAATTCTATGTGGAGCCCCAATAAATGAAACAGATATAAATGGAACTGCTCTTGTTGAGTAGGAATAAGGGAGACCCAGTACCCTGCTTGGACATTCGCTGGCCTCAGTCATAGTCTCTCTGAAGACCTTACATCTCCCTTTAACAAAGTGAGAAAGACATAGTGAGAAAGGGATAGGAGAAATTGCATGGGTACCGGATTTTTAAAAAGCTGGAATGTTCATTCCTTCCTTTTCTCCTGGCTTTATTCTTTCTGTCTTCATGTCAGGAGAGAAAATAATAGGGGGAAAGGAGTATTAAAATAAATGGACAATTCTTTTAAAAACAGCAAAGAGAATTGCTTACATAAAGGTTGATTATTTCAAATTTCTCAAAACTATAATGTTTATTCTGACTGATAAGTAAATTTGGTCAACACACTCCTAGTCACCAAGCTATCCTACTCACTCTGAAAGCTATATGTGCTACAGCAAATTCAAGTTTTGGAGGCATCGTGTCTAAAAGTAGGAAAAAGAAGGAAGGAAGAAAGGAAGGAAGGAAGAAAGGAAGGAAGGAAGGAAGGAAGGAAGGAAGGAAGGAAGGAAGGAAGGAAAGAAGGAAGGAAGGAAAGGAGGGAGGAAGGAAAGGAGGGAGGGAGAGGGGATGGGGGAGGACACAAAGAGAGGGAGAGAAGAAGGGAAGGGGAAAAGGAAAAGAAAATGGAAAACAGGCAACAAACATGAGCTGAAAGAAAACCTGATTTAAGACCACCTATGGTTAGGCTGGTAAGTGCATGCCGAGGAGAAAACATTTCCTGAACTAGGTGTGTCCATATCTAATTTAAAATGACATGGTTTTCAATGACAGCCATCTAAGACCACATGAATTTCACATTAGCAGATTATTTGCAGAAAGAGTTCATACTACTAGTTTATTTGTTTAATATGGAACATTTCATATTGACAGTATTTAAATTCTATAGTTAACCCAGGCCTGCAGGCAAGATATATAAGCCATCCTTTAGTCTTTGTGTGGTCTGAAGATGTGTGGAGGCTTGCCTTGACACAGAGAATTTACAGGGGTAGAATGCACTTCTGAACTCACAAGCAGCTTAACTTCAATAAATATGCAACACACATGTACAGTATGCCAACAACTGTTCTGGGACATGATAATAGCATGCTAGTAGCTGAAATAACAATAATGATGATTATGATAAATAATAGTTATTGAGGACATAAATAGGTGACAGGAATTGTGCTAATGCTTTTGCATGCATTACTTCATGTAAGGCTCCCAACAACCTTATAAAATAGATACAATTATCCTATTTTATTCATTAAGAAACTAAGGATAAGAATGTTATACAATGTGCCCAAGGTACTGTCTAGTAAGTGGAAGTGCCTGTACATCCAATTAACTCCATACACAGAGCATTGAAACTACTACCTTATACCACACTGTGCAATATTGTCTCTTTCCTTTTTTCCTGTAGGAGGCTAGAGAAGGAAAAGACAGGAAAATTTTAAGGTGAGAATAGATGGTTAAGAGATATAAGGGAAAAATTATACTGCATATATTTACAAACATGTAAATAAATGTATGTGGATGCACATTTATAAGTTGCGTGCCTTGAATTTTTTTATTATAATGGTTATAATATATATACATAGTACTGTGTGCCAGGCACTATTCTAAGCACTTTCCAAGTATTAACTCATTTAATTGTCATGACAGCCCCTAGAGGTAGATACTATGAACATCTCCATCTTATAGATTAGGAAACTGAAGCACATCCTCTAAAGATAACTACCTTTGGAAAAGATTAGATAAAGGTGTCATTAGTGTGGGGTAAGATGAGGGTTAAAAATAACATTCTAAGAAGAAATGAGCATCCACAATTGACTGTAAAGAAGGAAAACAGATTGCTCTCATTTATGGCAAAATGAAGCAAACACTGATGAAACTAGGGGCCAGGGATGAGAGAGGAGAAACAAAGAAATTAAAGAAATACAATCCAAGGACAGAAGAACCACTGGAAGTAAAGTAGAGCTCTATGTTACTCACTAAAATGGACATGGCCTTGTAGCATAAAATAAACTGAACTAAGTCTAAAATAAATTAGTTTATGGGCAAGTTACATTCTGAATTTCCATACCAGTTTACTATACCTTTCTTTTAGAATTTATCACAATCTATCTTGTATTACTGGTGACAACATACATGCTAGAATCTCCCCTACCAAATATTTAATTCCCTGATAGCAGGATATATCTGGCTCACCTTTTAATACATAGAGTACCTAGTATAGTTTTTTGATCAAGGAGTTGCTTTAAAATAAGCATTTGTTAAATAAAGATGCTACCCAAAATTCAAATCATAGTACTATATTTCAAAATGACCTTATTGAAAGTTTTGTCATTATGACTTAAAAACATGAAATATTAATATGAAAATGTGGCCCACTACAGAGCAGAACATCAAAGTCAGGTCCTCTGTTTCCAAGTACAATTGGGAAGATGGAAAGAGAGGTAAAGATTTTAAGGAAATACAAGACTCAGGTTCTATGAGAAGTAATCCTTTCAAAAACCAGTTCACATCTGTTGGGTCAAATTAAAAACTGAATTTTAATAAGGTCAGGTTAAAAAGAAGTATGGAAATCTGAAAGAGTCACTTTGTAATGTGGAAAAAGTTGGTCTGAATCATAAAATAGAATTATCTGAATGCATGTTTGAGTTTCTTAATTTTAAAATTGATGATATGAACATTGGGCGCCCTCTAGTGAAATAATTTTTAAAATTCCTTTTGCCCTCGAAGCTGAAAAAATATCTGAAACTGAAAATCAACATTTTAATTACAAATAAAAGAAACAGGATTATATTTTATATTATATCTGTTTTATTAAAATTTTTCTACCATAAAAGAAAAGAAACAAAATACAGAATTCTCTTAAAAAGCATATTCTACTCCCACTCTATCTCAAAAGGGAAAGAACTACTAGGCGTACCAAATTAATTAAATTTAAATTTACTAATTCAATCAAAAACTTAAAAAAAAAACCAAATACTGTCCTTTATGTACATAAAATAAAAGAAACCCTGACAAACCCCCCAAAAAAACAAAAATAAACAAATAGAACTATATCAAACTAAAAAGCTACTGCACAGCAAAGGAAATTATTAACAAAATGAAAAGGCAACTTATCAAATGAGAGAAAATATTTTCAAATCATATATCTGATCAGGCATTAATATCTAAAATTTATTTAAAAAGCTCATACAACTCAACACCATAAAAAAATCCAATTGAAAAATAGGACCTGAATAGACATTTCTCCAAAGAGGACATACAGATGGCCAATAGATGTTCAACAATAGAAAAGATGCTCAACATCACTAATCATCAGAGAAAGGCAAATAAGAACCATGAAATATCACCTCACTCCTGTCAGAAAGGCTATCACCAATAAATCAATAAACATGTGTTGGTAAGTATGTGGAGAAAAGGGAACCCTCATGCACTGTTGGTAGGATTGAAAATTGGTGCAGATACTATGAAAAACAGTATGGAGGTTCCTCAAAAAATTAAAAATAGAACTACCTTATAATCCAGCAATTCCACTGCTGGATATTTATCCAAAGGAATCCAAAACACTAATTCGAAAAAAAGATATGCATACCTATGTTTACTACAACTCTATTCACAATAGCCAAGATCTGGAAACAGCAAAAATGCCCATCAAAAGACGATTGGAAAAGTAACTGTGGTACATTTATACAATGGAGTATTATTGGGCCATAAAAAGAATGAAATCTTGCCATTTGCTACAACATGGGTAGACCTAGAGAAATATTATGCTAAGTGAAATAAGTCAGACTGAGAAAGATAAATACCATATGATCTCACTTATATGTGGAATCTAAACAACAGCATAAAAGAACAAACAAAACATAGATAGACTCAGGTACAGAGAACAAACTGATAGTTATTAGATGAGAGGGGGGTTGGGGGATAAGTAAGAAAGGTGAAGGGATTAGGAAGTACAAATTGGTAGTCACAAAATAATCATGGGAATGTGAAATACAGTATGGGGAATATAATCAATAATGTTGTAGAAACTATGTATTGTGTCAGATATGCACTAGACTTATCAGGGGGATCACCTCATAAATTATATAAATGCCTAACCACTGCACTATACACCAAAATGAATATAAAATAATATTTATTTTTCAACTATTATCAGTAGTAGACTTGTTGGGGTTATCACTTTATGAGGTGCATAAAAGTCTAGTCACTATGTTGTTTTGTACACCTGAAACTATAATAAAAAATTAAATAACTTTTTTTTAAAAGCTACTGCACAGCAAAGGAAACTATCAACAAACTATTTGGCAACTTACCAAATAGGAGAAAATATTTCCAATTCATATATCTAATAAGGGATTAATATCCAAAATACAGTTGTTGTCCTTTAATCCCATGTATGACAATGGTCCATGAGATTATAATGAACTGAAAAATTCCTATTGGTTAGTGAATGTTGTAGCCCTTCTAGCTCAATGTAGTATACAAATATTTACCATTGTGTTACAATTGCCTGTACCATTTAGTACAGTAGCATGCTGTATAGGCTTGTAGCCTAGGAGGTATAAAGAAACAGAATTTTCATTCCAAAATATGTCATTTTGGCATAAAAATTGTTTTAGGCTAGTTAATTTTAAGAAACACCAGATATAGGAGAAGGTCTGAAAAAAAAAAACAAGTAGAAGTTACCCTTTATAAAAACTATTTACATTTGTAAGGGAAATCTCCATTTGTAAAGGTGTCTCCCTCCCTGTACCAAATGATAACTTTAATCTCTAGAAACTCTTATCAATGCAATAGACATTAAATCTGCACCAAAACCTTACTCTTGTTTACTGTGCTTTGCTTGTAACCTCCCATAACTGACTCCCCCGACACCAACATCTTCTTAGCTCTTTAACTGAAGATAGCATTTAAGGTAGTAGCTTCAGCCATTTTGGTGAGTTATTCATTTTTGTGGGTCTATCCCAAGTAGACATGCGGTATACATGTTATTAAACTTTTGTTTGTTTATCTCTTATTAATCTGTCATTTATTACAGGGGGTCTCAGCCAAGAACCCAAAAAGGTAGAGGAAAATTATTTTTCCTCCCCTCCAGAGCAATAGGCCTAGGTTTGTGTAAATACACCCTATGATTTTCACACAATGATGAAATTTCCAAATGCATTTCTCAGACCTGATCCTTGTTGTTAAGTGGTGCATGATTGTATATAAATAACTCATACAACTCAATAGCAAAAAAAAAATTAAAAAATTAAAAACCAGGAAGAGGATTTGAATAGACATGTTTCCAAAGACATACAAATAACCAATAAGTACATGAAAAACTGCTGAACATCACTAATGATCAGGGAAATGAAAATCAAAGCCACAACGAGGTATCACCTCACACCTATTTGAATGGTTATTATGAAAAAGACAAGAAAGAGCAAGCGTTAGTGAGGTTGTAGAAAAAAGGAAACCCTTGTGCACTGTTAGCAGGAATGTAAATTGGTACAACCACTCTTGAAAATAGTATGGAGATTTCCCAAGAAGTTAAAAATAAAACTACCGTATGATCTTGCAATTCCAGTTCTGGACTTCTGGGTATTTATGTGAAAGAAACAAAATGCTGTCTTGAAAAGAAAGCCACACTCTTACATTCATTGCAGCACTGTTCATGTTAGGCAAGACATGGAAACAACCTAAGTGTCCATAGATGGATAAATGGATTTAAAAAAATTTGATACACACACACAGACACACGCACACACACACAGAGAGAGAGGAATATTATTCATCATAAAAAAGAAAGAAATCTTACCATTTGGGATAACATGGATGGACCTAGAGAACATTATGCTAAGTGAAATAAGTCAGACAGAGAAAGACAAATACTGCATGACATTACTTATACGTACAATATATATAAAAAAAACCCCAAGCTTATACAGAGAACAGGTTAGTGGTTGACAGAGACAGTGGGGTGGGTAGAGAATGGGTGAAAGGGATCAAACCATAGAAACTAATCTTCCACTTATAAATGCCATAGTGATGTAATACACAGCATGATGACTATATTGTACTTAGAAGTTGCTAAGAAAGTTGTTGAAAGTTCTCGCAAGAAAATTTGTAACTACAAATATTGTGATCATTTCACAATATATACAAATATTGAATCATATTGTACATAATGAAACTAATATAATGTTATATGTCAATTATACCTCAATTTTTTAAAAGAAATAAAAGTATGCAGATAAAATAAAGAAATCCTGCAATATTTTTGTTTGAATTTACTTGCTATCAGTTTTAAAGTGCTTGGGCACTTTTATCTATTCATTTTAATAATGTTTCGTAGTAAAATGAAGTTTCTTAATGGAAAAGATGGGAAATAACTACTAGGTAACAGTGTGCTTGATACATGGGGACAGAATGAATAAATATTCACTGGAACTTGTTTTTGAAAACTACTTGCAACATTTCCTTAATAGTTGATTCAATTTGGGCTTTTTAAAAAACATAATTTCATACTTAAGAGAAAGGTTGAAAAAGTTGTACAAAGATTTCTGGAATACACTTCCCTCAGATTTCCCACATAATTAACATTTTACTATATTTTCTATTTGCTTTATTCTCTCTTATATACATTTTTTCTGAATTGTTTAAAAGTAAGTTCAGACATGATGTCCTTTTCAATACTTCATACATAACCATAGTATAAGTATCAAAATAACAAAATTAGCGCTGATCAATACTATCATTTAATCTATATACTTTATTCGTATCTCACCAGATGTCCCAATAACATCCCATTTAACAAAGAAAATCCAAGATTACGTGGTGGTCTCAGCTGCCACATCTCTTTAGTCTCCTTTAAACTGCAACCTTTCTTTCTTCTTTTTTTCTGTGTTCCATGACATTGATATTTTAAGAGTGCAGGCCAATTATTTGGTAGAATGTCCCTCAATATAAGTTTGTCCGATGTCTTTTCATGGTTAGATTCAGGTTATGCACCTTTAGCAGAAATACAAAAGAAGTGATGCTGAGTTCTCAATGCATTATGTAAGGAAGCAGGAGTTGTCCCATTATTGGCAATATTAACTGGAAATATTTGGCTATTTCTCTACTATAAAGTTATTATTTTACTCTTTATAATGACTAAGTATACTGAAGGTAGATATTTTTAGATAATGTAAATAACCTGTTCTCTACAAACTTTCACCAATATTTTTACCATGCATTGATGAATCTTTCCTGAATCACTTATTGTTATACTGATTACCACTACTTCCGTTATTCCCTTTATAAAGAGCTTTTCCCCTCCCCATTTGATTGTTGATGTTTTATAACTTATATCAGCATGGACTCATGAGTCTTACTTTATTCAATAGTTTATCAGTTTTTTTCTTCACTTTAATGCTTTAACTGTCTAGATTTGGCCAATGAGAGCTCTTAAAAGCTGGCCCCTGAGCTCTTTTTGTGTGCTCCATCATTCTCTGAGCATTTCCTGACTTTTTGGCACAACAGCTGTTCTAAGCACATGCTGTACTTTGCCTGCCCCAGCCTTGGCATTGGGAGTTCTTCTCCAGTGAGCTCTGCTTCCTTTGGTAGACAATGGCAGTTAGAAACCAACATATGGGCACTGAAGTGCCATTGTTCCTAGGGTCTCTCAACAGACAGAGCTGGAAAATAAATATTTGTACACATGCACATACATGCAAATATATATATATATTTTTTTTTCTTACTCTTTTTTTAAGAGACATATACCATTCCTTTATGTGGTCCACCATGGTTTAGTCAGTCACTGTTCTGTGAATTGGTATTTAGACGGTTTGCAATGTTTTCCAATTACAAACAACGCATCAATGAATAAGCTTTTGCATATGTATTTTTATAAAATGGAGGTAGGGTTGTATCCTCAGGATAAATCCCTGGATGTAGGATTACTGGGTCAAAGGTAAATGCATATGTCACTATGCTAGTTATTGCCAAATACCCCTCCATAATTGTCCCAATTTTCATTCCTGCTAGCAATGTATGAGAGTCCCTGTTTCCCCAAAGCCTAACCATGAGAGTGTAGTGCTATTCTTTTTAATTTATGCCAATTGTGACAGTGAAAATCACATTTCAGTGTAGCCTTAATTGGCATTTCTCTTATCATGAGTGCAGTTGAACATCTTTTCATATGCTTAAGGGCCACTGTTATATCTTTTTTGTAAACTGTCTGTTCATGTTTTTTGACCACTTTATTGGGGTTTTCTGCCTCAAAAATAAAATTTAAATGTGTATTTTGGGGGCACATTCAAAATGCCAGACACAATTTTAGGTGCTGCAGGTAGAATGGCAAACAAAATCATTTGCCATTCAGCCAGTATGTTTATTTGCCAGTATGTTTATTCAGCATAATTGCATCTGAAATTAAAATACAAACAAGGTTTAAATTCTTGGTTGATAACTGCTCTGCAAGGTTGAAATCATTTCCAAAAAATCAAAACCCTATAGATCCATTCACATTACCCAAACATATTTTAAGTAAACACCCACTTATAACTTCTCATAGAAATGCCAAAAGAATAATAAGCAACTTAGCAATTGCTTTGGGCAATAACATGTTAGAAGGCTAGCAGAATCACAGAAGAGAAAACTTTCAAGAAGACATGAAAAGGATAACACAACTTTTTAATTTTTTTGTTTTCTTCTGCAGTTATATATCTTCAGAATGATTCATTTAGCAGACGACTCTGGACAGACAGGAGGTTTCTCTCAATGTGTAACACACTGCAGTTTTCCACAGTGGTGGCATCAAGCCTTTTATAACTTCTTTACTTTCACCTGCCTCTTCATCATCCCTCTTCTCATCATGTTGATCTGCAATGCAAAAATCATCTTCACCCTGACACACATCCTTCATCAGGACCCCAATAGTATGTATTCCTTACATTTGATGTTAATTCTGGGTAAACAGTTTTCAAACAGCAATACTTAAAGCAGTGTTGCACTTACTATGTGCCGGATACTGTTCTAAGCGGTTTATATGTATTAACTCATTTAAAATTTACAGTTACCTCAGGAGGTGATACTTTTATTATCTCTAATTTACAGATGAGGTGATTTTATATCTGCTAATCTTCTAAATTTGCACCATGGATTTAAAGATGAAAAGACAATTACCCCATTTACCTAATATAAGCACTGGCAAATTGTTCCTGTTGGGCTATCATAGCACTATAATCAAACACCTGACTTCTAAAATCCAGCAAAGCACAAATCATTCAATGGTAGCCAATATACTTGTTAAAGTTAAGCTGATCTGTTTCACATCAAATACCTTCTATCCAAACAACATAACTATTCACATTTGTGTGTGTATACTCGTATGTGTGAGTGTGTGTGTTGGATGTATGAAATATTGTGCAATATGTAATTGACCATTTCATCTGAAACTTCACCAATGTGGCTGTGCCTTTTTTTGCTACAGTAACCTGATGTAGTCTCAAAAACTAAAATTTATGAATTTATAAAGTAAGCATGGCTATATTGGCATGATAACCAAGGTGCAGAAAATTCAACTCAGCCCAACCTCAGTCTACTCTGTTAGATATATATTTTAAGAATTTGAGTACCCCCACATTTCAAACCCAGAGTAGTTTGGTGGAAACTTAATTTTAAGCACAGTATTATCTTGAACATTTTCTATTTAATATATGACATAGTGGAAAACTTGAAATACAAATGTGCTTTTCCACCAAATGATCATTATTAAAAACAGTGAAAATTTGCTTCCTTACATTCATTAAGTTGAATTAGTGTAGTGATTCTCTATTCTTTTTTGTCCACTTCAGTTTTATAATAAAACTGGTTTTTAAACACCCACTCTTTTCTCTTTCTAATAGAATTACAACTGAATCAGTCCAAGAACAATATACCAAGAGCTCGGCTGAGGACCCTGAAGATGACGGTTGCATTTGTCACTTCATTTACTGTCTGCTGGACTCCCTACTATGTCCTTGGAATTTGGTATTGGTTTGATCCTGAAATGTTAAACAGGGTGTCAGATCCAGTCAATCACTTCTTCTTTCTCTTTGCTTTTTTAAACCCATGCTTTGATCCACTTATATATGGATATTTCTCTCTGTAATTGTTAGACTACATAGAAAGTCTGGTAAAGAAAAAAAAAGGTAATGAATTTCCCTATTTGGGAATGATAAACACAAAGTTTGCAGGGTATTTACTTATAAACAAAGCATAGGTTAAGGTTATCAGCCTTATTCTTTTAAAAACCACATTGTCAGAGTCAATTACAAAGGAAGAAAACTTCAGGAAAAATAATGCAATATTTCCCTTTAATCATAAACTCCTGAATTAATCTCTGCCCTTTCTGAGCTCATTATATGAGTTTCTTATCACTTTCCTTTTGTGTAAAAATGTATAAATATTTAAAATAGTCATGGCCAAAAGCAAAAGATGGCAAAAAGCAAGGCTAGGATACATACAGTCTTAATCTCAGCAATCGCTGAAGAGTTTTTCTCCAAAAGGGCTTAGCAGCAATTATAATCTTATGCTACAATAATACATAAAGCACAGAGATAGTATTCCCCTTGCTCATAAGTTCTATGTTCCTTCCAATGGCAAAAAAAAAAAAATTCAATGAACCTTTTCTTTGCAAGAATCTAATTTTTTCTTTGGCCCAAAATCGTTCTGATATTTGGAGTATTCAGCAACCACTCCCCATCTGCTCCATCAACCTGACAAGACTTGTAAGTATAGTTCTTCATCCAATTCCTTATATGGTATAGGTTGTGCAGTGCCTCTGTATAAACAGGGGAGTTTTGGGGGGGTTCAGATATGAATAGGGGTTAGAATATTCCTCTAGGCGATACAATCTATGGAGTTTGTGGTGATAATAATAATAATGTTTTAAAATACAATCAAGGAAAGACCTATACTTATGTTTTATACATAATATACCCTCTGTTTTAATGAGGGATTTTTTTCTATCTCTCAATCTTACTAAATTCATAAACCACAAATCACTGAAAAAGTAAACAAGAAATCAATCAAATGCGAAAGCTAAAAGCTATTTGATATGTAAAAGGAATTCTGAAAAACACAGTTTGCACACATACAGGTCAAAGAAGATGGCAGAGTATTGGAAAAAAGAAAAGAAAAACTTTCTGTACATATATAACTAACATTTACTGATAGTCACATTAAATGGTATGGTTTCCAAAATATGTCACACAATACCACTTTTAATTCAGCCTGTTTCGACCTATTCTATGAAAAAGGGGAGAGGATGAAAATAATGGGATTATAATATCCATTAAATGAGAAAATCATATAAGGTATTTAAAACAAATTCAATGATTATTTAACTTCTTTTTTAGAAAACAGGTAAAATAACATTATATCCATCTGAGATACGTAGTGCCACATAAAAGTTGATATGTAATTTCCAAATATTCCAGGACATGTTGAATTGTGGAAAGTGAATTGTTAATTAGAGTAGTGGTAGGTCTTCCCTTATTTTTATCTTCTCCTACTTCCAGTTTTTCAGTGTTGTAATGTGTAGTGTTTTTTTCCACATCCTACTAATTTTCCAATTCTGTCTCCATTGGTCCTGTTTCTATCACCATACATTATAGCTCCTTCCTTCTACTCTTTCATTCATATCTTGTTTTTTACTAAACTCATACCTATAATTAACCAGTGTCCCAACACTATAGTTGAATTGAGCAAGGCTCATTATTTATAATGTACTAAAATGCTCAAAGTTAAGGTTAAAGGCATGTATATTTTATAGTTCTGCTAGATGACACAGGAATATAGATGAGTCACAACAAAATCAATCTTCTCCAAGTCTCCTTATCATATGATTACTTCTAAACTAATAACAATTCTTATTTCTGGATTTAAAGGCAAAAATAATGCAAAAGATACAGTTAAGGGCTATATTAAAATATGTTTAATTAATATATATCAATTTGGCTCTTATATGTTCTACTTCTAGATATGTTCTCAGGCATTTTTTTTTTTTTTTGAGGGCAGTGTCACTGGCCTTCGTATGTGTGACCGAACCAGGGCCGCTGGCTTGCTTAACCGCCGCGCCACTCGGCCGGCCCTCAGGCATTTTATGATCCATTAAGTAAAGGGCTATTCAAAATCTTGATGCAGGGGTCTTTTACTTTTATGGTCCGTGTACAAAACTATATTTCACTGCAACTGTTTTTCTTCCATCCCTATTTGTATTATTTTACTCATTTAAAAACATTATTCTGAGAGGGATTTATAGGGCAAACTGGACTGCCAAAGGATCCCTGTATCACTAGAAAAGGTTAAGAATTCCAATTCTTGTATATTTATAAGGAAGTTTATTACAATAAAAATGTATCAGAATGTATTAATTTGTTTATATACATGCATAATAATGTTAATATTGAAACCATTGTTTCCGTTTAATTACTCACCATTTTCAAATTTAGAAATTCTCTTAAGGCTCAATATGTAATGAAAAATTTGGCAAAAAGAAGTATATAATATGAATATTGTGGTCCATAAATTATAATGTGGATATGGATATAAATAAACTAAAATTCATAGCCCATGTGGTAAATGTGGCTTTTAAATTAAAGATATATACCACTCAACACAGAGTATTTAATATTTGATATTACAGTCATTTACTCTATTTCCTGTCATAATAAAAGATAAGGATTCCTTGTAAAAAAGGATATATTCTGTAGAGTGAATCCAATATATAATAAAATTAAGATTTCTATCATGGTTACCTCCTCTCTTATTTAGCATAGAAAACTGGTTTAAAATTCTATTTCCTCTTGAAACTCTATTTAGTAAAGAAACTTCATGAACTAAGGATTGAACAAAGATTGCACTAATTCAATTTTGGCCTAAGGAACAGATATAATAGCTAACAAAAAAAAAATACTGTGGGAGAGGGGGTAGCACAAACATTATCATTTAGGCAGTATAAATCAGTGTAAGTTACAAATTTCCTTAAAGTGATCTGGTGTCAGAATTTATTTGGTTTTCACAAAGAGATATTTGTGGGTAGTTAAAATATATTTAGAAGTTCATCTATCTTACCTTTAGCCTAGCTTCCAATGTTGAACCAATTCATTGAACTTGTCTAATTACTATAAATTATGTCTATAGAAAACTAAATAAAATGAATTTCAGTTTAAACTGTAATTCAGATTAATTTATTTAAACGTTCAATTTAATTATTATGGTTATTAACTTTTAAAAATCAAATTTAAAACAATTAGTGTAATTTTAAAAAGTATATAATATATAATATAAAGTGCATGCGTAGGAACAACAGAATATATGTAAAATGTGTTAATCCAGTTATCTCTCAGTTATAATTTTTTAAAATTTTTTCTTGTGAATTCCTGTAATTCCAAATTTCCAAAATGAACATACATTGCTTTTATAATGAGGAAAAATACAATAAATGTTATATGTGTTGGTGTTTATATGACTTTTATTTTATGCAACATTGTTTCTATTAGAATGGTTTCTGCTGTAATAGAAATGTCAGACTAGAAGTGGCACTTTTTCATTTCATGTTACAGGAAGTACAGAAGTAAGCATGTAGAGTTGGTTAATTCAGAACTTTGAGTTATTTTCTCTGCTTCTGCTAGGTTTTATTTTAGTGATTAGAAGTTAGCTGTTACCAACTGGGAGTCTCAAAGGCAGAAAGAAAGGGTCGCTCCACATTATGCATCTCTCTTTCCCATAACTTCAGCACTTTCTCTTCAATTGGCTAGAAATGGAACACATAACCATTCCTGAACACATGACCAAATAACTAGCAAAGGAAAAGGGGGTTACCCCTAATACTGTAAGGGTATGCTTTATTTTGTGGAGGCCATGTTCAATTTCTCTAAATATTTAGCCACCTGATAACTGAAAAAACTACTTTTTTTCTCACTGTGTGTGTGTGTGTGTGTGTGTGTGTGTGTGTGACAGAGAGAGAGAGAGAGAGAGAGAGAGAGAGAGAGAGAGAGAGAGAGAGAGAGAAAAGGGGAATGTTTTGGGACTTAGAAGCCAGCAGCACTTGCCACAATCACCAATTAACTTCTCAGAATAAATTGAGATACATATACCACAAAGTTTAAATTGCACATAATTTAAATACAAAGCATCAAGTCTAAATATACTTCTTGGAATATAGTAATTGCACAATAAATGCAGCCCTAAGGGAAAAGAGCAGATTTTACTGTTTTTCACAATCTAAATTCAAACATTTTATAATTATTGACTTTTTTGGAAATTCTGTCCTTGTTTTTTGTTTGTCTGTTGTTTTAATTAGTCCATTTGGTAAGAAATTTGCATAACTTTTTAATATTCTGGCTATCACTCAGATCCAGAGTACAATTGTCCAGTAAACAAATAATTAATTATATGGCAACCTGAAGCAGATTTCCCATGAAGCTAAGGAAACTTAACTTCAAAGCTTCTCCACTTACACAGCCCCCTACAGAGGCCCTGGAAAAGAAGTCTTCACATGGTCATACGTTTTTATAGAATTCACAAAAATAAAATATTACAGTTACAACTAGTTAAGACTATCTCTTTCCACTTTTACTTCCTCTCTGTCACACTTCTCCTCTCAGGTAAGGTGGTGTTGGAATGGCCATGGATATCTTTGGTATCCAGGAATATATTGAATCAGGGATATATTTAAATTGAATCTGAAGGGATACTACCATGTTTCCCTCAAAATAAGACTGAGTCTTATATTAATTTTTTTCTCCAAAAGACTCATTTTATTCATTTGTTCATGTACAAAAATCTACATTTGATCAAATACAGTCATGTCTGGCTGATGCTCTTAACTGGAGTTTATTTTGGGGGAGGGCTTATATTATGAGCACCCTGAAAATCATGCTAGGGCTTATTTTCCAGTGAGGTCTTATTTTGGGGGAAACGTGGTATGTGGTTCTTGGTCATTTTCATGTATAATTAAGTCACTGCTAACCCTCACAGTAAGGTTCTAGACATAGATTTAGATAAAATATTGCTACCCCCCCCCCCAATATTGACTTAGAAAGGGAATTATACAAGAGTATGACTTATTGGGCATCATTTTAGGGTGTACATGTTAAAAATTGGAAGAATTTCCATTGACTAGCTTCTGTACATTTTATACCCTACTTTCCCTTCATTGCCTACATAGTCCTGATGCCATATGTCTAGAAACAACCATATCATATGACCAAGGCCCTATACTTCCCCATCTGAGTACAGTGTGTTCAAGCCAAAACCTAAGATTCATCCTTAATATCTCTCCTCAATGTTATGCATCCAATCCATCAGCAAATCCAGTTAATTCAATCTGAAAAATATTTTCCAAATTTGTCCCCTTTTCTCTACCTCCATTGACATTGACCTAGTATAACCTATCATCAACTCTTTAAACCTGATTAGAGCCACAAATATCTTGGTAAATTTTTCTTGCTCTCCTATTCTCCACCAAGCAACCAGAATTCTCTTTTCAAAATATAATTAAAATGGCACTCCATTGCTGAATCTATAATGACTCTCCACCACACTTAAAACAAAATCAAAATTTCTTACTTAGATGTTCTAGAGGTACTTTGAATGATCAATCCTGGCATCAGGCTGCGGCTTTGGGACATTGCAAATGTAACATTTTTCCTTTTGGGAAAAGATGGAATTAATATAGTATCATCATTGTTCCTAAAAAGTGACACAGCAAACCTACACTGCAGTTTAAGGAGTGTGTATGTGTGTATGTGTGTGTGTGTGTGTGTGTGTGTATAATATATATTTTGAGTACTTGTAATTTTGTCTATATATTTATATACATATGCTAAGAGAAATGGAATATGTAATACCCTATAAAATTCTTTATGATACCTCTCTGTATGCATAAATAATACAAGTTTGCTGCCTTAATATGTCTATTAGGTAATGGAGGAAAGTATTACCTTTATCTGTTAGGATGCTTTAAGCTACAAGAATGGAAAACACAATTAAAAATGGAAGAACTTTCTTCAGTAATCTACCTATAAAACTACCCCTCACTTTTATTATCCAGAATTGCCTAACATACTAATGCCTAAGCCAGAACACTGCAAGGAGACTGGGATTATGACTATTTCAGACCACTGATAATTCAGTATCTAGGGTAAGGGAGAAATCCAGCTCCCCATGAAGCTCATGGCAGCCCTATATCTGAATAAAATTGAGATGCTATTAGCAAGAAAGAAGGGATATCGCTTCACAATAAAAAAAAGGAGAGGAGGGTAAAATGTCTATTAAACTGCCTTCCAGCAACTCAAAATACTAAAGAGAAGTTGTGATTAGATGTCATCAATGGCCATTATTTCTGTCCAGTGGAAGTAATAAAAGTGATGGGGGTATTTCCTTCTTTGAAGCAATCACCACATCTATCCACAAAACGTGTGGTGGGCAAATCTATTATGAATTGCTCAAGACTTGGAAACAGAGATGACTCTGGGTGGTGAGCACACAATGTGATATATAGATGATGTATTATATAATTGTACACTTGAAACCTATGTAATTTTACTAACTATTGTCACCCCAATAAATTTAATATAAAAAAAACAAAAATCTCGCCAGCAGAGTGCTGAAGATTCATGAAAGCAATTTATTATTATTATTGTTACTTAATATTATGTTTAGTTGATAATAATACATAGAAAAACTTTGGAGTAGCATTCTAAAATTGTTATTTCACTGATTATGAAAAACAGATACCCTATTCCTACCTTATTGGAAATGATGACCTGGACTCAGTATCTATTCCCACACCTTTGCTTCCTATCTCTACTACCCTGCATTAAAGCATCCCTAACCACACTGGTGAGGCTACTGTACAGATTAAAAATACCTGCTGGTAGCACTACTGCCTGGAATATAAAATCTAACCTCCCACCCAAAGCCAAGTGATGAGGGCATTGTAAGAGATGACTCCTTCAACACCTTCTTTAGTGAGACTGGGATTGTCAAATCTGTCCCCACAGGAATATTTGTAGACTTAGAGCCAATTGTAAGTAATGATGTTCTCCCTAGAATGCCATCACTGCCAAAAAAAAAGAAAAAAAAAAGGTATTGCAAATGTCTGGGTCTCTAGGCACTACACAGTTGAAAAGAAAATCATTGACCTAATCTTAGACAGGATTCAGAAGCTAGCTGTCCTAACTATGGGTCTTCATGCTTTCTTGGATTTCTGCTGGTTGGTTGTAAAACCAGTTCCTATTTTGCCCTCCTGATGCGAGTTGATTATAGGAACACAGTTCATTTACCCAACTTCTTAGTTTTCCTTAGCTTTAGCTAAGGTCTTTAATTCCTTCTACTCTGTAGCACTCCGATTGTGCTGTTATGTTAGATAATAGGGCTATCTATAATATTTGGGCAGAAACTGTGATATCAAGCACCCAGTATACAATAACTTTAACCATATTATCAACAAGAGTGTATGCTTCATCACTGTTTCCCTCAGATTTTACGGTGCCTTCAATATCTATAAGACAGAATTCCATACCAACTTCTGTCTGTATCTATATCTACTTCACTCTGGACACTCATATTCCAGTTACCTTTGCTGGGAAAACTAACCACAGACATTGTGGTTCAACATTCTGTGCTTTAACCGACAGGCCAGGTGATTCTGATGAGTGCTATATTTGATTCTCCCTGGGATAGAAGATCTGGCTGTGAAATTGAACAAAGATGAGGAAACAAGCCAAAGATGAGAAGGAAGATGACCTGAACATTGTTTCAGGCAAGAAAAAAAGATGTAAAATGCAACAGCACAGTTTCAATGGCAACTGAGTCTGATGGTGAACAATGACTGGGGCAGAACTGAAAACTCTGGAATTGGGCTCTGAATGTGCTTTCATAAAGGGACTGAGGTGCCTTCACCCTCAATTAGGGCACATCCTGATGCATTTAAAGTGTATTTTCCAGACAGCCATGAGGACTGGGTGCCCCATTTAGGGATTTTCAGTTTTGTCATCTGTTTTCTATCATTATTAGCAGAAGATTAAACTTGGGAGCATAATTTATTATATTTTATCTTTACTTTCTGTTGCTTAAGTACTTAAGCAATAAAGTCTCTTGGAAATTATATTTCAATTGTTAATCTATGATAATTTGTGTTTTTATTACTCTATGAGTAATTTAAAATATGTCAGGAAAATGTAATATGCACATATCCTAACTCATAGTCCACTTAATAGGATATTACAGTAATCCCCCTTATCCACAGGACATATGGTACAGGACTCCCATGATGCCTGAAATCATGAATAGTTCTGAGCCATATTCATACTATGCTTTTTCTTATACATACACATCTATAATAAAGTTTAAGCTACTCTTGTATTTTGGGGTCACTATTAAGTAAACTAAAGGTTATTTGAACACAAGCACTGCAGTACTCGGACAACTGATCTGATGGATAGCATATACAGAGTGGATATGCTGGAAAAGGGGTGATTCACATACTGGGAGGGACAGAGCAGGACAGTGCTAGTGTTCATCATGGTACTCAGAAAGATGCACAATTTAAAATTTGTGAATTGTTCATTTATGGAATTTTTTATTTAATATTTTCAGACCACCTCTGACCACATAGGTAACTGAAACAGTGAAAACCAAAACCACAGATGCAGTGGGGTTACAGTATTCACATTTTTTTTAATCTTATACATTTTTAGGAATCATAAAGAGTTGAACTATGTAGAAAACCTCCAAGAATAATTATTATGACAAATATCATTAGTAGACAGATAAAGACAATAAAAAAAAATGGATTCTAAGTTCAATATCAAAATAAATATACAGGCCTTGTCCATGTCTTGGGATAGCTGTCTACCACTGGTGTCAGCAGATTCTTGTCCGCAAGGAGTCTTTGATGTCTGTAGACAGGAATAAATAGATGTCCATTCTTGATTAGGTGCCTGAAAAGGTCCTTTCCAGTGAAGTTGGAAAAGTGTCTTTTATTTTATTTTTTTTATTTATTTTATTTTATTTATTCAATTTTTATTTTTTTTATTTTTTATAACAATGCAATAGTTATACTTTTTATCCCTCCAAGTGCCAACCCCCCTCCCTCAATCCGCCGCCCCACTCCCCCCCATATTATAATATCTACTACAACTCCCCTGGTCCCATTCCCACAATGTAATCCTCATCCCTTGACTATATGTATACACTCAATCACAGTTAACACTCAATATTATACAACATCACCTTCAGGTGTACAGCGCAGTGATCAAGTTTCTACCCCATCCCTGAAGTGGTCTCCCCAACAAGACACATGACCATCTGACACCCCACAAAGCATTCACAACATTATCAGTTACATTCCCAGAACTGCCCCCTATATCCCTGTGGCAACATTGTAGTCACTCAACTACGCTATCCAAAACCTTTCCCCTCTCCCCATCCCCACCCTCTCCCAGCCAGCAACTATAAGTTTTTCCTTTAGATCTGCTTGATATGATTTCAATCTTCTTAAATTTACTGAGACTTGTTTTGTGGCCTAACATGTGGTCTATCTTGGAAAATGTCCCATGTGCACTTGAGAAGAATGTATATTCTGTTGTTTTGGGGTGAAATGCTCTAAAAATATCGATGAAACCCAGCTGCTCTAAAGTGTCCTTTAAGGCCACTCTTTCCATGTTGATCTTCTGTCTAGAGGATCTGTCCATTGGTGACAACGGGGTGTTCAAGTCCCCTACTACGATAATGTTACTGTTGATCTCTGTCTTTATGTCTGTCAAAATCTGTTTTATATAATTAGGAGCTCCTATGTTGGGTGCATAGATGTTTACTAGGGTTATGGTGCCCTTCTTTGTCTTTTGTAGTCTTTTGTAGTCTTCATTTTAAAGTCTATTTTGTCAAAAATAAGTACTGCTACTCCAGCTTTTTTTCTCATTTTCATTTGCATGAAATATCTTATTCCATTTGTAAACAGCATATACATGGGTTCTATTTTCTTATCCACTCAGCCACTCTCTGTCTTTTGATTGGAGCATTTAGTCCATTCACATTTAAAATGATTCTTGAGGGCTAGCCGAGTGGCACGGTGGTTAAGCGCTGGCTTCGGAAGCCAGCGGTCCTGGTTCGGGTCCCACATATGAGGGTCAGTGACACTGCCCTCAAAAAAAAAAAAAAAAATGATTGTTGATAGGTGCATATGTATTGCCATTTTGTTATTTGTATTCCTGGTCTTCCTAGGTGAGCTTGTTTATCCCATTCTGTTTAAAAAAGCCCTTTCAACATTTCTTGCAATGCTGGTTTGGTGGTAATGAACTCCTTAAGCTTATTCTTTTCTGAGAAGCTCTTTATCTCTCCTTTGATTTTAAGTGATAGCCGTGCTGGGTAGAGCAATCTTGGTTGTAGACCTTTCTTTTACATCATTTTGACTATCTCCTGCCATTCCTTTCTGGCCTGCAGAGTTTCTGTAGAAAAGTCAGCTGTTAGTCTAATAGGAGTTCCTTTGTATGTATCTTGCTGTCTTTCTCTTGCTGCTTTTAGGATTCTGTCTCTGTTTTTAACCTTTGCCATTTTAATTATGATGTGTCTTAGAGTGGGCCTGTTTGGGTTCAGCCTGTTTGGAATTCTCTGCACTTCCTGGGCTTGTATCTCAATTTCCTTCACCAGGGTAGGGAAGTTTTCAGTCATTATTTTTTCAAATACATTCTCAACCCCTTGCTTCTTCTCTTCTCCTTCTGGTATTCCTATGAGTCAAAGGTGGTTGCGCTTCATCTTGTCCCATAGGGCTCTTAAACTATTTTCATTGTTTTTTATTCTTTGGTCCTTTTGTTATTCCAACTGGGTGATTTCTGCTATTTTGTCTTCCAAATTGCTGATCCGATTCTCTGGTTCATCTACTCTACTGGTGATTTTTTCGAGTGTGTTCTTCATTTCAGTTATTGTATTCTTTAGTTCTAACTGGTTGTTCTTATGATTTCTCTATCCTTCCTTATGTCCTCACTAAGATCATGAAACATTCTTATCATCAGTGTTCTAAATTCTGTCTCTGAAAGGTTGGATCCCTCTGTTTCATTTAGTTCCATTTCTAGAGGTTTCTTCTGATCTTTTACTTGTGACATGTTTCTTTGTTTCTTCATTCTGCCTGTCGCTCTGGGATTGCTTTGATGTATTAGATAGATCACCAGGAAAGCCCTGGCTGGATCATGCAGGCACAAAGCTAATGGCCAAACACTCCCAGGAAAACTCCCAATCTCAGCCTGGGCCAATCAGCTGCTAGTAGATCAGGCCAAGCAGCCTGACAACCAATCACCAGCCTGGAAACTCTGCACTCGCAGTGTGGAAAGCAGGGACCCAGCTGGCTCCTGCACTCCCAATTCTCAATGAGCTGTTGGAGCCAGACTGCACCCACCTGGCATTTCCCTGGCAACGCAGCACAAGCAGGGCAGATGGTGGGGATCCAAGGCCACATGCATGTGCATGCACACATGCACTCCTGCTCCAATTCCACCAGACCAATGAGGTCCCAGACTTGACCCTCTGTGGGAGGGCCCATCCTTGACAAAAATGGTGCCCTCCTGTATACCTCTCGTGTGCAAGATCCACACCAGGGGAATAATAGTCCCAAAACTTCCAGCTCCCATGCCAAGGGTGCTCAGTTTAGTCTGTCCCCGCAGGCTCCTGGACCACACTCACACAGCTACTCCCTCCACCAGGAACCAAGTGAGTGCTCACCAGCGAGCAAGTCTGTGTGCTGGCTCCACTGGTTCTCTAGCCGCTCTCAGCCTCACCAAGCTGAGCAAAGAGAGTCCTCATGAATTTCTACTGCCAGCTATCGTGGAACTCCTCTTCCTGGCAAAGTCACTCTGGACTGGTGAGCTTAGTTTGGGGCCAGAGGGCCTCTCCCCCAACCAGAGAAGCCTCCCCACAGCTGGGGCATCCCTCACGAGGCTCCGCTCTCTTGTCTGCAACCCTCCTACCAGACTTGAGGAGGCCTCCTCTTAAGTCCTTTGTTTAGAGGTTCTGTTCATCTAGCGTTCAGGGTACTTCCGAGGTTGAATGTTGTATAAATTATTTGTAATTTTGGTGTGATTCTGGGATGCAGTAGGCACAGCGTCTTCTATTCCACCATATTACCAGAAGTCCCGAGTATTCACATTTTGAAAAGCTTTATTTTCTTCACAAAGGAATTTCCTCTGGATTCTTCTAAATAATTAGCTTGCTTCAAGGCAATTAACTTGTTACTGCAACACCTTTGGGCAAAGTACGGTACTGGCATAAAAATAGACACATAGACCAATGGAACAGAATAGAGACCCCAGAAATAAACCCAACCATATATGGTCATTTAATCTATGACAATGGAAGCAAGAATTTACATTGGAATAAAGATAGTCTTTTTAATATATGGTGCTGGGAAAACTGGACAGATACGTGCACAAAAATGAAAATGGACCACCTAATTACCCCATATATGAGAACAAATTAAAAATGGATTAAAGACTAAAACGTAAGACCTGAAACCATAAAACTCCTAGAAGAAAACATAGGGAGTAAATTTGCAGACATTACCCTCAGTAATATTTTTACTGACATATCCCCTCAGGCAAGGGAAATAAAAGAACAAATAAACATATGGGATGATAGAACTTAAAAGTTTTTTCACAGCAAAGGAAATCATCAATAAAACAAATGGGCAGCCTACTGAATGGGAGAAGATATTTACCAATGATATATCTGATAAGGGGTTAATATCCAAAACTTATAAAACCCTCATTCAAATTAACACCAAAAGAGAAACAAACAACCCAATTAAAAAATGGGCAGAAAATATGAAAAGGCATTTCTCTAAAGAGGACACACAGATGGCCAACAGACATATGAAAAAATGTTCAACCTCACTAATCATCAGAGAAATGCAAATAAAAACCACAATGAGATACCACCTCACTCTGGTCAGAATGGCTATCATCAATAAACTAACAAACAACAAGTGCTTCAAGGTTGTGGAGAACAGGAAACCCTGGTGGGACTACAGATTGGTGCAGCCATTATGAAAATCAGTATGGAGGTATCTCAAAAAACTGGAAATGGAACTACCGTATGACCCAGCAATTCTACTCTTGGTTATCTATCCTGAGAAACCCAAGATGCTAATTTGAAAAACTATATGCATCCCTATGTTTATTGCAGTGCTATTTACAATAGCCAAGACTTGGAAACAACCGAAATGCCCATCAGTAGACGACTGGATTAAGAAACTGTGGTACATTTATACAATGGAGCATTACTCTGCGATAAAGAAGAATGAAATCATGCCATTTGCAATGATATGGATGGACCTAGAGACTCTTATGTTAAATGAAATAAGTCAGTCAGAGGAAGACAAATACCATATGATCTCACTTATATGTGGAATCTAAAAAACTGAATGAACACGCAAAGTAAACAGAAATAGTCTCAGAGATATAGAAGAAAAACTGATGGTTGTTAGTTGGGAGGGGGTTGGGAACGAAGGGAGAAGGGGAAGGGATTAGACAGCATAGATAGATAACTACAATATTGCCACAAGGATATGAAACACAGTTTGGGGAATATAATAATGTAAATATTTTGTAGGGTGTCAGATGATCAAATGTCTTTTTAGGGAGACCACTTCATGAATGGGGTAGAAACTTGATTACTGCACTGTACACCTGAAGCTGATGTTGTATAATATTGTATGTCAACTATAATTGAATATATATATAGTCACAGGGTGTGAAGTATAGTGTGGGAGTTGAGTCAATGGAATTGTAATAGATATGTATGATATCAGGGGGAATGGGGCGGCAGATTGGGGGAGAGGGGTTGTCACTTTGAAGGGTAAAATGTATAACTATTGTACTGTGTTTTACACCTGAAATTAATTTAAAAATAGTATTGTACAGATATTAACTTATTTTGCCAAATGTATCATGTTATGTAACATGTTATTGTTATGGGAAACCGAGTGAAAAGTACAAAGAAATTCTCTGTCTTATCTTTTTAAATTTCCTGTAAATCTAAATTCATTCCAAAATAAGATTTTGAAATATAATTGTGCTATGCCTTTAGAATGTAACTATGCACTCATATATGCACTTTTGTGTGTGTGTGTATTTGTGTGTGTACACATATATAGCACAGGAACAGCAGAAATGAAGGAAGGAGGCAGTGTATCTTTGACAGATCAAAGTGGAGAAGGGAAGTGAGCCATAAAATCAAGTCAACATATTCTTAAACACTACACAAAAGCAACAGAAAAGAACTCTCTCTGAAGTTAGAAAAGATTTCATGAAACCCATGAGAAAGGAAAAAATGAGTTTGAACTAAAAAATTAAAAATCTGCTTTGCCATTAATCAGATATAGACAATAGACACAGGTAAAGTCAGCTGTAAAGTTAACAAAACATATGTCTCTCAAGAACATGCTGTCAAGTGGCACCCTCCCTGCGCACTCCCCACCCTCCCCACCCACCCCCACACACACTTACAGTAACTGAGAAAACTTAGGGAATTGGGCCCAGTGCCAAAGGAATGCTGGATGGACAGGACGAACAGTGGATAAGCTGATCACAAGAAAGTCACCATACCATCACATGTTATTACATAAGTGCCTGCCTTTTTCAAAAAACCCACCACTTTCAAAAAGCCCACCTTTGCATGGAAACCACTTTGCCCCCAGCTTTTAAAAACAGCCAAACAGAGCCAGTCCTCTAGTTAGACTATGCTGCCTCCCTTATGCTTGAGCATAAGCTTTATGAAATTTGTCTGGAAATTTTTCTGGGGTTTCCTATCAATTTCTATCTTGGGAAACTCAAGAAGTACAACACTGGTAACATAACTACCATTTTTTTACTCAAAGAAAACCCTTTTCTCCATAATCATAGACTATCAAAAATTTGCTCTTTGAAATCCCTTTATTAAGATTAAAACATTCAAGATGCCAGTCAAGTTGGCAGAGTAGGAAAACACTGTGCTTACCTTTTCTCACGACCACATTTGAATTAGGACTAAACTATAAAACTACCATCACTGAGAATCACGTGAAATCTTGCTGAACCAAAGCCCTACAACTAAGGATATGCAAAAGAAGCCACCTGGAGAGTGGGAGGAGGGGCAAAGACACAGAATGGGCTTGTCCCACACCCATGTGTGCCCATTAAAAATCAGGAGGAATATCTTGACTGTGGAGGTGCCCCCTTGAGGATTCAGCCCCTCCAAACCAAGGTTTCAGTGCGAGGGAGAAAAGACCCCATAATTTCTGGTTGTGAAAACCAGCAGAGATTGTGGCTGAGTAAGACAGAGGGTGGCTGAAGTTCAGGCGTTCCTCTTAAAAGGACTGACCACGTGCGGGCTTACCCACCAATGGAATCACTGGCTCTGAGCTCCAGCGCTGGGACAATAGCTGGAGAGGCAACAGGGACATATGGGGTGGGGAACTGAGTTGTCTGGCTCCAGGACAAGGGCTGGAAGGGCAGCTTTCCTGCAAACAGAGGAGCTGGTGGAAGCCACTGTTTCTTTGTTGAGCCCTCCCCCTTCCTATCTTGCAGATGCAGGTGGCCACTTATCTGAGTCTCCATCCAGCTGGCTAATTCGGTTCATTGGCCACGCCCTGGTGATTCTGAGACCCCGCCCACCCAATTTTCAGGCACACCCAAGCAGCTTCCAATGGCTTTTTTTGTACAAAGCACCTGTCTTGGCTCATGCTGCAGATTTTCCTACAGTCTCTCAAAGGTCTGCAGAACCCAGACAAGCAGCATCTGGCTTGAACATGTCCCGTATCTCTGGCTGAGCAGCCCTAAGCCTGGCACTAGCAGCAGCCAGACTTCGTTCATGGGTTGGCCTCTTGAGGCACTTCCAAGCAAGACGCAGGCAGCGGCCATCTTCAGATTTCTTTGTGGCTAATGCCAGGTGGCCCCGGATGGGACACAGGCTGCAGCTGAACTTGACCTACAGCGGGTCCCCTCCCAGGTGACCCTGGGACTGGCATGCTGAGTAGCCAGCTTTGAAAAGAGTTGGAGCATCACCCAGCCGCCTCCAAAGATGACACAAAGGGTGGACTGGGCAGGCACCAGAGCCCTGCTGAGACAGATCCAGTTCTGTAGGGTCAGCCACTATACCACAGCTCCTCCACTGTAGTCAAGGACAGTCCTCACAACCAATGAGCCTTAGGGTCAATCCTTACCATTGACATGCAAACAGCAACCAAGGCTCAACTCTAAGAAGAGGACATTTACAACTCACACAAAGACACACCAGGAGTGTGCAGTGCAGGTGACCAGGAAGATGGGTGCCACTGAGTTCCACAGCATACCTACTACATAACGCCATACTACTAAGACTGGGAGACATAGCAGCCCTACCTAATACATAGAAACAAACACAAAGAGGCAGCCAAATGGGGATACAAAGAAATATGTCCCAAGTAAAAGAACAGAAAAAAGCTTCAGAGAAAGAACTAAACAAAAAGGAGACAAGCAACCTATCGGACACAGAGTTCCAAACACTGGTTATATGGATGCTCAATTATCTCAGGGAGGACTTCAACAAAGAGATAGGAAACATAGGGACCAGCCGAGTGGCGCGGTGGTTAAGCGCTGGCTTGGGAGGCCAGCAGCCCCAGTTCGGGTCCCACATATGAGGGCCAGTGACACTGCCCTCAAAAAAAAAAAAAAGACATAGGAAACATAAAAATGGAGAGAGAAAACCTTAAAAAGAACAAATCAGAAATAAAGAATACAATGATGGAAATGCAGAATACATTACAGGGAATCAAGTAGATTAGATGAAGCAGAGGATCGAATCAGCAATTTAGAAGATAAGGTAGCAGAACACACCCAATCAGAACAGAAAAAAAGAAAGACTCCAAAAAAAATGAGGAGTTTAAGGGGCTTCTGGGACAACATCATGCATACCAACATTTGCATTATAGGGGTGCCAGAAGGAGAAGGAAGAGAGCAAGGAATTGGAAACCTATTTGAAGAAGTAATAATGGAAAACTTCCCTAACCTCGAAAAGGAAATAGATGTACAAGCCCAGGAAGTGCAGAGAGTCCCAAACAAGATGAACTCAAAGAGACCCACACCAAGACACATCAGAAGTAAAATGCCAAAAGTTAAAGACAAAGAGAGAATCTTAAAAGCAGCCGGAGAAAAGCAGTTAGTTACCTACAAAGGAGCTCCCATAACTCTATTAGCTGATTTCTCCACAGAAACTTTGCAGGCCAGAAGAGATTGGCAGGAAATATTCAAAGTCATGAAAAGATAGGACCTACAATTAAAATTATTCTACCCAGTAAAGCTATCACTTAGAATTGAAAGACAGATAAAGAGCTTCCCAGACAAGAAAAATCTAAAGGAGTTCATCACCACCAAACCAGTATTACAAGGAAACTTAGAGGGGCTTTTGTAATACAGACACACAGACACACAGACACACACACACACACACACACACACACACACAAAATGTAAATAATATTTTGAACAAAATGGCATTAACTACATACCTATTAACAATTACTTTCAATGTAAATGGATTAAATGTTCCAATCAAAAGATAGGGTGGCTGAGTGATTAAGAAAACAAGACTTACATATGCTGACTACAGAGACTCACTTCAGATCAAAAGACACACACAGACTGAAAGTAAAGGGATGGAAAAAGATATTTCATGAAAATGGAAATGAAAAAGAAAAAAAAAAGCTGGGAAAGCAATACTTATACCAGAAAAAATAGACTTTAAAACAAGACTATAAAAGACAAAGAACCCAGTAGCTCCACTTCTGGATATTTATCCAAAGAAACCCAAATTGCTACTTCAAGGGGATGTGCTCATCCAATGTTTATTTCAGCATTATTTACAGTAGACAACATATGAAGGCAACCTGGGTTTCCCTGAATGGATAAAGAGGTGGTACACATATACAATGGAATATTACTCAGCCGTAAAAAAGAATGAAATCTTGCCATCTGTGCAACATGGATGGACCTAGAGGGTATTATGCTGAGTGTAGTAAGTTAGACAGTGAAATACAAATGTCATATGATTTAACTTATAAGTGAAATCTAAAGAACAAAATAAACAAAACAGAAACAAATGCATAGATATAGAGAATATTTTGATGGTTACCAGATGGGAGGGGATTTTGGAGTGGGTGTAAAAGGGGAAGGGATTAAGAAGTACAAATTGGTTCTTACACAGTTGTCATGGGGATGCAGGATATAGCATAAGGAGTATAGTAAATAATACTGTAATAACTATGTATGGTATCAGATGGGTACTAAATTTATTGGAGTGATAGATGGCAGGGGGGTTGGAAGCATGGCTAAAAAGGTGAAGGGATTAAGAAATACAATTTGGTAGTTTATAAAATAGTCATGGGGATGTTAAGCATAGGGAATATAATCAATAACATGGTAATAACTATGTATACTACCAGATGGATACTAGTTAAGGCAATCACTTCTTCAATTATATAAATGTCTAACCACTCATGTTATACACCTGAAGTTAATATAAAATAATATTGAATGTCAACTGTAATTGAAAAATTTAAAAAGAGGAGAAAAGCTAATGGGGAATAAGAGGTTCAAAGTTCCAGGAATAAAGCAAGTAAGTCTTGAGGATGTATTATATAACATAGGAAATACAGTCAGTAATATTGTGATAGCATGGTATGGTGTCAGATTGTTGCTGGATTTACGGTGATCACTTCTTTAGCAGAGAGAATATAATCAATAATATGGTAATAACTATGTATAGTACCAGGTGGGTACTATTGAATAACTGTGATGTACACCTGAAACTAATATAATATTGTATGTTAGCTATATTTTAATAAAAATCTTTTTTTTAAAAAAAAGATTGAAATATCCCACTCTTGGCTAGAAGACGTAAGTAATTATGATGCAAAGAAATAGTCTCTGCTTCCAATTCAGGGGCAGAACTTCAGAAAAATGTTTGTGGAAACAACATCTATTTTAACTTTTTAGTTAAAAAAAAAAAGCATCTTAGGTCCATGTTGCAGTTCAGACCTAACGTAGACCCCTTTATATGCAGCCTTGATTTCTTTTGAGCCTATCAAAACATTTTAAAACTTCATTTTAATTTCTCCTAAACACCACACTCCCCTAAATTCCTATAGTAATTTAGTTTGGTGAGGCACTTCATGGTTCTTCTGGAATGTGGAGTCCCTCCTTGCAATGGGCTAGAAACCTTACTTTCTTGGAATACAGTTTTGTTCTTGATGTGCCTAGGGTTACTGGACTAGGAAGACTGCCTCATATTAAAAGTTCAGGCACATTAATTTCACATGTAAATGAGCAACCAAAAAGTATTGGGTTTATGTCCTATACAGTTATTATGAGAAAATAGAGAGTAAGGAACATAACATCATCATTAAAGATAATGAAAGCATGCCTGAAAAGATGTGCCACAAAAATATATCAAAACTAAGTTACTATTCTGAAACTAGCTAAACAAGATTAAGAAAATTATACACAATATGATAGAAAGTGATTCAGAATTAGAAAATCTGTTAATTAACTCAATGGGGGATCCTTTCGCAGTGTATACATATATCAAATCATCAAAGCTAAGAGGGCCTCAATTTTAAGAACACCATTATTTTCTGTATTAATAAAAAAATTCTAATTTCAGGGATGTTAAAATGTGAAGAAATGTGGGTCTTAGATGAAATACAGTATATTTATTTCATGTTGCTGTATAACAAATTACCAGAAACATAGTGGGTTAAAACTATATAAATTTATTAGCTCACAGTTTTGCAGGTCAGAAATGGGGGCACAGCATAACTGGGTTCCCTGCCCAGTGCCACATAAGGTTGAAATCAAGGTATCAGCTGATTGTGTTCTGAGCTGGAGCTTGGGTTCTTCTTTCAAGCTCATAGAGGTTGTTGACCAAATTTAGTTCCTTGCAGCTGTAGGCCAAGGTCCCCATTTCCTTGCTGGCTGTTAGCTGGGGTCCACTCTCAGCTCCTAGAGGCCATTCTCATTTGCTTCCATGCACTCCCTCCCTCTTCAAAGCCAGCAAGTGAAAATCTCTCTCACTTTGAATTTCTAACTCCAGGAAAAGCCCAACGTCTTTGAAAGGTAGAGTGGCAATATACAAATAAACAAACAAATATACAGCAGAAAGTGATAGATGCTAAAAAAGAAAACAAGAGACGTTTACACTTGCATTTCCTTCTGACTAGCATACTCTTCTGCTAGAATATCTAGCAGGGCTCACATCATTTAGGTTTTGGCTCAAATGTTACCTCCTCAAAGAGCATGTCTGTGACTACCAAAAACTGTCTCCCTCCTCTTCCCCACGTCACTTTCTATGTCCTTACCCTTTTTAAATTTCATTATATTTACTTTCTGAAATTATATTTTCATTTATTTTCCACTTTTTGGCTTTCCATTGTGAAACTGATGTAATGAGGGATCACTGTTATCTCTATAGCCTGATCATTGTCTGGTCATTAGCTCCTAAGGTTTAATAGGCAGTCAACATTTAGGATGGAGAGAAATGAGGAAGGTAAACTGGAGGGAAATAAGAGAAATTGGTATTATCTGTGGGGTGGGCCAAAGATATTTATATTTATTAACTTTAGAATAAAAAGTAAAGACAGGGGACATGCTTAGTGCTAGAGCAGAACCTTGGAAGAATGGGACATGGACCAACGTCATTTTAGTGGTTATGTAAATGATACACAACTGGATTGAGAAAACTGAATGATGCCATAGGTGAACAGCATGAAGTTTCCAGGTATTTAGAGATGCACAGTTTTGAAAAGAGAATGGAAAGACACAAAAGATAATGCAGTTTTGCCTAGACCCTCTCTCCACACTAATGAGGAAGAAGTTCTAATTAAGTAAAAGTATCATGCATTGTGAAGGATATATATAAAGTCAAAGCATATGCTAATTTTTAAAATCCTACAGTTGTTTCTTCAAATATAGTTATTTAGAATGAAAGACAAATCCTAATGTTCTTGTGTCCCACTAATATTTGTTTTCTAAGAAAGGTGAAAGGGGAGTCAATGGAAAGTGAATTAGACGAGAAGTCTCTAGACACGTGTTCTGGTACTTAACCTGACAGTGACTAGCTCTGACCTTGACCAAATCACTTACACTGACTGCAAGTTCCCCTAAGTGAAGAGGGCAAACTGATGACGTCATTTATAGCTCTATCACATGATTCTATTAAACCTGTGACAGTGCCCAAAATTCTTTGTTAAACGTATAACGTCTTCAAACGAAATCTCGGACTGGAAATGTGAAGTTCCCTATCACCAGCCTTCGGTTATTGATTTACAACATGAAGGTATTTCCTCTTCCCGGTACAAAACTCAAGAACTTTGTTACGCAGCCCCATCATTCCGTTACCCACTGGAATGCCCTGTGCTTGGCCGCAGAGCCAGAGGTGACGTACAACTGTACTGTTTTGGTTCCACTTAAACATCCCCGGAGCCGAGTCACAGCAGTGCCGCTCCCGGCGACCACACCCAAACCGGAAATCACGACGTCCCGGGGGCTGATGGGAAGGCGCGGCCGGGCTGCGCTCTCCCTAGGCCCGCCCCCTCCGGTGATGTCATTGCCCGCCCCTTGACCCCCGCGGTCCCACCCCCTTCCCTCTAGCCGGAGGCGGCGACTTCTCTGCACGATGGAGGGATCCGAACCGGTGGTCGCATCTCAGGGGGAAGAGGCGTCCTGCTCTTCGTGGGGAGCCGGCGGGTGAGAAGACGAGTGTGGGCGCGAAGAAGCGAGGGATGGTGGGCAGGACCCGGACGCTAGCTTTGTGCTTCTCCCCCTCTGGCGGGCAGGGAGCTCCGGAGAGGCCGTGGGGCCAAGCGGAGCCGGCCCGGGGCGGCGAGGGGAACGCTCGGGGTGGGTGTGGCGGTCCGGGCTCCGACCTCTTGCGGCTCGCGGCTTCGCGGAGGAAAAAGTCCACTTCACACGCGTTTCAGCGCTTTCTCAGTTCCGGTCGGGGTCCGCCGTCCTCCTTCCTCGCCGTTACCGGACGGGGAGGCGGCCGGGGGAAAGGCTCCCGCCGAGAGTTCTGGCCCGAGGCGCTTGATGTGAGCTTCGCAGACCTGGTGCCTAACACCTTCTTCCCTCCTTAAAATGAAAGCTAAAAGTTCTGTACGTGATCCTCCGTTGAGTTTCTCTTTTGAAAACTATTAGCAGAGGGAACTTGGTAATAATCAGTTGGCAGTCAGAACATCCTGAGGATCTCTGTTGACCACAGTAAAAAAAAAAAAAAAAAAAAAAAATTCAGGGAAAAAAAACCCTCACGAGTTACCCATTCTTATTTCCCAGTTGGCGTTGAGGTTCTTCCCGTCTTTGTCACTCCTGCAAAATTAGGGGAGGATGTTTGTATAGTGCCTGTTTCGGTCATCTCATAATTCATACAAGGGATTGTACATCTGGCCCATTTCCAGAATACAATATGCTAAAGGTGATGGAGACGTCCCTAAACCTGTAACTTTTTCACCAGCTGCAGACTGAAGGGATTCTTTTGGTACCGTGGGATTGCCTGCTATTGTCAACACTGCCAAATTCACTTAGGGGAATATTATACCGTGCAAACAAACCGCCCTTATTGAAAGCATTTTTGATTAGCATATAGACCTCATTACAAAAAATGATTTTCGAAACATTCCAGGAAGGCAGAACTTTCTGAAAAGTATACTCGTGCCAGACGTGGTAAGTAACATAGCTGATGAAGAGCTTTCCCCACTAGACTCTTGCTCCCCATACGAGGAAGACAGCAAGTAAAAGTACTGGGAGTAAGAAAATGGTGTGAGACGAAATTTTTATTTTCATATTTTGTGACCATGCCATATCAGTATGATAGTGTATGTGTATGTTTTTATTAGATAGCTAATCTCGTAAACACTTGCTCTTAAAAGCTATTTTCTGGTTTGCTTTCATAATTCCAATCAGGACCATTTCTAATAGTTATCCATTGATTGGGTTGTCAGAAAAGTCATGACGTATTTTTTTTCTGTTTTTCGTTGCAAAAAGCGTCATAACTTTTCTGACAACTCAATAATTCGCTAGGAGCTGTATCATTTGATGGTACCATTCAGTGTTTGATAAGAGAAATTATAACATTTTGATTATATTTACAAATCCTTTTGCTTATATATCAATACCAGGCCTAGAAAACTGAATTCTAAAGCTGAATTTCGTGCTATCCCGTTGTTTTTGGAATCCTGTAATTGATCATGAGCGTTTCCCAGAACCTGGAATGGATTATTACACTTTTACTCAGATGATATTGATCGTAGCTGTCATGGTGGCTCAGGCCCAAATGCCTCAGGCTGGTTCTCTCTGCCAGGGAACCATCTCCGTTTCCCAGAGTTTATGCTGTTAACATTTTTCTTTCTATGCAGTGCTGTGAAAACATTGGGATGGGCTGCTGTAAATGATACATATCATTATAAGTATGTCTTGTCACACTAATATATTGAACTTTTTAATTTTTAAAATTAATTCAACAGGTATTTTTTTTAATGTTTTCGATATGCCTACTATGAGAGGCAGTCGGCAGTATAGTGTGTTGGTCCACAGCTGGACAACTGAGGTTCAGATTGGCTCTGCCATGTAACTGCTCTGACTTTCCGCAGGTTATTTACGTTGATGTTTGTCACTCTCATTTTTTGTTTACCCTCTGTTCAGTGGAGATGGAAATAGTGCCTATTTCCTAAAGTCGTTGTAAGGGTTAACTGAATTAGAACATTTGAAGCACTTAAAACAATATGGACACAGTGTTAACTTATTAAATGCAAGATACTATTTTAGGTATTTGGAATACAGCAGTGAATTTCTTTTTTTTAACAGTAGTGAATTCTTAATGGATCATACATTCTATAGGGGAAAGCAGTTAATAAACAGTTCATGATAAGTGATTTGAAGAAAATACAGGCAGATGAAATATAATGGTTTGGCCTTAGATTATACTGATCAAAATAGTGAGAAATGATCCGATTTAGGATCTCTTTTGAAGAGCTAACAGGACTCACAGATGGAGAAAATGAGGGAAAAAGTTAAGATCCCTAGATATTTTGGCCTGAGCAAATAAATGGTAGTACCAGAAACTGAATTGGGAGAGATTTGGAAAGAATAGATTAGGCAGGGGAAATTGAATTCTGTTTTGTGACGATAACTGAACAACAGAATAGAGATAATGCTCTGGCAGATGTGTAGGTTAGAAGAGAGATCAAACACGGAGTAATAAGTTTAGATATCATCAGTATATTGGTAAATTTCAGGGACTGAGTAAGATTATCTAGGAATACTGTATTTTAGAGAAGGTTTATGGAGCACTCCAACAAAATTGTTAAAATATAGATTCATCAGAATATATGTAGCAATGATAAAACAAACACCTGAGAAAATAACCATGGGCTGTAATTTTATAGTACACACAGAAGGCATAGGCAATCAGTGAATTTAATTTTGACCTATTTTTAAAATTCTAGCAAAGTGGTGGATAATAAAATCTGTATCTGGTTTGTAAAACCTCCTTTAGTAACTGGTGAATCTGATCCCATGTATTATTGAATGTTACATTACAGGATGTGAATATTGAATAACCATACTTGCCCTTATAAATCATGTTTTATTTTTTCAGTACAAATAAAAATTTGCCCATCATGTCAACAGAATCTGTGGAGATTGATGATGCATTATACAGGTAAGAACCTTATGGAAACTGACTTACTGTTCCCATTCTTTGTTCTGAAATAGTGGAATAGTCTCTTTGAAGAGATACCATTAAGCCTACACAGAATTTTGTAAATATATCCTCTAAGAATTAAAATTAGGGTTTCTGATTTTTTTTAACTATATGTAGTCTGAAAGCTAGAATATTTAAATCTCAGTTGCTTTAGGTGATACGACTAAATGATTTTACTATCTTCTACAAAATATACCTCTCTTTTTTGGACAGGAGTACATATTTATGTTCTTGATAGTGCAGGAGTCTCATGAAAAACAATCCATTTTACTTTATTTAGTTATACAGTAGTATCTAGGGAATATGTTTACATCAGTGTAATCCCATTAACAACATTGCACGTTTACATTATGTAAACAGTAGAGAAGTACTGTGTGATTGAAGAGCTGTGATTTTTTTTTTAATGGAATTTAGTGGGACTTTTTTTAACCACACTTTCTCATGAAATCAAAGTACTTTTTTCAAAATTAAAGAGAAATTAAAAACATCTGTCACGTCTAAGAAATTTTTTTAGTACTTAGAATTATTTGTATGTGAGATAATATAATATCACTTTTAAAGTTTTTAGGTTTCCTCTCATATAATCATGAAAAGTAGATTTTATGTAGGTGGAATTTGGAAAGATAGGCTCATTATTTTGAATTCCTCTTTATATTTTTTTAATTTGGGATGCAGAGTCATTTTTGAGCACTTTAGGAGGAGCTGATATGTTGATTTCAAATCTATTTTGTGCGATATGCTTGGAAAAAGTAACTAGGCTTGGTAAAAGACTAACTTAATTTTGCTTATGTGAAAATTGTTTTATCATATGGTCTCCTGATTATAAGTATACTTCAGAAGTAACCTTAAGTTTAGACTCGTATTTTATAATTATGATGTTCTTAATGTGCTTTTGGTCATATTCTTGGGATAACAAATGGCAGCTCCTTGAGATAGTACTGGCTAATTTTATTAATTATTTAGTTAAAATCCCTGTGAAACTTATATCTCTCCAACCCTGTAATTGCTAATTAATAAACATAATTTTCAGTAAGCCAGAGATTAAGTTTTTCTTTTGCAGTGCTGTGTAAGTAGGCTGCAGTTTGCTTGACTGAAAGTTAACAAAATATGTATCATCAGGTATTGCTGGATCATAAGGTAGTTCTATTTTTAATTTTTTGAGGACCATTTATATTGGTTTCTATTAATCTGGACCATTTTACATTCCCACCAGCAGTGCACAAGGATTCCAGTTTCTCCAGATCCTCACCAACACTTGTTATTTTCTGTGGGTTTGTTGTTGTTTTATAATGGCTATCCTAATAGATGTGAGGTGATAACTCATTGTGGTTTTGCATTTCTCTGACGGTTAGTGATGTTGAGCACCTTTTCATATTCCTGTTGGCCATTTGTGTGTCATCTTTAAAGAACTCTGTTCTAGTCCTTGCTCATTTTTTAATCAGATTATTTAGGGAGTTTTTGTGGGGTTTTTTGTTTTTTTTTGTTGTTGTTGAATTATAGCTTCTTATATATTTTGTTATTAACTCCTTATCAGATACATGGTTTACAAATATTTTCTCCAATTTTGTAGTTTGCCTTTTCATCTTATTGATCGTTTCTTTTGCCACACAGAAGCTTTTTAGTTTGAAGTAGCCCCTCTTGTCTATTTTTGCTTTTGTTGCCTGTGTTTTTGGAGTCATAACCAGGAAATCCTTGCCAAAACCAATGTTAAGAAGCTTTTCCTCTTTTTTCTTGTAGTTTTATTGGTTAGGTGTTATGTTTAAGCCCTTAACCCATTTTGAGTTGATTTTGTGTGTTGTATAAGATAAAGGTCCAATTTCACCTTTTGCATGCAGATACCTAGTTTTCTTACCACCATGTGTTAGCCCCAATGTACCTTTCCTTCTGAATACACTGGCCATACTAGACTATTTTCATACCAAACATAATTTATATTTTTACACCTCAGTTGTCTTCCTAGAGTTCCTTTTTGTGCCTCAGTAGTACCTTTTACTTAGCTTTAAAGAGTCACTCAGGTATCTACTCTGATATCTTACATGATTTACTTCTCATCCTTTCTGCTGATTTCTAAAGCACATTATTCTTGTTTCTGTTAAAGTGCTCATCACATTATCTCACTAGTATTTTTTTACATATAGATTGACTCTGTCAGACTATGAGTTTCTCAAAGTTCAGGACCATGGCACATTGTCTAATGCTTAAAGATTCTCATTAAAAGATTATTGAATGATTAGAACAAGACAAAGGGTTCAGATTGACTTGTGGTCTTGAACCCTAGATAGATGGCAGTTGAGTGAATCGGCAGGAACCAAAACTAGGAGAATCAAAAGATACGACCGAAAAGTCTGAAAAGGGTGCATATGGTACTTACATTAGGAGATACTGATATGAAGAAGGTATTTACACATTTCATCCTGAGGCAAAACAGTATCAGGGCAAGGTGCAATATTTCCCTCTGTTGGAATCTGGTATGAGGAAGTACAGTAAGACAATCTTACATCTGGAAAATACTGACAACTGGAAGAATAGAAAAACAGAAAAGTTTTATCTTTTCTCTGGAATTGGGACATTTTGAGCAAATGAACATGTTTTTAACAGACCAGATATACATAAATTCATTTTTACCTAAAAGTTAAAGAGGAAGTGTAACTTTGGTGTTTTATATATGTTCAATATTGTTTATTTCCTACTAGATGCTATAATTGAAATCTGGTTAATATTTTACTAGTTATACAGGTTTTTCCCAAATATGAAAACTTAGTCTCAGGTTATAATTACTTCTAAACAGTTAGGCTTTCCTACAAAACTAAAACTCTAAAAATCTACAAATCTTGAATATTAATTAAGTTTCTAATATTTGTAAATATATCTAAATAGGAAATATTTTTAGAGTAATTTCAAACAGTGTAGGTGAACAAAATATCTTTCTGAATACATTTCATTTTTTATTACTGCTCAATCCTAAGTCACCTCATAGTTACTGATCAACTAAATCTGAAATTGTTCTTAGAATCTAAAGATTTTTTTGTTTTGGGAAGGGGGTACCACTTCTAACGGCATTCTCAGCCGTGTCTCTTTATTGTTACATTTTTATTGCCTACAATTTTTTGATTGGGTTAGACCGAGCCAATTCTGTAGATCTGTCCATTTATTTCTTTCCCTCTGAGGATGTCTGAGCTTGCTGATCCCAAGATCTGAAGAAATGAATAAGTTCCAATTTAGGACTCCTATCTTTATTTTGTAACTCTCCTTTGAACAAAGAATTCTCCATTGGAAGTAATTCGGACTGATTCAGATAATGATAAATTGGTACTTGTTTCCTCTTTTTCTCCTATTTCTCATGTGTAAATGAAATAATATGTTCTATCTTAAGGATATTGTCTTAAGTCTTAAAGATTTTATTTAAAAACTGTTGATATAAAATAGTTTTCAGCATAAAGTAGCACTCAGCACCATTGGATCCATTTTTCTTCTTCCTCTTCCTGTTCCCAAGCTTAATTAAATGTTACCACACACACTCAGTAATCTTAAGCTAGAAACCTTGGTTCCATCTTAGATTTTTTTCCCTATTTGTCATCTTTCAAATTCAACTAAATTTTTTTAATCTTTCCAGTTCTTTTTAAAGAACTCCTAATTTCATCTCTTTGATTCCCTCTCCCTGCATTCAGCATCTCTCTTTGAACTATTTTGATATTCTCTTATGTGATCTTTTTAGAGCCACTCTTATCTCTAATCCATTTTCGATATTTATTCAAAGTATTTTTGAAATTGATCTTAGAGCTCATGAGTTCTCAGTTCAAAATCCTTATGTGGTTCTCTATCATCTGCATTGGTGAGACCAAACTATGTAATAAGCATTCAAGCCTCTTACGAATACAGCATAACATAGTGGCTGAGCATATAAACTTTGGTATGAGATCTCAATTTGAATCATCCTCCACATTTATGAGTGTGATTTTAATCAGGTTACTTAACCTCTTGAGTCTAACCTATATTTTCATTCATTTTTTTCATAATTCATTCAAGAAATACTTAGTGAGAAAAATGTATACAAATTACGAATTAATCATAAAGAATAGAGCCTAAGAGCTCGATAATTTCTAGTTGTTATTTACCAGGTCTTAGCAGCCGTATCTGTTTTTTTTAGCTTTCCTGTCACTCCTCGCCAGTGTACCCTCCAACATCATGTTTTTTAGTTTATCAAACTATGTATATATTGTCAGGGATTTCATTTTACCCTACTTATAAGCTTAATGCTAGGCTATTATTGTCTAGTGGATTATGACAGAATATGTGAAAATTTTAGGTTTCAGCGACAAAAAAATTTTCCAGAATTTTATATAACTGGCTTTTTTAACTCAGTGATTTTGAAATGATTCATCTATGCATATGTTATATCAGCAACTTGTTCCTTTTTATTGCTGAGTTGTATTCTAATTATATGGATATACTACAGTTTAACTGTTAAGTGTTAATGGAAATTTGGGTCTTTCAAGTTTTTAACTATTACAAATAAGCCTGCCATGAGAATTTATATACATGTTTTAGGGCAGACATATGCCTTCATTGACTCTCTTGGATAAATGCCTAGAGATGAATGCTTGTGTTTATATGGTAGGTGTATTTTTAACTTTTAAGGAACTCCAAAATGTTTGCCAAAGTGGTTGCACCATTTTACATTCCTACTAGTAGTGTATGAGTGCCTCACATGTTCACTCAGTACCTAGTATGGTCAGTCATTTTAAGTTTAGGCATTCAAGTGTGTGTAGTGGTATTACATTTTGGTTTTAATTTGCATTTCCCTAATGAATAATGGTCCTAAACCTCTTTTCATGAGCCTATTTGTCATTTCTCTTTTTTGATGAAGTGTTTCTGTAAACCTTTTGCCTTTTTTTTTATTAGATTATTTTTCTTTTTTAAAAGATTTTATTGGAAATTGGGGGAGGGGAACAGCGTTGGGGATCCGGGAAGGGGAACAGACAAGTTGCTGTCCTTTTTGTTCTTCAGTCTAGTCGTGGAGGACATCACTTCACTGGCCCATGTTGGTATTGTCAATGCGCTCTTCCCAGGTGAGGCAGATCGGTCGCCAGCCTCTGGACACTGCCCACGGCAGCTCTTGGCAGTTCACGCTGGCTGCCCGCCACTGACTGTAGCCTATAGCAGCCCACCGCAGCAGGGGCTGCAGCTATGCCGTCCTGGGGACTCACAGCAACCCAACTCCAGATGGAGTTGTTATTCACCATCCTAGCTGTAGAGGGCAGTGTCACTGGCCCTCATATGTGGGATCTGAACCGGGGCCCATCAGCTCTTAACCAATGCGCCACTTGGCCGGCCCTAGATTGTTTTTCTTATTGAGTTCTTTATGAACTCTGTTTACATGTTCTTTGTTATATAAGATTACAGATATTTTCTCCTTATTTGTGGTTTGACTTTTTCTTTTCATAACAATGTCTTGCAGAACAAAATTTTAAATTCTGCTGAGATACGGTATTTTATATATAATTCATACTTTTTTGTACTATTTTAAAAAATGTTTGCAAAACTCAAGAACTCTTAACATTTTCTCTGATGTTATCTTCTTGAAGTTTTGTAGTATTAAATCTTAAATTTAGGTCTATGATCCATTTCAAGTTAATTTTCATATATGATGTGAGGTAAGGGCCAAGGTTTATTTTTTCCCATATAGCACTCCAGTGTTCCACCACCATTTGTAGATTATCCATCCCCTTTTGAGGGAATTCAATAGACTAACTATCTGTGGCTTTATTTCTGGAATCCTCTATTTCAGTGATCTATATGTCTCTCTTTACACCAATCCCACACTGTAGCTTTATATTAAGTCTTGGAATTTGGGAGTATAATTCCTCCAGTTCATGTGCTTTTACAAAGTTGGTTTGACTCTTCTTTTCTAGGTCCTTTGAATTTCCACAAACATTTTAGAATCAGTTTGTTGATTCTTTAGAAAAACAAAGTTTGCCTAATAATTTTGTTTGCAATTGTGTTGATTATAGTTCTATTTTGGGAATATTGACATTTTAACAATATTGAACTTTAAGAACCATTAACATGGTGTATGTGTCAATTTATTTCTTTTCTCTCTCCTAGATCTTGGACAACTGTTATCAAATTTATCCCTAAGTATTTCTATTTTTTTATACTAGTGTAAATGGTAATTTTTAAATCTCAATTTCCAATTATTCATTACTTCTATTTATTTTTTAAAAAATTTTATTGGGTAATTGGGGGAGGGGAACAGCATTGGGGAATTGGGGAAGGGGAACAGACAAGTTGCTGTCCTTTTGTTCTTCAGTCTAGTTGTGGAGGATGTTGCTTCAGTGGCCCATGTTGGTATTAATCATTGCACTCTTCCCAGATGAGGCAGATCAGTCGCCAGCCTATGGAGAGCCGCTCACCGCGGCTGTTGGCAGCTCACTCCGTCTGCTGGCTGCTCACGCTGGCTGCCGGCCACTCACTGTAGTTTATGGCAGCCCACAGCAGCAGGGGCTGCAGCCTACACCATCTCTGGGACTCATGCAGCCCAGCTCCAGGTGGAGCTGCTGTTCACCATCTTAGCTGTAGAGGGCAGTGTCACTGACCCTCATATGTGGGATCCAAACCGGGGCCGCTGGTGTACCAAGTCAGCTCGTCACCAACGCGCCACTCCGCCGGCCCTATTCATTACTTTTAAATTGGAATACAATTGATTTTTGCATATTGATTTCATATCCTGCAATCTTGCTAAACCCACTTATTAGTTCTAATAAATTAGTTTGTAAATTCCATAGGATTTTCTACCCAGTCATGTTTTTTGAAAATAAAAAAGTTTTATTCCCTGTTTTCCAGTCTGGATGCCTTTTATTTCTTTGTCTTGCCTTACTCCACTGGCTGGAACTTCTAATACAGTATTGAATAGAAGTAGGGAATGTGGACAGCATCACGTATTTCCTGATTTCAATGAAAACATTCATTTTTCCATGGTGAAGTATGATGTTAGCTGTAGGCTTTTCATAGATACTCTTTATTAGATTGAGGAGGTACCCTTCTATTATTACTAGTCTTGTTGTTTTTTTAAAATCAAAATGAATATCAGGTTGTCAAACACTTTTTCTGCATTCATTGAGGTGATCATATGGTTTTTCTTTAGTCTTTTAATGTAGTGAATTACAATAATGACTTTTAGAATATTATGCCACCTTTGCATTTTATGCGACAATACCTATTTGGTCATGATTTTTTTTTTACATATATATGTAAAATATATATAAATTTATATATATAAATAAATTATATATATAAATAAAGAATTTTTGCATCTTTGTGAGGTGTGGGGTATTTTTTGATTGGTTTTGTCTGGGTTTGGTATTAGGGTAATGCTGATCACATAGAATGAATGAGTTGAGAAGTATTTCTTCCTCAAATTTCTAGAAAATTGCTTAGAAATTGGTATTTAAATTTTTGTTAGAATTCACAGTGAAGCTATCTGTCTTTGGAGTTTTCTTTGTTGGAAATTTTTTCACTACGAAATCAAAATCATATAGATATAGGGTTATTCGTATAACATATTTCTTCTTGATTGAGCTTTGATAGTTTGTGTCTTTCAGGGAATATGTTCATATATCTTAGTGGTTGAATTTAGTGGCTTAAAGTTGTTTGTAAAATTCCCTGAATATCCTTTGTAATGTCTGTAGGATATAAAAGGATGTTTCCTCTCTTATTCCAGATACTGTAAATTTTGTGTCGTCGTTTTTTTTCCCCTGATCTTTCTGGCTAGAGGTCTTCTCAGAGAACAAGCTGTTAGTTTAATTGACAGAAATGTCATTATCGGCACATGACTGTATACTTCTATTTCTCCTATCCCAGGATTTGAGTTATTGTTGTCTTACATTTTGCTTCTACATGTGTTATAAACTCACAATATATTATGGGTTTTTGTTTTGTTTTGATAATTGTATTTTTCAGTTATAGTTTAAAAAATATATTGTTTTTCACTGAAATACTCTATCTTTAAAAGGTATTGTAAGGGTGACCAGTTAGCTCAGTCCTTTAGAGTACAGTTTTTATAACACTGAGGTTGCCAATTCGATCCTCCCATGGGCCATTGAGCTGCGCCCTCCACAACTAGATTGAAATAACTACTTGACTTAAAGCTGATGGGTCCTGGAAAAACACACTGTTACCCAATTAAAAAAAGAAAAAAGATATTTTAAAATAAGAGGAAAATGTCTTTGTTTTATCCAAACTTATCATTTCTGATATTGCCTATTTCTTTCTGTAAATTAAAATTTCCATCTAGTGTCATTTTCCTTTTTCCCGATAAGTTACTTTAATATTTCTTATAATGAAGGCCCACCAGCAATGAATTATTTCAGCTTTTGTGTCTCTAAAAAAGTTCTTACTTTCTTTTTTTAAATTGAATATAGCATTTTAGTTTTTCAGGTTTTTTTCTTTTTCAGTACTTTATAAATGTTGCGCCACTGTTTTCTGATTTGTACTGCCTCCTAGGAGAAAGTCAGCTGTCATTCTTATTTTTCCTCTATAAATACTGTGCCTTATCTTCTGTTATTACTTTTATTTTCTCTTCATTCCTTAGTTTCAAACAATGGTGATATGTTTTGATGTCGCATTTTTCATATTTTTTGTTCTTAGGGTGTCTGCATTGTGGTCCATGAATTGCATTCCTGGAAAAATCCTAGCCATTAATTCTTCAAATATATTGTTCTCTCCCCTTTCTCCACTCTTTCTGGGACTTCATTTTGACATATTTTGACCAAGTTGTTCCACATGTCTCTTATGCTCTGTTTATTTTTTTCAGTCTTTTTTTTTAATTGTGTTTTTATTTTGGTAAGTTTCTATTGCTATATCTTCAAATTTACTTCTGCAATGTTGAATATATGAATTCCGTCCAGTATATTTTTCATCTTGGATTTTGTAGTTTTCATCTCTAAATGTTTTGCTCTTCCTTCTTTCTACTTCTTCCTTAAGAATATGGATTATATTTATAATGGTTTTAATGTCTTTCTCTAAAAATTGTATCATCTACGTCACTTCTAAATCTGTTCTATTGTTCATTTTTCTGCTCATTATGAGTTATGTTTTCCTGCTCTTTTGCATAGCTGGAATTTTTTAATGTATCCTAGACATTGTGAATTTTATTTTTTTGGGAGCTGAATAATTTTGAATTTCTTTAAATCTTGAGCTTTGCTTAGGGCCTCAGTTAAGTTGCTTGGAGATTTAAGTCTGGGACTAATTTTTCCCCACTATTGATATAATACCCTTCTGAGTATTATTATTATTATTATTATTCAGGTTGTTATTTCCACTGCTTGAGGTTGTTTCCTCAGTGCAAGTGCTGATCTTACTCAATGACTCAAGAAGAACCTTCTACAGACCTCTAGCAGTCTCTGTGTTCATCTCTCTGCTTACAAATTCTAGTCTCCTTGAATTCACATCCCTGTCATTTCTATTCAGGGAGACCACCAGGCTCTCTTTGAGTTTCCCTTCCTGCACTGCAGCCTGGAAACTCTCCAGACAGTAGCTAGAGCAGTTATGAAGCTCACGTAATTTTTCTTCTCTGAGATTACTGTCCTGAGTTGCCTGTTATCCAGGGTCTGAAGTCTGTTGTTTCATTTGTATTTTCCAGTTTTCAGCTGCTTTAGGCAGGAGTAGGATAAACCTGGTCCCTGTTACTTTACCATGGCCAGTAATGGAAGTCTTATGTATATGTCATGTATCTCTTATATGCCATTCTTTTCATGCTTTCCTTTTTTCTGGTATAGGATGCTTTTCCTTCTTGATTACCTTTTTAACTCCTATTAAGTCTTCAGAGTTTAACTTGGATGAACCTCATTTATGAAGCTTTATATGACCTCCACTGATAGAGATAATTATTTCCTCTTTTGTATTTCAGTTTCCCGTAGTTTCTGGTACTTCTGTATGTAGTACTTAAAAATGAATTATTTCTCTCTCTCTCCCAATAACATGTCACAGGCATTCTGCTAAGTATTTTATATATTTTATCTTATTTAATTTAAACCTCATAGTAGCCATATGAGGTTATTGCTATTACCTCCACAGAGGGCCAGTGCCTGGCTTGAAATAGATATTTTAATAAATTTATGAATGCATGACAAAGATAATTGAGGTACATCCAGAAGAGAGTGATCAGAGTGTTGAGGGGGGCTCAAAATGATGTCATTTTGGAATTGTTTAAGGAACTGGAGATGTTTAGCCTGGAGAAAGAAGATTCTGAAACCTGAATACCTTCTTCAAATGTTTGGAGGGCTGTCACATCGAAGAGGGATTAGATGAGTTCCCTATGTCCCCAAGGAGGTAAAATTAGGTCTAGTAGGTGAAAATTATAGGGAGATTTGTGCCTTCATGAAAGAGAGCATCTTTAATAAATAAGGCTCTCTAAAAGTAGAGTAGATAGCTTGGTAATTTCAATTTACTAGGTACAATCACTGTATGTTGCCTGTCCACTTAATAAAGTCAGCTGTATTGTAACAATGCTGGACTTGAAGTTATACTCTAGGCTCTTTATATCTCATCTGTATTACTTACTAACAATATGAACTTCATAGGAGCTAAGCCTCAGTTGCAGAGTATCTGACATGCACAAAGTAGGCACTTAATAAGTACCCTTCCCCTTGGTGTCCAAACATTGACAAGGCATTTTCAACTTTCACAGGTGATGTAGGTAACAAGAATCTGTCTGAGATTATATGATTCTTTGGAAAACCTTGGTGGTGGTTCTTCTTTTTTTTAAACCTTGGTTCTTATATCTTTATTTTATTCTTTTGTCTGTATGTTCTTTTTCATTTGTAACCACACTTGTGCCATGGCTATTCATTATTTGCCTAAGTAATCTTAAAAATAATCCATGAGGATAAGTCTGAGATGAAAAACATTTTTTAATGTAGCTCGTGTAACTGTGAACAAAGAATAATTCAAGTCCTCTGCTTCATAGAGCATAGAAGTGTTACCCCTGTTCTTGTGTGTTAATTCATTTTTTTCATTAATTTAGCAGATTTTTTGTGTGTGTCTATAATGTGCCAGCACTGTTAGTCACTGGGGATATAATAGTAAATAAGGCATAGGCCCTGCTGTAAAGAATCTGCAATCTTCTAGGAAAAATAGATAAATAGTAAAAATATACTATGAAAGTGTTATAATAGATTGAATGTAGGGTGTTATGGATGCACATAAAAGATGATCCAACACTGTCTTATGAAAGGTTAGGGGTATCAGGGTAAGCATCATGGGGGAAAATTATGAGCTAAGATCTAAAGACCAGGATGAGTTATTGAAGCATAAAATATTGAGGGAGAGGAGTACTCCAGAAAAATGTCTACCAGGCAAAGAGAACATACTATGTTTGGAGAACCAAAAACCTTTAGTATACCTGGAACATGTTTGGAGGAGGGATGACAAAAGATGAGACCAGAGAGTCAGGCAAAGACTAGATTATGAAGGGCCTGTGACTATTAGAATCTGAACTTTATCATAAGCGAAATGGGAAACTACTGGAGTTTTTAAAGCAGGAGAATGATTTGACCAGATTTGTACTTCAGAAAGATGGTTCATCTTAGTAGAAAGTTAATAGGTAATATGTGAAACTGAAAAACGAAGAAGTAAAATTTGAAACCAATTATTGAGAAATAAGGGGGAAAATATTAGAAGAGATAACTAGAAGAATCAAGAGTGTTTATCATTGGGAGGTGATAATTGGGGTGGAGAAGAGTAAGGTCAGGGAACTGATTTGATTTTTTGTCATCTATGTGCAGTGTAGCATAATGGCTACAAATATGGATGCTAAGACCAGACTACCTGGGTTGTATCTTGCCTCCACTATTTATAAGTTATGTAATTTCCCTGTGCTTAAGTTTTCCTCTCTGTACAAATGGGAATAATAATAGTTGAAAACTTCTATGAGAATATTTATGAGGATTAAATGAGTTAATACAAGTAAAACACTTAAGACAGTCTATGATACATAATAAACATTTAGTAAGTGTTAACTGTTGTTTGTACATATCATCAGCACTATTCAGGTACTTATATATGAGGAGAATAGACAAATTTTACAGTCATAGTAGGGGGTTTTTTAAATGTTGCTTTTAGTAATCAAGAGAACAAGCAGACAAACAGAACAGGTATAGATTTCATCAACATGATTATTAAAATTAAACTAAAGCATACATAAAGAATGTTTTATCTAACAACTATAGAGGACTCATTCTTTTCAGAACACATGGAACATTTGTAAAATTAACCAAAGAAGGGCTGGCCAAGTGGCGTGGTGGTTAAGCGCTGGTTTGGGAAGCCAGTGGCCCCAGTTCGGGTCCCACATATGAGGACCAGTGACACTGCCCTCAAAAAAAAACAAAAAAAACAATTAACCAGAGAAATACTCAAATATTAAAGAGTGAAATCATATAGATTGTGAAGTCTGTTCACAGTACATTTAAGCTATAAGTCAACACAAAAGATATATAGAAAATTCTCCATAAAATTAGAAATTTAAAAATATACTTCAGAGCCCGCTGAGTGGCTCAGTTGGTTAAGAGTACAAGCTCTGAGCAACACGGTCGCCTGTTTGATTCCCACATGGGCCAGTGAGCTGCGCCCGAGCTGAGCTGCCAGTAGGTGGCAGGATGTCTCAGCTGGTGAGAGCATATGCTCCTAACAACAAGGTTGCTGGTTCTACTCCCTGGTGGGATTGTGGGCTGTACCCACCTACAACTAAGATTGAACATGGCACCTTGAGATGAGCGGCCGTGAGCTGCGGCTGGGCGGCCAGATGGCAACTGGAGTTAGAGCTGAGCTAGCTGCGCCCTCCACAGCTAAGATTGAAGAACAACTTGCCTGTTCCCTTCCTCAATTCCCCAATAAAATCTTTAAAAATAAATACACACACACCCCAAATTAAACCATAAGTCAAAAAGGAATCATAATTAAAATTGGAAAATAATAATGAAAGTACTGTATTGAAATTTAGGATGCTATTTCAGATCAGTTAAATTTTTACATATGTATTTTAGAAAAAAACTAGAAAATTAATAAGTTTTTATTTCAGGACACTTAGAGTAAAAGAAAATAGAATTTATTAACATAGGAAACATTTCAAAGGCCAAGTTCGCAGACACAAGGCAAGAGCTAGTGCTAGTGTAAGCAGGCTAAAGTTCAGGCCTGATAACGTTAACTTTTTCCTGCACATTAAGGATATGAAACTACACAGGGACTTTGATACACTGCCAGAAGGGGAAAGTGAATTGGTACATTCGTTTTGGAACTAGTTTGGCATTGTCTAATAAAGTTAACCCAGTGTTTCCTCTTTTAGATATAGAAACTACTACATGTGTACCAGGAGACATAAGAATGCTCATAGACTTACTATTGGCAACTGTTCAAAACTACAGAATGTCTAAATTATGATATCTTATTGCAATAGAATGGTAGCAGATATGAAAATTCATGAACAGCTAGCTACATGCATTGATATGAATAAATCTCATAAATATAATTTCATTCAAAAGAAGACACAGAAAGAGACATTCAAATGATCCCATTTATATAAAGTTCAAAACAGACAATTCAAATATATTGTTCAGGGGTACACAAACAAGGCTGGATACACATACGTTTCATAGTAGATGTTCAATAAATATTTGATGAATTAATGGATAGTTTTTATCTCTGAAACAAATGGTGAATATGGTGAATACCAATTTAAAAAGAAAAGTTTGAGTTTTATTATATTTTGCATGGAATAAAGAAGGAAATAAAGATAACGTGTATTTATAAAGTTTCTTCTGACTAAACAAGAAACCCCTTTTAGGCTTTTTTATTGAATGTAAACAACTAAAGTATGGAAATTAAATAAACATCTACATTTAAAAAAAACATACGTTAAACCTGTGTATGCGTGTGTGTGTGTGTGTGTGTGTGTGTGAATTCCAAAAGAAATACTTGCAACTCAAGGGGTTCTGGAATTTTTTGTTATTTATACTGAACTCATCTGTCAAATGATTGTCTTAAGAATCCATTGGAATGTCCATTGGATTAAAAACTGGTGTAGTATCAAGTGTATCACTGTTCTATCAAATAAACCCTTATTACTGACTTTATTATTGTATCTGACTTTTAAAAATCGTTAACGTGTATGTTTTGAAATTCCCATCCTGATACTACCTTGGGCTATTAGGATGGATGATTTAACAAGATCTTTTATAAGTCATCTGAACTCCAAGAAGGGAACCAATTTTTTGCTTCAGGGATCCTGTTTACCTTGAGAGACTTGAAGGGGAAATGGCAAATTCAAATGCCTATAGTGGCTGCTGAGTTAATAAGAGAAGCAGGATGGAACTGTTGCAAGTCTGGAGCAGTAGCCCTCCCTATGTAAATAGGGGACTCCTCCTCAACTACATCTGGGGATGTGGACTCTGATAACAATTCCTTTAAGTTTTCATAATATGTCATACATTTGGTAATTAATTCAGAAAAACTAATTCAGAAAAATTTTGGACACTTTGCAAGTGGTCCAAAAGCCTAAAACAAGTCTGTGGGCAGGATCTAGTTGCCTGGCTATTAGTTAGCAAACAATTTTAAAGGGATATATAATTTTGATGAAATAATTTATTGTTTTTTTGTTGTGTTTTACATGTAGTCGACAGAGGTATGTTCTTGGAGACACAGCAATGCAGAAGATGGCCAAGTCCCATGTTTTCTTAAGTGGTATGGGTGGTCTTGGTTTGGAAATTGGTAAGCAGTATTTTTATTCATAATTTTATATGACACTTTTAAGCAACATAATTTTAAGGTTTAACTCCTCCATGTATTATCTCTGTAAAGGAAATTAGATACAAAACCTTGATTTGATTTAGTTCTGATTCTTTTAACAAAACTACTTTATGATACTGTTATATTCTCCCACAAGGAATCAGTAATCTTCTCATTTTGTTATGTTAATAGCCTTTAATGATTATTCTTTGTATCCATTAATTCGTATGATGGTGCACATGTGCATATATTCATAACAACATAGCTGGAAGAATACACTAAAATTAAGAGTGACTATCTCAGTGTGGTGTGATTATGGGAAATTTTTTCTTTTTTGTTCATCTGTATTTTCTAAGGGACTTGTATTAAGTAGCAAAAAAGTTAAAATTTACTAGTCAGAGATAGGACCAAGCTCCATGAAGACATATCTAATATACATTCCTAATAATAAACTATTCCTTTTTCTTTTCCTTTGTAGCAAAGAATCTTACTCTTGCAGGAATTAAGGTGAGAAAATGTCCCTGGTAAGGATTGTTTGTTATGAACCCTTTTTTTTCTTTTCTCTCTTTTTTTTTTTTTTTGCTCATCAGTAGTGGCAGTATTGTTTATTCTTTGGCCTAATTATTGCTTCTTCATTTAGTAGCAAAATTGTTTTTAATGCTCTACTTTTCCTTTAAAAAAAAAAAAGTTTTGTTATAGAAAATTTCAAAATTATACAAAAATAAAATAGTTTTAACAAAACCCATGTGCCCATCATGCAGCTGCAATTATCAGCTTATAGATAAATTTGTTTCATGTATCAACTGGCCCCCAACCACCAAATTATTTTGATGTGTGGGACATCCTATTATATCATCCTTAATTGTTATAGTGAATAGCTCTAAAAGATAAGGATTCCTTTTGAGACTATAACAAAACACCATTTTCACACTTAAAACAAATGTTTCTTAATATCATTGTATTAGTTATCTATTGCTGCAAAATAAATTACCCCAAAACTTAGCAACTTAACAGCACTTATCTCAGGCACAACTTAGCTGGTTCTTCTGTTCGAGGGACTTTAACAAGGCTCCAATCAAGATACCTACAGGGCCTGCAGTCATCTGGAGGCTAAGGGAAGGACCTGCTTCCCAAGGTCACTCGATTCAGTGGTAAGATTGTGCCACTTCATATTCCCACCTTAGTTCCTTGCTGGCTGTTGGTCAGAGGTCAACCCTCAGTTCCTTCCCATATGACCCTCTTAGGGCACCTTGCTTCATCAAAGTAATTAGCAGTAAGACAAGAAAGGGAATGTGCTAGCTGGACAATTTACAGTCTTTTGTAACCTAATCTCAGAAGTGACATTCTGAGTGACATATGCTGTCTTCCTTAAAAGCTTAAGTCACTATGTCCAGTTTACTCTCAAGGGGAGGGGATTAACAAAGGCCTGAATACCAGGAAGTAACACTTACAACACTCATTTGGAGGCCATCTTAGAAGCCTTCCTACCACAATAATCAAATATCTAGGTTCAAATTTTCCCAATTATCTTATGTGATTTTTCTTTAGCTGAGCCATCCTGCCACCTGTTGGCAGCTCAGCTCGGGCCCATGTGGGAATCGAACCGGCAACCCTGTTTCTCAAAGCTCACACTCTTGAGCAAGCTCTTAACCAACGGAGCCACTCGGCCGGCCCTTATGTGATTTTTTAAAATTTTGTTTTGTTCTAAGCAGGATCCAAGTAAAATCCATAACTAAACTTGGTTTCTGTTGACCATGGGTTTCCCTTCACTGATTTTTTTTTTCCCTTACAATTTATTTATTAAAGAAACCAGGTCATTTATCACATGTGCCTCTACCTCTGTTTTCCTGTAAACTGGTAATTATATCCAAAGAATCAGATTCAGATTTTTGTGGTTATTACTATTAATGATTATTGCCTAGATTCATATTTTATTAGAGGCAATAATATTCTAATTCTCTCACTTCATCATTTAGTATCTGGAATTATATTTTAGAAAGAAAATTTGCTATTCATCATATATTTAGTTCCACTAAAGTGCAATTTGTACATATATGAACAGCACAGCAGAATAAATACTTGATTTTTTTCCAGGTTTATTTACCAGTATTCGAAATCAGTAGTTTTCTATCATCTCCCAAAAGAGGCCAGTGAATTTGTATGTGTGAACATCATGATAAACTCATGGATTTAAACATATGTGTTATTTTTTGATCCACTGTAGCTATTATTCTCATTGATGCTCAAATTGTTATCTTTGCTTGCTGGGATCTTCTTCAAGTTCTTGAGTACTTCGACACACCCCAGTAGTCTTTGATTGGCACTGATTGTAAAGTCTTTTCAGTTGACAGAGCTATTCATAATTGTCATTATGAATAAACTCTGAGTCTCAAGTTTAGGATTGTAGAGTATTTACTTCTTTGATTTTATATTTGTATCTCCCATTATAAAGGTTTGGTTCTTGATGACGTGAGCCTAATTACTTAATTGCTTTATCCTATATTCTGTTCTACCTGTCTATGACATAGTTTCAGAATAGCAATTCTAATATAATTAATGAAAATGTAATTGTTTTTTAAGTCAATTTAAATCATTGCTTTCGGTAGTTAGGTGACAAATTCACTAGATAGTTTTGTCCACTTATTTATTTTGCTTTGGATGTTTAGGGATTGCTTTTAAATTTAATTTAGTTTTACCATTATGTGAGACTTACAAAATTCAAAGTCAAATTTATAAAACAAAGTAAATTCAGGTAAATCCAGCTTCTCTGTATCCTATTTCCTCCTTTCTTTATTAGGTCACCCCTCTTTTTTCATTGTTTTTAAATATAAGTAAATGCAGATGTATGAAAATGAAAATCTGTATATGTGTGTGTACATATTTATCCTCATCTGCTTTTCTTAAAGTACCATATTTTACCTTGCTTTTTATCATTTAACAGCATATCCTGGGATTATTCTATAGTGATAAATACATGTATTTCATTCTATTTTTAAAGCTGCATTGATACACTGTTCAAATTTATAGCATTTATTATTATACCCAGTTCATCATTGTGGATGTTTTGATTATTTCTAGTCTTTTGCTATTACAAATAGTTTTGCAGTTAAGACTGTTGTACATGTCTTTTTATGTTATCCCCAGTGTGTCTTTGTGTTAGATTCTTAAAGGTGGGATTGTTCTATCAAAGGATAAATGCACATGTCATTTTGCTAGAGATTGGCAAATTCCTTTCCGTTGAAGTTGTGCTGCTTCACATTCCCACAGTAACATATGGAAATGCCTGATTTACTTCATTTTCACCAGTAAAGTATATTGTCACACTTTTGGGTTTATGCCATGCTGACGAATGACAACGGGTATTTAATTCTTGAGCTTACATATTTTTTTTACAGTGCCAAATGCTTTTCTTTTTCAGTATAATCCATGTTCATATACTTTGTCCCCTTTTTAAAATAAAATTTGTAGCCTATAAATTGCAAAAAGTTTTTCCAGTTATCTTTCTTACTTTGAAAATGGAGCATTTAGAAATGTTTATATGAAATTTTTTAATTTTTGTATGTTGATTTATATAACATGCTACTTTCCTAAATTTGAATTCCTTTATTGCTCAAAGTAATTTTTACATTAATTTTTCAGCGCTTCTAGATGTATATAGTCATTTCATCTAACTTTACGTCCTTTCCAGTTCTTAAGCCTTTAATTACTTTTGTTGTCTTAATTACACAGGATAATACTTTTAATACAATGTAAATAGTATTGGAGATGGTGAACACCCTTGCCTTATTCTTGACTTTAACAGATAGTTTCCTCTTTTTTTGAAGGCACTTACCATTCATGATTCAGAAAAATGCCAAACATGGGATCTGGGAACCAACTTCTTTCTCCATGAAGATGATGTTGTTAATATGAGAAACAGGTGAAAGATAAGATATTTTGATGTATTATCATAGGATTTTTTTATTTGATTATTTATATTAGTCACATGTTTAGTACATTCAGATTGCTCCCTAGGAATGAATTTCTTTAAGATTGTTAAAGAAAGTCTTTACTATTTCTGGATCATTAAAAGACTTAAGGCACTGGGAACGTGGAACTATAAGGGTGTACTTTGAGATTGTGTGTCTTACTATGGAATACAACAGTATTCTACATGTCAAAATTGTATCATTATCTATAAATATAAGTAAATCTTAGCTTCTTCCTCTACAGTTTATTAAATTTCCATTGAAATTTTATAACACTCAGCTTCTTCTAATGTCGTTCTACTTGGACACTTCGGTGTCCAAGTTTGAGAGATTGAGTATATTGAATTAAAGAATAGTAAAAATCGATTATTTATTTATTTTAGGGCTGAAGCTGTTCTTCAACATATTGCAGAACTAAATCCATATGTTCATGTCACATCCTCTTCTATTCCTTTAACTGAAACCACAGACCTCTCCTTCTTAGATAAATACCAGGTTGGTAATCCATTTTATATTAGATGTTATTGACAGATTCCAAGGCAAATCATTAAGTGTTAATATAACTAATTTAGTATAGTCTATTAAGCAGAACAAAAAAAAGTCAGTTAAAAGACTTCCTTTAGAGTAATATATTTCAAATGCTCCATTTTAGGGAAAGGACCTAGGAACTTTTGACAAAGTTATTTTATCAGTCAGCTATTTTCATAGTAATGTGTGTAAATGATTACTCAAGACTCAGTAGTTTATGGCAATATGCATTTCATTCTTTCTTATACATTTGCATGTCAGCTGGAGTTCTGCTGTTCTAGGCTGAAATTTAACTCCAAATTCTGGGTTCTGTTCCATGAACTTTGACTCAAGTCTGGGTTCTGCCTTCTGCTTAGAACTATAAGGATGCACTTTGAGATTTGTGTGTCTTACTATGGAATACAACAGTATGCTACATCTCAAGATTGTATAATTATGTAAATGTAAATAAGTCTTAACTTCTTTTAGCACAACCGACACCATTTTGGGCCTGTGGTTTTCTCTTTAACAGTTCTGAAACTATCTGGAGAAGATAGTTTCAGATCCCACGGGTTAAGGTCTCACTCCCACACTCCCACAAAAACACCTTCTCGCCCCACTTTCCAAAGCCAATCAAAAGTCCAGGTTGTTACCTGTGCTTCTGAGGACTAGCCATGAATCAGAGGTACCTACACTCCCCTCCCCTGCTCTGGTTCTATTAATTTACCAGGGTGGCTCGCAGAACTAAGGAAAGCAGTTTACTTACTAAAGTACCAGTCTGTTATAAAAAGCCATAACTCAGGAACAGCCAGGTAGAAGAGATGCTTAAGGCAAGGTATGGGGAAGGTGGTACAGAGCTTCCATGCTCTCTCCAGGTTTGCCCCCTTCCCAGTGCCTCCACATGTTCATGAACCCAGAAGCTCTCGGAGCCACTATTTTAGGGATTTTTATGGAGTCCTCATTATGCAAACATGAATGATTAAGTCATTGGCCATTAGTGATTAAGTCGATCTTCAGTCCCTTTCCCCTCCCTAGAGGTTAAGAGATAGGGCTAAAGGTTCTGACCCTCTGATCACAAGGTTGGTTCCTTGGCGACCAGCCCCAATCCTTAGAGGCTTTCCAAAAGTCACCTCAGGTGTTGGTGAAAGAGGCTTATTATTTATAACAGAAGAAATTTAACCTTTATCACTCTGGAGTTGTTTCAGGAACTGGGAAAAACCTAAATATTATAACAAAATATGCCCCATACCTCTTATATAGGAAATAACCAAGAGTTTTAGGAGCTATGTGCCAGGTATGTTGAATGATGACCAAAATATATATTTCTTAAAATACCACACGTATTTAAAAATCAGTATAGACTTCCATTCTCGACTGGATAACTTGAAATCCATCTATAAAGTTAATAAACTTCTTACAATAGATGTGCTTATTAAACTTCCTTTTAAATGACTACTTGAGTGCCAAATAATATAAGGTAAGTGCTCAGGGTCCAAATATGAATAGGTAGCTAAAAGAAGACCAGTGAACTATTGGCTTTTGTGGTCACTTTCAGGGAAGAGGTTGCCTGTCTCAGTAACCACATTTCTTAGGAGTTAATGGTCACACAGAGACAGAAGATACAAAATAGGTCTACATGAGATTGAGAAATGGAATTGAGAACTATCCCGTCTTTGTAAAGCTGAAACCTCAGGGAACTACACCCTCAGTGAAAGGATGGATGAGAATAATCTTTGCCCATCAGAACAAGAAGGCTGTCTGTTTTCTCTTGAGCTCTGGATGAAAAATAAAGATCTTCCTTGGGAATTCATAATGATAGGCTGTAGAGATCAACTTTATAAACAAACCTTTATAGTAAAATTTCCCAAGCTGAGAACTTAACATAAAAAGTAGTACTAAGGTGGTGATACCCTGGAATACCACAGAGAAACAAAACTAAATAGATCTAAAGAAACATACTCTTGACTAGGCCACAGTATATTTTAATTTATAAAGCCCCTTGGAAGATTAGTTCACATTACAAAATGACAAGACAAGAAGAAGCAGCTTAGTATGATCAACAGTCAGTGGATATAACAAACAATAGAATTAAACCTTTAAGAATTTCAGATAATAGAATTATTGGATACATACTATAAAATATAGATAGTCAAATTAACTAAATCTTAAGTGATTAAATATACAATATGAAAATAAGATGTCATTGAAAACAGATGTGGTTAAAGAACCAAATAGAACTTTTAGAAATGAAAATATAGTCTTAAATAGTAAAACTCAGTGAATAGGTTAAACAGTGGACAGATGACAGCTAGAGTAGGAATTAGTGGATTGAAAGATAGAGCTGAGGAAATTATTGAGATTACTGCACCCAGAAATAAGAGAAAATATTAAAGAAAAATTAAATGAGAGCTTGAATGAAAAGGTCCAGTTCATAAGATTGGATTTCTGGAAGGAAGCATTAGGAAAAGCTATTCAAATAAATTATGGCTGAGAATTTTGTAGTTTTGATGAAACACAAATTAGATTCAGTATGTATTCAGTATAGGAATTGATTGTACCCTATTTACAAGCTAAGTTAACCGGTTACTTTTTGATGAATGCTGGCAGAATGCATGAGCTTCTGGG